>CAKXYN010000018.1:11460000-12837500 GCA_935064755.1 Tragelaphus eurycerus
TACTCTTCAGTAAACCCTCAGTTTTCTATTTATTTCTTCCCAAATGATATCATAAGATAAATAAGTTTTGGAGATCTATGTACAGTAAGCTGATTAAAGTCATGTACAGCATGCTGACTATAATACTGTATTGTATGAGAGTAAATCTTAAGTGTTCTCACCACAAAGGAAAAGAAAAACTATGTGAGGTAATAGATGTGTTAATTAACTAGATTATGGTAATCATTTCACAATGTATAGATTTATTAAAATATCACATTGTATACCTTTAAAAAAATCATGCTGTACAAGCTAAATATATTCAATTTTTATCAATCATACCTGAATAAAGCTTGGAAAAAGTTTTTAAATAAAAAGCATACATAATCTTTAAAAAAGCAGTTGTCTGTGAGCACTGGAAGCATACACTTTGTTTTTAAATACTTTTCTGCATTTTCAATACTTTCTATAGAGCACATACATTATTTTTACAGTTATACAATATATTAATAAAATAATTACTTTTCATAAAAATAATACTGGAAAATAGGTATGTCTAAAGTATCGGGTAGTCTATTAAAACAAGGTCACCATTTCATTGAACCAATTCTGAAAGAATAACTGATTAAGAACTTAAATAACCACAAGACTCTCAGGATCACATTTAAAAAGTCATTTCTTTGAGCCATTTCTTTTGTATCTGTTTCTTACTAATTAGGAGAAAATAAAGTATAAAAGTTAAAGGTGTATGGGTTCTAAATTCAGACTTCTTAAATTCAAATCTTGGCCCTACTACTTCAGACAATTCCTTTAATAACATTAACTCTTTTTGTCTTCATCTTTAAAATGGGAAAATAAAGTACATACAGTACAGGGGCTTTTATGCTAATATAGTAATCCAAGCATTGGTAACAACTAGCATTTCTGATATACGAAACATAAGGTCCACTGTCCCACAACTAGAAAACCAGAACCAAGATTTAAATCCAGTAGACTATTTCTGCGGGGAAGGCAATGGCACCCCACCCCAGTACTTTTGCCTGGAAAATCCCATGGACGGAGGATCCTGGTAGGCTCCAGTCCATGGGGTCGCTGAGAGTCGGACACGACTGAGCGACTTCACTTTCACTTTTCACTTTCATGCACTGGAGAAGGAAATGGCAACCCACTCCACTGTTCTTGCCTGGAGAATCCCAGGGATGGAGGAGCCTGGTGAGCTTCCGTCTGTGGGGTCGCACAGAGTCGGACACGACTGAGGCGACTTAGCAGCAGCAGCAGCAGCAGCAGCAGCAGCAGCAGCAGCAGACTATTTCTGGGGAGAAGGCAATGGTACCCGACTCCAGTACTTTTGCCTGGAAAATCCCATGGATGGAGGAGCCTGGAAGGCTGCATGCAGTCCATGGGGTCGCTGAGGGTCGGACACGACTGAGCGACTTCACTTTCACTTTTTACTTTCATGCATTGGAGAAGGAAATGGCAACCCACTCCAGTGTTCTTGCCTGGAGAATCCCAGGGACGGGAAAGCCTGGTGGGCTGCCGACTATGGGGTCGCACAGAGTCAGACACAAATGAAGTGACTTAGCAAGACTATTTCTGGAGTGTGCGTGCATGGGTGCTAACTCACTTCAGTCAAGTCTGACACTTTGGGACTCTGTAGACCACAGCCTGCCAGGCTCCTCTCTCCATTGGATTCTCCCAGGAAAGAATACTGGAGTGGGTTTCCATGCCTCCTCCAGGGGATCTTCCCAACCCAGAAATCTCATTGGTGTCTCTTATGTCTTCTGCCCTAGAAGGCAGGTTCCACTAGCACCATCTGGAGTATAAACCCTGAAATGCTAAACCCTCAATAAGCTCAGACACATATGAAACGTTTAATAAATATTAGTTTGTGGTTTTGTGCTTATTTCTAGTTTACCTAAATGTCAACCTCTAATGTAGGTTGAGTGAGTGAGTGATAGTATCTCAGTCGTGTCCGACCGACTCTTGGCGGCCCCATGGACTGTAGCCTGCTAGGCTCCTCTGTCCATGGATTTCTCTAGGCAAGGATACTGGAGTGGGCTGCCATTTCCTTCTCCAGGCTAATATAGTTTAAAACCTTAGTAAAAAGTGTACTATTCTGTGAGTAGTGTTGATAACGGGGAAGTCTATGCATGTACGAGGAAGGAATACATGGGGAATCTCTGTACTTTCCTTTCAATTTTATCGCAAACCTAAAACTGCTCTGGGATTCCTAGGTGGCCAGTGGTAGAGAATCCACCTCTCAAGGTGGGAGACATAGGAGATGCAAGTTAGATCCCTGGATAGGGAAGATCCCCTGGAGGAGGAAATGGCAACCCACTCTAGTATTTTTGCCTGGAAAATTCCATGAACAGAGGAACCTGGCAGGCTATAGTCCAAGTGGTTGGTCACAAAGATTCAGACAGGACTGAGCAACTGAGCCTAGTAAAATTTTTCTAAAAATATAGTCTTTAAATGTAATGTGGTATCCTGGATGGGATTCTGGAACAGAAAAAGACATTAGGTAAAAGCTAAGGAAATCTGAATAAACCATGTACTTTAGTTAATAACAAATTAACACTGGTTCATTAATTGTGGCAAATGTACCACAGTAATATAAAGTATTAAGGAAAAATGGGTGTGGGATACATGAGAACTTTGCATACTATGTTCTCAATTTTTCCATAAATCTAAAACTATTATAAAAAATAGTATATATTTGAAAAAAATTCAACAAAAAAGTCAAGAGGAGTTGTTCTGGGAATGCAAACCTAAAAATTAAGATTTGAGGGGGATGATACTGTCAGGATACATTTAGGTCAGACGGGGGCAAAATATAAGTATCCTAGTACCTTAACCCAGAAAAGGCATTTTTAAAAGATATATAGCTTTGAATGGTTAAAAATTCTCAAATGGGAAATTGAAGAAGATTTAAGATTAGAAACTTTTAAGGAGTAAATTAAATGTCCAGAGCCATAAAGCTAGTCTGTGGGAAAGCATGACTCTTAATCCAGTGCTCTTTGTACACTGACACAATAGAACTTGCTTGCCTTAAGGCAGTAACTTAGTACACTGAAGGGAAAAAAAAAGAACAGAAAAAGAAAGGAAAAAGTATTGATAACAAAATGGAAAATCTGTGAGTCAGACTCAAGTATTTTATCTATTATGGAAAAGAATAGGCACAATTTAAAAACAGCTTTAACTAGAAAATAAAGAGACTAGAGATTTAAAAGTAGATGAAACTTCAAAATTAATGGGAAGTGATGACAGGCTTCTCTGCCTGCAGTTTCAACCTGAGCCTTTGCCTTTAACATAGTAATACAAAGTAACTTTAAAGCCTGGACTGAACACATTAAATAACATAAAATTATAATCTATCAAGATAAGGTCAATTTAACAGTCTGTGCCCTGAAATTCCCTGAATTCATGTCTTCTTAAAACTAGGCAACAAACCCATCAGTTGGTTGAGTTTATTTAATTTTTATTATTCTGATTGCATTTAAAAACTTTATTATAAAAAATTTTCGAATAGCCAAAGCTATCTTGAGAAAGAACAGAACTGGAGGAATCAACCTGCCTGACTTCAGGCTCTACTACAAAGCCACAGTCATCAAGACAGTATGGTACTGGCACAAGGACAGAAATACAGATCAATGGAACAAAATAGAAAGCCCAGAGATAAATCCACGCACATATGGTCACCTTATCTTTGACAAAGGAGGCAAGAATATACAATGGATTAAAGACAATCTCTTTAACAAGTGGTGCTGGGAAAACTGGTCAACCACTTGTAAAAGAATGAAACTAGAACACTTTCTAACACCATACACAAAAATAAACTCAAAATGGATTAAAGAGCTAAATTTAAGACCAGAAACCATAAAACTCCTAGAGGAAAACATAGGCAAAACACTCTCTGACATACATCACAGCAGGATCCTCCATGACCCACCTCCCAGAATATTGGAAATAAAATCAAAAATGAACAAATGGGACCTAATCAAACTTAAAAGCTTCTGCACAACAAAGGAAACTATAAGCAAGGTGAAAAGACAGCCTTCAGAATGGGAGAAAATAATAGCAAATGAAGCAACTGACAAACAACTAATCTCAAAAATATACAAGCAACTCCTACAGCTCAGTTCCAGAAAAATAAATGACCCAATCAAAAAATGGGCCAAAGAACTAAATAGACATTTCTCCAAAGAAGACATACAGATGGCTAACAAACACATGAAAAGATGCTCAACATCACTCATTATCAGAGAAATGCAAATCAAAACCACTATGAGATACCATTTCACGCCAATCAGAATGGCTGCTATCCAAAAGTCCACAAGCAATAAATGCTGGAGAGGGTGTGGAGAAAAGGGAACCCTCTTGCACTGTTGGTGGGAATGCAAACTGGTACAGCCACTATGGAGAACAGTCTGGAGATTCCTCAAAAAACTGGGAATAGAACTGCCTTATGATCCAGCAATCCCACTGCTGGGCATATACACTGAGAAAATCAGAGTTGAAAGAGACACGTGTACCCCAATGTTCATAGCAGCACTGTTTGCAATAGCCAGGACGTGGAAGCAACCTAGATGTCCATCCACAGATGAATGGATAAGCAAGCTGTGGTACATATACACAATGGAGTATTACTCAGCCATTAAAAAGAATACATTTGAATCAGTTCTAAGGAGGTGGATGGAACTGGAGCCTATTATACAGAGTGAAGTAAGCCAGAAACAAAAACACAAATACAGTATACTAACGCATATATATGGAATTTAGAAAGATGGTAAAAATAACCCTATTTACGAGACAGCCAAAGAGACACTGATGTATAGACCAGACTTTTGGACTCTGGGACCGGGAGAGGGTGGGATGATTGGGGAGAATAACATTGAAATATGTATAATATTATATCTGAAATGTATTAATTGTTCAAACTAAATACTGTCATGTTACAATTTGTTCATATTAGATGTTTATAATGTTTCTGATAATCAATAAAAGAGATTCTTGATTAAAAAAAAAATTGAATCACACAAAAATAGTATATAACAAATGAATTCTCTTTTACCCATTATATACTTCTAATAATTCACATTTTATCTTTCATATTTTACCTATTGCTTGCATCTTCTTTTTTTTTTTTTTTCTTGTAGTGACTGAACTAATTTAAGATGAAGAACAGAACCATCTTTGTGGAAAGGAAGAAGAAAGCAATATTTTCAGTCTGCTATTCATTGAGACTCGAACCAGAAAGATTCCACACTGTAAGGCAAATAAATACAAGAGGCAAGGATGATAACAGTGAAAATATGTTAGTGGGATAGCTTAGCTATGTTATTTGAAAATCAATGAAACTATTGTCTATGAGGAAGGAGGGTATTTTAAAGAATTCATTTCCAACTTTTTAGTTTGACACAAAGTAAGGCAAGAAAGATTATAAAGCTTCATTGAGATTATAGTTTCTAAAGACAGGCTTATCTTTGAGGAACATAAAGATTAATTTCATCATGTTTGAATTCACATATCTAATAAGCATCTATAGCAATAACAGTCTGTACTATTTGCAAAATTTCAGTGTCACCAAGCTGCTTTTGAACTGTGATGTTGGAGAAGACTCTTGAGAGTCCTTTGGACTGCAAGGAGATCCAACCAGTCCATCCTAAAGGAGATCAGTCCTGGGTGTTCATTGGAAGGACTGATGTTGAAGATGAACTCCAATACTTTGGCCACCTGATGCGAAGAGCTGACTCATTGGAAAAGACCCTGATGCTGGGAAAGATTGAAGGCAGGAGAAGAAGGGGATGACAGAGGATGAGATGGTTGGATGGCATCACCGACCTGATGGACATGGGTTTGGGTGGACTCCGGGAGTTGGTGATGGACAGGGAGGCCTGGCATGCTGTGGTTTGTGGGGTTGCAAAGAGTCGGACACGACTGAGCGACTGAACTGAACTGAACTGAAGACTCAGTTTATTGTGAAAGCTCAAAGTTTTTATAATAAAACATTTTCTTTCCCATTAAGTCTCTTTCTGTCCTTGAGAAAGTTTTCCCATTTTTAGATTTTAAAATTTTAAATTAGAATATAAAGTGACTTTGGCAAGTTCAGTGATATTTTTTGTAATCTTAATAAAAGTTTCTAGACATTGGAAAATAAAAATCTCACCTAAGTTTCCTGTCTAACTGTTGAAGGTGGAGACCATTAGAAGCTGGGTATGCAACAAATATAAGCGTATCTAAAACATCTTCATTGAAAAGATTATGTGAACAATGTCATGCTTAACTGTCTCAGTTTTCATCATGAAACAAAAGGCAAAAATTAGCAGGTAGAGATTGGAGATGATGGGGAAAGAGGAGTTAAAATGAAATAACTAGCAAGGCATAGCCTAAGTTTTAAAGCACAAATCTAAATATCAAATAAACATTCTTTTTCTCAAATTTACATCCTTCTGATTGACTTTAAATTAAAAATCCAATGAACAGAGCACATTCTTTCCCCTATATTAATTACCAAAATGTTAGCATGTAGCTATCTCTTGCTCTCCATTCTTTCTTAAATTTAGAAAAATTTCCTTAAACATATTCTTTCCTATGTTGCATGTAAATTAAGTTAAATTAGATCTGTGTACAATCCTATATCTCTGGGGATATCCTTGGTTCTCTGAGTGATTTTAATTCACTCAAAAGGTATCACAATTCTGTAATGCCTTTATATGCCCTGCTGTTCCATAATGTCTAAGTGCCTGCTTTTTCAATAAACTGTTGTCTATAAAGATCATTCACACATTGATCCTACTCTTTGCTCTTTCTGATCACACATTCCTACAATTGCTGCACAGTCTGAGTAATATATTTCTATACCTTGTAAGTATCTCAGTGCCCATCCCCTGCTTGCAACCAGCTTTTCACTAGCCTACATTCACAAAGCTAGACCACTTTCCGACTACAACTTCTAAATTCCGCCTTCTCTACACACTGATTTCCAATACTGAACACCCACTATTGAGGCAAAACTGTATCAATTAAAAGGTCAGGGCCAAGCAATTTATCTCAAAATTCCAATCACTGTGGAAAACATACCTGATTTTCCATAAAGTTCTAACTCTTGTTTCTTGGCCACAGGCTAGTTCTGTGTGCTGTGCCATTATACACCTCTCCCTACTGCAGCCACTCCAGGTCAGTGAGGAGTCTTTCTTCTACTTTCTTTAAATCCATATCCCCTTAAGATATCCAGTCAGCACACAGTAGAAAAATTAGGAGTCTCATATATCAGCTCTCTGTCACAATCTCTTAATATTTTTGTGGGCACCTATTTTCATTCCATTCCACAGAAAACTCTTTTTCCTTAACATCGATGTATCATGTAATTTAACAAATACTAATACCAAGAATAGTATATTAATAGTTGAATATATTTTAATATGTGACTTATTAGTAAAACATATTATTTACCTATCCGATTGTATATTTTTATTTTAAAAATCTAAATAGACACAGAATAGAAAACAAAAGAAGCATTCAAGAAAACAAAGGATTAAGAATGGAGGCAGATTAAATTTGTCAAAAGTGAGTCTTTACTAGAAACAGTAAGCAGAATACTTGTCAGTCCTGACAAATATGCCACTATACAAGCTCTGGACATCTGAGAAGGGAAAAGGCAAATGAATGAGGGAGGTTCCACTAGCCAAATCTAAATATGACCTGAGCTCTGATGCCACGTCACATACACAATCAACCTATTACTCAAAATCAGTAACTATACATCCAATCTTCCATTTCTAGACAATTTTACATACTTTCTCAAGCTTATATATAAGCTTGCAAAATATATATATCTTATATATACACACACACATATATACATATATCTTTTATTATCTCTCAAGATGACTTTGATGTTAATGTTTAACTGATTCTCCTGAATAAAAATAGTTCGTGCTAAGACAAAACAAAAGAAGACTGAGGTATTTAATCACCATAAAATTAATTCTGTTGAAGGAGGGCTCAAAGAAGTTTTCACAAGGAAACACTCCTTAGTACTACCTGGACTTACCATCTGAATCCCTAGTGAGTTACCAAGCTGCTTAACATCTTTTAGCCTTTGTTTACTCATCTGTAAAGTGGCGATTAACAATATTAACTATCTCATGGAGTTTCAAGGAACCAATGAGCTAAAAAATGTTAAATATTTAAACACTGTCTGGCATTTGGTGATATTAAAGACAGCTAAAATGGATGAGATTCCATGGGGTAACTTATATTTAGATTCACAAAAATACTCCCAAAAGCAATTTTAAGTGAGTAGTATACATTTTTGTTTTCTTAAATTGAGAAATTATGATATCAACTTGGAATCCTAAAATAAATAACTGAATTTGGAGTGGTATTCAAGTTGAATTAGCTTGAATACTATAAGACTGGCATTATATTTTATTGTTTTTTTGCTTTTAAGTTTCATAGGCTAGCTTCATCAACAAATTGCAAGCCAAAATAAGCATTACTGTAAGAAATGCTTTGGATAAACTTGAAGATATTTTAAAAATTATGTATTGATAACTAGGTTGTATACATAAAGAATGAAGCATATAGCTTCTAAACTAAATTTTAGTTGGGTAGGGGGAGTCTGACATTTAAGGAACGATAGAATTAAAAAGATGAATTCTAGGAAACTCTCCCTACCACACAAAAGAACATATTATAAAGCCCCAGCAATTAAGAAAATGTATGAGCACAGGGATGGTCAAATCTATCAAGATCACAGAAAAGAAAGTCTATAAACAGACTTTCACTTATATGGACTCTTGCAACGCAAATCACTGAGGAAAGACCAGAACATTAATTAAACAAAGCTGTAAAATTTTGATTCCCTTTAGAAAGAAACCTAATCTTTGATCCATATAGAATATACAAAATTCAACTTCAGAGAATGATTTAGCAAAAGAAAGAAAAAGCACTAACCCTAAAAGAAAATATTGGAAAGTATGATGACATATTTTCTGTTCATTGGAATATCCTATAAGAAATGAAAGGATAAGCTATGAGGTAGCAGAAGAAATAGAATTAGTATCTAGAACATATAAAGAACTGGTATTCAGGATCTACTTAGAAGTAAAAGAAAACTTCTTTCCTGAGAAGAAGAAACTGAAAGAATATTAAAAATTAAGGATAATATTCAATACTCTATAATGACTATATGGGAACAGAATCTAAAAAGAGTAGATACATGTATAACTGACTCACTTTTCTGTACAGCAGAAACTAACACAACACTGTAAATCAACTATATACTCCAATTAAAAAATTATTTTTTTAATAAAAAGGAATTAAGGGATAATCACTTTGGTTTCTTGAGCTGAGATCAATTGATTACTTGAAGACTTCCTTGCAACTTCCTATCAAACTGAAACTTGCTTTGGGGGGAATAATCATTGGTGGTTAAAAATTTTTTGAAAGGAGATAGAAAAGAACAGAATTTAAAAGATGACTGACAATGACATATTCATCTAAGTATGCATACAAAGTATTCTAAAAACTTCTGCTCTAGTAATACTAGTATTGGTAGACAAAAGCAAAGAGATATAATAAAAATATATCCATCACAATTGCTGTTAACTTCATATTTGATAAAACAATCAAAACACAAATAGAGAGTACGGGCTTGCCTGGTGGCTCAGTTGGTCAAGAATACAACTGCAATGCAGGAGACCCGGGTTCAGTCCCTGGGTTGGGAAGATGCCCTGCAGACGGCACGGGCTACCCACTCCAGTACTCTAGTTTGCAGAATTCCATGGACAGAGGAGCCTGGCAGGCTACAGTCCATGGAGTTGCAAAAAGTCGGACATGACTCAGTGCCTTTTACTTTTTCCAACAGAAAATACAAATATAATGATTAGAATGACTTCATTAAGCAAAATAGAGAATATCAAAAAGATCAATTCAGGTAGTTTCTACCACTGACTTTGAATAAAGTCTATTTAAAGAAATGCAGACAAAGATTGATATCTCTTTTAGGATCTATTTTGTCAACTTTCTTATAATGTTGTCCCCACTACTGGAGGGGCTTTCCTGGTGACTCAGACAGTAAAAAATCTGCCTGTAATGCGAAACCCAGGTTCAATCCCTAGGTTGGGAATATCCCCTGGAGAAGTGAAGCGGGTACTCCAGTATTCTTGCCTGGAAAATTCCATGGACAGGGGAGCCTGGTGGGCTACAGTCCATGGAGTCGCAAAGAATAAGACACGACTGAGTGACTAACACTTTTCACTACTGGAAGAACAGCAGAGAAACTGAAGAAAATTAGACTAGCAAAATAGCAAGAATATTTATGGAAAAATTACTGGGGCAAGAAAAATTTTAAATGAGAATGTACTCTTATAAAGTGTCAAGTATAATTTAATTAGACTTAGAGAAACAAGTCCATCCACTCCATTTTTTCCAAAACAGAATCTAAGTATTCCTAATAGTACAGCACAGTATAGTTTCTCTAGTATCAAGATTATACCTGTTTCTTCAATAATGTAAATGGTTTTACTCTTTTGTAGTATTATTTTCAACCACAAATCATAATATAAGTATTTCCTGATAGTTGCACACACACTCAAAATTAGCCAATGGCACAATCTGTGTCTGGTTACTAAAAGATGATAAAGCTTTTACTATTTATTTAAAGTAT
This sequence comes from Tragelaphus eurycerus, assembly GCA_935064755.1. Classification (NCBI taxonomy): domain Eukaryota; kingdom Metazoa; phylum Chordata; class Mammalia; order Artiodactyla; family Bovidae; genus Tragelaphus; species Tragelaphus eurycerus. The sequence goes on from CAKXYN010000018.1 coordinate 11,470,652, forward strand.
CCATGCTATAGGCACTGATAAATGCAGCTATAAATTACAAGGGGAGAGTTTCTAATGAACTATAACAACAGATTACACAGCTGTGCTTAGCTGTCCAAGGCCATTTATTAAGTTAAAACACAGTGCAACATTATTATCATGTCCAGATGTGATGAAGGCCGAGACTTGCCACAAAACACGAATATCTCTATACTAAAAAGAGGACATTAGGACATATACCTAAGTAAAGAATTTCCCTTAATGACCAGCAAAATAAAGAAATTCTGGAGACTCATCGTAAATTTCAAGCAATTGAATGTATTCACACCATCCATAGATCCCACTGTTCTGTCCATTTGATGCTTTAATAGCTTCATCAGTATACATTCTATTATGGATATGTCAGAGATCTAACATCAAATATTCAAATATATATATGGTAGTGGTGGGTGGTGGTTTAGTCACTAAGTTGTGTCCAAACCTTGTGACCCCATGGACTGCAGTTAGCCAGGCTCCTCTGCCCATGGGATTCTGCAGACAAGAATACTGGAGTGGGTTGCCATTTCCTTCTCCAATGCATGAAATTGAAAAGTGAAAGTGAAGTCACTCAGTCGCGTCCGACTCCTAGTGACCCCATGGACTGCAGCCTACCAGGCTCCTCTATCCATGAGACTTTCCAGGCAAGAGTACTGGAGTGGGGTGTCATTGCCTTCTCCTTATATATATTTACTACTTCACTTAAATCTCAAAGACTGTGTAAAGTAGGTGGTGAAAATACACTATTGTAAAGATTAAGATTCTGAGACACAGGAGTCAAGTGATTTGTCTGAAATCATATTATATGCTAACTTCTTTTTATTTTTAAACACCCTTAAATGCTTTCATTTTGATATTTTATTACCTTATTAAAAATCATATTGTACCTAAAATCTATTATATAAATCAGCAAGTATTTATCAGTCAACTTCTATAGCCAAGTCTTCCATTCATGCATAACTGTTGTTATAACTAATTTATAACTGTTGTTTTAACTGTGAAATGACAGGGGTAATATTAGAAATATTTAACAAATGACACAGAAGGTACCAACCAAAGAAAATAAACACTGAACAAAGTGAAACACATCACCTAACTTTTACCAAGGGATATCAGCTATGTTATCAGCCCTGACATGGAATGATCTATGCAATTTGATTTGATATCAAAGTATAAATCATTATGTCTATCTGGCCTAAAACATTAGACAATTATTTAAAGATTTTTTAGAACATGTAGAAAATTCTAGTAGCATGTGACACAAAATTAAATAAACTACAAATGTAAAAACAAAACAAAACAAAAAAAACCCTTGGTGCCAATACTCAGAAATATAAAATCATCACCACCAAAATTAGTCATAATACCTTTAAACATTTTAATTTCTTCATACATGTATAGCCAAATATACTTAATTTTATTAAAAAGCATAAGTGGGATTTTTAACATGCTGCATGCTAAGTTGCTTGAGCTGTGTCTGACTCTTTGTGACACTATAGACTACAGCCCACCAGGCTTCTCTGTTCAAGCAATTTTCCAGGCAAGAATACTGGAATGGGTTGCCTTGCCCTCCTCCAGGGGATCTTCCTGACCCAGGGATAGAACTCATGTCTCCTATGTGTCCTGCTTTGGCAGGCAGGTTCTTTACCACTAGCATCATTTGCCTATTTTGGAAATTTCATATAAATGAACTAATTTTCTTTAATTTCTAAATAATGATTTTGTCACTTTATAGAAACTTCTAAAATTCTAATTATACTAACTTATAATCAGAGGATGTGCCTGCAAAATCTCTGCTTTCTAAAATTTATAGTTTTGTCGCCAAGCACAGAGATATTTAAAAATATTTAAAGAAGGCAATGGCAAACCACTTCAGTATTCATGCCTTGAGAACCCCTGAACAGTATGAAAAGGCATAAACATAGGACACTAAAAGAGGAACTCCCCAGGTTGGTAGGTGCCCAATACAGAGATCAGTGGAGAAATAACTCCAGAAAGAATGAAAGGATGGAGTTAAAGAACAAAAAAAAAAAAAAAAACGCAGTTGTGGATGGGACTGGTGATAGAAGCAAAGTTTGATGCTATAAAGAGCAATACTGCATAGGAACCTGGAATGTTAGGTTGATGAATCAAGGCAAATTGGAAGTGGTCAAACAGGAGATGAGAAGAGTGCACATCAACATTCTAGGAATCAGCGAACTAAGATGGACTGGAATGGGTGAATTTAACTCAGATGACCAGTATATCTACTACTGTGGGCAGGAATCCCTTAGAAAAAAATGGAGTAGCCATCATAGTCAACAAAAGAGTCCAAAATGCAGTACTTGGATGCAATATCAAAAACGACAGAATAACCTCTGCTTGTTTCCAAAGCAAACCATTCAATATCACGGTAATCCAAGTCTACGCCCTGACCAGTAACGCTGAAGAACCTAAAGTTGAATGGGTCTATGAAGACCTACAAGGCCTTCTAGAACTTACACCCCAAAAAGATGTCCTTTCCATTATAGGGGACTGGAATACAAAAGTAGGAAGTCAAGAAACACCTTGAGTAACAGGTAAATTTAGCCTTGGAGTACAAAATGAATCAGGGCAAAGGCTAACAGAGTTTTGTCAAGAGAACGCGATGGTCATAGCAGGGACCCTCTTCCAACAAACACAAGAGAAGACTCTACACATGGACATTACCAGATGGTTGACACTGAAATCAGACTGATTATATTCTTTGCAGCCAAAGATGGAGAAGCTCTATACAGTCAGCAAAAACAAGACCGGGAGCTGACTGTGGCTCAGATGATGAACTCCTTATTGCCAAATTCAGACTGAAATTGAAGAAAGTGGAGAAAATCACTAGACCATTCAGGTATGACCTAAATCAAATCCCTTATGACTATACAGTGGAAGTGAGAAATAGATTTAAGGGATTAGATCTGATAAACAGAGTGCCTGATGCACTACGGACAGAGGTTTGTGACAGGAGAACCTCCTGTCAGGAGACAGGAGACAGGAATCAAGACCATCCCCAAGAAAAAGAAATTCAAAAAAGCAAAATGGCTGTCTGTGCAGGCTTTACAAATAGCTGTGAAAAGAAGAGAAGCGAAAAGCAAAGGACAAAAGGAAAGATATACCCATTTGAATGCAGAGTTCCAAAGAATAGCAAGGAGAGAAAAGAAAGCCTTCTTCAGTGATCAGTGCAAAGAAATAGTGGAAAACAATAGAATGGGAAAGACTAGAGATCTCTTCAAGAAAATGAGAGATACCAAGGGAACATTTTATGTAAAGACGGGCTCAATAAAGGACAGAAATGGTAGGGACCTAATAGAAGCAGAAGATATTAAGAAGAGGTGGCAAGAATACACAGAAGAACTGTACAAAAAAATCTTCATGACCCAGATAATCAAGACGGTGTGATCACTCACCTAGAGCCAGACATCAGGAATGTGAAATCAAGTGGGCCTTATGAAGCATCACTACGAACAAAGCTAGTGGAGGTGATGGAATTCCAGTGGAGCTATTCCAAATCCTGAAAGATGATGCTGTGAAAGTGCTGCACTCAATATGCCAGCAAACTTGGAAAACTCAGCAGTGGCAACAGGACTGGAAAAGGCCAGTTTTCATTCCAATCCCAAAGAAAGGCAATGCCAAGAATGCTCAAACTACTGCACAATTGTACTCATCTCACATGCTAGTAAAGTAATGCTCAAAATTCTCCAAGCCAGGCTTCAGCAATATGTGAACCATGAACTTCCAGATGTTTAAGCTGGTTTTAGAAAAGGCAGAGGAACCAGAGATCAAATTGCCAACATCTGCTGGATCATGGAAAAAGCAAGAGAGTTCCAGAAAAACATAAAAACATCTATTTCTGCTTTACTGACTATGCCAAAGCCTTTGACTCTGTGGCTCACAATAAACTGTGGAAAATTCTTCAAGAGATGGGAATACCAGACCACCTGATCTGCCTCTTGAGAAACCTGTATGCAGATCAGGAAGCAACAGTTAGAACTGGACATGGAAGAACAGACTGGTTCCAAATAGGAAAAGGAGCACATCAGGCTGTATATTGTCACCCTGCTTATTTAACTTACATGCAGAGTACATCATGAGAAATGCTGGGCTAGAGGAAGCACAAGCTGGAATCAGGATTGCTAGGAGAAATACCAATAACTTCAGATATGCAGATGATACCATCCTTATGGCAGAAAGTGAAGAAGAACCAAAAAGCCTCTTGATGAAAGTGAGAGAGGAGAGTGAAAAAGTTGGCTTAAAATTCAACATTCAGAAAACTAAGATCAAGGCATCCGGTCCCATCACTTCATGGGAAATAGATGGGGAAACAGTGGAAACAGTGTCAGACTTTTTTGGGGGTTCCAAAATCACTGGAGATGGTGACTGCAGCCATGAAATTAAAAGATGCTTACTCCTTGGAAGGACAGTTATGACCAACCTAGATAGCATATTCAAAAGCAGAGACGTTACTTTGCCAACAAAGGTCCGTCTAGTCGAGGCTATGGTTTTTCCAGTGGTCATGTATTGATGTGAGAGTTGGACTGTGAAGAAAGCTGAGAGCTGAAGAATTGATGCTTTTGAACTGTGGTGTTGGAGAAGACTCTTGAGAGTCCCTTGGACTGCAAGGAGATCCAACCAGTCCATCCTAAAGGAGATCAGTCCTGAGTGTTCATTGGAAAGACTAATGTTGAAGCTGAAATTCCAATACTTTAGCCACCTGATGCGAAGAGTTGACTCATTGGAAAAGACCCTGATGCTGGGAAAGATTGAGGGTGAGAGGAGAAGGGAAGGACAGATGATGAGATGGTTGGATGACATCACCAACTCAAAGGACATGGGTTTGGGTGGACTCCAGGAGTTGGTGATGGACAGGGAGGCCTGGCTTTGCTGCGGTTCATGGGGTCGCAAAGAGTCCGTCACAACTGAGCGACTGAATTGAACTGAAAGAATATCATATTCTATAAATATATTCTTTTGGAGTTATATTATTCCATTTCTCTTAATTGTTGTTCACAGATGTTTAACAGAGCTGGCTAGATCTTTCCAATAGTTTTTACTGTACATATTTGTCTACACTAAATAAATGTGCTCTATACATATTTATGTGGTTATTTTCTTCATGAACTATGCCTTTTATCCTTATAGTGCCCCTTTTGATAACAATGCTGTCAACTTACATTTTCTTATTTTCCTTTTGTTTGAATTTGTGATATTTTTTATTTTCACCACTTTACAAACAACATTTCTTTATAATTTTGACATAGGTATTCTTGTAATAAAAATTGAGTGGCTTATTTTTTTAATTCAATCTAACTTCTTTTTTAATGGAAGAATTTAGTCCATTACATTAAATATAACAATGGGCTTAATATTGTATCTTCCAATTATATTTATTTCTTATCCTACATTGTTGTTCTCTTAGCTCCCTTTTCTGGATTTTTTTTTTTTTTTTTTGCTTAAACAAGTGGCTCTACATTCTTTTTTCCTTGCTGCTAGGAAAGTTCTAAAGGGTGTTCTATCATGCTAATCTTCCCTTTCTCTACCCTAAGGAAGAGGTTCTATTGCCCAACTCTTTCTCATAAATAAATAACATGTTTAGGATATCCTCGCTTTTCTTCCTCTTCATTTTCTTTCTTCTTATCTCCTACCACTTATTTTTACCCTCTTTTACATTTCTCTTGTTTACTCCCTCTATCAACTAAGTTTTGATAAGTTTAACACATTAAAATTTTTCTTTATATAAATACGATGCTTATTTCAAAAGCCTGAAATTGTCCTTTTCATTTCGGACATGACTGAGCGACTTCACTTTGACTTTTCACTTTCATGCATTGGAGAAGGAAATGGCAACCCACTCCAGTGTTCTTGCCTGGAGAATCCCAGGGACAGCGAAGCCTGATGGGCTGCCGTCTATGGGGTCGCACAGAGTCGGACACAACTGAAGCGACTTAGCAGCAGCAGCAGCAGCAGCAGTAATTCCCAAGAAGTGTAACCATCAAACAATTGCACTCATTTCCCTTGCTAGTAAGGTCATCCTTAAAACCTTGCAAGCTAGGCTTTAGCATTATGAAAACGAAGAACTTCCTGAAGTTCAACCCAGGTTTAGAAAAGGCAGAGGAAACAGAATTGCCAACATTCACTGGCATATTCGATCATAGAGAAAGGAAAGGAATTTCTGAAAAACATCTACCTCTGTTTCATCAATTACATTTGACTGTGTGGATCATAACAAACTGTGGAAAGTTCTTAAAGAGATGGGGATACCAGACCATCTTACTTATCTCCTGAGAATCTTATGTGGGTCAAAAAGCAACAGTTAGAACCCTTTATGAACAACTGTTTGGTTCAGAATTGAGGTGTATGACAGGGCTGTCTGTTGTCACCCTGTTTATTTAAACTATACGCTGAGCACATTATGAGAAATGGTGGGCTGGATGAATTACAAGCTGGAATCAAGATAGGTGGGAGAAACATCAACAAGCTCAGATGTGCAGATGATACCACTCTAATGGCAGAAAGCAAAGAGGAACTAAAGAGCCTCTTGATGAGGGTGAAGGAGTAGAGAGAAAAAGTTAGCCCAAAATACTAAAAAAACTAAGATTATGGTATGCAACACCATTACTTCATGACAAATAAAAGTGGGAAAGGTGGAAGTAGTGACAGATTTTCTCCTCTTGGGCTCTAAAATCACTACAGATGGTGACTGCAGCCATGAAATCAGAAGACAATTGCTTCTTGGCAGGAAAAGTATGACAAACCTAGACAATGTGTTGAAAAGAAGAGACATTACTCTGCCAACAAGGGTCCGTATAGTCAAGGCTATGGTCTTCCCAGTGGTCATGTACGGTTGTGAGGGCTGCATCATAAAGGCAGAATGCCAAAGAACTGATGTCTTTGAACTGTGGTGCTGGAGAAGGCTCCTGAAAGTCTGCTGGAGAGCAAGGCAATCAAACCAATCTTAAGGGAGATCAACCCTGAATATTCACTGGAAGGACTGATGCTGAAGCTCAGTATTTTGGTTACCTGATACAACTGCCAACTCACTGGAGAAGTCCCTGATCTGGGAAAGATTGAGGGAGAAGAGGGTGTCAGCAGATGAGATGGCTGGATGGCATCACTGATGCAATGGACATGAACTTGGGCAAACTTCAGGAGATGGTGAGGGACAAAGAGGCCTGGCGTGCTGCAGTCCATGGGGTCGCAGAGTCAGACACAACTGGGAGACTGAGCAACAACAACAAGCCATCTATCTTTATCTCTTAAATGAAATTATACAAACGACACACACTCACACAATTATAAATAAATGTTCATTATTCACCACTATTTCTTTTGCTTTTCATCTGGAAATCTATGCCCTGGTTCATTTGTTGTTTGCTTATAACTTATTCTCAGGTCTTGCATAAGGAATAATAATTCTATGTTCTGAGTTTTTGGTTTTCCCTAAATGTATTTCTTTCACCTTGACTAGCAAATGACAACTTTCTGGGCACTGAAATTCTTGGCATGTAGTCATTTTCTTTTTGCAGTCCATTAATGTCATTCCACTATCTTCTTGCTTCCTGTGTTAGAGATACAAAGTTCTATGATATTTTAATATTTTACCCCTGTATAGGAGAAACTTGTTCTACTTGGGAATTTATGTTTCAATTTATTTTGAGAGTTCAGAACCTTTATCAGGACGTGCTAAGTGTGCCTTGTCTTTCAATCAAGACCATAAATCAATAGACACTTTCAATTTACAGACTCTGATATTTCTTAAACACAAAGAAATTTTCTTCTATTATTTAATTATACCTCTACTCTTTCTGTTCTTATTTCTCCCTCTGTAATTCCTATTATTCACATTTTGATTTCTAAACTATCCTCCAAGACTCATCCTTGGAGTCTCATCAAGATTTTCATCATGTTTTATTTTTGTGCTATGTACTTTGGTATCTCATACTTGATCTTTCAGTTCACTGATTCACATTTCAACAGTGATCACATTCTCTTCTGATTTTTCCACCAAATACCTCAACTGAGATATGTTTGTCTTAGTATCCGAAATTCTTCTTTGATCTGTATTTGTATTTCCTTAAGTGCTCTTGCTATATTTCAAAATTCAGGTTTCATTTATTTTTGCCAACATTACTAGTTGCTTAGAGTATGTACTCTTAATTCTCCTGCCTGATCTTCCTCTCTCCCTTACTATTAGGTGCTTTTAAAAAGGATTATTTTTTATTGATATCTCACCAGAGCTCTGATTTGGTTGTCGGAGTATCTTAAATGCCAAAAGTGTTAACACTTGGAGAAAAGAAATGTAGACAGTCTACCAATTCCCTGCCAGGTCATGAGGAGGTAGATCACTGTTGCCTTATTTCTGAATTTTCTTTCAGCCTCAGGGACAGAGAAAATTCAGCCAGTGCACTCAGCTACTTTGACTTTTTAGATAGCTGGAGAGACTTGAGGATATATAAAACAGGCCAAAATTAACGTTTTCCCATTGTGGTTCACAGGCCTCTGAAGCCCAAACTCTTGGTTACAGTGTCTACTGTTTTCTGATCTCTATCCCTGAACTCCAGTACTGTTCTCTAGTTGCTTGCCCAGCTGAAGGAAGAAAACCTTCAAAGCAGTTTTTCTGTCCCAGGTGTCATGGCAATTGTTCACAGATCTCAGCAGCGATTTGATACCAAAAGTCAGGAACTGGAAGTGAAGGAGAAGATTGCCATACCTAGGTCAAGTTGTTCTCTGAATCCTTAATTTTAAAAATACTGGTGGCAGGGGGTGGGGGGCACATATGAATCTAGAGTTATCTGGGACTTGTTATAATTATTCTCAAGAATCAATACTTCTCTCACAAAGTACACTCTTGAATATATAAAAATGGCAATAAGCTCTCTTTATGTTCTTAGGTACAAATTCCAAAAACAAAAAAACACTATAGCTATTAATCATTTGAAGTACACTTTAATGAAATCCCAGTTTTAATTATTCTAGGACATAATTATCTTTTGTTTTGGAAACAACAAATCAATGTGCTGCTGTTTCAGTTAGTAGAAAGAGAAACTACAACTTTGGCCAATCATGTTAAGTCTCCTACTGTCCAACTAGCAAGTCTTATAAATAAGAAAAAGCAGGTCAGTTGTTATATAGGAATTAAACATCCATCCTACACAGTGGCTTATATGACACTACCCTCCATATTGTTCATAGCTGAATTACCTTTTTTGCTTTCTAGGAGAGCTAAGGATATAATATCAAGAACATTAAAGTGTTTCACTGGACTACACTTCCAAACATAATAAGGTAAAATAATCTAAAGCTCTGTTCTATAAGTGTGTGAAATTTTATGAACTTATGTTTTTTAAGAATTAGGAAGCTCATATAAAATGCTAAAAATCTCATTACAATCTATTAAGTGCAAAAAAAAATACTCTGGACTGTTTGTTCTACTATCCAGATAGGAATCATATAGGATATGAAATTTGGATTTCATCCTTGAATCACTAGGTAATGTAATTCTGTGTACTCTATTCAATACAATATCCTGAATTGATTGTAGTAGATTTGCTTTACCATTGATGGGCCATATCTGATATATTTCTTTTCTGAATCATGGTAAATATAATTTTTTATTGGAACTTCTGCCATGACAGAATTTCATTAAGTATCTAAAAGGATAGAAAAGCATGAGCATGTGTAAAAATATTTGGGTCTTAGGAAAGTACAGAGAAAGCCTATATTAGCTAATAACAACTGGAACAATGCTAAATTTGAACCAGTCAACAGAAAATAAGGAATGATAGCCTGGTAAGCAAGGATCAAGGTAATCTTTCACGAAAGTTACAGAAGAGTCTAATCAACATTGAATCCTCCAATGTGCCAGGGACTGTGCTAAGCACGAAGGCTTCACAGATTAATAAAATATGGTACTGCCCTTAAGGATCTGCAGTTCAGTGTAGTATAAATGTGAATGCTATCTTTCCAGGTGATGAATGTCAAAGAATGGATGCACCCAATTATGCATAATAAAATTGATCATTACACAAATAACAGAAACAGAGGTATACATGACATGAAATTACAGAAAAAGAACAACCATTTATTGTGGGGTTTTATACACTCTGGCAATTCACTTTATAACAACTGCTGAAATATCTGAATCAGAAAGGTCTGGAATCCTGTTCGTTTTTCAGCTCAAATCACCCCTTCATCATAATATTGCCTTGTTCTCAAGCCTTTGCTAGAAGAAAGATTACTGAGAGGCTGAATTTTCAAAGGTATTTCTCTAAGGGTCAGATATATAAAGGGAAAGTAAGATGCAAACAACATAGTTGTTGAAAAGACTAGGTACTACAGGATGTCAAGAGAACAAGAACAAACGAGTACCAACGACAATGAACTTGAAGGGGAAAGCTGTCACACATAAACTGAATGTTGATTATCTTTCTAACTTCACAGTATATTGTATTAGAAACACACAAATGCATATTGTAGCATACTTCTTAATGCACTAGAAATGAGAGTCTGAAGAAAATATCAGAGATATTGTCATAAGGAAAACTAAAGACACATATGTGATAGTGTAGCTCTTCCATTATTCATTGAGTCTGCCCCACCATATATATGTAATATAGCTCAACAATGAATATTACCTCTTAAAAACTTTTGAAGTCTCCAGTACCTTGTAGGAAAAGGGTGAGTATGTATTCAGGTATACCTATCTGTATTTGGTTTGATGTCATTAAAATTATTTTACATTAAAAAAAAATCACTGTAAAATTTTATATAATTCCCTTTTCACTAACTCATGTGGCCAATTATAAATATAATCCAAACTCATGTATATTAACTTTGCCTGCACTGATCATTTGAACCTATTATTCCAACAGAAATGCATTCATCCTATCAAATAAAATTGAACCTTTCTTTTGGTATAGCAACAAATGAAGGAAAAGTTACTGTTACTTAGAGGAGTCTAGACTCTATTCTACCTGCTAGAGCCAGGCTCCATGAATATGGGAAGAGGAGATATCATAAGCTAAATTATAAAATGAAATGAAATAAAATTAGGCTATAATTTAATTTGTTTTACTCATCAAATCCTCAGCAAAGCTAACAGGTGTTTTCTTATATTTAAAAACTGGACAGCAGACAAAAACTTGTACTATAAATGCCCTTCAGAAATAGTGATTTCAGAATTGAGGGGCACATGGTAGGTACTCAATAAATGACAGCTATTCTCAGATTTACCAAATAGGCTTTTGTGCTAAATTGCATTTCTTGGTAATGCATCTAAATCTACTGGCTAATTTTAAGTTAGTATTGATGATCATGCTTTTTGTGCCAAAACCATAGCAGCCTTTGTATCCAAAACTCTAGGTGAACCATACTTAAGCCAGTTGTTGGTTTTGAAACAAATATAGGGGTTCAAACAACAAAAACATTGGTGCCTTCCAAAGTCAGTGGGATTGACCAAAATTTTCAATATATTCTGTTTCTATTCTGCATCACCCTTATTTTTCTGTATGATCCCCGTTCTTGGTTCCTCAACCTGTTCAATTTAGGTCTCTTTTTTGACCTCTGCCTTCCCAGTACTCCCAGTGTCTAATGCTTCCTTTGACCTGCTCCTACTCATTTTCTTCCATCTGCTTTCATGTTACCCAGCTCCAATGCTGCATCCAAACAAATCAGGCAGCAGCCACCCAGTCCATCCACTGTTAAAACCTTCAGACAAACTCCCTCTCAGGATCTGTACTTCTAGACTGAAAAGAATTTATTTTATTTTTTTATTATTATTATCATTATTTTTTAATTTTTAACTTTACAATATTGTATTACTTTTACTATACATCGAGATGGATCCGCCACCAGAATACACGTGCTCCCCATCCTGAACCCTCCTCCCTCCCCCCTCCCACACCATCCCTCCAGGTCATCCCAGTGCTCCAGTCCCAGGCATCTGTTATAGGGCATCGTACCTGGACTGACTCGTTTCAGATATGATATTATACATATTTCAATGCTATTCTCCCCAATCGTCCCACCCTCTCCCAGTCCCAGAGTCCAAAAGTCTGTTCTATACATCAGTGTCTCTTTTGCTGTCTCATAAGCAGGGTGATTGTTACCATCTTTCTAAATTCCATAAAGATTCCACCAGAAAATTACTAGAACTAATCAATGAATACAGTAAAGTTGCAGGATATAAAATTAACACACAGAAATCCCTTGCATTCCTGTACACTAATAACGAGAAAATAGAAAGAGAAATTAAGGAAACAATTCCATTCACCATTGCAATGAAAACAATAAAATACTTAGGAATATATCTTCCTAAAGAATCTAAAGACCTATATTTAGAAAACTATAAAACACTTCTGAAAGAAATTAAAGAGGACACTAATAGATGGAGGAATATACCATGTTCATGGATTGGTAGAATCAATATAGTGAAAAGAATTTAAAAACAAACTTTAGCACAGCAAACATTCCTCTCACTTACAGCTCTTTCACGTTGTGCCCTTCTCTGGAACCTTCTCCAAATCTACTATGTCTTTCTTGAAATAAAATTACCAGTACTAATCAGGGCGGGTATTCAGTGAAAATGGTCCCACAAGGGACATGATGAAGAGTGATTAAGACCTTAGATTTTCTGGAGTTGGACTTGAGTATGCATTTCCACCTGTCATATTCTGTGACTTTTAAGAAGTTACTTAACCTTCCTGAGCTTTAGTTTATCTTTAAAAATGACATAATAACAGTGTCTCTCTCAAAATATGCAGATATAACCAATGTCTGGTACCGAGTAAGTGCTCATAAATGTTGGCTACTATAGTTGTTATTGTTATCATTGTTTAGTACAAGAACAGAATGTATTTTGTTTTCTTCTCACTATGCTTACAATCAATAAGCCTGCTAGTATTTTTGGTACCAATGCCATTAGGAAAGGGTCTACATTAATTCCTCAGTACATGGGCTGGGTTTCAGTTAACTTCTATTCTAAAATAAGCCTCCTTTCTACGTATCTCTCATTTTTCCCCTTTATTTGCATGCACTGAAGTACTCATAGCACCTTTTCTGCACTATGGTTGATTTAAATTTTTTCATTTCTCCCAAACAGCTTGGGTGTTCATTTGCTTCAGTTGTGTCCGGCTCTTTGCAACCCTATGTAGCCCACCAGGCTCCTATTTGTCCAGGGGATTCTCCAGGCAAGAACACTAGAGTGGGTTGCCATGTACTCCTCCAAGAGATCTTCCCAACCTAAGATTGAACCCGCATCTCCTGTGTCTTCTGCACTGTAGGTAGATTCTTCACTAAGCTACTGGGGAAGACCCCCCAAATGGCTTAGCATTGCCTAATACATTGTTGAGTTTATTGCATATTCTATTAGGTAATTTATAAAATGTTAAGAGCAGTACCAAGAATATCAAGAGTTATGGATAGGTGTATGAGGGGGAGACGAACCAAAGATTATATAGATTTCTCCAGAGAGCTGCTTCCATTTGTGAACAGGTGAAGGGTTTGATGGTTTTGAGCCTCTCACTAACACTCAGACTAGCCAAAGGAGTATGAGTCAATCAAAAAGAAACTGAGAACAAAATTCGAAACGAAAACTTTAAGGTCATCATTAAACAAATACCTACAAGTAGGTACACAAAAATTGTGCGCAATTTGTTTCTGTATATGACAGCACAATAGTTGCAAAGTCTTTTCTAACACAAGTTCTTCCACTATTCTTCATCAATATAGAGTCAACTTCCTTAGTCTATCTTACTGTCCTTCCTGTGTAAATCTATCCCTGGGAGGGTACAATGTAGAATAAAAGATCAAATGCAGCAGTTAGGAATTACCAGTTTTATAAGGTCTATATGGAGATGGCCCCTCATTACTCAGTTTATTTATGGTTTACTTTAAAATAGCACAAAAACCAAGTTAATCTTCTTTCTTCAAATATATCTATCTACCCATATATTTTACAGAATTAAATAATGACTGAGATAATTTTCTGTTATTACCTTTTTCCACTTAAGCAACTTACGCAGAGTGAAATGCAAAGAATCATGTTTATAAATTATATGTTTATAAATATATCTACTTGAGTGAAGGTGAGCTGGTAAAAATTTATGTGAACTAATAGACTTATTATAGTTACCAACTATAAAAGATTATCAGTACTTAATATTGTGGCTCTTAAATTTGTACTATTATACTATATTTAAAAGCAAGTATCATTAAAATGAAACTTTTATCCAGGGCTGAAAGTAAAAGGCAAAGACAAATATTTTACATATACTCTTTCCTGTGCCCCTCTGCACATCACATCTAGTCACATTATCTGAAGATAAATAAAGATTCAAGTATCAAAAAACCACACTCAGAGAACAGAAAGAGACCATGAAGACGAAGGAAGAGAAGGTAGAGATCCAAACAGATCATGTAACATGCCTAAGATCATACAATTAGTCAGTTGTAGCACTAGATCTAGAACAATCTTTCCAAACTTTACATCTGAAATTTTTGACAAAGTGCAGTAAAAAGATAATTCAACGTTAATATATGAGGGATTAGCTAATAAGCTGGATGTTGTCCCCTCAAGTTAAAAACTGTTGGATTTAATGACTTCTCACTTGATTTTATATTCCTGGAAAATAAATTTAAAATAACATAAATCTGCAAAAACTGACTAGATTACAAAGAAAAGTTATACTCTTTCTTAAAACCATGTAAGAAATATTTTTAACGCCTAAAGGAAGTCAAAGATGTACTGGTTGTGTGTACACGTATAGTAGTGATGGGGTTTGTTTCGTTTTGTAAATTGTTTGAGGTTCCTTTTGTGATGTTAATTTGTATCCCCAAAATGGAAGTACAAAGAAAATGAATTTCTGATAATTTATACTGTTATATATAAGTAAATAAGTCTCTAGAAACAAATATCAGTAAGAAAATGGTTGCCAATAATTTCAAAACTAAAAATCTGAGTTTTAATATTGTTTGAATAATTGAATTATTGTTTATTATTATTTAAAGAAAATATTTTTTTAAAAAGGTCAAAAGTAATTGAAAAAGATATTAAAGCAGTCTACTTAATTCTCTAAACTGTGTGTGCATTTTTCCTGAAGTGTATATTCATGAGCTGACAGTAGAGACAAGCTGCCTGCTTTGTTTGACTATAGTTCTGTTTACCTCATACTGTCAAGAACGGATTTTGACACTCACAGTATTAATATTGCTATTTTTATTGATATAATTAGCACTGCTATAAATAATTCCTTGGCCTGGCATATCTAAGTATATCATTAAAATCAGCAATATTAGGGCTTCTTTTTCTTACATGATACCTCAGAAACAGACTGCTGGCCCAAACAACAATGGTGACTTCATGATGTGGAAGTTACGGGAAAAAAAAAAAAGTTGCCCTGTCAATAGAGACTACTGTTTTGTGTATGACTTCACTAAACAAACGAGTTTATATTTGTTTGAAACTAAAGTTTCTCACCAATCTGCTGTTTCAATTTCACATCTCACCATATTGCACCTAAAACATGCAATCTGGATTCCTGTTGCTACTCTCCCCATCCCCCCCAATAGCTCAGGAATGGGTTTGAAATATGAAGCTTCAATATATAAAGCAAAAGAATTAAGACACCCAAAATTCAGAATGGGTGGGTGAAAATAAGTGTGCTTGAAGTCACTTGTATAACTGCCAATGGGTGGCCCACTTGTGAGCTTTTGATCATTACACTGAAGCAAAATCAAAACATATTTTATCCTGCCTCGAGATCACATCAGCTACAACAATAACCTTATTTAGACCTTGAATAGTTTGTTCATAAAACAAAGTGGGGTGACTGACCCAGTGCATACTCAACACAGAATATGAAGGCCAAAACAAGATGACAATACAATTCAAAACAAGTTTGTGGAAATTTCAGGCTAATATATTAAACCTTTCTTTGTCTCTCTATCACTTGACAGATGGTTAGCCTTTACACAGCCTAGTATCTCTGGCAAAGAAATGACTGTGTCTAGCCAATAACACCCCAAATTTTGACTTAAAATGCTCTGTAGACATACTTGCACTTACCTTAAAATATGAATATTAATAGAATTAGTCATTATTTTATTACTATTGAAATTTGTCAGATGTCAAGATTTTATCTTTTACTCTATGAAATACTTCTTTTCTAAACTTGCAACTATCTTATTATGTCAATCCAGGGTTAGAATAATTCTTCACTTTAGATTTTATTCATTTTATGTGCTGCTTAGTAATCATGCTTTGAAAAACTTCCTTGGGACTTCCCTGGCAGTTCAGTGGTAAAGACTCCTTGCTTCCAATGTATGGGTTCGATCCCTGGTCAGGGAACTAAGACATAAAATCCCACAGGCCACTGTACTGTATGGCCAAAACAAAGAAAACAAGTTTCAAAAATAAATTTTAAGCCAAAATTAACACAAAATTTACTACGTTGTTACTCAGAGCAAAGTTTTGGTACTTAACAAAGTATGTTCAACAAAATCACCTGAGAACTTTGAATGCCTACCACAAGGCAGGACTAGAATTATTTATCTAGTACTGAAATAAATCTTTATCAAAAACTGATCACATATAAATATATATTTACATGCACATACACACACATTGACTAACTATCTTTACTAGAATTAGAAAAAGTTCCTAATTTTTAACATTCTATCAACCATCCTTTGCTTTCTAAAAAAGATTTCAGCTGAAACAATATGCTCTATTAGCTGCACTCTCTGTTTTTTGTCCTAAATCTTCTTATTGATAGCTTTCAGATTCTGCCAGGTCTGTATTCAAATAGCCACAGGCACTCTCAAAGTTCTCTGAAGTGTATTAACATGTACTCTTTCTGGAAGAGTGGATTACTGCTACAAATTAGCATAGAGATCTAGTGTAGGTAAAGAAATTCAAGCCCTTCACAGCAGGGGATGGGAGAACTGGAGGTAGGATTGTGTGAACTCATATTTGACTAACAAAATAAAATTCACTGTGTTAGAGAAAAAATAAGAAAATCAGAACTTGTTATTTGAGAACTGTGAACTAGGTTTTGGAAAAGTGAGACACCCACTACTTGAAGTAACAAACTCACTGCTAAATCTACTCCCTTAACCAGGCACCAAGTTTCCTTCAATTAGAAACCTAGGATTTTTACACCTACAGACTAAATGATTAAAGTAATGCTAAAATCTTCTGTAATGTTCCTCTTGAATTACAAATGGGCTATTAAATCAGAGAAGTGCCAATCAAATGCTTTTGTAGTTTGAAGGAAAGGTTTAAATAACAAAGCATTTTTTTGCAGGCCTCTCTCTTTTTCTCTTCTTTAAAGTCACCTATAAATTAATTACAACAAATTTGCATCTTCTCTTGATAAAAACCACAACTGAAAAAAAGATTTAGGCACTTGAGTTTTCAGACATATTCTTAAAACAAAATAACTAAAAAAATTAAGATATTCTAGATTATGTTTTACAATAATTTGCCGACAAAAGCTCCATAGGAATTTCAGAGTAAATTCCAAGACACAGATTTTTTTTAATATAAAGTAACATTTTATTTATTCCAAAGGCATGCTTAAAAATAAAACCCTATCTGTTAAAAAGATCTACTGAAATGTATGGAGAATGTTTCATGACAGTAACAAAAGGTACAAATCAGCAATAAAGAACTATAAAGTCTTCCTTTCTTATCATTGGCAGTTGATGAACACCTCCCTGATCCTTGAAATGAAAAAAGAGCTATGTTTTAAAGTTTCATACAAAAAACTTTCTTCTAGCAATCTAAATACACAATGTGTATGCGACATTACAATGAAAACTCCACAGGGGCAGAGAATGTTTTCTCTTGTTGACTGTTACATCCCAAGTGTCTAGAACAGTGTCCAAAACAGTTAGATGAATTTAAATATCCATTTCAGAAACAAATTATTTCAGAGAATAAGTTAAAGCCCGTTAAGCTACACTTCTATATTCCAAATGTTTTGAAGAATCTCTTCTTACCATTTATTGTAAAATATCTAGAATAAGTTGTAATTCATTTATAAATTTTAGATCCTTCTACAGGAACTTGCTGCTGCTGCTGCTAAGTCATTTCAGTCGTGTCTGACTCTGTGTGACCCCACAGATGGCAGCCCACCAGGTTCCCCCATCCCTGGGATTCTCCAGGCAAGAACATTGGAGTGGGTTGCCATTTCCTTCTCCAATGCATGAAAGTGAAAAGTGAAAGTGAAGTTGCTAGTTGTATCTTTTATTAATCTTCTGAAATGACCTAATTTTTTTCTGGGAATTCCAATTTGGTTAGAAAGTCTCCTGAAGACTGACTCTGTGTCTGTCAGTGGCTCAGTCATGTCCAGCTCTCTGCGAACCCACGGACTGTAGCCCACCAAGATCCTCTGTCCAAGGAATTCTCCAGGCAAGAATACTAGAGTAGGTTACCAGTCCCTTCTACAGGGTATCTTCCTGACCCAGGGATCGAACTCAAGTCTCCTGCATTACAGGCAGATTCTTTACTGTCTGAGCCACCAAGTAAGTCCCTGAAGACTGACTACTGAAATATAAGTAATTCATTTAAAATGTCCCCCCCATCTTTGGACTTTATTCCTATATGGAGTAATCAAAGTTATATTAATTTGACAACAAGAGTAGCTGGATGTTTGTGAACCTCAAAAACTTGCTGACCACTTCCAACACTGGCATCACATTAACTAGTAGTTTTGAACAATGCCCCTCTTCCTCCCACCATACACACACCAAAATTATAACCCTCACATGTAAATTGTTCTTTCCTCTAGTAATCCATTTAAACTCAGTCTTTCGGTAGCCACTTGCTAGTAGCTAGTATACACATTAACTACATATTTTCTTGGTATATATTAACTACATATTTTCTTGGTATAGTAGCAATTTTAAAATACTGGCACCTTAAATGAACTAAACAAGTAAGCACAAAAACTTCTTCCTAAAACTGGATAAAATTTGACAATTTTTAAACTTCTTTCTTCAGACTGTTACAAATGGGATCTCATGATGAAAGGGCGTATTGCTTTGGAGGCTGTAACCAGTTAACTTGTCACCTGATCTTCATAAGCAAATGGCCTTTATTCCCCTGGTCTATGATATCTGATTTTACAAAGCCCAAAATACCCAACTGCTAAACTCAGTGGGCAGCTAATTATATTTCTAGAAAACTCACTTTTTTTCCTTCTCATCTGTTTATTTGAGCACCATGTATTCTTAAGCCTTGACAGCTAAACAATGAGTAACATCAGCAGTTCTTCAAGGGCAACTTCAAAATTTCTCAAGACTACTCCCAAGAAGACACAGTGAATAGTATTACCATGTACTATATGTGCACTCGATACACTCTGATTAAGAATGACAAAGAGCAACAGGGGCATTTAAAAAAATAATGTAAATTGTTGCTGTGGTTCTCTCCTGCAAACAAGGGAAATGCAGGACTTAGTCAAAATTGGACTGATCAAATTTATACGTGGGGGTGTGGTGGGGTGGGTTTATTTTAACTATTCCCAAGTGATAGCTAAGGGTGTATGGTATTAGGAACAACAGATAGGAAAGTAAGTCATTTATGAATTTGTAGCATGCGCATTATAATTATTTAATGTGTAAAGCTGGAGAAGTTTTTTTACAAAGCAGTCATAATTCATGTTTTAAAACTTTCAATACCAACAATAGTAACTTTAGAACAGAGTTTGCTTGAAAACATTGCTCTCTGTTCATTTTCTTGGCTGAAATTTACACATGACCACAGGATAAGAAAACTCCACTTGAGCAACATTTCGGTTTTTCTAATGCTAAGAAGCTGAGACAATTTTCACAAGTCTAGAACATTAACAAATTCAACTTATCTTGGGCCAATGCTGATTTCGAAGACAGTACTTAACCCACCGGCTGCTTCCAAATTACTTCCTGCTTCATTCAGATTTTTATTGGAGAACTGTCATCCTGCTACTGACCCCATTCAACTGGGCTGCCTTAAGAGATCAGCGGATTACCGCGCTAGGTAGGATAGCTGTACGCCATATTGTGTTTTCCATTCATGTTTATAGTTTGTGTGCCTAGCATATGTTTGTGCAAGTGTGTTTATCAATAGAACTTTTAGAAAATCCCTGCCTCCTGCCTCTTCAGCATCCTTAAAAAGGATAACAGCTTCAAGAGGGGCGGGGCGTGGGGCGGGTGGTGGGAAAAGACCAGAATGCCACACGGATAGTAATCCATTAAACAATGTAAAACAGTGCATTTCTTTCAAACTTTCAAAAAGCTTCCAACCATTTCTTTCGGCTATTGAAAACCGTAAGCATTTTTTTTTCTTTTTAATGTTTCCACGGGGGCCCACAGGAGGAGAGAAAGAAGGAAAGGAGTGTCTTCCCTTCCCAAGCCCCCTCCTCTAGAGTCGTAGCAGCGAAGCAGGCGGCGGCCGGTAGCTCGGGCGTCTGGAGGGGCGTCCAGCGGCTCTGGGGCCAGGACCCTTCCCGCCCCCCAGTTCTCAGAAGACACTCCAGAGACCGCCAGAGCCACGGCAAGCGGGGGAGGGCGAGAAGGGAGGGGGCGGAAGACAAGCGGGCGCCTCTAGTAGCTCCTGAGCCCAGGCTAGTCCCCCTCAGCTCCTCTTCTTGGAAGCGGCAACTCCAGGCGCGGGGAATAGAGAGAAGAAGGCAGAAGACTCGTTTCCAGCTGCGGGACGCCCCGCCCGCTCCTAGGACCCGGGACCCTCCCGCGCTCCCTCCCTCCGCGCGGGGTCGGGCGAGGCCGCCGCCGCAGCCCGGCGCGAGGAGGGGCGCCTAGAGAAGGGGGAGCGAGGCGGGGCGCCCGGGGGAAGGGGCGCGCGCTCTGCGGACCAACGGCCCGCGGGCTCGCCACTCTAACTCGCTCCCCCAACCCCACCCCGCGCCCCCTCCTTTCCTGTCCCGCCGCCCCCCACTCCAAGCGCCTCGCAGACGCCCCGTCCCCCACGGCACGCACACACCCCTCCCGCCCGCCTCACAACAAATTAGAGTTTTTGGCGTTACCTCCTCGCGCTCTTTAATCTTCTTTCCTCAACTCCTAAACTTCCCCCCGCCCCTACTTCTTCAGCAGAAGGCCCACATTGGGCGCCTCACATCGCGAACCCTCTATGTTTTCCTACTATTGGGTTGTACTCATGCCACTCTTCGCTTCAATGAGCCAATAAGGATGGGACGCCCCTCGTGAGGTTGCCGCCCATAAACAAAATACACTCTTCCTCCTCCCCTTCACTTGTCCCCACCCCATCTGCCTCTTCCCTCATCTCTACCAGCTTCGATTGGACAAGGAGAAGCCCAATCCGCTATCCCAGACACACATTGGATCATGGAAACTTCGCTCAGAGAACTGTTAACAAATGATTGGTCGAGAGTCTTCCCACTTCCCACCCTCTGCCGCACCTTCGCCCACTCTGGAGAGGTCAGTCATATCTCGTTGTTCAGTGATCCGAGAGTTAGGAGGCAATTGGTTGAGAGAGCCCGTCGGGACTGGGGTGAGTCGTGATTGGTCAACACACACACAATCAAGTTTGGTTGTCTATTCCCCCGCCCCCCCCCTTTTCTCCACGCCCCCGCCCCCTCCCGACTGCTTTTACTTTCTACGCATTTCTATTTCCTCCTTTATTTATTTATTTGTGATAAACTTAAATGACCCGGCGACGGAGGCGGGACTCGAGGCGAGGCCGAGGATGACGAGCGACGGCCGGGGGCCAATTGCCGAGAGGGATGCCGGGTGAGGGGCAGTGGCGGTGGCCAGTCAGAGGCAGGTGTCTGGAGCGCGCTAGGCCTATGGAGCCGGGATGCCCCAGCGGAGGCGGCGGTTACCCGCTGTCTGGCGCGGCGAGCTGGCGAGGGAGCCGCAGGAGGGGAGGAGGGGGTGTCGCTGTCGCAGACAGCTGAGGCGGCTGGAGGGAAGCTGGATCCCGAGTGATGGGAGGGAAAGCGGGAGAGAAGGTCTGGGGAGGCGGTGGCGCTCGAGGCCCCGCTGAGTCCAGGCTTGGTTCCTGTGGAGTGGGGTGCAGGTTGCCAAGCCAGGAGGTCACCGGAGGCCGCTGAAGCAATGCCAGTGCTCAACGGGAAAATGTGTTCGTTCAGGAGGTTTGGAAAAAAGACTATGTAAAACAGTTCGGAGTAAGCCGCCCTTAATACAAATGAGGATATTATCCTAACGGGAAAAGCAGATTATGTTTCTTATTACTAAAGACCTGAAGTACCAACGACCCAACTGGAGCCCACAAAATTCAATATCCTGAGGGCTAGAAGGAACAAATAAAGCAACACGGAAAATTAAATGCGGTTCAGACGCTTCAATAAAACCTTCATTCTCATCCATTTGTCACTCAACATAGCACTCCCCAGAGCCAAATTCTTACCAAGTACTGGTTCTGTACTCAGGCACGGAGGGGTAAAAAATGAGTATTAAAGCCAGCAGGAGGCTTAGGGAAGGTTCCTAAAAAGGATTCCTAAAAAGGGCTAAGATGGGGGCTGGGGGGTGGGGGGCGGGGTGGAGGGCGCCTTTCATTAAACAAACAAAAAAACCTGCAAAAATGAAAGTCGCTGTGTTTAGGGAACTCATCACAAAATAAGGGACTTTATTAAAAATACCATGCTTACAAATAATACAGTGTATTTACAGCTTGAAAACTTTTTTAAGTAAGACATGTATTCGATGTGTCGTTTCTAGTAGACTCGGGTCTTCTGAATTTTCTCGTAGGCTTCCTTGGGTTTTAGAGCATGCCATATATTAAAAAAAAATTAGTCATGCAACTTGTTAAAGATGATTAGGCAGACTATTCAGGACCATTGAGTTGGGTATAGATAGGCTCGTTGCAATCGAATTTTGCATGGGGGCAGAGAGATTGAGCTCAAGTTTGTGTTTAGAATGGGCAAGTGGGAACAAGGTGAGAGTCAGTGGATGGAAAATTGCTGAGAGGGAAACGTTAGGGGTAAAGGAGATTTTTGGCTAAACCAATCAAGCAGGATTCTTGCTGAAGACAGGCCAAGGTGATCAGACATCACCTTGGGGATGGTAGAAGATGAAGAACCTGATCATGTGTCTAGGGTAATGGGGTGTGTGTCCGCGGGGCGGGGGGGTCATTGCTAAAACTATTTTGTGAGGAGGTGTACAAATAAATGCCTGGCTTTGGTTAATGCGTTTTAGTAGGATATAAGCAAAATAAATTGGCCCTGGTGGAAAAAAAAAAAGTGTACAAGGCTTTGCCTTCATAAATAACATTAGATCTGTCTTTTGAAGAATATTTATAGGAGGGTCTCAGAATCCACAAAATGACTGCATCCGGTGTCAGCAAATTTAAAAACCAGTATACAAATTTCTATTGCATCTGGAAGCCAAAACATTTCAGAATTTATGTATAAAATCTTAGCTACAAAGTAATGTAGTGACCATAGTTTAAGTGTTCCACACAGAATTATCAGCCTTACATGAGAAAATTCAGTAAAAGTTAAGAAAAGTGTTTAAATAGTTTAATTCCACAATTTTTCTGAAGTACAATGGCCACTCCCTGTAAGTACTACATAAAACTCATTCTTATGTAAAACTCAGTCCTTTCCTGCAAGTTTTTAAAGTTATCATTCAGTATAAGGGCGTGAGAGCTGTTAAGAGTATAAGAATATGGCATTAGGAAAGCAATGTAAAATATTCTAATTCAATATTAGTGAGCAGGTGAGGCCTTGGATGTTACTGACCCTATTTGAGATAGTGGTTATTTATACCAATTCTCCTGATGTTAGAATCTGGGGTTAGAATGCTTCTATCTATAAGGAATGCCTCAATCTTTATATTTACATTACACATGCACAAACCTCAACCACCACCACCCCCGACACACACACACACACACACACACACACACACACACACACACACACACACAGATACAAACATGCCAAAAGATGTAGCAGGAATTCCATAGTAACATTAAATAGCTTTCCTACACACAAGCAATAACAGAAAATGTAGTGGAAAAAATATCCCTTTTTACAGCTGTGCAAAAAGCTATAAAACGTTTTCCATGTGAACAATGAAACATTGTGTGATCTATATAAATAAAACTATAAACTTGCCAGTGAATATCAACTAAGACTTACAAATGTCAAGTTGCAAGGGACAGAAACTCAATTCAAACCACCTTCACCAGTTAAAACTGTTGGCTTGTGGTACTAGAACAGTAAGGATATAGTTGTCCCAAGCACAACTAGATCTGAAGTTCAAGGAGGTCCCTGAGCATTATGCTGGACATTTATTTACCTTTCATCATATGCTCTTTGGGGGACTGTTCCTCCTAAAATCCAGTCATGCGATTCATATAGAACTACCAGATATAATGCCCACCTCTTTTTAGGTTAAATGCAAAATCTAGTCCCTATAGCACCTGATATGGATTTTTATATATACTATGTAAACTAGAGAGTCAGTTAATTTTACGTGTTTACGTATTGACTTTGTATACATACATCTTGGTGGACTCATTACTTATCATTTATTAGTTGACTCTCAATTTTATGTTGAAATTCATATAATCTAATAGTGATAGTGCTTTGTTTCTTCAGTGTTTGTAATATATTATTTTTCTTATTTTGTTGATTAGACTGACAGCAAAATGTTGAATAGTAGTTATAGTAGTGTGCATCTTCGTCTTATTTTTGCATTTTTGTTGTTTTACCTTTAATTATGCTTCTTGGTGAAAGTTCTATTAAAGAAGTTACTGTATTATCATAGATTCCAAAACATTGAATTTTAAAAATTATGAATGAGAATTGAATTTTATCAAATACCTCTTCTAAGTGTATGAAAAAATCATTATTTGTTCTGTTAATGTATTGAACTATGATAGATATACCTAGATAAATTTGTTAATTTTATTGCTAGTTAATAAATAATGTGTTTAATTTTCTATTTTTATTTTGGAATATGCATGCTGTAAACATTGATATTCCTAAGTAGCATGGACCTTGTTGAACCTTCATCCAATTTTGAAATTTTTATTAGACTAGCTTCTTGGAACTGGAAAAATTTTGTCTTTTTACCATGCTTATAACTTATTTCCTTTTTAAAAAACGATAGATCTTTACTTTCTCAATTCTGTAGTTTTTGGTTATTGTACCTTTCTACCTCTTCTTTAGATATTTTGGTAATTTAAATTTGCTTAGAAAAATCTTTGTTCTAGATTTTCAAGTTTATTTTTTAACTTTACATAATGTTATTTTATCACTTATCTTTTTAAAGTGTCCATAATTAGTGTCTATCACAGCACCATATTTATTTCT
This sequence comes from Tragelaphus eurycerus, assembly GCA_935064755.1. Lineage (NCBI taxonomy): Eukaryota > Metazoa > Chordata > Mammalia > Artiodactyla > Bovidae > Tragelaphus > Tragelaphus eurycerus. The sequence goes on from CAKXYN010000018.1 coordinate 11,495,980, forward strand.
TAGTCAACAGATTATTTGATCATGTGTTTGTTTATATAAATGTGTTTGTTATTTCTCTATTTAGTTTTAAAAATTATTTTAGCTACATACATCTGAATCATCTTCCTGCATCAGGGGAATTTTATAATTTTACCTAATCTATTACCATGCAGTAGATTATTCTAAAACTTAGTGACCAGTAACGACCATAGTTTTATTTGCTCCTGATTATATGAATTAGCAGTTTGGGCTAGTTCTGCTGAGTGGCTTTTCTCCTGGTCCTCCCAGCTCTGTGTCTGGGGCTTCATTCTATATCACACAAATGTCTAAAGTCCCACTTGTTTCCCCTTTATGCTGTTAGAGTCCTTCGTACATGCAGACTCAATAGATACTCAGAAAAATGTAGTTGGAGAATTCAGCTTACCCAGGAGAAGCTCTTCTCTCCCTAGTGTTTTAATTCATCAGTTCCTCTTTGCATCCACAAGTCTCTGGTATTTTTAAAAGTTTAGTTTTTGTGATGTATCTGATGTTTTTTCCTAATTCGAGGGAGTTATGGTCTGTTACTATCTTCACCATTCTTTCTGGAGGCAGAGGAGAATAATTTAATTTCAAATACAATTTTTTCAGTTGTAGAATTTGTTTGATTCCTTTTGATGAAGTTGTGTCTATGCTGAAATTTTCCTTCTTTTCCTCTTATTCTAAACATATTAAACATATATATATATATATATATGTCACATGAAATGTGTTAGTGGCTTAGTCATGTCCAAATCTTTGTGACCCTATGGACTGCAGCCCACCAGGATCCTCTGTCCGTGAATTTCTCCAGGCAAGAATACTGGAGTGGGTTGCCATTCCCTTCTCCAGGGGATCTTCCCAACCCAGGAATCAAACTGTTATGTCCTGCATTGTAGGCAGATTCTTCACTGTCCAAGCCACTAGGGAAGCCCTTATTGTAACATACTTGAGTATAAAACTCCCATACCTGTAAGCCTACTTTTATTATTGTTTTCCTCTTCATTTGAATCATTCATTCCTATTTTTTTAGTATGGCTCAAAATTTGTTTACTGAATGCTGGAGATTGTGATGAACAATCATGGAGATTAAGCTTCTGGGAGGCAGAGTCCAGGCAGATCACCTTGATCTGATCATTATAAAGGTCAGTGTTCGTTTTATTCAGGCAGGTCTATTTCAGGCAGTTTTGTTTCCATGAACATAGCCTTTCTGGGGTCCCACGTCAAAGTCTGGGTGTTGCAGCTTATCCTTTACTTTAGCAGTCTCTGAATTCCAGTCCTCTGTCTGCCAAGCAAGGAATTTCTGCTCTGCAGTGGCCTCATAGTTACTGTTTTGTTACTCTTGCATATCCAGATTAAAACTTCACAAATTTTTCAAGGGGAAAATCAAATATAGAGTTTTATACTGACTTCTCGGTCACTCCTTTCCACTGAAATTTCTCAGTCACTTTCACTTCCACTGAAATTTTGTCAGTCTTCAATCACTTTGGGTGAAACCCTGTCTTCTCTTGCCTCTCCCCAGTGAGCCTGTAGCTTTCTACTGAGACCCAGTTCCTTCACTTTTTGAATTAGAAATGCCTCAGGGAAAAGGCCAGGTTGACTTTAGGGCTCTCCTTATTATGTTTCTCTTCTTAGAAATCATAGCTCCTCAAACCCTGTCTGTATCAGTTGTCTTCAAAGAGATGTTTTATATATTTTATTTTTAATTTTATAGTTGTTTCTGACATAGAATTAATCTGAGAACTCCATTATAACTAGAATTTCTTTGAATTAATATAAATCATTTCACCAAGCTGAGCATACAAAACCAGGTCACAAGCTTTTAATTCTCAAATATTCCTAACTGTTGTCAAATAGACCAAGTATGACTTTCGTCTTAAACTCAGAATGTGCTAAGTCTTGAGATTTTCGGAGTTCCTTTCTAAGTCCACAAGATCATTTTTATTCATTGTATTGATAGTTTATGGTGAATGATGTCAGATTTGTGATCTCTGAAGGAGAAGATTGAGCTTCGGGACCAGGGACCAGGCTTGATCACTCAAGAACTTTTGTGTAGCAGAGTTTTATTTTTTTATTTTTTATTTTTAAATTAAATTTTATTTTGCTTACCTTTACAATATTGTATTGCTTTTGCCATACATCAAGATGGATCCACCATAAGTATACATGTGTTCCCCATCCTGAACCCTCCTCCCTCCTCCTTCCCCATACCATCCCCCTGGGTCGTCCCAGTGCACCAGTCCGAGGCATCCGTTATCAGGCATCGTACCTGGACTGGCGACTCGTTTCAGATATGATATTATACCTATTTCAATGCTATTCTCCCAGATCATCCCACCCTCTCCCGTTCCCAGAGTCCAAAAGTCTGTTCTATACATCAGTGTCTCTTTTGCTGTCTCGTAAACAGGGTTATTGTTACCATCTTTCCAAATTCCATATATATGCATTAGTATACTGTATTTGTGTTTTTCTTTCTGGCTTACTTCACTCTGTATAATAGGCTCCAGTTCCATCCACCTGATTAGAACAATTCAAATGCATTCTTTTTAATGGCTGAGTAATACTCCATTGTGTATATGTACCACAGCTTGCTTATCCATTCATCTGTGGATGGACATCTAGGTTGCTTCCACGTCCTGGCTATTGTAAACAGTGGTGCTATGAACATTGGGGTACACGTGTCTCTTTCAACTCTGGTTTTCTCAGTGTGTATGCCCAGCAGTGGGATTGCTGGATCATAAGGCAGTTCTATTCCCAGTTTTTTGAGGAATCTCCATACTGTTCTCCAAAGTGGCTGTACCAGTTTGCATTCCCACCAACAGTGTAAGAGGGTTCCCTTTTCTCCACACCCTCTCCAGCATTTATTGCTTGTGGACTTTTGGAACATAGCCATTCTGACTGGCGTGAAATGGTATCTCATAGTGGTTTTGATTTGCATTTCTCTGATAATGAGTGATGTGGAGCATCTTTTCATGTGTTTGTTAGCCATCTGTATGTCTTCTTTGGAGAAATGTCTACCTAGTTCTTTGGCCCATTTTTTGATTGGGTCATTTATTTTTCTGGAACTGAGCTGTAGGAGTTGCTTGTATATTTTTGAGATTAGTTGTTTGTCTGTTGCTTCATTTGTTATTATTTCTCCCATTCTGAAGGCTGTCTTTTCACCTTGCTTATAGTTTCCTTTGTTGTGCAGAAGCTTTTTAAGTTTAATTAGATCCCATTTATTTATTTTTGATTTTATTTCCAATATTCTGGGAGGTGGGTCATAGAGGATCCTGCTGTGATGAATGTCAGAGAGTGTTTTGCCTATGTTTTCCTCTATGAGTTTTATGGTTTCTGATCTTACATTTAGATCTTTAATCCATTTTGAGTTTATTTTTGTGTATGGTGTTAGAAAGTGTTCTAGTTTCATTCTTTTACAAGTGTTTGACCAGTTTTCCCAGCACCACTTATTAAAGAGATTGTCTTTAATCCATTGTATATTCTTGCCTCCTTTGTCAAAGATAAGGTGTCCATATATGCGTGGATTTATTTCTGGGCTTTCTATTTTGTTCCATTGATCTGTATTTCTGTCTTTGTGCCAGTACCATACTGTCTTGATGACTGTGGCTTTGTAGTAGAGCCTGAAGTCAGGCAGGTTGATTCCTCCAGTTCCATTCTTCTTTCTCAAGATAGCTTGGGCTATTCGAGGTTTTTTGTATTTCCATACAAATTGAGAAATTATTTGTTCTAGTTCTGTGAAGAATACCGTTGGTAGCTTGATGGGGATTGCATTGAATCTATAAATTGCTTTGGGTAGTATACTCATTTTCACTATATTGATTCTACCGATCCATGAACATGGTATATTTCTCCATCTATTAGTGTCCTCTTTGATTTCTTTCACCAGTGTTTTATAGTTTTCTATATATAGGTCTTTAGTTTCTTTAGGAAGATATATTCCTAAGTATTTTATTCTTTTCATTGCAATGGTGAATGGAATTGTTTCCTTAATTTCTCTTTCTATTTTCTCATTATTAGTGTACAGGAATGCAAGGGATTTCTGTGTGTTATTAAATTATGAAAAGGGAGAGAGAAAGCTTCTGACATAGACATCAGAAGGGGGACAGAGAGTGCCCACCTCACTAGTCTTAGCAAGGCCTTATATGCTTTTATCAGACCCACTCCCACAACATACATCTTAAAATAACAGGATTAATCAGAAGGTTCTTGTTAGGAAGAAACATATCCTTGAGCAAGATACATTGTTGTTAGAGAATCCTTACTAAGACTAAGGAATATAGAAAAAATGTTGGTCCTTTCCTCCTCCTTGAGAATTCCAGACCCCTGTCTCCTCCTCAAGAGACCCAGACCCCTCTGTCCTCCGCGGGGACCCTAGACTTCTGTCAACCTGCCTAGGAATTGACTCTCTCAGTATCATGGCCAGAATATGTGATTTATTCACAAGGGAGGGTTTCTATTGATGCTGTTGCTTCCATCCAGTGTTGCTTTAAAAATTGATGAGTCTCTCTGTATGGCAGATAGTGTTTTTAGTGTATGATACAAATGTCACTATAGCTGATCTACCCTGATTTCTATAGTATGGAAACCCCTTTCCCTTTGTGAGTAGCACAAGCCTGGGATTCAAATCTCATAGTGATTTTATTGTAGGGATCTTCGGGTGGAGGTGGAATTTTCTCTTGGAAAGTGATGGCATGAGAAGGATTTCTTGCTTCAACCATATACTGAGCCAGAATAAGCCCTTTCCTGCAAACTTTGCGTGTCCTGATCCTCAAGTAAGAATGGAATTATTTCACTCACTGTCCTAAGGTCTGCTCCAGATTCTGTCACTGGTTAAATCACATTTTGGCTAAGGAAAAATTTATGATGATACCAAATAGCAGTCATTTAAATGTGATTTACCCAACAAGGTTCTCTCTTTCTGGGTCTCTTTTGTTCAGTGAATCCCTCAATGTTGACATGAGGGCTGCTTTTAGTGTTAAGGAATATCCACTGATGTGGTTTACATTGGAAAGCTACTAGAGAAGATGTATGCATTTCTTACTGTGTTGTAACAGTTATCACAAAGTTAGCGACTTAACAATACAAATTTGTTATATTACAGTTTTCTATATCAGATGTCCAAAATTAGTCTCTCTGGGCTAAAATCAAGGTATTCCAGGGCCTTTTTAGTTTCTGGAACCCACTGTATTCTTTAGCTCGTGAACTCATCTTCCATCTTCAAAACCAACAGCGTAGCATTTTCTAATTGTTCTGTCTCTAATTCTAACATTTTCTAACTCTCATCCCTTGCCTCTTTCTTATGAGGATCCTTGTGATTACACTGGGTTACCTGGATAATCTAAAATAAATCTCCCTATCTCAAGATCTGCAAAATCTCTTTTGCTGTGTAATACATTCACAGATTCTGAGAATTAAAATATGGACTCTTCTAGGAGCAGAGGGGATGATTATTCATCTTACCACAGAAGGCTTCTTGCCACCTGCATCATTATCCTCAGACAAGCCCACAGAATACAGGACTCTAATTTTTAAAGCTGGATTTAATTCTAGACATATTTCCCTAGGTCTTAACAACAGTCCTTGAGTGGATCTTTTTTTTATATAGAATTCCATAACCCAAGGGTTAAACTGCTGAATTTCTATAGCTCAAGAATTTTTAGACTATGTCCTAACTTGGAGACCCTCAGAGGGTTAGGGTGGATTAGATAGAGATGGCAAGGAGGGTTTCAACTTGCTAATTGTTTTTTAGAGAACAGGTTTAAAATCTGTTTTTGTACTGTCTTGTGAAATTATGTACCAGGCATCCATTTGGAAATAGTTCAGTTTACCAAAGGTTAATCACATGTCTCTCACAGGCCAGTGGAAAATGCAGTGGCCTCTAATCAAGCATCACAGCCAGGAAGCTAGAATCAGAGGAAAGACTGAACTCCACTAAAGTTTCTTCTCTGTCTCCTTCCACAAATCCAGTAATCCTGTTCTCTAATTGAGTTATTTTACATTTTGTCTATTTGTAACTAGCAGAAAGAAACAAAAAGACCTTTGGTGACCCGGTGTTTTTTTTTTCCCCCTGAAAAATATGATTTTTACTTTATGACAGAGGTCTCTAGCTTTATGAACCCTTTACCCTGTAGGTAAAGAAATATTTAACATTATCACCTGCTAGAGAAAGTATAAAAGAAATTTGAGAAATTAGTTTCTTTTATTTTCAAACTGAGCATCCCTAAACTATTTGTGTAGAAAATTAATATGTGTAGTATTTTGTACTATTAATATATGTAATATTGTGTAGAAAAGTAAATCACTAGAGAAGATTTGTTTAAAACCTCTTTTAGTAACTCTAACTCTACTGTTTCTTCAACATCTTAGTTAGAATTTTAATGTTGCCAAGTTTACGAAATGCACCTAAATGAGTGATACTCTAAATGCCAAGGACATTTTAAGTTTCAAAACAGGATGCCTTTCTGAGATTCAAATTTAAACAGCTATCCTCATAAAAGTCATTGGAAAGTACAGAAGCCACAGAGGGAAATGACAATAAACTTTTAAGTTTGAAAACTAAACTGGTATTTTGAAAGAAAAAAAAAGTCTATTTCCAGTGCCTTTTAAAGATATGCAATAAGTTTGGTTGTTCAAGAATATACATAGTATATTATGTTTGGTCTTCTTGGCTTATTTACAGATCATAAACTCCCCCAAAATGTAAGCCTTCCGCTACTAATTTTTCATTTCTTTCAAGCCTTTATGGGCTATAAATGAAAGTCGTTCCATCGTGTCGGACTCTTTGTGACCCCATGGACTATACAGGCCATCAAATTCTCCAGGCCAGAATACTGGAGTAGGTAGCCTATCCCTTCTCCAGGGAATCTTCCCAACCCAGGGATTGAACCCAAGTCTCCCGCATTGCAGGCAGAGTCTTTACCAGCAGAGCCACCAGGAAAGCCCAAGAATACCGGAGTGGGTAACCTATCTCTCCTCCAGAGGATCTTTCCAACCTGGGAGTCCAACTGGGGTTTCCTCCATTGCAGATGGATCCTTTACCAGCTGAGCTACCAGGGAAGCCCATCTCATGGGCTATACACTTTGCAAATAACGTTTAAAATTATGAGACTGCAGTACTGTCATTTTGAAGGAAAAAATAATTTTTTTGGATCCATACACATCTGTAATATTTTATATTTTCAAGAAATTGGGATAATTTAGATTTGGGAGACAAGGAAAGAAATGGTTCCTTATAAATATAAAGGTCCAGGAGCATATAATCACAGCCCTTGGTAGCTCTTCTATTTCTGTCACTCCTCAGGCATTTTAGTGCTTTCCATATCAGCAGTTTAAGAGAAGTGGTGCTTACGTCTGAAGTAAATTTAAGTTCCTTCCTAGAGGAGCAGAAACCAAGGGAAAGGGAAGGAGAGCCATTTAGACCTGTTTCCTGATTCTCATTTTGATCACCTTGATTTACTTTATTCTCTACATACTGGGGGCTTACCTTGTGGCTTAGCTAGAATCTGCCTGCAGTGTACATACTGGATGAGTGTTTGCTTTTCTTGTTGTCCATATTACCTTTACTTCAGATTCAGAGAGAAGATAATTGAATTTGTTAGAAATGCAAAGCAAAAATCTTGAAAATTATTACATTATTGCGTTGTTATTTCCATTGATATATGGTGATTTAAATATGATTTGTATGTGGCTTAACTATTGTAGGAAAAGTCCTTTTCTCATTCTCCTTCAATAGAAGTTTCAACTCTAAACATTCAATTATTTATGTATTGAACATACATTTATTGAAAGCTTCCTAATTTTGCTAAATATTACACACATAAATATAAATTAGTTGTGGTCTCTACAATCACACAGTCTACTAAAAGAAATATGATAATTCTATTACAATATAATAAGGGCCATGGTAAAGGTATGTTTTAATACTTAACATTTGTTAAATACTATAAGCCTAGGAACTGTATCTACACTGTATTTTTCTAATAGCTTTATGAGTTAAGTATAAATATTATCTCCACTAATACAGATGAAGAATTGAGGCTTAACAATGTTAAAAGCATAGTGAATTCATAGTGTTAAATAATTTACTGATATCTGTTACAGTTGAGGTATCCTTTGTGTGTGATTAATTCTTGAGATTTTTCTGTTTTTGATAGACTGATTGAAGTATCGTCTAATACACATATCCTCTTTTTCAATCTCTGTGTTAACTTTCAAGCTTATGACCTGCTTGTCTGCTTCCCCCAGGGTTCTGCCCATTTATCAGAGCCTCAGGGGGGTGGGGGAAAGAAGGGGCCAAAACCCCTCTGACAATAATAGATTCTTGGAAGAAGAGTCCAGAAAAGGTTAAAAACAATACCGAAAAAGAGATTTACAAAATGATAACTGCAGAGAAAAGAAAGAAACCATATAGATGTCACACACATGGAGATGTCATTTTGGAAGTTTTAGCCCTTAGCACTGGACCTCACCAGTGCTCTTGGCCTTGATCCACATAATCTTTCTTATTCATGATGGTGCTGGAAAAGAGAGAAAGCTTTAAGCTTCCTTTAGAAACTGGAGTATAAAATAGATAAGAATTGTCCAATGGGAGCATATAGAATGGGCACCAAACCAGGTATTGAGATGGTGATAAAATTTATCTATACTATTAGTGAAACTCTTTAATAAACTTTAGTCACTGCTATCCTTTAAAGTAGCAAATTGGTTATTTTGCCTGAATTGTAACTTCAATTAAGGTTTTCTGACCAGTGGTTATATTATATTAAATTTAGTTCTGAAAGATCATGATAGTTGTAGTATTTCTGTTTTCTTTTGTTTCTAAGTCTCGTTCTTGTAATGGTCCTTTCAGTGGAGGAGTAATCCAGTCTTGCTGCTGTTGCTGCTGCTAAGTCGCTTCAGTCATGTCCGACTCTGTGCAACCCCAGAGACGGCAGCCCACCAGGCTCCCCTATCCCTGGGATCCTCCAGGCAAGAACACTGGAGTGGGTTGTCATTTCCTTCTCCAGTGCAGGAAAGTGAAAAGTGAAAGTGAAGTCACTCAGTCATGTCCAACTCGTAGCGACCCCATGGACTGCAGCCTACCAGGCTCCTCCGTCCATGGGATTTTCCAGGCAAGAGTACTGGGGTGGGTTGCCATTGCCTTCTGGAGCCCCTTAATTGTTCAAAACAGAAATACTACTGAATTAGTCAGGAGTCTATGTTTGCAAGTATAAGAATCCCAACTCAAATTGATTTAAATGATTAAGTATACTGTATTAGCTTACTTTGAAGATGGTACCTCATTGCTATCACCAGAAAACAGTCTCTCCTGTTGTTTTCTGGCTTTTTTTTTCTTCATTTTATCTTTATTCTCAAGTGGCCTATCTATTAATGGCAAAGATGGTAGTGAGAACTTTATGCATACATGATCTTCAGCACAAACTGCTTTAAATAATAAATGTTGCTGGTTCACATAACAGATAGAAGCCCAGATACAGTGCAGTTTGGGTTGTGGTTTGATAAATTTCTCTGGGATTCTCTTAGCCCATCTTTGTGTATTAGCTATAATTATAGTGGTCCTCGGCCTCACAGATGCCATATCATCAGAGTAAGAGAACAAATCTGTTCCCTAAATTATTGGACAAAAATTCTGAATTTTGTTCTGTGAAGAACAATAAAATCATTGCCCATTCTGAAACCAAAATCTAGAAGCAAGAGATTGAGAAACTCTGATTGATATATACTAATCAGGACCCACTTCTAGAGTTATAACAATCCAACCCAGACCAGATGCCTGTTATATAATGGGTGACAGGTAAGATGGATACTGAGAAAGGTAATAAACAAAACCATGGAAGAACCAATTATATTTCTGTAAAGTCGGAGTGGGGGGTGTGGTGGCAGAGTCCTGTTGGAACAGTTTCATTGACTGACACAAGCCTCAGGCTTATCTGGGCCCTTCTAGAATTAAAAGTAGAGAATGAATGGGTCTCCATAAGGCAGAGAAGAGTTTGAAGAACAGGCCAAGCAATAGCCCTCTGTACTATAGTATACTTTTTAGATCACATCTCCAATTGTTCTGTTTTATGTTCTGCATGGAAATTAATCTTGTCTACTGCCATGGAGACACAGACTAGAAAAATTACATTTTAGAATTCTTAAACACTAAAACCTGAATTTTTATTTAGAATATAAAAAGATAATATTTTCTAGTGGGAGGAAAAAATTGAGATTTATAGCAATAGCATTGCTTGTATAGAAAGAAGCAATATCTGTTTTTCTGGAAATGAAAGCTGCTGCTGCTGCTGCTAAGATGCTTCAGTCATGTCCGACTCTGTGCGACCCCATAGACGGCAGCCCACCAGGCTCTCCCGTCCCTGGGGTTCTCCAGGCAAGAACACTGGAGTGGGTTGCCATTTCCTTCTCCAATGCATGAAAATGAAAAGTGAAAGTGAAGTCACTCAGTTGTGTCCGACTCTTCGCGACTCCATTGACTGCAGCCTACCAGGCTCCTCCATCCGTGGGATTTTCCAAGCAAAAGTACTGGAGTGGGTTGCCACGGCCTTCTCCAGGAAATGAAAGCTGGAAGAAAATAAATCATGTTCTAGGAGAAATTGGTGGAAAAAGTTTCTCCCAATCCTTTCATAAAATGTTAGAATTACCATGGCTTTCATGACTGATACAGGGACTTGATTCTAATGAGGGGACATGCAGAATAGTCTTTGGTATTAGGAAGAATATTTATGCAATTTTTTCTTCATTAGAAAAATATAGTTCAAGTAATTTGATCCTGAATATGTAAAAAAAAAAAAATATATATATATATATATATATGTATTCCTGTCTTTCTTGCATCTTTATTGGGTACTTTTAAAGTTAAAGCTGAAATTTATAAAAGTTTCAGATTCAAGTATGGACTTCCAAGGAAGGATCAAAGTTATGAGATGTAATTTAAGAATATTGCTAAGTAAAATACTTCCAAGGTACCCTACCTTTGATTTATCTTTTTTATTAAAGATTAATAGTTTGAAATGTCAAAACATCACAGACTTGAGAAAAACTTAAGCCTTGTAAAGTTACTCTGTATACTTACATATGATGAGCCTTTAGTGTTCTGTCAGAAAGCAGTGTGGAGCTGAAAGCAGAGAGGTAATACCCCTCCTCCCCTGCTTCTAGCCCCAAGATTGGGGTGGTTAGTGGTGGGGCATTTCAACTGCTGACAATACACATAGCTATCTTCTGGCCCACCTTCATTTGTCACTCTGCCTCTATAGTTATTTTTTCACCTCCAGGTGTGATTTTGATTTGTGCAGAGAACTGAGAAATGAAGTTCTGTCAGCAGACATTTAGTGCTGTGAATAGACAGTAGTGGTTTAGAAAGGTTGCTGTTTGATTCTTCATTTCTAGTGGAGGTACATTAAATGCAGGAGAAAATAATAGATTAGATAAACTGTTCTGTTCTTTCAGCTTTCTGGGAAAGAGCCTTACAGGACACCCCACATCTGAAAGAATTTAGCTATCATTATTGAAAATGGCATATAACAAATACACTTGGGATAATTTTTAAATTAGCTTTAGAAAAGGATTAGATGTCACTCCAGTTTAATATATTCTCCCTGAGGATCTCATTGTATGTTAACACTGTGCTAGCCACTTTGAGAAGATACATAATACTTCTGCCTTCAAAGAGCTGATGGTCTCAGTGACTAGAAAGACATGTAACTTGCAATAAAAGACCCAAGAGAGCATATAATAAATGGAGAGTGTTTTAGTTATTTTCATGTCCAGTCATAGAAACTCGCTGGGGGTTTTCATTAGAATTCACGTGATAAAAAGAGAGAGGACATCTCCTGGAGCTCCAGGGTAAAAATCCATGCCAAGGCAACGTAAGAGGGTGAAGGGCCAGAGACTTTTGTGGATTCAAGGCAGCTGGTAGAACCCCCGCACAAATGCTCTACCATTAGTGTGATGTGACTACTTGGGTATACATTTTTTTCTCTGCCTTTCTGCTGTCCTCTCTTCTAGAGTTCAAATTCCCAAGAGAGAATCTGTGTGACTTAGCTAATTTTGCTGAGCTTTTCTTGCCCAGCAATGGCTAGCGGGTAAATAAACTGTTTGTTGGGGTTGAGGAGAACAAGCATGGTCTGTGATGAAGGACACTGCTGTTTCCTTGGGTTACCTCTTCCACCAGGCTTTGTGAGTGTGTGGTCGGGAGTATTGTAACCAACATGAAAATAGCAGTAAGAATATTGGCAGTAAATGCTCAGAGAAATCAAAGAAGGGAGTACTTACTGGTGAAATTTCATGGCAAAGAGGGATTTGAGCTCTGTCCTGAATGATGAGCAAGAATCGAGTTGTAGAGACTAGGGAGGAGGGATTCTAATATAAAAGTGTTGTGCCACCTGAGTAACTACAAAAATTAATAGTAACTTGGATGAATTTTTAATATAACTTAAAAAGTTTGACTGTGAGCCCAAAAACACTTATAGCATTTAATTAGTCAGATTAAGGACCAATTTTCTAGTGTGGAGGTGAAGCCAGGAGCGTTTTTTTCCCCCACTAATTGAGTGGGTCTTTATGCAGAGATTTGATCTCCAAGTAGAGATAACTGTATGCTGACTATAATGCCATCCTCACATGAACTAAGAGGAGGACAAAGGGGGAAATTTCTAGCAAAGAGAAAGAGGAAGGATAGTTTCTTAAGGTTCCATGTGAATTATATTAGCCAATAGATTGAGGCAGAAATAAAAGTATGCCAGTGTTCAGCCTAAGTCAAGAGGACTTGCTTTTTGTTGTTTTTTTTTAAATCATCTTTATGGAGGCCTTACAAATAGCTGTGAAAAGAAGAGAAGCGAAAAGCAAAGGAGAAAAGGAAAGATATAAACATCTAAATGCAGAGTTCCAAAGAATAGCAAGAAGAGATAAGAAAGCCTTCTTCAGTGATCAATGCAAAGAAATAGAGGAAAACCACAGAATGGGAAAGACTAGGGATCTCTTCAAGAAAATCAGAGATACCAAAGGAACATTTCATGTAAAGATGGGCATGATAAAGGACAGAGATGGTGTGGACCTAACAGAAGCAGAAGATATTAAGAAGAGGTGGCAAGAATACACAGAAGAACTGTACAAAAAAGAGCTTCAAGACCTAGACAATCATGATGATGTGATCACTGACCTAGAGCCAGACATCTTGGAATGTGAAGTCAAATGGGCCTTAGAAAGCATCACTACAAACAAAGCTAGTGGAGGTGATGGAATTCCAGTGGAACTATTCCAAGTCCTGAAAGATGATGCTGTGAAAGTGCTGCACTCAATATGCCAGCAAATTTGGAAAACTCAGCAGTGGCCACAGGACTGGAAAAGGTCAGTTTTCATCCCAATCCCAAAGAAAGGCAATGCCAAGGAGTGTTCAAACTACCGAACAATTGCACTCATCTCACACGCTAGTAAAGTAATGCTCAAAATTCTCCAAGCCAGGCTTCAGCAATATGTGAACCGTGAACTTCCTGATGTTCAAGCTGGATTTAGAAAAGGCAGAGGAACCAGAGATCAAATTGCCAACATCCGCTGGATCATGGAAAAAGCAAGAGAGTTCCAGAAAAACATCTATTTCTGCTTTATTGACTATGCCAAAGCCTTTGACTGTGTGGATCACAATAAACTATGGAAAATTCTGAAAGAGATGGGAATACCAGACCACCTGATCTGCCTCTTAAGAAATCTGTATGCAGGTCAGGAAGCAACAGTTAGAACTGGTCATGGAACAACAGACTGGTTCCAAATAGGAAAAGGAGTACGTCAAGGCTGCATATTGTCACCATGTTTATTTAACTGATATGCAGAGTACATCATGAGAAATGCTGGACTGGAAGAAACACAAGTTGGAATCAAGATTGCTGGGAGAAATATCAATAACCTCAGATATGCAGATGACACGACTCTTATGGCAGAAAGTGAAGAGGGGCTAAAAAGCCTCTTGATGAAAGTGAAAGTGGAGAGTGAAAAGGTTGGCTTAAAGCTCAACATTCAGAAAACGAAGATCATGGCATCTGGTCCCATCACTGCATGGGAAATAGATGGGGAAACAGTGGAAACAGTGTCAGACTTTGTTTTTCTGGGCTCCAAAATCACTGCAGATGGTGACTGCAGCCATGAAATTAAAAGACGCTTACTCCTTGGAAGGAAAGTTATGACCAACCTAGATAGCATATTCAAAAGCAGAGACGTTACTTTACCAACAAAGGTTCGCCTAGTCAAGGCTATGGTCTTTCCTGTGGTCATGTATGGATGGGAGAGCTGGACTGTGAAGAAGGCTGAGTGCTGAAGAATTGATGCTTTTGAACTGTGGTGTTGGAGAAGACTCTTGAGAGTCCCTTGGACTGCAAGGAGATCCAACCAGTCCATTCTGAAGGAGATCAGCCCTGGGATTTCTTTGGAAGGAATGATGCTAAAGCTGAAACTCCAGTATTTTGGCCACCTCATGCGAAGAGTTGACTCATTGGAGAAGACTCTGATGCTGGGAGGGATTGAGGGCAGGAGGAGAAGGGGACGACAGAGGATGAGATGGCTGGATGGCATCACTGACTCGATGGATGCAAGTCTGAGTGACCTCTGGGAGCTGGTGATGGACAGGGAGGCCTGGCGTGCTGCGGTTCATGGGGTCGCAAAGAGTCGGACACGACTGAGCGACTGATCTGATCTGATCTGATGCCCTTCTGCCATTGCCATAGGAAAAATAGGCCTAACCAGCTCACTGAATTCAGGAAAGAGAAACATGCAGAGCATAAGTTCCCCGGCTGGGTTACTAGCCCATTCTAGACTGGTCAACCTCTAGTCAAATCACTGATGAATGAACTAAGTAAATGCCACTAAGATTTAGAGGTTCTTTTTCACATAGTAAGAGGTGACACAAGCAGATTTCTTCAAAATATGTTTGTAGATGTAGTAGTTTTAACCAGAAGGGGGTTGTGGGCGTGACAGGCACTCAAAGTGCCACAGACCGTCCTCCAGCAAGGAGGAAGCCCAAGACCAAGAGACCACAAACAAGTCAAAAATTGATCAAACAAAAAACTCTAATAAGGAAGAATGCTTTTCCTTGTATAACTATAGCATATACAAAAATCTCAGTCCTTGGTGCTCTAGACTCTGCATATGGATGGTAAATCCAATGTAATGGTTTTAAACCATTGGGCAAGGCAAGGAGTCACAGCCATCTATTGGAAAGGCAAATCTGTTGGTAGCAGAGACTTTCTCATTCTGTAAACACCACTCATGGGGAGCTGTAGAAAATGCAGGACAACATAGATATTAGAATCAGGAAGTGCACATGGGGTTTCAGGTATGCCTTGGACCAAAACACAGGATCTAAGAGCAAGACTTGCTCTGGGGAAGGATCTTAGTTTTATGAGGTAGGAATGTCAGCAGAAGAGTATCCTGCAGAAGCTTGAGACTAAGAGAAGCTTTTCATATCCATCACTTCTTAGACTCAGGGCAAGAGTGACCACCATTAGTATGCTTGGGGCAGTTGTAAGCATGCTAGCAAATAATAGACTTTGCCTCCCACGTGCTATTCAGTAATTTTACCTTGATTTTATTTAAATAATTCTTTTGATACTCTGTGATTAACGTGTTTTCAAGGAAAAGATGGGACTATGTATAAAGCTTCCCCAAATGTAAAGTGAGATTTTCCTAGGCAAGGTATGGCTCAAACCTAAAGAAATGTGTAACACTTAAAAGATATAAATAATAGTGTACATACACCATTTCCTGTGGTTGAAAAGACAAAATTCTTAAATATATGAAAACAATTGTTAACCATGGGAAAACCTTAATTGGCCAAGGAACTTTCTAGAAAAGTTTTATTCTAGAAAATACTTTAGGATAGCATTCAGCATAATAAATGTAAGGCTGGAACAAAAGCATTTAATTTTTTCTCTTTCTAAATTGGTAAATATGTTAGAAATAGTAAACTATGCTATTGTCTAGGGCAGATTATACTATTAATTCTTTAATAGCCTTTTATCCTATGGCAATCTGAGAAAATAAGACTCAAATAGGTATGAGTCAGACAGTCAAACATTATTATTAATGTATTGTACTTTTATGATCTTACATGTAATTTTATTTGAAAATGTTAAACTTATAATAATGTGGAAGACTCTTGAGAGTCCCTTGGACTGCAAGGAGATCCAATCAGTCCATTCTAAAGGAGATCAGCCCTGGGTGTTCTTTGGAAGGAATGATGCTAAAGCTGAAACTCCAGTACTTTGGCCACCTCATGCAAAGAGTTGACTCACTAGAAAAGACTCTGATGCTGGGAGGGATTGGGGGCAGGAGAATGGGACGACAGAGGATGAGATAGCTGGACGGTATCACTGACTTGATGGACGTGAATCTGAGTGAACTCCAGGAGTTGGTGATGGACAGGGAGGCCTGGCATGCTGCAATTCATGGGGTCACAAAGAGTCGGACACGACTGAGTGACTGAACTGAATGTGGAAAAGATTTCTTCCTTAGGATATTAATTCTGAAAATTTTAGGCTCTAAAAACCAATTTTTGCATTTATGAAATGGATAAGATTTCTTGGTTCTTTGCATATTGTTAATATATGTAGATTAATATACCACTACATAAGTGTCTTTCCCTCAGACATATAAATAGCAACAAATACCACTATAATAACCACCTTGAAATGAGTTTTTAATTGATTTGATGACTATAGTAGCAATTCCCAAAATATGCTAGCTCTGTTTACTTTTAATTTTATTCAGCATATGGGCATAGGAAATCATTAGCATTTTCCAATTCCAAGGACGAATGTGTTTAATGTTAAAATAACTCAGAACAGTTTTATGTTTTTCATCATGAAGTTCAAGCAAGAAATATAAATACAGAAACTTGGGTCTGCTGCTGTTTTCTGTATAAGTTTGGTCAAGCTGTCAAGGATATGATTACAGAGAGCTTGTAGATCAACTATTTGGGCTTCCTTTAACCATCAGCTCAATTGAACACATGGTACAATATTATTTTCACCAATAAAGCCAGTATTGGAAAACATTCACACTGTGTAGACATGTTTTTAACCTCAGTTTTATCTGTCATCAGTTTTAAATATCCTTTTCCTACAGAGAAGAGGCTGTAGTGATTGGTGCCATACCTGGTAGTAGAGTATCAGAAAATGACAGGAGTTTGGGTTTGAGTCTTAGTTCACACAGCCAGTTTGCAATAAATATAACTTGCATCTCTTATTTCTCTGCTGAATTTAATTTCAACTTTGAGACCTCATTCTACTGAGGGGTAGAAACACAGTCACTTTGGGATTATACCAATGTTCTCCCAGTGTTGAGTTCAAGATCCATGGAATTTGTAAAGTGCCAAGTCTTTGGGGCTGGGGGTAGAGGGAGAATTTGGCATAGGTTGGCATCTATCAGTCCTGGCATCTTCAGGAGCACCTTCCTTCTCATCTGATCTTCATATGTCTATCAGCACAGAATACTTCTGAGTTTTTATTTTTCTTGACATTAAGAGTCGTACAGGTTTTCTCCATAAACTTATTGTGTACTATTTTCAAAGCCAAACAGAGCAGATACTTATAAAGTTTGTCTCTTCTCCACTTAATCTTTAAGGGAAATTTTCTTTGGGCGGGAGCTACAATAGCCATGAAAGTGTATCTGTGGCTTCTTGTAAAAGCCCAGTCAACCTTTTCCTTCTGCTATTTCGCTTCTACCTAGCAACGTTAACTCAAGCTGTGCTGTGCTCAGAGTAGAGGCTACCACAAGCTGGAAAGCTGTGTCCCTTTACTATTCTTTGGAATAGTGTCACACTCTGCTGTGGCTTTGCCCTTGGGTAAGGCTTTTGCTCTGCACATTTGCAGAGATACATACATGTGTCTTGCAATTGTGTTTTTTTGTGCATGTGAGACTATGGAGGGCTTGGGAATGAGGCAAAGATGAGTGGGACAAGGGATTGATGCAGGAGACAGAAAGGATAAACAGTCACGTTTCTAATATGATATGGAAAATTGAACCAATTCCAGGTACTTTGCTTTATATATAAATTTAAAAAGCAAACTGGAATTACCAATACCAAATAGGGTATGGTGAAGTTGGATCTCAAACACAATATGGGTAAAGTTATAACCAAAATAATCCAGTATGTATCAAGTCAAAAAAATCCAGAAATTCTACTTCTATTGTTTTTGAAGCAAATCTGAAATGATGGCATACTTTTGCGCTTGCAAGGTTACTTCTAACACAGACTGAGGATAATATAAATATTCAAGAACTATGGAGGTGGTGAGAATGGTTTTCAAATATGATTATGTATGTATATAATGTAATTTTGCATATCCATTAAAAATGTTTACAGTGTTTGTTATCAAAGGGGAAATTATTCTGACCACTAAGCTTAAAAAAGCATATTACAAAATTAAATGTGTGCTATGCCTTTAACTATATAAAAACATGCATTAAAAATAGAGGAATTATGTCAAGATTTAAAGCACTGTTTGTCTCTGAGTAGTGGGTGCTTCTTTTCCCACCTTCTCATACTAATACCAGCAGATTTTCAGTCTGTGATCCTCTGCAAGATGTATTTTCTATAGCATCATCCTCGAATACAGAGTACCACATCATTATAATAAATGGTGATAATTGATTTAGATAGGTTACAATATTACCTTACTTTCCACTATCCAACTTATTTCCCTGCCAAATGATCTCCTAGGAAATCTTACAGTGCCCATGTTAAGAAAAGTCTGTTTTAGCTCTTTTTAAGTGTTACAAAAACAAGGGAGCAGAAATGATGAAATATAGTCTTTAGTAGGGATTCCTGAGTAAGATGTGTTTCTGAGACTAGCAGCATCGAGGTCATCAGGAAACTTGTAGAAATACAGATTTCTGAGTACCTGCAGAGACCTGCCTAATCAGGAACTCTAGAGATGAGGCCTAACAATCTGTGCTTTAACAAGCCTTATAGGAGATTCTGATGCTCTGCTATAAGAGCAACTAGCTGCTTCTTGCATATAAAATATTATTGAAACATAACCTTGCTCACTGTCTTTGGCTGCTTGTGGGTTACAGTAGTAAGCTAGAGTACTTTAAACAGAGACCTTATGACCCACAAAGCTTAAACTATTTATTCTTTCCAAAAGTTTACCATTCCCCATTCTGGAGGATAGAATCCTTTTGAATTTAACTCATACAGATTTTTTTCCCCATTGAGTATACAAAGTCTTTGTTAAATATTTACCCCATGACAAGTATTCTATGAAAAAATATCTGTGAACTTGTAACTTTAATTGAATAGGCTGTTGTGGATTCCATTAATGTAGAGACTTTTTTGAGTAAATGTAGAATGCTTATTCTTGCCTACTATCTTAACTTCAGTTCTATAAATAAATATTAAATAAAAAATAATTCTTAAAATTGAAATCACAAAGGCTTATCTATTGCTGTGTTTAAGTTAGAGAAACAAATCTAAAGGGTTCCCCCTGCTGGTTGAAATTAAAAATGAGTACAAATTAAAATAATGTACTTTAAAAATTATCTGCTAAGTCAAAAGTGATAGTTTTGGAAGTTTAGGCTAAAAAGATGATTATCTAATCTCTTCATTTAAAAAAGGAACTGACATTGAGTATAGAAATCAAATTATAATCCATTTAAATAGATTATACAAGCATACAGATAAATTTTTTTCCCACTATAAACTTTGTGAAGGTATGAGCCATGTCTTTCCTACACATCAGGATATCCCCATCACTAAGTAAAATGCTGTGCAAATATGTATAAATAATTTTGTCATCTGATTTAGAGTTGCATAAAACAGTTGTTACCAAAGATTTTGTATTTTTAATTTAAAAAACAAACCATAAAGTTATAACACTTGAGAAAACACATTTAGTAATAATTTTACTCCTTAAATGGAAATTCTTAAAGAATTTAGCAGAAATATAATACATTTTATTTCTTAAAAAGATAAATGTGTCATTCAGGGTAGACTGCTATGCTGTGATAAAATATGATTCCTAATCTCGGTGGTTCACAGTAACAAAGGTTGTTTTCTGGTTCACATCCATGCTTGCCTGCAGCTCTGCTCTACAGGTGTCTTCGTTGTGGGAACCAGATTATTGACACAGGCTTATCTAGAATTCAGCTGGTCATCTTGACACAGAGAGAGAGACTCGACCCAGACTTTTTTCCTTTTCAAAATATCTTTATTGAGGTATAATTTCCATACCATAAATGTACCCATTCTAAACGTATAGTTCAATCAGTTCGGTTCAGTTGCTCAGTCATGTCCGACTCTTTGGACCCCCTGCACTGCAGCGCACCAGGCTTCCATGTCCATCACCAAGTCCTAGAGCTTGAACAAACTCATATCCATCCAGTCAGTGATGCCATTCAAGCATCTCATCTGCTATTGCCCCCATCTCCACCTGCCTTCAGTTTTTCCCAACATCAGAGTCTTTTCAAATGAGTTAGCTCTTCGCATCAGGTGGCCAAAGTATTAGAGCTTCAGCTGCATCATCAGGCCTTCCAATGAATATTCAGGGTTGGTTTCCTTTAGGATTGACTGGTTGGATCTCCTCACAGTCCAAGGGACTCTCAAGAGTCTTCTCCAACACCACAGTTCAAAAGCATCAATTCCTCAGTGCTCAGCTTTCTTTATGATCCAGATCTCACATCTATGTATGACTACTGGAAAAACCAAAGCTTTGACCAGATGGACCTTTGTTGGCAAAGTAATGTCTCTGCTTTTTAATATGCTGTCTAGGTTTGTCAGCTTTTCTTCCAAGGAGCAAGTGTCTTTTCATTTCATGGCTGCAGTCACCATCTGCAGTGATTGGGGAAACCAAGAAAATAGAGTCTGTCACTGTTTCCATTGTTTCCTCATCTATTTGCCATGAAGTGATGAGACCAGATCCCATGATCTTACTTTTTTGAATGTTGAGTTTTAAGCCAACTTTTTCAATCTCTTCTTTCACTTTCATCAGGAGTCACTTTAGTTCTTCACTTTCTGCCATAAGGATGGTGTCACCTGCATATCTAAGGTTATTGATATTTCTCCCTGAAATCTTGATTCCAGCTTGTGCTTCATCCAGCCTGGCATTTCGCATGATGTACTCTGCATATAAGTTAAATAAGCAGGTGACAATATACAGCCTTGATGTGCTCCTCTTCCAATTTGGAAACTGTCCATTGTTCCATGTCCATTTCTAACTGTTGCTTCTTAACCTGCATATAGATTTTTCAGGAGTCAGGCAAGGTGGTCTGGTATTCCCATCTCTTGAAGAATTTTCCACAATTTGTTGTGATCCACACAGTTAAAGGCTTTGATAGTCAATGAAGCAGAAGTAGGTTTTTTTCTGAAATTCTCTTACTTTTTCTGTGATCCAATGGATGTTGACAATTTGATCTCTGGTTCCACTGCCTTTTCTATATCCAGCTTGAACATCTGGATGTTCTCTGTTCATATACTGTTGAAGCCTGGCTTGGAGAATTTTGAGTGTTACTTTGCTAGTTTGTGAGCTGAGTGCAATTGTGCAATAGTTTGAACATTCTTTGGCATTTCCTTTCTTTTGGATTGGAATGAAAACTGACCTTTTCCAATCCTTTTCCAGGCCACTGCTGAGTTTTCCAAATTTGTTGGCATGTTGCGTGCAGCACTTTGAAAGCATCATCTTTCAGGATTTGGAATAGCTCAGCTGGAATTCCATCACCTCCACAGCTTAGTTTGTAGTGATGCTTCCTAAGGCCCACTTGACTTCATAATCTGGAATGTCTGGCTCTAGGTGAGTGATCACATCATTGTGATTTTCTTGGTCATTAAGATCTTTTTTTGTATAGTTCTTCTGGTGTTATTCTTGCCACCTCTTAATATCTTCTGCTTCTGTTAGGTCAGTACCATTTCTGTCCTTTATTGAGCCCATCTTTGCATGAAATGTTTCCTTGGTATCTCTAATTTTCTTGAAGCAATTTCTAGTCTTTCCCATTCTATTGTTTTCTTCGGTTTCTTTACATTGATCACTGAGGAAGGCTTTCTTATCTTTCCTTGCTGTTCTTTGGAACTCTTCTTTCAGCTGGATATATCTTTCCTTTTCTCCTTTGCCTTTTGCTTCTGACTTTAACCAAATTTATAGAGTTGTGCAGCTGATCACTGCAATCCAGTTTAAGAATACTTTGTCACCCCTAGAACATCTCCCATCCCCATGTGCAGCAAATTCCTATTCCTACTCCTGGCCCTAGGCAAAACTTAATCTGCTTTCTGTCTAATTGCTTTTTATGGATATTCCATATAAATGGAAACATGCAACATGTAATTTTCTGTGTCTGACTTATTTCACTTGACATATTTTTGAGGCTCGTCTGTGTTGAAGTATATATCAGTAGTTTATTTCCTTTTATACCTAAACAATTTTCCATTGTATGGATACATTGAATTTTTTTTTAATCTATTCACCAGTTGATGGACATTTGTGTTGTTTCAAGTTTTTGTTTTTTTTTTTTTTTTTTTAAGCTATTACACGTAAAGCTCTATGTACATTCACACACAGTATTTGTATGGACATATGTTTTCTGTTGGTTAGATACGTGGGAGATTTGCTAAGTTGTGTCATAAATCCATGAGTAACTTATTAAGAAACTGCCAGACTTTTATAGAGTAAATTACCATTTTATGTTCCCACCAGGAACATATGAGAGTTCCACTTTCTCCATTGCTTTGCAAACACTTATTATTGTTTGTCTTTTTTATTATAGCTATTTGAATAGGTACAGAGTGGTAGTTCGTTGCAATTTTAATTTATATGTTCTAGTTCAAATCTCTAATGTGGTTTAGCATCTTTGATGAAATATCTATTCAAATTCTTTACCATTTTTTTTAGTTGTCTTATTGAATTTCAAGAGCTCTTTATATATTCTGGATAAAATCTTTTTCAAATATATAAATGAAAAATATTTTCTCCCAGTCTGTCTTGTCTTTTTATTTTCTTAAAGTGTCTTTTGAAGCATGAAAACTTTAAAAGTTTTACAGAATCCAGTTTATCAAATATTATTCTTTTATGAATTATGCTTTTGGTGTCACATGTAAGAACTTTTTGTCTAACTTAAGGTCATGAAGATTGTTTCCTTCTAGAAGTTTTATGGTTTTTATTCTTATATTTATGGTAGTTCATTTTGAGTTAGTTTTTAATGTTTAGTATGAGGAAATTTGTCTCATTCTTAATTTTTCCCCCTTAAATTTCTGACTGGTTTGTCTATTGCTTGCCCTAAACTTAATTCACAACTTAAGACTTCCTGTGATATTGTCTCTCATGATTGTTTGTCACAAAGTTCACTATTGTTTTTGACAGTGCCCTAGATGTAGAAATTTTCCACTCTGTGCAAGTCAAGTAGTCTACTTCCACAGTAAGGATGATGATTTGCATGATCTGCCTGCCCTGAGGCAGGTGTAGGAGTACCCCCAGGATAAAATGTCATAGGTTCCTACTGTCCTTAAAACAAGTTTCAGTAGTTTTTCTTGAGGAGATGTTTCTTGGTTATCTGTATACCTTTGGTTGATTTTCATAATTGGAATTTTTATTTTTTTCAAAATAAAAAATATTTTTGGCTTTTTGTTGTTGCTTTCTTTTTGGGGAGAGGACTTGCCAAGCTTCTCCCTCCACTTTCCCAGACGTACCTGCCTCTCTGAAACAGTTTTCATAACAGGATTTTAAAAGCTTTAAAACCTAATAAAGTATGTCATTTCTATCTAGATTTCCTGAGTCAAAGCAGGTCACATGGTCATTTTTTTGCTTAACAAGATGAGGATAATCCTCCCTTAGAGGAACATCCCCAGGATGATGTCATAGGCACCTTCTGATGTAGTTCTCAATAGTTTCTGCCTTTTGATATTCACACTGTTGTGTCATCCCTTCTCCCTATGTGTAACCTAGACTTAGTGACTGTCTCCTAATAATAAAATTCAGCAAAAATGATGGAGTATCATTTCCATAAAATCATCCAGCACTGTTACTTCCATCTTGTTAGCTTTTGCTGCCTTGTGCTCCTCCTTTCTTTTGCCTTCTTGGGTTACTCACATGGAAAACATGCTGTCATATTGGAGAAGCTCACATGGCAAGGAATCGAAGGTGACCTCTGTCAAAAGTCAGAACAGAACTGAAGTCTTCCTGTTGAGTCCAGTAGCCCCAAGGAACTGAATGCTGCCAGCAACCAAGGAGTGAGCTTGGAAGCCTGTTCTCCCTCAGCTGAATCTTGAGATGGCTGCAGCCCTGGCTGACACGTTGGTTGCAGCCTTGTATGAGACTCTGAAGGGGAGGACCCAGTTAAGCCATGTCCACATTCTATTTCCACAAAAACTGAGATAATGAATGCTTGCTAGTTAAGCCATTAAGTTGTGGGGGTAATTTCTTACTAGCAACAGATAATAATAGTAACTAAAATATTTGATGAAGAGTTAAGTAATCTGTGGCAATAAGTACAATAGATACAGAGCTGCTTTATGCCATATACAAGATCAGTGCTTCTAAACAAATCAAATTTTATTCAGTAGTTTTCCATGGAACTTATAATCTGGCATTTGCCCTGAGTGTCTGTTCTTATTTTATAAAATCATAAAATATTGGGGTCACAATTTCAGTGGCCCCAGAAATTATACAAATACTGCTAAGCCACAACAAGGAAAGAATATTTTTGTAACGTGAGATTGAGAACATTAGATTTTCTTGGGCATTGTTTATGGAGTGCTCACATTTCTCACTGATTATTTTATAACTGGCAAGTATTTTGGGGACTGTCTACTCTTTAAAATGGTATAGAAATGCTAAAATCAACCCTCCTTACTTAAAAAAATTATCAGAAATATAAGGGCGTTTCTTTCAAAGAGTAGAGTATGGAAAACGAGACTGGAAAAAGTAACTCGATAGTGGAGAAGCCTAACTAACATGACCTCTAGCCAAGTGACCGTGTCGGTAATATATATCCTTGATAAGATGTGATGAAAATGACACTTTTGCTCTGTGGCATTCCTCCCCAAAACACACTACCCAAATCTAATGATGAGAAAAACATCAAGTCTTAGTGGAAGGACAGTCTATAAAATATCTGACCAATAATGCTCAAAACTTTGAAAGTCATCAAAACCAAGAAAAGCTCGAGAAACCATCATAACCAGTACTGAATGTAATACGGTATCCTGGAACAGGGAAAAGAAAACAGTAAAAATGAAGGAATCTGAATAAAGTATGGGCTTTAGTTAACAACATATTAGTGAAACTGCGTAACTCAGACTGGGAACTCGAACACATGTGGCCAGGACTCGAACCTGGCCAAAAACTCTTCTAACAGAGATCACACACCTGGTTTCAGTACTTAATGAGGTTCACATTCTTGATGTCTTATCTCAGAATTCAGTGAGAGACAAAGTGATAAATAAGAAGTGGATATATTTAGAGAGAAACACACTCCATAGTGTGGGATGTCTCAGGAGAGAGCAGCCTTGAGATAGAATGGTTAGCTTTTATGGACTGGATAATTTCATAAGCTAATGAGTCGGAGGATTATTCCAACTATTTTGTGGAAGGGGTGGAGATTTCCAAGAACGGGGCCACTGCCCACTTTCTGATTTTTCATGGTTCACCTTGGAACCAATTCCCAGGTGGCTCAGCAGGTAAAGAATCTGCCTGGCAGTGCAGGAGAGACAGGAGATGTGGGTTTGATCCCCAAGTCAGGAAGATTCCTTGGAGTGGCAGCCCACTCCAATATACTTGACAGGAAAATCCCCTGGACAGAAGAATCTGGAGGACTATAGTCCATGGGGTTGCAAAGAGTCAAACACGACTGAAGCGACTTGAGCATGTACACAAGGTCATATGTGTGGAAAAATTCCTACCATTCCTACCTTGGAACTGCCATAGTGCCTGTGGGTGTGTCATTTAGATTGTTGATGTGTTACAATGAATGTATACTGAGGCTCAGAGACATTACTTCATTGACAAATGTTCATAGAGTCAAAGCTATGGTTTTATCAGTAGTCATATATGAATGTGGGAGTTGGATCATAAAAGCTGAGTGCCAAAGAACTGATGCTTTTGAATTGTGGTGCCAGAGAAGACTCTTGTGAATCCCTTGGACTGCAAGAAGATAAAACCAGTCAACCCTAAAGGAAATTAGCCCTGAATATTCATTGGAAGGACTGATGCTGAAGCTGAAGCTTCATTGCTTTGTCCACCTGATGTGAAGGGCCAACTCATTGGAAAAGATGCTGAAAGACTGAGGGCAGGAGAAGAAAGGGGTGACAGAGGATGAGATGGTTGGATGGCATTATCAACTCAATTGTCATGAGTTTGAGCAAACTCAAGGAGATAGTGAAGGACAGTGAGGACTGGAATGCTATAATCCAGGGAGTCATAAAGAGTTGGACATGAGTGAGCAAGTGAATAACAACAAAATAAAGCTATACTCATTAAAATAGTATAGCACTGGTAAAATAATTGTCTCTTTTTGATATATGTTGTTTAGTCACGAAGTCGTGTCCAGCTCTTGCGACCCCCATGGAGCCCACCAGGCTCCTCTGTCCATGGGATTCTCCAGACAAGAATACTGGAGTGGGTTGCTGTTTCGTTCTCCAGGATATCTTCCTGAGCCAAGGATCAAACCCATGTCTCCTGCATTGGCAGGCAAATACTTTATCCCTGAGCCACCTGGGAAGCCCTCTTTAAATATATCCTATTTATCAATTTCATAAAGAACTGAGAGTATGGTGTTGAAGTCAGATATCCCTGCCTTCATAGAAGTTACAGTCTATTGGACTGCACCCAACAGACCTGTAAGCCTTGTACTTGCCAAACCTCAAGACTGAAGAAAGAACCTAGGGTCAGCAAAAGAGACTGCTGGTTTAATGGTTTAATGGATAGGGGAAATCTTACACATCTGAAGAAAGTTTCTGGAATGATACGCCACTATGTGGGGCAGATGTAGAGATTGGAACAGGAAGGTGGGGATGGAGAGGGAAGTTACCAGTTATAGAGGGAACTGATTTCAAGGAAACCAGCAGAGGGGCACATCCCTTTGATAAACTATCATAGTGGTGATGGTTCTGATCTAAAGATTAGGACAACCACTGGCTGGGGCTGGAGGTGGGTGGTGTGTGTATAGGCATTTATTGATTAGGCACTATGATTAAGAGGGAAGGTCAGTCAGGTGAGTAAGGTATAGGTGAGGCAGGGACTGGTAGAATAGGAATGTACAGAGACCAAGAGAACAGCCATCTTGGGTAGGCTTATCATACTCAGTGTATTGTAGAAATTAGCTATTGTTTATAGTTACAAATGTACTTAGTGAACCAGAGAGGATGTATTAGAGGAAACTGCACTTTAGTTAAGACTGCAAGAATTTTAGTTAGCTAGGTGTAGGAGGGAAAACAGTCAAAATCTCATGACAGGCAAGGTAAGAAGTCCACGTGAATGCCTTCTTCAGAAAGACGTCCACTATTACTACATATGGAAGTCAAAGAGAAGTGTCATGAGATCAGTGACTAGAGAGTTTGGCAAATGCCACATTGCCTAAAGTTAAGTGTTTTAGTTTTACCCTAAGGACATGGGAAATCAGTGAAGTGAGTGAAGTTGCTCAGTCGTGTCTGACTCTTTGCAACCCCATGGACTGTAGCCTACCAGGCTCCTCTGTCCATGGGATTCTCCAGGCAATAGTCCTGGAGTGGATTGCCATTTCCTTCTCCAGGGTATCTTCCCAACCCAGGGCTCGAACCTGGGTCTCCCACATTGTAGAAAGACGCTTTACCATCTGAGCCACCAGAGAATCCAGGAAATCAGTGGGGATTTTTAAACTGGACAAAGATCTAGTCAGATTAACACCTGTAAAAGATTACTTTGATTTCCCTAAAAAAAAAAAATTAGAATGGAGTCAGGAGGTAGCTAAGAGATAAGAAGTCATTGCAATAGATGGGATTATAAAGACTTAAATATAAAAGGAAGAATAAAAAGGTGATGGAAATTTGAGTTATGGCAGTAACAGTTTGAAGAGAAATGTACAAATTTATTATATTTCAAATATTATTTTTGAATATGTTATTCAAATAATATATTGAATATAAATATAATTAATTGAAGAAATATATTATTCTTTAAGAGATGGGAATACCAGGCCACCTGACCAGCCTCCTGAGAAATCTGTACACAGGTCAAGAAGCAACAGTTAGGCCTGGACATGGAACAACAGACTGGATCCTATTTAGGAAAGGAGTACATCAAAACTGCATATTGTAACCCTGCTTATTTAACTTATGTGCAGAATACATCATGAAAAATGCTGGACTAGATGAAGCATACGCTGGAATCAAGATTGCCAGGAGAAATATCAATAACCTCAGATATGCAGATGACACCAACCTTACAGCAGAAAGCGAAGAAGAACTAAAGAGCCTTTTGATGAAAGAGGAGAGTGAAAAAGTTAGCTTAAAACTCAACATTCAAAAAACGAAGATCATGGCATCTGGTCACATCATTTCATGACAAATAGATGGGGAAACAAAGTAAACAGTGAGAGACTTTATTATTTTGGACTCCAAAATCACTGCAGATGATGACTGCAGCCATGAAATGAAAAGACTTACTCCTTGGAAGAAAAACTATGACGTAGACATCATATTAAAAAGCAGACATTACTTTGCTGACAAAGGTCTGTCTAGTCAAAGCTATGGTTTTTGAGAGTTGGACTATAAAGAAAATCTGAGTGCCAAAGAATTGATGCTTTTGAACTGTGGTGTTGGAGAAGACTCTTGAGAGTCCTTTGGACTGCACAGGAGATCCAACTAGTCTATCCTAAAGGAAATCAGTCCTAAATGTTCATTGGAAGGACTGATGCTGAAGCTGAAACTCCAATACTATGGCCACCTGATAGGAAGAACTGACTCATTTGAAAAGACCCTGATGCTGGAAAAGATTGAAGGCAGGAGAAGGGGACGACAGAGGTTGGATGCCATCCCTGACTCAATGGACATGAGTTTGAGAAAGCTCCGGGTGTTGGTGATGGACAGGGAAGCCTCATGTGTTGCAGTCCATGGGGTCTCAAAGAGTCGGACACAACTGAGCAACTGAACTGAACTGATGGATCAGCTTTTCAGAAGGAAAAAGACTTTCTAACCACAGTAGTAGTAAAAACACCAAATAATTGTGTGAAAAATTATTTTTACTTTGTACCTAAAAATTTTCAGGCATGTGGTAAAGCCGAGAGAAAGGAGTTAATATTGGAAGAAAAAGATAAACACCCTAAGGAAAAATAGGGAAAGAACATTAATAGACATTTTGTAAAATGAGACTTACAAGTGGTTGAGAAGCATAAAACTATTACAACTCAGCAATGATAATTGCTGTAATAGTCAATAGTAACTTCAAATTTTAAAATTGTTATTCAGTTGCTTTGTCATGATTGACTCTCTTGTGACCCCGTGGACTGTAGCCTGCTAGGCCACTCTCTCCAGAGGATTTCTCAGGCAAGAATACTGGAGTGGGTTGTGATTTTCTTCTCCAGGGGATCTTACCGATCAGGGATCGAACCAGTGTCTCTTACGTTGGTAGGTGGATTCTTTACCACTGAGCTACCTGGAAGCCCAAAATTTTAAAATAATAGAGTGCTAATTGTAATTTCTGGACTGCTGCTGCTGCTGCTGCTAAGTAGCTTCAGTCGTGTCCGACTCTGTGCGACCCCATAGACGGCAGCCCGCCAGGCTCCCCTGTCCCTGGGATTCTCCAGGCAAGAACACTGGAGTGGGTTGCCATTTCCTCCTCCAATGCATGAAAGTGAAAGGGAAAGTGAAGTCGCTCAGTCGTGTCCGACTCTTAGCGACCCCATGGACTGCAGCCTACCAGGCTCCTCCATCCATAGGATTTTCCAGGCAAGAGTACTGGAGTGGGGTGCCATTGCCTTCTCCGAATTTCTGGACTAGGTAGGTAAAAATTAGTAATAATATCCAGTGTTGGTGAGAATGTGGATAAAAGACAGTTATCTCACAAGTCTAATGGAAGTCTAAATCAGAACTCTTTATAAAGAACATTTTAGTCATATACATCTATAAAGAGTTTTTCAAAACTTCATACCTTTTAACTCAAAATAATTCCAAAATTTAAGGAATTAATGTGTGATGTGAAGAAAGTATTTATTTATGTAATAAAATGTTTTCATTACAACACTCTTATGGCAAAAACAATTTTTAACAAGATAAATGCCCAATATTAGGGAATTGTTTAAATAATAGTGAGAAATGACTTGGAGTCATTGAAAATTATGTTTTTGGGAAAATTTAATGACATAGCAAAGCACTTATGACCTAATTTTAAAAGAATAAAATTTTAACACAGTATTTATATAATAGTATCCCAAGGCAATGGCAACCCACTCCAGTACTCTTGCCTGGAAAATCCCATGGACAGAGGAGCCTGGTGGGCTACAGTCCATGGGGTTGCTAGGAGTCGGACACTACTGAGCGACTTCACTTTCACTTTTCATTTTCATGCATGGGAGAAGGAAATGGCAACCCACTCCAGTACTCTTGCCTGGAGAATCCCAGGGACAGAGGAGCCTGGTAGGCTGCCGTCTATGGGGTCACACAGAGTCGGACACGACTGAAGCGACTTAGCAGCAGCAGCAGCAAATATATTCAATATAACAATACATTTTAAATAATTATTTCGTACAAAATACATATTCATTATAGAAATTTTGAAAATTTAAAAAATTTAGGTCATTTATGTTTTCAGCCCCTGTGAAATGTTTTAGGGGACAATTTTGACTTCTTAAATTTTCTGTGTATATTTATGAAGCTCCAACACTCAGTGTTTTCCACCAATAAAACGGGGGTAAAATAAGGCTTACTTTGCAGATTTGGTATGAGAATTAAAGATTGTATTATTTAGAATTCTTTTGGTTGCAAAGTGACAGAAGCTTACTACAAACTGGATCAAACAAAAAGAAATTTATTGACTCATGTAACTAGAAAGGAAGAAGAAAAGAATAAAAAAAAAAAAACAGGGAATAGTGGAGTCTAACTTTAGGCACAACTTGATCTAAGTTGGAACACATTCTCAGAAATTTTCTGTACTTATCTTTGTTTTCCATAGTGCAGATTTCATTCTCCTGCAGCTGTCGCCAAGTTGAACATTGGGTTTCCAGGTTTATTAAAAGCCTGGTGCCTCTTTTCCAATAGTTACAACAAAAGTTCAGAGATTAACTCTAATTGATGTAGCAGGGCCCCATACCCCATGCCTGAATCAATTTTGTAGCCTGAGGGGATGGATATACTTTGTTGAGATACAAAGCGATCAGCTCCAGCTGAATCATAGCAACTGAGACTTGGAAAGGTATACCAAATCCAAATTAGTGCTGTAATGCTGTAATAAAGAGAGATGCAGAGTGGGTTTTAAAAAATAATAGAGATTCACTACAAAGATAATGTGCATAGGTCTTTGCCAGACATACACCAAGGTTCCTTTAAGTGACACTTATTATTTATAGTATTTTTACATTCAACAACTACTACAGTTAATTTCTGTGAATGCTATAAAATGACAGCCTTTAAAACAGGCTTTAAGAAGTCATTTTAAAATGCTTTCTTATAGTCTGTGTACTTAGTCACTTAGTTGTGTCCAGCTCTTTGCAGCCTGACAGGCTCCTCTGTCCATGGACTTCTCCAGCAAAGAATACTGGAGTGGGTTGCTAGTCTTTCTTATAGTCTAGTTATACTCTAACCCCCTTGTAGTTCTTTTATTCATTCATCTGACAATGATCAAATACCTGTATGCCATAACTATTGTTAATGTTATATTGTTATAAGGATAGGGAAGATTGAAATCTGTTTTTAGAACTTACTGTTTTGTAAGGGTGATAATGTGCACATATTACTTATTATTAACTGTTAACTATTATATGTGAGATTCAGAGAACATACTTCAGGCATTAGAGACTACTTCCTACTTGAGGCTAAATCAGGAAAAGCTATAAGAAATAGTTTATATCAAAAAGAATGCAAGAAATTGAGCAAGTAGAGATGAGAGTTTAAACACTCCTGTGTTCAGCGAAAACCTTGAGCAAAAACATAGACACTGAAACGTGTAGAGCACACTTTTGAGTGTAGAGAGCAATTCAGTTTCTGAAGTATGAAGACGACTTGTGAGAGAAGATTATAAAATGATAGATTAGCTTTTCTGATAGTGAAGACCACCCCCTGAAAACATACCTCTGGCTGGATTGCTCAATCATTCTTTGGAGGAGTTAAAGGAAACATGAGAAGTACTTGCAGCTGAGTTCAAACTTTCTCCTGGTTGCCATAAAACAGGGACTATCAGTCCAATGGGTTTCAATTCACTCCACTAATGTTTGACATTGCTTTTAGATGATTCATCTGACAAGAGCCACAAAATGAGAATAGAAAAAGGAAGAAATGGTGAGGGTGAGTTCAGTTGCTCAGTTGTATCCGACTCTTTGCAACCACATAGACAGCAGCACACCAGACCTCCCTGTCCATCACCAACTCCTGGAGTCCACCCAAACCCATGTCCTTTTGAGTCAGTGATGCCATCCAGTCATCTCATCCTCTGTCGTCCCCTTTTCCTCCTGCCTTCAATCTTGCCCAGCATCAGGGTCTTTTCCAATGAGTCAGCTCTTCGCATGAGGTGGCCAAAGTACTGGAGTTTCAGCTTTAGCATCATTCCTTCCAAAGAAATCCCAGGGCTGATCTTCAGAATGGACTGGTTGGATCTCCTTGCAGTCCAAGGGACTCTCAAGAGTCTTCTCCAACACCACAGTTGAAAAGCATCAATTCTTCGGTGCTCAGCTTTCTTCACAGTCCAACTCTCACATCCATACGTGACCACTGGAAAAAACCATAGCCTTGACTAGATGGACCTTTGTTGACAAAGTCATGTCTCTGTTTTTAAATATGCTGTCTAGGTTGGTCATAGCTTTTCTTCCAAGGAACAAGCGTCTTTTAATTTCATGGCTGCAATCACCATCTGCAGTGATTTTGGAGCCCAAAAATATGAAGTCAGCCACTGTTTCCATTGTTTCCCCATCTATTTGCCATGAAGTGATAGGACCAGATGCCATAATCTTAGTTTTCTGAATGTTGAGCTTAAACCAACTTTTTCACTCTTCCTCTTTCACTTTCATCAAGAGGCTCTTTAGTTCTTCACTTTCTGCCATAAGGATGGTGTCATCTGTATATCTGAGGTTATTGATATTTCTCCTGGCAATCTTGATTCCAGCTTGTGCTTCATCCAGCCCAGCGTTTCTAATTATGTACTCTGCATATAAGTTAAATAAAAAGGGTGACCATATACAGCCTTGATGTACTCCTTTTCCTATTTGGAACCAGTCTGTTGTTCCATGTCCAGTTCTAATTGTTGCTTCCTGACCTCCCTACAGATTTCTCAAGAGGCAAGTCAGGTGCTCTGGTATTTCCATCTCTTGAAGAATTTTCCACAGTTTGTGATGATCCACACAATAAAAGACTTTGACATAGTCAATAAAGCAGAAGTAGATGTTTTTCTGGAATTCTCTTGCTTTTTTGGTGATCCAGCAGATGTTGGCAATTTGATCTCTGGTTCCTCTGCCTTTTTTAAAACCAGCTTGAACATTGAGAAGTTCACAGTTCATGAATCATTGAAGCCTGGCTTGGAGAATTTTGAGCATTACTTTACTAGCATGTGAGATGAGTGCAACTGTGCGGTAGTTTGAGCATTCTTTGGCATTGCCTTTCTTTGAGATTGGAATGAAAAATGACCTTTTCTAGTCTTGTGGCCACTGCTGAGATTTCCAAATTTGCTGGCACATTGAGTGTAGCACTTTCACAGCATCATCTTTTAGGATTGGAAATAGCTCAACTGGAATTTCATCACCTGCACTAGCTTTGTTCGTAGTGATGCGTCCTAAGGCCCACTTGACTTTGAATTCCAGAATGTCTGGCACTAGGTGAGTGATCACACCATTGTGGTTATCTGGGTCATGAAGATCTTTTTGTAGAGTTCTTCTGTGTATTCTTGCCACCTCTTTTTAATGTCTTCTGCTTCCGTTAGGTCCATACCATTTATGTCCTTTATTGAGCCCATCTTTGCATGAAATGTTGCCTTGGTATCTTTAATTTTCTTGAAGAGATCTCTAGTCTTTTCATTTTATTGTTTTCCTCTATATCTTTGCACTAATCACTGAGGAAGGCTTTCTTACCTCTCTTTGCTATTCTTTGGAACTCTGCATTCAGATGCTTATATCTTTCCTTTTCTCCTTTGCCTTAAGCTTCTCTTCTTCTCACAGCTATTTTTAAGGCCTCCTCAGACAGCCATTTTGCTTTTTGTGTTTCTTTTTCTTGGGGATGGTCTTGATCCCTGTCTCCTGTACAATGTCACAAACCTACTTCCATAGTTCTTTAGGCACTCTAGCAGATCTAGTCCCTTATATCTATTTCTCACTTCTGCTGTATAATCATAAGGGATTTGATTTAGGTCATACCTGAATGGTCTAGTGGTTTTCCCTATTTCTCCAATTTAAGTCTGAATTTTGCAATAAGGAGCTCATGATCTAAGCCACAGTCAGCTTCCAGTCTTGTTTTTTCTGACTGCATAGAGCTTCTCCATCTTTGGCTGCAAAGAATATAATTAATCTAATTTTGATGTTGACCATCTGATGATGTCCATGTGTAGAGTCTTCTCTTTTGTTGTTGGAAGATGGCGTTTGCTATGACCAGCACATTCTCTTGAGCTTTTGCCCTAATTCATTCTGTACTCCGAGGCCAAATTTGCATGTTACTCCAGGTGTTTCTTGACTTCCTACTTTTGCATTCCAATCCCCTATGATGAAAAGGACATCTTTTTGGGTGTTAGTTCTAGAAGGTCTTGCAGGTCTTCCTAGAACTGTTCAGCTTCTTCAGCATTACTGGTCAGGGCATAGAAGTGGATTACTGTGATATTGAATGAATGCCTTGGAAATGAACAGTGATTACTCTGTCATTTTTGAGATTGCATCCAGGTACCACATTACGGCCCCTCTTGTTGACTATGACAGCTACTCCATTTCTTCTAAGGAATTCTTGCCCACGGTAGTAGAGATAATGGTCATTTGAGTTCAATTCACTCATTCCAGTCCATTTTAGTTCGCTGATTCCTAGAATGTCAATGTTCACTCTTGCCGTCTCCTGTTTGACCACTTCCAATTTGCCTTGATTCATGGACCTATCATTTCAGGTTCCTATGCAATATTTCTCTTACAGCATCGGACCTTGCTTCCATCACCAGTCACATCCACAAGTGGGTGTTGTTTTTAGTTTGGCTCCATCTCTTCATTCTTTCTGGAGTTATTTCTCCATTGATCTCCAGTACCATATTTTGCACCTACCAACCTGAGGAGTTCATCTTTCAGTGTCCTATCTTTTTGCCTTTTCATACTGTTCATGGGGTTCTCAAAGCAATACTGAAGTGGTTTGCCATTCCCTTCTCCAGTGGACCACGTTTTCTCAGAACTCTCCACCATTACCTGTCTGTTGTGGGAGGCCGTACATGGCGTGGCTCATAGTTTCATTGAGTTAGACAAGGCTATGGTCCATGTGATTAGATTGGTTACTTTTCTGTGACTGTGGTTTCAGTCTGTCTGCCCTCTGAAGCCCTCTCCCAGCGACTGCCATCTTACTGAGGTTTCTCTGACCTTGGACATGGGGTATCTCCTCTCTGCTGCTCCCCGCTCAGCACTATGCAGCCAATAAACAGTAAAGAAGTCAATACTGAGTTGATGATGATTGGTGGTTGAACTGGGAAATGGTGAGAGTAATAATGAAGTGTTGTGCGGACAGATATTGAGGTGGTAAAATCAATAGGATTTTGTAATTGGACCTATAGATACAGGAGCTGAAAAGATTCTTATAAGGTTATTAGAAGGGTGATGCCTTAGTCCATTAGAGTTGCTATAAGAAAATAACGTATCAATAGATCTTGTAGCTTATAAAGAAACAGAAATTTATCTCTCACATCTGGAGGCTGGGAAGTTCAAAATTAAGGAGACTGCTGATTCATTGTCTGGTGAGAGTCTCCTTCCTGTTTTATAAACTGCCATCATCTTACTGTAACCTAACATGAAGGAAGGGGACACCAAAGTTTTCTGGAGTCTCTTTTTTAAGGGCACTAGTCCCACTCTTGAGAACTCTGACCTCATATCTTAATCCCTTCTAAAAGGCTCAATTCCAGATTCTGTCATATTGTGGATTAGGTTTCAACATATTGATTTTGGGGAGACACAAACATTCAATCTAAAGCCAATGATATTGCCATCTGTGGAAAAGGGTAATTTGTTGGGGGAGTTGATGAATACTCTTTTGGTCATTTTGAATTTGATGAACTAATGGGAGAATATCAACTGGAGATCTCCATCATGCCATTGGCACTTCACTGTTTGAGCTGTGAGACAAGTGGGACCAGAAATAAAGGCACTCTGTCTTCTCAACCAGTCATGACTACTTAATAGCATCAGTAGAAATCCTGTAAGTGACTGGAGTTAGCAAAGAAGTAAGCCTGAAAGAACAAGCTATTTCTGGAAATTATGAAATTAACTATTTTTAAGGGCTGGTAGGGAAAGAGAAGCAGAAATGAAATGAGATCGAGGCACTAAGGCAAGTGAAGTGGGGAAAATTGTGTCTGAGTATGCAGGTCAAGAAGCAACAGTTCAAACTGGACATGGCACAACAGAGTGGTTCCAAATAGGAAAAGGAGTACATCAAGGCTGTATATTGTCACACTGCTTATTTAACTTATATGCAGAGTACATCATGAAAAACGCTGGGCTGGAGGAAGCTGGAATCAAGATTGCCAGAAGAAATATCAATAACCTCAGATATGCAGATGATACCACCCTTATGGCAGAAAGTGAAGAACTAAAGAGCCCTTTGAGAAAAGTGAAAGAGGAGAGTGAAAAAATTGGCTTAAAGCTCAACATTCAGAAAACTAAGATCAGGGCATCTGGTCCCATCATTTCATGGCAAATAGATGGGGAAACAATATAAACAGTGGCTGACTTTATTTTTCTGGGCTCCAAAATCACTGCAGATGGTGACTGCAGCCATGAAATTAAAAGACGCTTACTCCTTGGAAAGAAAGTTATTACCAACCTAGACAGCATATTTAAAAACACAGACATGACTTTGTCAACAAAGGTCCATCTAGTCAAGGCTATGGTTTTTTCCAGTGGTCATGTATGGATGTGAGAGTTGGACTGTGAAGAAAGCTGAGCACCGAAGAATTGATGCTTTTGAACTGTGGTGTTGGAGAAGACTCCTGAGAGTCCCTTGGACTGCAAGGAGATCCAACCAGTCCATCCTAAAGGAGATCAATCCTGGGTGTTCATTGGAAGGACTGATGCTGAAGCTGAAACTCCAATACTTTGGCTACCTGATGCGAAGAGCTGACTCATTAGAAAAGACCGTGATGCTGGGAAAGATTGAGGGGAGGAGGAGAAGGGGACGACAGAGGATGAGATGGTTGGATGGCATCACCGGCTCAATGGACATGGGTTTGGGTGGACTCCAGGAGATGGTGATGGATAGGGAGGCCTGGCGTGCTGAGGTTCATGGGGTCGCAAAGTCGGACACGACTGAACTGAACTGAACTGATGAACCACTCTATAGAACATGTAAAATTTGGGCTTGGTTAGTTCAAGGAATTAAGAAAGAAAAATAGAAAATCAAATAGGATTGTATGTATTTTAAGACTTAATAAAGCAGTGACAACCAGTAACTGAAGAAGCTGAAGAAGCTGAAGCTGAACGGTTCTATGAAGACCTACAAGACCTTTTAGAACTAACACCCAAAAAAGATGTCCTTTTCATTATAGGGGACTGGAATGCAAAAGTAGGAAGTCAAGAAACACCTGGAGTAACAGGCAAATTTGGCCTTGGAATACGGAATGAAGCAGGGCAAAGACTAATAGAGTTTTGCCAAGAAATGCACTGGTCATAACAAACACCCTCTTCCAACAAGACAAGAGAAGGCTCTATACATGGACATCACCAGATGGTCAACACCGAAATCAGATCGATTATATTCTTTGCAACCAAAGATGGAGAAGCTCTATACAGTCAGCAAAAACAAGACCAGGAGCTGACTGTGGCTCAGACCATGAACTCCTTATTGCCAAATTCAGACTGAAATTGAAGAAAGTAGGGAAAACCACTAGACCATTCAGGTATGACCTAAATCAAATCCCTTATGATTATACAGTGGAAGTGAGAAATAGATTTAAGGGCCTCGATCTGATAGATAGAGTGCCTGATGAACTATGGAATGAGGTTCGTGACATTGTACAGGAGACAGGGATCAAGACCATCCCCATGGAAAAGAAATGCAAAAAAGCAAAATGGCTGTCTGGGGAGGCCTTACAAATAGCTGTGAAAAGAAGAGAAGTGAAAAACAAAGGAGAAAAGGAAAGATATAAACATCTGAATGCAGAGTTCCAAAGAATAGCAAGGAGAGATAAGAAAGCTTTCTTCAGTGATCAATGCAAAGAAATAGAGGAAAACAACAGAATGGGAAAGACTAGAGATCTCTTCAAGAAAATCAGAGATACCAAAGGAACATTTCATGCAAAGATGGGCTCGATAAAGGACAGAAATGGTATGGACCTAACAGAAGCAGAAGATATTAAGAAGAGGTGGCAAGAATACACAGAAGAACTGTACAAAAACGATCATCATGACCCAGATAATCAGGATGGTGTGATCACTGGCCTAGAGCCAGACATCCTGGAATGTGAAGTCAAGTGTGCCTTAGAAATCATCACTACGAACAAAGCTAGTGGAGGTGATGGAATTCCAGTTGAGCTATTCCAAATCCTTAAAGATGATGCTGTGAAAGTGCTGCACTCAATATGCCAGCAAATTTGGAAAACTCAGCAGTGGCCACAGGACTGGAAAAGGTCAGTTTTCATCCCAATCCCAAAGAAAGGCAATGCCAAAGAATGCTCAAACTACTGCACAATTGCAGTCATCTCACACGCTAGTTGGGGAAGGCAATGGCACCCCACCGCAGTACTTTTGCCTGGAAAATCCCATGGACAGAGGAGCCTGGTAGGCTCCAGTCCGTGGGGTCGCTAAGAGTCGGACACGACTGAGCGACTTCACTTTCACTTTTAACTTTCATGCATTGGAGAAGGAAATGGCAACCCACTCCAGTGTTCTTGCCTGGAGAATCCCAGGGACAGGGGAGCCTGGTGGGCTTCCGTCTATGGGGTCGCACAGAGTCGGACACGACTGAAGCGACTTAGCAGCAGCAGCAGCACACGCTAGTAAAGTAATGCTCAAAATTCTCCAAGCCAGGCTTCAGCAATATGTGAACTGTGAACTTCCAGATGTTCAAGCTGGTTTTAGAAAAGGCAGAGGAACCAGAGCTCAAATTGCCAACATCCGCTGGATCATGGAAAAAGCAAGAGAATTCCAGAAAAGCATCTATTTCTGCTTTACTGACTATGCCAAAGCCTTTGTGTGGATCACAATAAACTGTGGAAAATTCTGAAAGAGATGGGAATAACAGACCACCTGATCTGCCTCTTGAGAAATTTGTATGTAGGTCAGGAAGCAACAGTTAGAACTGGACATGGAATAACAGACTGGTTCCAAATAGGAAAAGGAGTACGTCAAGGCTGTATATTGTCACCCTGTTTATTTAACTTATATGCAGAGTACATCATGAGAAATGCTGGACTGGAAGAAACACAAGTTGAAATCAAGATTGCCGGGAGAAATATCAATAACCTCAGATATGCAGATGACACCACCCTTATGACAGAAAGTGAAGAGGAACTCAAAAGCCTCTTGATGAAGGTGAAAGTGGAGAGTGAAAAAGTTGGCTTAAAGTTCAACATTCAGAAAATGAAAATCATGGCATCCGGTCCCATCATTTCATGGCAAATAGATGGGGAAACAGTGTCAGACTTTATTTTTCTGGGCTCCAAAATCACTGCAGATGGTGACTGTAGCCATGAAATTAAAAGATGCTTACTCCTTGGAAGGAAAGTTATGACCAACCTAGATAGCATATTCAAAAGCAGAGACATCACTTTGCCAACAAAGGTTCGTCTAGTCAAGGCTACGGTCTTTCCTATGGTCACGTATGGATGTGAGAGTTGAACTGTGAAGAAGGCTGAGCGCCGACAAATTGATGCTTTTCAACTGTGATGTTGGAGAAGACTCTTGAGAGTTCCTTGGACTGCAGGGAGATCCAACTGCTCCATTCTGAAGGAGATCAGCCCTGGGATTTCTTTGGAAGAAATGATGCTAAAGCTGAAACTCCAGTACTTTGGCCACCTCATGAGAAGAGTTGACTCATTGGAGAAGACTCTAATGCTGGGAGGTATTGGGGGCAGGAGGAAAAGGGGACGACAGAGGATGAGATGGCTGGATGGCATCACTGACTCGATGGACCTGAGTCTGAGTGAACTCCGGGAGTTGGTGATGGACAGGGAGGCCTGGTGTGCTGCGATTCACGGGGTCACAAAGAGTCAGACACAACTGAGCGACTGATCTGATCTGATCTGATGATATAGGATGAAAAGAGAATGGACAGTAGGTGTTCTAAAAATTATTAAAGAAATGTGCCAACAAGTAAACTTTTATATTTTTCTACAATTCTCAGTTTTCCTCCTTTATCATATGTTACTTTCTTAAGATTGGTCAATAATTTATAGTATAAATCTTTTTCCCAGAAGAACAAAAGATTATTGTATTTTTTAAAGTATATTTTATAGTGCCAGGAGGCAAATGTGATAAAAGGCATTACACACAGCCTTATCTAGCTAATATATCTCATCTGTAAAATGGGGATAATAAGACTTGTCCTCAGCTTCTCTCAGAAAGTTGTCATGAGTTAATTGAAAAGAACTATGCAGCACTGTATGAATGTGAAAACTATGCAGCATGTATGAATGTAATGTGCAACATAATTCATATTTATGGATGTTTTTGTTTTGATCTTATGCTGGTACAATTGTCATTACTTTAAATAAGCCACAAATATCTATTTTTTACTATTATCTATGTTAGGCAATAAATGATCTTGTCTTTCTTGCACTTATAAATTGACTATAATTTTGCCTTCTTTGAGATGTTTGCATTTATCTTATTTTTGCCCACTTCTGCTCTGACAAATACATGCCAAATAAAATGTTAGTATCAGCAAACAGACATTTTTGTTGGGTGTGTCCACACTGCCCAAATGTTTGTATTCAGCCAGAAC
Source organism: Tragelaphus eurycerus (assembly GCA_935064755.1). NCBI lineage: Eukaryota > Metazoa > Chordata > Mammalia > Artiodactyla > Bovidae > Tragelaphus > Tragelaphus eurycerus. The sequence continues at coordinate 11,537,222 of CAKXYN010000018.1, forward strand.
TATTTGTTTCAAAAGCTTTCATAAAACATGCATTTGTTTTTGAACCATCTCAACAGTTCAAATATTCCTGTCCACATTTCCTTAGGTCACCTTCTATTCAGCAGTTTTTATGAATTCTCCTGCTGGCCAGAATTTTTTCTGAGGCTTCAGTAGTTGACTAGTAGGAATGCTTGTAAAAACATTTGTGGATAGCCCAAACATTTTCAATAACATTTGCTTGGAAAAATTTTACTGGCAGTCAAGACACATTATTTAAACATATTTCAAAATATTTATGCATCTCTGCAGTACTTTGGCGGTGTCTGTATATCAAGGCTGAATTGATGGTTTTCTAGTTAAGTCTTTTTGTTTGTTTTTGGTCATTCATAATGGTTGATCAATGTTTGATAGGATTTCCATGCAATTATTTTGATTGACTCCATAGGTGACTATAAAAACCAATGAATTTTGAACTAACTTTCTTTTCAGAGTCGGGAACTTAATAAACAAATTAGATTGACTTTGCTGTAATCTCTTCAGATGCTTGATTCTCAGTTGCTATTTTAGCTCTTTCCTTCATCTGCTTCCCAACAGCAATTCAGAAAATGGTAGATTTGTTAGGATCATTTTAGCTTTAGAATTTAGTAAAAGAAGTAGTTTTAGTGAGACCTGTGGTTCTTAGATAGGATTTTCATCATTTTAAAAACTCATTTTTCATATTCCATGACTCCATCTAAATGAAGAAAGGAAATGGATAAATCCTTTGTACAGTTATTTGGAATAGATAAAATAATTTGTTTTATTTTGGTGTATTTTATTATTAGGGTTCATTTTTGTAATTTTCCAAAATAAAGAGAGAAATCTAAGCTTGTGATTATATGTGGTCCTTGATTTTAGATGATGCTATCTACAAAAGAGTAAGAAATAGTACCTAAACTCTGGCTTATCAGAGATAATAAGGCCACATAAATTTAAAAAGTTTTTAGTAAGGGCATCTTTAAAGATCATATTAAGGAGTTTAGTTCATGAAGTCCTCCTTTCTGATTTTGCATCTTGCATTCTTGCATCTGTCTTTACTTTGGGGTGTAAATATTTTTTCTCCGTGTGTTTGTGCTGTATTTTTATGACTTTTTCTCTGTATACCACTGTGTATACTGATTTGATTATGTGTCATTTTCTGTGCTTGCTGTGGTTTTTATGTGTTTTGTGCTTGTATATGTATGCCCAGTCTATTTTTCCTTTGGGTGTCTCTTCTGTGATCTCTGTCTGTGCCTTTATCAGTACAAGTCTTTGAAAAAAAAAAAAAAATACATGTTTTTGTGTCTGCATGTTTGTCTATCTAGATGTATGAATTTTGTGTTCTTTCTATGTTTGTTTAAGTATATCCCTCTACTGTATGACTTTGTTCTCTTTCTCATTGTCTTTTCTGAGTTTCATTTTACATATGGCTTTCTCAATTTTTGTCTTTCAGTTGTCTACATATGTCTTCCTTCTTTTATGATTACAAACACTGGAGTTTTGCTGTGATGCTATGTTTGTCAACTAGAATTTAAAATTTCCTGATCCATTCTATTAGGTAAACATGTTAAAGATTATGAACAGCAATTCATAAAAGCAATACAAGTGGGCTAATCTATAAAACACATATATTCTTACTAGTATAAGGGGGTTCCCAGGTGGTAAAGAACCTCCCTGACAATGCAGGAGATGTCTGAGACAAGAGTTTGATTCCTGGGTTAGGAAGATTCCCTGGAAGAGGACGTGGCAATCCATTCCAGTATTCTTTCCTGGAGAATACTATGGACAGAGAAGCCTGGCAGGTTACAGTCCATAGGGCCCAAAGAGTCAGACACAACGGAAGCAACGTAGCACACACAAAATAATGAGATTATAGTCATTGACTATCGGATTGACAAAGATATCTATTGGGGGGAAATAATAATAAGTTATAATAGTATTGAATCAACATTTTAAGAGAAAAACATTTATTAAAGTTTTAAATATATATAAACTTTGATTCAGCAATTCCACTTCAGGTATTTGTCAAAAATAACCAGACATTTGCACAACTGCTTTTTTCACAATTGCCTCTAATAGTATAAAATTGAAAGCAAATGTCAGTTGGTAGGGAATTGATTAAATTATGATACAATAAATAAAATATTACAGAAAATTATATATTGATAACCAGACAGTAATCAAATTCAATAAAGTATGTCAAATGTATATATTGTACATGCTGTTTATTCATTCCAACAATATGTATTTTGTGTCCCTTCTATGTGCTCAGCCCTCTAGAGGCACTATAAGCATATTCATATTGTTTTATATGGGGTGTTAGATAATGAGAGAACTTCTATCTTCTCTTTATATGGATTTAACAATCATATATTATGAAAAATAACAAATGTAGCATCAACTTTGAGAGAAAAGTTGTCTTAAATTTTAAAACAAGTGGATATTTCTGTTTTGAAATATTAAATTGATTTCTCCTTTTGTGGTTTTTCTTTTTTCTTTTTTTTTTTTTTTTTTTGCCTTCTTCCCCCACATGTGGATCAATGAGCCTCTATAGAAAGTGATTCCTAATTGTAACCAAGGCAGTATTCTTAAGTGTTCTGGAAATGCTATGCCTTAGTATATATTGAATTAATGAGGTGTCAAAAAGAAATATTTGTTTAAAGCCTTTGGAAAGGTAGAAAAAAAGTTAAGCCATGTAGGTGTCAAAGTGTCATTCCAGTGTGAAGCATGGAGAGTTAATGTGATGTGAACCTGTGAAGAGGAATGCTTTACTCAGTCATGGAAGTTGACACTAGTGTCAGTGGAAAAGCAAACTTGAAAATGTAATGTTTAGTACAGTAATTCTCAAACCTTCCTGTGATCAGACTCAACTAAGGAGCTGTTTTCAAATGTAAATTCCTAGACCCACCCCTTGAGATTCTCATTTGGTAGATCTGAGTGGTGTCATTTAATAAGCTTCCCAGGTGATTCTTATATCCATTCTGAGTTTTAATATCTACATTTCAAAAAACCATGCTAATCTACTTTTTTAAATGACAGATTTTTGTTAATCTTATCTACTAAGTACATTTCCAGAGGAATTCTTTGAACAAGTTTCTTTAAGGGATCATGAAATTTATTTAGGGGCACTGTGAGGTCATAGGTAGGTTACTTTCCATTTAAGACCTATTGACTTTCTGGACCTCAACTTTGAGCCAAAATTTTAATGAGCTGCCAGTGTTTACTTCTGTCAAATAAAATTGTCATGCCTTTTTCTCAAACAATGGCATTAGTATTTATAGGTTTCCTTTCATTTTTATTATATATAGCGTTCCCAAGAATATTGTTGTAAAAGAATGACAAATAAAATATAGATAATAGACCACTACAAATGCAGAATTCTAATCAGTGAAAGCAACTATGTAGTATAGATAAAAGACTACTTTAGAGTACTTATACACTATCAGAATATCAAATCTCTGAGTCTTAAAAGACTGAATTATATACAATAAGCATATCATAGATTGCTAGAATATTTTGCCTAGAAAATAACTCTGAACTTCCTAAAAGGAAGGACCTTAAGATGTACTGTAAGAAATTTACAATGTTTTTACAACATACCATCACCTACCTGTGTATAACCAAAGTGTACACTAAACATACAATTTAACTATTTTGTGATCATTCAATAACTATAATTCTGTTTTAAATAAAGTTTATTTGGATAAGAATCCAAAAAGCCTTCCTCAGTGAAGCTGATAATGAAAACACCTGATCAATACAGACTACCAGAGAGTTTTATGGCTGGAAAACGATTCAGTTCAGTGTTTCTCAAAGTTTAGTATGAATAAGAATCACTTGGGGATGTTGTTAAAATGAAAATTATGATGATGGTCTAGAGTGTGGGACCTGAGATTCACATTCCAAACAAGCTGTTGTTCCAGGGACCATACTTTGAATTCCAAGTATTTATGTCCACCCTTTTGTTTAATAGAAGGAATTGGCATGGAAGGAGCATGGCATTGCAGGATGTGACTATGACTCTGGTGGACTTAAAGTCATTCGAGCTGAATGGTATTATATTAATGGCAGTTCCTCAAACTCTTAGCACTATGGTCTCTGGTAGGGCCTGGGCTGCTGCCCTTCCTGAGTGGAGGCTTTCAACTTTTTCTTTCATTCTGTGAGAGCACTGAAATTGCTCCTTGCAATGAATTTTCTTTTTGCTTGAGCTATCCAGAGAGAGTTTCTGATGCCTGTGATCAAAAGAATGTAATACAGGCTCTGGGTTGGGACTTCCACTGCAAAAAAAAATATTTACATCACAAGGGAATAGATTCTTCTTCCTCTAGAACACAGTAGTAAATATATTTTCTTAAATGTTTACACAAATCCACTAGTGACTCCCAAAGGCCTCTTTCCATCATTTTTCCAGGCTCTGTCCAACTTCCTATTTGATATCTGTATTTGAATATCTAATAGGCATCTCAGACTTAACGTATTCAAAATTGAATCTCCCAAACTTGATGTTTATGTGACAAATGGCACATCTTTTCGTGCAGTTGCTCAGGTAAAAACCTAGGAATCATCCCCATTTTTTTTTCCCTTCTCACATTCCATCTATTAGCAAGTTTGTTGGTTCTGCCCTAAAAATCTAGCCAGAAATCAACCATCTTAGTGGTTACTTTTCCATGGCAATTTTCCATCTTAATTGCCTCATTCTATTCTAAACCATCACTATCTCTACCTTGGGCAACTACAATAGCTTCCTAATCCTTCTTTTTGCTTCCACTAGACCCCTTCCTCATGGCAACTAGAGTGACACTTGCTCAAAACTGGTCAGTTGCTTCCCATACCACTGAGGAATAAAATCTAAACTCCTCACCATGATCTGCAAGACCTTATGTTATCTGAGCCTTGACTAAATCTCCTACTTCATCTTGCTCCAGTTTCTTCCTTGCACATGCTGCACCAGCTTACTGCTCTGTCCCAAGGACAGAAAAGTTGTCTGTTTTACTCACTGTTGTATTCTAGTACCTTGTGAGGCCCTGAGCAGAGAATCCAGGTGAGCTACTCTGTGCCCAGATTTCTGACCCACTCTGTGAGGTAATAAAATGGGGCAATCTTTTAAGCTACTAAGTTTGTGGTGGTTTGTTGTGATACCAGTAGAAAGCATACACAGTAGGAGAAGTGGAAGAGTCTAGTATCACAAAAGCTAGTGTAGAAAGAAAAAATGTAGTCATTAAGAAGTCATTGGCATTTCAGAAAGTAGTTTTTCCTCTTAATGAATAAGGTTCACTTATGATCAGGGATCAGTAACCACCATGAAATATACAGCTTAGATTTGAAGCCCAATATCTGGCAGATTTAGCCTGATGTGAATCATTTCTTTATTAGCACTTTATTTTTCCAATGTACTTCACTTCAGTTGGGTACTGGGTCTTTTCCAATCAAAATGGCCTCAGCTGCAGCAATATTAGCTCTTATTATAGCATTTTGCTGTGCAGCTGGGGCCCTTAGGTAGGAGTGGGAACTGAAGCCAGTGATAGAGGAAACAGGAAACTGTGGGAAGGATAGAAGCAAATCTTCCTTGGGGGTAAGGATGGGATGCACAAGAAGGGGATGCTAGTGGGAACAAAGTCCTGTGACAGAGGAGAGGGCAATGTCAAGGGACTTCTCCAAGCTGCACACTGGACGCTGTAAGTGTACTCTGGGGTGTGATATTTTGATTTATAATAAATGTGTGTCTGGTCTGTGTCCCTGTTGCTTCTGGCACAGGGCTTCTAAAACCCTTGCAATTTCTTAAGTGCAGAAAGAAACAATTTGCCTCTTGTTATGTTAATTAGGTGACTTTTGGACTGCAGTTAAGGATGGTCTGGTTGCCAGGAGAACCAACAATGTGATTGGAGGGTTGGAACATTCAGTCCCACGGCCCACCCCCACGCCCCCTCCCAGTATGAAGAGGGACTGGCAATTGAATCTGTCACCAATGGCCACTGATTTAATCAAGCATGCCTATGTAATGAAGCTTCCATAAAAGCCCCAAAATATGGACTTCTGAGAGCTTCTAGGTTGGTAAACACATGGACCTGTGGGGACAGTGGTGCTCTGAGAAGGCATGGAAGCTCCGCATGCCTTGCCCTACACACCTTCCATCAGTATGTTAATCTGTATCTCCCATCATCTTTTTACAGTAAACTGGTGAATGTAAGTAAATTGGTTTTTTTGAATTCTGTGAGCGACTCTGGCATTGAACCCAAGGAAAGAGAATTCTGATCTATAGCCAGTCGGTCAGAAGCACAGGTTACAACCTGGGCTTGCAATTAGTGTCTGAAGTATGTGCCTGTGCGTGTGTGTGTGTGTGTGTGTGTGTGTGTTGGGGAGTGTGGGGCAGGCAGGCTGGTGGGACTGAACCCTTAACCTCTGGAATCTGGTGCTATCTCCAGGTAGATAGTGTCATATTGAGTTGACTAGTAGGACACCCAGGTGGTATCAGAGAATTGCTTGTTGGTGTGGGGAAGATGACCCCTCCCATGTTTGAACTGGGTCCAGGAACCTCAAAGTGGGAGATTGATGTATCTGTAGTGCAGGTAGCACACACTAATGCCAAGGGAGGCAATACTAAAAAGAAGGAAGCAGTCATCAAGCACAGACCAAAATGTGGCCCATAGCTACTCATGGTGAATTTACCAGGTGTTAGCTGTTCTGAAACTCTTCCTCATGCTTTCTGGGAGGGAACAGGAAAAGGCTCTTACATGGATGATGTTAATGAGGGCCTGAGTCAGAAAGCAGTTTTTGGTCGCTGTCATGACCCACATACAATAATTTAAACAAACAAACAAAAATCTTTTCAGATGGATGGAGCCTGGGGCAGCATCTGTTGTATATTTATAATCTTTTCTAAGTCCCTCACAAAAATATTTCTTGTTTGATGGTTAATTCAGGCTCTCATTATCTATCCAAGCAATTTGTTATTAAGTAGGCTTTTAGTTCCTTTACATACTTAGAACGAAGATTTTCTTGGTGTTAGGCTGCAAAAAAAAAAACCCAAACAAACCCAAAATGGCAGCTTCTTTCCATTCCATCTTTTCAGATGCCAAGATAGCATGTGATGTTTCTAGCTCTTTTATCTTAAAACCCTAGTTCATTTTATGTATAATTTTGTCACCATCATTCACTTAATCAAAACTGATAATTACATCATTGACAGAAGTTAAAGTATATGACTCTCTGTTATTTCTGGAATGTAAGCATAGGAAGAGTATCCTTTCTTATGTGAAGGTTTCTTTGTTGAGTACTTCATCTTGTGTCTTGGTTTGTACTCTGGCAGCTTGCTCAAATACACATCTCTCAAATCTGAACCTCCCTCTTTATTTCCATTGCCATTGATTTATTTAAGCTCCTATTATTTTCTCCTGGGACTGTTACAATAGTTCATCTACCTCTGGCTGCACCCACACTTATGACCCATACTGTATACTGTAGCAGGAATGACTTTTTAAACACACAAATCTAATTATGTCAATTTGTTCCCTGTAGTGCTTAACATTGCTTATTAGATAATGTCTAAATGCCTCAGGATGAAAAACCAAGACTTCAATGATCTCTGCCTACCTGTCCAGCCTCATCTACTTGCCTCTTCTAAATAAATTCTACATTTAAATGATACTAAATTACTTGCATCTGTGGTTTTGTGTATGCTGTTTCTTTTTGTTCATCTACCTTGTCAGTCACATCCCTGTCTCTGTACTACAAAGCACCATATTCCTATCTCTGTTATGGTGCTTAGACATGTGAACAGCTACAAACAATGCAATGTCTCTTCAAATAGTGAAATTCTGGAGGGCTGGAATTATATCTTAGTTATCTTTGTTTATTAAATGAATCATTCAATTTCTAGTTTGGAATTCAGTTTGGAATTAATAGTGATTTCGTATTTGTCTCAGATAGTGATTTTGATATTTGTTAATGTTCCTAATTCAGAAATCAAAGATCATGGCATCCAGTCCCATCACTTCATGGCAAATAGATGGGGAAACAGTGGAAATAGCGTCAGACTTTATTTTTCTGGGCTCCAAAATCACTGCAGATGGTGACTGCAGCCATGAAATTAGAAGACGCTTACTCCTTGGAAGGAAAGTTATGACCAACCTAGACAGCATATTCAAAAGCAGAGACATTACTTTGCCAACAAAGGTCCGTCTAGTCAAGGCTATGGTTTTTCCTGTGGTCATGTATGGATGTGAGAGTTGGACTGTGAAGAGGGCTGAGCGCCAAATAATTGATATTTTTGAACTGTGGTGTTGGAGAAGACTCTTGAGAGTCCCCTGGACTTCAAGGAGATCCAACCAGGCCATTCTGAAGGAGATCAGCCCTGGGATATCTTTGGAGGGAATGATGCTGAAGCTGAAACTCCAGTACTTTGGCCACCTCACGTGAAGAGTTGATTCATTGGAGAAGACTCTGATGCTGGGAGGGATTGGGGGCAGGAGGAGAAGGGGACGACAGAGGATGAGATGGCCGGATGGCATCACTGACTCAATGGACGTGAGTCTGAGTGAACTCCGGGAGTTGGTGATGGACAGGGAGGCCTGGTGCGCTGTGATTCATGGAGTCACAAAGAATTGGACATGACTGAGCAACTGAATTGAACTGAACATTCCTAAAGGAGATCAGTCCTGGATGTTCATTGGAAGGACTGATATTGAAGCTGAAATTCCAACACTTTGGCCACCTGATGCAAAGAGCTGACTCATTTGAAAAGACCTTGATGCTGGGAAAGATTGAAGGTGGGAGAAGAAGAAGGGAACAACAGAGTATGAAATGGTTGGATGGCATCACCGACTCAGTGGACATGAGTTTGGGTAAACTCTGGGAGCTGGTGATGGACAGGGAGGGCTGGCATGCTGCAATCCATGGGGTCGCAAAGAGTCAGACATGACTGAGCGACTGAACTGAGCTGAACTGAATGTTTCTTTCCCCTTTTAAAATATCCATGTTTAATACTAAAAGTGTGGCCATGCACCAACATCCAAGTATGGACATCACCAAGGAACGCTTAAAAATGCAGTCTCAGGCTCTAAAGTGAATGGAGATCTTCATTTTAACAAAATCCCTATGTGGTATTTACAACACAGTTTAAGAGGCACCAGTGTAGGAGATACTTCACCTAATAGTTCTTTTGTATTCAGGACACACAGAAACCCCTTGCCAGTGTCTCACATACGTACTTTAATGGAGTATACAGTTTTAGGAGTTGATGAGCTTTTCCAACCAGCCACAAAATCTTTGCCTTAACATGACAAAGTCAACTTCTCTGAAGAAATCTTTATCATTTTTTAAAGAAATTTATGCACCTGAATCTAGGTAGTATGCAAATGATGAATTCTCCAAAGTAACTTTTAAGCAATCACCCTCCCAAATGGGAGTACACCTCACTCATCACAACCCTACCCTTTCTCATGGACAGTTTGGCATTTGCATTGACCTCGCCGCCTTCCCTGGATGAAAATATCTGTGTTTGTTTTGTTGTCTATTCTGTTCTATAAGAATATTTATCTTGGGTTGCTTCTTTCAGTTACTCTACTGACTGTAAAAGCTAACTCTAATTTCCCATTTTCTTTTCTTCTCATAGTTCTTCTTTGCAGTTATATTCATCTATCACTCTGTCCTTAACATAGCCTAACCTTAGTGTTACCCAGGTCTTTGTTTCAAGTATATTAATGAGATAAATATGAAGGACTGCATATCAACAATTCCATAGTCTTTTGTTTATTCTTCAGTTCTATTCAGTTACCTCAGAGTTTCAGCTTCTTTGTATACTTTCCCTTTGATATATTTTCACATACGTGCTACTACTAAACATTTATGTTTGGGCGTCAGTATATTTTCTGGAGCTGTGCTCACCTACCTTGAGCAGTGTCCTTCCTTGCTTTTAGGACTTGACTGTACTCTAAAAGCAGATGTATACTTAAAAAGTCTAAGCTCCCAGTTTTCTAGCTAGCTTTTCTTATGCTTAAAATATTCCACAGATTTTTCTTGAATAGCATCATCTCTATAGTTCATTTTTTTTATAGCAATTGGTCTGCATTGTTCTGTGTGAATGAATGACATGCCCTGCGTGAAGCAAGTGAGGAGCCCTGCTCTGCAGTTCCGCAGTGACCCCATATGGCATTATGGCAGTAACCCTGTCAGGAGTTTATACAGACCTGCCAATGGGCGTCCCTGGTGGCTCAGATAGTAAAGCATCTGCTTACTATGCAGGAGGCCTGGGTTCAATCCGTGGGTCAGGAAGACCTCCTGAAGAAGGAAATGGCAACCTATTCCAGTATTCTTGCCTGGAAAATCTCATGGATGGAGGATTCTGGTAGGCTACAGTCCATGGGGTCATAAAGAGTCGGACACAACTGAGTGACTTCACTTTCTTTTCTCTTGCATTGTTCTACTTTGCTTCTGCAAATTTAATAACTGACACACTTCCTCTTAAAACATCCTCTCTTTACTGAATCTTTAAACACAGATCAAATGTTTGTTTGCTCTCACTACCATAAATTTCCTCAAGTGTGTCAGAGGACATGTCCTGTTAGGAGAACTAATCAGTCAGTCACAAAGGGCTTAAAGTCTCCTCAGAGTACTTGGCCTTAAAACTTCATGGTCCAGCAACACAGTGGGTTAAGCAAGGTAAAAGGACAGCAGGGGAGAAAACAGGAAATTATACTATCACAGGAAATGGCAGTAATAAAGTGAAAAGCCAAGGAAGCAACTGGCTAGCAAGTCATAAAATTCTAATGACGCAGCAGGGATACAGTGAAGTTCTGCTCACTGGCTGGCAGAGTTCTGTATTGTTCTTTTAGTCTTTATTCACATCTAAGTGGTTACAATCAAGACTTGAAGGCCATTTGGCCTTGAGATATTTAATAATATGCTTAATACTTGAGATTTCATCAAATGACTGCTAAAACCTGGTTTAGGATATGGGTCCTCTGATTTATAGAGCAGGACATTTTCCCTAATATTAGGACATTTCCTAAATAAATTTATTAAAGAACCAATAAGTTGCCAAGTCCTGTCCTCTTCATATTTTAATGTAGTAAATCCTCTCCTCAAAGCTCTGAAGCCTACTTCCCATTTTACAGATGGGAAACCTGAGGCTGTGGGAGGCAAATATGAGGTTCTTCATTATTAAAGTGTCTGCCTTCACCCCAGAAGATAGGCTCACGTGCATGAAATGGCTTTCTCAGGTGAGCAATAATATTTTACAGACCTGAGAGGGTTGGAAGATGAACAGACTCTTTCTCAAGGAGGATAGGTGCCCTGTAGTTGCTGTAGCAACTGGAAACTGATGCAGATGCATTCCACCTAGAGACTTTCCATAGGTAGGAGATGTCTTTCTGTCTGATCAGGAACTGAAAAAGTTTGATTGGCTTTGTTAATTGCAGCAGAGTTGTACCAAATAGCATGTACCCTAGAAAATATGCAGGTCAGTCTCCTGGAGTTTGAGAAAATATTGTTTAAAAATCTTTTTTATTGATATATAATCCGGTGGCTCAGATGGTAAAGAATTTGCCTGCAATGCAAGAGACCCAGGTTCAATTCCTGGTTGGGAAGATCTCCTGGAGAAGGGAATGGCAACCCACTCCAGTATTCTTGCCTAGAGAATTTCTCAGACAGAGTCTGGCAGGCTACAGTCCATGGGGTCGCAAAGAATCAGATGTGACTGAGTTACTAACACACACAATATGTACAGATATGTGCACATATCATACGTGTGTAGCTTATATACTTATTTTCACAAACTGAAACATCCATACAGCTAGCATCAGGATGAAGAAATAAAATTTTAATATCATCTTAGAACTTAGTCATGTTCTTTCCTCTAATCAGTACTCCACCAAAGGTAATCACTAGCCTGACTCCTAATGCTATACATTAGTTATGTTTGTTTTTTGAGTTTTATGTCAATGAAATGATACAGTATACACTTTTTTGTACGTCTCATTTGTTTTACTTGATGTTATGTCTATGTGGAATGTGACCAACTTTTTCATCTTTTTTAATTTTTATGTATTTTGATGTATAATAGTCCAGTATTAGATCCATATAATCTATAAATAAGCATAACATTTATCAGGGATGTGTGCTCAAAAGTTTAGAATTCTTGGGTTAAAGTATTACACAACTTCTGTGAATTCCTGAGTTTAAACCTTTGCTCTGAAAGAACTACTCATAACTAGACTATGATCTTGACCTCAGCCAGACATTTGCTTTCAATAACATATTTTTTGAACAGCCATTACAGGTCTTTGTAGGTGCTATGACAATTACATAAGCAAAAAAAAAAAAAAAAAAAAGACATGGCTCAGGGATCTCAAGAAGTCTATCACTAGTGGGAGAAATAGAGCAATGAACTCAAATGATTAATACAGGGAGAATTAAGAGCCTGTAAAAGAAGCACAATTATAATGATGTAGGAGGCTGAGTGAAGGGTAACCAATCTTCCAGGAAGCTAGTAAAGTGTCATTAAGAGTTTTACTAGATAAACTGTGAATCCCATTCTGCTTTCCAGTTTCCAAGATTTAATCAGATTTCTCATTACAAAAATAGTGTCTTTATTCTCACAGTCCATCCATTGGGTATGATTCCAGTTTAAGGCTGCATGGTATCTATAGCTCTTAACAGTCAAAAGGGGGCAGCATTCACCCTTTTTCTGAAAATCAGAGAACAGTGGCCACATCCCTTTCTTTCTAGGAAAAGAATACTTTTTATCAGATAGCATTTTAGAACAGACATATATTTAAGTGCCCTGTTTTAATTGTCACTTTGTAGAGATAGCAACTGATTCGCACCCTTATGTCACTGAGACCAATATATTACACATCTATAAACAAAGTCGGGCTGTCTCTGTCTCCAGAGTTCCCTTATTTCTGCCTTTGTCCTGTGATTGGGCGTGGCAGTCTTGCTCAGACAGAGATTGCTAAAGGGCGGTGGCTGGAATGAACAAAAGGAATCAGACCTCTACTTTCACCCAGAGAAAAAGATTGCCAGAGGAAACCTTGGGGTGGGGTGGGGGGCGAGGGGGAGAGAAAAGCTGTGTGCCTCCATGATTGTTTTAATTGCCAAATGCTTTTTTTGTTTGTTTTCCTCTTTTGAAATCTTAACCTTTTAAAACCTCTATTAATAAGCATAAAGTCTATATTAAAGGTAGGTAAGTGAGATCTGTGCACTGTGAGGACATATGACTGCACTCAGTCTTAGCGCCAGTCTTTATTAGGCACTTTAAGTAGTGCACAGTTGCCTGCAGTTCTTTTCTTGCTGGTGCAGTAGCAGAGGGTGTGGTGGTGGAAACTGCCGAGGTATTAATGCTGAAGCTGTCCGACTGTGTATCTTTCTGACCTCTAACCACAAGACCACCAGATGACTGACTATGTAATATTGTTAGTTGAAACACTGATGTTAATGACTAACTTATATCGCCTCCCATGTTTTACTTGATTGGTTTTGAGAAAATCAATGCTGACGGCCAAAATTCTAAATTAAGGATCCCTTTCTAGATTTCATCATAATGTATACAGCCCTAAACAGTTTTCTGAAGGACTTTTTTTTTTTTAATTTAAAGATTAGACCTTAACCAAATGTCTCTGAATGATAAAGGAGAGTTGGCACACCCCATAATTAGGTTTTGTAAATATCAAGTCAAAGGTCAGAGCAAAGATCATCTGATTTCTTTCTTTTGTGAAGAAAACAAGGGTTTTAGACACTGACTGATTTCAGAATAGTAGCTAAGGATTAGGTCATTGCTTCTTTCCTAAGCAGAGACTACAAATGGAATAAATTTGGAAGAGCTACAGAAATAATTACATTCATTTTAATATCAAATAACAGCTGGTAATTTTTGTAGCAGTTACAAATACCTGTACCCTTAGTTGCAGATTTTGTGAGGTGTTTTGCCCTGTCAGATAAGTGATGCTGGGACAATAGCTCTTGAGCAGATCACAGATGACATTATGTCCCTGTGCTCTGCCCCTTTTGAAAGATTTTATACCAGGGTCAATAAAAATAAGCAATGTGGTATAGCTAAGAATTTCAAAAGGCAACAAACAAAAAGAATCCTCTATCAGCTTTCGACTCTATCAGCACCAGTTTTCCTGAATTACCTAAATAAACAATAGGCCTCATGCTCATCCGCAGTCCTATCTGACTTTGTGACCCCATGGACTGTAGCCCATCAGGCTCCTCCGTCCATGGGATTTTCCAGGCAAGAATACTGGAGTGGGTTGCCATTTCCTCCTTCCAGGGGATCTTCCCAACCCAGGGATCTTCCCAACCTAGGGATCATATCTCCTGTATATGCAATCATATTCTTTACCACTGAGCCACCTAGGGAGAAATAAGACAAAAATATTTACATTTATTTGGAAATTAAACATCATAAAGTTGAGAATTTTATGCTTTTAAACCAAGTGAATTTAAAAACATTTGTATCAAGTGACGAGTTAAGACTTACCAGAGGAGAAACCTGGGTGACTGACTACCTTACATCACCAGGGACTGAGAAAGTCTCCAGGAGATGAGACATTCAGTCTCAGGCAAACCTGGAAAAGTTGGTCACCCCAGCTGGAAGAGATCTTTGAGACCATCTGGCCCCATTACCTCATTTTACAGTTAAGAAAAATGAGGCCTTTGGTAATTAAGATCTACTGTGTGATCGCTGCAGAATAATTTTTCTCCCTAATACTTGTATGTGTCATGCTTTTCCCATTTTCTCAGGTCATATGTTAAATTTAGACCATAATATCATCAATAGAAACAACTGGCCTTTCTCATCAGTGGGCCTAGGAGCTAAGTGTTGAACTGAGTGGTTTCAAGAGTAGCCATTCTTAGGCTTCCCTGGTGGCTCAGTGGTAAAGAATCCACCTGCCAATGTAGGAGACATAGTTGATCCCTGATCCAGGAAGATCCCACATAGCACAGGGTGGCTAGGACCGTGCACCACAACTTTTGACTCTGCTCTAGAGCCTCAGTTCGGTTGAGTCGCTCAGTCGTGTCCAACTCTTTGCGACCCCATGAATCACAGCATGCCAGGCCTCCTTGTCCATCACCAACTCCCGGAGTTCACTCAGACTCACATCCATTGAGTCAGTGATGCCATCCAGCCATCTCATCCTCTGTCATCCCCTTCTCCTCCTGCTCCCAATCCCTCCCAGCATTAGAGTCTTTTCCAATGAGTCAACTCTTTGCATGAGGTGGCCAAAGTACTGGAGTTTCAGCTTTAGCATCATTCCCTCCAAAGAAATCCCAGGGCTGATCTCCTTCAGAATGGACTGGTTGGATCTCCTTGCAGTCCAAGGGACTCTCAAGAGTCTTCTCCAACACCACAGTTCAAAAGCATCAATTCTTCGGCACTCAGCCTTCTTCACAGTCCAGCTCTCACATCCATACATGACCACAGGAAAAACCATAGCCTTGACTAGATGGACCTCTGTTGGTAAAGTGATGTCTCTGCTTTTGAATATGCTATCTAGGTTGGTCATAACTTTCCTTCCAAGGAGTAAGCATCTTTTAATTTCATGGCTGCAGTCACCATCTGCAGTGATTTTGGAGCCCAAAAATATAAAGTCTGACACTGTATCCACTATTTCCCTATCTATTTCCCATGAAGTGATGGGACCAGATGCCATGATCTTCGTTTTCTGAATGTTGAGCTTTAAGCCAACTTTTTCACTCTCCCCTTTCACTTTCATCAAGAGGCTTTTGAGTTCCTCTTCACTTTCTGCCATAAGGGTGGTGTCATCTGCATATCTGAGGTTATTGATATTTCTCCCGGCAATCTTGATTCCAGCTTGTGTTTCTTCCAGTCCAGTGTTTCTCATGATGTACTCTGCATATAAGTTAAATAATCAGGGTGACAATATACAGCCTTGACATACTCCTTTTCCTTTGGAACCAGTCTGTTGTTCCATGTCCAGTTCTAACTGTTGCTTCTTGACCTGCATACAGATTTCTCAAGAGGCAGATCAGGTGTTAGAGCCTAGGAACCACAGTTACTGAGCCGAAGTGCCACAACTACTGAAGCCTCATGGCCCTAGAGCCTGTGCTCTGCAACAAGAGAAGCCACCACAATGAGAAGCTGGCCCACCACAACTAGAGAGTAGCTCCCTGCTCGCCACAACTAGAAAAAACCCAGAGCAGCAACAAAGACCCAGTACAGCCAAAATAAATAAATAAATAAATAAATAAACAAATAATATATAAAAAAGAAGAGTAATCATTCTTCTTAGATCTGAAGGTCATTTGGCTTACTGTGGGAAAGCCTGGGTGTTTTTCAAGGCAAGTAAAGGATACCGTTATCAATAGCTTGAACACTGCTTTATAACTTTCTAAGTGATATAGTAAAGTATCAAAGAAGTGCAGCATTCACAGTCACAGTGAGGGGACAGGGAGGGGACGAGCTTCTGAGACTTGGCCTACATTAGGGATTCACAGCCTTTCAAAAGTAAGGGACAGTTTACTGACACCTGTTCGTCTGGGTCATAAGGAAAGCAGAAAGTGTAATTAAATCAGTCAGCCTGATCTAGGGGCTTCATTTATGTTCATTTCTAGGAGGATTTGCCTTTCCATGAGGACCATGGAGGGTAATAATTAAATGACTGAAGTGTTTGAGTGGGAGGTTTTATACAGCTTTGTGTGTTGACGAGTTAGTTGGTGGAGAGTAGGGTAAAGACTGCTTTCAGCATTTTCTTCAAGTCATTCCACAGAAATGACTGCCTGTACCAGAAAGAAAATGAGAACTACTAACAATATTTCATTTCCATTCATCAAGGAGAATAATTACAGAACTGAAGAAGAAAGCAAACACAGTAAAAACATGGTGCAAATAAGTTAAAACATGCTCAAAATAGAACATATGGAGGCAAGAGTAATCAAAGCCACTCAGTAAACAAAGTCACTCACTACAAGGTTATTTTTCACTAAAATAGAGACCTGTGTCTTCCATCTGCTATTTGATCTGCCAAATGCATCACTCCCATCTCATTTCAGTAGACCTTTCTATACTTATTGTTAGATCTCACCCTGAATATTACTTCTTAGGAAAGTGTCCCCTAACCCTCTAATTCTATTTTAGGTCACCCTGTTAAAAGCATTTATAGCATTCTGCACTTTACTTTTAAACTATGATTTGATATAAAAATTAAAGTTAGCGTGAATTACACTAAAATTACACTTACAATAATTAAATATCTGTATCCCTGATAGACTTTAAATTTCTCACACACAGAGACTGTTTTTTCCTTGGTCATTGTTGATTGAGGTCCCTGACACATAGTAAGTGTTTAATAAATGCTATTTCCTAAGTTAATTCCAACCATTAGGATGAGCTCAAGTTTTTAAATTTTGTGTAGACTTCCTATTTGATAGATTTGCAATATGTGGAAAAATCAGTAAAATGTATTATACACAAAATATCTCTAGCGTGTGTATGTAATGTTGCTGTTAAGAGAATTGGTTCTAAAGAAAAACAACTGGATCCAAATGTTGGCTCTCTTACTATCTCTGGAAAGTTACATTGAAAAAGCCTCATTTCTGTCATTTGCAAAATGAGGATGATTGTGTCTACTTTAAAAGTTTCTTCTGAGGATTAAATGAAATAATAAAGGGTAAATATTAAGCATAGTACCTGGAACATGATATGTTTCCCATCCTTATTAGGTTATTAATTCAAGTAATTAAAATATAGAAACAGGCAAATTCCCCAAATTTCTCAAAATGGTGGAAAATGTAACTGACCATGTGTCTAGAAATAAGAATTTAGTTCTAGCTTTCCACTGAGTTATCATGTAATTTTAGGCAAGTTATAAAATATCTTTGGGACTAAATTTCTTAAAAATGAGAGATCAAAACCATTTTCTTAGAGTTCATGGTGAAAATCAGAATGCTGTGAATATCCTAAATTTATATAAAGTTGAATGTTTATGTGGCCATATTTTTCTGAACCAAACTGTATCTTTTATTAGATTATTAAAAGAGATTGTATGTCAAGTGAGGTTGCTGGGGAGCACTCAAATGGAGATCAGGGTGCAGGAAGTGTACATGGAAGTGCTTGCAGCATTCACACCTGTTGGAGAAAGGAATGAAACCGGATTGGACAGAGGGAGAAGCAGTCAAAGGCCTTGACCAAACCCTCCTTGGTGGGTATTTTGCTAGATTCTGTAAAACGAACATGACCAATATAACAAATGCCACACCATCAGCATTTCTGTAATTTAGAAGAAAGCATGGCAGACACTTCTGGTACTATCTTCCCAGCATCCCTTCCGTTATGAACTGCTCCTTTTTTCATCCCAACCATGCAGTTCACTGGGTAGATGCCACACTCTCCCATGCTCTGCCACCTTGCCACTGTTGACTGTTCCTGAGTACCTAACTTAAACTCAGGTGGTGTCATTGGAGTAAATTTTTAAGTTTACCTGGGAAAGAATTAACCTCTGGTGATGGGGACCAAAATATGAAACTCAGAATCTGGCCTTGCTTATGACCTCTGTAGGTGAGGAAGCCATGATGCACTTCAAAACCTACCCATGCATATTACATAATAAAGAATTCAATCTCTAAGAAGTCATAAGGATTCTAAAAATGTACACATCTAACAGAATTTCACATTATATGAAGCAAAAATTGATAGGTGAATCCACAATTATAGCTGGAGAATCTAACATTCTCAGTAATTCAGAGTACAAGAAAACAAAATCAGTAAGGTTATAGAAGACAGAAACACCATCAACCAACTTGAACTAGTTGACACTTACACAACACTCTACTTAACAACAAAATAATACGCATTCTGTTCAAATGTATATACAGCATTCAAGGGAGACTTTCTGGACTATAAAACAAACCTAAAGAAATTTAAAAGGTTGAAATTATGCCAACTATGTTCTCCGACCACAATGGAATTAAGCTAGAAATAACATAGTAGGAAGATAATCTGGAAAATCCACGTATATTTTGCAAAGTACAAAACATAACTTCTAAAGTTAAAGAGGAAGTCACAAAGGAAATTAGAAAACAATTTGAATTAAATGAAAATGACACAACACATCAAAATCTGTGGGGTGAATCTAAAGCATGCTATATGTTCAATTTATAGACTCAAAAGTTTATATTAGAAGAGAAGAAACATTTCAATGTTTCAATCACCTAAGCCTTAAGAATCTACAAGAGAAACAAACCTCAAAGCAAACAGAATGAAGGGAAACATAAAGGTAAGTGTAAAAATAAAAAAGCAAGAAGGTAGGGACAATGATACAAAATACTGGTACTTTGAAGAAATCAACTTAATTGATAAATCTCTAAGCAAGGGGGAAAAAAGAGAAGACAAAAAATTGACTAATATCAGAAATGAAAGAAAGAACATCACTGTTGATTCTACAGACCTTAAAAGGAAAAGGGGTTATTTCAAACATCTATGCTTGTACATCAATAACTTAGATGACATGAACAAATTAGTTGAAAAACAACTATCAAAAAGCTCATTTAAAATTAAATAGATAACCTGAGTAATCCTGTGTTTATTATAAATGATATCAGTTCTTTTTACTAAACATTTAGGAAAGAAGTAATACCAAGGCTACATGAACTCTTCCAGAAAATAGAAGAAAGAACTCGTCAACTCATTTTACCTCAATATGAAAGCCAGACAGAATATTATAAATAAAGCTAAAAATTAATATCTCTCATGAAGATGCTAAAATCATCATCAGAATATTAGAAAATTGAGTCCAACAGTATATAAAAAGAATAATACATTATGACTAAGTGGGGTTTATCCTGGAAATGCAAAGCTAGTTCAATATTCAAAAATCAGTGTTACTCACCATATAGCAGATACTTCTAACAGAGAAAAATATAATATTTATAATAAACGTGAAAAAAAATTATAAAATTTAATATCTATACATGATTTAAAATAACAGTTATACAACTTTCAGCAAGCTAGGGGTATGAAACTTCATCAAGCTGATAAAAGGCGTATACAAAAATACATTTGGGTAACCTCATATTTGGGCTTTCCTCATGGCTCAGTTGGAGAAGGTGATGGCACCCTACTCCAGGACTCTTGCCTGGAAATCCCATGGATGGAGGAGCCTGGTAGGCTGCAGTCCATGGGGTCGCTAAAAGTCGGGCACAACTGAGCGACTTCACTTTCACTTTTCACTTTCATGCATTGGAGAAGGCAATGGCAACCCACTCCAGTGTTCTTGCCTGGAGAATCCCTGGGATGGCGGAGCCTGGTGGGCTGCCCTCTATGGGGTCGCACAGAGTCGGACATGACTGAAGCAACTTAGCAGCAGCAGCAGCATGGCTCAGTGGTAAAGAATCTGCCTGCCAATACAGAAGACATGGGCTCCATCCCTGGGTCAGGAAGATCCCCTGGGGAAGGAAATGGCCACCCATTCCAGTATGCTTGCCTGGGAAATCCCATGAATTTAGGAGCCTGGCAGACTATAGTCCATGGGGTAACATAAGAGTCAGACATGACTGAGCAACTAAACAACAATCTTAATGAATTACTGAATGCTATCCCCCTAACACTGGGGAAGAAAAACAATGATGTTCTCTCATACTACTCCTGTTCAACATCACACTGGAGGTCCTAGTTAATGTAATAAGGCAATATCAAGAAATTATTGGTACATGAAATAATATGGATAAAAATGTCAAATATGAATATGTTCAGTTAAAGAAGTCAGATTCAAAAGGCTGCATACTGTATGAATTATATGACAGTCTGGAAAAGGCCAAATTGTGAGGACAGATAATGGATCAGTGGTTGCCAAGAGGCAAATTTACAGGGGGAATTTGACTATAAAGAGGAATTTTGGAGGATCATAGAATCATTCTATATATAAATATGTATGTTTATATAAACTCATTTATAATGGTGTTTATATAACAGTATGTGTTTGCCACAAGTCATAGAATTGTATACAAAAAAGGGCATATTTTCTGTACATAAATTTTGCCTCAATACACTTCACAGAGAAAAGGAAACCCTACCCACAGAGAGAAACTGTGATGAGAGTTTTTCTTTGGAACAAAATAGACATTTTATCTGTGGTTGAAGTGTTTTTCTGAGACTGTATCTGAGTGTATCTCTGGTCTTCTTTGAAGTTTGGTAATTCATGTACTTTATGAATTATATGAGTCACCCAGGATATTTTCAATTTAACCTTCATATTTTTACCCAAGCAAGTTCAAATTAGGTTTCTATCGCCTGCAACAGACAGTCTTGAGTAATACATGGAACTAGCCACATGCACAAGTAATTGTCATATGAGAATGTGTGAAAGTGCTATAATAGAGGTAAAAAGGATATGAGAGCAGAGAGGGGAAAGTGATTAAGTCTGACTGGGAATATCAAGGGTGGATAGTAATTGAGTTGGCCTTGAAGCCTTTTTGTAGTTGTAGTGAGGGGAAGCATATCTCATTTTCAGGGAACAGCAGGAGCATATGATTAAACAGACAGATGAATGAAAGTGTGTGGTGTCTCTGGGGATAAGAGATGCAGTGGGGCTGAAATATAGAGACCATGAGACCAGGCAGCTGGTGGAAGATGAACTTGGGAAGGTAGATTTTTACCAAGGATCAGAGAGACCTTCCAGTGGGCAAATGTTTGAACTTTATTCTAGAACTCTATAGAAAATAGGGTATGCTCAGATAAGAATTTTTGAAAGATAATTTAAATGCAGTTAGAAATTATCAGACAGGATTATAGATAGATTCAGGAGGCAGTTACTCTAGATTATATAGTTTAAAGATGTTATAGCAGTTACCACTTACCACTTTCTATGAGCCAGGCATTGTGCTAAAGTGCCGTAGATACATTATCTTGTTTAATACCAACAATCATATAAATACTGGAGTGGGTAACCATTCCATTCTACAGGATATCTTCCCAACCTAGGGATCAAACCCAGGTCTCCCACATTGCAGGTAGCTTCTTTACCATCTGAGCCACCAGAGAAGCCCAAGAATACTGGAGTGGGTAGCCCATCCCTTCTCCAGGAGATCTTCCTGGCCCAAAAATCGAACCAGGGTCTCCTGCATTGCAGGGAAATTGTTTACCAGTTGAGCTACAAAGGAAACCCATCATATAAAGTAGGTGGTATTATACCAGTACATTAGCCAATGACTTTTCACTTAGTCCATGTGGGTACAGCTGACCCCATTGCCTTTCCCACCTTCCCAGAAGTGGGGACCTTAGGGATAGGCACATGTCCCAAGCCATCTGAAAAGCATATTCTTTTTTCCCTGGCCAGAGCAAATGGTGCATGCATGCTAAGTCACTTCCACTGTGTCCGACTCTGTGTGACCCTATGGACTGTAGCTCACCAGGCTTCTCTGTCCATGGGATTCTCCAGGCAAGAATACTTAAGTGGGTTGCCATGCCCTCCTCCAGGGGATCTTCCCGACCCAGGGATGGAACCCAAGTCTTATGTCTCCTGAAATGGCAGGCAGGTTCTTTACCCCTTGTGCCACCTGGGAAGCCCAGCAAATGGTGAGGGATAGGTATATAACTCATTATACTTATTTATATTTGTCCTATGACTTTGGTAGGAATTATCAGTAAGATAAGATTAATTTCATCTGGTTTTGATAAAGTATAGGTGAGAGCCACCTGGAGACATTTGTTAATTTATGTTTATTCTTTAGCCCTATGTTTCCCAATAGGTTTTCTTTGAACATTAGTCCTAAGAAATATTCTGTGAAAAAGTGTTCCATTTTACACATTAATTGGGAAAATATGGTGCATTTTATCTCCCTCAGAACATATTAGAGACTCTAGAAATTCTGCAGTAGAGAACTGAATTTAAACTTTGATTACTTCAGCTTTCTCAAAGGTACGCAATAAAAGTACCTTTTCCTGGTCCCAGAGTCCAAAAGTCTGGTCTATACATCAGTGTCTCTTTTGTTGTCTCGTAAATAGGGTTATTTTTACCAGGAGAGGGTGAGATGATTGGGGAGAATAGCATTGAAATATGTATAATATTATATCTGAAATGTATTAATTGTTCAAACTAAACACTATCATGTTACAATTTGTTCATACTAGATGTTTGTAATGTTTCTGATAATCAATAAAAGAGATTCTTGATTAAAAAATAAATAAAAGTACCTTTTCCCCACATTTGTTGATTGTTATCTACAGCATTTTGGGAGTTACGATTGTAGGTATTTATTTGACTACCTGTAGTTACACCATTCAGAGTTTCAATAGCTGTATAAAAGGCATTGTTCACATTCTCTTACATCTTTCTAGGCTGTGTTTCTCAGCCACTCCCTTGGAACACTCACAAAGTTGCAGTTCATGATCTAAAAACAAATTATGTAATATAAAAGCCAGGGGCTTCTTTTCATCAATTTGGACTTATGCAATCCAAATTGCATAAGTATAACACCATTCTGCTGTCTTAAAGAGACCCTGGAAGTCATCACTCAACAATGTGGAGAACCTAGTGTCCCATATCTAATGTCTCATCATGCCTGAGACTCCTGAAGAAGAGACCTAAACAGATTACTTAAGAAAATGAAGGGACGTTGAATGATAATGTGAAGTAGAAATAGAATTTGACATTCTCAGCAGCACAGTCAACTGAGGGTTTCATTTATTAATCTAGATATAAAACAAGCTTAAAGAGTAAGTGAGGAAATGCCCAGCATGCTTGGCATAGTGCAGAGTGTGGTAAATACAGCAATAAAAAGATCCAACAATTGTTATCTTCATGGAACATTCTTGCAGCTTCAAGTGACATCTCTGAGAAGCCTCCTATCAACTTATAATTTATCTCAGAACCCTACCATATAACATTTGATGAAGTGACACATAAAATGCAACAAAAGTGAGAAAAGGAAGACTAACATCATTTCTGAAAGAGAAAAGCATTTTACAAGGTAGAAATAAAAGCAGATTTATAGGAAAGGTCATCAGTGGGGCATCTGTGACTAACATAGGATCTGAAATAATACCAGTGATAATTAAAAGCACTTCTTTCTGCGGTGTTTCAAATGAAGAAAAACTCTTCTCAGGAAACTTTACAATGTTTTGCTTATGACACACTGGTATAATAAAGATAAAGACACATTGAAATGGAATTTTTACAATTGTGATTCTTAAACACTTAGCTCTGCTGTGGGAAAAAAAATACAATATACATTTACACACCCAAGCTATCTTATTTTAGCACTGTTTTGCAAACAATTGAGAAGTTTTAACAATCAATCCAGGTTAAAATTAGCTCAAAACTTATACTCTCTGAATGAATTATGTTGAACATGCTCAGGGAATATAAGATGATTTTAGTCCTTCATTTTGCAACCCTACCACTGGTGTTTTAAATCTTGCTTATCAGTTTTTTGCCTATAGCAGGGTTGATAATTATAATAGATACTTTTAGAATATATACATGTCTTAGAGATGATGGTAATTTTGAGGCTGAAACGGTATGGGGGACAGAAAAGACAATGGGGTAGTGTTTCAAGAGTAGATATAATCTCTGCTCTGAGAGCTTTTGGAGTGGGTAATAGACATGTACACAACTGAATCCAGTTAGGGGTATCATGGAGTGAGAATGGAAACCACCACACTGCTTATTTTTAGATTAAACTGACTTTATTCTTCACTGCTGTCATCAATACAACATTATCATTTCCATGTAGAGGAGGAAAACCTTCTCCTCTCTCAGTTCTACCCTCCTAGTTTCTCCAGCTGGTGCCCTGTAAATTAAGACTGACAAAAGACAGATGAAAAGAAAAATAAACAGGTTTGTTAACATGTGCATTGCACAGATGGGAACACCAGAGATGACTAACTCAAAGGGGTGTTTAGAACTTGGGCTTATATAACATCTTAACAAAAGAATGATGAGTTCTAGAGAAGTGATAAGACAAAGGAAAAGGACTTTGAGGTTCTAGGGGAAGAAAACTGTGGGAATATAAATATATGGAGGAACTAATGGAAGATAGGGCTAGTTAGGAAAGTTATGTAGATTCCTCTGGTCCTGTCTCTGGACTGGTAAGAGTCTCGAGTTCTCTCTGGTGATTAACTTCTGTCCTTCCTGATAGAGAGTTGAGGGGGGACATCTTTACAAATTTATGTCCTGCCTTTAGGAAAATAAGAACAGAGAAAAGAGGGGGATTTTGTTTGTTTTGTATCTGCTTCTTCTCAATTGTCTTCAGCTCAAAATAATCCTTATACCAAGGTGCATGTTTTGTGATGATGTATCCTGCTACTATTCACCAGCATGCTCATGCCCTGGAAGACAAAAGTTACTAGTAACTTTATTGTTCATTCCAGGAACTTCCTATAAGACCCATCCACCCTTTAGTAGAAAGCATCAAACACAGCTTACACCACAGGACCTTGGAACTCTTCACTGCAAAATACCTGTGTCTACCAATCCTAAACCATCATCTAGTTGTCATCGCTCAGTTCTAACCCCCTCATCACTGAAAGACCTGCTTTAAACCAGTCTTTTAAGTCTCAGTAAATACCCTAGCTTATCTCTCCCCTCTAAGATACTAGTAAGACTGTCAAGGCAGTGCTTTCCCTTACCACAGTGAGCTTTATCTTACTAACAAGTTTTTTGGGTAATATTTCAGACATTTGGCGGAACTAGCATTTGAAACGGAGAAGGCAATGGCAACCCACTCCAGTACTCTTGCCTGGAAAATCCCATGGATGGAGGAGCCTGGTAGGCTGCAGTCCATGGGGTCGCTAGGAGTCAGACACGACTGAGCAACTTCACTTTCACTTTTCACTTTCATGCATTGGAGAAGGACATGGCAACCCACTCCAGTGTTCTTGCCTGGAGAATCCCAGGGATGGGGGAGCCTGGTGGGCTGCCGTCTCTGGGGTCGCACAGAATCAGACACAACTGAAGCGACTTAGCAGCAGCAGCTGCAGCAGCGTTTGAAAATCTTGGAGGCTCAAGGAGATGCGATTGAAATGGGGAATCAATTGTTTTGACTTGAATACAGCTGTTCCTTTGTGATCCGTCAAGCCTCTCTGACCCCACCCTGGGATGTGTCTCACATTGGCTTGAAGTTTGGTTTCTTTTCATTAAGCACTCTGAATGCTGAGTTTATTTTTTCTTTTAGGAATAAGGAACACTTTTCATGAATTTTTTTGTTTATCTGATCATATTTGAAAAAATTGGTATCTGTGGTGGAAATCTTATTACCAACAACATTATTCTTTGTGGTTGAAATTTTGTTCTTTCCTCTCTCCTAAGATAGATTATTATTACCAGCTCCTCAGATAGATAGTTATTACTAACTTCTTTACTGCACTGGCTCAGCCTGCTAGTGTGATATCCATAGCGGGAATATCAGGGCAGAGCAAAAGCCTGCTGGAGTAAAGAGTTGATGAAAATGCGTATGGGTTGATCAGCCTCATCAATGAGTTCTTTGCTCTTCCCTTCCCCTTCCTTGAGGAGAGTGTTTCCTTCTGGTGCTGTCCTATAGATAGAAAGGATAAAAGTTGAAACCCTTTCCAGGGATGATAGCAAACAGTGAACAAGAGTTGCTGGTTGTGGTGGTAGGGAATGGTAATAAAATACCAAATACTGGGTGACTTAACAGAAAGTTATTTCTCATGATTCTGGAGGTTGAGAAGTCTAAAATGTCAGCATGGTTGGGCTCTGGTGAGAACTCTTTTCCTGGCTTGTAGGTGACTGCCCTCTTTCTGTATCTTAAACATGGCATGGGGGGGTGGAGGCTAGGGTGGGGAGGGAGAGCAAGCTCTCTAGTCACTTGTTGAAACTGAAGTCGCTCAGTTGTATCTGACTCTTGGCTACCCCACGGACTGTAGCCTGCCAGGCTCCTCCATCCATTGGATTTCCCAGGCAAGAGTACTGGAGTGGGTTGCCATCTTCTAGTCTCTTGTTCAGATCAGATCAGATCAGTCCCTCAGTCGTGTCCGACTCTTTGCGACCCCATGAACTGCAGCACGCCAGGCCTCCCTATCCATCACCAGCTCTCGGAGGTCACTCAGACTCACATTCATCGAGTCAGTGATGCCATCCAGCCATCTCATCCTCTGTCGTCCCCTTCTCCTCCTGCCCTCAATCCCTCCCAGCATCAGAGTCTTCTCCAATGAGTCAACTCTTCGCATGAGGTGGCCAAAATACTGGAGTTTCAGCTTTAGCATCATTCCCTCCAAAGAAATCCCAGGTCTGATCTCCCTTCAGAATGGACCGGTTGGATCTCCTTGCAGTCCAAGGGACTCTCGAGAGTCTTCTCCAACACCACAGTTCAAAAGCATCAATTCTTCGGCGCTCAGCCTTCTTCACAGTCCAGCTCTCACATCCATACATGACCACAGGAAAGACCATAGCCTTGACTAGGTGAACCTTTGTTGGCAAAGTGATGTCTCTGCTTTTGAATATGCTATCTAGGTTGGTCATAACCTTCCTTCCAAGGAGTAAGCGTCTTTTAATTTCATGGCTGCAGTCACCATCTGTAGTGATTTTGGAGCCCAGAAAAATAAAGTCTGACACTGTTTCCACTGTTTCTCCATCTATTTCCCATGTAGTGATGGGACCAGATGCCATGATCTTCGTTTTCTGAATGTTGAGCTTTAAGCCAATCTTTTCACTCTCCACTTTCACTTTCATCAAGAGGCTTTTGAGTTCCTCTTCACTTTCTGCCATAAGGGTGGTGTCATCTGCATATCTGAGGTTATTGATATTTCTCCCGGCAATCTTGATTCCAGCTTGTGTTTCCTCCAGTCCAGCATTTCTCATGATGTACTCTGCATATAAGTTAAATAAACATGGTGACAATATACAGCCTTGACGTACTCCTTTTCCTATTTGGAACCAGTCTGTTGTTCCATGACCAGTTTTAACTGTTGCTTCCTGACCTGCATACAGATTTCTCAAGAGGCAGATCAGGTGGTCTGGTATTCCCATCTCTTTCAGAATTTTCCACAGTTTATTGTGATCTACACAGTCAAAGGCTTTGGCATAGTCAATAAAGCAGAAATAGATGTTTTTCTGGAACTCTCTTGCTTTTTCGATAATCCAGCGGATGTTGGCAATTTGATCTCTGGTTCCTCTGCCTTTTCTAAATCCAGCTTGAACATCAGGAAGTTCACGGTTCACATATTGCTGAAGCCTAGCTTGGAGAATTTTGAGCATTACTTTACTAGCGTGTGAAATGATTGCAATTGTGTGGTAGTTTGAGCACTCTTTGGCATTGCCTTTCTTTGGGATCGGGATGAAAACTGACCTTTTCCAATCTTGTGGCCACTGCTGAGTTTTCCAAATTTGCTGGCATATTGAGTGCAGCACTTTCACAGCATCATCTTTCAGGATTTGGAATAGCTCCACTGGAATTCCATCACCTCCACTAGCTTTGTTCCTAGTGATGCTTTCTAAGGCCCACTTGACTTCACATTCCAGGATGTCTGGCTCTAGGTCAGTGATCACGCCATCATGATTATCTTGGTCGTGAAGCTCTTTTTTGTACAGTTCTTCTGTGTATTCTTGCCACCTCTTCTTAATATCTTCTGCTTCCGTTAGGTCCACACCATTTCTGTCCTTTATCGAGCCCATCTTTGCATGAAATGTTCCTTTGGTATCTCTGATTTTCTTGAATAGATCCTTAGTCTTTCCCATTCTGTTGTTTTCCTCTATTTCTTTGCATTGATCGCTGAAGAAGGCTTTCTTATCTCTTCTTGCTATTCTTTGGAACTCTGCATTCAGATGTTTATATCTTTCCTTTTCTCCTTTGCTTTTCGCTTCTCTTCTTTTTGCAGCTATTTGCAAGGCCTCCCCAGACAGCCATTTTGCTTTTTTGCATTTCTTTTTCTTGGGGATGGTCTTGATCCCTGTCTCCTGTACAATGTCACGAACCTCATTCCTATATCTATCTAGATCTATCATATCTATCTAGATCTATCATATCTATCTAGATCTATCTATTATAGATAGATAATAGATATATATAGATATATAGATCTATCTATCTATTCATATCTATCTAGATCTGATAGATAGAGTTTCTTGTTAAGAGGATATAAATCTCATCCTGAGAACTCCACCCTTATGACTTCACCTAAACCTAATTATCTCCCAAAGGTCACATCTCTAAATACCATCACATTGGGGGTGTTTCAACATATGAATAGCAGGGCACAATTCAGCCCATAGCAGGTGGTAATCAAGAATAATTACATTCTTCTTCTGGTTTCTCCTTTACCAGTTTATCCCTGAGCCCTCCTCCATATCCCTGGAAACTTCCAGTACAGTGATCTCACTGATACGGTTATTAAACATTAGCTACATGGCCTGGAGCTTTGGAAGCCATAAGCACTAGGATCCCTGACAAGCTTTAAGGGAAAGGCATGGTGGTAGTAATATCACTTGTGCTATGTGTGTGTTCAGTTGCTCAATCCTGTTTGACTCTTTGCCAGCCTACAGACTGTAGCCCACCAGTCTCCTCTGTCCATGGAATTTTCCAGGCAGGAATATTGGAGTGGGTTGCCATTTCCTTCTCCAGGGGATCTTCCTGACCCAGGGATTGAACCTGCATCTTCTGCATTGGCAGGTGGATTCTTTACCACTGAACCAGTATAATTGATGCTCCTGTTCTGTGCTTGGTTGCTCAGTCAACTCAGTCAGTAGTGTATCTGACTCTTTGCAACCCCACGCACTATAGCCCACCAGGCTCCTCTGTCCATGGGATTACCCAGGCAAGAATACTGAAGTGGGTTGCCATTTCCTTCTCCAGGGGATCTTCCTGACCCAGGGATTGAACCTGGGTCTCCCGCACTGAAGGCAGACTCTTTACCATCTGAGCCACCAGGGAAGCCCTCTGATAACTATAACTGATAACTGAATGATAAATCAAGGAGGAAAGAACTAGTTTTAAGTGCTTGGAAATGCACGGATAGGCTCAGCTCTGAGAATGAGAAGAATAATATGTCAGACTTATGTGTAAGTTTCAAGGAGTCAGAACTATTGGGAAGTAAGTCATTTTAGGTAACAGATTTGTCTGCTTAAAATTTTATTTAAAATTTAAGGTATCTGTTAATATTAAGGAAAGATTTCTAAAATGGATTGCTTTCTTTACTGCCTTCCTAATTTAAAAAAGGCTGAATGTTATTTAACCTTTTCTTGATAATTCAAGGTCATCATTGTGCACATCAGTGAAAGCAATGATGCTCTCAAGGACCATCAGGGTATACTGGGCTGCTTACTTCTACATGAGTTTGCATCCACTCTTAATTGCCTTAAATTTTGCAGGTACCCCACACGTACCTTTTCTCACTACTATCCATGTACAGTATATTTGATCAAATAAATCTCTTCCCTAATAAAAATGTGTTGGTTATCATCTGCTGTGGTCTTGGCAACCATGAAGACAAACTTTAGAATTGTGCACTGAAAATGATTAGGTTCTGATCATGCTCTAGCTCACAGCATTATTAACAGTGACACTGGCTGCTACATTTTCCTCATATATACCAATCCCACTCATATTCCAGTTAGGTAAGGAAAATAAACGACACTGTGCCCCTGATAGGTAAGGTGCTGTTGAAATGGAAAGCACAGGCAGACTACATTGTGATTGTCAGTTCATTAGTGACATCATAGCCCTCCTAGAATATTAATGCTTGCTTCTCTGTGCAGGGTTTCGTGCATCAACTTGAGTAAAAACCCAGCATCCCTTTGCTTGAATAGTTAGCCTAAGTTTCCATTTTAGTCAGTGATTTTTTAAAAATTGAAGATAAAAATGACACTTTGTTTGTTCAGTTGCGTTTGACACTGTTATTAGCACCTCAATAACAATTCCTCTTGAAGTCACTTCGCTGTTTCCTGAGTATTTTCCCACATATGTTCTTCTGGATTTTCACCACCACCTTCTGCAGCAGAACTGCCCCAAACCTGGCGCTGGATCAGGGTCATTAATTTCCCAACAGGCAGGCTATATAGATTCTTTCTTAAGCTCACTGTCTCTGAGATCTTTCCTGCATGTCAATGAGGCAGTCATCACAAGCAATTGTAGTAATTGTCCTACGCAGAAGTAACAGATATACTAATTAAAAAATTGCTGAGGAAAAGGGTACAAACCTTGAAAGGCTCCATCAGAAATAAATAAATAAAGCAAAATTACTGTGCACACTGGTTTAGAAGCCTCTGAGGAATTCTCCACGAATGAATGACTATCTCACAGCAGCCTGGCTGCATTCTTCAGTATTATTTTAAATAATCTTCAATCTAAGAGTCACAAACAGCAAGGACTATTTACTTGCAAGAAGGAAAGCCATTTTTACTTTGGAGTATTTTTCAGTTCAACCTCTGAACCTACACTTCTGCAATGCAGCACGTCTGTTTATCTTATGACTGCCTTCTTCCTGTATGAAGGACTTTTTTCTTTTTTTTTTCATTTCAAATCAGTACAAAGAGAACAGTACAGTAGCTATGGATCTTACACTAAGGCCGTTTATTGTATTCAGAATCTCTCATCTGAAGTAGCTATATATACAGTCAACACGTTTCTTGAGCTCCTGCAGTGGTACTGTTCTGGATGGTGGGGTTTCAGCAGTGAACCAGAGATTAATGCTGGAGATGGGAAAGGCTGAGAGATTCTCATGACCTGTAGTGTATGGATTAATATATAGACAACGTCAGATATGTAATGGTATAACAGGCAAGAATCCCAAGAAAGAATTTTTGTCTCCCAATTCTACATCAATGTGGGAGAGCCTGGGAAATGAAAGAGTTTAAGATTTTATTTATTTCACTGAAAACCAGGACTTGCTTTTTGTTTCATCCTGGATTTGCAATAATAAAACTTTAAATGTGGGCTTTAAGATGGTGCTGGGTTGCAGTGGAAAGATGAGAATCAGTAGACCAGGGTGGAACCCCAGATTTGGAAGACTGCATGACTTGGGGCAAAGATCATGGCTTTGGAAGTCAGAGAGATTTTATTTGTAACCAGGCTCTCTGACTTCCTAACTGGAGGACCAAATTATTTAAACACTCAGATTTTTGTCTCTTGTCTTCAAAATGAATAATATTCAGTAGAATTAGAATATTAAATGATTTTTATACAAATGGTCTAGTTCTGGCTAATAAATATTAGTTGTTTTTTTTTTTTTTTTTGCTACAAACTAGATGGATGATGTGTGTGTGTGTGTGCATTTATCTGTTTACATGTGTGTGACAACTGATCAGATCAGATCAGTCGCTCAGTCGTGTCCGACTCTTTGCGACCCCATGAACCGCAGCACGCCAGGCCTCCCTGTCCATCACCAACTCCTGGAGGTCACTCAGACTCACATTCATCGAGTCAGTGATGCCATCCAGCCATCTCATCCTCTGTCGTCCCCTTCTCCTCTTGCCCCCAATCCCTCCCAGCATCAGAATCTTCTCCAATGAGTCAACTCTTCGCATGAGGTGGCCAAAATACTGGAGTTTCAGCTTTAGCATCATTCCTTCCAAAGAAATCCCAGGGCTGATCTCCTTCAGAATGGACCAGTTGGATCTCCTTGCAGTCCAAGGGACTCTCGAGAGTCTTCTCCAACACCACAGTTCAAAAGCATCAATTCTTTGGTGCTCAGCCTTCTTCACAGTCCAACTCTGAAATTGATTTAATAAAAAAATAAAAAATTCTGGAAAAAATTTTAAAGATTTTTTAATGTGGACCATTTTTAAAGTCTTAATTGAATTTATTACAATATTGCTCTTGTTTTATGTTCTTTGATTTTTTTTGTCTAAGGCATGTGGGATCTTAGGTCCCTGACCAGAGAGGGAACCCGTACCCCCTGCATTGGAAGGCGAAGTCTTAACCAGTGGCCCCTTCTTGGAATTTTGATGTTGGCTGAATTCCCTTCCCTGTTTCACTGTTATTATTCTGTGACTGTGGCAGTATAGCCTACTATTTACGTGTAGTCGTCTGTTGTAATATGAACCAAATTGTTTAGGGATGCCATATCAGAATTGATTTGTACCTTAAAAATCCATATAAATTTGTGCTATTTAGGTTGAGTAAAGATGACCCCAGAAGTGCACTATGTACTGTTTAGTAAGTTTTTTGTGGTTGTTTTGCTGATGACAAAATGTTCTGCCTAAGATATGTATTATTCCTCTGGGAAAATAAAAGTGGTCAAAATAAATTTATTCTTCTCAATCAGGATATAAAGATACATAATATGTTTTTTGTTATGAAATCAAAATAACATGATTTATAATGCAGGAAAGACAAGTGTAAATAACAGTATGGATTGGACTACTAAAAAGTTCAAATTGTTATAAATAATGAATGCATGTTATACTTAAGTTTAAGCCATGAGGGTGCTTAGTCAGTGATTTAAAACATCAGTACCCTAACAGTGTTTGTAGGAATAAAAAGATTTCTCTCATGCTCTTCCTTTAAAAATGCAATGTATGACAATGTCAGCCATCTCTTTATGAGAGATGGAAATACTTATAGACAGTAGAGTTATATACATAACTGACTCGTGTGTGTGTTAGTCACTCAGTCATGTCTGATTCTTTGAGACCCCATGGACTGTAGCCCACCTCTGTCCAGGGGATTCTCTAGGCCACAATATGGGAGTAGGGAGCCACTCCCTTCTCCAGGGGATCTTCCCAACCCAGGGAGGGAACCTGTGTCTCCTGAATTCCAGGCAGATTCTTTACCTTCCGAACCACTAGGGAAGCCCCTATATACACAGCTATTTTGAAGCAAACCCAAGGTTCAAGAGGGGGCAAATTGAGATGTCATTTCAGGGGCAGTCCTGAATCAAGGATTCAGAGTAGCATGAAGGGAGAGTGGCAGAATGAGGAGGTAATCTATTTGCCTCTCCTTTCACTGACTGGTTATGCCTGACTGAGAGAGCAGGGTATGTTTACAGTAAAGGGTAAGGAGTGGAGATGTATCATTTTAGGTTACAGCAGCACTTCTCTACTTTGGCTATATAGAGATGGACTCTGCAGTGATGTTTTAGAGCTGGTTCATTCCAGTTCATGAGAGCAGATTGTTAAATTTTCAGGGATCTTTTAAGTCAGTTGTTACATAGCCATTATTAGAAATTAAATCACACTCTTGAGAAACCTATATGCAGGTCAGGAAGCAACAGTTAGAACTGGGCATGGAACAACAGACTGGTTTCAAATAGGAAAAGGAGTACGTCAAGGCTGTATATTGTCACCCTGATTATTTAACTTTTTTTGCAGAGTACATCATGAGAAACGCTGGGCTGGAAGAAGCACAAGCTGGAATCAAGATTGCCAGGAGAAATATCAATAACCTCAGATATGCAGATGATACCACCCTTATGGCAGAAAGTGAAGAGGAACTAAAAAGCCTCTCGATGAAAGTGAAAGAGGAGAGTGAAAATTTGGCTTAAAGCTCAACATTCAGAAAACGAAGATCATGGCATCTGGTCCCATCACTTCATGGGAAATAGATGGGGAAACAGTGGAAACAGTGTCAGACTTTAATTTTTTGGATTCCAAAATCACTACAGATGGTGACTGCAGCCATGAAATTAAAAGACGCTTACTCCTTGGAAGGACAGTTATGACCAACCTAGATAGCATATTCAAAAGCAGAGACATTACTTTGCCAACAAAGGTCTGTCTAGTCAAGGCTATGGTTTTTCCTGTGGTCATGTATGGATGTGAGAGTCGGACTGAGATGAAAGCTGAGTGCCGAAGAATTGATGCTTTTGAACTGTGGTGTTGGAGAAGACTCTTGAGAGTCCCTTGGACTGCAAGGAGATCCATCCAGTCCATCCTAAAGGAGATCAGTCCTGGGTGTTCATTGGAAGGACTGATGCTAAAGCTGAAACTCCAATATTTTGGCCACCTCTCGTGAAGAGTTGACTCATTGGAAAAGACTCTGATGCTGGGAGGGATTGAGGGCAGGAGGAGAAGGGGACGCCAGAGGATGACATGGCTGAATGGCATCACCAACTCGATGGACCTGAGTTTGGGTAAACTTCGGGAGTTGGTGATGGACAGGGAGGCCTGGCGTGCTGCAATTCATGGGGTCTCAAGGTGTTGGACACGACTGAGCAACTGAACTGAACTGAACTGAACATACAATTAAACCAGTAAATTGTATGAACAAAAGCAATAGATATAACTCATCACTTCTTAACTGTTTTACTACACTTTTACTTTATGTTGTTATTGACATCTCCTGTATTAGTATGGTGAAAATATCTTCAAATAGTGTGCTGCTGTGTTTCTCTTGAAATTGGCCACAGTAGTATTCTTACAATGGAAATTAGAAAATGCTACAAATCAGTTTTTCTTTTTCCATAAGGCTGGTTTTTAAATATTTAGCAGTGCACCTCTCTATATGAGGGTGACAGACTGGATTGAATTAAACTTAGAAAAAAAGTACTTCATTAGGAAAGGTTTCAAATATATACAAAACTAGAATAATATTAAGAATACCCATGTACTCATTCCTCCACTTCAATAATTATCAACATTTTGTCTGGAGTATTATAAATCAAATACCAGATATCATAGTTTTCAATCTTAAACAATTATGCATACATGTCTAATGCCTAGGTGTTTAAAAAGATATAAGTTTAATTTTATTATGTCACATGACAATAAGGTAAAATTTATGAAAATTTTAAATCTCAATCCATATTCAGATTCACTGATTGTTTTGAAAATACATTTTGAGAGTTGGTTGGTTTGAATCAGGAACCAAACAAATGAACTGGTCTTTTTAACAACTAAAAGAGACCAGAGAGCTGTGAGATCTGTCTGACATGTCATTAAAGAGCAGGAAGGGAAGATTTGACAGAACATAGTTCAAAGTAAGGATTAGAGAAAAATAAAACTGTTTCATGTTTATATCCTACTGAGATCAGACTCTTCAATAAACTGGTTATACAAAAAAAGCACACAATATATTCTGTGCTCTTAAAAAGCTCATGGTTTGGGGCAGTGGTGATATTTAACATTTGAGGGGGTTATAGACACCTTTAAGAGATTATGAAACTTACCTGCATATGTGTAGCCACACTCGCTCACAAAATTATGAATGCTATTTGAAGCATAAACTCATCCTGCAGCCAATGGAATCAGAGTTAAGACATAGTATTAAGAAGACAGATACATTACCATATATAAAATAGAAAGCCAATGGGAATTTGCTGTATGACTGAGGGAACTCAAACTGGGGCTCTGTAACAACCTAGAGGGGTGGGAGGGAGGTTCAAGAGGGAGGGAACATAGCTATAGCTATTGCTGATTCATGTTGATGTTTGGCAGTAACCAAAACAATATAGTAGAGCAATTATCCTTCAATTAAAAATAAATTTAATTATTAAAAGAGGGCAGGGAGGAAGACATGTAAATGAATAGTTTACAATCCAAAGCGATAATATTAGAACAAAACGTGTGCTATGGGAGCCCAAAGCAAAAGAGTGCCTAATTTCTCTTAGGGCACGGGGAAATTGATGTTGGACGTGAACTTTGACATTTTGAATAAGAATTTCTCAATCAGAAATGGTAACTAAGGCTAACAAGCTAAAGTTGCTGATGACAAGCGATGGTGCTAAATAGCTTAGCTGGAGGTCAAGAACCACACAGAGCCAAATGAAGAAATCTTGAGTTTTAATTTGCCCCAGTCGTTGCAAGATATTGAGAATGATGTGATCATATTTATTTTCATAAGGGAAATGCAGCAGCGTGTTGAGGGAGAAATACCAGGTAGAGAGACTAAACACAATGAGGTCTAGTAGCTGCTATTATAATCACTGAAGTAAAATACATCAGTCTGGACTATGGTACAATCAGTGAGGTCAGAGAAGAAGGAAGATTTTAGAAGGTATTTAAGAGATAGAAGGAAATAGTACATACAAGAAAATGATAAGAAAAAGGTGACATCTAGGAAAGCAACAATTCCTGTTTTAAGGTTCTGGTAGAGAAAGTAATGCTTTTTACTGAAATAAAGAAAGAGTGTGGTATATGCATAGCTGTGGCCAAGGAAAGAGAGGGGACAGAAATAGGCCATTAGTTTGAGGCATGTTGAATCTGAGGCATCTGTGGAACAAACAGGAAGGAATTTCCAAAAGACGAAAAGACCCATTCTAGGACTTGGCCTGGGCTTCCCCAGTGGTTCAGTGGTAAAGAATCTGCCTGCAATGCAAGAGACTTGGGTTTGATCCTTGGGTTGGGAAGATCTGCTGGAGGAGGACATGGCAACTCACTCTAGTATTCTCGACTGGAGAATTCCATGGACAGAGGAGCCTGGTGGGCTGCAGTCCATAGGGTTGCACAGAGTTGGACACAACTGGAGTGACTAAGCCCAGCAGGAGTTGGCCTGATGCTTTAAGTGCAGAATAAGCGTGGTCATTTATGCTCAGAGATAGACCACAGTTAGTTTTGGGACCCAGTGAACCTTTAGGCTTTCTCCATGGCCAAAATCTTATTCTCTAAAACTTTACCCAAGAAGCACTTAGATTAAAAAAAAAAATTGTTAATTTCCCTATATTCTCTCTCTCTTTTTTTCTTACTTAAATCCCATTTTATCTACAAACTGCAGATTTTCTCAAATGCAGATCTGATTAAGCCCCTTTCCTGCTTACAACCTTTAAATAATAGCTCCCCATTGCCCCAGGACAAAGCTCAAACTCTTACCCTCTCTTATTTAAGATAATGATGATTATTTTTCAATGTGGATGTTAAATCTTCCAGGGAATCCTTCCTGACCCCCTAGGGACAGGTCTCTGAAGCAGAAAGTATTATAATCAATTAATTAGTTAATCAGTTTCTACTTAATCCACCCCTTCTACCAGGCAACTTTCAGGAACTGGCTTCATTGAGTGATTTAGAAGAAGGTGGTTACTGTGGAGTAGGATTGAAGCCCTACTTTGTGCCAGGTACTTTGAAAGGAGTTGAAACGACAGTGATGAGACGATTGCAAAAAACTCTAAATTGCTTTGTCTCAGTTATGTATTGTGTCCTCAAGAGATTAAAATTATAAAGTTACTTTTTAAGCATAGGATATGCTCCTGATCATTTCTCCTGGATTGATTATAGAATTCTCTCTGGTTATAAAATTGGACTCTGTGTTGGCCAGTTTCTGCCTTCTGCTCACTCCCAGAAGGGCAGTTCTTTAACCTGTCCTCCATTTAATTTCTTATCTGAGAATGAAAAATAAGAGTCTAAATTAAGAGTTGAAGGTGAGAAAGCAGGCATGGAAACTGGGTGAGAAAAAAATAAACAAACAATGTGTAATTTTTACTTCGGAAAGGCAGCAAGTGAAATAAGCAAAAGAACAGGCTATTTGAGTCACATTAAATTCTGTGCTGTGCTGTGTAAACACATCAAGAGGAAAGTGTTAATCTAATGCGGAGCACACTATGAAAATCTGTCAGTCCAAAACTACTTTATATTTTCAAGGGACTAGAGCTTTGCATTTCTTGGAAGCATTGATCAGTGTAAGTGCAGGTCGATCAAGTCCTTTGTGTTTGCATTTGAATGTTAATCAATCACATTTTATTAAAAATTTAAGGCAAGTGTGAGAATGGGAAAGTGTATGGGTCTGTGCTTATGACAAAGAAGTCAAGTTGAGATCCATTCAGAAATGGCTTGAGAATTTCATAATGTGTGGCATATTTGGAACCCTTCTGGACAACAGATACTGGTGGTAGTAATGGTGAGCTGGGGTTGGAGTAGGACTAATGAACATTTATTGACAATCTCTCATTTGCAAGATGAGAAAGTGCCTTCCATGATGTCTGAACAAATCAACAGTGCATCTAAGCATTCCATTAATCATTATACAAACAATTATAGTAATAATTATCATAATTTAAAGTGTTTTGAATAATGCCATTTAAAAATGTACTTTTTTTTTAATGTGGTAACACATACATAAAAGAATTTACCATTTTAAACCATTTTTAAGTATACAAAAGTGTGACATGAAGTACATTTACACTGTTCTGCAAACATCACCACCATCTACCTCTAGAACTTTTACATCTTCCCAAACTGAAATTTCATATCTGTTACACAATAACTCTCCATTGCCCCCTCCCCTGAGCCCCTGACAACCACCATTTTTCTTCCATCTCTATGAATTTGACCACACCAGGTATCTCATACATGTGGAATTATGCAATATATGTTCTGTTGTGACGAGCTTATTTCACTCATCATAATTGTCCTCAAGGTTCACCTACGTTGTAGCCTGTGTCAGAATGTCCTTCCTTTTTAAGGCTGAATAATATTTCACTGTATGTATGTACCAAATATACTTTGTTTATTTATCAACACACTTTGGTTGCTTCCATCTTTTGGCTATTGTGAATAATGTTGTTATGAACATGGGTGTACAAATGAATGTTCAAATCCCTGCTTTCAGTGCTTTGGGGTATGTGCCCAGAAGTGGAATTGGTTGATCACATGGTAATACTATATTTAATTATTTGAGAAACTACCATTAACAGTGGCTGTGACATTTTATACTCCAATCAGCAATGCACAAATGTTCCTCAAAATTTTATGTAACTGAAAATTAGGAGGG
Organism: Tragelaphus eurycerus; assembly: GCA_935064755.1. Lineage (NCBI taxonomy): Eukaryota > Metazoa > Chordata > Mammalia > Artiodactyla > Bovidae > Tragelaphus > Tragelaphus eurycerus. The sequence continues at coordinate 11,576,768 of CAKXYN010000018.1, forward strand.
GAAACATTGTAAAACGTTGGAAAGGAAAGCTGGGCTATGAAAGGGTAAGTGGAAGAAAGTTCCCTTGTCTTGCTCTTCATTTTTAATTCTCTAAACCAGAATAATTTCGCAACTGGTGAGCCTCAGTGAAGTTTCAGATATGTTCTGATGCTGGTCCTCTAAGCCCTGGTGCAGAGGGAAGAAGTAGACTGTGGGGAAGGCGGTACTGGGACATCAGGCAGGGCCTGGGGCTAACAGCCTGCTACTTGGAACAGCTTTCCTCATTTTTCACCCCAGTGTGCCTAACAAATGTCATCATTTTCTATGTAGGCTAGTATATGAAAAAGTTTAGGAGGCACTGGGAGAAGGCAATGGCACCCCACTCCAGTACTCTTGCCTGGAAAATCCCATGGACGGAGGAGCCTGGTGGGCTGCCGTCTATGGGGTCGCACAGAGTTGGACACGACTGAAGTGACTTAGCAGCAGTAGCAGGGATAAATCCAGGATTAAAATTGAGAAGGGATGTAAAAGTATAAAATATTTGTTCAACATTAGTGTTTACTGAGCACCTGCTCTATTCCAGTGCCTGGGTCAGAACGTGAGGATACTGTGGAGTAATGAAAAAATTAGAAACATGCTTTCAAAGAGCTCAGTCTCTTGAAGGTGAGGTATAAGTAAATAAGCAATGCAAATAGCTTGTAAAGTAATCTACTGAGGGATGAGTAAACTACAAGGCCTTACATACTTACCACAGCCACCAACCCCCACCCATTCAGATCTTGAGATTTGAAGAGAGACCCCTCTGAACTCTTATTTCCTGTCATGGGAGCCCAAATGTAATACCCACTTCCCATTTTGTGGGATATGGATGCTCAAGGCCATGTCAGAAGACGTACAGACTACATGAGTTGAATGCCACTGCTTTTTAAAAAAATTTTTAAATTGATGGATAAAGTGTCAGGACTCCAGAAAATACTTTGCATTACAACAGAAAAAGAATTATAAAAACTCAAAAAAGCCATCCCAAGGACTTCTCTTTAACTGGTCTCCAGGCTAGGTCAGATTCTGATTCTCAGCACCCTGATTTATGTATTATGAGAACCACAACTGTGTAATACTATTGTTTGATTTTTTTACCTGACTCCCATTTATCTCTAAGTGTCATGGTGGAAGAAATCCTACCTAGAAATATTTGTTGGATAGATAAGTGAGTAGGTAGAAAGAGAGCTACAACATAATTGGGACCATCTACATGCAGTAGTCCAGATGCTCACAGTAACTTGGAGAAACTGTACTCGGAAATTAGACACGACATATCCACTACTGGGAATTCTGACAAAATGGTGGCATGGTACTACCACGGTTCTTCCGCTGCAGCACAGTAATTTTCAAAATATCCTGTTAGATCTCTTCCCTAAAATCTTCTCCTCCCCACCCCACAAATAATCAGTCTATAACTCAATGTCTACGTAGGTTGCAATTGTCTGAATTCATGATGTTATTGTACAGTTTTTTGTTAAATGTGTATAATGTACAAATGAGACCCAGAAATATTGCCACACTTTATCTAGAGTACTTTTAAGAGATCATTATCATAATTAGCACAATCATCTCAATTTTTCATCCAACTTTGATTGCTTATATTAAATATACATTTGATGTTTGATTTGAGGTCGAAGGATGATAGAAACCTCTCATTTTAGCTTTCCCATTTTTAACCAGAAGATTATTTTTCAAAAGTCAAAAAAATATCCCAGAGAAATAAGGAAATATGGGATGAGGACTGTGGTAAAAATGCTTTGTAATACACATTTTGATCTGAAATTTTGTAAAAGCATACACGTCCTGATGGAAAGAGGATAATATCTTTTTAACTCAGAGCATCAGTGTTCCAATCTGGCTGAAATTCTGGGAAATGCTGGAAATTCCCAAAGCAAAGTGCCAGATGTCATTTCTGGACCATGGATACGTGGGCTTGGTTGCTAAGAAGATGCTGCCTTCCCTTCGCCACACTCATCTGATTCCCGAGCAACAGGGAGTTGATGTAAGCGGAGCAGGGATCTAACAATGTCAACTGTGCTGACATCATCCTAGCTGTGTGGAGCTGATGGGAATTCAGAATATCAAACATCTTATCAAGGGCAATGACCAGGTGTGACTCATTTCCCTGGAGAAATGGGAGAGAGGAAGGGAGAGGGCAGGATTATCTCTCACTGGCACACACACAGCCTTTCAAACTGAGCAATCTGACTGGCTTATTTAAAAGCAGCAAACAGTGTTCTGTATCCCTCATTTTTCTACCGGAAATACTTTATATTCTATTATGTATTTCAGTGTAGAACCAAGCATTTCAACATTATAATATATCAAAATTCACATCCCTTAGGATCATTAGTTTCTATTTTATGGAAGCCTGGCTATGAGAACAGTTCATACAAAGAATTTTTGATTTTCTCTGTTTTCCCTTCAGCTATCACCTAGTGAACTGTCGAGGTATCACTGATTTGAAAAGGAGCTGAACAAAAGAGCATGCTATAGAGCGGATGACATTGCTTTGGTGTTGCTGAATGAGTACAGCGCTTCAGTATCCTAGCAGAGTATATTGCTTGGTGCCAGAGGAGGGGATGCACAGTGAATGTTTCTTGGATGAATAATACGAAGACCCTGTAAGTTTGGGATTGCAGGTGCCAATATACAGACTCTCACCTACTTTATGGAATTGATTATTTATAAATTATTTTTAATGGATAATGAGCAGTGAAATTGGGCAGTGATTACCACTAGGTAATTACTGCTATAGTAATCAAAATTTGGTGTTGATAAAGGTACTGGTTTCACAAAGTTCTTGTACATTGGAACCTTTCATTAGAATGGTGGGGCTAGGGCAATTAGAAAGGAATGTATGGCAGAGCAGTCAAAAGGCCTTCTTATTCTAAAGATTTAGTGTATATTGCCTTGTGGCTCAGACGGTAAAGAATCTTCCTGCAATGCTGGAAACCTGGGTTTGATCCCTGGGTCAGGAGGACCCCCTGGAGTAGAGCACGGCAACCCACTCCAGTATTCTTGCCTGGAGAATTTCCATGGACAGAGGAGCCTGGCAGGCTATAGTCCATGGGGTCACAAAGAGTCAGACATGACTGAGCAACTAAACACAGTAACCCAAGAGGTAGGGTAGGACAACTGAGGGTTATACACTCTCCAAAATAATCCCAACATGTCTTATCACTCTGTGGAATACTAATTTATCTATGTCTTGTGTCAGCCATAGCATAAGGAATCAAAGAGCAATAATTATTTTTACCTTGTACTCAATGTTAAATAAAGTGCCATTTATTCTTTCATTCACTGTAAATGTTTAGTAAAATGTCATTGGATGATAGACTGTGAAACACATTGGAATAAATATATATCAGTTATGATAAGTATAGACTGGACAGAAAGAGAATGATTATTATGTTTTAGATCAGTCTAAAGGCTAGTACTTAAACAGTTCCGATGGGGTTGGGGACAATGGGAGAGGAATGTAACAAAGGAGGAGTGGCTTCTTTAGGATGATTTCTAGAATAACATAAAGAATTCCAGGTGGTTGTTATGAAGTAAGCTGATAAGAGAGATGAAAGAATGCTAGCAAGTTCCTAAAGGCATCTTTAATGTCTGGAGCAGATGTTGGAAAATGTAGAACAATTTTATATTTCATTTCCTCTCCTTTGAAAGTTATTTTGTAAGGGATTTCTCTCTTTGTCTCCAGTCATAATTCCTAACAGGGACACTGAGAGTCACACAGTGGTTGCTAGTAATGTTTGATGATGATGATGGTGAAGAAGAATTTGAGGATCCTGGACAAGTAATTCTCAGACTGGCTCAGAGGATCTTCTAGAATGTCCTGGTGGAATATCTCCATGTTCCTGAAGAGTTGCCATCATAATATTCCCTGGATCATGACTACTATAAAAATCTGTTCATGTTTTCTCCTTCAATTTCCAGAAGGACCTACCTGATAGTTGTTATGGGTCCCCTTTGGGGATGACATGATGTTCTGCTACAGGGTAGAAAGGATAAAAGATGTGAAATCATTATCCTTGAGACAGAATATTACTTCAGTTGAGAGCATGTGGTTATCACTATTTTATAAATCATGTGAACTAAGGCAAAGCTTCTCCCTCTGCACCTTATGGAGAGAAAATAGTATTCCTTATCACCAATGGACAGAACAACATTGTAGCATGTCTCCCCTTGGGGGGCCAATCTTAACACTTAGCCTGAGATGTGAAGGAAAATTTAGAAGCTATAAGGGAGCAATTTTTTTTAACTATTTAGAAAATTCCTCCCCTTGGGTTTTGTTTAGAGAATGATTGTATGATTTGTATGATTGGTAATCATGCTTACATTTCTTTTGAGGAAGACAATAGTTGTTTCTCTCTTCAAATAATCACATCTAGTAAAGAAAGCTCCTGTACACTTCTGCTGCCATCAGGATGCTGAACTAGACAGGATGTAAACGAAGAATATGGAGTTCTTGAAAACTTCTTGAGCTTGAAATGCAGAATAGAGATCAAAACAGTTATAAGCAGTGTTCCTTGTTACTTTGCTGACCACACAGGGTTATGAAACTGTGATTAGCCCCCTTCTAGGTCCTGCTTATTTAACTTATATGCAGAGTACATCATGACAAACGCTGGGCTGGAAGAAGCACAAGCTAAATCAAGATTGCCGGGAGAAATATCAATAACCTCAGATATGCAGACGACACCATCCTTATGGCAGAAAGTGAAGAGGAACTCAAAAGCCTCTCGATGAAAGTGAAAGAGGAGAGTGAAAAAGTTGGCTTAAAGCTCAACATTCAGAAAACGAAGATCATGGCATCTGGTCCCATCACTTCATGGGAAATAGATGGGGAAACAGTGGAAACAGTGTCAGACTTTATTTTGGGGGGCTCCAAAATCACTACAGATGGTGATTGCAGCCATGAAATTAAAAGACGCTTACTCCTTAGAAGGAAAGTTATGACCAACCTAGATAGCATGTTCAAAAGCAAAGACATTACTTTGCCAGCAAAGGTCCGTCTAGTCAAGGCCATAATTTTTCCTGTGGTCATGTATGGATGTGAGAGTTGAACTGTGAAGAAAGCTGACTGCAGAAGAATTGATGCTTTTGAACTGTGGTGTTGGAGAAGACTCTTGAGAGTCCCTTGGACTGCAAGGAGATCCAACCAGTCCATTCTAAAGGAGATCAGTCCTGGGTGTTCTTTGGAAGGAATGATGCTAAAGCTGAAACTCCAGTACTTTGGCCACCTCATGCAAAGAGTTGACTCACTAGAAAAGACTCTGATGCTGGGAGGGATTGAGGGCAGGAGGAGAAGGGGACGACAGAGGATTAGATGGCTGGATGGCATCACCGACTCGATGGATGTGAGTTTGAGTGAGCTCCGGGAGTTGGTGATGGACAGGGACGTCTGGCATTCTGTGATTCATGGGGTCACAAAGAGTCGGAAATGACTGAGAGACTGAACTGAGCTGAACTGAGGTCCTTTATGAATAATTGAATAATCAGTGATTATTATTAGAGTAGGACTTACTTACTTATTTATCTTGGAAAATTCTACTAGCTATGAGATTTGGGGAGTGTATATTAAAATAAATGGGAGGTGATTTACTATGTACACACTAAAACTGCTGTCATAAGAGCTCAAAATAGCAGAATTAAACAAGATAAAGTTTACTGCAGAGGGGGTGAAGAAGACCACCAGCCGGAGTCAATCCGGGTCTCTCTCATGTAGTAGTCCAGAGTGGTAAGGTGGCTCTGTCAATCTCAACTTCAGTCTTTTATCGCTGGGTGCAAGAGAGCAGTTCCCTTTCTTTCCATCTCCCAGACAGCCAGTGCAAAGGAGGAAGAAGTCAGGGTAGTGCGTGTCCAGTTGTTTTAAAAACAAGACCTGAAAGGGACACATATTGCTTCTCATATTCCACTTGTTTGAGTCTATAATATGGACAGATTCACTTGCCAGGAAAGCCGAGAGGTCTTGAAATACCCTGGTAAAACTATTGCTATGGAGAGCAGATATTGGGGACAACCACTAGTTGTCCATACAGCCTTAGGAGATCTGGGTTTGGAGGATGCTGAGAGATATTAAGGGCCTCAGCTATAGTGCTCTTCAAAGTACATTTCCTCACAGCCTGGAAGAATCATTCTATCCTAATGGAGACTGTAGTAGGTTAGTGACTTTCAGTATTCAGAGGAAAAGCACCTATGGGAAGATGATAATATGTGATGCCCAGAGAAATTGTTTCACCTGGTACTCCCAAGATAATGATTGACAGCATGGCCCTAAAAAATCCCTTAGAATGCTTCTTCTCAAGAGAGGCTAAGGAAACCTAAGCTTTATCCAGGGGCTTGGAGCCACAGATTCTTTCTGCTATATGAGCTTCTGTGAAAGGGAAAGGGCAAACCAGTACCTTCAGGGGAAGGTATAGTTAGAGTTTACGGAAATGACTTGTTAAAGAGGATGGTGACTTCCACTAGAAAGTGTTGACTAGAGTCATAGGAACACTAGATCTTCAGTGATTTGAGGTTTTGGAATAAAATCTGGAAAAAGATAATTGATAAAGAAGGTGGTACTAGAAAGGGGTTGGCAGTTACAGGATCCTTTACTTTTGTTGTTTGTTGTTATTTAGTCACTAGTTGTGTCCAACTCTGTTGCTACCCCATGGACTGTATATAGCCCTGCCAGTTTCCTCTGCCCATGAGATTTCTTTTAAATAAGGCCAAATTAAGTGGAGGCCTGTTGTTAGCTAATGTGACTGGTTCCTTAGGAGTTCCACTGTTGCCCAGAAGACTGTTATGTATTCTGTATAATTTTAAGACATGTAGGATTTGCCACAATGCAAATCCTGTTAAAAGTATGCCAGCATTGGACACGACTGAGCGACTTCACTTTCATGCATTGGAGAAGGAAATGGCAACCCACTCCAGTGTTCTTGCCTGGAGAATCCCAGGGGTGGGGGAGTCTGGTGGGCTTCCGTCTATGGGGTCGCACAGAATCAGACACCACTGAAGTGACTTAGCAGCAGCAGCAGAAAGCTCAAATATCTATGGCTACAAACATGAGGCATGGTTGGCAGAGCTGGTGATGATGGCAGTGGTTGACAGTGCTGGGTATAATATGGAGGGTAAGTTAAGTGTGATACACACAGGACCCACAGTTAATCCATAAGATTTTCCTGGTTCAAGTTGATTATGAGTCAGTGTTCCTCTAAAAGTAAATAAAGGTTTGAGGATGCCTTAATGAGTTTCTAATTACTCTGAGAATCTGTAAAAATCTTATTTAGATTGTCCTATTTAGATCTCACAAGGTCCTCTGGAATCATCTTAGACTGGCAGAGGTTCCTGGGTCACAAGAACTTGTGATAAGTAAGTTCTGACACTGATATGAAGCCCAGCCTATTTATAATCTGAGCCCTGGTATAGTTTTTGGTCTCAAGGCCTTAGCCAAAACAGTGCCTCTGGCAGTGTACAGTCTCTGCAAAAGGTACAAAGAAGAGGTGTTTCCCCATCTAGTTAGAAACTACTTAATATATGCCTACAAGCTTCATTGTTGAGACAGTAGTAGACTGAACCCACAAGCCTCCTAGGATTTACGATTATTTGCTCAAGTGTTGTTGGTATATTTTGTACTTTTTGTAGTAACAGAGTCCTATCAAAACTGTATGCAAGTGACTAGGCCTTTATGCTGTTGATAATATTATGATGATATTTGGCCAAGGGATCCAGAGTATTCATATCCAGATCTTTACTGGCCATTATCACCTAGGAAGACCCATGAAGTAGTTGCAGGTTGCATAAAGAAGGCAAATAAAAGTATCATATTGTTATTTTCTGCACTACATCCAAATTCCAATGCAGAGCTCTGGTGCATTTAGCTGGACTTTTTTGGTAAAGTCCTTTACTTAAGTATTGTATATGTTGAACAGCAAAAAGCCAGAAGCTGAAAGGCCGACTTGCTTCATTTTCACCTCCCAGCTAAACCTTGGCTTGCATATTATATTTAAGGCCTCATACACCCTTGGCAAGCAGAAAGGTAAGCAAGGTTGAGAGACCTAAGTAAGGTGGATAAGAGTTCAAACTTTAGGATCATATTTTAAATCTCCAAACTCCTGGGAATCAGTTTCCAAAAAGGACAAAATGACCCAGAGGCCATTCCTAATTGCCTTGAAATTCTAACCAATGGAATTGAGGCCTACTGTGTTCTCTTGTTTGACCAATTTACATCAGTTCAGTTCAGTTCAATTCAGTCGCTCAGTCATGTCTGACTCTTTGCAACCCCATGAATTGCAACATGCCAGGCCTCCCTGTCCATCACCAACTCCCAGAGCTCACTCAAACTCATGTCCATCGAGTCAGTGATGCCATCCAGCCATCTCATCCTCTGTCGTCCCCTTCTCCTCCTGCCCTCAATCCTTCCCAGCATCAGAGTCTTTTCCAATGAGTCAACTCCTTGCATGAGGTGGCCAAAGTACTGGAGTTTCAGCTTTAGCATCATTCCCTCCAAAGAAATCCCAGGGCTGATCTCCTTCAGAATGGACTGGTTGGATCTCCTTGCAGTCCAAGGGACTCTCAAGAGTCTTCTCCAGCACCACAGTTCAAAAGCATCAATTCTTCTGCAGTCAGCTTTCTTCACAGTCTAACTCTCACATCCATACATGACCACAGGAAAAACCATAGCCTTGACTAGGCGAACCTTTGCTGGCAAAGTAATGTCTCTGCTTTTGAATATGCTGTCTAGGTTGGTCATAACTTTCCTTCCAAGGAGTAAGCGTCTTTTAATTTCATGGCTGCAATCACCATCTGCAGTGATTTTGGAGCCCCCCAAAATAAAGTCTGACACTCTTTCCACTGTTTCCCCATCTATTTCCCATGAAGTGATGGGACCAGATGCCATGATCTTCGTTTTCTGAATGTTGAGCCTTAAGCCAACTTTTTCACTCTCCTCTTTCACTTTAATCAAGAGGCTTTTGAGTTCCTCTTCACTTTCTGCCATAAGGGTGGTGTCATCTGCATATCTGAGGTTATTGATATTTCTCCTGGCAATCTTGATTCCAGCTTGTGCTTCTTCCAGCCCAGCAACCCACCTTTTATTTAAGGGTGTAGAGGAAAGAGGGCATTATAGAGAATATCGGCAAGGAGGGGTTATTAGTGCACCCAGGAAGTCCAAGAAGCTCTTTTAAGGGGCCCATAGCTACCTTATTCTCTCCAGAAATATGATATTGTTCTTGGAATAATGCAAACTGAAGAAATAGGCCACAGTTATTATATATTTCCAACTGAGAATTCTGCATTTATGCTTTTGGTTTTACCTGGTTTTATATCATAGACTCTGGATGAATACTGAGAAGGAGTGAATGGAATCTATTTGGGGTGCCACCAGCAGACACATTGTGTGGCTCAAATCCTTACAGTAATTTCAATGGCATAATGTAAAATAGAACGCAGAGTTTTCACCATTAGGGTCATTGCCCTGACCAGATCAAGCTTTTCCCCTTCCTTTGAAGAAATGCTGCCTGTGTTGAGTTCTGCACACATACTTTAAATAACTCATTATTTTCTCACAAGATCTTTTGTTAATTTTCATCATTGAGATACTATTTCCCTGATTTGTATTTCAGTATTTTCTTTCTTATTTTACAACATTAATTTTGTTTTAAATCCCCTGTCTCCTGAAGCACACCATTTTCTTGCCTGGGGATATAGTTTTCCATTTGGCACTTCCATTTTGATTGAGGGATCAAACAATAAAGGCTCATCTCTGTACAAAGGACAATTTATTATTTATGTGTATCAGAAAAACGTGTAGCTTTCTGCAGTGTGTGGGAAATGGAGGGAGTGAATATTCAACCTATCTGATTGATAGTTATATTAAAGGTTGTAGTCAGTTAAATAAGTCCCTTTGGGTTGATATGATAAGAGCCTTATGTTTTCTTTGAAATATTATTTCAGTAAATATTCGGTATTTATAATTTATTGCTTGTCCTGCTGTATTTTCCAACTGCTGTCCACCAAGGGATCACAATAGGAATGTTGTTTGGAAAATATTAATTGTTGAAAATGTGTTTTGAAAAATAACACTTAAGTAAAATATATTTTAAAAAATTGTATGCTTCCTGAAACTAAATATTGACATTTAAGGTCTGGGATTATTGCATTGATCTTTCTCCGGTGGCTCTAGAAAAAAATCCCTTCAGGCAATATTATTTAACATAATTGGTTTTTTAGCATATTGAGAGATAAGGAACAATGTAATCTAGTGTTCCAATTTGGAACTGGAATGTCACATAGACCAAGGCCAAACTGTGATTTTCTCTACAATAGGGACTGGTATATTTTTCCAGGTTGAAATATTCTTTATTGTCTTTTTTCTTTTGAATTTCAATCCATCATCAGTATTAGAGGTTTCTTTCTAAAAGAAAATAAAATTCTCCTCCAAAAGTACACTGTGAAGATTGATAATAATAATTTCTTTTAAAAAAATGTCATGTGGATATATGGCAAAACCAGTATAATATTGTAAAGTTAAAAAATAAAATAATTAAAAAAATAAATAAATAAAGGGTTACTGCCATCTATCAGGAAAAAAAAAAAAAGTCTTCAGGTTGCTTTTAACTTTTTTTCCCCCCAACTTGGTTAGAAGTATTTTAGAAGTTGAAAAGCATAAGTCTGAGCAATATCCTGAAGTAGTGACACTAAGTCACTGTTTGAATCAGTGACAGTGACTCAACGATTCTTCTTACCTTCTACTGGATAGCATCAAAATACTAAAAGTAACCCTTTTATTCACTATCAACATTTATATCCTTTTAGAATTCTTGAGTCCTCAGACTCACATTGAAATATAAATTGCCTTTACAACATCAAAACAATTTTGTAACTTACTATTTTTTGGGGGAAATAAAGTGGACCAATGGAAGTGTCTTTAAAATGATTATGTGATTGAGTGGCTTTCACACTGTACAATCCCATCAAAATATAAGCACTGGGGACTTCACCATGCACGTTGCTACCTATTAGCTTTTGGGTATCAGAGTGCACACCGTTTTTTCCAGGGGCTTACAAATGTCCTGGAGATAGTCATACTAGAAAGTTCAAATGGAATTCAGTCAAATCTCAGATTATGGTTTGATAAAAGCAAAATTCAGATATCTTACAGGACTTGACTGTACTGAGTAGAATATCCAACTTCAATCTCAGCACAGTGTTTGCTCAGCTGAATGGCCACAGATAGTCTGCACATGTGGGTTTGGCCTCCCACGTGGATGCCCTTTAAAGGATATTCTAGGTCTTTCTCCTCAGCTTTTGGTTCTATCCATTTCATCTATGATCATGCTCTACTCCCCATTCTGCCAGTCTGTGTACCCCTCATTTAGAGTCCCAAAGTTTTCTGGGACTTTCTATCTATTGTCTGTCCCATCTACAGTTTTGTATAAATCTATATCTTGCCTATTTTTCAAGAGCTTTTCTGCTCTTAACAAATTTTACCTTTTGCAGATCCAAATTCATATGAATCAAAACTACTGTCAAAACTATTGTTTTTGAAGAGGGCTTTAAGAAACCATTTGGAAGTTAAAAAAAAATACAAGAGATTAATGACTAGCTGAACTTTGTGTACTGCTACTATAAATATTCCAGTTCCCCTTGAGGCTGACCAGAACAAATCATCTCCAAAGGAAAAAAAAGCACAGAGAATAATCCAAGTTTCTATTTACTGCCTTCACTATACTTCAGAGTACCTCTAAAGTACAGAGCTACTATACCCAGGCAGGATTACTGAAAATAGACACTTTGGTGAAATTATTGAATTACAAAGATAAACAGAAATTTCTGCAAACTTTCAGTCAGTTGACTTAAACAAAACAAAGCAACACACACACACACACACACACACACACACACACAAGCCCCAAACATACAGGACACTCCCGTTTATTTAAAAAGGAAAATGATACTAGCATGAGCTGGAAAATAATGAAACAATGTTGTAGCATAGTTTCTTTAAAAAGGAATTTGATCTGAATATAGTAATTAAAATATTTAAAGAAAATTTAGAAAACTATTGTATGATCTTGCACCTGTAGGAACCTAAAAAAGTAAACTCAGAAATCATATAGGAAAAAATAGAGATATTAAACTACATTAAAAATGTTTGAGTATAATATATTCAGTAAATAAAGTTTAAAAATAACAGAGTTGACTGGAAAAATTATTTGCAACCCAAATGATACCAAAAAGCTAATCTATTTGATTCTACATATTGATAAGATAAAAGATCTAATAGAAAGATGTACAAAAGTTAAAAATAACTATGAGAAGAGAAAAATCTACATGGTATTTAAACATTTATTAGCATGCTTTACCATATTAACAGGAAAATAAAAATTAAAACAAGAAGATATTCTTTACCCATCTGATTAGTAAAAACTACAGAGCTGTCAAAGATACAACATGGATTGCTTTGACACTTGGCAAGGTGAAGTGCTATAACTTTGCCATGAAAAATCTAGAAATTTCTATTATAATTTTAAAACATATCCCAGTCTATGCCCCAACCACTGATGCTGAAGACGTTGAAGTTGACCAGCTCTATGAAGTGTGTGTGTGGACGCACAAGACCTTCTGGAACTAACATCAAAAAAAAAAAAAAAAAGATGTCCTTTACATCATAGGGGATTGGAATGCAAAAGTAGAAAGTCAAGAGATACCTGGAGTAACAGGCAAGTTTGGCCTTGGAGTAAAAAATGAAGCAGGGAAAAGGCTAACAGAGTTTTGTCAAAAGAACACATGTCATAGCAAACACTCTCTTCCAACAACACAAGACACAGCTTTACACATGGACATCACCAAATGATCAATATTAAAATCAGGTTGATTATATTCTTCACAGCCAGAGATGGAGGAGTTCTATACAGTCAGCAACAATAATACTGGGAGCTGACTGAGGCTCAGATCATCAGCTCCTTATAGCAAAATTTAGGATCAATTGAAGAAAGTAGAGAAAATCACTAGACCATTCAGGCATGACCTAAATCAAATCCCTTACGATTATACAATGGAGGTGAACAGTAGATTCAAGGGATTAGATCTGGTAGACAGAGTGCATCAAGGACTATGGACAGAGGTTTGTAACACTGTACAGGAGGCAGTGATCAAAACCATTGCTAAGACAAAGAAATGCAAAAAGGCAAAATGGTTGTCTGAGGAGGCCTTACAAATAGCTGAGAAAAGAAGAGAAGCAAAAGGCAAAGGAGAAAGGGAAAGATATAGCCAACTGAAAGCAGAGTTCCAGAAAGTAGCAAGGAGAGATAAGAAAGGCTTCTTAAGAGAACAATGCAAAGAAATAGAGAAAAACAATAGAATTGGAAACACTAGAGATCTCTTCAGAAAATTAGAGATACCAAGGGAATATTTTGTGCAAAGATGGGCACAATAAAGGACAGATCAGATCAGATCAGATCAGTCGCTCAGTCGTGTCCGACTCTTTGCGACCCCATGAACCGCAGCACGCCAGGCCTCCCTGTCCATCACCAGCTCCCGGAGGTCACTCAGACTCGCATCCATCGAGTCAGTGATGCCATCCAGCCATCTCATCCTCTGTCGTCCCCTTCTCCTCCTGCCCTCAATCCCTCCCAGCATCAGAGTCTTCTCCAATGAGTCAACTCTTCGCATGAGGTGGCCAAAATATTGGAGTTTCAGCTTTAGCATCATTCCTTCTAAAGAAATTCCAGGATTGATCTCCTTCAGAATGGACTGGTTGGATCTTCTTGCAGTCCAAGGGACTCTCAAGAGTCTTCTCCAACACCACAGTTCAAAAGCATCAATTCTTCGGCGCTCAGCCTTCTTCACAGTCCAACTCTCACATCCATACATGACCACAGGAAAGACCATAGCCTTGACTAGGCGAACCTTTGTTGGTAAAGTAATGTCTCTGCTTTTGAATATGCTATCTAGGTTGGTCATAACTTTCCTTCCAAGGAGCAAGCGTCTTTTAATTTCATGGCTGCAGTCACCATCTGCAGTGATTTTGGAGCCCAGAAAAACAAAGTCTGACACTGTTTCCACTGTTTCCCCATCTATTTCCCATGCAGTGATGGGACCAGATGCCATGATCTTCGTTTTCTGAATGTTGAGCTTTAAGCCAACCTTTTCACTCTCCACTTTCACTTTCATCAAGAGGCTTTTTAGCCCCTCCTCACTTTCTGCCATAAGAGTGGTGTCATCTGCATATCTGAGGTTATTGATATTTCTCCCGGCAATCTTGATTCCAACTTCTGTTTCTTCCAGTCCAGCATTTCTCATGATGTACTCTGCATATAAGTTAAATAAACATGGTGACAATATGCAGCCTTGACGTACTCCTTTTCCAATAAAGGACAGAAACAGTATAAACTTAAGAGAAGCAGAAGAGATTAAGCAGAGGTGGCCAGAATACACAGAACTATACAAAAAAGGTTTTAATGACCCAGATAACCATGGTGGTGTGGTTACACACCTAGAACCAGACATCCTAGAGTGAGAAATCAAGTGGGCCTTAGGAAGCATCACTACAAACAAAGCTAGTGGAGGTGATGGAATTCCAATTGAGCTATTGCTAATCCTAAAAGATGATGCCATTAAAGTGCTGCACTCAATATATCAGCAAATTTGGAAAACTCAGCAGTATCCACAGGACTTGAAAAGGTCAATTTTCATTCCAATCTCAAAGAAGGTCAATGCGAAAGAATGTTCGAACTACCATACAGTTGTGCTCATTTCACAAGCTAGCAAGATAATGCTCAAAATCTTTCAAGCTAGACTTCAGCAGTATGTGAACCAAGAATTTCCAAAGGCACAAGCTGGATTTAGAAGAGGCAGAGGAACCAGAGTTCAAATTGACAACATGTGTTGGATCATAAAGAAAGCAAAGGAATTCTACCAAAACATCCATTTCTGCTTCATTGACTACTTGAAAGCCTTTGACTGTGTTATTGTTTTTCAGTTGCTAAGTTGTGTCCAACTCTTTTAGACTCCAATTGCAGAAGTCAGGCTTCTGTGTCCTTCACTATCTCCCTGAGGTTTCTCAAACTCATGTCCATTGAGACAGTGATGCCATCCAATCATCTCATCCTCTGTGATCATCCCCTCATCTTTTTGCCCTCAATCTTTCCCAGCAGCAGGGTCTTTTCAAATGAGTCAATTCTATGCATCAGGTGGCCAAAATATTGGAGCTTTAGCTTCAACATCTGTCCTTCCAATGAATATTCAGGACTGATTTCCTTTAGGATTGCCTGGTTTGATCTCCTTGCTGTCCAAGGGACTCTCAAGAGTCTTCTCCAGCACCACAGTTTGAAGGTGTCAATTCTTCAGCGCTCAGCCTTCTTTATGGTTCAATTCTCACAACCCTAAATGACTGTGTGGATCACAACAAACTCTGGAGAAGTCTTAAAGAGATGGGAATACCAGACCTCCTTACCTGCATCCTGAGAAACCTGTATGCAGGTCAAGAAGCAACAGTTAGAACCAGACTTGGAACAATGGACTCTTTCAAAATTGGAAAAGGAGTACATCAAGGCTGTGTAATGTCACACTGCTTATTTAACTTATATGCAGAGTACATCATGTGAAATGCTGGGCTGGATAAATCATAAGCTGGAATCAAGATTGCCAGGAAAAATATCAACAACCTTACATATATAGAATATACCACTCTAATGTCAGAAAACAAAAAGGAATTAAAGAGCTTCTTGATGATGGTGAAAGAGGAGAGTGAAAAGTTGGCTTAAAACTCAACATTCAAAAAACTATGATCATGGCATTTGGTCCCATCATTTCATGGCAAATAGATGGGGAAAAAGAAACAGTACAGATTTTATTTTCTTGGGTTCCAAAATTACTGCTGATGGTGACTGCAGCCATGAAACTAAAGACACTTGCTCCTTGGAAGTAAAGCTATAACAAACCTAGATGGTGTATTAAAAAGCAGAGACATCACTTTGCTGACAAATGTCCATATAGTCAAGGCTATTGTTTTTCCAGTAGTCATGTACGGATTTGAGAGTTGGACTAGAAAGCAGGCTGAGCACCGAAGCACTGATGCTTTGAAATTGTGATGTTGCAATGAGGTACTATCTCATGCCGGTGAGAATGGCTACCATCAAAAAGTCTACAAACAATAAATACAGAGAGGGTGTGGAGAAAAGGGAACCCTCTTACACTGTTGGTGGGTATGCAAACTAGTTCAACCACTATGGAGAACAGTGTGGAGATTCCTTAAAAAACTGGAATTAGAACTGCCATATGACCCAGCAATCCCACTGCTCAGCATACAGACTGAGGAAACCAGAATTAAAAGAGATACATATACCCTGATGTTCATTGATGAACTGTTTAGAATAACAAGGACATGGAAGCAACCCAGATGTCCAGCAGCAAATGAATGGATAAGGAATTTGTGGTACATATACACAATGGAATATTAATTAACTATAAATAAGAACACATTTGAGTCAGTTCTATGAGGTGGATGAAATTGGAGCCTATTATACAGAGTGAAGTAAGTCAGAAATAGAAACACCAATAGAGTATATTAATACATATATGTGGAATTTAGAAAGATGGCAATGATGACCCTATATGAAAGACAGCAAAAGAGACACAGACATAAATAATAGACTTTTGGAGTATGTGGGAGAAGGAGAGAATGGGATGATTTGAGAGAATAGCATAGAAACATGTGTATTACCATATGCAGAATAGATGACCAGTGTGAATTCAATGCATGAAGCAGGGCACTCAAAGCCAGTGCTCTGGGACAACCCAGAGGAATGGGCTGGGGAGGGAGGTGGGAGGGGGGTTCAGGATGGGGGGACACATGCACCCGTGGCTGAGAATGTCGATGTATGGCAAAAGCAACCATAATATTATCAAGTAATTAGCCTCCAATTAAAATAAATGAATTAATTTAAAAATTGTGGTGTTGGAGAAGACTCTTGAGAGTTCCTTAGACTGCAAGGATATCAAACCAGGCAATCCTAAAGGAAATCAGCCCTGAATATTTTATTGCAAGGACTGATTCTGAGGCTGAAGCTCCAATACTTTGGCCATGTGATGCTGAGGGCAGA
This sequence comes from Tragelaphus eurycerus, assembly GCA_935064755.1. Lineage (NCBI taxonomy): Eukaryota > Metazoa > Chordata > Mammalia > Artiodactyla > Bovidae > Tragelaphus > Tragelaphus eurycerus. The sequence continues at coordinate 11,593,888 of CAKXYN010000018.1, forward strand.
CTCATTGGAAAAGACCCTTATGTTGGGAAAGACTGAGGGCAGGAGGAGAAGGGGGCAATAGAGGATGAGATGGTTGGATGGCATCATTGACTCAATGGACATGAGTTTGAGCAAACTCTGAGAGAGGAGATAATGGACAGGGAAGCTTGGTGTGCTGCAGTCCATGGGGTTGCAAAGAGTCAGACCCTACCTAGTGACTGAATGACAACAACAATCCATGACCCAGTGACTTCCTAGTGAAAATTCATCTTATAGAAATAAAACCAGAATGTTGGCAATATGCACAAGAATGTTTTACTGTGGTGCTATTTGTAATGATAGAAGTTTCTAGAGATTTGATTTACTATCAATAGAAGGATGATAGACTAAAACTAATGTATAGTTTTGGACAATTTTGTAAACTTTACCATGAATGAGTTAAGTCCTTTATCTATTGACCTGATAGAATGTCTATAATATATATTAAGGAACAGTATTCATTTAAGGGTAATATGAGGTGTTTAAAATCCCATTTTCAAAAATAAGAAATGGCAGCCACCACAAAGCACGCTGTATATGTATATTTTTGTTTGCAAATATACATTTGAGTATGTGGCAAGATATGTAAAGAAAAATAAACTGATTACGTGGGAATAGAGGAAGGGTGAGGAAAAAGACTTTGTTTTTAACCACTTCTTGTATTTATCTTGTATTTATACACTATTAATAAAGCAAAATTAATACATTTTGAAAATATTTATTGTGTTTATTGAATGTTTGTATTAAGAATATTGAGAAAGAATCTATTTATTTTGACTTTCTAATCTATGATCCAATTTGTGGAAGAATTTTTCTGAATTGTTTAGGTTGACAAAATTCATAATGTCTAATGTCTATTATCTGGGTTCTTATAATTTATCCTATTGATGATGAAAAGCTATTTTAATCAATATATAGCTGTTAGGGTATAAACTCCTTAAGGGCAGAGTCTTACAGATTTTCCTATCTTTCTCAGGATTTTGAATAGTGTTTGTGGAAAATAGGCTGAATTGTACCTTTCTCTTTTTTTCTTTAATTACTGTGTTCCTTCTAGACTTCAACAAAAGAGTAAAATGGATTTTATTGAATTTAAAATAACAACAATTGCACTATGGATTCAAATATCACTGTTTGATGCAACCAACTTGAACCAAAGGATGCTTCAAATCCCTCTGTGCTGAAGATAAATATACTCAAAGCTTTAGAGTGTCTCTTGAGGGAATTCAGAATGAAGCAGACTCTTGGCTTTACTTCACAATTTTAACTATCAAAGGGGTAAAGTAAGACCATCTTGTGACCAAAGTGAGGATTGCTGGGGCCAATTTATGAGTTCGTTTTAGTCACCAATTTTAAATAAACTTTTACTTTTAATACTTTAAATGATTTTTATGAAATGTTGTATATATGGTCAAATCTTAAAAGAAGTATTACATCCCATATAGCTTAGTGATTCAGAGTTTGGGCTATTTATCTAGCTGGCTTGTGTGCAAAACCAGCTCTGCTACCTACCATCTCTGATACCTTTAACAAGTTACATCATCTCTGTGTGCCTTGGTGCCTCTTCTGAAAAATGGGGATAATGAGTTACCTACATCCTAGGGTTGTTGGCATGCCTGGAAAATCCCATAGATGGAGGAGCCTGGTAGGCTGCAGTCCATGGGGTCGCTAGGAGTCGGACACGACTGAGCGACTTCACTTTTACTTTTCACCTTCATGCATTGGAGAAGGCAATGGCAACCCACTCCAGTGTTCTTGCCTGGAGAATCCCAGGGATGGGGGAGCCTGGTGGGCTGCCCTCTATGGGATTGCACAGAGTCGGACATGACTGAAGTGACTTAGCAGCAGCAGCAGCAGTAGGGTTGTTGGCAAGATCTTAGAAGAGATACTGGCACATAGGAATGCTAAAAAATGATAGTCACCAATGTTTATCATATGTTTAATAATTAGTACAAATATGCTTAGAGATTATGGTTCACAAGTAAGAAACATGCAGAGACTTGGATACTGAAAGTGGTCTTTTATAAATGTCTCACATGCACAGCTCAGGTATTCACATTTTTGAACTCTTCTCTCTTTTTAAAATTATTTCCCATATTTCTCTACTTCTTTTCAAACTCAGTGGAAATTCTTTGTACTTTCTTATTCCTGTGATTACAGCTACCATGATGGACTTATGTATTATTTATGTATTGCTTTGTAACAATTATCATGAAATTTAGAATCTTAAAAAAATAGACATATATTATCTCACATAGTTTCTGTGGGCCAGGCATTCTGGAGCAGTGTAGTTGGGTGATTCTGGCTTAGGGTGTCTAAGGAGAGTGTAGTCAACATGTCGGCTAATTTGAAGACTTGAGTGGGGTTGGGGGAAACACTGCCATAATGGCTCACTCATGCAGTAGGCAAGTTGGGGCTGGCTGTGAGCAAGAGGCTTAGGTTCCCCACCATGTGACCAATCTATAGGACTGGCTGAGTATTCTCATGACACAGTTGCTCCCTTCCCCAAGAGCAAGTGATGAAAGAGAACACAAAGTGAAAGCCACAATATATATTTGAAGATTGTATTTGTTTAGATAAGTTTTAGTTTCACTGGAAAATTGAGAGGAAAATATAGAGATTTCTGCACATACTCCGTGCCCTCACATGCATAGCCTCCCCCATTATCAACATTCCTCACTTGAATGGTGCATTTGTTACAACTGATGAAATGACATTGCCACATCATAATCACCCAAAGTCCATAGTTTACATTTTGGTCACTCTTAGTTCACAATATCTTTCATGATTTCACTTTGTAAGTCATATTCTGTTATTTCTGCAGTATCTCATTGATATTCAATGTGGGAGGGAATTACACAAGGGCATGGATACCAAGAGGCAATAATCCTTAGGATGTTGACTACTCCACCATTTCTCATTTCATATATTTATTCAGTTAGTATATCATTTGTGCATTATCTCTTACATTTAAGGCACTACTAGGCCAGGTGCTGTATTGAGGCATAAAGATGTGTAAGTTGTGAGTTCTGCTCATAAAAGCTTAATATTAGGTGCAGAGAATGAAATCCTCACTTGCATAGTTGTAGTACAGGAAGTATGGAATATATATCAAGGAAGTATTGATATCAGTAAGCTTCTTACGTGTTCAAAGAAAGAGGAATAAGATCTGGCTGAAGTTTCGGATGAAATGGAATGTAATCTACGTCTCTAAGAATAAAACAGAATCACTGTGAGCGGAGATGAGGGAAAGTGCATTTCATGCAGAGTAAAAAATGTGAACAGAATCACAGAATTGAGAAAGCAAGCTGAATTTAGAGGCCAGCAACAAGGACATTTTAGAGTAAAAGAGTACAATTTATGCAGGAAGGTAAAGGGAGAGAAAAGTAGACAAAGGCCAGTTTAACCAATTCCTTAGATGCTTTGTAAGTTTAAACTTTTTAAAACATGCAGCAAGCAATGGGAGCATATAGAGTTGGGTTTTTGTTTTGTTTTGTTTTTTAACTGACAAGTAATATGATTGCAGCCATTAAGTTAAAGGACGCTTACTCCTTGGAAGGAAAGTTATGACCAACCTAAAGGTCTGCCTAGTCAAGGCTATAGTTTTTCCAGTAGTCATGTATGGATGTGAGAGTTGGAGTATAAAGAAAGCTGAGCACTGAAGAATTGATGCTTTTGAACTGTGGTGTTGAAGAAGACTCTTGAGAGTCCCTTGGACTGCAAGGAGATCCAACCAGTCCATCCTAAAGGAGATCAGCTCTGGGTGTTCATTGGAAGGACTGATGCTGAAGCTGAAACTCCAATACTTTGGCCACCTGATGCAAAGCACTGACTCATTAGAAAAGACCGTGATGCTGGGAAAGATTGAGGGCAGGAGGAGGAAGAGATGACAGAGGATGAGATGGTTGGATGGTATCACCGACTCAATGGACATGAGTTTGGGTGGACTCCAGGAGTTGGTGATGGACAGGGAGGCCTGGCATGCTGCGATTCATGGGGTTGCAAAGAGCTGGACACGACTGAGTGACTGAACTGAACTGAATGTGACAAAAAGGGTATTTTAGGTTATTTTCCAGGAGGAGTTAGAGATGGAAAGATGGGAGACGAGAGGAACTGGTTAGGAAGAGCTTATAACAGTCCTAAGGAGAGCAAGTAATACAACAAATGCTATAGTAGGATTATAAAGTAACAGGAGCAATCTTGAAGGGGGCATTTGCAGAATTTAGCAACTAATTGGATACTTCATTTGAGGAAATCTTCCCCAATAACTTGGTTTAAAAAGGAAGACGATCAATTTATAATAGGATGATGACTTTCAAAGGACTAGAAGATCCCTTGATGCTCTTTCCTTTTTCCCACAGTAAGCCTGAGCATTTCTGAGGAATCCTAGCACTGAGGTGAGAAAAGAGCATAATAGGGGGCATAAAAGGGCTAGAATCTCAAGAAATATAGTTAAATTAGTTGGCTTAAGGTTTTGTTCAGCTCAATTGGTAACCGTTTAAGGGATGGGATGGCAAGGGATGGGAAGGTGAGAGGATTATGGGATGAGAATAATATGGTTGAGGTCACATGTTTGAGATCATATGATGGACATGGTTTCAAGTTTGCTGCTGCTGCTGCTGCTAAGTCGCTTCATTCGTGTCCGATTCTGTGCGACCCCATAGATGGAAGCCCACCAGGCTCCCCCATCCCTGGGATTCTCCAGGCAAGAACACTGGAGTGGGTTGCCATTGCCTTCTCCAATGCATGAAAGTGAAAAGTGAAAGGGAAGTCGCTCAGTCATGTCAGACTCTTAGCGACCCCATGGACTGCAGCCTACCAGGCTCCTCCATCCATGGGATTTTCCAGGTAAGAGTACTGGAGTGTGGTTTAGGTCTCCATTTCTAGCTGAACTAGCTATTAATTTTCAGGAACTTCAGTTTCCCAATTTTAAATAGGATTTGTAATAGAGTCTTGTGAAGTTTCAATAAAATGTTTGACATGTGTAGCTCTTGGCATGATAGTTGGCAAGTAGTAAACACTCTTTAATAAACAGTAGGTTTATTGGGATGGTGAAATTTATGCTACTGCAATAGGAGACTGATATTGTCCCAGGATGTTTTAGACTAGGTCAGCAGAATTGCTGATCTCTTTTGGAATTTGATTAGTCCCTTATTGCATATAGTTGGATGAGATAAGTATATTTATATTATCAGAAGTTATCAGGCAAATATCCCAGCATGAATGTGCCAGTGTGCCAATACCCTAATATGAATTCTCATTCTCTATGAACTTTTATTCTTGGTCAGTAGTTTTAAGTGTAGTCTTCCCAAAGGGTTAAATGAGTGTCGGCATCCATCCCTCATCAGTAAGTGAGGGTTGGCATCCATCCATTTGTAGGATCCATCCCAATGGGAAGGTATATTAAGATGAACTACGTGCTTATAAAAGTATATATAAAATAAGAAATATTATTTCTTAATGATTTATTCTTTTTTTTTTCAATTAGCTAAGATTAAGATTAATGGAAGGAATGTTAGTATTCTTCGGGATGATTCGTAAAATACAGGGATAAGTTTGTCAAGAATCTTTGAGTTGAAAGTGACAATAAATTCAATTCAAGCTGGATTAAGAAGAAGGGGAATTTATTGGTTCAAATAACAGGAATTCCAAGGGAAAACGGCTTCTGAAAAAGGTGCATCGAAGGACTAAATAAACAACAGCTTTTCTTTGGTACTTGTCTGTCCTTATCTCTGGATTAGAAAAATGTCTCAGGTAGTCTCTGTATTTTAATGGCAGTATCTTTGCCAGCAGTTTTAGGCTATTAATCTTATGTTTTTAGTCCAGGTTCCATGCATGAGACAGGGCTGGTGCACCGGGATGACCCTGAGGGATGGGATAGGGGTTCAGGATGGGGAACACATGTACGCCCATGGCTGATTCATGTCAATGTATGGCAAAAACCACTACAATATTGTAAAGTAATTCACCTCCAATTAAAATAGATAAATTATTTTTAAAAATAAAAATAGGAATCTCAGCAGAGAGAGGGCATTTCTTTTACTGTGGTTCCAGAAAATAGTCTCAGGATTAGCTCAGATTGTTTTTGATATTATGTCATAAAATGCTATGCTATGATATCATATCATATCATATCGTGGGTGCTCTTCCTGGAGCCAGTTGCTGTGGCTAGAGCAAGGTCATGCTGATCACCTTAGCCTGCTTCACATGCCTTCCTCTGTTACTGGTGATGGAATCAATTTCACAAAATGTTATGGATTCAAAGTGGGAGGAGGTGTTTCCCAAGGAAAATCAGTATCTAATTAACAGGGGTAGGGGAAGGGATACTCTGAAGGCAAAACCTTCCCACAAAAACTTTCTGTAATTCATGAGTTAAGTTGTAAGTCAAGATTCAGGCATAAAAGCATCAAGTCCAGCAGGTGAAAGGGGCTTAATCACTCTTCTCTCTGTAGGTTTTCTGCTTTTTAGCCTGCTAACCCTGTGATAGCACATCCTAGGCAGTCAATCAATACTTGTTGAATTGAGTTGAACCTGATTCAGACTCATGCTTTTGACCAGTGTTGAATGAGTCAGGTTTGTGGCCACAATTCATTTCTATTTAATCTTCAGAACCATTTCAATAGACACATCATACAGAACAGAAGATCAGGGGTTCTAAAAACAAAACTTACTTTCATGTTTTTTGCAGAGTGACCCTATATTCCTTTCTTCCTGCCCTTCAAGCATCTCAGAGCTTTTCCAAAGAAGGAAAAATGAATGTCTTGAATGACCAGTTTTGTTTAAGAAGAAGCCCTGGTGGAAAGTTGGAAAAACTGTGCCAGATGTAGAAAATTAATAGATGGATGGAAAAACTTAAGCTTCCCTAGATGAGACAGAAGAAGGCATCTCTTTCCAAGTGCTCTGGAGGGGCAGCTCAAAGCACTTTACTCTTTGATGAATGTGATTGAACTCTTTCCGCTACTCAAGGAGAAACAGAAGTGCTCACAAGGTTCCTCCTGTGCTGGCTCCCTGCCACCATCAACCCTGCTTTCTGAATAATTATTAGGCCTCTAACTTTCTCTGCTTCTACTATTTTAAAATGCCTCTTTCAGACAAGAAAATGTAATAGATGAGGCACATGTGCAAATGGAAACCAAGTATTACAGTAAGCTAGCACTAGAATGAGAGCCAAGAATTTAAGGTGGGATGCTGCATTAGGGGACTTCACACAGCTCTAAGTTTTCAATGTCTGTTCTATTATCTATAACTGCCTGCACTCCAATAGTGCCTCCTAGCAACACTATCCATATATCATGGAATAGGTACATGAACAAAGATGTGGTGGTATTACAGGTCCAGAGATGCTAGGATGAAGACCAATGGACAAAGTACATCTTCTGGATCAATACAAGAAATATTTGCTAGTTAATTAAAAGAACATAACTCTTTCTTTGACAGTAAAATACTTAAAAATGCATAGGAAAATATGAAACTGTTCAACCACATACCAAGACTGATAAACACCTTAGCATTTCTGTATTTAAATATTCTCTACCACCTTTAACACATATGGAACTGTTCTGAGGAAAACCAAGAGAAATACACACAAATCAACTAACAAAATGATGGCAGATCCAGCCTAGAGAAGACCTAGAGAAAGATATCCCCAATCACCAGGATCTGTGCCTGCCACAAATCTAAGGTATTCTGTCTACAGTAGAATGCTGCTTTTTTGTGTTATCTTGACTGACACTACAATTTCCCAACAATCCATCTATATGCATTCTGAAAGAGCATACAGAAATCAATTAAACATCAGAGTAGGAGGAGTATTTCCAGATGTGTGCACATGCATGTGAGTGTAGGCAAATGTGCTACAGCACATTCCATCTTGGAAGATGTGCTCCTTAAAGGAATGTAGGTAGCAGTATACATTGAAACATACAGAAATTTATATTTCCCATACATTTTCTGGATTCAGAGAATCAGAGACCAATATAGAAATGCGATAGAGGCTGCCACCTTAGTGGAAAGGAGCTGCCCAGGTGAATGACCACACAGAAATGAGAAATGAGACATTTTAGCCTTGACTTAGAGCTATAAGTCCATGTTTGTGTTTGTTTTCCCATTTTTTTTAATCAGGAAAATATTATATTAAAAACAATCAACTCTCACCGTCTCTATACTTTGTAATTTATGAAGCATATATTCACCTCTTTTGATTCCTGAAATAATCCTGTAAGTTGGGGGTGTTAGATGTTATTCTACAAGTGGAGATGGCAAGACTCTGGGAGATGTTTGATGTCTTACTTATTTTAGAAGGGAATGTTATCAAACATTCTTACACAAGCCTAGTTATCCTTTTGTAAAGTTTCAGACAAAAAAAGCAACAGCAACAAATACAAAGGGTTATACCAAGGCCCACCAGAAATATTTGGAGTCCAAAACAGAGTGAAGAGTAGCAGATGGCTATCTTGTAATTATAGTCTGCATATTAAGGTAAGACAGTGCTGCAGGAAGAATGAACTAGGAAGGGGAAATGAAGGTAAAATGAAGAAGTTGGAAAAGATGGTGTTGTGGAATAATTTTTGCTGTTGTTATTGGTAGTGCCACTCTGTTTTTAACTTTCAAAATACATATAGACAAAAAATACTTATTGTTGAATTTTTGACACATTTATTGTTTTTTGGATGTGTAATATTTTTTTAAACTATTGAATTTGTTACAATATTGCTTCTGTTTGTGGTTTTTGTGGTGGGCACAAGGCATATAGGATCTTAGCTCCCCAACCAGGGATTGAGCCTCTACCCTCTGCATTGGAAGGTAAAGTCTTAACCACTGGACCACCAGGGAAGTCCCACTGGCACTCTTCTAGAATAATTATTTGTTGTTTCTCCTGTGGCTTAAAAATAGCTAATCTTCCCTGGTAGCTCAGACCATAAAGCATCTGCCTACAATGCAGGAGATCTGGGTTCGATCTCTGGGTCAGGAAGATCCCCTGGAGAAGGAAATGGCAACCCACTCCAGTACTCTTGCCTGGAAAATCCAATAGGCAGAGGAGCCTGGTAGGTAACAGTCCATGAGGTCACAAAGAGTCGGACACAACTGAGTGACTTCACTTAAGTTTTCCTTGCTACCAAGGCACCTCTCCATCCATAATCAGAAACTCCTAAACTTCTCTATTAGTTTTGCTGAAACACCTATAATAAGCTCCCAACAATGTCTGCCCAATTTAAATTGCAAACCCATGGAGCAGGCACCAGAAATAATGCTCCATTGTTTGTAGTTTACCTTGAGCAGACTTGCGGAATACCAAGCCTTATTCCACCCCCTTTATCCTGCCTTGCTTTTGAGCTCTGGTCCCCTTGCTCATCTAGCACTTTGCACCTTACTGGGAAAGTAAGGCTGTAGCCAAACAGGTGAACATGGAGCTTTATTTAGAGTTTATCTCTTCTGTTTTCACTCCTTAGTATCTGATTTCTCTTTCTACAAAGTATGCAAACTTAGGTCTGAATATATGCTCTCCTGAAACCAGAAATGTGTGAAAGCCACCAAATTAAACCAGTGCTGTCACTGATCTCCACCTCAAACCTCAGGAAACAAAGCCAGGTATGATATCTTCAGCTTTTATCTTCCTTTCCTTGCCTGCCCTGGAAAGTTGCAGATAGGATGCATCTAAAGTTGGAATTTAAGAGGAATATTTTTTTTCAGTGGGTTTTTACTGGGCAGGAAATGCTATATCTTAAAGAGTAGCTCTGTGTTCTTATAGCTGGTACAGAAATCTGAAATCATTTAAAACTAGCAAGAAAGATGATAACCAAAACTGAAGTTTATAAATTCACAAGATAGAAAAAAGAGTTGGCAGTTATTTGGATCATGTATTCACTGCAAAGAACCAATTAAAACATAGATAATTTAGGATCTTTTGGACTTAGTGGGCCAACCAATAGTATAAATGGAAAATAAAAATCATTATTTATATTACTTAAACTATATCACTGCAGCTGTAACTTCTGAAAAATTGAATGAATACACGAGGACCAAGGTTTTGGTCAGTACAGAATAAACCTCGCAGCTGGCACTCATGTGGTCCCAGCTTCTTTTCCTGGCACAGTGCTGAAATGGCACATACAACTTTCATCAGCACTAGCACGTCGCTCATTTCGCATTTAGGAAACAGTGAATAGCAATTATCAGTCGAATAGCTGGGAAGCAAAAATGACCTAGTAATCAGAGTAAATATACATTATGCTGTCATATTATAATGTGTAAATATTGGAGGGAAATAGCAGAAGAACATGGACATTCAGAATCTTTCTTCTGAAGGCTTGTATGAATGCAAGCGCTGTCTTGGCTCTCCCACATGTTTTTTGGATGACGGCTATTAAACCCGCCGGTTTGGTAAATAGCTCATCCTAATTGTTTGCTCACTTAGAGGTATCATGACCAGAAAGGCATTGCCCTGTTTTTTATAAATCCTAAACTTGGCTCCCAATGACCAGGGGACATATGGAGAGATGATAGCAGCTTGGTGGGAGTTTAGACATCATAAACCTTACACAGCCAGTTGCTGTAGCTGCTTATTCCAGTCTGACTCTATGTTAGTATTACAGAACCCTTCTTCCTTTGTGAAGCTTGGAAAATATTAAAAGCTGTCAATGTCATTTTGCTTATCATCATCTTCCAAGCAAATCAGGTGGGGATAGTATCAGTGTTAACAAAATGTTGCTAAATTGAGCACCTAGATTAGATGCTATGATACATAAGGGCAAAGAAGAATAGGCAGGATCTTTATTTTAGAAGTTTCTGTGACTACAGTATACTGGGAAGATGAGGATAGCTGATGGGAGAAGTTCTTTAGCAAGGTTCTAAACAGCAGGCCTACATAGTTTCCCCACTTTTTCTATTAAGGGCTAACATACTTAGAATAGATCTAATAATGTCTCCACAACTGAAGAGAAAGGTGGGTGATGACTGTAGTAAATGTTTGTGGTTTTGGGGTCACCCAATATTCTTTTTCCATTGCTTAAAGCTTCTTGATACTTCAGGGAATAGAAGGGGGTGGATTCTCTACCTGTGTTGGGTGACGCCTTTGTGAGTTGGTAGATTCAGGTGTCTGTCCCATCTCTGTGGATCATGGCTTTCCCTAGAGGTTCATTCTGCCAGATTCTCTTTCTAAGACAGCCAAGCAATAAGCATGTACCCTAACTTTGCCAACATCTGATGGATCATTGAAAAAGCAAGAGAGTTCCAGAAAAACACCTATTTCTGTTTTATTGACTATGCCAAATTTCTGTGTGGATCACCATAAACTGCAGAAAATTCTGAAAGAGATGGGAATACCAGACTACCTGACCTGCCTCTTGAAAAATCTGTATGCAGGTCAGGAAGCAACAGTTAGAACTGGGCATGGAACAACAGACTGGTTCCAACTAGGAAAAGGAGTACCTCAAGGCTGGATATTGTCACCCTGCTTATTTAACTTATATTCAGAATACATAATGAGAAACAATGGGCTGAATGAAGCACAAGCTGGAATCAAGATCGCCAGGAGAAATCTCAATAACCTCAGATATGCAGATGACACCACCCTTATGGCAGAAAGTGAAGAAGAACTAAAGAGCCTCTTGATTAAAGTGAAAGAAGAGAGTGAAAAATTTGGCTTAAAGCTCAACATTCAGAAAACAAAGATCATGGCATTCTGTCCCATCACGTCATGGCAAACAGATGGGGAAACAGTGGAAACAGTGTCAGACTTTATTTTGGGGGCTCTAAAATCACTGCAGATGGTGATTGCAGCCATGAAATCAAAAGATGCTTACTCCTTGGAAGGAAAACTATGACCAACCTAGACAGCATATTAAAAAGCAGAGACATCACTTTGCCAACAAAGGTCCATCTAGTCAAGGCTATGGTTTTTCCAGTAGTCATGTACGGATGTGAGAGTTGGACTACAAAGAAAGTTGAATGCCGAAGAATAGATGCTTTTGAACTGTGGTGTTGGAGAAGATTCTTAAGAGTTCGTTGGACTGAAAGGAGATCCAATCAGTCCATCCTAAAGGAAATCAGTCCTGAGTGTTCATTGGAAGGACTGATGTTGAAGCTGAAATTCCAATACTCTGGCCACCTGATGCGAAGAGCTGACTCATTTGAAAAGACTCTGATGCTGGGAAAGATTGAAGGTAGAAGGAAAAGCGGACAACAGAGGATGAGATGGTTGGATGACATCACCAACTGTATGGAGATGAGTTTGTGTAAACTCTGGAAGTTGGTGATGGACAGGGAAGCTGGTGTGCTAAAGTCTATGGGGTCGCAAAGAGTTGGACACGATTGAGCAACTGAACTGACCTGAACTAACTTTGACTAGTCACTCTCTGCTGAGAGACAAGAAAAGAGTTCACTCACTTCAGCAGACATGAGATTTTGCTGAGAGTTTCAGAAACGACCTGCACTTGATTTATCTAAGTTGGGTTCTGAGGCCTTCTGTTTGGTCATTGTCCATTAACATTCTAATAATAAATTTTTGATCAAATTAGCTATTAGCTAGTTATTTCTATTACTAGCAAAGAATGCTAAATAGTTTTTGTTATTTTAATCTAAAATACTGAGAATAACTACTTGCAAAAGCAGAGGGTCAGAAAACCCACAAAGTCAGGAGTGAATCTTTGGTAGTAATAGAATCAGTTTGAATATGGAATTATTGCATTCAGTTATCTAAATCAAAAGGATAATCTTAATACCTCAAAATGGTGCTTCCTCACATTTTTCTAGGTCTTTCTTTACTTCATCTTGTCATAGCTTGATTAGTTAGGATGGAGTTGGGCCATCTGTGCCTTCTGGCCCTAATAGACCCATAAACAATAAGACAAAGTTACTTAGAGTAATCTTGATTCAATGTACACCTCAGATACTGTCTATACTCAGTAGGCAGGGTTACAAAGAAAACTGCTCTGACTATGACCAGATGGAATAGATTCCCTTGTCCATAACTCAGCAGCAGTTAGGAAGTGTTTTATTAATTTTTGAAAAGTCTTTACAGAACCCTGAAATCAAAACATTTGTTAACAAGGGATATACAAGTTATTTGTCTTAGCTGCTATAAGGAAAACAAACAGAAGATACAGTTTCTGCCCACAGAAAGCACATGACTTTTTTAAAAGGTTGCCAAATAAACAGACTTGAAAGTTCTTTGAGAACTTCTTTGAGAAAGAAGGTACATTTTTTTTTTTTTAAGCTGAAGCACCAGGAAGAGCAGAATTCTATTCAATGTGAATTACTGTGGATTCTTAGTGCCCAGCTGATTTCACAGAATTAACCCAGTCTAGGCTAGGCCTGGACAGTGTCACTGCTTTGTCAGGCCCATTGTTCAGCTGATTTAACTCATTAGATGGCCTCTATGGAGGACAGCTCACTGATTTTAGTTGTAGGGGTGTGTGTGTGTGTGTGTGTGTGTGCGCGCGCATGTATAAGGGAGTGTCAAAGAGTGACTTATCAGTTTTCTGCCTTCCATGACCTTCCTTGACAGCAGAAATGGAAGGCAGAGTGTTGTTGCAAAGCAGTGTATTTCATAACGTTTTAAATTCTTGTGAGGAGGAAATTTGTGAAAAATCAGTGGTGATGCACAAATAATAAACAACTATTTGAACTGAGGCTCAGAGGATGAGCACCTTATCTACTTGCTCTCTCATTGGGCCCAAACATGTCTGAATTCTTTTAGAATGTCCTGTTTGCTAGAGGTTTAATCTCTGACACTTGCTAGGTCTATTCTCACATGGATAAGCCAGGCCAGATTGATTACATTTTCCTGCTCTTATTTGGTTGAATAAGGAAGCAGTATTTACAGGTTCCCATTTTGAGACATGGGCCTCCCGTGTGGCTCAGCTGGTAAAGAATCCACCTGCAATGCAGGATACCTGGGTTCGATCCCTAGGCTGGGAAGATCCCTTGAAGAAGGGAAAGGCTACCCACTCCAGTATTCTGGCCTGGAGAATTCCACGGACTGTATAGTCCATGGGTTTGCAAAGAGTTGGACATGTCTGAGAGACTTTCACTACACTATTTTGAGACAGCATGTGAGAAAATTAGGATTCATTATAACATTTAACCCTTTTACTAGCATTATAATAAAATATAGGATGCAGAAACTAGTCTCCATTTTTTTTTCAAGCAGGGAGAAATTGAGGAACTTTCCAAATATAACTCAATGGCAGAGTCAGAATGGGAAGTCCAGTTTTCTGACCTCAGGCATCTTGTTTCACTAGGGCATGTTGCTTCCCTTTGAGCATAAAATAAAAATAGCCCAACTTAATCAAACTGTTTGCCAAGTTCCAGTCTACAGGGAACTTTTATTTTTATAGCCAAGAGAAACAAACACTTTAAAGCGGCAATTTTAATGGCAGTATTGGGACAACCTATACTATAGCTTCACAAATGGAGTACAAAAAGCCCATGGGCATATTTACCTATTAAGAGTTGTGTTAGAGAAGGAGAGCAGTCCACAAAGATAAATCTTGAACACTCCACCCAGCTGAGGAAAATCTGTTGTTTAATTCTGAAGCCGAAATATCATTTACAATGATTTCCCTCCTCTACTATTGTCTTCAGTATTAGAAAATTATAACTCCTACCAGGCAAGGCCTACATCTTGTCCCTTTCTCTCACAGATAAATGTTTTTTGAATGAACTTATGAATAAATGAATGAACAATCTTTAAGTCAAAAATATTTTATATATATTTTCTATCCAAATAGGAAGCAATGAGTAGACAAATTGAATCCAACAATAATGTAATAATAGTGTTTACTGAGAGGCAAATACTGTACTAGGAGCTCTATGTATATTAGTTAAATCATTGAAACAACTCTATAAACTATGTATTATTGTTAAGAGAGTGAAAGTCACTCAGTTGTGTCTGACTCTTTGCAACCCCATGGACTATATAGTCCATGGCATTCTCCAGGCCTGGATACTGGAGTGGGTAGCCTTTCCCTTCTCCAGAGGATCTTCCCAACTCAGGGATTGAACCCAGGTCTCCCTAATTGAAAGCAGATTCTTTACCAAATGAGCTGCAAGGGAAGCTTAAGAATACTGGGGTGAGTAGCCTATCCCTTCTCCAGAGGATCTTCCCGACCCAGGACTCGAACTGGGGTCTCCTGCATTGCAGGCTGATTCTTTACCAACTGAGCTATCAGGGAGGCCCTGTCTTATTGTTAGCTCTCTCTCAAAAATGAGAGAAGATGAGATCAGCATGATCAAGTTTGTACTCATTGTAAGGTAAGGAAGAGGGATTTGAGTCCAAAGCTAGTGCTTCTGTGATTTATTGATACACAAATAGCCATGAAAACTGCCCATTAGAATATGACTCTCCCAGCAAAAGCCCCCCTACATTGACTAATATGTAGGTGACCCTTAACTTGACTATCCACACCATGGGACAAGGCAGGTCTCTTTTCTAGAGGGACATGGGCTCAATTTCATTTAGAACATGGAGGGGGAAAAATGGAAAAATCAACAGTTAAGCAGCTGTAGACAAATTACAGCATTTCAGAGAAGAAAATCGTAAATGAGAACATTTCTGATGTCACTTATAGTTTCTGGAGAAAGTTTGGTTCCTATTTTCTTGGGTAGACCCAAGTCAGGGCAGCAATGTGATAGCCTCACTTAGAGGTGGGTGCATTAGAAAATATAACCTTTTTCTGAACACTTGTTTACCCTAGACTACAGGTAGCCCTCAACTTTCAGTCCAATGTTCCCTTGACCTTGGAGTCCTTCTAACCTCTCAAAAATAGGCTAGAGAGCCTTTTCTCAAGGACTTCACTTAATCACTAACACTTAATCACAATGGCTTAATAAGACACTTTGATTTTGCCCACCTTTTTTCTTCAGTTTCCATTCTACATAATAATGAGCAAAAATAACCTGATATTCACAGTGAAAAGAAGGGTCATCTCCATTTCCCTTCTCTCATCACTCTTAAAGTTGTGTTCTCTGTACCAAAGTTCACTTGCTCTGGAGCCTGTCTTCACTCTCCTGAGCTCTGAGGGAAGAAAGGGCACATTATAACAGAATATTTTGTTTCCACAGAACAAGATACTTGGAAAATAAAAAGATCATTTTGATGTTTGGTATAATTTGGCTTTTAGTTAAGGAAAATGTGTTTTGTTTTTGTCTTCTTTGGGTCAATACACAAGAAAACCTATTCTGAAAGTTACCTGTCAACATTATCTGGCCTTAGCAACTCTGATCCAGACCAGAGATCCCAAGAAAATGTCACTGTGTGACATGACATGGTGTGATAAAGGCACCAGGATCAGGAGGTGAAGAGGTACCTTGGGACATCTAGGAGGGAAGGTAATGTGAGAGCAAAGATGATCAATAGATCTTGAGACTAGAGCTGCTTTGTATATATTAAAGTATGATTCTTCTCCAGTGTCCAGTCACTTGTAGAGGCTATACTCTGGATGAACATCTGGACACTGCCCATTCTTATCATCTTGTGTTTAAGGAAGAAAGGAAATAAGATGGCCCTGCAGCTCCATCATGACCACTTCCCATGGAGTACCACACACTTCATTATTGACGTAATTCCAGAAATATATGTGATTTTTTTCTGCTGCTTCTAACTTGACAAGTGTGATCCACAAATCTCTAAAGAATTCTACTCTGTTAAATATTCAATTCAAGAGAGTGTTTGACAGAGGGGAAAAAAGGGAAATTACCAGAGGCAGAAAAGAACTGTGTAAAAGAAATAAAGCAGTTATGGGAATTTACAAAATAGGAAGAAACTTTTTATATACCAAAGATTTTACTGGATCCTACTGGAAGAAATGAATCTGCCATATCTCTTATTAACATTTAACCATTATTTCCATTAATTTATAGTATTTCAGAAAAGAGGATAATCAATTTGTGACAGTATTATTCCCTTATAATTCCTTTTGTTTTATTTTATTTAAAATATTTTAGGGTTAAGTTATTTGGAGAAAGTATCCTGTTTCTTAGTGAGAAGAAAGCCCCACCCATTATTACATGGTGTGATGATTCCAGTCCAAATGCAATGAGTCTCTGGAAATGGCAAGTGAGACACTTGTTGCCATGGTGATTGTTAATAGTTCTGACTCAGATATAGTGTTGCTATAGCAACTGCATCCAAAGCCCTTGGGAGGTGGTGCAGTCTTTTTTTTTTTTTTTAAGAAAGAGGCCAGGAAGAACCATTTTAGTAGCTTCTTGCTGCACTGCAGTGACAAAGCTTTCAAGGCTATTTCATCCAGATGAAAGATTGCCTTGTTCCTGCACTGATGAAGCAGATATGTTACACTGCAGGATAAATATAGCTTCATATATCTTAGTAGCAAGTACAATATCTGCCTGTTAATGAATTCTAATTTTCTGACTGCAGTGGTTTCTAATAACATAGATAGTGTCAAGTGAATATCTTGAAAAATCCTTAAATGCCACTGGCAATACAAGAAAGCCAAAGGTCAAAGATCAAATCGTGTAAAATCTTCGAGATGTAGACTGTTTCAGCTGAGACACATCCTTATAAGTGTGGGGCACGTAGCTAAGAAAACATCCAGAAGATCCAATTTGGATGGTCTGGGTTTGGTTCTCAGTAGTGGATGTTTATATAACATCTTACACACACCCTGTTCTTAAAACAGTGATTGGCATACAGAAGGCCTTCAACAAATATTGTGAGTGAAATAATCAAACTGCAAGGCATGGACAGTAGTGTTTACTTTTCCTTAAGACCACTCATATCAGAGATCAGATCAGATCAGTCGCTCAGTCATGTCCGACTCTTTGCAACCCCATGAACTACAGCACGCCAGGCCTCCCTGCCTGTCCATCACCAACTCCTGGAGGTCACTCAGACTCACATCCATCGAGTCAGTGATGCCATCTAGCCATCTCATCCTCTGTCGTCCCCTTCTCCTCCTGCCCCCAATCTCTCCCAGCATCAGAGTCTTCTCCAATGAGTCAACTCTTCGCATGAGGTGGCCAAAATACTGGAGTTTCAGCTCTAGCATCATTCCTTCCAAAGAAATCCCAGAGCTGATCTCCTTCAGAATGGACTGGTTGGATCTCCTTGCAGTCCAAGGGACTCTCAAGAGTCTTCTCCAACACCACAGTTCAAAAGCATCAATTCTTCGGCGCTCAGCCTTCTTCACAGTCCAGCTCTCACATCCATACATGACCACAGGAAAGACCATAGCCTTGACTAGGCGAACCTTTGTTGGCAAAGTGATATTTCTGCTTTTGAATATGCTATCTAGGTTGGTCATAACTTTCCTTCCAAGGAGTAAGCGTCTTTTAATTTCATGGCTGCAGTCACCATCTGCAGTGATTTTGGAGCCCAGGAAAATAAAGTCTGACACTGTTTCCACTGTTTCTCCATCTATTTGCCATGAAGTGATGGGACCAGATGCCATGATCTTCATTTTCGGAATGTTAAGCTTTAAGCCAACCTTTTCACTCTCCACTTTCACTTTCATCAAGAGGCTTTTTAGTTCCTCTTCACTTTCTGCCATAAGGGTGGTGTCATCTGCGTATCTGAGGTTATTGATATTTCTCCCAGCAATCTTGATTCCAACTTGTGTTTCTTCCAGTCCAGCATTTCTCATGATGTACTCTGCGTATAAGTTAAATAAACATGGTGACAATATACAGCCTTGACGTACTCCTTTTCCTATTTGGAACCAGTCTGTTGTTCCATGACCAGTTCTAACTGTTGCTTCCTGACCTGCATACAAATTTCTCAAGAGGCAGATCAGGTGGTCTGGTATTCCCATCTCTTTCAGAATTTTCCACAGTTTATTGTGATCTACACAGTCAAAGGCTTTGGCATAGTCAATAAAGCAGTAATAGATGTTTTTCTGGAACTCTCTTGCTTTTTCGATGATCCAGCAGATGTTGGCAATTTGATCTCTGGTTCCTCTGCCTTTTCTAAAACCAGCTTGAACATCAGGAAGTTCACGGTTCACATATTGCTGAAGCCTGGCTTGGAGAATTTTGAGCATTACCACTCATATAATTTGGCATCATTCAGGGCCTTTGATACATTCTAGAATTTTAAAAGCAACCCTTCTGTGTAGCCTCTTCTCCAGTCAGTAGATCAGAGCAAGTCTCTAAAGACTCTGCACAACTGAATCTGGATTTGAAAATGTTGGGATAGCATCACTGACTGGACCCTAAGACTGCCTTTTCCTAGTGTAATCCACTATCAACTGCCTCTTTTTTTTTGTTTGTTTGTTTCCTCCATGGACACTTGAAGTATGGTACATTTTCCCTCCTCCAATATAAAGCTCCCTGGGGGGCTCAAACAGTACTCTGTAATCTGTGCATATTTCACAATACCTACATGGTGGCTTCAGATAGTACGAGCCCAGTAAAACCAAATTAAATACCACAAAAGGAAATGAAATGTTTTCTTCTACTGCAACTTACCTTTTGATTGGATTCCTTCTTCCTGCCTTTGAAGGTAGCAACTAGTTGATATAAGAAAAGCATAGGTGTGAATGCAAATAGTTATGCAAATAGTTGGCATTAATGGGAGCATTGCCTTTTGGGTGAGAAAAGAGGAAGGCCTCTGAATAATTTGAAGAAACATTGAAATTCTCTGTTATCACACACCCTGGAAGCAAGCTGCTTGTTCTGCTCATTTAAGATCTAGACCTGGTTCTGTTTATACAATAAATATTTGTGGTATGAGTGATGATCTTTTTCTGGAATCTATAAGCTTTATACACAAATTGTTGATTCCACAGGATAGTGGGCTGTCTTGATTTTCTGTCTTCTTGGTGCTCTATGCACAGCTGGAAACCATAAAAGACTGTTGGCTATATGCTAATGAACAATCTAAGGCTCATTAGGTCAGTGTTGAAGACAATTATTCTCTTAAATAAAAATATTTTTGCAATGAGCTTACCAGGATGGCTTTTTGTAATTTTTTTCTTTTCCCATGTTGTTAGACTGTGCTTTAAATATTTGACAGTGCCTGGAACCTGTCATTTCCCATCTTGATAGTTCATAACTGCTTCTCCCTTTCTAATCCATTTCTAAATTTTTCAGGGACTTGGTATTAGGCTGCTTTTTTCTTAGTTGAAAACTTTTAAACATGAATAGAGTTGACTTGAAATTTATTTAAT
Organism: Tragelaphus eurycerus; assembly: GCA_935064755.1. Classification (NCBI taxonomy): domain Eukaryota; kingdom Metazoa; phylum Chordata; class Mammalia; order Artiodactyla; family Bovidae; genus Tragelaphus; species Tragelaphus eurycerus. The sequence goes on from CAKXYN010000018.1 coordinate 11,614,029, forward strand.
GAGCTTTTTTTTTTTTTTTTTTTTTAAATGGGGCTTCTTGTGTAAAAGATCACCTAGATAGTGGCTATTAATTTAAATTCTGTCATGTCTTCCCATGAATATGCCTATGAAGATGAGAAAAAGGTAGAAATTTGCAGTGACACTGAAAATGGATGACTGATAACCAACTTACTGTTGGCATCTGAGGGAATGTCCTAGAATGTCGACAGTCACGCTTGCCATCTCTTGTTTGACCACTTCCAATTTGCCTTGATTCATGGACCTGACATTCCAGCTCAGAGAACCATTATATCTACTACTGTGGGCAGGAATCCCTCAGAAGAAATGGAGTAGCCATCATGGTCAACAAAAGAGTCCGAAATGCAGTACTTGGATGCAATCTCAAAAAGGACAGAATGATCTCTGTTCGTTTCCAAGGGAAACCATTCAATGTCACAGTAATCCAAGTCTATGCCCCAACCAGTAATGCTGAAGAAGCTGAAGTTGAACGGTTCTATGAAGACCTACAAGACCTTTTAGAACTAACACCCAAAAAAGATGTCCTTTTCATTATAGGGGACTGGAATGCAAAAGTAGGAAGTCAAGAAACACCTGGAGTATCAGGCAAATTTGGCCTTGGAATACGGAATGAAGCAGGGCAAAGACTAATAGAGTTTTGCCAAGAAAATGCACTGGTCATAGCAAATACCCTCTTCCAACAAAACAAGAGAAGACTCTATATATGGACATCACCAGATGGTCAACACTGAAATCAGATCGATTATATTCTTTGCAGCCAAAGATGGAGAAGCTCTATACAATCAGCAAAAACAAGACCAGGAGCTGACTGGAGCTCAGACCATGAACTCCTTATTGCCAAATTCAGACTTAAATTGAAGAAAGTAGGGAACCCACTCCAGTGTTCTTGCCTGGAGAATCCCAGGGACGGGGGAGCTTGGTGGGCTGCCGTCTATGGGGTCGCACAGAGTCGGACACGACTGAAGCGACTTAGCAGCAGCAGCAGCAGCAGGGAAAACCACTAGACCATTCAGATATGACCTAAATCAAATCCCTTATGATTATACAGTGGAAGTGAGAAATAGATTTAAGGGCCTAGATCTGATAGATAGAGTGCCTGATGAACTATGGAATGACGTTTGTGACATTGTACAGGAGACAGGGATCAAGACCATCCCCACGGAAAAGAAATGCAAAAAAGCAAAATGGCTGTCTGGGGAGGCCTTACAAATAGCTGTGAAAAGAAGAGAAGCGAAAAGCAAAGGAGAAAAGGAAAGATATAAACATCTGAATGCAGAGTTCCAAAGAATAGCAAGGAGAGATAAGAAAGCCTTCTTCAGCGATCAATGCAAAGAAATAGAGGAAAACAACAGAATGGGAAAGACTAGGGATCTCTTCAAGAAAATCAGAGATACCAAAGGAACATTTCATGCAAAGATGGGCTCGATAAAGGACAGAAATGGTATGGACCTAACAGAAGCAGAAGATATTAAGAAGAGGTGGCAAGAATACACAGAAGAACTGTACAAAAAAGAGCTTCACGACCCAGATAATCATGATGGTGTGATCACTGACCTAGAGCCAGACATCCTGGAATGTGAAGTCAAGTGTGCCTTAGAAAGCATCACTATGAACAAAGCTAGTGGAGGTGATGGAATTCCAGTGGAGCTATTCCAAATCCTGAAAGATGATGCTGTGAAAGTGCTGCACTCAATATGCCAGCAAATTTGGAAAACTCAGCAGTGGCCACAAGATTGGAAAAGGTCAGTTTTCATCCCAATCCCAAAGAAAGGCAATGCCAAAGAATGCTCAAACTACCGCACAATTGCACTCATCTCACACGCTAGTAAAGTAATGCTCAAAATTCTCCAAGCCAGGCTTCAGCAATATGTGAACCGTGAACTTCCTGATGTTCAAGCTGGTTTTAGAAAAGGCAGAGGAACCAGAGATCAAATTGCCAACATCTGCTGGATCATCGAAAAAGCAAGAGAGTTCCAGAAAAACATCTATTTCTGCTTTATTGACTATGCCAAAGCCTTTGACTGTGTAGATCACAATAAACTGTGGAAAATTCTGAAAGAGATGGGAATACCAGACCACCTGATCTGCCTCTTGAGAAATTTGTATGCAGGTCAGGAAGCAACAGTTAGAACTGGTCATGGAACAACAGACTGGTTCCAAATAGGAAAAGGAGTACATCAAGGCTGTATATTGTCACCATGTTTATTTAACTTATACGCAGAGTACATCATGAGAAATGCTGGACTGGAAGAAACACAAGTTGGAATCAAGATTGCTGGGAGAAATATCAATAACCTCAGATACGCAGATGACACCACCCTTATGGCAGAAAGTGAAGAGGAACTAAAAAGCCTCTTGATGAAAGTGAAAGTGGAGAGTGAAAAGGTTGGCTTAAAGCTTAACATTCTGAAAATGAAGATCATGGCATCTGGTCCCATCACTTCATGGCAAATGGATGGAGAAACAGTGGAAACAGTGTCAGACTTTATTTTCCTGGGCTCCAAAATCACTGCAGATGGTGACTGCAGCCATGAAATTAAAAGACACTTACTCCTTGGAAGGAAAGTTATGACCAACCTAGATAGCATATTCAAAAGCAGAAACATCACTTTGCCAACAAAGGTTCGCCTAGTCAAGGCTATGGTCTTTCCTGTGGTCATGTATGGATGTGAGAGCTGGACTGTGAAGAAGGCTGAGCGCCGAAGAATTGATGCTTTTGAACTGTGGTGTTGGAGAAGACTCTTGAGAGTCCCTTGGACTGCAAGGAGATCCAACCAGTCCATTCTGAAGGAGATCAGCTCTGGGATTTCTTTGGAAGGAATGATGCTAAAGCTGAGACTCCAGTACTTTGGCCACCTCATATGAAGAGTTGACTCATTGGAAAAGTCTCTGATGCTGGGAGGGATTGAGGGCAGGAGGAGAAGGGGACGACAGAGGATGAGATGGCTGGATGGCATCACTGACTCGATGGATGTGAGTCTGAGTGACCTCCGGGAGTTGGTGATGGACAGGGAGGCCTGGCGTGCTGCGATTCTTGGGGTTGCGAAGAGTCGGACACGACTGAGCGACTGATCTGATCTGATCTGAGGGAATGTCCATTCACTACAAGGTGTTTGGATCTAGATTAAAAGACTCAACTGTTGACTTACCTTTATTATGAATAACTGAAGTACTTAGGAGGATCTTCATCTCTCCTTCCTCACCCTCAGGGTGTGCCCCTTGGTTCACAAAAGCTCTGTTTCATGTAAAAACTTGGCAGCTGCTCCTCCATCTCTTTTAGGGTAGCCATAATGCTGTCTTCTGCTTTTTCCCTTTTCTTTGTTCCAGATAAAGACCTTTCTCTCTCTTTAATTGTGGTTAAAAAATAAAAAAATATTAAATTTATCATCTAAACCATTTTTAAGATTACAATTCAGTAGTGTTAAGCATAATCAGTAGTGTTAACCATATTCATCAGCTTCCCTCGTGACTCAGACAGTAAAGAATCCACCCACAGTGTGGGAGACTGGGGTTCGATATCTGGGCCTGGAAGATCTCCTAGAGAAGGGCATGTCTACCTCACTAGTATTCTTGCCAGGAGAACTCTGTGGATAGAGGAGCCTGATGGGCTACAGTCCATGGAGTCACAAAGAGTTGAACGTGACTGAACAACTAACACTTTCACTTTCTTTCTTCAACCATTTTCATTTTTATATCCAACTAGAACCTATAACACCAGAAAAAAAGGGGGAAAATAACTAAGGCGGGAGAAGAGGACATTGATAGAGCATTGCATTATAGGAAGTATGGAGGTATAGTCTTCACAAGTAAAATATAGTTGAGAAAAGGGACAGGGAGTGTGTCGGCTACAGTATACATGAACCCCAACTGTTCCAAGTGTCAGAAAACAAGGAAGTGGGCCATTTCAGCTCCCTGTTGTAGAAGTCCCTGTTGCATATATCAGTCCAGACCACTTGTATATCAAAGAGGAGGAGTCAGCAATACTTAGCTATATAGGGACTAGGAACCAATATGGTGGCATGAAGAAATATTGTGGAACAAGGAGAGTAAAGTTATTGTGGAAACTCAAAAGAAAAAGCATAACTATGAAAAGAATTTTGCAAGATCCAGAAGATGATTTTAGAAAATTGACTTTTTGAGAAGAATAGAGTACATAAAATCTAGGAAAGGGAAGCAGGAATCTGAAAGCATCATAAGATAGAATGCAAAGGCAAATAGATAACATATAATATTTGTCTAACACTATGCTCAGCTTTGTGGACTGGTATAAATCACCTGAACCTAAGAAGCTATTGAATATTAACAGATTAAAGAATACATAGAGATCTAGATGGTATGCAATAACCTGTTAATTAAGGGCCGAAGTAAATGATATAGATCTTCTGTGCTCTGGGCAGTCAGGAGGAGACAAGATCAATTTTGGTTGGAATTATCAAAGAGAACTAAAAAGACTTAGCTCAGTAGGAGAGAAGCCAGAATAGAATTCCAGAAAGAGGCAGTAGCATGAGCAGAAGCTTTTATTGGTTTTGGGCAAATGCCATCCTCCTCAAACTGTCCTCAGAAAGTCTTATACTCACAATTTTTTTTGGTCAAATGTTTAACATTTTAAAATCTGAAATATTAGAAAGACATCACTTTCTTGTCCATATGTTTTTACTCATGTTCCTTTTTAACTTTTACATAAGGTTTAATTAACCTATCCATCTCTAGCTTATGAATTTCTTCTCTCAGACAAAACTGTAAAACATCAAACATCTAACATACTAACTTCTTTAACTTTAGTCAGATCCAGAATTTTTCAGGCATTCTCTTCTTACAGTAATGTTGTGTCATAGTTAGGCTGATGATAATCATCCCATTTACAGGCAATAATAATAAAAAGTTAAAGGACTTTCCTTCTATAAAGAAGGAAAATGGTTAGGAGTTAAGTCCAGGTTTTTGATTCTTCATCTTATGTTGTCAAAGAGACAACACAAGTGCCTGAGGAGCAAGAATAAAGGAAGAGAAAGATGCTGAAAACGAGCAAGTAAAGATGTTTTACTTAATTATTTTAAAAGATAGGAGTAGATCTGTGGATGTTTGAAGAAAGAACTCGAGTTTCCTCTCGAACCACAGGCATATATACCCCAATTATTTACTCAGCTGTGAAACTAAGGATGTTAGGATTAGTGTCATTTTTGAGGAAGAAAGGTTAAGGTACATAAGATATGGGCCTAGTGAGAAGGGGGAGTCCATCTGGATAGGAACTGGGACCATCAGGTTCAGCTCTTCACCAGGTTCTGGAAGAGCAGAAGTACAAAATGTAAACATCGCTTGATTTAGCAAGTGAATACAGTTAAGTAGAAGCGACTAAGAAGCAAAGAACAAGGAGTGAAAAACCAAAGAAAGGAGAAAAGCTAAGAGGAGTGATGCTCCAGGGAAGAAGAGCCTAGTGTCTATAGGCGATATTTCAGATAAGAGAATATCACATACCCAGAATTGTGATGCAAGTTTGGTGACAGCTATTTGACAACTGAGAGTTAAGGAATCATACTTACTTTCAATGCAAGATAGTGCACCTCTCTCCGTCTCTTTCCCCAGTGGTTCTACACGAGGGAACAGTGGTCGTGCCTTATTGACAGTAGAGAGCTGTTGTGGGGAAGCAGGATTCTGGAATGACTGGAGGGATAACTGGTGATTCGAAGTTTTCACTTGACAATAAAGTAGCTTAGGATAGTCAAACTGGTTTAACAGTCTGATGTGACTTTTGCCAATTGGTATCTTCTTTATCCTCCATGTACTCTTATGCACTTGATTTTTAACAATGTTGTTAATTCCAGTGTGTCCCTTCTTCCCTGTTTAAAAGGTTTATGAGAAATCATATGCAGGGATATAAAGGCCAGAGTTCCTATAAGTGAGTACAAGCATGGTAATGCTTTCTTCGCTACCCTTGAAAACTTACAGAGCTGCACTTTGGCGTACTTTCAAGAGAATAGTTAAAAATTAGCATGCATTTTAATTTTGTTTTGTTTCGCCCAGAGAATTAATTACCATTCAGGCTGCAGGCAGTCACATTCCCCACAGTATTTTAAACCTGGATAAAACCAGGCTGCTGGAAGACTCTGACTTTTCAGGCTTATCTCGTACTCCACCTTGCCTGACCTGTTTGCTGCCAGAAATATAATTCTGAACCCTAGAAGCACTTGGTAACCCTCTCATTATTTTAATGTGTTTTGGATATACATAATAAAATATTTGATTTTCCTCCTTTCTTTTCCATCGAATTAACATTAATTGGCAGTCATTGTTTAGCTGTTGGTTCCTTGTCTGCCCTGCCCTGAATTCTTTCCAGTTTCTAGACCCTCAGCGGAGAAAGTCATTTACCTAACCCATGGACATGGCCCATCTTCTTGAGAATTACTGGCACTGCCTTGGAATTATATTAGTTTTCTAGGGCTGTGATAACAGAGTACCACAAACTGGGTAGCTTAAACAGCAGAAATTAATTGTCTCCTAGTTCTGAAGGCTAAGTTAGTTCAGGGTCGATGTGTTGGTACCTTCTGAGGCTCTGAGGAAGAATCTGCTTTGTACCTCTCTCCTAGCTTCTGGTGGCTTGCTGGCAGTCTTAGTTTGCTTTGGTAGAAGCATCACCCCATTCTTTTTCTTCATCTTCACATGGTGTTCTCTTGGTGGGCATATCTATTTACAAATTTCCCCTTTTTATAAAGACAGCAATCAGACTGGATTAGTAGCTTAGTGGCTTCATTTCAACTCGATTATTGTTTGTAAAAACCCTAACTCCAAATAAGGTCACGTTGTGAAGCCCTAAGGATTAGGCTTTCAAATCTGAATTTGGGGGGCACAAGATTCTACCTGTAACAGGGGTATAGACTTTCTATATCAGAAAATACAAGAAGACAAAACTTTGGAATGCATTCCTCCTGGGTTTGGCTACTTTATCTGGCCTTTATCTTTCTCTATTTCTCTTCTTTAATCCTTTCTTGTCCAGAACTCTCCCTTAGAAATCTATTTTCTTTCAATTCTAGTTATGTCTTTTAAAACACTTTTTTTCTTTTTTTTTAATATTTTTACTTTCTTTTCATTGTGGATACCTGCTTCTGCTCCCTTTATTCAAAAGAAAGGTTAACATCTCTCTGAACCAGTGATTATCAACCAGGGAGGTAAAATACCCTGGGTTGAGTAAATCCCCAGGTTGTGAAATGTGTTCAGATAATTTATTCCTTATAGCTGTGTAAACATCCAATTCTGGCAATGACTTTCCTTTTAAAAATATATGTTTCAGAATAAACCCTTGATAGTCTCCCATTTATCAATATTCTGATATGTTCTCTTGAAGAAGGAAGTAAGAGAAGTTATAGTCAGCTTGCAGGAATTTGTATATAATGAACAGACCACTTTATCTGTGTCCATGGGAGTGTGTCATACATGCGACTCTCATCCATCATGTGTGTCAAGGAAGAAAAAAGGATGAGACCCCAAAAGTTCTTTGATACAAGGTACCTCCCTTGGGGAAGTAGAGAATAATTTGTTTTCAGTCTGGTGATGTCCTATTTAAGTCTAAATAATATATTTTATATAAATTTTCAGATAAGACAGAGCTAATTTTGTTATAAATGGCAAAATTCAATTGACTGGCTTTATATTTTGATATTCAGTAAATCTTTATATGTTAATAAGTTTAAATCTTCTCATCAAATTATAAATATCAGTGATCAGATTCTCAGATGAATATCATCAACACTGGGCGGAAAATTGTGAAATCTGATTTTTAACCACAGTGCAGATACTATCAATGTACTGTCATTTTGACATACAATTTCTTTATTTGTGAATTATGGTGTTTACATCAATAGCTGTCAATAATTATTTTATACGTTTTAAAGGATAATTTCTTCAAATGTAAAATTATAAATCTCATACTAGCATAAAATGAACAAATGTTGAAGACTTTTATTTAACTTATTAATTAATTAAGGAGTCAGTAAAATGCAACAATTAGTGCCCCCCCCCAAATTTAAACACACGCACACATATAAGTAACAAGAAACAAGTTTAGTAATGGATGCTAAGTTGTCAGTATCCACAAGGCAACATTTCAGGCAAAAAACAAACCATCTGCCTTCCTATGGACAAGAATCCTTTTGCATTCTGTATTTTATAACTTACAGAGCTGTGAAATACTTCAAAGGCAAGGAAAGGTGCAGGCTTCTTCAAATAAAATAACCTGGAAGGAGGTACTTGACAGGATATTCAGTAATCTATTTTTGTTCGTTTTTAAATCTTTAACAATTTTTCTGAGATAAATATTGGAGTCCCTTGTTTCAAACGAAATGTTCTATGGAATCAATCTCTAGTCATAGTTCATATGAAAAGAATCACTTTGGTTGAAATGAGTATAGGGGCTTCTGACTAAGCTTCCTCCTTATTTTTTCTCTTGGATTTTTCATTGAGACCCTAATCCAGAGTTTTTAGATTTGTGTAAATCACAGCTTGGAAACCATAAACATGATCTCTGTAATTACTGATTTGCCTGATATTCAGTCTCCCCATTTTGCTTTAGTAGTTCCCATGCCCACACATTGCACTAGGCCCACACACATTGACCCATGCCCACACACATTGACCCATGTTTCTAAATGTTCTCTACTAAACACACACACACACACACACACACACAGAATTGTATTAAGTAATGAAATTATCCCTTTCAGCATCCTTACATATTCTTAAAATTATTCATGACTCCAAAACTATTCACGGCTGTAGAATTTTCCATTTCTGAATTTCATAGAATAATTGAAAGTTACCTGAAAGAAAATTTCCCACTTCAGTAAATAACCTGCATCCTAAGAGTCTTAGAATATTCTTGAAAATAATTTACAGATATATTTTTAAATAGGATTTTAGTTGAATTTTAGTACGATGCCTCCTCTGTCATTAATATATTCAGTTTATTTTCTTAATTTTGCAAAACATGGCCATATTTTTAGATGCCTCTGGGCATACATACCAAAATATCTTTATAAATTCTGAAATCATGCTTTATTTCAATCAGTGCTTTATTTCTATTTCAAATTATATGGATTGTGAACGTCTGTTGTCATGTGAAGACTGTGAAAGACGTTCTTATAAACAGGACACTCTTTCATCACTACCCATTCTGTCCTAAAATATTTCCCCCTCTATCCTGTTTGTTGACTTTACAGTAGTCTGGCTCAATCCTGATCCTGGGCATAACATACGTGGGATTCTTAGTGGCAATGGTAATTTCATTTCTTAGAACCCAGGGTCATTGTTAGTAATTCCTATCAAATGATCCACTGTCTTATTGTCCCAGCTCCTTACAGTGAAACTCAGATCCTCAATTAATTTTCTGAGTCATGCTACTTGTTCCTGAAAGTACCCTTCTTTTCACTGACCTATAATCAACTGTCTATTCAGCTGATCTCCTAGACTTGACCTTTTTGCCAAGATGCCTTTCCATTTATTTTTCCTTGACTTACCCCAGAATAAATCTGTATGTGCTCTACACCCCTGTGCCATTTTGGCTAGTCTTTCCTGTCCTATCCGGTCCTTTAGCTTCCCAGATCTTCACCTGAGCTTCCTTCTATATAATCCCAGAATTGTAAGACACCAAGATATTAAACTTCACTGTTACCTAGTAAAATACCAAAAGTTGTTTTTCTTGCCCTAAAGCTATTATTCACCCCCACTGCAAAATCCAACACAGTGATATGTAGTATTTTCATAAGAGATCAATATTTTCTTAAAACAGCATCAAATAAAATCACTAGTTTAAGTCTGTTAGGTCCACTGAAAAATTTTTATTCTTCCTTCCTTCCTCACCTAATCTCTTGACTAGGGTAGAAGCATAGACCAATGAGAAAACTTGATAAGATAGTTAATTTTGCTAAGTAAAGGACTTAGCAGTCCTTTATTATTATTATTACCCACTCCAGTATTCTTGGACTTCCCTTGTGGCTCAGCTGGTAAAAATCTTCCTGCAATATATGTCAATCCCAGTCTCTTAGCAAGAACTGGGAGTAAGGACTTTCTCAGCTGGTAAAGGACTCTCTCAGCTGTTAAACAATTTGCCTGAAATGTGGGAGACCTGGGTTCGATCCCTAGGTTGGGAAGAATCCCCTGGAGAATGGAAAGGCTACCCACTCCAATATTCTGGCCTGGAGATTTCCATGGACTGTATAGTCTATCGGGTCGCAAAGAGTCAGACACGAATGAGCAACTTTCACTTTCACTTTCAAGGACTCTATACTAAATATGTTAAATGTTATTAAAAATCTTATTCTTCACAATATCCTCTAAAGGGAAGTTGCTCAGTCATGTCTGACTCTTAGCGACCCCATGGACTGTAGCCTACCAGGCTCCGCCGTCCATGGAGTTCTCCAGGCAAGAATACTGGAGTGGGCTGCCATTTCCTTCTCCAAGAGTTATTCCCCACTTAATGAGGATTGTGGTTTTTTAAATAGTTATTTTTAATTTTTTAAAGTTTTATTTATTTATTTTTGGCTGCACTGGGTCTTGGTGGCTGTGCAGGGTCTTTCTCTAGTTGCAGGGGGAGGGGGCTATTCTCTAGCTGGGATGGGAGGACTTCTAGTGCCCGTGGGCTCCAGTAGTTGCAGCTCACAAGCTCTGCTGCTGCTGCTGCTAAGTCGCTTCAGTCGTGTCCAACTCTGTGTGACCCCATAGACGGCAGCCCACCAGGCTCCCCCATCCCCATCTTGCCTGGGATTCTCCAGGCAAGAACACTGGAGTGGGTTGCCAGTTCCTTCTCCAATGTATGAAAGTGAAAAGTGAAAATGAAGTTGTTCAGTCGTGTCTGACTCTTAGGGACCCCATGGACTGCAGCCTACCAGGCTCCCCCATCCATGGGATTCTCCAGGTAAGAGTACTGGAGTGGGGTGCCATTGCCTTCTCCCATATCCTCTAAAGGGAATACTATTACTATCCTCATTTTATTGATGAGAAAAAGCTGAGTAATTTGCCAGTGTCACCCAAATGATAACTTTTATAACCAGGACTCAAATTCAAGTCTTTCTGACTTCAGAGCTCACTAAACTCGACATCCTCCCAGGATAACACACTAATATCACAATCTATTACTAAATGAGTGACAACCTTGACTGATTTGCATTTCAAAACATTTACATTCATTTGTGGTAGAAAAGTTCAAAGACAAATCGTTAACCAGAGGGAAATCTGAGAAAAAAGAAAAACATCAAAAATAGTGGCAAGGGCACAGGTCAAAAGATAAGGAGGCCCAGATTCTAGTCCCAGATCTTATAGCAGAAGCTCTCAGGTTTCCTGTTTTCTCATTTGTAAAGTCAGACTTTAAAAAAAATTATTAGAGTATAGTTGCTTTACAATGTTATTTTCTGCTATATAGCAAAGTGAATCAGCCATATATCCCCTCTTTTTTGCAAAGCAGAAATAGAGAACAAATGTATGGACCCCGAGCGAGCAAAGTGGGCAGGTAGGAAGAACTGAAATATTGGGATTGACATATATACTGCAGGTGGATTCTTTACCAGCTGAGTCACAAGGGAAGCCCAAGAATACTGGAGTGGGTAGCCTATCACTTCTCCAGCAGATCTTCCCTACCCAGGAATCGTACCCAGGGACTCCTGCATTGCACGCAGATTCATTTCAGGCAGATAGCAACTGAGCTATAGGGGAAGCCCTACATATATACACTACTATGCATAAAATAGATAATTAATGGGAACCTCGGAGAAGGCAATGGCACCCCACTCCAGTACTCTTGCCTGGAAAATCCCATGGACGGAGGAGCCTGGAAGGCTGCAGTCCGTGGGGTTGCATGCATTGGAGAAGGAAATGGCAACCCACTCCAGTGTTCTTGCCTGGAGAATCCTAGGGACAGGAGCCTGGTGGGCTGCTGTCTATGGGGTCACACAGAGTCGGCCACGACTAAAGCGACTTAGCAGCAGCAGCAGCAATGGGAACCTGCTATATAGCACAGGAACTCTACTCAATGCTCTGTGGTGACCTAAATGAGCAGGAAATCTAAAAGGAGACTTCTGTGCTAAATAGTCCCTAAGGTTTCTTCCAAAACATAACTATTTTCTTCCTGAGGGGGCTGAAAAAAATCCACAGACAGTATAATCAGTCTCTGAAGTTGAAAGAGAGTTATGACAGTACTGTACCTGGGTTGGGCTTGTGTATAGTGAGATTAATTATGCAAGTCAGTCTGGCTCACCTGTTGGTCTTCTTCTCTTTTGCTCTGTATCAGGACAACTGCTGAGTGAGTCGATGAAACCCAGGCAAGTGTGAAAGCAGTGTTACTTCCTAGGAGTGCTATCATCAAAGTGACAGGTCAGATCACCACCTGGAAGGTTGTTGTGCATTCTACCTTAAAGTCAGTCTCTCAGCATGGAAGAGCCATTCCAACTTGAAGACACTAGGGTGGGCTCATGTGAAAAAAGGGAGAAGTGTCCACAGCAAATGATGTATTGTAAGTGAAAACCTATAACTACAAAATGAAAATCTGAGAAACATGCTGTACAGTTTCCATGGAACACAGCTTGAGGGAGGAAGGCCTGGATGAGTATTGTTGAGCAACAACAGCAGCAGATAGATCACTGGTATGCGGTAATCACAAGTGAGGGTGTCAGAGCATCTGTTATTATGTCTGCCTGGCTGCCCTTTCTGTTGGAAACTGCTCCTCTACCACATCAAGCAAATCTGATGTGGCTATATTTCCTGCCACCCAAGGGTGGGCAAATAACTCAAGGGGGCCAATCAGAATATCTCATTTCCCACAGCTCAGATACTGATTGACCAGAAATGGGTATGAGGCCTAAGTAGGGCCAATTAGTGTCTTTTGGGAAGAATTTCAATTGTTGTGGGAGAAGGGGAATTTGTTTTGAGTTTATGAGCTATAAAGATCATTGTAAGATGGAAGCAAATGGTGGGCCGCACCACTTGGAAAGAGTAAACCAACATGAAGGAAGGAAAGACAAGGGACATTGCCTAAATACCCAATGCCAAACGTGCCTGAAACCAGAAAACACTCTGTATCTTAACTATATGAGCCTCTAAATTCCACGCCCCCTTTTTGGACAGGTTTATTGGGGCACTACATGCAGTAAAATTCACCCTGTTTAGATGAGTAGTTCCATGAATTTTGATCAATGTATAAAAATGGTATAATCACTACCACAATCAAGATATAGATTATTGCTACAACCCCACAAAGTTTCATCATACCCCTGGGCAGTCTCCTACTTTACCCTGCTCCTGGCAAACACTGATGTGTTTTTCTATCCCTATAATTTTGTCTTTTCCCTGCATGCTTAGTCACCTCAATTGTTTCTGACTCTTTGCCATCTTGTGGGCTGCAGGCCCCAGGCTCCTCTGTCCATGGGATTCACCGGGTAACAGTACTGGAGTGGATTGCCATGCTGTCCTCCAGGGGGTCTTCCCAACTCAGGGATTGAACATGGGTCTCCTGCTTTGCAGGTGGATTCTTTACTGACTGAACCACCAGGGAAGCCCATAGTACTGCATTGTTTGGATATATCACAATTTTGTTTATTCATGAGTTCATGAGTATATAGACTCTTTCACTTTTGGTGAATATGAAGAAAGCCACAGTAAATAATTGTTTTTCAGGGTTTTGTATGGACACGTTTTCATTTCTCTTGGGTAAATATACCCAAACATGGGATTGGCTGAGTACTATGATAGATATATTTCTGATATTATAAGAATTTTCTGAACTATTTCAAAGTGGCTGTAGTGTTTTGCACTTCAACCAGCAATGAAAATTTCTATTGTTCCTTTCTTACTAGCATTTCATGTTTTTTCCCCTCTTTTAATTTGAGCAATTCTAATAGGTATCTCTTGTAATTTTAGTGAAAAGTGATGCTAAGTGTCTTTTTAAAATGTTTTCCAGTATTTCTTATGAATAAATTGGACCTCCTGGAATTTTTCTACAGAATCATAATTAAATAACCCTGGTGGTGCTAGCCAGGCTATGTGAGGAGCAGCTTGCTTTCAAATCAAAATCAATCATCTTTTCATATGCTGATTTTTCATTTATAGCTTTAGTGAAGTATGTGATCAAATATTTTGCCCACTTTTAATTGTGTTTATTTTCTTATTATTATATGATTAGAATATAGATCGGAGAAGGCAATGGCACTCCACTCCAGTACTCTTGCCTGGAAAATCTCATGGACGAAGGAGCCTAGTATGCTGCAATCCATGGGGTCGTTAAGAGTCGGACACGACTGAGCAACTTCCCTTTCACATTTCACTTTCATGCATTGGAGAAGGAAATGGCAACCCACTCCAGTGTTCTTGCCTGGAGAATCCCAGGGACGGCAGAGACTGGTGGGCTGCTGTCTCTGGGGTCGCACAGAGTCGGACATGACTGAAGCCACTTAGCACCAGCAGCAGAATATAGGTTCTGGATACAAGTCCTTAATCAAATTTATGTTTTGCAAATATTTATTCCTAGTCTGTGATTTGTCTTTTCATTTTCTTTTCAATGTTTTTCAAAAAATGAAAGTTTTTACTTTTGAAGAATTTCAATTTGCCAATTGTTTTATTTTATGGGTTATGTTTCTAGTGTCCTAAAAAAAAAAAAAAAAAAAAAAAATTTACTAAACCTAAGGCCATGACATTTTTTTCCTAAATTTTTTTCCCCAGACACGTTCTAGTTTTACATTTTCCATATAGAATTATGATCAGTTTGGGTTTAATTCTTGCATATAGTGTTCCTCCCTTTTAAAGCTGACTTAATTTGAGTTTTTGCCTCTGATGTCTAGAGTCTTGACTACTATAAATGGAGATGTTCACAAATGTTGAATGAGAAGTGTTTTAAGGAATTATTTAGTGGAAGAATAAAGGTGTGAGCAAAGAATTTTATAAAAATAAAGAGACTTGGGCTCTAAATACCAAGATGTGCCTAAAATGAGGACACCCAAACTGGACTTTTAGTTTCCTAAACTTTTCATTTCCAGATCAAACCTCCTAATATAGGATGAATTCAACATGATTTTTTTAAAGTGTTCTTTGTGATTAAAAAACAGAAAGCCATTAGTTAAGTAATTACATATACTCCTCCCCACCATCACTCCCCTTCTTTCTTCCCATTTCCCTCCCACCCTCATTGATCCTTTCCTTTGTCCATTTTCCCCTGCAAAAAAAAAATAAATAAAATAAAAATAAAAAGAAATAAAACATTTTTCAGCACCTAGTATGTGCAAGACATAAGACATGTTACACTGCCCCAAAAGCTTGTGATCTATCAGTGGAGACAGCCTGTGATAACAGGCAGACCACGACAGTTCTGTAATTTGATCTAAACTAGGGTTTCTCAAAAAAAAAAAAATTAAATAAAATATACAGTAAACCACAAGAATTAAACCAGTATGGTGCTGGTATAGGAAAGAGTGGGCAAAACAGACAACCTGGACATAGGTCAGCATATATGATTTTATCAGTATAAAATCATTTCCCAAGTGCAGGTAAAATTAGTTTTAAAAATGTAAGTTATATTCTTACATTCATCATTTAAAAGTAGATATTTAATTTCTAAACACATGGGGTTTTAAAAGTATCTTTGGTATTAATCTATCATTTTGATATTAATTTCTAATTTAAATGCTTTCTTCTCTGCAATCACCACCTGCGTTTTCTTAGTCTTCTAACTTTATCAAGGCTTTTAATGGCTAAGTCAAAGATCTCTTGATAAATGTCGCATTGCACTTGAAAATATGTGGGTTATTTTCAAATATCTTTTGATATTGATTTCTAACATAATTCCATAGTAATAAAGGAACAGACTCTATAATTTCAATACCTTTAGACCATGAAAATTTTGCACTTGTTTTATGCCCCTAGATATGTTCCAGTGTCTCCTAGTTTATAGTCTATGGGAACTTGAATTTGTATCCTACCATTACTTTACCAACAAAGGTTCGCCTAGTCAAGGCTATGGTCTTTCCTGTGGTCATGTATGGATGTGAGAGCTGGACTGTGAAGAAGGCTGAGCGCCGAAGAATTGATGCTTTTGAACTGTGGTGTTGGAGAAGACTCTTGAGAGTCCCTTGGACTGCAAGAAGATCCAACCGGTCCATTCTGAAGGAGATCAATCCTGGAATTTCTTTAGAAGGAATGATGCTAAAGCTGAAACTCCAGTATTTTGGCCACCTCATGCGAAGAGTTGACTCATTGGAGAAGACTCTGATGCTGGGAGGGATTGAGGGCAGGAGGAGAAGGGGACGACAGAGGATGAGATGGCTGGATGGCATCACTGACTCGATGGATGCGAGTCTGAGTGACCTCCGGGAGCTGGTGATGGACAGGGAGGCCTGGCGTGCTGCAGTTCATGGGGTCGCAAAGAGTCGGACACGACTGAGCGACTGATCTGATCTGATTGTGTGAAAATTGTATAAATCTTAATTATGTTGAATTGGTTTATGGTATACTTTTCAGGCCTACTATATCCTTCTACTTTTCTGTATATTTATTATATTGAATTTTGAAAGTTTGATATTGAAAACTCCAACTAAATATCTTAATTTATCTACTTAAAAAAACTGTAATATATAATAGAATTATGTGTAACTTTGTTCTGTATTTTCCAAGTCTCCTGGTAAATGTGTTATCATACTTTCATAATTTAAAAAATAAAAAAGAGAAAAAAATGAATTATATTCTTAAGTAACATCAAAATTCCAGGTACATTAGAATGAAATATGAAAGATTAAAACATCTAGAGGAAAAACTTCTGAAATGGCAATTCAGAGCTGACATCTTGGTTTTTTCAAAAATCTGTATCTCATTTCATTATACTCAGGTCACACAAGAGTCTAGATTATATCGATCTTTTACGTTGAAAATGTAAGCACTCTCTTTGGATGCATAATTTTATTAATTTTCGTCTATCATGCTCAAAAGTATGGGTATTCAGGCAATATTTGTGAAAATATTTTTCTCACCAAATTAAATATTGCTTCTAATATATTCCAGCGGGAATGTTTTATAGTTAACTCTGTGGGTGTGGGGTCTGGGGGCAAAGTCGAGGGCTGAATTGACTGCAGTGTTTCTGTAAGGTGAAGCCACATTTTTCTTCTTTTCATAGATGCTTCAGCCTGGGGGATTAGTGTTTACCTTGATTTAATGTCTCATCAGAAGCATGACATCGGCAGCAGTCTGGCTGCAGCAGGATTAAATGAAGCATGGCTGTTTCTTCAAGAGAGACTTAGCCCTAGAGGGGAGGGGCAGGAGATGAAGAGAGAACAAAAAAATTTATTCAACTACGGAGTGAGAAGGAATGGTTCAACCCCCTTCACCACAGGCACAATGTAGGGGCAGAGAAGAGGTTTGTACTCAAGAAATCTAGGAGTTAAACTCAAGGAGGAGGCTTCAGACTTTTAGGGAAGCTGCTCTGGGAGTTCAGGGAGGGGCTCAGCTGCTCTTGGACCACTCTTGCCCCTACACCACACCATTCTGTCTTTAAGGGAGAAAAAAAGGGGGATTATTTTCAGTGTTTGGAAATTGATTCCAGAGCCCTGTGAGGAGCAAGCAAGTGAGTATAAAAAATGCTAAACGAGAGCAAGCTGAAGGTCAGTCCACCCAGAATTCTGCCTCTGGCAGAGGATCAGGGAAGGGCTGCGGGAACTGAGTATTATGGACTTCTTTTTGCATCCCCAACCCCAAATCTTCTGAGTTCCTCTACTGAATCTTTAAGGATCCAGGGGTCATGAAATTATTTAAGTGTTTTTTATAATTCTTATATTTTTTTCTATTTTAATGAGATAACAAGTACTTTAAACTTACTCAATGTTGTGTAAAGTGGTACCTCTAATTTGTCCTAAAGTTAACCACTTTGAGTTTTATTGAGTGGATCTATATTCATACATAGCAGAGTGTTAGGATTCTCACATTCATTCTCTCCATCGTTTTCATGACTTCATAGGCTTTTATTCAGTTCAGTTCAGTTCAGTCGCTCAGTCGTGTCCAACTCTTTGCGACCTCATGAACTGCAGCAGGCCAGGCCTCCCTGTCCATCTTCAACTCCCGGAGTTTACTCAAACCCATGTCCATTGAGTTGCTGATGCCATCCAACCATCTCATCCTCTGTCATCCCCTTCTCCTCTGATTTTCAATCTTTCCCAGCTTCAAGGTCTTTTCAAATGAGTCAGTTTTTCGCATCATATGGCCAAAGTATTAGAGTTTCAGCTTCAACATCAGTCCTTCCAATGAATATTCAGGACTGATTTCCTTTTAGGATGGACTGGTTGGATCTCTTTGAAGTCCAAGGGACTGTCAAGAGTCTTCTCCAACACCACAGTTCAGAAGCATCAATTCTCAGCACTCAGCTTTCTTTATAGTCCAACTCTCTCATCCATACGTGGCTACTTGAAAAACCATAGCTTTGACTAGACAGATGGACCTTTGTTGGCAAAATACTGTCTCTGCTTTTTAGTATGCTGTCTAGGTTGGTCATAACTTTTCTTCCAAGGAACAAGTATCTTTTAATTTCATGGCTGCAGTCACTATTTTGGTGATTTTGGAGCCCCCCAAAATAAGTCTGTCTCTGTTTCCATTGTTTCCCTATCTATTTGCCATGATGTGATGGGACCATATGCCATGAATTTCGTTTTCTGAATGTTGAATTTTAAGCCAACTTTTTCACTCTTCCGTTTCACTTTCGTCAAGAGGCTCTTTAGTTCACGTTCACTTTCTACCATAAGGGTGGTGTCATCTGCATATCTGAGGTTATTGATATTTCTCCCTGAAATCTTGATTCCAGATTGTACTTCATCCAGCCCTGCATTTTGCATGATATACTCTGCATGTAAGTTAAATAAGCAGGTGACAATATATAGCCTTGATGTGCTCCTTTTCCAATTTGGAAACTGTCCATTGTTCCATGCCCAGTTCTAACTGTTGCTTCATACGGATTTTTCAGGAGGTAGGCAAGGTGGTCTGGTATTCCCATCTCTTTCAGAATTTTCCACAGTTTGTTGAGATCCACACAGTCAAAGGCTTTGGCATAGTCAATGAAGCAGAAGTAGATGTTTTTCTGGAACTCTTTTGCTTTTTTGATGATCCAGTTGATGTAGGCAATTTGATCTCTGGTTCCTCTGCCATTTCTAAATACATTTGAATATCTGGAAGTTAACGGTTCATGCACTGTTGAAGCCTGGCTTGCATGAAGCCAGCATTGCTTTGCTAGCATGTGAAATGAGTGCAATTGTGTGGTAGACATTACCTTTCTTCAGGATTGGAATGAAAACTGACCTTTTTCAGCCTTGTGGCCACTGAGTTTTCCAAATTTGCTGGCATATTGAGTGTAGCACTTTCACAGCATCATCTTTTAGGATTTGAAATAGCTCAACTGGAATTCCATCACCTCCACTAGCTTTGTTCAAAGTGAGGCTTCCTAAGGCTCACTTGACTTCGCATTCCAGGATGTCTGACTCTAGGTGAGTGATTATTCTGGGTCATGATTATAATTATCTGGATCATGAAAATCTTTTTTGTATATAGTTCTGTGTATTCTTGCCATCTCTTCTTAATATCTTCTACTTCTGTTAGGTCCATACCATTCCTATCCTTTATTGAGCCCATCTTTGCATGAAATGTTCTCTTGGTATCTCTAATTTTCTTGAAGAGATCTCTAGTCTTTCCCATTATATTGTTTTCCCCTATTTCTTTGCATTGATCACTGAGGAAGGCTTTCTTATCTCTCCTTGGTATTCTTTGGAACTCTGCATTCAAATGGGTATATCTTTCCTTTTCTCCTTTGCTTTTCACTTCTCTTCTTTTCACAGCTATTTGTAAGGTCTTCTGAGACAACCATTTTGCCTTTTTGCTTTTCTTTTTCTTGGGGATGGTTTTGATCTCTGCCTCTTGTACAATCCCTGCCTCCGTCCGTAGTTCTTCAGGTACTCTATCAGATCTAATCCCTTAAATCTATTTCTCACTTCTATTGTATGATCGTAAGGGATCTGATTTAGGTCATACCCGAATGGTCTAATGGTTTTCCCTACTTTCTTCAATTTAAGTCTGAATTTGGCAAGAAATCATGATCTGAGCCGTAATCAGGCCCTGGTCTTTTTTTTTTTTTGCTTACTGTATAGAGCTTCTCCATCTTTGGCTGCAAAGAATATAATCAATCTGATTTTGGTATTGACCATCTGGTGATGTCCATGTGTGGAGTCTTCTCTTGTGTTGTTGGAAGAGGGTGTTTGCTATGACCAGTACATTCTCTTGGCAAAGCTCTATTAGCCTTTGCCCTACTTCATTCTGTTCTCCAAGACCAAATTTGCTTGTTACTCCAGGTATTTCTTAACTTTGTACTTTTGCATTCCAGTCCCCTATAATGAAAAGGACGTCTTTTGGGGGTGTTAGTTCTAGAAGGTCTTGTAGGTCTTCATAGAGCCATTCAACTTCAGCTTCTTCAGCGTTACTGGTTGGGGCATAGACTTGGATTACTGTGATATTGAATGGTTTGCCTTGGTAATGAACAGAGATCATTCTGCCATTTTTGAGATTGAATCCAATTACTGCATTTTGAACTCTTTTGTTTACTATGATGGCTACTCCATTTCTTCTAAGAGATTCTTGCCCACAGTAGTAGATATAATGGTCATCTGAGTTAAATTCATCCATTCCAGTCCATTTTAGTTCGCTGATTCCTAAAATGTCGACGTTCACTCTTGCCATCTCCTGTTTAACCACTTACAGTTTGCCTTGATTCATGGACCTAACATTCCAGGTCCCTATGCAATATTGTTCTTTACAGCATCAGACTTTACTTCCATCACCAGTCACATCCACAACTAGGTGTTGTTTTTGCTCTGGCTCAGTCTTTTCATTCTTTCTGGAGTTATTTCTCCATTGATCTCCAGTAGCATATTGGGCACCTACCAACCTGGGGAGTTCATCTTTCAGTGTCCTAACTTTTTGCCTTTTCATACTGTTCATGGGTTTCTCAAGGCAAGAATACTGAAGTGGTTTGCCATTCCCTTCTCTAGGGGACCACGTTTTCTCAGAACTCTCCACCATGACCCCTCTGTCTTGGTGTTACAAGGCATGGCTCATAGTTTCATTGTTAGACAAGGCTGTGGTCCATGTGATCAGCTTTGTTAGTTTTCTGTGACTGTGGTTTTCAGTCTGTCTGTCCTCTGATGGAGAAGGATAAGAGACTTATGGAAGCTTCCTGATGGGAGATACTGACTGAGGGGGAAACTGGGTCTTGTTCTGATGGGCGGGGCCGTGCTCAGTAAATCTTTAATCCAATTTTCTGTTGATGGATGGGGCTGTGTTCCCCCCATGTTATTTACCTGGGGCCAAACAATGGTGATCGCAGGTAAATATGGGCTTCCCTGGTGGCTCAGCTGGCAAAGAATCTGCCTGCAATGTGGATGACCTGGGTTCAGTCCCTGGGTTGGGAAGATCCCCTGGAGAAGGGAAAGGCTACCGAATACAGTATTCTGGCCTGGAGAATTCCATGGACTGTATAATCCATGGAGGTCACAAAGAGTTGGACACAACTGAGCAACTTTCACTTCCCTTCACTTCAAATTATGGTGGAGATAATAATGAAGACAATGGTGATCTTCTTTGAAAGGTCCCACGCATGCACTGCTACACCCAGTGCCCCCAGCCCTGCAGCAGGCCACCACTGACCCACGCCTCTGCTGGAAACTCCTGGACACTCCCGGGCAAGTCTGGGTCAGTCTCTAGTGGGGTCACTGCTCCTTTCTCCTGGGTCCTGGTGCACACAGGGTTCTATTTGTGCCCTCCAACAGTGTGTTTCCCCAGTCCTGTGTAAGTTCTGGCAGCTTTGCTGCTAAGCCACTTCAGTCATGTACGTCTCAGTGCGACCCCATAGACGGCAGCCCACCAGGCTCTCCCGTCCCTGGGATCCTCCAGGCAAGAACACTGGAGTGGGTTGCCATTTCCTTCTCCAATGCATGAAAGTGAAAAAGTGAAAGTGAAGTCGCTCAGTCGTGTCCGACTCTGAGCGACGGCATGAACTGCAACCTACCAGGCTCCTCCGTCCATGGGACTTTCCAGGCAAGAGTACTGGAGTGGGGTGCCATTGCCTGGGGTTAATGGTGACCTCCTTCAAGAGGGCTTATGCCACACCCAGGTCTGCTGCACCCTGAGCTCCTGCCCCTGCAGCAGTCCACGGCTGCCCCTTACCTCCACCGGAGACACCCAAACACTCAGTGACTCAGTCTCTGTGGGGTCTTTGGGTCCTGGTGCACACAAGGTTTGTTTGAGCCCTGTGAGCATCTCTAACAGGTATGGGGTTTGATTCTAAATGCGATTGTGAAGAAGGCTGAGCGCCGAAGAATTGATGCTTTTGAACTGTGGTGTTGGAGAAGATTCTTGAGAGTCCCTTGGACTGCAAGGAGATCCAACCAGTCCATTCTGAAGGAGATCAGCCCTGGGATTTCTTTGGAAGGAATGATGCTAAAGCTGAAACTCCAGTATTTTGGCCACCTCATGCGAAGAGTTGACTCATTGAGAAGACTCTGATGCTGGGAGGGATTGGGGGCAGGAGGAGAAGGGGACGACAGAGGATGAGATGGCTGGATGGTATCACTGACTCAATGGATGTGAGTCTGAGTGACCTCCAGGAGTTGGTGATGGACAGGGAGGCCTGGCGTGCTGCAGTTCATGGGGTTGCAAAGAGTCAGACATGACTGAGTGACTGATCTGATCTGATCTGATCATCTTTCTGGGGCTTCTCCTTTGCCCTTGAACATGGGGTAGCTCCTCACAGTCGCTCCAGCACTGTGTGGCTGCCCCTCCAGTGCCTACTGTCTTGCTGAGGAGATGCGGTCTTTCTCAAGTTTCCCAAGCATGCTATCGAAAGGGCTTGTATATGGTGCATCACTTGATTCAGTGGTGAAGAAGAGAGGACTTTGGAACTCCCTGAATCCAGAATCCGGGTGATCTGGGGAAGTTCATTTCTCTCTCTGAGCCCCAGGATCATCAACTCCACAGGAGACACTCAAACACAGTTCTGTCTGTCTCTGTGGGTCTTGGGTCCAGGTGCATACAAGATTTGTTTGGGTCCTCTGCATGTCTCTGGCAGGTATGGGGTTGATTCTAAACGTGATTTCACCCCTCCTGCTGTCTTGCTGGGGCTTCTCTTTTGCCCTTGTATGTGGGGTATCTCCTCAAAGTCATTCCAGTGCCACGCAGCTGCTGCTCCTGTTAGGCTTCTATTAGGTCTTTCCTATCGTGATCACTTCCCTCCCCTTCCAACTCCTTCCTTCCTCTCTCCCTCTCTCTTTCTTTCTTTCTTTTTTTTTTCTCCTTGCCTTTCTGCCATATTCTCTTTCTGTTTCCGCCTCTCTCTTTCTCTTAGTAATGAATGCAAGGAGAATTATTCACTGTAGGCCTTTAGGCCATGCTCTTTCTTCCATCATGTTGCTCTTCTATTTAAGTCAGTGCTTAGTTCTGTAAGAGGCAGTGAACTTGCAGATGGAACATGGACTAAAGAGTCAGACAGAACTAGGTTCAAATCCTTCCCATATTATTTACTACTTTCATGACATTGAGTTTTTTTTAAAGCTTCTTTTTAAAATTTGAGAATAAATATGTGTATCCTTGTGAATCATTATGAAGATTAAGTGATTTGAAAAACTTTAAATGGTTTGAAAAATATATAGTTCAATATTATTATGATAAAACTTATTTAATTTATTAAACAAATGAATACAAGTCTCAAGACAGGGTCTGACTTGTTATTAAATCTTCTGTGTACTTTGGAAAACAAAGTTTTCCAGGTAAATGGTGAAAACTTCCTCCTTTGCCTAAACTGGCAAGAACATGGCAGTCATTGACCAATAAGTAGAGAAATAGTTCATCACTTCCCCATTACACCTGGTAGTATCAGCCTTGAGGGGACAAAATGAGGGCATTTTTATCAGAGTAAACCTAGAAGCTGATCATGTATGAGCTAATGCTTGCCACGATACTCTACAACCACTTGGAAACTTCCCCTAGTACCAACATTCCCACAAAATGTTTAAAAGCCTTGGACAACCCAGTGGGGAGTTCTTGAGCAAGAACTGTTCATGAGCATTTCACCTTTTGGACTGAAATTGCTGAGACTTTGTAGTCCCACCTCACTAAATCACTGAATGTGGGCTTCCCTAGTAAAGGCATGAGCTCAGGAGAGGCATTTCTCAGTAGCTGAGGTAGACCCTGAAGGTCTGACAGTTAGATGCTGTCTGCTAACTGCATTCCTACATCCGGGGAGCAAGTTTTTCCCTGAAGGAGGGTTTGGACATCATATATGATCTTGTCTGTCACAATAAGATATTATCTTCAAAATATGTTCTAGTGCTTTTTATGTCTTTATTACTGCTTCTTTAGTAAAAATCTCTGTCTTTATTCCTACTTCTTTAATGAAACAACAAATAATATTGTAACTTGCATTATTGATATACAGTAAAACACTCCAATATGTAGTGACTAAAAGTAACAATGACTTAGTATTTCTCAAAGTTCTTTGTGTTGTCTGGGACCAACTGTATAGTTCTTCTGCAGTCTTGGCTGAAGTGACTCATGCACCTCCAGTCATTCTCCCTCTCTGTCATGGATAAAGGGTGTAATGGGATCTTACTCACACGTCTTGGGCCTTGGTGTTGGCTGGGTCTCTCTCCATGTGATCTCTCACTCAGTGGTTGAGCCTATTTCCCTATGTGGGAGTAGAGTATTCTAAGAGGCAAATATGGACGCTATGGGACAGTCACCAGAATTGGTTACATTCTATTGGTCAAAGCAAGTCATAAGACTACTCAGATCCAAAGAGTGGAAACATAGATTCTGTTTCTTGATATTAAGAGCTGTAAAATAATGTCGCTCCATTTTTTCAATCTACCACATTCTATTCTCTGGCTCTGAAGTACAAAATGTACTCACTCTCTTCCCACGAAGCTGTTCAATGCAGCACCATTATCAAGTTTGAAGTCCACAATCTCAATGTAACTTGGAATAAAGCTTGATCATTTTCATTGCCATAGATTGTGTTGTGCTAAAGAGATCTGTCATCTAAGAAATGTAATTTTTAAAAGAAAAACTCTTTTGATATCCTTCATGATGCAAGTTACTCCCTAATTTCTACTTTAAGTTTAGCTGATTTTTCTGGGTGACTTGAGAAAAAACCTTTAGATCTGCCATAATGACTGTAAGCATCCTATGTTATTAAATACTAGGGCTTATCATTTTATAAAATCAGTTCTGTTAATGTCCAATTAAATTGTGATCTTGGTCAGTCTGTGTGGTAAATAGGTCTTTCAGATGGCTCATTCTATCATAAATCTTATTTGAGACAAAAAGTGGAAAAGAGTTGTAAAGGATTGTTTGTCAAAAATACCTTGAAAACTGTAGCACTTCAATAAAAAGTTGTAGATGGGGGTTCATTTTTTTAATCTCATTTTAAAAATCTTTTTAATCTATAATCTCTGTAGGTAAATAATAGTTATATACTCTGCTTGGAAAAAAATCATCTCAAAATTTCTTTTGACTCCATGAACCTATTAAAAATCTATTAATAGCTATGAAAAGTGATCATACACACAGGATTTAGGGGTTTGTGGCTTCTATGAAATCTTTTATGATAATGCTTGAGTTCTAGAAATTTTGAATGCTTGTAAATCAGTTGAGGTGTTTGTCAAAGGTTGAGTTCCAGGCTCTAGGAGTCACGATTTGTGACTGGATCAGGCCAGATGAGGATCAGAGATGTCCATTTTCTTTACAAAAATGCCAGATGAGTCTGATGCAGGTTAGTTTTGAGTTTGATTTCATTTGAGAAACCTAGGAGTTCATAAACCTTCCAATTAAACTCTTTGCTCTTTCCAGAGATAGATATCCAACTAAAAATAGCAAATGAGTCATTTTTCTCCTTTCCTCTAGTCCCAGAATACGTAACAAGAATTTCATCGATTTATCTGTTACATCTGGTTCAGCTAATGATGACAGCGGAGTAGACTTCATTTGGATGGTTGTATAATTGTACAAATAAAAATATGATATGGCTTTGATTGCTGCTGCTGCTGCTAAGTCGCTTTGGTCGTGTCAGACTCTGTGCGACCTCAAAGACGGCAGCCCACCAGGCTCCCCCGTCCCTGGGATTCTCCAGGCAAGAACACTGGAGTGTGTTGTCATTTCCTTCTCCAATGCATGAAAGTGAAAAGTGAAAGTGAAGTCGCTCAGTCGTGCTTTGATTACTTAGTTGCAATTTTAAAGTTCTAATTCCTTGAATGTACCCTAAACTGCCCTTGAAAACTAAACACCAGGGATTAACATTCTTCAATTGCTGTTAATATGTTTGTATTCATTTTCACATAGCTGGAATAAGCATAGTAATCTTCTTTCTTGTAACATTTTCCATATACAAGGCTGCATTTAATTCCCTTTATCAAAATCATCCACATACTTGTATTTTGTATAGCTATAATATCCCACTGTGACATGTGTCAGAATCTCTTTATTTCTTATTGGTAAGCTTTGGCTTGTAGATTCAACTTAACATTAACTTTGTGCAATGATATCTCTCTTTTTAAATAGGTATTGTGAAGGAATTATCATGTGAAAACATCCTGTAAACTGATTTTGAAAGATACTTGGGCCTTATCAGATCAGATCAGATCAGATCAGTCGCTCAGTCTGTCCGACTCTTTGCGACCCCATGAACCGCAGCACGCCAGGCCTCCCTGTCCATCACCAGCTCCCGGAGGTCACTCAGACTCACATCCATCGAGTCAGTGATGCCATCCAGCCATCTCATCCTCTGTCGTCCCCTTCTCCTCCTGCCCTCAATCCCTCCCAGCATCAGAGTCTTCTCCAATGAGTCAACTCTTCGCATGAGGTGGCCAAAATACTGGAGTTTCAGCTTTAGCATCATACCTTCTAAAGAAATTCCAGGATTGATCTCCTTCAGAATGGACTGGTTGGATCTTCCTGCAGTCCAAGGGACTCTCAAGAGTCTTCTCCAACACCACAGTTCAAAAGCATCAATTCTTCGGCGTTCAGCCTTCTTCACAGTCCAGCTCTCACATCCATACATGACCACAGGAAAGACCATAGCCTTGACTAGGCGAACCTTTGTTGGTAAAGTAATGTCTCTGCTTTTGAATATGCTATCTAGGTTGGTCATAACTTTCCTTCCAAGGAGTAAGCATCTTTTAATTTCATGGCTGCAGTCACCATCTGCAGTGATATTGGAGCCCAGAAAAACAAAGTCTGACACTGTTTCCACTGTTTCCCCATCTATTTCCCATGCAGTGATGGGACCAGATGCCATGATCTTCGTTTTCTGAATGTTGAGCTTTAAGCCAACCTTTTCACTCTCCACTTTCACTTTCATCAAGAGGCTTTTTAGCCCCTCTTCACTTTTTGCCATAAGAGTCGTGTCATCTGCATATCTGAGGTTATTGATATTTCTCCCAGCAATCTTGATTCCAACTTGTGCTTCTTCCAGTCCAGCATTTCTCATGATGTACTCTGCATATAAGTTAAATAAACATGGTGACAATATGCAGCCTTGACGTACTCCTTTTCCTATTTGGAACCAGTCTGTTGTTCCATGACCAGTTCTAACTGTTGCTTCCTGACCTGCATACAGATTTCTTAAGAGGCAGATCAGGTGGTCTGGTATTCCCATCTCTTTCAGAATTTTCCATAGTTTATTGTGATCCACACAGTCAAAGGCTTTGGCATAGTCAATAAAGCAGAAATAGATGTTTTTCTGGAACTCTCTTGCTTTTTCCATGATCCAGCAGATGTTGGCAATTTGATCTCTGGTTCCTCTGCCTTTTCTAAAACCAGCTTGAACATCAGGAAGTTCACGGTTCACATATTGCTGAAGCCTGGCTTGGAGAATTTTGAGCATTACTTTACTAGCGTGTGAGATGAGTGCAATTGTGCAGTAGTTTGAGCACTCCTTGGCATTGCCTTTCTTTGGGATTGGGATGAAAACTGACCTTTTCCAATCTTGTGGCCACTGCTGAGTTTTCCAAATTTGCTGGCGTATTGAGTGTAGCACTTTCACAGCATCATCATTCAGGACTTGGAATAGCTCCACTGGGATTCCATCACCTCCACTAGCTTTGTTCGTACTGATGCTTTCTAAGGCCCATTTGACTTCACATTCCAAGATGTCTGGCTCTAGGTCAGTGATCACATCATCATGATTATCTAGGTCTTGAAGCTCTTTTTTATACAGTTCTTCTGTGTATTCTTGCCACCTCTTCTTAATATCTTCTGCTTCTGTTAGGTCCACACCATCTCTGTCCTTTATCGTGCCCATCTTTGCATGAAATGTTCCTTTGGTATCTCTGATTTTCTTGAAGAGATCCCTAGTCTTTCCCATTCTGTTGTTTTCCTCTATTTCTTTGCATTGATCACTGAAGAAGGCTTTCTTATCTCTTCTTGCTATTCTTTGGAACTCTGCATTTAGATGTTTATATCTTTCCTTTTCTCCTTTGCTTTTCGCTTCTCTTCTTTTCACAGCTATTTGTAAGGCCTCCCCAGACAGCCATTTTGCTTTTTTGCATTTCTTTTCCATGGGGATGGTCTTGATCCCTGTCTCCTGTACAATGTCACGAACCTCATTCCATAGTTCATCAGGCACTCTATCTATCAGATCTAGGCCCTTAAATCTATTTCTCACTTCCACTGTATAATCATAAGGGATTTGATTTAGGTCATACCTGAATGGTCTAGTAATTTTCTCTACTTTCTTCAATTTCAGTCTGAATTTGGCAATAAGGAGTTCATGGTCCGAGCCACAGTCAGCTCCTGGTCTTGTTTTTGCTGATTGTATAGAGCTTCTCCATCTTTGGCTGCAAAGAATATAATCAATCTGATTTCGGTGTTGACCATCTGGTGATGTCCATGTATAGAGTCTTCTCTTGTGTTGTTGGAAGAGGGTATTTGCTATGACCAGTGCATTTTCTTGGCAAAACTCTATTAGTCTTTGCCCTGCTTCATTCCATATTCCAAGGCCAAATTTGCCTGTTACTCCAGGTGTTTCTTGACTTCCTACTTTTGCATTCCAGTCCCCTATAATGAAAAGGACATCTTTTTTGGGTGTTAGTTCTAAAAGGTCTTGTAGGTCTTCATAGAACCTTTCAACTTCAGCTTCTTCGGCGTTACTGGTTGGGGCATAGATTTGGATTACTGTGACATTGAATGGTTTGCCTTGGAAACGAACAGAAATCATTCTGTCATTTTTGAGATTGCATCCAAGTACTGCATTTCGGACTCTTTTGTTGACCATGATGGCCACTCCATTTCTTCTGAGGGATTCCTGCCCACAGTAGTAGATATAATGGTCATCCGAGTTAAACTCACCCATTCCAGTCCATTTTAGTTGGCTAATTCCTAGAATGTCAACATTCACTCTTGCCATCTCTTGTTTGACCACTTCCAATTTGCCTTGATTCATGGACCTGACATTCCAGGTTCCTATGCAATATTGCTCTTTACAGCATCGGACTTTGCTTCTATCACCAGACACATCCACAGCTGGGTATTCTTTTTGTTTTGGCTCCATCCTTTCATTCTTTCTGGAGTTATTTCTCCACTGATTTCTAGTAGCATATTGGGCCCCTACTGACCTGGGGAGTTTCTCTTTCAGTATCCTATCATTTTGTCTTTTCATACTGTTCATGGGGTTCTCAAGGCAAGAATACTGAAGTGGTTTGCCATTCCCTTCTCCAGCGGACCACACCCTGTCAGATCTCTCCACCATGACCCACCCATCCCAGGTTGCCCCTCGGGCATGGCTTAATCTCATTGAGTTAGACAAGGGTGTGGTCCTTGTGTGATTAGATTGACTAGTTTTCTGTGAGAATGGTTTTAGTGTATTTGCCCTCTGATGTCCTCTTTCAAGACCTACTGTCTTACTTTGGTTTCTCTTACCTTGGGCGTGGGGTATCTCATCCCGGCTGCTCCTGGCTGCTCCCGGCCAGCGAAGCACAGCCATCGCACCTTACCTTGGACGAGGGGTCTCTCCTCACCGCCGCCCTTCCTGACCTTGGTCGTGGGGTAGCTCTTCTCGGCCGCGCTTAGTGCGCTAGCCCTCATCGCCGTCCTTCCTCGGTCGTGGGGTAGCTCCTCTCGGCTGCACTCTTAGTGGGCCTTATATTGACACATAATTAGTCTACAAAAAAATGGGTAATAAATTGAACCCAAAATGTTGTCAAGGAGGTAAACACAATTTTAGGCATCATTAAGCATGATGTTAATAGATTCTAGACAGGAATATGGCAAGTGGAAATCAATCAAAAAGAAGAGGTGGGAAGAAGCTCCTCCCAGAAAAAAATATACCCAACTCTATGCAAATTTATAAACTTCAGTTTGTAAGCATGGCAGAGGGCAGCTGGATGAAATGATATCCTGTGAAGTTTCACAAGCCTCCTCAACAGACAAAATATGCTTCCTTAAGGCAGATTATAAAGATATATATTTGTGTTTCAGGAGTCTTCAATTCTCTTGAAATCTGTTAGAACTCTAAATTTGGCTAAAAGGAGGACATCTGATAAATTTTTTACTACCTGACTATTTTATTACTGAGAAAGTAAGAGATTAAATGCAGGCAAATTCATCCTGGACTTGATTTTGACTGAGAAGGAAAAACTGATTGTTAATGTAACAGTAAATGCTTAATACCAAAGAAAAGGAACACTGGGCTTAGTTATTCATGTGCCCTAGACTTTCAAAGCCAGTTGTTAAAATGCTTCCTTGAGGCTTTGAAAGGGAAAATAGATGATGAAGGGCAGAAAGTTCTATAAATATAATTCAGGCTGTATAAAAGTTTTTAAAAGTTCAATGAGAAAGGCAAAAGGAAAGACATCTAAGGAAAATAATGTGGTTGCATAGGTATTTTACTCTAAGTCCAGATTCATAAAATACTTTTACAAAAGACATAAAGAGAGACATAAAGAGGAATATAAAAGAATGACTGGAATATAAGAAATGCACCAAGAAGCCTAAGGCACAAGTGAAGTGAACGAGGTAAAGTTTAGAGAGACAAAACATTGACAAAAGTGGTTCTAACTACGCAGAGTAAGAAGAACCTTAGGTCTGTGGTCTGGACCTTTTTGGTCCGAGGTACCAAAAAACTGGAAACTTGCATATGCTATTCCAGTTTTTAAAGGGAGACATGCTCATGTCAGAAGGTATGAACTGAACAATTGAATTTTAGTTTTAATCAATAACTGAGATTGGATTTTTTTTTAAACTTTTTTTTAAATTTAATTTTATTTTTTAACTTTACAATATTGTATTGGTTTTGCCATGTATCAAAATGAATCTGCCACAGGTATACATGTGTTCCCCATCCTGAACCCTCCTCCCTCCCCATACCATCCCTCTGGGTCATCCCAGTGCACCAGCCCCAAGCATCCAGTATTGTGCATTGAACCTGGACTGGCGACTTGTTTCATATATGATATTATACACGCTTCAATGCCATTCTCCCAAATCATCCCACCCTCTCCCTCTCCCAGAGTCCAAAAGATTGTTCTATATATCAGTGTCTCTTTTGCTGTCTCAAAAGCAGAGACATTACTTTGCCAACAACGGTTCACCTAGTCAAGGCTATGGTCTTTCCAGTGGTCATGTATGGATGCGAGAGCTGGACTGTGAAGAAGGCTGAGCGCTGAAGAATTGATGCTTTTGAACTGTGGTGTTGGAGAAGACTCTTGAGAGTCCCTTGGACTGCAAGGAGATCCAACCAGTCCATTCTGAAGGAGATCAGCCCTGGGATTTCTTTGGAAGGAATGATGCTAAAGCTGAAACTCCAGGATTTTGGCCACCTGATGCGAAGAGTTGACTCATTGGAGAAGACTCTGATGCTGGGAGGGATTGGGGGCAGGAGGAGAAGGGGACGACAGAGGATGAGATGGCTGGATGGCATCACTGACTCGATGGATGTGAGTCTGAGTGACCTCCAGGAGTTGGTGATGGACAGGGAGGCCTGGAGTGCTGCGATTCATGGGGTCGCAAAGAGTCGGACAAGACTGAGCTACTGATCTGATCTGATGCAGGGTTATTGTTACCATCTTTCTAAATTCCATATATATGCGTTAGTATACTGTATTGGTGTTTTTCTTTCTGGCTTACTTCACTCTGTATAATAGGCTCCAGTTTCATCCACCTCATTAGAACTGATTCAAATGTATTCTTTTTAATGGCTGAGTAATACTCCATTTTGTATATGTACCACTGCTTTCTTATTCATTCATCTGCTGATGGACATCTAGGTTGCTTCCATGTCCTGGCTATTATAAACAGTGCTGTGATGAACATTGGGGTACATGTGTCTCTTTCTATTCTGGTTTCCTCAGTGTGTATGCCCAGCAGTGGGATTGCTGGATCATAAGGCAGTTCTATTCCCAGTTTTTTGAGGAATCTCCACACTGTTCTCCATAGTGGCTGTACTAGTTTGCATTCCCACCAACAGTGTAAGAGGGTTCCCTTTTCTCCACACCCTCTCCAGCATTTATTGCTTGTAGACTTTTGGATCGCAGCCATTCTGACTGGCGTGAAATGGTACCTCATTGTGGTTTTGATTTGCATTTCTATGATAATGAGTGACGTTGAGCATCTTTTCATGTGTTTGTTAGCCATCTGTATGTCATCTTTGGAAAAATGGCTATTTAGTTCTTTGGCCCATTTTTTGATTGGGTCATTTATTTTTCTGGAATTGAGCTGTAGGAGTTGCTTGTATATTTTTGAGATTAGTTGTTTGTCAGTTGCTTCATTTGCTATTATTTTCTCCCATTCTGAAGGCTGTCTTTTCACCTTGCTTATAATTTCCTTTGTTGTGCAGAAGCTTTTTAAGTTTAATTAGGTCCCATTTGTTTATTTATTATTTTTTTTATTCCAATATTCTGGGAGGTGGGTCATATAGGATCCTGCTGTGATTTATGTTGGAGAGTGTTTTGCCTATGTTTTCCTCTAGGAGTTTTATAGTTTCTGGTCTTATGTTTAGATCTTTAATCCATTTTGAGTTTATTTTTGTGTATGGTGTTAGAAAGTGTTCTAGTTTCATTCTTTTACAAGTGTTTGACCAGTTTTCCCAGCACCACTTGTTAAAGAGATTGTCTTTAATCCATTGTATATTCTTGCCTCCTTTGTCAAAGATAAGGTGTCTATATGTGCGTGGATTTATCTCTGGGCTTTTTAAATATAAAGTTTGTGAACCTTTAGAAAAGAATATGGGGATCACCAAGAAGCAATATGTACTCATCAAGCACGGGTGAAGCCATATTGGTTTCATATCATTTTAAGGTGATGATTGACTGCTAATTCAGGAAAAGTGTCATTGACTTAGTACCTACTCATTTCAGTGAGGGGTTTGATGATTTTTCCTTCATGTTATTTGGGATAAAATGGTAAAACACTTCATGGATCATTAAGTGAATTAATAACTTGTGCTGCTGCTGCTGCTAAGTCGCTACAGTCATGTCCGACTCTGTGCGACCCCATAGACAGCAGCCCATCAGGCTCCGCTGTCCCTGGGATTCTCCAGGCAAGAACATGTAGCTACTGTTTAATACTTAAGGAAAAGAGGTCTTTATTTGAGTAGAAAATGTTCTATTCTTAGCAATTCAAAATTTACACCAGTGACTTGAATGAAGGACTATATTGTGTATCATATAGCACACATGAGTTCTAGATTAAAATATATCTCACTAAAACAATTTTACGTAGCTCTTGTTTTGCCACTCACACTGTTCACTGAATCCAGGGTAGATGAGGTGCAACCAGGAAAACTGGAAGAAGACTTGAGGAGCCATGGTGACTATAGACACGTTTATTCTCTCAGGGAACCAGAAGCAGCATTAGAGAGTCTTCAAAGACTGCTGCTGCTGCTGCTG
Source organism: Tragelaphus eurycerus (assembly GCA_935064755.1). NCBI lineage: Eukaryota > Metazoa > Chordata > Mammalia > Artiodactyla > Bovidae > Tragelaphus > Tragelaphus eurycerus. The sequence goes on from CAKXYN010000018.1 coordinate 11,647,964, forward strand.
CTAAGTCGCTTCAGTCGTGTCCGACTCTGCGACCCCATATAGACGGAAGCCCACCAGGCTCCCCTGTCCCCAGGATTCTCCAGGCAAGAACACTGGAGAGGGTCTCCAAAGACTACTGATATACTAAAACAGACAAAAGTGCCCCATGGCCAAGCGCGTGCACAGGTGCAGTGCTACCAGGGTCAGCAGTATTGTTGTTTATAGAACATAAGGTGTGAGGCCATGAGAGAGTGGGGCAGGAGAGCCTGCCTGATGCCATGTTGTCAGTTGTTTTCTCCATGGATGTTGCTTACTCAGATTTGAATCTTGAACACCACAAGTGAATCTGAGCCAACTAGAGCCACATTGAACGATACGGATTATGTGGAGGATTTATTGACTATTACTAACTAATCCTCCATCTTTGAAAAAAAATTGTTGAGAGTTCACCCCACTGTAGTAGGCTGAATGAATGCCTCTCAAAGATATCTTAAGTCCCAGTCCTTAAAACCTGTGGGTCCATTACCTTACCTGGTGAAAGACACTTCGCAGATGTGATTAAGAATCTCAAAATTGGGAGACTGTCTTGCACTGCTTGAGTGTAGCCAATATGACCACAAATGTCCTTATGAGAGACACCTAAGAGGGTCAGAATCAGACAGGAACAGAGAAGCAGAGGTTGGACTATGTGAGCAGCCTCTGGAAGCTGGAAAAGAAGGAACTGTCTCCCCTGGAGCTCCCAGAAGGATTCAGCTCCAGACATTTGACCTCCAGAACCGTTAGATAATAAACTTGTGCTGTTTTAAGCCACCAATTGGCTCCAGCGAGGGGCTCCAGGTTGTTGGAGGTGGGGTGAAGGAAGAGAGACCAGAGAACTCAGGTGGTTGACATCAGCAAGTGTGAACATCCTTGGGGCAAAGATTGGAGAAATCTGCAGGCGGTCTTCAGCAGCTGTGCTGACCCTTAGTTTCTTCAGTTGTGGAAAGTGCCAGGGCCATCTGAAGAGACAGTCACTGGCAACTGCTGTTGCTTCCACTGCACAGAAGGTATTGGTAGCTCCTGCTTTTCTTCCTTGTTCCTAACCATCTTTATTCATCTCAGCTATACCTGTTCCTGTCAGGAGTGGTGGCGGTGGTGAAATGAATCTAGTTCTTTGTATCATGTTTGGAAAGGCTAGGAAACATGGTCGCTCACCCTGCACTGAGTTTGAGTGAGGGAAGCTTTTTCTAGCTGGGCAGTTCTGTCTTATTGTGGACCGGTGCTGGCCTAGGAGATGGGGTGATACAGACAAAATGAAGCTGTTCATCTTTTCCTTGTTGTGTGGCTATTCTCAAGTTTTTTTTTTTTTTCTGTTCCATGGTGTGGCTGAAGTTTCCTAAGTGAACTCCAGAGCTCCCCCAGAAATGTCTTTGTGTCGACTGTCCACTGTCTAACTGTGGAGCTTTGTGAGGGGACAGACGCTGACCTCTTACTCCACCATCTTGGTGACATCACTGTAGAAATAGCTTTTCAATTCTAGCTCTTCATCAGGCTTTGTTTCCTTCAAATGCTGGTGCTGTCTATAGAGCACTGTAGCTATAGTCTATGGTCTAGTCTGCGTGTTCTGCGTTGCTCTTCTTTTCTGTTCTGATAAGTGCCCTCTGCTCTGGCACCATGATTCTTAGTGTGCTGTGTCAAGAAGAGGGGAGTTTTTAATCCTAGAATGCATTCAGTTGAAAAAGAAACCTAGTCACTGTGATTTCAGGGATGTTTGGATGGAACAAATTACATCAATAACACGTGGAGGTGTCGGGTCAATTCGTGGCAGAGGAGAAGTAGTGAAGAGAGCAGTAAGAACCAATTCTTCTTATGATAAATCATACAAACAATTAAGGCCATTCTTAATACCTCAAACAAAAGATGACAGTCACCTCCACAGAGAGGTAAAGGGGGAGGGGTCTTTTCTGTCTTAGAATCACCCTTCTAATTGAATACTTAATGGGGTTAATAATTTATTACTGGACTCAGTGCCAATTTAACTAGCTTAGTCTAACCCTTCAAGTTAGAATCAAAAGATGACACCTTCACAAAGCCGGAAGTCATAATAAAGGCGTGTTTTATATTCAGGCAACAAACCAATGAGTAATCACTACCTATGTTCCCATAAAAACATGGGATAATGCTCTCTTTGTGAGGAAAGAGATAAAACCATCAGATTCCTACCAGGAAGGGAATCAACTCATCAGATTTCTATCAACACCAATCTCTTGATAGTCTTCAATACAACATAAACAGGCCATGAAAGGGCAATAGAACGATACACCATCATAAAAAAGATTTAGCTTTGAGAGCAACCACTGAACAGAAAACCCAGACATAATGAAGGATACATTTTGGTCCTATAGAGCTTTGGTCACCCTATAGTCAATATTACAACACTATCTGGCTTTTGGCAACATGAAATATATGTTGATGAAGAATCAAAATGATTTTTAAAAAGTATTCAAAAATAAACTTGGGGCTAAAATACAAAAATATTGAGCCCAATTAATGGCTAGTGCCAAAGATACAAGGTTAATCAGTAGCTTTTCAAGTAATAAGGTGAATTGGCTAACCTAGAAATAAAAGACACTTGATCAGTGAATGGCATTAGAATTGTCCTTGTCCTTACACTACCAAATCCCACAGCTGAATCTGTTGAGTCTCCATCAGAATTCTTCGCACTGCTCCAGTTTGGTTTCTATTGCTAACCAACGGAAATTATGAGAAGTGATAGACCAGTCACTCAGAGGTATGTGTCAAGACAAATGTCAAAGACTTTTGTTCTATTGTGAAAAACCTGCCTGCCAAGCAATGATAGTGTCAAAAAGTTCTTTATGATCCAGCCAGTTGAGAATGTTTTGACTCCCCATTCACTTAGAAAGAACATAAAGAAGATCTTTACTTAGCATATCAACTAATAGGCATCAAATACTGATAAAAATAATTTTAAAAATGAGACTTCTAAGTATTTTATTATACAGGAGGATGGGAAGGAGAAACCTTCCAAATTTATAGATTATGCTATTTGAATGTCCTGTAATTAAGGAACGCCAGGCCTCAATGTTCTCATCTGCAGTTGCTCAAATGCCCGCATTAACTATTAACATGATATTAGTTATTTGCCAGAATGTCTATCCAACCTCTCCCTTACTAACCCAGTTAGTTCTTCAAGACACAGCTGCGATGTTATCACCTCTGAGAAGATAAGACTTCCTGACCTGGGCTGGGTACTCTCTCTTAGGAGCTCTCATAAGATGCTGCACTCTTTCTCTTTTCCTAGCAGCTTGTGCTTTGTGTTCAGTCTCTCAGCTAGATCCGACACTTTGCGACCCCACGGACTGTAGCCTGTCAGGCTCCTCTGTCCATGCAATTTTTCAGGCAAGAATGCTGGAATGGGTTGCCATTTACTCCTCCAGGGGGATCTTCCTGACCCAAGGACCAAACCCGTGTCTCTTGCATCTCCTGCATTGCAGGCAGATTCTTTATTGCTGAGCCACCAGGGAAGCTCTTCTGGTAGCATTGCCAGTTTATTATTTCTCCTTGGGATTGAGTTATTCAAAGGAAGGGATTGTCATTTTTATGAATGCTTCTATAGGAAATTCTGATACATTGTAGAGGCACAATGATGTGTTGAGTCAATGAAAAATGAGTGCATGCATGACTTCTCCATAAACCAGAATAGACCAGACATCTAAAAGGGCAGATTTCTTAGCAAAAGTCTCTAAAGATAGAGTTTAAGAGCTTAACAATCTCTATTAGAATATAAGTGCCATGAAGGCAATGACTTAGTTGGTTTTACTCACTGTTGGCTCTCCAGAACCAAGAACATTGTTTAACAGACAGTAGGTACTCAGTGAAAGTGTTAAACGAAAAAGTGGAAAATAATGAACCGAGGCTCATTTGAACTTAAACCTTGTTTCAAAGGCATCTATGAGAGAGTCTCAAAGGTAACTGTAATTATAACTCGAATGGTATTTTACAGTTCACAGAACATACTTCATTTAATTCTCTTAACATTGCTCTGTAGATTTTATTGTAACCCACCTCCATTATGCAGAGGAGAAAACTTGAGCTGAAAAAATGGCATAATCAGCACTGAAACCTTAGATCTCTGACCACAAATTCTGGGCTGCTTCTGCTGCACTGAACCTTTTCAATACCTGGCATTAAATGTAATTGTTAGGTGGGAATAAAGCAGCCCTTCTGCAGAGAGAACACAGCTTTGTTTCCAAAATAAACATGAAAAGATCTGACCATAAAATGGGACGACAACAACAACAACGATTCCCTGAATAACATTAAAAGAAATGCATAAGATACAGTGTCGAGGACGCAATTCTCCTTTTTGAAAATAGAAGAAAAGCAACAAGACCTTTAGTGTGACGGTCGTTTGAGAAAGAAAATGGATTTGATTTTTTAGCTCACTGAGTGAAACTGTCAATATGCATACCTTCAGTGACAAGAAGCTGACAAGTCTTGGAATAATTCAGAAAAAATAATTACTTGCGGGAATTAATATAAGAACTGATTATTTGTAACTGTGCTCTAGGTAATAATAAATAACAAAAAATTGGGAAAACATTAAAAAGGATTCTACTTTACAGTATCTAGGGAAGAAGGCATCAATTCAACTTCTAGAGATACAAAGTTGATTGCAAGGAAACTCAAGGTCTGTGCATTCTATCAGCAGTATGTTTAAGGGCCTTGCCCAAATTACATATACAAATGTGATAGTCTTAAGAGTGCCCTCGCCACAAAGATATCTATATCCTAACCCTTGTACAAGGGAATTTTATCTTATATGGAAAATATATATATATATATATATATATTTTTTTTTTTTTTTTTTTCAGGTGTGATTAAATTGAGAATTTTGAGATGGGGAGATTATCTTGGATTATCCTGGTGGACCCTAAATGCCCATGGATTCTTATAAAAGGGCGCAGAGAAACCCCTCAAACAGATGAAGATTTGGCACAGATGGAAACAGGGAAGGTAGTGTGACCATGGAAGCAGAGCTTGGAGTGCGTATCCACAAACCCAGGATTGCTGGCAGCCACTGGAGCTGGAAGAGGCAAGGAATGGATTCTTCTCTATAGTATCTGGAGGGAAAGTGGCCCTGCCAATACTGGTGAAACTGACTTCAGACTTCTGGCCTCCAGAATTACAAAAAAATAAACTTCTATTTTTTAAGCCACTAAGTTTGGGGTAACCTGTTACGCTTATCATAGGAAACAAATACACCCACTACACACAGAGCACCACTGGCAGTTCATTTTGCTGAAATGCTACCTTGATTTTGCTGAGGAGGCTTTGTAAAATGAATACAAGCAACAAATGATTTTGAACTTATCTCTTAGTCCTTAAAATGTAAAATCTTCTGCTTGACACTAGAAGAGGATTCTGTTGTTTCTGTTCACTAAGCAATTCAAATTGGATTTGAATTTTGCAGAGGGAAATATGGAGAGAATTGTTTTTCATTGAGTGAACCTACTGAAAAGTTGAGGAATGACTTAGTTTTTTGACTTGGGCATGTAAGGCCCATGAGGAGTTAGAGGAACCAGTTGGGATAGTATGGGCAGAAGTAGAAATCTTTTTGACACATTAAATTTAGGCCCTTTTTTAGACACCTAAGCATACACATCAAATAGGCAATTTAATACATGAAATTGAAGCTCAGGGGAGAGGCGAAGGCAAGAGACAAACATTTAGACATAATCAGCACAGAGTTAGAGAGAGTAAATGTTACTAATATAAATCTGACATACTTTTTTTCTGAGTAGCTAAAATGCTGATGTTTATTGTTTAGAGATTTGTTTTTAAACAGCATTATTATTTCTTGCCATTTTTCAACCCTCTCATTGTTAATTAGGGTTATATACACTATCATTGAATCCCCATACCAATTATTCTTTAAAAACTATGATGCTCAATGAAGTCATTTCCCTACACACAAGTAAAATGTGATAAAATTTGTCCATACTAGGTATCTTTCTCTCATTAGAGGTGACAGAGATCTAGCACTTAGTTTTTAGCAGCTTTATTTTTATCAGAAATGAGAACAAGCTGACCTCTTGCTAAAATAACCACAGAAATCAGAAAAGGAATATCATTATATGCAGCATAGTACTACATGTAATTATATGTGTGTATGTGTATGTATGTGTGTGTTTTACTGTAGAAAGTTAAATGCTTTCCAGAGCTAACTCTTGTAAGAATAACTTGCTGTGCAAACTACTAGAGATGTGGTAGAATATTTTTTGTAAATTAAATGCTTTTTAAAATTATACATTCTCTGAGAAACTCTTTATGATAATATCACTCCAGATACTCAAGTCTACAGCTAATATGAAATGTATTATAGTTGTGATAAACAAATATGTTCCTATAATTTTATATTTTGAATCATCCTCTTGAGTCTCCACCTTTGCTTTTAGCATCATATCCATACTTCTTGAAATGTCCAAGAATGACAAGGTCTTAAGAGGTTGATTCAAAATATAGAATTATATGAACATATTTGTGTATCACCACTATAATACATTTCATATTAGCTATAGACTTGAGTATGTGGCGTGATATCATCATAAAGAGTTTCTCAAAGAATATATAATTCTTAACATTCAGAAAACTAAGATCATGGCATCTGGTACCATCACTTCATGGCAAATAGATGGGAAACTGTGGAAACAGTGACAGAATTTATTTTGGGGGGCTCCAAAATCACTGCAGATGGTTACTGCAGCCATGAAATTAAAAGACGCTTGCTCCTTGGAAGAAAAGTTATGACCAACCTAGACAGCATATTAAAAAGCAGAGACATTACTTTGCCAACAAAGGTCTGTCTAGTCAAAGATATGGTTTTTCCAGTAGTTATACATGGATGTGAGAGTTGGACTATAAAGAAAGCTGAGCACAGAAGAACTGATGCTTTTGAACTGTGGTGTTGGAGAAGACTCTTGAGAGTCCCTTGGACTGCAAGGAGATTCAACCAGTCCATCCTAAAGGAGATCAGTCCTGGGTGTTCATTGGAAGGAGTGGTGTTGAAGCTTAAACTCCAATACTTTGGCCACCTGATGTGAAGAGCTGACTCATTAGAAAAGACCCTGATGCTGGGAAAGATTGAGGGCAGGAGAAGAAGGGGACAACAGAGGATGAGATGGTTGGATGGTATCACTGACTCAATGGACATGAGTTTGGGTAAACTCTGGGAGTTGGCAATGGACAGGGAGGCCTGGCGTGCTATAGTCTACAAGGTCACAAAGACCCAGACATGACTGAGTGACTGAACTGAACTGAATCTACTTACATAGTCCAAAAATTAAACTCACCTACTACTCTCTCACTGAGAGAGAATTGGAGTCTGATTAGTCCACTAGCAATGTTGTTTCTGTCAAATGGTTCCACAGATGAAGACTGGTCCTACACAGCCTATTTGACTATGCTTATCCAAGGCTTATAGTAGGGTGCTCTATGCCTAGGGTACTGAAACTTTAGCCTCAACCCTCAGCTTAACATCACCTACCAAGGATTAGCTGGTGCTGAGATTCCTTTTCTGGTACCTATTCGTGTATCAGAATGATTTTCTTTCTAAACATTTCAGACAACACCCTCTGAAGGTGGCCTGTTATCAGAGAGTCAAAAGTACATTATCATTCCAAAGAAGACTTTATAAGCAATTTTGAAGGAATGTGGCAGGGGATCCTTATCAACAATGAGAAAGAATCACAATTTAATTCATTTGGGCTCATTCATTTAATAAAAGATAAATAATTCCAAATAAATTCTAGCTTAAAAAAAATCAGTGTGCCCTCCCACTGTTATCCAACATATAACTGGAAATAAGAATATAGGACTGTTCCTACACGAGGGAAACAAATAAGATGTGCCTTATGATAGCCCCAGCTTGAACCCTCAAGGTGTCTTCTAGACCATAAGGTAGGAAGAGAAAATGAAAGCAAAGCCTGGTTTGCTCACTGAATCAAGGAGACAGAGATTAGGGATAGAGAGGTGGAGATGGTATCCGGAACTTGTGGAGAAGAGAATTGGATAGAGGCAAACTATATATAAAAAGAGCTCCAGAAACTTGTATAGGGGTTCCTTATATATGTTGAATATGAAGCTGTCCATAATGGAAAGCACAGCTCCACATGGTCATATTAGTACTGTTGGGGAGATGTAAATTGAACAATTCCAAGAGATACCAAGAACTGAGACACTTTCAAGATCTAATCAGTCAGAGTAAAGACTCTTTGTTAAATACCTGGGGTATTCAGTAGAGATCCCAAAATGTCGTACCACATTAGTAGGGGTAAACAAACCCTAGAAAAAGGGACACTCTAGACCTCACCATTCTTGAAAGTGAAAGTGTTAGTTGCTCAGTTGTGTCTGACTCTTTGTGACCCCATGGACTGTGGCCCACCAGGCTACTCTGCCCATGGAATTCTCCAGGCAAAAATACTGGAGTGGGTTGCTTGCCCTTCTCCAGGGTGTCTTCCTGACTCAGGGATCAAACCTGGGTCTCCCACAGTGCAGGCTGGTTCTGTATCATCTGAGCCACCAGGCGAGCCAGGTACCTGGTGATGATCACCACAATCTAAGTTCAGAACATTTTTGTTATCCTGAAAAGAAACTCTATACCCATGAGTAATCAGTCATTAGTCACTCTTTCCTCTAGCTCCTAGCAAACACTCATCTACCTCTGTCTATATGGATTTGTCTTTTTGGGAAATTTTATGTAAAGGGATCCATATAGTGTTTTGTGACTGATTTCTTTCACTTAGCATAATGTTTTCAGGGATCATTCATGTTGTAGCATGTTGCAGTAGTCCATTACATTTTATGGCGGAATAGGATTCCATTCTATGGATATACTACATTTTGTTTATTCATTTATCACTTGATGGGCATTTGGAATGTTTTCAGTTTTTAACTACTGTGAACATTTTCATACAAATTTTATGTGAATGTATGTTTTTATTTCTCTTAGGTTATACCTTAGTAGTAGAATTCTTGGGTCATATGGTAACTTTATGTTTCATTTTTTGAGAAACTGCTGTAGTGTTTAGTGTTTTGCAAAGTGGCTGCACCATTTTATATTCCTATCAGCATGTATGAGGGTTCCAATTTCTCCACATCCTTGGCAACACTTATTATTGTGTTTTTAAAATCTTAGTTATTTTAGTGAGTGTGAAGTGGTATTTTATTGTGGTTTTGATTTGCATTTCCCTGATGACCACAGATCCTGAGCTTTGCATGTGCTTACTAGTCACTTATATGCATTAGTGTACCTATTTAAGTTCCTTCCCATGTGTATTAGTCTGTGAGGGCTACCATAACAAAATGCCACACAATGGTTGGCTTAAACAACAGAAATTTATTTTCTTACTGTCTGGCAGATGGAAGTACAAAATTAGGGTGTCTGCAAATTTTGGTTCTCCTATGGCCTCTCTTTTTAGATTATAGATGACTTCCTTATCATTGTGTCTTCATGTGACATTTTTTTTCTGTGCATGTACCTCAGAACTCTTCTTATAAGGGCACCAGCCATACTGGATTAGGGCCTCAACCTTATGACTTTATTTAACCACAATTACTTCCATAAAGACCTCTCTCCCAGTCACATTGGAATTAGAACTTCCACATACAAATTATGAGGGGAAACCCAGTTCAGTCTGAAACACCACTTTTAAACTGGGTTGTATTACTTAATTGTCGAGATATAGAAGTTCTTCATGTATTCTGAATACAAATATCCTGTAAGACATAAAGATTTGTGAATATTTTATCCCATTTCATGATTTTTTTTTTTACTTTCTTGATGGTGTTCCTATAAGCATAAAGGTTTTCAATTTTGATGAAATCCAATTTATCTATTTTTGACTTTCATCATCTGTGCATTAGGTACCATATCTAAGAAATTGCCTGAACTAAGGTCACGAATATTTACTCCTATGTTTTCTCCTGGGAATTTTATAACTTTAGATTTTATGTTTAGTTATTTGATCTATTTTGAGTTAGTTTTTGTATATGGAATGTACATCATTCTTTTGCATGAGATATCCAGTTCTCCCAGTAAGTAAGTGTTAGTCGCTCAGTCATGCCTGACTCTTTGTGACCCCATGAACTGCAGCCCACCAGGCTCCTCTGTCCATGAGATTTTCCAGGCAAGGATACTGGAGTGGGTTGCCATGTTAAAGACTATTCTTTTCCTATTAAATTATCTTATCACCCTTTTTAAAGATAAACTGACCATAATGTAAAGGCTTGTTTCTGGGATATGAGTTATATTCCATTGATTTAAATATTGAACCTATACCAATGCTACATTCTCTTCATTACTATAGCTTTGTAGAAAGTTTTGGAATTGGAACATATAAACCTTCCAACTTTGCATTTCCATATAAGTTTTAGGATCATCTGAACAGCTGCATTTTTATAAGCATTATGTTAAATCTGTAGATCAGTTTGGGAAGTATTGCTATCTTAATATCATTGTCTTTTAACTCATGAACATGGGATTTCTATACATTTATTTGGTTCTTTAATTTTTTTCAACAATGTTTTGTGATTTTTAGTGTGCAAATCTTACACTTCCTGGGTTAAATTTATTCCAAGATATTTTATTCTTTTTGATACCATTGTAAAAAATGGTTTTCTTAGTTTCACTTCCAGGTGGTTCATTACTAGTATATACAAAATGATTTATTTTCATGTGTTGATCTTTATCTTGCAACACTGTTTAAATTATTTATTGGTTCTAATAGCTTTTTGATGAATGTTGCAGATTTTTTATATATTAGATCATGTCATCTATAGATTGCTGGGAGAAATATCAATAACCTCAGCTATGCGGATGACACCACCCTTATGGCAGAAAGTGAAGAGGAACTAAAAAGCCTCTTGATGAAAGTGAAAGGGGAGAGTGAAAAGGTTGGCTTAAAGCTCAACATTCAGAAAACGAAGATCATGGCATCTGGTCCCATCACTACATGGGAAATAGATGGAGAAACAGTGGAAACAGTGTCAGACTTTATTTTTCTGGGCTCCAAAATCACTGCAGATGGTGACTGCAGCCATGAAATTAAAAGACGCTTACTCCTTGGAAGGAAACTTATGACCAACCTAGATAGCATATTCAAAAGCAGAGACATCACTTTGCCAACAAAGGTTCATCTAGTCAAGGCTATGGTCTTTCCTGTGGTCATGTATGGATGTGAGAGCTGGACTGTGAAGAGGGCTGAGTGCCGAAGAATTGATGCTTTTGAACTGTGGTGTTGGAGAAGACTCTTAAGAGTCCCTTGGACTGCAGAGGAGATCCAACCAGTCCATTCTGAAGGAGATCAACCCTGGGATTTCTTTGGAAGGAATGATGCTAAAGCTGAAACTCCAGTACTTTGGCCACCTCATGCGAAGAGTTGACTCATTGGAGAAGACTCTGATGCTGGGAGGGATTGGGGGCAGGAGGAGAAGGGGACGACAGAGGATGAGATGGCTGGATGGCATCACTGACTCGATGGATGTGAGTCTGAGTGACCTCCGGGAGTTGGTGATGGACAGGGAGGCCTGGCGTGCTGTGGTTCATGGGGTCGCAAAGAGTCGGACACGACTGAGCGACTGATCTGATCTGATACATAGAGATAGTTTTACTTCTTCCTTTCCAATTTGTATCCCTCTTATTTCCTTTTCTTGCCTGTTTTTCCTGATAGAACCTCCAGTTCAATATTGACTAACAGTAGCAAGAGCGTACAGTCTTGTTTTATTCCTTAGAGAAGGCTGAAAACATTCACTCTTTCACCATTAAGTATGATATTAGCTGTGGGTTTTTTATAGCTGTCTTTTATCAGGTTGAGAAAGTTCCCTTGTGTTCCTTGTTTAAGTATTTTTATTATGAAAGGTTGTTGAACTTTGTCAAATTCTATTTTTGATCATATGGTTTTTGCCATTTGCTCTATTAATGTGGTATATTGCTTTATTTTCATGTTATAGCAACTTTGGCTTCCCAAGTGGCTCTAGTGGTAAAGAACCTGCCTGCCAATGCAGGAGACATAAGAGACGTGGGTTTGATCCTTAGGTTGGAAGATTCCCGGAAGCATGAATGCAATCCACTCCAGTATTCTTGCCTGGAGATCCCATGGACAGAGGAGCTCAGGCATTTTTAGGATAAATGTAACTTATGTGTGGTATATAATACTATTTACAAGTTATTGGGTTCAGTTTATTAATATTTTGTTAAGGAATTTTGTGTCTATATTTGTATGGGATATCGGTCTGTATATACTTTTCTTGTGATATCTTTAGTTTCAGTGTCAAGGTAATGCTGGCCTTACAGAAGATGTTGAGGGATTTTAAGCAAGTGAATGGTGGTAAAACTTAACTTAGGCAGGAGTAACATAATTTTTCAGGAAGGTCACTCCGGAACATGGATTGGAAGATGTGAGGATGGGGAGGGGTAGAATTTGGAGTCTTGGAGACCAATGAGAAGATAATGAAATGATGCAAATTGTAAATGATGAGGTTCTAAATTGAGATTGTTGGCATGAGGATTGAAAAGAGGTGCTAAAAGCAAAATATATTGAGGCTGTATATGGGAAATCTCATTTTTATATTCTCTAACCTGTATTTTCTTGGTGTTCAGAGGATAGCTATACAGGCCCTTGGGGTTCTTTTATTTTATTTCTGCTGACACTGCTGCTCTCCCTTTGTTTATCATGCAAGCATTGGGAAAACTATTCTCTGACTTTATGTAGCTGAGATCAGATGAATTTTAGAAAAGGAATTTTCCTAAAAGACCCATGGATAAACAAAAGAGAAATAAGAAAAGAAAGCATGCAATACACACAAATGTGCCTCAAAGCAGCATCAGACGCCCATAATATAGGTTTCTGACATTCCAATAGCTGATTCTTTTCAAGTAAACAAGCCCAGTTCTAATTTGTACCATATACAAAGACCAAACTTGGAGAATTATCTTTTTGTTTCCCTCCCATACCCCCTTTACCAGAGTCCATATTCAAACAGAAGAGAGAACTGTAAAATTCAATGGTAAAAATCAGTGGTATTATAGGTACTTTAGTTAGCCTTGGTAAAACAATTTTTCCTTAAAAATCCATCATCATAGAAATAAATTGTCTGGGAAGAGGGATTCACTTTTTCACCTCCCTTAAAGGATAAGAGCATTAAGAAAGTTTTTGCTTTCTTCTGTGTCAGAGTTCATCCTCAGACATTCAGTAATTTGGTAGAGGTATCAGTCGCTCATTCTCCCAAAGAGTAGAAAGGAGCATCTACTCATCCATTCATTTAACTTTTTCTGACAGCTCTCTGTGCATCTGTCAGTAATTTACCAGGCCCTATATTCACAACAATAAAACAAACAAACAAACAAGAAAACCTATCCACTGTCCTCAAGAGGAAGGAGTTGAGGGAAACAGGGAACACACCTAAAGAACCATTATAGTACAACATGATGAGAACTGTAAATGTTAGCAGAGACAGCACATAAGAACATCTCATTTGAGCCTGATATAAGGAAAAAGGGTATCTGGGAAGACTTCTTGGGAGTAGTGATTTGTGTTTGAACAACGAGTTTTGATTAGCCAAGAGGAAAAAAAAAAAATATTTGTGTCAAGGAAAAGCATTAAAGCAAAAAATAAAAAACTATCTGGATTTTGTTTGTATCTGCTTTCAGGACACTGTAAAGTTTCCCAAATAGTTAGGGCTGCAATAATTAGGTTGCTGCAAAAGTAATTGTGGTCTCAGGCCATGAATTTTAAATCATTATAACTATGCTCAAACACATCTTTATTAATCAAAATAGGAACCATTATAATAAACACATTTTTGTCAATGAGAAATAAATTCGTCCATTACTCTAGTATAAAAATTGGGGATTTGACAAATTCTTGGAAAGCATTTTCTGTCTTCTGCTGGTTGTGGAATCATTTTCCCTGCAAAAAGCAGTTGAGATACTTGAAGAAGTGGTTATCAGTTGGCGAGAGGTCAGGTGAATATGGCAGATGAAGCAAAATTTCATAACCCAATTTGTTCAACTTTTGAAGCATTGGTTGTACAACGTGCAGTCGGGTGTTGTCACGGAAAAGAACGGGAACCATTCTGTTGACCAGTGCCAGCTGCAGGCATTGCAGTTTTCAGTGCATCTCATCGATTTTCTGAGTATACTTCTCAGATGTAATGTTCTTCCTGAGATCCAGAAAGCTGTAGTGGATCAGACGGGCAGCAGACCACCAAACAGTGACAATGACCTTTTTTGTTGTTGCAAGTTTGGCTTTGGGAAGTGCTTTGGAGCTTCTTCTCGGTCCAACCACTGAACTTTTTTTCATATAAAATCCACTTTTGATCACATGTTACAATCCAATTGAGAAATGCCACATTGCTGTTGCATAGAATAAGAGAAGATGACACTGCAAGACAATGACTTTTTTTTTTTCAGTCAGCTCATGAGACAACCACTTAAGGAGCTTTTTAACCTTTCCAATTTGTTTCAAAGGCCTAATGACCATAGAATGATCAACATTGAGTTCTTTGGCAACGTCTTGTGTAGTTCTAAGAGGATCAAATTCAATGATCACTGCCATTTGTTCATTGTCAACATCTGATGGCCAGCTACACACTACTCATCTTCAAGGGTCTCGTCTTTTTACAAAACTTCTTGAACCACCACTGCCCTGTACATTCATTGGCAGCTCATGGGCCAAATGTGTTGTTGATTTTGAGAGATGTCTCTGCTGCTTTATGACCAATTTTGAACTCGAGAAAATTGCTTGAATTAGCTTTTTGTCTAACAGCATTTCCATAGTATACAATAAATATAAAATGAACAGCAAAGTAATGTCATTAGCAAAAAAACATAAAGTAAGAAATACACATTAAAATGATGTATAACATAACCACATTTATTTAAGAATGTATTCCAATATCAAATGGCAAATTTCAACAGTGCAAAAATCACAATTACATTTGCACCAACCTAAATCCAAACTGGTCATCTGATAGAACACTGAAATGAGGCTCACAGATTGCTTCTAAACTCTTACACAAGTTGCTTTATCTGTCTAAGCCTTATTTTACTTTTTAAAGAAAATATCTGTATTCTTATGAACTTTATTATTCTAACATTGTATGCTCTCCTCAGAAGAGTATTTTTTGGTCTCTAAATAGGTAGTAGAGATGTCCAGAAGGGACTTTTTGTAGTGTAATTGGAATACTGGGATGGCTGGAGAGATTTTTGGTGTGGGGCAGCTGAAAGGACTGGAATAGTAGGTAGATTGGGAGGGAGGTAGATTGGAAGTAGGTAGATTGCCGAAGCTTCATTTGGGAGTGGATCAGAGGAGGGCAAGAATGTAGCGATGGTCGTAATGCACTTGGGTTATGGAAGATTCAGAAAGGATCCTCTTCTCCTTGCCATACACATAGTGTGTGTGTGTATCATTCTGAAATTCATAAACTGTGGTCTAGTAGAGCAGCAGTGTGGTTTGTGCATGTACTCAAAAGACGTACAGCCCAGGAATGAATAAGTAAACTTCTACCTTTCTTTCTCTTCCTTTCTTCCCTTATTTTTGGCTTGTTCAGAAGCAATTCTTAATCTTGTCACTTTTCCAGGAAGTGCTAAAAGTACTAACTGAAGAAATGTCATTCTTGAGGAAGATCCCTTTATTAAAGTATACTACATATCAGAAACACAAGCTAGTGTTCTCTGGGCTGAATACTATACATGTTTGGTCCATAAAATATGTTTAAGGATCACAAGCCATAATTCAAAACTAAGATTTCACATACACATTTGAATTCCTAGCTTCTTTTATAAAATTCACAAGTCTTGATAGCATTGAAACACTAGTCTTAATGAAAACAATCTGTGGAGCTTGAAGGCAGGAGGAGAAGGGGACAACAGAGGATGAGATAGTTGGATGGCATCACCAACTTGATAGACATGAGTCTGAGCAAGCTCCAGGAATTGGTGATGGACAGGGAAGCCTGGCATGCTGCAGTCCATGGGGTCACAAAAAGTCGTACATGACTGAGCAAGTGAACTGAACTGAGTAGTATTTGCCTCCTTTACGTGAGATATGTGCTTCTAACCTAAGTGCTTTGTGTTCCAGTTTTCCTGCCTTTACCTTGGGAGATAAGAGAACCTCATGGTTTGGAGGGTTAAATAAATGAATATGTGTCAAGCTCTTCAATCTGTGCTTGCTGCTGCTGCTGCTAAGTCGCTTCAGTCGTGTCCAACTCTGTGCGACCCCATAGACGGCAGCCCACCAGGCTCCTCCATCCATGGGATTTTCCAGGCAAGAGTACTAGAGTGGGGTGCCATTGCCTGTGCTTGGTAGAGAATAACTGCCATATCAGTGTTTGCTGTGATTGTGATTATTATTCCTTTCTTGAAAGCCTGGTTGGTGGAAGTAAACCATTTAGTTTCTGAATGGTTTCAGCATCCACCGAAACCATCCATTTAGTTCAGCATCCACTTCTCAAGGGGTGATGGTGTACTCCTGGTCTGTGCAGTAACTCTCCTGAGGGGCCATGTAAAGGGGAACATCTACTGCAGTGCTCATCTGACTATCAATATATGCCCTCTTTGTACCTCAGGATCTATGGTATTTTTCACTGTGATGCAATGTTATCCCTGCTTCTATATTAAAAAAACACTCTAACTAAACACAATTGTATGGGTCAAAGAGTTTTCAACATGAAAAAGTTGTGGGTACAACTGTGAATAATTTGTATGAGAAGGAGAAGAAGGGATCTAGGTAGAAACTAAGGGGTGCACAGAGAGAAGATGCCAGGTCGGCATTTTTAATGGACCCAGGCTCAAGATGGCAAGGCAAACATCAAAAGTGAATTCCAAAAGGGGTGTCAGATACTTGGATAAATAGTCAAGGAAAGCAAAAATCTAGCAGGAGCTTACTTTTGGGGCAAAAAAGGCAACTAATAATAATAAAGGATCTTGGGTGGAAAGTAGAAAATGTATAGGCAAGCCCTGCTGCTGCAGAAAAATAAATGTGATATTAACAGATAATGAAGAGATAAAGAGAAGGCAGAACTTTCTGACTCAGGTCTTGTGACCATCTTTTCTGGTAAGCGGAGATGTCCAACGATGGAATAGCTTGCCTAGCAAAGTTGTACTTTTTTTAAGACATGGGAAGTGTTCAAGCAATGGCTGGAAAATCGCTGGCCAAGTACAAAGCCATCAGGCTCTTGCTCCCAGAGGTCCCTCTGCTCAGGTGGACTAGGGACATGGGTTCTCCAGTGAGCCCCTGAATCCCTGTCCTGCACTGAGGAGGAACCAGAGGACAGACCCACTGCCTCAGTTCATCCCTCACTATCTTGTTTCTGCTGCTCTACTCAGCTCCTTTGGATTGTGTTTTATTTGACTGACTCTTTAGTTTGACTCCATTTTCTTTTCAAAGTCTCTAAGGAATATTTTACCCATCTGGAGTTCAGCCCAGTCTCCTGACCCTTTTCTGTAGCTTGAAACTGCTAGTCTAGGAGAAAAATTAGAGAGTGTGTTATAAATCTGGTGGCCAAGTGGTAGAATCTCATTTTTCTCTGCACTTTTATGGGCCTATTTTTCTTTTCTAATTGATGAAATTCCACTGTAAGTAGAATATTTGGCTAAATCACCATTGTAGATCAGTTTGTGTATTTGGAACATGATTGTATGATTTTACAGCATTCGGAGAAACAGTTCATCACATTTTCCTAATAAGAAGCAAGGGAGAAGAGAAGCTGACTACAGAAGTTGCAAAAAGAGGAGGGAAAAGGTTTTTCTGATGTCCCTTTATCCTTCTACTGTGTCCTCAGTCGCCCCCAACTCTGCAGCCCAATGGACTGTAGCCCGCCAGGCTCCTCTGCCCATGGAATTTTCCAGGCAAGAACCTGGAGTGGTGTACCATTTCCTACTCCAAGGGATCTTCCCAACCCAGGGATCAAACCCACATCTCCTGTGTCTCCTGCATTGGCAGGTGGATTCTTTACAACTAGCACCACATGGGAAGCCCCCTTGTACTAGAGTTATATGTGTTAGTAAGAAGGCACGCTGCTCTGCCTCCACACACATGACAGGCTAGAAAGGGCCCTCACTGACCATGGCATTATGCTATAGCTGCATTCGGGGGTCCTCACAGTGCTGCTCTTACATTCCTCTTTGGCTTTACGGGTTAAACTGGAGTGCAAAGTAGAAATTGGCCCTCAGCTAAATATAACTGCAGATATCGCTCGCCCAGTTCTTGGCTATCCTAGTAGGGTTTGTTGCTGGATCACAAGAGTATAATTAATGTGCCTCTCTTTCCAGCTGACAGAAGTTACCTTTAAAGAATTGGCGAAACATGTTTCTTCTATAAGTTCCAATTCCCCCATCAGAAAATTATGAAATTCATTAAAAATGTTGCAATGATCATAATAGGTTACTTGTTATATGTGTGCTTTCAAGATACAGAGAAATATTGCTGAAATCGCACGATGGGGAAGAGGGGTGGCAGGATAGATGGAGGGGGAGAAAACACTGTGAAAAGTTCTTCCTTGTGCTTAAAAAGATAGAAAATATTTCTAGGGCATAGTGTTCCATAGAACATGCTGAATGGACAGTCTTGCAAGACCCAGAGGCAAACTGGAGTTTTGCCCCCATTGACCTGCCATTATGGATAATACCTCCTCTCTCGCTCTCCCCACCCCGACTTTCCACCCTTCCTCTCTCTCCCCCTAGTATCCCTGTCTGTTTTTGAACCTGTGCTACCATCTACTTCTTGGACTCTGCTTGTTTCTCTTTTTCTTCCTCCCTCCTGTATCCTCTAACTTAACTTCTATGCTTCAGTTCATCTCTCTTTCATTCATTTATATAATACATCGGGACCACTTCCTCTGTCCTGCCTGTGTGTATGAGCCCCCACCTGTCCTTGGTCATTGACTCATGGTGTTGACATCCTTTCTCACACACCTATGCCCACACACTTCCCGTACTACATGGCTTCAACTGTTCCTTTGTTGGGGTCCTCCTTTGCCAGCACTGACTCAGTAGTGCTTCCTCTGCAATCTTGTGTTGATATCTGTTTGGATCAATGTCATTTTAGTCTGACATGCAGACAAAGTTCCACTCCAAGTTGTTCCTATGGAGCAGAGAGCAAGAAAAATGTGCTGGGGAAAGAGAGACAATTCCACCTAATTCTAAACTCAGTAACATGACTCTTGACCCTCACTGTTCTTAATGAATCCTTACACGCACATGTAATCTTTTTAATGAGCTCTAAGTCATTCCCCACATTAAATGGTTTAGTTCAGGAATTTTTAGTTTGTGTTTACTATTTATAAAAATTTAATTTTATTTAATGATCTATTCATTAACCTTTTTAAAAAAGATTTTTTTTTTCAGTAGCAGTTTTAGGTTCACAACAAAGTTAAGAGAAAGGTCCTGAGGTTTCTCATATACCCCTGTTCCCACACATGTATAGATTCCTCCATTATCAGCTGCTGCTGCTGCTGCTAAGTTGCTTCAGTCATGTCCGACTCTGTGCGACCCCATAGATGGCAGCCCACCAGGCTCCCCTCCCTGATATTCTCTAGGCAAGAACACTGGAGTGGGTTGCCATTTCCTTCTCCAATGCAAGAAAGTGAAAAGTGAAAGTGAAGTCGCTCAGTCGTGTCTGACTCTCAGCGATCCCATGGACTGCAGCCTACCAGGCTCCTCCATCCATGGGATTTTCCAGGCAAGAGTACTGGAGTAGGGTGCCATTGCCTTCTCTGTCATTATCAGCATCCTCCATCAAATATCTAACTGTTTAGGTTTCTAGTTGTATGTTTTTCTCAATTTGTTGTGTGATTTATCTTCCAACTTAAAGCCTTCTCCAGAAGGAGCTAGCTCCCTTTGTCTCTATTCTACAGTAGCAACCTGCGCCAGTAGCAATGTTTCCATCCTGTCAGTTCTTATGCTGCATTATAATGTTTACATGCATCACTTTCTCTTGAGGAAGAATCTTTATTTTGTTTCAGTCAGTTCCAAGAAGATTGTATAGCACCTACAGAACTGACCTTTCTACACATGTGGCAGAATTAGTCATGCCTGTTCTCAGGAAGCACCTAAATAAACAGAAATAGAAAAACCTTAGGTTCTACAGTGCACAGCCACATAATAAGAATTGCATAATCTGAAGTGGAGGTTCAGAAATAGAAGGATCACACAAGCAAAAATTTAAGTACCCAGAACACTTAAAATGAGTCTGTGCAATGTCCCTTTGCTAAGAAGCATACTTTTGCTCTATATGGAAGCATAAGTTATATCTGGACACCTTCACGGCCACTCCCACAGAGGGTAGAAAAAAATCTTGGGAAACTCTTTTTCAGATTCTCTGATCTAGCTGGTTCCTTTCTCCATGCTGACTGCCTACCAGCAGCACCACTGTAGATACCCTACTTCCAATAAACAGAAAGGGACCCAAGGTGCTTTGTTCACTCTGATGTAACTCTTTGTGGTTCTCCTATCATTTTGATGTTTGAGTAAATTTGGACATGGGATTGGCCAGTGTCCATGAGTTTCTTCCTCAGTTCCTCAGATCCAGTCCTTATCTTTTTAGACAAGAGTCTAAGATAGAATTTAATGAAGAAATTGGCCACAAAATTGCAGTTTGATATTTTAAGTCCCATCATAGTCACAGGTTCTGCCCACACTCAAGGAAAGGGAATTATAAAAGGAGTGTACACCAGAGGGGTAGAAATCTTTCCTCATCAAATTTTTAGTTAAACTAAAAGTTTAACTAAACTAAAGTTAATGTTATTGTGTATGGCCCCCATTAACCAATAAAGGCTTAGTGATTTGTACTTGAGGCTATAGAAAATATGAAAATATAGAAAATATAAAATATGATTCATTCCTTGAAGGAATTCATTGTAACCATGTAAGAAAAGAACATTAGATTGAAGGAGGGGATTAAGATAATTTATACA
This sequence comes from Tragelaphus eurycerus, assembly GCA_935064755.1. Classification (NCBI taxonomy): domain Eukaryota; kingdom Metazoa; phylum Chordata; class Mammalia; order Artiodactyla; family Bovidae; genus Tragelaphus; species Tragelaphus eurycerus. The sequence continues at coordinate 11,668,916 of CAKXYN010000018.1, forward strand.
AGTTGTATAATGCATATTGTAAAAGGTATGTACCTTTTACACATATTGTACCTTTTACACATACTGTAAAAGGTAAGTATGGGAGATGTCAGTGCAGACTGGCGTAGTATAGAAAGTTTTCTGGCAAAGATAAGTCTAAATTATGGACAGAAGCAGACATTGACACATGTAGCAATGTTATTCCTCTATTGGTTACTGTCTGTAGGTATTCTCTACAGATACCATGGAATAGGAAGAGTACAGAGAGTACAACAGAATTCATTTTCTTGAGGGAGTTATGGCTAGTCTGGTGGAGAGCACAGGTATGGAGGAAGGGATTGGCAGGCAGTACAGGGACTGCTCTCCAGGGTTCTGAACCATAGTTTATTAATTCTCCTAAGATGTCTGCAAGGAGATCCAACCAGTCCATTCTGAAGGAGATCAGCCCTGGGATGTCTTTGGAGGGAATGATGCTAAAGCTGAAACTCCAGTACTTTGGCCACCTCATGCGAAGAGTTGACTCATTGGAAAAGACTCTGATGCTGGGAGGGATTGGAGGCAGGAGGAGAAGGGGATGACAGAGGATGAGATGGCTGGATGGCATCACTGACTCAATGGATGTGAGTCTCAGTGACCTCCGGGAGTTGGTGATGGACAGGGAGGCCTGGTGTGCTGTGATTCATGGGGTCGCAAAGAGTTGGACACGACTGAGTGACTGAACTAAACTGAATTTAAGACGTCTATGGGGTCGCATAGAGTCAGACATGACTGAAGTGGCTTAGCAGCAGCAGCAGCCTTGACTGGGGCGTCTCTGGTGGCTCAGTCAGTAAAGAATCCACCTGCAATGCAGGAGATGTGGGTTAGATTTCTGGGTTGGGAAGATCCCCTAGAGAAGGAAATGGCAACCCATTCCAGTATTCTTGCCTAGAAATTCCCATGGACAGAGAAGCCTAGTGGGCTACCCCCATGGAGTTGCAAGAGTTGGACAGGACTTAGCAACTAAACCACCACCCACCTAACCTTGGCTGATTGGTTCAAACTCTCAGGAATGCTGAACCACATATGGGCAGAGGTGTGGAAGGGGAAGAAGGGAAGGAGTGGAAAGTAAGATAGTGTCCTAGAGGTACAACCATGGGAAACTGGCAATTTTCAAATAATTGCAGAGACAGAAAAGAGTCACAGATCATGTCAGGCAAAATAATGGATAACTGTATTTGGTTTCTGGATGTGAGTCTGAGTGAACTCCGGGAGTTGGTGATGGACAGGGAGGCCTGGCGTGCTGCGATTCATGGAGTTGCAAAGAGTCGGACACGACTGAGTGACTGATCTGATCTGATCTGACTGTGTAACAAATTTTCAGTGGCTTACAAACAAAATAATTTATTATCTTTCAGTTTCTGTGGGTCAGCAGTCTAGGCATAGGTTAGTTAGGTCTTTTGTCAGTCTCGTGAGGAAAAGATCAGGGTGTCAATTTTTGCATTCCTTTCTGGAGGTAAGAGTGTTCTTTCAAGCTCATGTGGTTGTTGGCAGAATTCAACGTTGTGGTTCCTTATGGTTGTAAGACTGAGACCCTCACTCTTGTTGGCTCTTAGGCAGAGTACACTTTGAGATCTTATAGGCCACCCACAATTACTTATCATACAATCTCTTTCATAAGTGCTTAAAATCTCTGTAACTTCAAAAAGGACCTACTCTCCTTTAAGAGTTCACCTAATTGGGTCAGGCCCACTCATAATCGCATTTTTTATTAAAGTCATCTTATTAGTAACTTAGGGCTTCTCTGATAGCCCAGATGGTAAAGAATCAGCCTGAAATGCAGGAGACCCCAGTTTGATTCCTGGATTGGAAAAATCCCCTGAAGAAGGGATAGGCTACCCACTCCAGTATTCTTGGGCTTCTCTTGTGGGTCAACTGGTAAGGAATCTGCCTGCAGTACAGGAGACCTGAGTTTGATCCCTGGGTTGGGAAGATCCCTTGGAGAAGAGAAAGGCTACCCATTCTGGTATGCTGGCCTGGAGAATTCCATGGACTGCTTAAAAGAGTCGGACAAAACTGAGCAACTTTCACTCACTCAATCATTAGTAACTTAATTACAGGAGTGGTATCTTGTCATATTCATAGGTTCTGCATCCACTCAAGGGGAAGGAATTACACAGGGAGTGCACACCAGGTTGTGGAATTTGGGGGGCCATTTTAGAATTCTGGCTACTACAATAAGCAAAGGAAAGATAAACTTGTATAACAGCTTCTTTATTAAAATTCTTCTGACTACAAATAGCTGTATGAATTCTAAATAACTTAGGCTAAAAAATAATTAATTAGACACATACTAGGCTATCTTTGGAGAAGGCAATGGCACCCAACTCCAGTACTCTTGCCTGGAAAATCCCATGGACAGAGGAACCTGGTAGGCTGCAGTCCATAGGGTTGCTAGGAGTCAGACACGACTGAGCAACTTCACTTTCACTTTTCACTTTCATGCATTGGAGAAGGAAATGGCAACCCACTCCAGTGTTTTTGCCTGGAGAATCCCAGGGATGGCAGAGCCTGGTGGGCTACCGTCTCTGGGGTCGCACAGAGTTGGACACGACTGAAGCGACTTAGAAGCAGCAGTAGAAGCAGCAGTGAGGCAAAATGATGCAATGTTGCCAGTTATCAATGAATTTTGTGTAGACAGCACAAAGAATGTCACCCAAATAGAAATAAATTAAAATGTTATATTGTTTAAGTTACATTAAAATATTCAAATTTTCAGTGTTAACAGATTTTTGTTTTGATTAAACTGTTGCATTTTAATTGGTGCAATTTAAAGAGCATTTAACCACAGCCTATATCAGATCAGATCAGATCAGATCAGTCGCTCAGTCGTGTCCGACTCTTTGAGACCCCATGAACCACAGCACGCCAGGCCTCCCTGTCCATCACCAGCTCCCGGAAGTCACCCAGACTCACACCCATCAAGTCAGTGATGCCATCCAGCCATCTCATCCTCTGTCGTCCCCTTCTCCTCCTGCCCCCAAACCCTCCCAGCATCAGAGTCTTCTCCAATGAGTCAACTCTTCGCATGAGATGGCCAAAATACTGGAGTTTCAGCTTTAGCATCATTCCTTCCAAAGAAATTTCAGGATTGATCTCCTTCAGAATGGACTGGTTGGATCTTCCTGCAGTCCAAGGGATTCTCAAGAGTCCTCTCCAACACCACAGTTCAAAAGCATCAATTCTTCGGCGCTCAGCCTTCTTCACAGTCCAGCTCTCACACCCATACATGACCACAGGAAAGACCATAGCCTTGACTAGGCGAACCTTTGTTGGTAAAGTAATGTCTCTGCTTTTGAATATGCCATCCAGGTTGGTCATAACTTTCCTTCCAAGGAGTAAGCGTCTTTTAATTTCATGGCTGCAGTCACCATCTGCAGTGATTTTGGAGCCCAGAAAAACAAAGTCTGACACTGTTTCCACTGTTTCCCCATCTATTTCCCATGTAGTGATGGGACCAGATGCCATGATCTTCGTTTTCTGAATGTTGAGCTTTAAGCCAACCTTTTCACTCTCCACTTTCACTTTCATCAAGCCTATATAGTTTTATCTATTTTCAAAAGTTTTGAAATGTTTCCAGTAAGTTGGATATGTATTTTTCCTGCCTTAGAAGTTTGGAAGTGGGTGGGAAATAGCCCCTGTTCCCCAGGTAATCTCACACTATTTCTGACTTGTGAGATGACAGTAAGGGTTAGACTGGGTGGAAGTAATTTGAGAAAAGTTTTGGCATTGTATGCTAACCATACCTGTCATTAGAAACACCCCATCTGTGTGTCAAAGGATGAAACATACTTCAGTCTTTGGCATAGGTGGGTTTGGCATTGCAATTTCTGATTTTCATAAGCAATACTGAAAAATTATATATATTTTACTTTTGCAAAGACAAATTGGAGTCATGTGTACTGGTAGATTGAGGTAGAATAGTGAGATGCTTTGCTAGTGAGTGAGGATTACTGGCCACCCAGTCCCTGAAACATCGTTTAAACATTTATTTTGTCCCTACTACTGTTGTACATTTTGAGAGGAATTATTTGCAATAGTAGTATTCACCTTGATTTCATTAAATTTCCAAGGTGTGTTTGTCTTTTAATATAATGATCTTATGTGCAGCTTAATATATATTTATATAATACTTAGCAGATTATCAAGCGCTTTTCTATATATTATCTCTCTTGATTCTTACATAACCCTTTAAAGCTGCCAGGAAAACCCTCTTCAGAGGGAAGAACTCAGAGGGCTTTGAAAGGGAATTTTTTCAGATTTTCAACCTGAATCCCTTTTCTTTAGACTTCTACTCCTTGTGCCTTTTCAATTAAAAAAAATGCCTTTGTTACTGTCTGAAATTGTGACTGCCATTAACATATCTGTGAGTGCTCAATAAATATTCTTTGTGATGTTTAGGCCTTTTTTTTTTTTTTTCCCTCAACTGAGAGTCCAAGAATCTCTTAGTTAAATGTGGGATCATCCTGGTAACATTCTTCCTCTTTGGGCTCTGTTGCTGTTAGCTCTTTGAAGCACAAACAAAATAGACTCATCAATTATAATTATTTTAAAATTTCTTTCCAAATGGGCATCAGAGAGAAAAGACACCGAGCTGTAAAAAAGAAGTGATACAGAATTAGTGACAGGTTGGGCCTTGGGGAATCCCTGGGAGTCCAATAATGCAAGACACTAGTCTTAATTAACAGAAGTGAATCATACCCAGGCATACACAGAGTTTAGTTATGCCTTCCATTCCCTTGTTAAGTTAAAAATTACTGGACATGAGTATGTGTGTGTGGGAGTGATGCTGATGACACAGTGGGCTGGAAGGGGCAATGATAGATGACCATTCTTATATTGCTTTTTTGGCCTCAGTAATCTTTCTGGACTGGTAGTCTGTGAGTCTTTGACTCACAGCTGTATTCTGCTAGTTGGTTATGCCAGATATCTTTTTTGTAAGTGAAAAACAAAATGAAAAATAGATGCAATATATCTGTTTGGTACTGTTTAAAGACACAGTCATAAAGATACTCTTTAAATGTAATGTTGTCCTCAGGCTCTGCATGGTCCCAAAAGTCTGCTGTGTTGAAGATGTGTATAAAACCTGAAGGTGATATTGCAGATTGAAAAAAGTTTTTTGCCAAGGCAATAAACATATGATGCTTTAGTGTCCTTCACATTATCAATCCTTTGTATTAACGCCCATTCCTTCACCTCCTCTCTTTACTCCCTGTGATACAGCTTTTGAATCACTTCTTCTCTCGAGGTGTTTTTTGTGATTTTAGGTGTAATGATTTGGTATTTTTCCATTTCTCTCTTCAATGTTCATTCTTTCAATTTTTGAGTCACTTTTTTTCTTTTTTTTTAACCATAACAACCATTATCTCAAGGTCTATTGAAAAGAAAAATTATCTTGGTAACTAAATAACAATAAACTGGTAGTAATTTCAGAGGAATTTGTGTTTAAAAGAGGAAGTTTAAACAACTTTTGATGGAGAAGGCAATGGCACCCCACTCCAGTACTCTTGCCTGGAAAATCCCATGGGCAGAGGAGCCTGGTAGGCTGCATTCCATGGGGTTGCTAAGAATTGGACGCGATTGAGCGACTTCACTTTCAATTTTCACTTTCATGCATTGGAGAAGGAAATGGCAACCCACTCCAATGTTCTTGCCTGGAGAATCCCAAGGACGGGGGAGCCTGCTGGGCTGCCATCTCTGGGGTCGCACAGGGTCGGACACAACTGAAAGTGATTTAGCAGCAGCAGCAAACAACTTTTGAATAGGGGAACTTTCTTGAACAATCAGTAGGTTTCACAGATGAGGAAGTGGGCTCAAAAGTGGTCAGGAATTAGCCCAGTTAGTAGAGGATGCAGCTGAGATTTGTCTTCCTCCAAAATCTGATCCAATTTTACAGTAATGCTGACCGCAAAGAAAAGAGTTTCTTACAGAGGGAATTCCTGATAATGAGAATAATGAAATTATAGAGCTGTGAGGTCTTGCAGAGAACTCCCAGACTTCACCGTGTTCATTTACCCTGCTCAAGGAAAACCTTACTGTCCAGAAAACCTTTGGTAAAAAGGAAATCCTGCTTCTTCTCTTTTTTAAGGTGGGCTCATTGAGGGGGGAAAAGTGGCAGCGAGTAGGAAGCAGAGGAGCATCAGTTCTGTGCTCTCCTCAGGTCTTCAGTTTCTCCCTGCACCCATGTGCAGGTCTGTCTTCACCACAGCCTGGACAGAGTGTCTGGTCATGCTCAGAATGGGAGAGCATAAAATAACTTACCAGTTAGTTCTTTGAAGGATGTAGAATCACTCTTAACCTGCCAAGTGTGGTTGGGGTCAGTAGGGTCGTGTCCAACTCTGTGCAACCCCATAGACGGCAGCCCATGAGGCTCCTCTGTCCCTGGGATTCTCCAGGCAAGAATACTGGAGTGGGTTGCCATTTCCTTCTCCAATGTGGGGGAATGAAGCTATATGAAAAGTGAAAGTGAAAGTTGCTTAGTGATATCTGACTCTTTGAAACCCCATGGACTGTAGTCTGCCAGGCTCCTCTGTTCATGGATTTCTCCATGCAAGAATACTGGAATGGGTTGCCATGCCCCCTCCAAGGAATCTTCCCAACCCAGGGACCGAACCCAGGTCTCCTGCATTGCAGGGAGTTTGTTTACCATCTGAGCCAGCAGGGAAGCTAGAAGCTGTGACAAGCTTAGATGGAGCCTGTATAGTGATAGATTTGAAGCCTGGTTTTTTATTAACTATGAGACTTCACAAAGTTTACCATCTCACACAACATGAGAAGCATCAGGGCCTACAGTGGTGATGGATCAAATGATATAATGAACATAGCATCTGACAAGAGGATATAAATCTAGCAAATTTAAATTGCTAATTTAAATAATTCCATATGCTATGCTATGCTAAGTCACTTCAGTCATGTCCGACTGTGTGACCCCACAGACGGCAGCCCACCAGGCTTCCCCGCCCCTGGGATTCTCCAGGCAAGAACACTGGAGCGGGTTGCCATTTCCTATGAGCTCCTGGACTGTGAAGAAGGCTGAGCGCCGAAGAATTGATGCTTTTGAACTGTGGTGTTGGAGAAGACTCTTGAGAGTCCCTTGGACTGCAAGAAGATCCAACCAGTCCATCTGAAGGAGATCAATCCTGAATTTTGGAAGGAATGATGCTAAAGCTGAAACTCCAGTATTTTGGCCACCTCATGCGAAGAATTGACATTGGAGAAGACTCGATGTGGGAGGGAGAGGGAGGAGGAGAAGGGGACGACAGAGGATGAGATGGTGGATGGATCACTGACTTGATGGGTGTGAGGAGGACTCGGGAGCTGGTGAGGACAGGGAGGCCTGGCGTGCTGCGGTTCATGGGGTCTCAAAGAGTCGGACACGACTGAGCGACTGATCTACTGAATGAGCTCCATGTAATTTTCCTTCAGTCACAGCACTAACTTGAAGGACTTCCGGTGACTTAGCTGGTAAAAAATCTGCCTGCAGTGCAGGAGGCCTGGTTTGATTCTGGTTGGGAAGATCTCCTGGAGAAGGGGTGGGAACCCATTCCAGCATCTTGCCTAGAGGATCCATGGAAGAGGAACTGGTGGGCTACAGTCCATGGGGTCAAAAGTAGATATGACTAAGCAACTTTCACTTTCACTTTTCATATAGCTTCATCCCGCAATCCCTACTGACCCCAACCACACTCGTGGGAGGTTAAGAGTGATTCTACATCCCTCAAAGAACTCACTGGTAAGTTATTTTATGCTCTCCCATTCTGAGCATGACCAGACACTCTGTCCAGGCTGTGGTGAAGACAGACCTGCACATGGGTGCAGGGAGAAACTGAAGACCTGAGGAGAGCAGAACTGATGCTCCTCTGCTTCCCACTCGCTGCTATACTTTTTTTCCTCTCAATAAGCCCATCTTAAAAAAGAGAAGAAGCAGGATTTCCTTTTTACCAAAGGTTTTCTGGACAGTAAGGTTTTCCTTGAGCAGAGTAAATGAACACAGTAAAGTCTGGGAGTTCTCTGCAAGACCTCACAGCTCTATAATTTCATTATTCTCATTATCAGGAATTCCCTCTGTAAGAAACTCTTTCTTTTGTGGTCAGCATTGCTAGGCAGTAAAATTGGATCAGATTTTGGAGGAAGACAAATCTCAGCTGCATCCTCTACTAACTGGGCTAATTCCTGACCACTTTTGAGCCCACTTCCTCATCTGTGAAACCTACTGATTGTTCAAGAAAGTTCCTCTATTCAAAAGTTGTTTAAACTTCCTCTTTTAAACGCAAATTCCTCTGAAATTACTACCAGTTTATTGCTATTTAGTTACCAAGATAATTTTTCTCTTCAATAGACCTTGAGATAATGGTTGTTATGGTAAAAAAACAAAAACAAAACACCTAATTGTGTGGCTACTAAGTGACAGGCCCTGATAAGAGAGAAAAGAAGAAGGGGTGTGTGTGAGGGAGAGAGGTAAACCCGTCCAAATGACCCCAAAGCTAATATAATCAGTAGCCTGGGAAGAGCCCTGGGTACCCTCTTGGACTATAACCTGCGCTTCAAGGCCTCCTCCGCTCTGCTCTGGGGAGGTGAAGGTGCTGTTTCTTGCAGTCCTGGATATGTGCTTTGATGCAGGCCCCCCACTTCGCTTGTCTTTGCAGGGCTGTCACTGTGTGATTCATAACTCAGTATTAACTGCAGACAAGGGAGGAGTGAACAAGGGGATTTTTTTTTCATGTGACATAAAGTAACCGACATCAGGGCTTTTCCACAGAAGCATTAATTACCCTTGTCAGTCTAACCAAGAACAAATTTTACTTCAACCAAGGATCATGGTATTTCATCAGCACCCAGCGAATGTGCAATGAAGGCTTTGCTATTTATCCATGAGTATAATAAGGTTAAAGTCTCTTGTGATTTATGATTTTCCCCCTTTCTCTTTAAACTAGTATGGTACCTATTAATAATAAGCACACAGTTCCAGAATGTGAGACAGACAGTTGGAAGATTATTGGTGACAAGACCAGGTTAGCAGTGTGGAAATGAAGTTTTTTCAGACTTCTCTATTCATTGGTTTTCTTACCCTTTTTCTTATTCTATTATTTCCTTTACTGATTGTGGAAACTAACTGAATATTAGAATTAGAAAGAGCCCAAGAGATCATCTAATCTATTTCAGGGAAAAATTGTGAAAGACTAAAATTTGATGAGTGTCCTGTTTGATTCTTATCTTTGATGAGACTATTTTACGACTCTACCAAGATAAAAGTTAATTTATCAAAAAACTGATAGTAGTGCTGCTGCTGCTGCTGCTGCTAAGTCGCTTCAGTCGTGTCCGACTCTGTGTGACCCCACCAGGCAGCCCACCAGGCTCCTCCATCCCTGGGATTCTCCGGGCAAGAACACTGGAGTGGGTTGCCACTGCCTTCTCTGATAGTAGTGCAAATAATAGCTATTTATAGAAATGCATCTGATAGAGTCCAGTTAGTTTTCGCTCTATGGATATAGATTAATTAGTTTTGCATTTGTAAATTCAGCATTCCTTACCTGACTCCAATTATGTGGCACCTTGCATTCTGTTTTGAACCAATTGTGGTATCTTATTGGTTCCCTCATCAAAATCTTGGCCTGTGTTCATTTTACATTTGTACAAGGAATGTGATTTTGTCTTTTTTAAAATGATGCCTTAATGTTACAGATATTGAAAAAAAAAAAAAGAGAGAGAAAGTAAATTACACAAACTTTTTGTCATTGTTGAACTCAAATCCATGTCTCTTGACCTTGATTCCAGAAACTGAAATTGACACCATGAACTCTTCCCCAATCTAATTGCCTGTATTCTATACTTCCTCACGTTTTCTTGACCCTTTGAAATCAGACCACATCTCCAGAGCACAGTAATTGATAGCTTCGATATCTACTTGGTATGTTTCCTTCTGCCCCTTCCCCCTATAAGATATGTAGCAATTACTTTGCAAAAGGTAGGGAAGGTGTTAAGTATGGTGTATGCTCTGAGGAGCTACTGAGATCCTCTCTGCTTTCTTCTCCACACCTATTTTCCCTGACTGTCCAAATGCATCCCCTCATATGACCCTCACTGACACTTGGGTGAGTACTAACACAGCATCATTTATTTGACCAGAAGGAACTGATCCTAAATAAAACCCAAATATACTTAGAGGAGTAAATATAGTATTTCACACAAATGAGTTGATTAAATTATTTCCAGTTTGCACTCTAGATGAAGGACGGTTGACAGAAGACTGGTTTAAAGGATGTGGACATTTGGTCTTTGGTGGGGAGAGGCTTATTCTGTCACATGCATCATTGATCTGTTTCTGTAGTTCTGGGATTTGAAGGAACTGCTTTCTACTCTTATGTGTTTGACTCCTGAATCATTGTGCCCCTACTTTATGTGTTCTTCTCCCTTCACACAGGATAAACTTAGTGGTGAGAAGTTTCCTATGACTGAAGGTGATGACTGGGGGAACCTCTGAAATCTGTATCAGAGAATTCCAAATAAGTTTGCAAAGTCATATTTTTCTACAGCTTACTGGAGTTATATGTTTTTTACCTTTCTCTCTTTTAACCTATTCAGCATTAATGCCTTCTTAAACTGATTTATTTACCTCTGCTGCCCTCCTATAAAGCTATCTTCTCCTCTAAGCTTTCCTGATGGGCCTCATGATAATACATCACCATTCCTCTAGATGACCCCAGGTTTTTATCTAGTCACTAGAGACAGGTATCTACCAGGTTACTTAAACTCAGTTATAATCATCTCTTTTCATATATAGGCAAGTATTAATGAAGTTTCACATATGGTGGTATTATACAGTATGTTATGGAGGTTCATAATTTGTGCAGACCCTTGATCTCTGGATATTGTTATATTCTAGTGAATATCCACTTTTCTATATCACAGGGGCATCCTTAAATTTCTTACTTAACTTCTTTCCACCTCTTCTTTCTTCCTTATTTCCTTTTTCTTTTTTTCGCCCCCTTTTCTCTTTCCTTCTTTCTTCCCTCACTAAGTACTTACTAAGTTCCCAATATGTGTCTAGTACTTTGCTAGACACTATGGAATATGCTATATCATCCAAATTAAACATTTTTCAAGTCAAAGTTTTAGAGGTTATATAAGCTTAGAATGTATAAAAGCCATTTTGCCTGGAAATGATTTTCATTTGCTTTTGTAGGGAGACATGAAGAATATCTTTTGAAATTTCTACCATTTAGAAAATGTAGACAAAAAGGCCAACTTTAGGTTGGGTCATGACAAAATGTAAACTTTCAGCATGGTTAATGAGTACTTGTTTTGGTAGATGTATTTAAAATATCAATAACTATGAAGATAATAACAGTTATATACGTTCTGAGCATTTTCTATATCAGTCCTCTGTAAGGCACTTTATATATGGTTGGCATGATCAAACTTTGTCTGGGACCCACAGCTAAAGTCCTTAACTAAGCAAAAAGAAATCATATGCAATGATTGAAGCAAGAAATTCAATCAAACAGGTACTTCTAATTGATTAGATTCTACACTTGAAACAGAACCTCTAAAATAGTTATTTTATTAAATGAGGTATTTTTCAAGCCAAGACTCAAATTGACCAATATTAGTTCTATTGAACTCTTCCTTTTTCATTCTGGATAATTCAATAGTACTACAGATTAATCTTTGGAAAAGCATCCTTGAATTTTATGTTTGTGTGAAATTCCCCTTTATTAAACTGTTTCATGTGATAAGATGTAAGGATGAATCCTGCTGGATATGGAGAAATTGGAACCCTCACACATTGCTGGTGTGAGTGTAAAATAGTGCATTTGGGAAACAGCTTTGGCAGTTCCTTAAAATGTTAAAGATAGATTTACCATATGACTCAGCAGCTCTACACCAGATTTACCATATAACTCAACAATTCTACACCTAAGTCTAAACCCAGAGAAATGAAAATATATGCTCATACAAAATTCCTTTACATGAATGTTCATAGTGGCTTATTTATAATAGCCCCAAAGTGGAAACAACCCAAATATCCATCTACTGATTATTGGATAAATAAAACGGAGTATGTTCATGTAATGGAATACTGACAGTCAGAAAGGAATGAATTTTTGTTACATGCTGCTAAGTTGCTTCAGTCCTGTCTGACTCTGTGTGACCCCATAGACAGCAGCCCACCAGGCTCCCCCCATCCCTGGGATTCTCCAGGCAATAACACTGGAGGGGGTTACCATTTCCTTCTCCAATGCAGGAAAGTGAAAAGTGAAAGTGAAGTCACTCAGTTGTGTCTGACTTCAAGCGACCCCATGGACTGCAGCTACCAGGCTCCTCCGTCCATGGGATTTGCCAGGCAAGGGTACTGGAGTGGGTTGCCATTGCTTGTTACATGCTACAATATGAATAAACCTTGAAAATATTATACTACGTGAAAGAAGCCAATCACAAAAGACTGCATATTGTATGATTCCATTTATATGAAATTTCCCAAGGAGGCAAATCTGTAGAAAAAGAAAATAAATTAGTGGTTGCCAAGGACTGGAGTTGGGGGTAAATGGGTGATTGCTAACCGGTAAGAAGTTTCTTTGGGGGCTAATGAAAATGTTTTGGGATTAGATTGTGTGTGGTTCTGTGAATATAATAAAACCACAAGAATTTTGTACTTTAAGTGTTTAAATAGTGAATTTTATGGTACGTGAATTATATCTCCACAGAACTGTTTAAAAAAAAAATAACTTTCAGGATAATATGAATAAATGTTAAAAAAAAAAAAAAAGGATCTACAGTACATAGATTTCCTTCTGTACCAAGAATAGTACCAATATATGTGAGGAAACTGAATAAATATTATTTATCTGGCTAGCTGGAACTCTGGAAGTTTGAAGTCTTCTGAATTCTAGGCAGTTATTTCAAGGAGAGACTGGGAGAGACAGTAAAAGCTGTGGAGGTTACTTCTACCACTAAGGGTTACTGGCTGTGACTGCTGGATTCTGTTTTCTGTTCTTTGAGAAATGACAGTAATGATGTCCCATGGTGGGGCATGGGGTGTGTGTGTGTGTGGGAGAGAGAGAGAGACTGAGAAAGAGAGACAGCCTGACGCATAGGGGTACATTATTACTTTTTTATGAATGTTATCATTCCCTTTATCTAGGAGAGCACAGCTTCTGTGCCTGGTGTAACATCTAGGACTTGGATTTAGCATATGGAATATGTTAAAATAGCCACAGAGACACTTTCCCCTCAGCTCTTGCGTATCTAAAAATAATTTTATTGTTTGTCTCAGCAAATTATCATTTACTGAAATAATTTTTTTCTTTCTGAATTTTCAAAGTGTACATTTTTACCCTACAATACTTTCTATGAAAGGACTTTTTAAGGAATGCCTATTTTTAAAAATTGAGGGCTACTGAGATGAAATGGAAAATTAATTAGAAGCTATGTGAATTTAAAATCAACTGAATTTCGTTATTTTTAACAGTGAAAGAATTATCAGTTTAAAGACAAAGAACAAGGTTCTAATTAGTTAATGAATCAATGGCAAAAGTATCTCTCTGAAGTGAAGAGATTTTAAGGACTCAGTGAAGAAGCCAGGTGTAAAAACAGAGAGAAATTTGAGGTTAAAAATTAGAGACAGAAAGGCAGAAAATAACACCAATGCTCCCCAAAATTCAGTGTTAAGAAGCTAGCACATTTAATGAAACTTTTAATTAGCTTAAAGTTTAAAAAGCACTAATATTTAAGGCATCAGTTCAGTTCAGTTCAGTTGCTCAGTCGTGTCTGACTCTTTGCGACCCCATGAATCTCAGCTCACCAGGCCATAAATGGGTTTAAAAACCTTGCTTTTCAAAGAGAAATCAAATCTTTATTCAAGAATGTGGTATGTATTGTAACCTACATATATATTGTAACATACATCATATGCTTTCTACATCAGAAGTCTAAATAATTTTCTACCTTAAAATTGTAAGAAAAACATATTTTTGTATTATAATATTCCAAAATTTTTTTAAAAAGTTGTTTTGAGAAATGGTAGAATTTTTTTCTCTTTTTTCTCTGTTTTCTGAAAGTCTTAGTCATGTCTGACTCTTTGCGACCCCATGGTCTATGTGCTGCCAGTCTCTTCTGTCCATGGAATTCTCTAGGCAAGAATACTGGAGTGGGTTGCCATTTCCTTCTCCAGTGCATGAAAGTGAAAAGTAAAAGTGAAGTCGCTCAGTCCTGTCCGACTCTTAGTGATCCCATGGACTGGAGCCTACCAGGCTCCTCCGTCCATGGGATTTGCCAGGCAAGAGTACTGGGGTAGGGTGCCATTGCCTTCCCCCAAAAGCTGCTATCAAATCAGGGTGCTATTCAGTGACATCAGACAATTAAGAAAACTGGTAAATGTTGTGCTACATTATGGCTACAGAATGGAAGTTTCATATAATAAATCTAGACTTCATTATACAAAGAAGTGTACTAGAAATACGGACCTTTACAAGTCAGGAAGCTAAATTGTGTTACCACCTATGGCAGCACATTGGCATGCATTTAATAGCAAAACACTGAAGTCCATTAATATTCTGAACCATATAGAATTGTCTAATAAATGTGGCTATTTAATTTAATTGCAATAAAGTAAAATAAAACATGTAGTTCCCCAGTCATATCAGCCACGTATGGCTAGCGGGTATTGGATTTTACTGCTTGGATACAGAATATTTTTATCATCTCAGAAGGATAGTTGGATAGTTCTAATAAACAAAGCTACCAAAAAGATATTTGTCTTTGTTAATGGACTGGCTTTATATCTAAGTTGATTGATTGAGGTTACTCATAAGGCACAATTTTGACACCAACCTAGGGCCTTAATCTCACATAGAATTTTCTCTTTAGAGGCCATAGAAATGTCCTTAAGCATATCCAGAAGCATCACAGATGTGTTAGTAGACCCAGGTACTAGAAGAGAGAGTATAAAATAATTATTCAATGATTCATTCATTCATCAAGTACTCATTGAGCACCTGCTATGTTCTGAGCATGTGTTCACTCATGGTAGATCTACTGGTACAAAGAGGAAGATATTGCCCTTGGCCTAAAGAAACTATATCAGAGTAGACAGAATTAAGTTAGGCTATTATGGGGAGCTCAGAGAGTGAAGGCAATGGCATCCCACTCCAGTATTCTTGCCTGGCAAATCCCATGGATGGAGGAGCCTGGTAGGCTGCAGTCCATGGGGTTGCTAGGAGTCGGACAGGACTGAGCGACTTTACTTTCACTTTTCACTTTCATGCATTGGAGAAGGAAATGGCAACCCATTCCAGTGTTCTTGCCTGGAGAATCCCAGGGATGGGGGAGCCTGGTGGGCTGCAGTCCATGGGGTCCCGAAGAGTCGGACATGACTGAGTGACTTCCCTTTCACTTTTCACTTTCATGCATTGGAGAAGGAAATGGCAACCCACTCCAGTGTTCTTGCCTGGAGAATCCCAGGGACGGGGGAGCCTGGTGGGCTGCCCTCTTTGGGGTCGCACAGAGTCAAACACTACTGAAGTGACTTAGCAGCAGAGAGTAAAGAGTCTACCTGCAATGTCGGAGGCCTAGGTTCAATCCCTGGATTGGGAAGATCCTCTGGAGGAGGGCATGGTAACCCAACCCAGTATTCCTGCCTGGAGAATTCCCATGGAGAGAGGAGCCTGGCGGGCTGCAGTCCATGAGGTCTCAGGGTCTGACAGCACTGAACAGCAAAGCACACAGCACACGTTATGGGGCTGGCAGACACGTGGTTCTGCGCGGACACTGTGGAAGGAACTGGGTAACAACGGGAAATTATTGTGAGTCCTACTTCAATTTTTTTTTTTTTAAGTGGTTTGTAACACTTAAAAAGAAGGTTGGCTCTATGTCAGTGAGGGAAAAGGATTGCATGGACTATGTCTCTTTAATCCCTTACAGAATCTAACATAATCCTAAATTCATAAGAGCTGATCAGTACATCAACTGAATAATTTAGCAAGTACCAATCACCTAACATTTTTTAGAGGACTTGTCTTAAAGTAGCTATCTCTTAAAAATAAATTTCAAAAAAAAAAAAAAAAAAAAGACAACCAACCAGTCAAAGGAAGAACATGTCAGGATGAATCCTAAAAATGCAAGTTAGTTGTGTGAGGAGCAAATAAGAAAAAAAAATATTTTTAAATTCAATGTATTTTAAATTTACCCTTATTTAATATCAACCAAAAGGGCCTTATAGACATCAACTAAAGAGATTTCTTTTTTTCCACCTAATTTATGATGTACTGTAGGTGATTGACAGGGACTGTAATAAGAGGTCTAAGCATTACCTACTGGGTTGGAAGTAGTCTGGACTTTGTAATACTGAGACCCTGCTAAGAGAGAATAAGAGTCAGGAACCAGGTAGATGTGCTGTAGATTAACCAGTTGTGGTGAACTGTAGGGTGGGCATCAGCTCTCCCGAACATATTTATGGTTTGAGCAGTTTCAAACAATCATTTTATTCTTATAGTTACCACCAGATGGACTGTCCAGTTCCTCCTACTTGATATTAAACAACATGTCTAATAAATATTCAGCGCTTAGCACATGCAAACTGCACTTGTTGAGCCTCTCTCACAGCCACTAATGAGGACATTAGCTTTCAATTAACTGTGTAAAGCTTTGGGTTTGGACTAGAACATTCATTCAGCACAGGCATCAATTTGTAGATCATTATAGGATATTAGCTGGTTGCTTGACAACCACATGGCCTAGCAGATTTTAGGCTGAGCTCCAATGATAAGCCAGGATTTCAACTCTTAAATCAGGTCTTATTATCTCTTCCACCTGGACTATTATAAAAACTCTTAGGGTCTTACCTGGCAAAGATTTAGGGGAAGCAGCTGCTACATTCAAAAATGAAATAAAGTATGAAAAAGTAGAATATTTATCTTGCATGCACAGGTAGAAATGTTAGCATAGCTTGAGACTAGTGACAATTTCAGCCAAACTGCTAAGAGGACTGCCACAGGATATAAGATACAATTTCACAGTTTAATTTTAGTGTCTTCTTTGGATTTTCTAGAGTTTAATAATTATTATTATAATAAAATTTTTCTATGAGAAATGACTTACAAATATTTTCTATAGTTTTGTTTCATTATATACAAGTATTTTCTATCTACATGTCTGTGCGATTCTAAAGCAAACAATATGAAAAATAGAATATAATGTAAATATTACTTTGCAAAAGCAAATTTCTCTACCTTAATGATCTACTGTTTAGTTAAGTGTTCCACAAGTGAGGCTTCCCCAATGGCTCAAAGGTAAAGAAACCACCTGCAATGCAGGAGACTTAGGAGAAGGGGCTTCGATTCCTGGGTTGAGAAGATCATCTGGAAAAGGAAATGGCAATCTACCCCAGTATTCTTGCCTGGAAAATCCCATGGACAGAGGAGCCTGGAGGGCTGCAGTCCATAGGGTTGCAAACAGTGAGACACAACTGAACAAGAGCAAGTTCTATAAGTAAACCAGAATAAGCAGATCTCCCAGATTGTGTAAAATGGCCACAAGACAGTGTTGCCAAGTTGGGAAAGGTAAATAACTTGATTTGTACCGTTTACACTTTTGAGTCAGGTTTGCAAATTTTGTGAGCCTTGTCTGTGGACTCCAGTCATCATGGTGGCCTCTGAGATTACAGTTTATATTGCACTGTATTCATCCCATGAAGCAAGACACTGTTGTTGTTCAGTCACCCAGTTATGTCTGACTATTTGTAACACCATGAACTGCAGCATGCTAGGTTTCCCCATCCTTCTCCATCTTCCAGGGTTTGCTCAAACTCACGTCCACTGAGTCTGTGATGCCATCCAACATCTCATCCTCTGTTGTCCCCTTCTTCTCCTGCCTTCAATCTTTCCCAGAATCAGGGTCTTTTTTTAATAAGTCAGCTTTTTGCATCAGGTGGCCACAGTATTGGAACTTCAGCTTCAGCATCAGTTCTTCCAATGAATATTCAGGGTTGATTTCCTTAGGATTGCCTGGTTTGATCTTGTAGACCAAGGGACTCTCGGGAATCTTCTCCAACACCACTGTTCAAGAGCATCAATTCTTTCAGGCGCTCAGCCTTCTTTATGGTCCAACTCTCACAGCCATACATGACTACTGGAAAAACCATAGCTTTGACTAGACAGAACTTTATAGGCAAAGTAATGTCTCTGCTTTTTAATATGCTGTCTAGTTTTGTCATAGCTTTTCTTCCAAAGAGCAAGTGTCTTTTAATTTCATGGCTGCAATCACCATCTGCAGTGATTTTGGAGCCCAGAAAATAAAGTCTGTCATGATTTCCGTTGTTTCCCCACATATTTCCCATGAAGTGATGCAACGAGATGCCATGATCTTAGAAACAGGTCATAGGTTCTGCCTATTCTTTCAGATCAGATCAGATCAGTCGCTCAGTCGTGTCCGACTCTTTGCGACCCCATGAACCGCAGCACGCCAGGCCTCCCTGTCCATCACCAGCTCCCGGAGGTCACTCAGACTCACATCCATCGAGTCAGTGATGCCATCCAGCCATCTCATCCTCTGTCGTCCCCTTCTCCTCCTGCCCCCAATCCCTCCCAGCATCAGAGTCTTCTCCAATGAGTCAACTCTTTGCATGAAGTGGCCAAAATACTGGAGTTTGAGCTTTAGCATCATTCCTTCCAAAGAAATCCCACGGCTGATCTCCTTTAGAATGGACTGGTTGGATCTCCTTGCAGTCCAAGGGACTCTCGAGAGTCTTCTCCAACACCACAGTTCAAAAGCATCAATTCTTCGGCGCTCAGCCTTCTTCACAGTCCAACTCTCACATCCATACATGACCACAGGAAAGACCATAGCCTTGACTAGGCGAACCTTTGTTGGCAAAGTAATGTCTGCTTTTGAATATGCTAGGTTGAATATGCTAGGTTGGTCATAACTTTCCTTCCAAGGAGTAAGCGTCTTTTAATTTCATGGCTGCAGTCACCATCTGCAGTGATTTTGGAGCCCAGAAAAAGAAAGTCTGACACTGTTTGCACTGTTTCTCCATTTCCCATGTAGTGATGGGACCAGATACCATGATCTTTGTTTTCTGAATGTCGAGCTTTAAGCCAACCTTTTCACTCTCCACTTTCACTTTCATCAAGAGGCTTTTTAGCCCCTCTTCACTTTCTGCCATAAGGGTGGTGTCATCTGCATATCTGAGGTTATTGATATTTCTCCCAGCAATATTGATTCCCACTTGTGTTTCTTCCAGCCCAGCATTTCTAATGCTGTACTCTGCATATAAGTTAAATAAACATGGTGACAATATACAGCCTTGACGTACTCCTTTTCCTATTTGGAACCAGTCTGTTGTTCCATGACCAGTTCTATCTGTTGCTTCCTGTCCTGCATACAGATTTCTCAAGAGGCAGATCAGGTGGTCTGGTATTCCCATCTCTTTCAGAATTTTCCACAGTTTATTGTGATCTACATCATGAGAAATGCTGGACTGGAAGAAACACAAGTTGGAATCAAGATTGCTGGGAGAAATATCAATAACCTCAGATATGCAGATGACACCACCCTTATGGCAGAAAGTGAAGAGGGGCTAAAAAGCCTCTTGATGAAAGTGAAAGTGGAGAGTGAAAAGGTTGGCTTAAAGCTCAACATTCAGAAAACGAAGATCATGGCATCTGGTCCCATCACTTCATGGGAAATAGATGGGGAAACAGTGGAAACAGTGTCAGACTTTGTTTTTCTGGGCTCCAAAATCACTGCAGATGGTGACTGCAGTCATGAAATTAAAAGACGCTTACTCCTTGGAAGGAAAGTTATGACCAACCTAGATAGCATATTCAAAAGCAGAGACATTACTTTACCAACAAAGGTTCGCCTAGTCAAGGCTATGGTCTTTCCTGTGGTCATGTATGGATGTGAGAGCTGGACTGTGAAGAAGGCTGAGCGCTGAAGAACTGATGCTTTTGAACTGTGGTGTTGGAGAAGACTCTTGAGAGTCCCTTGGACTGCAAGAAGATCCAACCAGTCCATTCTGAAGGAGATCAATCCTGGAATTTCTTTAGAAGGAATGATGCTAAAGCTGAAACTCCAGTATTTTGGCCACCTCATGCGAAGAGTTGACTCATTGGAGAAGACTCTGATGCTGGGAGGGATTGAGGGCAGGAGGAGAAGGGGACGACAGAGGATGAGATGGCTGGATGGCATCACTGACTCGATGGGTATGAGTCTGGGTGACCTCCGAGAGCTGGTGATGGACAGGGAGGCCTGGCGTGCTGCGGTTCATGGGGTCGCAAAGAGTCGGACACGACTGAGCGACTGATCTGATCTGATCTGACACAGTCAAAGGCTTTGGCATAGTTAATAAAGCAGAAATAGATATTTTTCTGGAACTCTCTTGCTTTTTCCATGATCCAGCGGATGTTGGTAATTTGATCTCTGGTTCCTCTGCCTTTTCTAAAACCAGCTTGAACATCAGGAAGTTCACAGTTCACATATTGCTGAAGCCTGGCTTGGAGAATTTTGAGCATTACTTTACTAGCGTGTGAGATGAGTGCATTTGTGCGGTAGTTTGAGCATTCTTTGGCATTGCCTTTCTTTGGGATTGGGATGAAAACTGACCTTTTCCAATCTCGTGGCCACTGCTGAGTTTTCCAGATTTGCTGGCATATTGAGTGCGGCACTTTCACAGCGTCATCTTTCAGGATTTGAAATAGCTCCACTGGAATTCCATCACCTCCACTAGCTTTGTTTGTAGTGATGCTTTCTAAGGCCCACTTGACTTCACATTCCAGGATGTCTGGCTCTAGGTCAGTGATCACACCATCATGATTGTCTGGGTCGTGAAGATCTTTTTTGTACAGTTCTTCTGTGTATTCTTGCCACCTCTTCTTAATATCTTCTGCTTCTGTTAGGTCCATACCATTTCTGTCCTTTATCGAGCCCATCTTTGCATGAAATGTTCCTTTGATATCTCTGATTTTCTTGAAGAGATCTCTAGTCTTTCCCATTCTGTTGTTTTCCTCTATTTCTTTGCATTGATCGCTGAAGAAGGCTTTCGTATCTCTTCTTGCTAATCTTTGGAACTCTGCATTCAGATGTTTATATCTTTCTTTTTCTCCTTTGCTTTTCGCTTCTCTTCTTTTCATAGCTATTTGTACCTACATTAAAGGTTGAATCAAGTGTACAGTATAGTATACATGGTCACTCAGTCATGTCCAACTCTTTAGGACTCTATGGACTGGAGTCTGCCAGGCTCCTCTGTCCATGGGATTTTCTGGGCAAGAATACTGTAGTTGGCTGCCATTTCCTCCACCAGGAGATCTTCTGGACACAGGGATTGAATTCACATTACTTGCATCTCTTGCATTGCTGGCAGATTCTTTACCACCTGATCCATCATTGTTGTTCAGTCGATAAATCATGTCCAACTCCACAATCCCATGAACTTTTAGGATGCCAGGTTTCTTTGTCTCTCACTATCTCCTGGAGTTTGTTCTGATTCATGTCCACTGAGTCAGCAGTTCTATCTAACCCAATCTCAGTCTCTGCCACTCTTTTCTCCTTGTGCCTTCAATTTTCCAAGCATCAGGGTCTTTTCCAATGAGTTGGTTGTTCACATCAGGTGGCCAAAGTATTGGAGCTTCAGCATCAGTCCTTTCAATGAATATTCAAGGTTGATTTCCACTAGGATTGACTGGTTTGATCTCTTTGCTGTCCAAGGGACTCTCAAGAGTCTTCTCCAGCACCACAATTTGAAAGCATCAATTCTTCATTGGTCAGCCTTCTTTATAGTTCAACTCTCACATCCTCATATGACTACCAGAAAACCCATAGCAGTGACTATATGGATCTTTGTCAGCAGAATGATGTCTCTGCTTTTAATTATGCTGTCTAGGTTTGTCATAGCTTTTCTTCCAAGGAGCAAGCATCTTTTAATATCATGACTGCAGTCACCATCTGCAGTAAATTTAGAGCCCAAACAAAATCTGTCACTGCTTCCACTTTTTCCCCTTCTACTTGCCATGAAGAGATGCTATGGGACCAGATGCTATGATCCTAGTTTTTTGAATGTTGCATTTTAAGCCAACCTTTTCACTCTTGTCTTTCACCCTCTTCAAGAGGCTCTTTAATTCCTTTTCACTTTCTGCCATTAGAGTGGTATAATCTGCATATCTGAGGTTGTTGATATTTCTTCCTGCAATCTTGATTCCAGCTTGTGATTCACCCAGCCTGGCATTTCTCATGATGTACTCTGCATAGAGGGCTTCCCTGGTAGCTCAGCTAGTAAAGAATCTGCCTGTAATGCAGGAGACCCTGGTTTGATTCCTGGGGTGGGAAGATCTGCTGGAGAAGGGATAGGCTACCCACTCCAGTATTCTTGGCTTCCCTGGTGGCTCACACAATAAAGAATCTACCTGCAATGTAGGAGACCTGTTATCAGTTTCTGGGTTGGGAAGATCCCCTAGAGAAGGGAACAGCTACCCACTCCAGTTCTGACTTGGAGAATTCCATGGACATGGAGATGGAGAATTCCTGTAGCCTAGCAGGCTACAGTCCATGGGGTTGAAAAGAGTCAGAGACAACTGAGTGACTTTTACACACACTCTGCATAGAACTTAAATAAACATTGTGACAATATACAGCCTTGACTTACTACTTTCTCAATTTTCAACCACTAGTTCCATGTGTGGTTCTAACTGTTGCTTCTTGACCCACATACAGGTTTCAGGAGACAGGTAACATAGTCTGGTATTCCCATCTCTTTAAGAATGTTCCACAATTTGTTGTGATTCACACAGTCAAAGGCTTTAGCATAGTCAGTGAAGCAGAAGTAGATCTTTTCCTGGAATTCCCTTGCTTTCTCTATGATCCAACAGATGTTGGCAATTTGATCTCTGGTTCCTCTGCCTTTTCTAAACACAGCTTGTACATCTAGAAGTTCTCATTTCACATACTGTTGAAGCCTTGCAGCATTTTGAGCATTACCTTGGTAGCATGTGAAATGAGTACAATTGTGTGATAGTTTGAACATTCTTTGGCATTGCCTTTCTTTGGGATTGGGATGACAACTGACATTTTCTAGTCCTGTGGCCACTGCTGAGATTTCCAAATTTGCTGGCATATTGAGTGCAGCACTTTAACAGCATCATCTTTTAGGATTTGAAATAGCTTAGCTGGAAAACCCATTACCTCCATTAGCTTTGTTCATAGTCATGCTTCCTAAGGCCTGCTTAACTTCAGATTCTAGGATGTCTGGTGCTAGGTGAGTGAACACACCATCGTTGCCATCAGGGAATCTCTAAAGGTTGAATTGTATTTCCCTAAAATTTATATGTTAATGTTGTAATCCCTAGCACCTCAGAACATGACCTTATTTGGAAACAGGGTTGTTGCATATGTAATTAATTAAGATGAGGTCATGTTGGAGTAGGGTGGAGCTTCTAGATATGCACACCAGGAAAATACTATGTGAAGATGAAGGCAGAGATCAGAGTGATGCTACCCTAAACCAAGGTATACCAAACATTGCCACAAAATCACTGGAAGAAGTTTAGGGGCAAAGAACAGTTCCATAACCCTGAGAAGGAAATAGTTCTGTTGACACTGTGATCTTCTAGACTCCAGAAATGCCATGATAAATTTCTGTTGTTTAAGCCACTCAGATTTGGGTATTTTCTCGTGGTAGACCTAGAAAACTAATATACCTGTATCAGTAAAGTGAGCAGATATGTATTCATTTTCTGAGGTAGTCCATTCTACGAAATATCCTGCCCTGCGGTAAATCTTCAGGCTACTGGCCATACAACACTTTCAAAATATAAAGGGGATAGAATCAATAGACTTAGATGCTGCTGAAAATTCATTTGTGTCATCCATCAGTAATACAGTCCTTGTGGCTGATCCATAGCAGCTTGATTCCAGCAAGCGATTTTCAATGGTATCAAAAGAAGTCACCCCCTCTATTCATTTTCAAAAGCATGTGTCAGTACTCCCTAAAACCGGCACTGATCTCTTTCCAATAGCCTCCCTTGCTTTGAGGACACAGAGAAGGACCTAGTAAAAGCCAATAAAAAAGACTTGCCATTGACTGGGGCACTTTTCTGGAGGTAAATGAAAGCATCTTATATATCTTCAGTCCATTAGGGTAAGCCATACGTGCCAGAGGCTCACTGGCAATTAAAAGTTACAGGACACTGAAGGTCCCCAGTGAGTCCTGTAAACACACATTGAACTGGAAAAGTGCAGTGCATTATGATGCTCTTCACATCTGATTCAAGGCCATGGTTGAGCTCCATGGCCATTGATACATGTATTGTTTCTACCTGGGACTA
The DNA here is from genome assembly GCA_935064755.1 of Tragelaphus eurycerus. Classification (NCBI taxonomy): domain Eukaryota; kingdom Metazoa; phylum Chordata; class Mammalia; order Artiodactyla; family Bovidae; genus Tragelaphus; species Tragelaphus eurycerus. The sequence continues at coordinate 11,693,245 of CAKXYN010000018.1, forward strand.
GTCTCTTTTGAAGCAGTTTTCTAAAACTGTTCATCATACATAGTACACACTTAGAAAACTCTGATTAAATCAATGGAGGGATAAATAAATAAAACTAATTCTTTAGAGGTGGTTTCTGGATTCACCCATAAGATGTAAAAGCCTTTTTAAAGAACCTTTGACTGGGTGTTAGCACTGTGTGATCACAATGTCTTCAGTTCAGTTCAGTCGCACAGTCATGTCTGACTCTTTGTGACCCCATGAATCACAGCATGCCAGGCCTCCCTGTCCATCACCAACTCCTGGAGTTCACTCAGACTCACATCCATCGAGTCAGTGATGCCATCCAGCCATCTCATCCTCTGTCGTCCCCTTCTCCTCCTGCCCCCAATCCCTCCAGCATCAGAGTCTTCTCCAATGAGTCAACTCTTCACATGAAGTGGCCAAAGTACTGGAGTTTCAGCTTTAGCATCATTCCTTCCAAAGAAATCCCGGGGTGGTCTCCTTCAGAATGGACTGGTTGGATCTCCTTGCAGTCCAAGGGACTCTCAAGAGTCTTCTCCAACACCACAGTTCAAAAGCATCAATTCTTCAGCGCTCAGCTTTCTTCACAGTCCAACTCTCACATCCATACATGACCACCAGAAAAACCATACCTTGACTAGACGAACCTTTGTTGGCAAAGTAATGTCTCTGCTTTTCAATATGCTATCCAGGTTGGTCACAACTTTTCTTCCAAGGAGTAAGTGTCTTTTAATTTCATGGCTGCAGTCACCATCTGCAGTGATTTTGGAGACCCCCCAAATAAAGTCTGACACTGTTTCCACTGTTTCCCCATTTATTTCCCACGAAGTGTTGGGACCAGATGCCATGATCTCAGTTTTATGAATGTTGAGCTTTAAGCCAACTTTTTCACTCTCCTCTTTCACCTTCATCAAGAGGCTTTTTAGTTCCTCTTCACTTTCTGCCATAAGGGTGGTGTCATCTGCATATCTGAGGTTATTGATATTTCTCCTGGCAATCTTGATTCCAGCTTGTGCTTCTTCCAGCCCAACGTTTCTCATGATGTACTCTGCATATAAGTTAAATAAGCAGGGTGACAATATACAGCCTTGACGTACTCCTTTTCCTATTTGCAACCAGTCTGTTGTGCCATGTCTTACACACTAACAAAATAAAGTTCCTACATCTCCTTACCACTGGCTGCCCTCTTGCTATACCTCTTATCTATTATTTGGCATCAAGTTGTACCTCATTCCACAAACTATGTCAAAATCCACCTAGCTCATGATCTGTTTCACAGATATTGCTGACCATGTGTTCACTCAGTTGTAAAAAATAAGTTTTATATGTTGATCAATTTAGTGACCACATAAGCTGCAGCACGGATTGAAGACAACTAATTTATTGTTTGTTGGGATTTAGATTCATTTAATCTCTCCTGGAGGAGCCCTAGAACCCCTTCAGTTTATGTTATTAATTAACCACTCTAATCATTGCTATATGTGTATCCAGTTATCAGCATAAACATACACACTCAGCATCATTCTCTACACTGAAGCAGTAGTAGTGGAGACTGGAATTCAGAACTCACAACTGAGATCCCTAGTAAAAGGGCAGTAGTGGATTAGCAGACATGTAAGGTCAGCAATTTTTGGCTGGTTATTCTACTAAGAAGAGAAGTGAAAGGCAAAAGAGAAAAGGAAAGACATACCCATCTGAATGCAGAGTCATAAAGAATAGCAAGGAGAGATAAGAAAAACTTAAGTGAACAATGCAAAGAAATAGAGAAAAAAATAGAATGGGAAAGACTAGAAATCTCCTCCAGAAAATTAGAGATACCAAAGGAACATTTCACGCAAAGATGGGCACAATAAAGGACAGAAATTGTATTAACCTAACAGAAGCAGAAGATATTAAGAAGAGGTGGCAAGAATACACAGAAGAAGTATACAAAAAAGATCTTCATGACCCAGATAATCACAATGGTGTGATCACTCACCTAGAGCCAGACATCCTGGACTGCAAAGTCAAGTGGGCCTTAGGAAGCATCACTACAAACAAAACTAGTGGGAGTGATAGAATTCCAGGTGAGCCATTTCAAATTCTAAAAGATGATGCTTTATTGCTGTACTCAGTATGCCAGCAAATTTGGAAAACTCAGCAGTGGCCACAGGATGAGAAAAGGTCAGTCTTCATTCCGATCCCAAGGAAAGGCAATGCCAAAGAATGTTTAAACTACCACACAATTGTACTCATTTCCCATGCTAGCAAGGTAATGCTCAAATTCCTTCAAGCTGGGCCTCAGCAGTATGTGAATCAGAAACTTCCATATGTACACGCTAGATTTAGAAAGGCAGAGGAACCAGAGATTAAATTGCCAACATCTGTTGGATCATAGGGAATTCCAAGAAAATATCTACTTCATTGACTCTGCTAAAGCCTGTGACAGTATGGATCACAACAAAGTGCAAAAAATTCTTAAAGAGATGTTAATACCGGATCACCTTACCTGCCTCCTGAAAAACCTGTATGCAGGCCAATTAGCAACCGTTAGAACCTTACATGGAACAACTGACTAGTTCAAAATTGGGAAGGGAGTATGTCAAGGCTGTACATTGTCACCCTGCTTATTTAACTTATATGCAGAGTACATCATGAGAAATGTCAGGCTGGAATGAAGCACAAGCTGGAATCAAGATTGCCGGGAGAAATATCAATAACCTCAGATATACAGATGAACCACCCTTATAGCAGAAAGTGAAGAATAACTAAAGAGCTACTTGTTGAAGGTGAAAGAGAATAGTGAAAAAACTGGCTTAAAATTCAACATTCAAAAACCAAGATCATGGTATCCAGTCCAATCACTTCATGACAAATAAATGGGAAATAAATGGAAACAGTGACAGCCTTTATTTTCTTGGGCTCCCAAATCACTGTAGATGGTGATTGCAGCCATGAAATTAAAAGATGTTTGTTCTTTGGAAGAAAAGCTGTGACCAACCTAGACAGCATATTAAAAAGCAGAGACATCACTTTGCCAACAAAGGTCTGTATAGTCAAAGCTGTGGTTTTTCCAGTAGGCATGAATGGATGTGAGAGTTGGACCATGAAGAGGGCTGAGCACTACAGAAAACTGTGGTATTAGAGAAGACTCTTGAGAGTCCCTTGGACTACAAGGAGATCAAACCAGTTAATCCTAAAGGAGATCAACCTTAAATATTCATTGGAAGGGCTGATGCTGTAGCTCCAATACTTTGGCCACTGGATGCAAAGAGCTGACTCATTGAAAAAGTCCCTGATGCTGGGAAAGATTGAAGGCAAGAAGAGAAGGGGATGGCAGAGGACAAGATGGCTGGATGGCATCACCAACTCAATGGACATGAATTTGAGCAAATCTGGGAGATGGTGAAGGACAGGGAAGCCTGGAGTGCTACAGTCCCTGGGGTTGCAAAGAGGTGGACATAACTGAATGACTGAACAACCAAATAACCAGTTCTACTAAGAAGGCTATGATTAATCGAAATGCATCTGGCTAGTTCCTCTCCTGATCTAGATCACTAGAATCTTTATAACTGCCTTCTTTGATATTGTGAATGATCATACCTTATCATTTAAAGGACAGAAAGTAACTTAGATTTATAGAAAGACAAAGGTCAAGTCCTGCTAGCCTTTGGGCACAACAAAAATGGCACTGATGACACATCATCAATATATCTGTTTACCCTTTTTTATCCATGGGTCAGGATGGGTTTCTTCTCATCTAGCCTACACATTCTTATTTGGTATCTTTTTGAACCACACTTCAGATACATAAGGCTCTGGCCGGAACTTGGACAATGGAAGAGAGTAGGCTTTGGCTCAGAGTTAAACCAACACAAGGTAAGGATCAACCTTATGGCTTCATCAACATGATGTTCTCATCTGAGAGAAACAAAGAGTAGAGAAGCCATGGTTCTCAGAGCCAGACATACCTGGAATCGTATTTCTGCTACTCATAAGCTATGCTCATTGAAAACTTATTTAAATTCTCTCAGAAACTCAATTTCCATTTATTTAAACTCAGGATAGAAATAGTACCTTCCTCCTATATTTGTGTATATATGTGTGTGTATCATGAAATGGCATATGTTAATAGAATAATATATTGGAAAGTATCTGCCACAGTGCCTGGCATCAAGCCGGTGTTCAACTGCTAATCCCCCTTTTCTTCTTTCTTTTCAACCAAACCAGGATGCTAGAAATGTTTTCTCTGACTCATATATCCCTGCTTGCAAAACACTGACCCCTTTTAAATCAGAAACACAAATAAATAAATATCCCATTTGTATAAATTCTTTTTAAATCAATAAACTTCACCTTTATGATCAACAACAAAAACCCAGTTGTTCTGTTTTTAGCCAGTGCATAATTGTTACTGCGTGATCTAGAAGAGAGGTGGGTATTTTGCTGAAATACAAATGTTATAGGTACTTTGAGTGCATGAATAATACATATCTTGTTACTACCTGTCTGCTAGAAAAATGTCATTTTTAGGATTTTGGGAATAATAAAAAGGTACAGGTATTGATAATGAATAAACCTCTTCCCAATTTGATGTATATCATATTATGTTTCCTTTTACTTGATGTTATACATTTTCTTTGTTTGAAAAATAGAGATCATTTTATAGGTAATAACACTTTGGCACAGTGTTTGTCAAAAGGGGCTTGTTTATGTCTCTTTTGTCTGTATTTAGACAGAAGGCCCTCAAGGATCTTGGGCTATTTTGCAATCTTTCCTCTTACTTAGTGCTGGTTACAAAGGAAGTAAATTTTCAGTGATTAGAACTGAATGAGTCAGAACACAGAATTATGACCAAGAATAAAAGAGCAGGATGAGTCAGAGAGGAGTGAGAGGAGCCAGAGTTTGAATGGGAAAGTAGGAGGAAGAAAAAGGAGAGACTAATGTGTAGAGACTGCAACTGCTCTGGGGGTGGCTGCTGTTTGGAGAAAGAGAAATACTGGAATCCAACAATCCATGTTTGAAACATCAGCCAAAAAATTCCTGTCTTATACTGTGCTGTGAAAGTAGAGGAGGACCTCATCCTATGCATTTGGCTTTTCATATTAGTCTCCTCACCTCCTTCTGGGCTTTGCTCAAGTATCAAATTACCAGTTAGTTCTTCTGTGACAGCCCCACCCTTCAATCTATCCTTGGATTCCCCATAACTTTCATTATTTTTATGTTTTTCTCCATGGCACTTATCATCATCCACCATATTACATGTTACTTATTTGTTGGTGTTGTTCAGTTACTCAGTTGTGTCCAGCTCTTTGTGACCCCATGAACCCCACCATGCCAGGCCTCCCTGTCCATCACCAATTCCCAGAGTCCACCCAAACCCATGTCCACTGAGTCCGTGATGCCATCCAACCATCTCATCCTCTGTCATCTCCTTCTCCTCCTGCCTTCAATCTTTCCCAGCATCAGGGTCTTTTCAAATGAGTTGGCTCTTTGCATCAGGTGGCCAAAGTATTGGAGTTTCAGCTTCAACATCAGTCTTTCTAATGAACACCCAGGACTGATCTCCTTTAGGATGGACTGGTTGGATCTCCTTGCAGTCCAAGGGACTCGCAAGAGTCTTCTCCAACACCACAGTTCAAAAGCATCAATTCTTCGGCACTCAGCTTTCTTTATAGTCCAACTCTCACACCCACACATGACTACTGGAAAAACCATAACTTTGAATAGACAGACCTTAGTTAACAAAGTAATGTCTCTGCTTTTTAATATGCTATCTAGGTTGGTCATAACTTTCCTTTCAAGGAGCAAGCGTCTTTTAATTTCATGGCTGCAGTCACCATCTGCAGTGATTTTGGAGCCCCCCAAAATAAAGTCAGCCACTGTTTCCACTGTTTCCCCATCTGTCTGCCATGAAGTGACGGGATTGGATGCCATGATCTTAGTTTTCTGAATGTTGAGTTTTAAGCCAACTTTTCCAATCTCCTCTTTCACATTCATCAAGAGGCTTTTTAGTTCCTCTTCACTTTCTGCCATAACGGTGGTGTCATCTGCATATCTGAGGTTATTGATATTTCTCCTGGCAATCTTGATTCCAGCTTGTGTTTCTTCCAGTCCAGTGTTTCTCATGATGTACTCTGCATATAAGTTAAATAAGCAGGGTAACAGTATACAGCCTTGATGTAATCCTTTTCCTCTTTGGAACCAGTCTGTTGTTCCATGTCCAGTTCTAACTATTGCTTCTTGACCTGCGTACAAATTTCTCAAGAGACAAGTCAGGTGGTCTGATATTCCCATCTCTTTCAGAATTTTCCACAGTTTATTGTGATCCACACAGTCAAAGGCTTTGGCATAGTCAATAAAGCAGAAATAGATGTTTTTCTGGAACTCTCTTGTTTTTTCCATGATCCAGAAGATGTTGGCAATTTGATCTCTGGTTCCTCTGCCTTTTCTAAAACCAGCTTGAACATCTGGAAGTTCACAATTCATGTATTGCTGAAGCCTGACTTGGGGAATTTTGAGCATTACTTTACTAGTGCGTGAGATGAGTACAATCGTGCGGTAGTTTGAGTATTCTTTGGCATTGACTTTCTTTGGGATTGGGATGAAAACTGACCTTTTCCAGTCCTGTTGCCACTGCTGAGTTTTCCAAATTTGTTGGCATATTGAGTGTAACACTTTCACAGCATCAGCTTTCAGGATTAGTGGGCTACAGTTCATGGGGTCGAAAGAGTTGGACATGACTAAAAAGACAGCATGCATCCATGCATGCACTGTAAAGATACCAGCTATGTAGAAAAAGAGACATCGTCTACTTTGAGCCCATTGTGTATTGGAGTCAGCAGTTCAGCTCACAAGAGGCAATTCTTAAACTTTCAGAAATCCTGAGCCAGTTGTTAAACATCCATTACTAAAAATGAAATTATACAAACTTTCAATTAAATATATTGAAACAAAGATGATAAGGATTCCAAACATGTTTTACTGCATTTTGCTACTAGCTCTACTCTTGAGCAGATTTGTATTTATTGTCTCTGTGTTGTGGAAATACTTTGGAATGAAGTCACGCACAATCTCTTCCCCAAACCCTGGATTCAATGATGATGTGTTGATAGCTAGATGTCAGCCATGTTTGAAGTATTTACTGCATGGAAATTGGCACACACTAGGAATCATGTGGTCTTCCCTGGTGGCTTAGATAGTAGAGAATCCACCTGCAATGTAGGAGACCTGGGTTCAATCTGTGGGTTGGGAAGATCCCCTGGAGGGGGGCATGACAACCCACTCCAGTATTCATGCCTGGAGAATCCCTATGGACAGAGGAGCCTGGTGGGCTACAGTCCATGGGGTCACAAAGAGTCAGACATGACTAAGCAGAGCGCAGCATAGGAATCATGTGCCTCCTGTCAAAAAAGCTAGTCATTAAACATTTTCTTGCATATCACTGCCTTGAATCCAGAGACCTAATAGTTTGAGAGTCTGAAGGCTGAGTTTGTCAGATTTGGCACACAGAGTAGACCTTCATCACAACTGTAGTTACTCAATACATTTTAAATGCTTTTCTTATATTTTGGTAAGTCCCTTAGGTGTATTAGAGTCCAAAATGGCTCTCCCACCTCCTATGCCACTAGGCACAGGTGTGTGACCTAAGAAGGGGGTGCTGCCTGAAATCTCTCTTGCTTGTAGTGTTGGCAGAGTGTGAGGGAGGGATGTGGAGAGTCAGGGACAGTGGTGGAGCTGCTCCTATGATACCCTTCTGGGTCCTCTAGGCTGTGAAAACTCTGCTTTCTGTTGTGCCTTGTGAGTAGCTCACACATTCAGAGTACTAAACGGGTGATCTGGTTCTTATTCAGGGCTAATCAACCTTGGAGCTGAGCCTCAGCCTGATTTTCTGACTGTGTGCTTCTGGAGATTTTGTGATCTTCCTCTTTCATCCGTTTATCTTCAGCATGAAATAACTAGATGGCTTCTGAGGTTTGAAACAAAGGGCTCATTAATATAGCAGCTTATTTCTGTTTTAGCACATCATAAATGAAACTATAATTGTTTAAACTTTGACATTATAGAACAAAAATTATGTGGCATAGATTAAAATCTTTATTACAAATTTATTTATATTTTTATAAAAATGTTGAAAAGTGTAAATGTACTTATTACCCATGACTCATCACTGCTAACATACAATTTCTTCCTTTCTCTTTTTGTTCACAGTATACATTCTTATAAGAGCAAGCTCACACTGTTTATGTTGTCTTGCATTATATGACATTGGTGGCATTAGTCATATGTATTTAATAAGAGTTACCTGCATTTGTCTTTCTAAATCAAAATTTTATTTTATTTTATTTTATTTTTTTTTGCTACATCCAAAAGTTTTATTTATTTATTTATTTATTTTTTTGCTTAACTTTACAATACTGTATTGCTTTTACTATACATCGAGATGGATCCGCCACCAGAATGCACGTGTTCTCCATCCTGAACCCTCCTCCCTCCCCCCTTCCCACACCATCCCTCCAGGTCATCCCAGTGCTCCAGTCCCAGGCATCTGTTATAGGGCATCGTACCTGGACTGACTCGTTTCAGATATGATATTATACATATTTCAATGCTATTCTCCCCAATCATCCCACCCTCTCCCAGTCCCAGAGTCCAAAAGTCTGTTCTATACATCAGTGTCTCTTTTGCTGTCTCATAAGCAGGGTGATTGTTACCATCTTTCTAAATTCCATATATATGCGTTAGTATACTGTATTTGTGTTTTTCTTTCTGGCTTACTTCACTCTGTATAATACAAAATTTTATTATAGACATTCTTTTGAATCTGTTTCTTCCAAAGCTTTACTAAGTTTTTGATTCAGGGAGAGACAATCATATTCTGAAACAAGCATGGCCTTTGGAATTCATTTACTCTTTCATTCATGTATTTAATAAATGATCATTGAGTATACACCATGTACAAGGCACTGTTAGTAAGTGATAGAGATACAATAGTGAGCATATAGAAAAAAACCCTTGCCCTCAAGGAGAGTATATTTTGATGGGGAGATAGACAATACAGCTAATGAGCGTGTACATTAGCCTGTGTGGTAAAAGTGATAAGGTACTATGGAGAAAAATAAAACTGAGCAGGGAAGGTGGGAGATGCTGGGAGTAGGGAAATCATGTTTAATTCTAAGCAGGGTAGTTAAAGTAGGACTCAATTTTTTGCAACTCTACTCTTGGGCATATGTCTGGGCATAATTCAAAAAGATACACACACCCCATTGTTCATTGAGGCAGTATTTACAATAGCTATGACATGAGGCAACCTAAATGTCCAGCAACAGATGAATGGATAAAGAAAAAATGGTACATATATACAATGAAATATTACTCAACCATGAAAAAGAATGAAATGCCATTTGCAGCAACATGGATGGACCTAGAGATTATTATACCAAGTGAAATAAGTCAAACAGAGAAAGACAAATATCATATGATATCACTTACATGAGGAATTAAAAAAAAAAATGATACAGGTGAACTTGTCTACAAAATAGAAACAGACTCAGGGACCTGGAAGACAAACTTGTGGTTACCAAGGGGAAACATGAGGGTGGGGGGCGGGGGAGGGATAAATTAGTAGGTTGGGATCAACTTACAAGTGCTATATATAAAATAGATAATCAACACAGATCTACTGTATAGCATAGGAAACTCCACTCAATACTCTGTGTGGGTTTATCACTGAGTCGTGTTTGACTCTGTGATCCCCATGAACTGTAGCCCACCAGGCCCCTCTGTCAATGGGATTCTCCAGGCAAGAATACTGGAGTGGATTCCATGCCCTCCTCCAGGGGATCTTCCCAACCCAGGGATCGAACCCAAGTCTCTTCCATCTTCCTGCATTGGCAGACAGGTTCTTTACCACCAGTGCCACCTGGGAACCCACTCTATACTCTGTAATAACCTATATGGGAAAATAATCTGTAAAAGAATGGATACATGTATATGTATAAATGAATCACTCTTTTTGTACACCTGAAATTACCTCAACATCATAAATCAATTATAGTCCAACTTAAAATAAAAATATTTTAAATAATAAAATAGGACTTGCTGATAATGTGACAACTGAGTCAGGACTTAAAAGAGTTGCTGAGGAAAAGCCTTCCAGGCAGAGAGAAGCTGGTAGAAAGGCCTAGGGTAGGATCTTGTTTGTCGTATTTAAGAAACACTGAGAAGGCCAGTGTGCCTGAAGTAGAATCAGCAAAGGGGAGAATAATAGTAAATGAAGGTGAAAGAGAGGATTCAGAGAGTTTGGATCATTTAGGATGGTTGGCCCCTACAAGGAGTACAGCTTTTACATTGAGTGAATTGAAAAACAGTTGGATTATTTTGAGCCAGAAGAGATACATGATTTCAATTGTGTTTTAAAAGCAGCACTCTGAATTCTGCTATTCAATGCTGTCTATGAACCAGGAACATGGTCATCACTTGGAGCATGTCAGAAATGGAAACTCTCAGGCCCCACCCCGGATCTTCTAAACCAGCATCTGTCTTTAACAAGATCCCCCGGGTGATGTGTATGCCAATACAGCTTGAGAAACAGTAATGCAGACTGAAGAGGAGGGTAAGAGAAATATCCAGTGACCAGTAAGAGGCTCTTGCTAAACTTGTGGAAGATGCTAACAGCATGGGCCAGGATAGTGTCAGTGGAGGGGGAGAGGAGAAAAACTGAATGTGAGTTGTAAGAGAAAGGACAAACCAAGACTGACTTCATAGTTTTTTGCTGATGCAAGTGGAAGGCTGGAGCTCTCATTACCTGAGTTGGGGAAAGAAAAGAAGTGGAGATTTGTCAAATTATGTTTGAGATGCGTGGAGGTTAATTACAAGTGCTTACTTGGAGAATGTTTTGGAGAAGATTAACATTTAAATTGGTAAACTTTGGAGAAGGCAATGGCACCCCACTCCAGTACTCTTGCCTGGAAAATCCCATGGATGGAGGAGCCTGGTGGGCTGCAGTCCATGGGGTCGCTAAGAGTCGGGCACGACTGGGCAACTTCACTTTCACTTTTCACTTTCATGCATTGGAGAAGGAAATGGCAACCCACTCCAATGTTCTTGCCTGGAGAATCCCAGGGACGAGGGAGCCTGGTGGGCTGCCGTCTACTGGATCGCACAGAGTCGGACACAACTGAAGCTACTTAGCAGCAGTAGTAGCAGCAGCAGGATAAAGCAGATTGCCCCTCATGATGTTTCAGCTTCATCCAATCAGTTGAAGGGAATAAAACAAAAGCATTGATTACCCTCAGCAAGAGGAAATTCTCCAGTAAACTGCCTTCAGACTTTTCTGAACAGTTGACTCTGGCTATCTGCCTATCAGCCCACACTGCATATTTGAATTTGCCAACCTCCATAACCATGTAAGCCAATTTGCCAATTCCTTATAATAAATTTCCTTTTGGTTCTGTTACTCTGGAGAGCCCTAACTAGTACAAGATGTTAAACAGTTATGTAAGTTTAAATTTTAGGGAAAAAAATAGGTCTCTGAACATTAAAATAATTGAGAATCACCAGCATAATCTAAAATCATTGGATTAAATAAAATTACCAAGGAAGTGAGGTAGATAGAAAAGGGAAGAAGTCAAAAGGACTAAATTCTGGGGTCCTTGAATGTTAAGAGGTCAGAGAGGAAAGAATAAATGAGCAAAAGCTGAAAAGGAAAGGTCAAGGAAGAGAAAAACAAAAACGAAAAACAAACATGTGAATGTGATGCCTGAAAGAAAAGTGAAGTGTTTCAACAAAGAGGTTGAGATTAATGTGTCTAATGTCATTGATAAGTGAAGTAAGATGAACGCTGAGGGTTACGCACATGGAAATGGAGGTCTCGGATGATCTTGATGCGCTCAGTGTCCATGCAGAGGTGGAACCATGGAAAACCCGACTGAAGTGAGTTTAGGGGAGAGTGGGAGAAGGAATGATTAGTTAAATGTGTGTGTATGAATATTTTATTTATTTTACAATTATTTTTATAATCAATGACTTTTTATAGCAATAGTGGGTTTTGCATAAAAATTGAGAAATACAGAAAATTCTATTATACTTAACTCTCATAATTTCTCCTAATAATAACATCTTGAATTAATGTGATATATGTTACAATTTGTGAACCAATATTGATACATTACTTTTTATAGCATTTTATTTATTTATTTTTGACTGCACTGGGTCTTCATTGCTGCACATGGACTTTGCTTTAGTTGCAGTGCGCGGGGGCTACTCTTCTGTTGTTTTGCTCAGGCTCCTCATTGCGGTGGTTCCTTGTGTTGTGGAGCACAGGCTCTAGGGTGTATGGGCTTCAGTAGTTGCTGCATGCATGCTCAGGAGTTGTGCCTCACAGGCTCAGTTGCCTTAAGGTAAGTGGAATCTTCCCTGACCAGAGATAAAACTTGGGTTCCCTCCATTGCAAGGCAGATTCTTAACCTCTGAACCACCATGGAAGCCTCGAAACATTATTATGAATTAAAGTCTATACTTAACATAGAGGAGAGTGAAAAAATTGGCTTAAAGCTCAACATTCAGAAAACGAAGATCATGGCATCTGGTCCCATCACTTCATGGCAGACAGATGGGGAAACAGTGGAAACAGTCGCTGACTTTATTTTTGGGGCTCCAAAATCACTGTAGATGGTGACTGCAGCCATGAAATTAAAAGATGCTCACTCCTTGGAAGGAAAGTTATGACCAACCTAGACAGCATATTAAAAAGCAGAGATGTTACTTTGTTGACAAAGGTCCATCTAGTCAAGACTATGGCTTTTCCAGTGGTCATGTATGGATGTGAGAGTTGGACTATAAAGAAAGCTGATCACTGAAGAATTGATACTTTTGAACTGTGGTGTTGGAGAAGACTCTTGAGAGTCCCTTGGACTGCAGGGAGATCCAACCAGTCCATCCTTAAGGAGATCAATGCTGGGTGTTCATTGGAAGGAATGATGTTGAAGCTGAGACTCCAATACTTTGGCCACCTGATGCGAAGAGCTGACTTATTTGAAAAGACCCTGATGCTGGGAAAGATTGAGGGCAGGAGGAGAAGGGGACAACAGAGAATCAGATGGTTGGATGACATCACCGACTCAATGGACATGAGTTTGGGTAAACTCCAGGAGTTGGTGATGGACAGGGAGGCCTGGTGTGCTGCGATTCATGGGGTCGCAAAGAGTCAGACATGACTGAGTCACTGAAGTGAACTGAACTGAACATTAGGGTTCACTCTGTATAGTATAGTTCCACAAGTTCTGACAAGTGCATAATGGGTCAATCCACAGTTACAGTGAAACTTTTGAATCATAGATCAACTGCTTACCAAGCTCTGTGACCTTGAGTAGGTGACTTCAAACATTGAATCTCTATAAATTATTATGCTTACATAAGGTAAAATAGATGAAAATGCCTATCATAATTAATGACATCATTAAGTGTTAATACTCTTCTACTCTCTTTTGAATGGAAACCAGGAGGTCTTGCCAAATACTTGCAGTTTTGTTAAAATGCAACATTGCAGTTTTATAATAATTTAAATGTTTCTAGCTTAATGTGACTTTTTTTTTTTCATCTCAGGGCATCTATCTTTCCCGCATAACTGTTTAACTACCATAACTGTTAGTATTTGGTCCAGATGAGTGTTGGTTCCAAGTGATGAAGAGGTCAAGTCATCAGTTCATCTTTATATGTGTCAGTTAGTTCTACACTAAGAAATATGGTTACATTGCCACAGATAACACATCTCACCAACCCTGGCCATCCATCTCTTGTGGACTGACTGGCCTCAGCCTGAGCATGCAGATATCCCAGTGCAATTTTAATCACTTTTAGAAAAACAACTAATGCCATAAGACTTTCAGGTGGTTTAATACATTTTTAAGTGAAAACTATTTCCCATTAGAGGTTTTGGTAGAAGGAGTTTTAACATTGTATGGAAGGTTAATTAGACAAACTGTAAGGATCCTTTCAGCCTGATTCTTAAATTTATTTAAGAGCTAGTAAAATCAGTATGAGATTCTGAGTCAAAGAACAGTACTCTTATGGGAGAAAAGAGCATAGACTGTTGAAAGGAAATCTATTTGAAAACTTGAAATTTTGATGGGCTTCATAGAGCAGAAAGAAGGCGAATATTTCTCTAAGCTCTACTAGAATGAGATTTGTTTTTTCTTTTCTGGAAAGTATAATGATCACTCCATAGAATCAAATTTTTTATAAGATAGTATTTTAGGAAAATATCTAGTTTGTGAAACCAATGACTAAGCTGAGCTGAAATGGATTGGTTCAGTAAGAACATAGAAACATTTTTTTCCTCAGTTTTTCTGAACAGTGCATTAATTATAACCTGTCCTTTTGAATTTTTGGTGGAAGTCTGATAATTCATCTGGGGTCTCAGACTGACAATGAGTTCTGGCATGGAGGTGGAGTTCACAAAGAGTGGTGAGTATGTTAGTAAAGGTGGTGGTAGAGGCTCAGAATGAGACATCTACCACACAGAATAAGTTGTCAGCAGCAGTTATTATAGCTGCCCAGAGTGGGACAAGGGAGGATTAAAGTGGGCATAATTTCAGCACTGTGGATTAGAGCTCCAGATAAAGAATAGGTAAGACTTAGGGTCAGGTTAACCAGATCAGGGTAAAGGAAGTCAGGAAAAGCAAAGCCAAAGACATGCCGAAGAGAACGCAAGGATGAGACCAAAGCTTTTAGTTAAGCCGGGTTGTTTCGTTTTGAGTGACTCTCCTGGTTTTGGAGACAGAGCCAATGACCAAATAACTCTTTACGGCCCTCACATAATTGTTTCCATTTACTCAGTCATTCATGTAACATCTTCATTAGTGTTAGTGTGTTCAAGTAACACTATATGATTAGCTACTTAGTATATTTTTGATATAGATTTTAAAAACCTTGAACTTTATGTCTGTCTTCTTTAAAAGGGAATTTTTTATCACTATTTAAAATGTGGAAACTTTTTATTATAAAAAGAAAGCTAACTATAAATATAATGGAAACAAAGCAATGTTAATTAAATCTGGCATTTTTCCAGACTCTGATATTGATATCCATTATCTCTCTATTAAATGGGAGATTACCTTAGTATTGGATCACTGATTGAGTAGTATCATATTGAATCTTCCTCTCTAGTTGGAAGGGCTAAAGGAAAACAGAAAAAGGCATAACTTTTTCACTGTTTGATTCAATGATATTTATTGCCTGTTCTAGGCATGATATGAAACCTTCTCACACAGCACCCCAAATCATCACATGTACAAGTCAAATTTATTTTAAATGTCATATGTGGGGAGACACTGTGTGTGTGTGTGTGTGTGTGTGTGTGTGTGTGTGAGAGTGTGTGTGTTAGTCACTCAGTCGTGTCCGACTCTCTGTGACCCCATGGACTACAGCCCGCCAGGCTCCTCTGTCCGTGGAATTCTCCAGACAAGAATACTGGAGTGGGTTGCCATTTCCTTCTCCAGGGGAGATACTACTCTAGAATAAAATTTCTAAAATCTGGAGGACAATTTCCAAGCCTTAGTGTATAGACTTCTGTTGATCTATCAAAGGATTGACAATGGTTCATATTGAAATAAATTTTTAAAATAGGGTAATATGTGAATTTTTTCTTAATGTTAAAATTATTCAACTTACAACTGCTATGAGGTCAATCTTATTTTTTAATTGTAAAATGTTTATTGATATGAAATGACAATAATGATAGAGGATTAATTTTATTCTGTTTTTACATTAAAACATATATAAAGACTTATCCTTTCCAATTTTGAGAAAAAAAAATGTTTCCGATTGGCCAAGACCATAGTTTGGAAGCCTTGGGTCTAGACTTTTACCTTTAAAAGCCTGCAGATTCTCTTGGTCTTGTGCCCCTTTTGCTTCATCATCTCAGAATGTGGATCTTATCCTCAAGGTTATCTTCTTGGTTCCAAATGGCTGCTGCTGCTCAACTGCCATATTAAAGTTTCAGGTGAGACAGAGGAAAAAAGGAGAACACATAAAAAAGGTGCCTGATGATTTATGTCCTTTTAAGCAGCCTTTCTGGTTGTCCACACAACACTTTAGCTTACATATCATTGGCCAGAACCTAATCACATGGTTACAAACCAGGTGTATAGTACACCTGGAAATGTCTTTTGACTTGGTTTCCACACAAAGAGTTAGGTTTCTTTCACTAAAGATAAAGAGGAAAATAGATGTTGAGTGGCAACTGGTGTCTGTACCACACCATCTTTCAATTCTAGGTCAAGTCATGTGGTTCTTTTTCTGAAACACACTGTCTCTTGTAGATTCTCTCACCTGAAATAGAATCTTTGCAGGATTCATTTGGTTTTTTAAATCTTCCTTGCCTTCTTGTCTTTTCTACCCAACTATATAATAAGCTCTTTATGTGTAGGAGTTATTTTTATACCTCTTTAGAGTTACATGAAGTATCTAACTGGTCTTATATATGCTTGATGATTAATAAATTTTGTCAATTATTTTGTTAGGGTATCAAGAATGAGTAAAGAGGTATAATGGCTGGGTTGGAAGGATAACAAGTAAATCTCAACTCTCTGCACCAACGTACTACCCTCTCCCCAAAGTTTTTCTAGGATTGACCCAGTCTGTACTTCTCAAAATCATCTGGTAGGTCATCTCTCCTAGCCATGTAATTGTTACCTTTTCCCAGGGCTACTTCCCCACATGTAAAACTTTCTTTCAGACTTCATTTGTTTGTGTATGTGATTCATGACCAAGATAAAACTTTTCAGGAGTATAGATAGTTCTCTGTGAAGCAGGAGTTGGTAGCCATCCAGCTTCCTTGGGCAGAAATCCACACTACAATCTGTGAATGTCTAGATTGGCAAGAATTCTCTGGATTCAGCAGAAAGGACACTACCTGGACAGACAGCAGAATTTGAAGTCCAAATTGCCTTTTCTGGCTTGAGTGACTCCCTAAAGCTCATTGCCAGCAGGGATGAGCTTTGCATGTTCTACTGACTCTAGACTCTTCATATCCTGGGCCCTCCAGTGAAGAAAGGATTAACCTAGATCTTTCTCCCAGGGCTATATTTTGAAAAAAGAAGAAGAAAAATGAGAAGAGAGCCTGTGTTTCTCAATCACCTGCAAGTATATCATTATAGTCTAAGAGAAGTAAAACATGGATAGTTTCCTGTAATTATCACCATATATTTATATATATATACATTAAAGATGAATGCTAGACTAAATAGTGAGGCTGTGTGTCTATATGTGCGTATGTACAAATCAGTATGTTAAATATATCTGGTAAATTTTTCATGGTTTTTGAGGCAGTGTGTGCATGTGTGCAAAGTCACTTCAGTCATGTCCAACACTTTGCGACCCTATGGATTGACTATAGCTCACCAGGCTCCTCTGTCCATGGTATTATCTAGGCAAGGACACTGGAGTGGGTTGCCATGCCCTCCTCCAGGGGAACTTCCCGACGCAAGGATTGAATCCAAGTCTCTTAGGTCTTGTGCATTTGAGCAGGTTCTTTACCACTAGCACCACCTGGGAAGCCCCTTTGAGGCAGTGTGTGTGTGTGTGTGTGTGTGTGTGTGTGTGTTAGTTGCTCACTCGTTTCTGACTCTTTGCAATTCCAGGGACTGTAGCCCACCAGGCTCCTCTGTCCATGGGATTCTCCAGGCAAGAATACTGGAGTGGGTTGCCATTTCCTTCTCCAGGGGATCTTCCTGACTCAGTATTTTCCTCAATTTTTTTTTAACCTAGTTAGCCTTTATTACTTGGAAAGAACAGCTGGAAAAAAAGAGTATGTCAGATAAATACATGAATCTGTTGTGAAGGTCACAGTGAAATAAAATCATGAAATAAAATATTCAGAGCAACCAAATAATACCTTTTACAGACCTTCTAAGAGACAGCTGAAATTTCCAAAGAAAATACACTGGGATCAGAAATCAGTGATGCAACTATTAAAAACAATCTCAGCCATGTTCTTCGCCTTTTTTTTTTTTTTTTTTTTAGCAACTTGAAAATGTAGCCTTTATGGTGTGGACAGAGAAATCAGTGATTCCTGACCTGACAGGTTTAGTGAATTGTGCTATCCTGACAACCTGAACTAAGATTAGAGTATTTGAACTGTAAGGAAGTAATTTTTGCTCATTCAGACTACTGACTGCTAAGTCGCTTCAGTCGTATCGGACTCTGTGCGACCCCATAGACAGCAGCCCACCAGGCTCCCCCGTCCCTGGGATTCTCCAGGCAAGAACACTGGAGTGGGTTGACATTTCCATCTCCAATCCATACAAGTGAAAAGTGAAAGTGAAGTCGCTCAGTCGTGTCCGACTCTTAGCGACCCCATGGACTGCAGCCTACCAGGTTCCTCTGTCCATGGGATTTTCCAGGCAAGAGTACTGGAGTGGGGTGCCATCACCTTCTCTGAGTCAGACTGCTGAAGGAGGACATAAAGAGTAATTTTCAGATACATGCTTTCTTAATCTCTTTAGGTTTTGGTTTCTTCACCTGTAAAGTGAAAGAACTGGACCGGACTGTCTCAGAGGCTTGCTTCAGCTCCATGTTTTATGGTTCTACAGAATCCACTGGGTAGAATCAAGATGGTGCACTAAGTTCATGCCAGCTTTGATGAAATTTCTGACACCTTTAGTGAGGTTTTGCTGTCTGAATCAACACAATAACATTGAACACTGATTACATTATGCTTCCTAGCTCTTCCCATTTCTTCATAAACATGGGTTGTTGCAAACAGTTTTCCTCAGGCTCAGACTGTGGCTCGGTTGAATTCTTACTGACTCATTTGGGTACTGTATCATTATCTAATTTTGCTCATTGCTCACTTAATCAGGTGCTTCTATGGAATGCAGTCTCCAGAATATAAAAAGCAAATTGTTAGGCAGAGCAAGAAGTGGAAAGCAGGTGCACCAGGCTCAGCACTGCTAACTTAATATAGCAGAGAACTATAATCTGGTTTCTGGGGGGCACCCAGCCCTACCTATCAAAACCTGGGTCAAGTTATTGCTTCTCCCTCATAGCTTAATCACTCACCTTCATTCTCAATATAGATGAAGCAATAACATCAATACCATCTACCCCTCAGGCTATTACAACACCCGTAGCTTGTGTTTTCTGATTGCTTCAGACTTCAGTGAAAATAAGGCATATATTACTTTCTTAGTCCCTCTCCTTTTCCATTTCTTTCACTAGAAAGTTGTGACTTTCTTTTTATTAGAACAGATAACTGATCTTAAATGGCTTCACTGCCTTTGTCTACTTTTGTTCATTTCTCCCACTGATCTCAAACTATCCCTGAAAATAGTATATTTCCTTTTAAACATTGAATGCAGAGCTAGGCATGTAGTAGGCCTCTGAGGAGTTTCTTGTTGTTGTTGAATAAATGAAATGTGTCGAGGTAAGAATAAATGCAAATATAGATAAATCTGGACCAGGGAGTCCTGGCAAAAGACTATAATAATGATTTAAAATAATAATGCTGAAGATGGGGAGAAGAGTATGTATTTGAAAACTATGAAGGAAGTTTAATTGATGGAAATTGGTGATTTTTTAATAGGTTGGTAAAAGACAAATGAATTCAAAATGACAACCAAGTTTATGATTTAGAGAACTGGGTTGAGAAGGCTACGACATTCAAATCTGGACAAGTTGGATTTGAGATATAGTACAAATTGAAACATTCATTTGGATGTTTAAATCAGGAACTCAAGAGATAAGCTGAACATATATAGTTATCAGTGAATAAGTAATAGTTAAAATCATGGTGCCTAAGTGGAATAGAATAACATGAGGACCTAAGATAAAGCTGGGAAAAGATGGAGACTTGAAAATGCCAATCATTTTGATGGATTTTCTTGCTTCCCCATTAGTTGTGAATTGCTCTCCCATCCACTGAGTTAGCTGAAACATACTGGTGAAAATTTGGGTTTCTAAATGTGAATTTTATAATGAGCCTGACCAGCAACAGAACATAACAGAAAAACAGTGAATGAAAATAATAACAATCTGTACAGATAAGTAGGAAGATAATAATTGTGGTGGGCATTTTAAGTAAGAAAACTGATGTGAGGGAGACTTGTTTTGGGAATGAAACTCAGGGGAACATGTAACTTGGCGCTCAGTTGTCGCTAAAAACTAGAATTACATCTAGAGTATAACAAGATGCAGTTTCCTTAAGCACTCAGGCTAAGAACTGGCTGACCAGCCTGAGAATGAAAGTGATTGAATTTATAAAATTCACTTTTCTGAATTATACTGTGGTAAGCTGGATGTTATGGTTAGTTTAACTGTATTAATTCCTCATCCTAGAGGAAGGCAAACTCTATATAACACGGCTAAATAAAAAAGCCACATGCTGACATTCTACCTCAAAGGCTGTAGAATACGAAATTAGACTGTGACCCAAAAGTAAGTTTGTTTCCTTGAACAGCAGAACTCAACAGAAGGTCTCCCAGAGGATTTGGTATAGTAATATGGTCTAGTTTTAGTTTAGTCTCTCAGTCGCTCAGTTGTGTCCGACTCTTTGAGATCCCGTGGACTGCAGCCCACCAGGCTCCTCTGTCCATGGGATTTTCCAGGCAAGAGTACTGGAGTAGGGGTGCCATTGCCTTCTCCAAACGAGCTACCTATTCCCTGACCAGGAAACGAACCTGGGCCGTGGGGGTGAGAGCGCCAAATCCACTAACCTTTGAGTTGAGAGAGTCTTTTAAATTTAATCATTTTGGTTGATAACAAAGCACTCGTTCTTCCCTTAATAGGAACAGAAAATAATCACCCACTATCAGTCCTACAATATCCAGTGATATCTTAAAGATTAACCAACCCTTCCTACATTTTTTCTTTAAGACATATAATCTCAGCTCCTTTGGGGTTTCACATTAGTACTTGTTTCACTAATCTGGAATCATTTTTGTTTCTGTCATCTTGAATTCCTCCAAGGAACCCATATCACACTTCATTTGTGTCACCAAAATTTCAACAGTTTTCTCATTAAAGACAGACAAATATTAAAAGTAGAAAGGAAATTCAAATCCAGTCTAATATACTGTGCTTCAGTCTCCTAAAGCCTAGTAGCTTTTGTTCACTGGAGAAGGCAGTGGCACCCCACTCCAGTACTCTTGCCTGGAAAATCCCATGGACCGAGGAGCCTGGAAGGCTGCAGTCCATGGGGTCGTTGAGGGTCGGACACGACTGAGCAACTTCACTTTCACTTTTCACTTTCATGCATTGGAGAAGGAAATGGCAACCCACTCCAGTGTTCTTGCCTGGAGAATCCCAGGGACAGGGGAGCCTGGTGGGCTGCTGTCTATGGGGTCGCACAGAGTCGGACACAACTGAGGCAATTTAGCAGCAGCTCTTGTTCACAGGATTCCATTGCTGAGTGGTATTTAGCTTGTGCTGAATATAGCATTCTAACCTCGTAAATCAGGCTTGGGAAACAAAACTGTGTTTTCCTTGTCACTGAGGCCAGCTTATTTAATATCAGTTTTATGTTAAGAATACAAAAATAATCAAAGGAATTGGGAGGTGAAGATATTGACATTTAAAGGATACAAGTATATTCAGATTTTTTTTTAAATAGAAGCTTACAATGGGGATTTTTTTTTCTTTTCATGAACATAAAGGAGGCAGGGAAATTTGAAGATGTGGATAAGTGGAATGAACTAGCATGGCTCAGTCCACGGGCGGAGGGATGTTGAGGGAGGAATTTTAATCAACCTTAGTTCATCCTCTTCTCCACCAGTTCTTCCTCAGGAGCCCTGCCCAAAGCTTCCGTTCCCTTTCCTTCCCTACTCTCCTTTGTCTCTCTCTCTTCCATCTTTTTTCCCCTTCTGCTTTCATCCTACCTCCTCCTTTTTTTCTTTCCTTTATTACTGAGGTTTGTGACAGGAAATATAGAAAACATGTGCCAGTCTACACACAAGTGTAAGGAATAAATAATAGCAGGGGTAAATAGGAGATAGAATAACTGGGAAACATGCCAAATAAATTCCACTATTCCATACAATTAATCCACTTCAACAATAATTTATAAAGCACCACCTCCTACATATAAGGCACCATAGTAAGCACTAGGGACATAAAAGTGGAGGCTATCATGTCATCGTATTAAAGGATGTTCCAGTATATTAAATTCAGAAATTCATTGTTTTCTTTTGACCGAAGAGAATTGTCATTTTCCACTTTTCATTTACTGTTTTCTATGGAGTTACCGAATATAGCAGCATCTGAAGACTCAACAACGAAGTTCTGGGAAGGATGATGGTTTGCTGTTGTGTTGCCTGGCACAAGTGTTCATCAGAGGAATTCTTTATGTGTATAACCAGCACAGCCTTGATATTTAAGACTCTAGCATTATGCCATTAATTAATTTTATCCACCTGGAATCCAGAACAGAAAGATAAAGTCCTAGGCATCTGTTTTTGTCTTTATTGTAAATGTATTAAAAATATTTCATAGTGAAGCTTCTAAGCTGAAAGCTCCAGGCTGGCTTTGCTGTGTTTAGACACCTTTCCAATGCCCAGAGGGATGAGCTTGTGATGGTGGTGGTACTAATCAGAGATTTCTCTCCTCAGCCCTCTGTTTTTTTCTTCCCTCTTTCCATTTCTTCCTTAAACATCTCTTGACTCTGTACCACTACAAGCTAGGTACTATGCTACTATGCTCTAGAGTATTCCCTGACTCTGCTCTTTCTAACCTAAGCTCGACATCTCAGGGACATCTATGGCATTTGAAAGCATAAGGTATATGAATCATGGAAGTTATGCAGCATTTGTTAATTTCCACATACAACTTTAACATTTAATTATTTTTAATCAAAGTTTAAAATGAACTTTATTTAAGGAATCAAAGAATATATGACATTAAAAAAACTAACAGCACTCTGTATCCCATTTCCTGCTCTGCCAAGGAAAATTCTTCCGACACTAAAACTGTTTCTTTTGAAATATGCCCCTGTATTGCTAATGCATATAAATTGCTGCTACTTATTTCTGTTTGTTTGTTTTAGGCATTATCTATTAATTGAATGTTTTGGAAGATAAGCCTGCAGCTCTCTTTTTGTTGCTTCTCCTTAACACCTTTGCAGTTCTTAGAGGATCAGGTATAATCCTTCACAGTGAAGATGGAAGAAAAGTCCACTGGGATGTGTTTTAGACATCATTATGGGACCTGGCTCACTTTCAGCTCACCTCTCTGCTCTGGCCACTGCTGCAACAAGCAGGCATTTATCTCAGTATAGCTCACAGCACTTTATCAATTTCTCATTTTCTGCCTTGGACCATCTCTGTACCTCCCTGTGAGGTACAGACATATTCATGCATTCGTAGAACAGAAATACAACAGGGTTAACTTCCTGGGTCAACCCTTGTCTAGTGGGGGACAGGAGCTGAGAGATAAGTGTTCCCTTCTTCTGTGTCTTGAATGGACAATCCTGAAGGATGGCCTACATGGTTCTTCAGAGGCCTCTGAAGACACAATTGCCTATGACAGTAGCCAGCTTAATAATGTATCTATACGTTGACTTTCCCTCTTCTCTTGTTTCAGTCATCCTAGCCCTTCTCCCCACAAAAACTACCTCTGTGCATCTCTTATTCTAGGCTGTGTGTTTTGGAGAAATTCAGAATAGTATGGAGGTTTGGGGGAAAGATGATCCTCCCTGATTAAAAAGGAAGAGATCCATATGGAGAAAGATTTGCCCTTTGATTTGACTTTTGGACATTGCGTTGAGAACATGATGCTTGGAGTTATGAAAAGAAAGGTCAGAGAATCACAGAATATTGAATTTGCCAAAACAAAAAAACACAACAACATAAAAGAGGAGCTCTAATATTGTTAAATTGCTTAATTAGTCAATTCTAGAAATATCTTCTTTTGGATTTCCTGTTATGTGAAATAATAGTGCTTTTAAAATGTTGCCATCTAGTAATTTTTAAATTCTAGCTAAAAGTGTACAATACAAATTGTGATCTTTTGGCTTTGTGCTCATGTTGGTAGGTACTAAAAACAGCTTCCTCCCATGTCTTCACTTTTGCACATGCTATTCCTTCTACCTGGAATGACCTTCCATTTTCTTCCTTTTATTCCTATTCTCTCTCTTCTCAGCTACCTAATTCTCATTCTTCTTTCAAGATTCAAGATCCACATTTAGTTTGGATTAAACACCCCTCCTCCATGCTCACCTAACACATTGTGTGTGCTTCTTTCAGAACACCTAAAAGAGTGTGATATAATCTTCTACTTATCTTTATGTCTCCTTTATAAATTATAGTATCCTGAACACAGGAAATCCACTCCAGGGCTTAGGACAATGCCAAACATTTACTTATATACTTACTGAAAGATAGGCTTTGCTTGGTGGAAGAAGTATTGGCAGAGATGGACAAACTCATATTGGACACAGAATCAAGGTCATTTGGTCCAGGACTCCTATGTCATAGAAAACAAAAACAGGTTGCATATAGCTAGCCAAGAATTCCTACGGTAAAAAAATTACTAAGATACTATACAAAACAAATGAATAATATCAGATGGCCCTTATGATACCTTACAAAAGGCAACAAAATTATGTTATTTATTTTTCCTTAAATTAAAAAAAAACATCAGATACTGGCAGAGCAAGTCCAGGAGTCAAATTTTTTTGACATTTAATCTTTTTAAAAAAAATCTCCCTTTTCACTATTTCAATGGATACATGAATAGATATCATTATTGAAGTTGACCCAAGACAACTGTGAGCAGAATTTATGGGTAAATAACAAATGATTAAAAACAAAATAATGTGCTGGTTATCAAGGTACTGATTTTCAGATTCAAACTTAATCTTCTATACTCTGGTCTTGCTGTGTCTGGGACTCCAGACTGCATTGCTACTTTGCCAGCTGGTTATCACGAGCTTCTGTCAACAGAGAATACTAGAGGGATTCTAGAAGGCAGGAGAAGGGAAAGAAAATGGTCACTCTTCTTCCTATTGGCTTCCTGTTCTCACCCGAGCCTTGTCTTGGCCCAGCAGCAATGGCTTATAGCAGTTTGTTTCTGTTCGCAGTTTTTTCCCCATTTGCCCATCTTCCTCACAAATATCTGTACCAGCTGAGTCCTGCTTCCTGGGCACTCTTCTCTGAGCATCAGAGTCATCAGCATCAGCCAGGCAGTGCTTTTTCTTCAGGATTCTGGGTCTCAGTGTTGTAGGGCCATTCTCCAAACTTCTTTGTTCTAATAACTCATTTCCCTCCCTTACCCCAGCCCTAGGGGGTCAGGGAGAGAATTCTGCATGTACTAACCATTTTACATATATGTGCTCTAATTCTTCCATAAAATCTTACTGATTAGTTATATTTTTTTCATTTTACAAATTAAGAGACAGACTGTTAGAGTCTAAGTAAATTTCCCAAGATTATACAGCTAGTTAATAGCTCTATGATTTAACCCCCCCGCCCCCTTTTTTTTTTCAACTCCAATGACCATTGTCTATTATGATGTCATCCAAGGGCCTAAGTTTTGGACTTATTAAACTGAGATTAGAAACAATATTTAGTGTTTTTATATCAAGAGCAATGTGCTCTAATAAGCACTTGAAATTATTGTGGGCCAGTATGACAGAGAAGAGTTTTAAGAAAACTTAAAAGTTTGAAGTTTTTTTCTTCAGAATAATACTTTTCTTACACTTTCCCAATGATCATTGCTGCTGCTGCTGCTGCTAAGTCGCTTCAGTCATGTTGGACTCTGTGCGACCCCAGAGATGGCAGCCCACCAGGCTCCCCCGTCCCTGGGATTCTCCAGACAACAACACTGGAGTGGGCTGCCATTTCCTTCTCCAATGCATGAAAGTGAAAAGCAAAAGTGAAGTCACTCAGTCATGTTCGACTCTTAGTGACCCCTTAGACTGCGGCCCACCAGGCTCCTCCATCCATGGGATTTTCCAGGCAAGAGTACTGGAGTGGGGTGCCATTTAATATAGTTAAATCTAACACTGAGCCAGTGATAGGCTTTAGTCAGATTATTCCCCTGAATCTGAATCCAGTTCCCTGTTGAAATTTGAGATTTAATTTTGCTTATCTTGTTTCCAAAGTCCTTGGGGGCTTTTTCTTGTAAGGGTTAGTGGTTTTGCCTTCTCTGTCTCTCTAAGATGATAAACTCTGTGTCATCATTAGAGAGTTATCTCTATTAGCCATTGGTCTTATTTTCAATCACTGATCTTAGTTTCTCTGTTTTTATTTTTCTCTCATCAGTTCAGTTCAGTTCAGTTGCTCAGTTGTGTTTGACTCTTTGTGACCCCATGGACTGCAGCAGACCAGGCCTCCCTATCCATCACCAACTCCTGGAGTCTACCCACACCCATGTCCATTGAGTCAGTGATGCCATCCAACCGTCTCATCCTCTGTCATCCCCTTTTCCTCCCGCCTTCAATCTTTCCCAGCATCAGGGTATTTTCAAATGAGTCAGTTGTTTGCATCAGGTGGCCAAAGTATTGGAGTTTCAGCTTCAGCATCAGTCCTTGCAATAAATATTTAGGACCGATCTCCTTTAGGATGGACTGGTTGGATCTCCTTGCAGTCCAAGGGTCTCTCAAAAGTCTTATCCAACACCACAGTTTAGAAGCATCAGTTCTTCTGCGCTCAGCTTTCTTTTTAGTCCTACTCTCACATCCATCCATGACTACTGGAAAAACCATAGCTTTCACTAGACGGACCTTTGTTGGCAAAGTAATGATGTCTCTGCTTTTTATTATGCTGTCTAGGTTGATCATAACTTTTCTTCATAGCAAAGGCCAATTCTGTACTAGAGATAAATAAGATAAAACTACTGATCTTGTCAGAACTAAATCCTCAGTTTGACCAACACTAGAGGAATTTCCCCGTGTGCATTTCTGCTGAATTTATTGCTCATCCTTTCTCACCATTTAGAAGAACAGAACAACTCCTTTAGCTAGAACATGTATAAATTGATTCACACATGTTAATAGAAAGGCCCTTAGCCTAGCAGATTGTTGCTACCAGCAGCTGATTTCACATTTATACTACCTCATCTCAAGGACCCTTTACGTCTTACACAAAATATTCTGAACAAAAAAATTAAACAGAATTTCTGAAATAAGATTTCCATAGATGGAAGAGAATTAAGTTTTGACAACACTGTAGGTGGGGGGATACATGTCGAGCACAGACCCAGAGCTAGTTTAATTAGACAGACTTTAGGAAGCAAAGGGAAACTATAACCCCTCCCCTAGGAATTCTCTGAGGGATGATATTGGAGGGGAAATGAGCTTTCTGTTCAAGGCAGGATTTATTGACCTCCTAATGTTTTCTTCGGAGAAAGCAATGGCACCCCACTCCAGTACTCTTGCCTGGAAAATCCCATGGACAGAGGAGCCTGGTGGGCTGCAGTCCAAGGGGTCGCTAAGAGTCAGACACGCCTGAGCGACTTCACTTTCACTTTTCTCTTTCATGCATTAGAGAAGGAAATGGCAACCCACTCCAGTGTTCTTGCCTGGAGAATCCCAGGGACGAGGGAGCCTGGTGGGCTGCTGTCTATGGGGTTGCACAGAGTTGGACATGACGAAGTGACTTAGCACCAGCAGCAGCAGCAATGTTTTCTTAGGACTGACCCTGTTAGTAATCTGTATTTCCTAGAAAAGTGCTAAGTGAAGATTTTCTGATTTCAAAATTAAAAATGCAAAGTGACATTTCACCCAGGTATATAGTCCATTTCTTCTAATTTGAAAAGGGAAAGAGGTGCTAGTGATTTATGGAGAAATTTCAAAGCAAGAAAAAAGATTAAATATAGGAATTGCTACAAAATTTAAAAGAACCCTAATGAAGAAGATCCTATGATCCAGAAGACAATTATTATAATTTAGTGTACATTCTCTTACTGCTTAATTGCTGTTTTTCAAACCAGTCTGCTAGAGATGTGGGAATGTAACACTAACTTAACCTTTGCCTGAGAGATATATTTATGAATGCAAACTGAAGAATACCTGT
The DNA here is from genome assembly GCA_935064755.1 of Tragelaphus eurycerus. Lineage (NCBI taxonomy): Eukaryota > Metazoa > Chordata > Mammalia > Artiodactyla > Bovidae > Tragelaphus > Tragelaphus eurycerus. The sequence continues at coordinate 11,721,234 of CAKXYN010000018.1, forward strand.
AAGAATTTATGTTAAAGAATACGGGGAATCTACTATGTATCAGACATTGCACTAAGTATTTAAAAAAAGAAAATCTTTTAATTTTGAGGTAATCATAGAATCACATGCAGTCGTAAGGTAAAAATGCAGAAAGAGTCTATGTATCTTTCACCGTTTCTTTCCTCCAATGGTAACATCTTGCAAGATTATAGTATAATATGAACAGCTTGCTTACTCTAAAAATCCAATTCTATCCCATTTGAAGTAACAAAATTTGGGGGGCGAACTTAAAATAATGCTGAACTTCACCTGGAAAAATAAATCAAAGATTTAAATTGAATGTGTTTTAGATTCACATTTTAGCTATTCACCCAAAAGCAAAAGATATCTGTGGAAAACAATGTAAAAAATAAACATTACTAATAAACATGAGTGAATAGCCTGGGAGATTCTAAAGAAAGAAGATAACTTAAAAGGAGTTAAAAATTAGAAGGTTTAGTTCCTATGAGCTATTAAAAGATGATAAATCTACAATAATAAAGAAGTTTGGTATACATGAAGGCTACCAAAGTAGATCAGTAAAATAGAATACAACGTTTAGAAATAGAACCAGGAAAAAAAAAAGAAAAGAAATAGAACCAAATAGATACATAGCTTGAGTTTATTAGAAAAGAAAAATCTAGAATTAGCACAGAAGACATGGAATATTTGAGACCATGAGGATAATTTGGCAGAAGAAAAAAAGCTGAAATTCTACTTCATTATATCAAAATTGCAGATGAAACCCAAATTTTAAAGGAAAAAATATAACAATATTATAATTAGATAAGGACTTACTTTGAAAATATTACTAGAGCTGAGAAGAGCTTTATAACCATGACACAAAACCCAGAAGCTATATTGGAAAAAAGATAAATTTGACTTCAGGCAAATTAAGACTATTGAATAAGGAAAATGCCATTAAAATTTTAAAAATCAAACCACAAACAAGAACAAGTATTTGCAATATTTATGGAAAAGAGTTCATTTCTTTTACAAAACACTCCAGCAAATCAATAAGAAAAATAACAACAACCTCGTATTAAAAAGGCAAAGAACACAAAGAGGAAGCTCAGAGATAAATACAAATGATGAGTAAGATATAGAGTAATTCTGAATATACTCAGAATAATGAAGTTGCAAAATAAAGCATTAGTAGAATGCGATTTTTCTTCTATTGGATTGGCACAAATTAAAAATTAGATATTGAACATTATTAGATAGAAGGTGCAGAAAAATAGGCACCCATGCATATATGTTTCAGTTCAGTTTAGTCGTTCAGTCGTGTCCAACTCTTTGCGACCCCATGAATCGCAGCACGCCAGGCCTCCCTGTCCATCATCAACTCCTGGAGTTCACTCAAACTCATGTCCATCGAGTCGGTGATGCCATCCAGCCATCTCATCCTCTGTCATCCCCTTCTCCTCCTGCCCCCAATCCCTCCCAGCATCAGAATCTTTTCCAATGAGTCAACTCTTCACATGAGGTGGCCAAAGTATTGGAGTTTCAGCTTCAGCATCACTCCTTCCAAAGAACACCCAGGACTGATCTCCTTTAGAATGGACTGGTTGCATATCCTTGCAGTCCAGGCATATATGTTTGGGGATGATAATTGCTGCATAATTGTTAATAGCAAAACAGAGCAAAGCAAAAAGTAACTTAAATGTAACTTAGATGTAACTTAAATGTACCTTAGAGATGTGTCAGTTCAGTAGAAATGGGTGGGCCTTATGCAGATGACACCACCCTTATGGCAGAAAGTGAAGAGGAACTCAAAAGCCTCTTGATGAAAGTGAAAGTGGAGAGTGAAAAAGTTGGCTTAACGCTCAACATTCAGAAAACGAAGATCATGGCATCTGGTCCCATCACTTCATGGGAAATAGATGGGGAAACAGTGGAAACAGTGTCAGACTTTATTTTTCTGGGCTCCAAAATCACTGCAGATGGTGACTGCAGCCATGAAATTAAAAGATGCTTACTCCTTGGAAGGAAAGTTATGACCAACCTAGATAGCATATTCAAAAGCAGAGACATTACTTTGCCAACAAAGGTTCATCTAGTCAAGGCTATGGTTTTTCCCGTGGTCATGTATGGATGTGAGAATTGGACTGTGAAGAAGGCTGAGTGCCAAAGAAGTGATGCTTTTGAATTGTGGTGTTGGAAAAGACTCTTGAGAGTCCCTTGGACTGCAAGGAGATCCAACCGGTCCATTCTGAAGGAGATCAGCCCTGGGATTTCTTTGGAAGGAATGATGCTAAAGCTGAAACTCCAGTACTTTGGCCACCTTATGCGAAGAGTTGACTCATTGGAAAAGACTCTGATGCTGGGAGGGATTGGGAGCAAGAAGAGAAGGGGACGACAGAGGATGAGATGGCTGGATGGCATCACTGACTCGATGGACATGAGTCTGAGTGAACTCCGGGAGTTGGTGATGGACAAGGAGGCCTGGCGTGCTGCGATTCATGGGGTCGCAGAGAGTCAGACACGACTGAGCAACTGAACTGACCTGAACTGAACCGAACCATAGTTTAGCTCAGTCACTGATGGAACCACACTGTTGGCTCAAAAGTTGAGGTCACCCTTAAAAGAAGGAGGACAGAGGCGTCAGTTTATTGCATCCCTTGGAACTAGGCAAGAAGTTCTTTCTTGAAGGGGGTCTGAGTGGTTCAAAAGAGTAAGCTAATATGATACCACTTGTATATAAATGTTACTCATATACATGAATTTACATATACAAAGATAGGAGATTTTTAAGAATACACAAGATAATAATATTAGAGAAGACTCTGATGCTGGGAGGGATTGAGGGCAGGAGGAGAAGGGGACGACAGAGGATGAGATGGCTGGATGGCATCACTGACTCGATGAATGTGAGTCTGAGTGACCTCCAAGAGCTGGTGACGGACAAGGAGGCCTGGCGTGCTGCAGTTCATGGGGTCGCAAAGAGTCGGACACGACTGAGCGACTGATCTGATCTGATTGATAATGTTAATATTGCCCTGAGTAATAGGATTGAGAGGAGGACGTTGAGCTTTTTATATTCTCTTGTTGTTGCTGTTCAGTCGTCCAGTCATGTGCAACTCTTTGTGACCCCATGAACTGTAGCATACAAGGTCTCCCTGTCCCTTACCATCTCCCGAAGTTTGCCCAAATACATGTCCATATCCTACTATGCTCTAAAAATGTTCTAGTAAGTGCATGTATTGCCTTTATACTAGTATCAAAAATTCTTGATGAATTTAGAAATAGTTTCCAAGCTTCACTGAGACCCTCTTTAGTTAAAGGCCATGACCAACATGCTTAGAGTTTCTTATACCCTTACCTGCTCACAGCTTCTCCTGACTAAGGTATTTCCCATGCCCTGTCTCAATCATTTTCTATTCAATTATCCTGCTTTAATTTTCTTTAGGGTTTGTATACTTTATTCCAATATGGGGTTTGGGTCTCCCCCCACCCCATTACAGTTGCCATTTGCAAGCCCAGGTTGTAACCTCTGCATCTGACCAACTGGCTTCTTAGTAGAGGTTCCCATGGCCTCCTTCTGGGTTTTCACTAATTTGCCAGAGTGGCTCACAGGAATCAGAAAGACATTTTACTTAGTAGATCACAGGTGTGTTATAACAGGTTATAACTCAGGAACAGCCAGACAGAAGAGATACATAGGGCAAGAAGTGGGGAAGGGGATGGAGCTTCCATGCCTCCTTGGAGCATGCCATTCTCCACACACCTCCACGTGTTTATCAACCACTGCAGCTCTCCAAACTCATCCTTTGTGGCTATTAGGGAGGCTTCATTATCATAGCCATGACTGATTAAATTCTTGGCCACTGATGAATGAACTGAGTCTCCAGCCTCTCTCCCAGCCTGGAGGTCAGGAGGTAGTACTGGAAGTTCCAACCCTCAATCACAAGGGTGGCTACACTGGCTCCAGCCCCCATCTTTAGGAGCTTTTAAAAAGTGATCTTATTAGCATGTCAGAAGAGACCTTTAGGTCACTTTTGCAACACTTTTAAAATTTGAACTGTGGAGGAAGAACAAATATATGTGAGAAGTATTAATATCTTGTGGTCATCTGAATAATCAAATATGTATTTTTCATTACAAATCACAATATCAAAATTTTATTTATAGCAATTCTCATTATTGAAATTCCTATTTGTTTACATTTTCACTCCATGCCTCCACCAATATGTACTCAACTCCAAGAGGGTAGGACTTACTACCTGACTTGTTTACTGCCTCAGCTTCTAATCAAGTGCCTGATACATAAGTAAGCACTCTTCAATAAATATTTGTTGAATGATTTAATGAATTACAAGCAATAGAAGAATGGGCTACATGTTATCTCATTTTACCTAGAAGGTAAGTTGGATTTCTCCACCTTGGAAACTTGGCTTCATTCTCTATTCTTCAATTAATACAATATACAGTTAGAACCTACTGTCCAGAAGAGCCATGAGCTGCGAGGCATAGAAAAGTAAGGTCTGTCTTGTCCTCATAAACCTTAAAATTGGTGACAGGTTATTTCTATCCAGCAACCATCAGCAAAGGGGTCCCTGAGACAGAAAACACCACGCAGGGTGAGAATGAGAGAAGCGATTCTTGTCTCATTAACTGGTGGGGTACAGAGGAGTTTTGCCTCCCAACACCAGAAGATAGGGGCCTGGAAACCACTAGCACGTCAAATCTCCTGGGATTTACCCCATGTGCAGACAATTCTGATATACTACCCCTCCTCTGCCAGTGTTTCTCACACATATGGTTTCTATGGTTGCCCTGAATCTCCGATGCCTGGGAGGGACCCCTGCCATGTATGCCAGCTGGCTTGTGGGCCCTGTGTTCTCACCTCATTTCTGCCAATCCTGTTTCAGAGAGCTGGGCCTTGTTCCCAATTTATCCAGCCTATCTCTGAGAGTGTTTTTCTGAACACAGTTGTCCTCAGAACAGGAAAAGAAATGTAATCAGGATACAGCAGCATTTCAATACTCTGGATTTTCTGTCTGGAAATTTGGGCTATTAGAGACTTCTTGGAGTTAATACATTAGCCTCTTTTGGGAATAAAGAGGGGCACCTTCAAATATTAAAGTAATAAAGAAGAAGCAAACAAAACTACTAAAACCTTAGTGTGAGAATGTAAATTAGGCATTTGGATTATATCAGTAGTGAAAGATTATATCTTTTACATAGATATGTGTGTGTGAGTGTGTGCGTATATGTATATATATTTTCAAAAATGTTAATTCTTCCCTCTCATTTTCACAGCATGAGAACACAATCCTAGGAAAGCACAGAGGCTTGGTTAAGGTAAAAAAAAAAAGTTTCTTGAATCCCTGCCCTTTTAAGAATTTGAGGGGAAGAGCTTGTCAGCTTTTAAGTGGAAGTCCTTAGGACAGCCGTCAACAGACTCTGACACTGAGCACCTGGGTTAGTATCATAAAGAACTATGTTTCTGGAAGTCCTTTTCAGTTATGTAACAGTTAAGGGCTTGGGTTCTGGTTACAGCAACATAGATTTAGCTCTTGCTTCACTATGCAAATTGGACAAGTAATACCATCTGTAAGTTGCAGTGTATTCACCTGTAAGAGACAGATGGTGATAATATCTGCTTCGTAAAGGTGGTATAAAAATTAAATGAGCTGAAGAAGGAGAAGCATGGAGGAAAGAAAGTCCTTGGCTCATAGTAGGTACTTGATAAACACTGGCTGTTCAAAGTAAATGATTAAAGACAAGGTTTAACTACTTCACAGTGTTGTGAAGGGCTCTCTCAACTAGCCTCTCACCCAACACTGCTTCTCTGAATTTCAATTTTCATAGCTGCAAAATGGAGTTGATGATTAATTTCCCCTACCTTCCCCCAAGAATATCTCATTTTTTTAAATAAAACTTTAACTTTAGATAAGACAGTGTGCTCTTGGGCATCTTCAAATCCATACTGGAGAATATGGAAGGGCCAAGGAGTATGGAAGAAACAATGGAAATGGTAGAGTTTTGAGATACTTAAAGTTGCCATCTACCTTTTTCCTGTTATCCATTGGCAGAAATGTGGTATAGATTGAAACTTGGAACATTTGGAAGGCCACTGTTCCCTGGAAACTCTACTCTGAGGTTTAGAAGTTAGGGAAAAATTCCATGTGGTTCTAGTATGCTCCATCCAACTCTGATTCATCTCAAAGAACCAAGAGGAATTCAGAGTTTATCTAGCTAGATTAATCCAGTAATGGAGATGGGCTCAGACCTTACTCCAAAAGAAACCAACTTCTTAAAAAAAAAAAAAAAAAAAATCATGCTCTTATAGGAAAAGCAGCCTTAGGGCTTAAACACTTAAGTGAAAAGATAGAGTCTTTTTCTTCTTCTTCTCATAATAGCCTAAGCTTCTGTGAAGGTCCTTGGAATCACCCATTAGTTTGAAAAGGCAAATTCCTGACCTCTACCCTACAGAGAATTTGATTTGGTATGTTTGGAGTGGAGCTTGGGAATAAGAATTTTTAGTGAGGGCCCTTACCTGATTATGACTTAGGGACCATCTGAAGCACACTTAGAAATATATTAAGTGAAATACTTGCACATAAATTCCTATACCAGTTAGGAAATAAACACAATCCTTATCTCTTTCATGTTCTTAACTTCTTTCTTCAGGAACCACTCATTTTACTTGGAGCCAAGATACAATTTCATTACCTGAGAAGCTGAATAGAACAGAGTGAAGGAATTTAGAAAGATGTGTCTAATTTCAAATTTTCATATTGAAAGGAAAAAGAACAAGGTAAAAATGGTCTGCTATCATTTTTGTAACAAAAGGAAATCTGAACACACATGCATATAAATAAACATCTTCGAAGGGAAGCACAAGATGGTTAACACAGAAACTAAGGTAATTGTTTGTCTATTGGAGATGGGCGAAAAGAAAGAGATAATAGAGGGATTGATAGTTTCTAAGTTTATGTTTCAATCTATTTTTGACTTTTAAACCACAGTAATGTTTTGTGTATTCAGAAAACATTATTAATTTATCAAGCATGTAGTAAAATCTAGAAATTGAATACAAACACATGAATTGAACTCTGTCGAAGAAGCAAAGCCTGAATTAATTCCAGTAAAAGCTTTGAACCTCACTCTTGACTGCATCCCACCTTCAGTGGTATATTTTCTAAAGATGAAAAGAAACTTTTGGTGGTTAATAGTTTGAAACAATTCTGTTGGGTATTGCACAACTGAGCAAACAAGCAAATATATTGGTGTTTGGGGGGCATGGAATTCTCATGGTAGGAAAGTGGCAAAAAATGGGGAAAGGAGGAAGGAGAACTCTGCTGTTTTGGATTAGACTTGGAAATATCAGTACAAACTCAAAGAAATTGCTTAAAAGTAATTGTACTTAAGTAGCAATGAATGTATTTATCACCTTATCTTAGTTTCTAACTGCCAACTTCCATTCAAAGGAACCAGGACTCCCTGGAAAACTGACAAACCCTAAATCTGGGGCAGTAAAGTACAGGATGAGCCAGGAGCATTGAACTGAATCAAAAAGTAAAGAAGTGCTCAAACACTGATAAGGCAACGTCAAAAAATCATTGATGCCAGATTAAAGAGGCTTACACTGAACAAATCTGTGACAACTAGAATATTATTATAAATATTGGCCAGAATGGATTACAGTAAACCTCTCTGAGGCCATAGTGGTAGCAAAAATAATGGAGGTGAATGGAGAAAATAAAAAGAAACATTTATTTCTACAAAAGAATAACAACTCTTAAGCATAGGAAGAATGTAAAATGATTTTCTAAGGCTATCAATGACTATTGTAATAATTGATTCAAACAAAAAACATCAAAACATGCTAAAACTATTGTGTAAAACCTTGGTCTTACAATCACCCAGTTTCGGAATTATTTATTAATAACAGAAGGAACAGGCTCTATTTACAATGGAGAAATTTGACAGCATCACCTTAACCAAATGGTGAAACTTACAATCACCAAGTTTGACAAACTGGCAGCATATGCCTCCTGAAGTGATGTACTACGAGAGACACATCCTGCCAGAAATGTTTAACCTTATTCTAATCGTGAAGAAGCAATCAGAAAAATCTAAATTGAGAAATGGTCTGCAAAACAACTAGTCCAGACACTTCAAACTGTCAGTGTCTTAACAGTTAAAAAGAAAAGCTAGGCACAGTTCTAGAATATAAATTATTAAAGAGATATGTTTACTAAACAAGGCATTTTTTTAATTGAATCCTGGATTTTTAATAAAGCTATAAAAGACATTATTGGAACAACTTGGGAAATTTGAACATAGATTGTATGTTGTATAATATTACTTGCAAAAGCTAAAATTTCCTGAAAATCACCAATTCCATTGTGAATATGTAGAAGAATGACCTTGTTTGCAGAAAATACATACCACCACAGCATTTTGGTGTCTACCACTTAATAGTTCACCCAAAAGAGAGAAGGAAAATGGAAGACAAAGCAAATGTGGCAAAATATTAGCAACTGGTGAAGCCTGCATAGTATTATCAGGTGCTAAGTTTATTACCAGTGCAACTTGCCAATGGCTTCCCTGGTGATTTAGCGGTTAAGAATCAACTTGCAATGCAGGAGACTCGGTTTCTATCCCTGGGTCAGGAAGATCCTCCAGAGGAGAGTGTGGCAACCCACTCAACTCTTGCCTAGAGAATTCCATGGACAGAGGAGCCTGGCAGGCTGCAGTCCATAGGGTCACACAGAGTCGGACACAACTGAAGCAACCGAGCAGCAGCAGTTATTTGTCAGTAGCTTTGAAAATTTTCAAAATAAGAAGCTGGAGGGTCTGCAGGGGGCAAATAAAGTGAGCAATATTGGTTGCAACCAGCATTGGTTGCCAGAATGGTGTGGTGTATATACTTCTGTTTATCTCTTATCATGTGGGGCATGCACCTGCTAACCCATTCATTAAATCATTTCCCTCTGCTGTTTGGCTATGTCCCATCCCCCTCCTCTCACCAGGATGTGTTTGGGTACAATAGTGAGGGGAGGAGGCGTATGGAGAGCTTTCTATGTATTACCATCTCAGAGGGATATTCCCACTTCTAGCACCTCTCTGAAGGGCTAATGGCCTACAGAGCCTTATTACCATCCTGGGATAAGTTCAATTTTTTTTTTTTTTTTATGATAGCAATTTGTTACACCAGTTTGCCACTTGCCTGCTGCTTCCTTGTTAATCCAATAATCTATATGAGAAAAGCAATTTGACGTACCTCCTTCCCATCTGCCGCCCATCATCCAATCTATAGCTTAACTATCAGTGATTTATTAATGGTGTCTACATTAAGCACATCTCCGCTCCGCTGGCGCCCTCCTTCTCAGTCTCTCACTTGGATACCCTCTCTGGGTGTGTTAGGAGGCAAATTCAACATGGAGATTAAAAACAACAACAGAATAATAAACTGAGCCTCAGTTCCAGGAGTTGCTCCTTTCAGACAATTTAATTTACGCACATCCATGAGCTTATCAGATTCATTTCAGAGCCAGTCATAAGAAATGTGAGAATATAGGATATTCTCATCATGTTTGTCACTCTGTCTTCAAACTTGATTTTTTAAAACTTTTTGAAGTTAGCCATGGGAACCTGCAAATAAACATTGTTAGCATTGCCTCTGTGCTGCAACTGAATGTTTCTTTCCTTATCCCCAATTTCCTGGATGTCCATTCATTTGAATTAAGGGCCCACATGAGCCCTGGAACCTGACCTCTTTCTTGCAGAGACCAAAGGGGCAGGTAGCTATGGGCTAGCTGTACTGAAGCACCTATGAGAAAGGGCCTTTATTCTCGAAGGTGTGAGCTTGGTTCTCTGCACATCAGGGCATTACTTGCAATCGCCAACCTTCGTTTTTCTCTGTGTACTCTGGCCTACCCAGAAGAACAAAGGCTCCAGGCTGACACTTCCAGAGGAGGGACATAATGGAGTCAAGTGGTTGAAAATGGCACATATAGCAATGTCTGTGGTCTGGTGTGGGCTGAAAATGCCATTCACTTTGATTTTGTGCTATCCCTTACCTATAGAAGCTAGATGCACACGGCCCAACCTAAAGCCCATGATAAGAGAAGAAACGTGGGCATTGGATGGAAATTTCCAGAGTCTACTGCTATTGGTATCTACTTGCAGTTTCCAGAGTCCATCGGAACTGAGAGTCCAGATGCTGTAGTGGTTAGCTCATCAGCTGATACCTTAATTCTGGCTCTGCAGATTCCTGTCTCTCTGCACCATAGCAAGTTTCTGAATCTGGAAAATGGGACTGCTATCACCACTTCATAAGGTGGTGATTATGAGTAACAATGATTAGTCAGTAAATTATCTTTATTGTCCTTTTTCATCAAATGTGATGTGAATTTTAATTCTGTAATGACTCCTCTCCCTCGCTCTCTTTTTCTCGTAAGCAAGTTTTTTCCATGAAGTCCCTCAGGAGTCCTACTTGCATTTGCCTTTTGTCCTTGCTTCTGTTTGCACTGGTCCAACTTTTACCTGTGCTGTTTGGGCTGCTCTTGGGCTTGCATTGCCTACCATTCCTGTTTCTTCCATTCTAAGCAGTGACCTTGAACTCTCTGCTGGGTAAATAACATGTAGCTTGTGGTGGGGGTGAGCTGCTAATAAGTAAAGGGGTATTTTCTTGAGTTGATGGATTTTAAGAAAATAAAAATGAAAAAAGACAGTCAACCTGGCTCTGCAACCTACATTTAATGTTCCTCCTCTTCCAAAGTCAGTGGTGGCATCTTAAGTTGTCATCCTTTTAAACTCACTAGCAATGTGCTTATAATAAGGCAACAGTTCTAAACAGCTGGTATATTCCACTTCATAAGTGACCAAAACTTGTAATTTTGCATAGCAGTTGTTGGTATACATTTTTTATCCTTGCAAATAAATGCCAATTGCTGAAGAATAGAAACTGTCTAATCTCATTTCTTTTCCCCTCAAGAAATTCAGCATTTCTCAGTAAGTGCGGGATAAATGCTTGAGAAACAAGTGACTGGTTTCACCTTGCAGAGTGATTACACATTTTACTTTGATTTATTTTCCTTTGAGTCATTGTCTTTCAAAACTCTATAAAATTTTTTCCCTCTGCTCAGGAGTTGTATTGCTTTCTAAAAACACATCCCCCTTCATCTTTTCTTAATTAACAGGCTTTTCCAGGACCTTTTTGGTTCTCTGTGACAGTTTCCCCCTATTGTCTGTCTGCAGCTGTTACATGGTTCAGAAGCCGAGGAGACATGCTAATGAGCGCCTGGTGTGTGGGAGGAACACCTCTAAATTCTCCTGGACTGGCCTTGCCGCCTGTTCCTACTTACTTTCCCTAAAATAAGCCTCTAGTTGGCAGCCAGGGGATGGGTTATTTGCAGTTTCTTTCTGTGGAGGAAGTTCTTGCTTGGACTAGCTATCTGTGTTTCTATTTAAGCACAAATAAACATATTGCTGCTCCCACACTCTTTAGGTCTACACCACACTTCAAATTGTCAGAGCTTGCCCTCCTCACAAAGTCTGCCGATGACTGGAAACCAGCTGTGCTTTCTGTATTTATTTCAATTAATCAGTTAATGTAGCAAATTTTGTGTGTGTGTGTTTCTTTGGTCCACATCCAGTCTCTTCCTACATTGGTCTTAGATACATTCTCTAGAAAATTGAGTCATTATGACACTGAATGGATTTGGTCCTTGTGATTGTCTTTGGAACTCTTGTTGCTGAAAGTGAACTCCATTGAGGAATTTTGAGCACTTCTTTGCTTATTCTCTCCAGGAGCCTTGAGGAAATGATACAGATAATTCCTTTTCCAAGAGGGGTTACATAGGTGTCTGAATTTCCTGGCATCTGGGATGACAATCCATAGTATTAATCTGAGATTCTCATTCTGAGTCATGTATTTCAGTCAGTAGGCTGGAATCAAGCTAGTTAATCCTCCTTCAAAATGTTTTGCAGCTGTTAGGATTCCATGACCTTTATGCAAAGACACAGAGAATCTTACTGATCAGAGAGCAAGCTGGAGGGGGGGAGTTGGAGGCCTGCAGAGATGGCAGGCTTTGAACAAGGCACAAGGTGATTGCCAGCCATCCTGTTAAGGCAGTCAGGGTCTGAATGGCAAAGATGCTTTTAGCTTTCCAGGCTGTTCTACGACTATTCTTCTTTTCTCATCGAGCTTCTAAGGTGGCTTTTCTTTTGAAAATAAAAGTCTGAAGTGACCATGCCTAGAGAAGTGGCCCTCATTAAAGACTTAAGACAGCAGATTAAGTTCTTTCTATTTTTAGGGGCTCTTTGGAACATAACCACAGTGTCCATTAAAGACCAAGAAGCCATGTAGAAGCTGGAACTATGAGGATTCTTTGACAAATCTTTTACCCTACTGCCCACTGAACACAGACGGACCTACGGAAAAACAAAATCACCTCTGAGTTTTTTTCTCAGGGGAAGAAAAATTTTCCCTGAGGAGGTAGGAATAAGGGCTCGACAAAGTAAGGTTATACGTTCTTGTGAAGGGGGCTTATCTTACTCATTTTCACTTCCTACTTCTGTGCCAATTTGTTCTAACTCTTACCTCTCCAGGACATAAGTGAATAAATCTTGGGCATGTTCCCAAAGTAATCTCATCTGTTTTCATAGATTCATATATACCGCCTGCAGTAGTAATGAGATTCAGTTGAAATTAGCACCAGTTTTATTTACATGTGCCAGGAGCTGTGGACTTCCTCAGTGCCTCAAAATTACAGCAGCATAATGCATTCCCTGAATTCCACCCCATGGCTCAGTTGTACCACTGACACTGCTCTAAATAAGTCGTCAGGATAAATTGCTGGTGGGCATTATCACTTTACTCGTCATTTGTCTCAGCTGGGGGAGTTTTTTTAATTGAAAGAGTCTGTATAAAAAGTAACTCACAGCTGGAGAAGTTGAAAATATGTGATGAGATCATCAGACTAATTGGCCAGGTCTGCTAATCAGTAGGTAACCCAATAACTTTGACATAGAAAACAAACAAGAGATTGAGTGCTGCTGCTGCTGCTAAGTCACGTCAGTCGTGTCCGACTCTGTGCGACCCCATAGACGGCAGGCCACCAGGCTCCCCCCGTCCCTGGGATTCTCCAGGCAAGAACACTGGAGTGGGTTGCCATTTCCTTCTCCAATGCGTGAAAGTGAAAAGTGAAAGTGAAGTCGCTCAGTCGTGTCCAACTCCTAGCGACCCCACGGACTGCAGCCTATCAGGCTCCTCTGTCCATGGGATTTGCCAGGCAAGAGTACTAGAGTGGGGTGCCATTGCCTTCTCCAGAGATTGAGTGGAGTACCTTAAATTTTCCAACTAAAAGGTGGGGAGACTATTCTGACTAGAGACGCTAGGATATTTTAATTTCTTCGTATTACATATTGATTTCACGCACACACTGTGAAACTCAGTACTGACGGTTAGCTGAATCAGCACTGCAGTTTGGTTAGGATTCCTCCTAACATGGAGAAATTGTAGAGGGAGAAAACTTGAGAATATATATCAGGCCAGCTGATAGTGGACATTTGTTCTTAACCCAGTGAGAGTGTGAATATAATGGCACTGCTATCACCAACAGTAAAATGAAGGCAGAAATATCAACAAACCCTGCTCCCCTCTTGACGCCATGCCTCTCTGTCATCCAGTGTCTCAACCATCTGTCACCAAAAGAAGTCATATCAGTAGTTCTTCCTGTGTGGTCACACTCACCAGCAACATTCTGCATCCCGTGGAGTCTTCTAAGAAATGCAGATTCCCAGGCCCCACTCTGGCCTACTGAATCAGACATTCTGAGGGTGGGGCCCAGAAATCTGTTTTATCACATTTAGCAGGTGATCCTGATGCACAATAATGTTTGAGGACCACTGGTCCACAACTTTACAACTCAGAATATGGTTTACAGACCAGCAGCCAGGCAATCACTAAGAATTTGGATGTAATAAAGAATCTTGAGCCCCTGCTCATAGTTTGCAATTTTAAGCAAATCCTCATGTGATTAGGATGGCCATTAACATATGTGACGCTCTGGTCATTATCCCAACTTGAAATAAAAATTACATTTTTGAGCCTACCTTGCAAGGAGGTTTAGCAATGTGTCGATGAGTTTGGGCTACTGAAATGTAGGCAGGAGTCTTCTAGGAAGACTTCTTGTCAAGATAGGAAGCATGAACCATTTAGTCCTTCCTCCACTTTTCTGCCTGTAACATGGGAGTGTTGGTCAGTCACTCACAGCAGATGACTTCCGCTTTAGTATGTATTTTACCACCCCTCATTTCCTGTGTTTCCATTTCTGAGGAGGAGGTTCTGGTCTTCTTCCCTGCTGAACCCAATGAACTTAGTCCTAGGCCTCCTGCCTCAAGATGGCATTAATTGTCATAGAGAAAGCGTGGCCTTTGGCCCCTGCCACACAATGGCTAGAATTTCAGAGCTATTGTGGATATAGATGTATGTCCTGGAGCATCTTGTTTAACCTCCTTGCACCTTGTATTTTCATCTATAGTAGAAGATAATAACATCTTCCACACAGTGCTGATATGAGTTCCAAATAAGAAAACATAAATGTATCTTGCATAGTAGGGCTTTCCTGATGGCTCAGCAGGTAAAGAATCTTCCTGCAATGCAGGAGATACAGGAGACACACGTTCAGTCCCTGCGTTGGGAAGATCCACTGGAGGAGGAAATGGCAACCCATTCCAGTATTCTTGCCTGAAAAATCCTATGGACACAGGAACCTGGGGGGCTACAGTCCAAAGAGAGCAGAGAGTCAGACATGACTGAGTGACTGAGCATAACTTGCAGTGTTGAGACAAAGTAAGCACAGAATGAATGTTTATTTCTTTTCCCTTGTGCTGTGTTAATAATTCTTATCCTGTTTTTGGTTTTTACATAAGCTCTCTAGCTCCTTTCCCTTTGTGTACACATGTGCTGATACACACCCTACTCAAAAGAAGCTTTCCTTCATCACTAAGAAATAAATGCCATGATCTTTTGTTAGCTCTAGGAAAGTTAGTTCCTTTTCTTAGTTCCTTGGTCCCAAGGATATATCTGATACTATTGACTATGCTTTTTTCCTTGTAACTGATACCTCCTTTGGTTTCCATAAGTAAGTTGCTATCCTACCTCTTATTGCTCCTTATTTCTTAACATTTCTGGGTCTTTTCCTGCTGCTGCTACTGCTAAGTCACTTCAGTCGTGCCCGACTCTGTGCGACCCCATAGACGACAGCCCATCAGGCTCTGCCGTCCCTGGGATTCTCCAGGCAAGGACACTGGAGTGGGTTGCCATTTCCTTCTCCAATGCATGAAAGTGAAAAGTGAAAGGGAAGTCACTCAGTCGTGTCTGACTCTTAGTGACCCCATGGACTGCAGCCTACCAGGCTCCTCTGTCCATGGGATTTTCCAGGCAAGAGTACTGGAGTGGGGTGCCATTGCCTTCTCCGCTTTTCCTGCTGCTACTAACCAAAAAATAAAAAAGTACCTCTAAAATTAGATCCCTGCTTTCTGCCCTTTTCTTTCTACAGTTATTTCTGCAGTATTTTCATTCCCTTCTATGGCCACAATTCTCACTTTTGAAATGATTTTAACTAGCAAATCTCCCACAAGGTCCAATCCCAGATTTTCATCTACTCCTCTCCACCTGCCTGTCCTAGCAATACCTTAATATTTATTAAACTGAACTCTGCACTTGCTCTTCTTAATAACTCATCCCAAGAGGTGCCATTATTATTAAAAAATAATCTTTACATTTTTCTCTATCTTGCCTCACATCTAATCAATTGCCAAGATCCCTTAAGGATACCATCACAAGTTTGTGTTTCTTTTCAGAAATTATGGTTCCTAGTGCCATTGCTCTACATCTCAGACATTCATGATCTATCCTCTGTACCTTAGAAGTACATTCCAAGCCAGTTTCCCACCAACGTCTACTTCCTCCATCAATGCTAGATATACTTAGCGACATTTCCCAACTCAAAACCCTTTGGGAAATCTCACTACTTTCCAGCATTCCAGTTTCTTCATAATGTTGACCTGGCCTATTTGACACCATCTAACTACTTAGCAGTCTTTACCCCTATGACCTGCATTTCAACCAATCTGGAGTATCTGTCCTCCAAACCTGCCTTACCTCTTTTTGTCTTCATTACTTATTTTACTCTACCTTCGTTCTGAAATGCCTTCTGGGTCTCTTTTTATAGTTTGCAATCCTATGTTGCTTTTAAGACTCATTTCAAATCATTCCTCCTTCCCAGTACTTTGGCCACCTCATATGAAGGGTTGACTCATTGGAAAAGACTCTGATGCTGGGAGGGATTGGGGGCAGGAGGAGAACGGGACGACAGAGGATGAGATGGCTGGATGGCATCACTGACTCGATGGACGTGAGTCTGAGTGAATTCTGGGAGATGGTGATGGATAGGGAGGCCTGGCGTGCTGCGATTCATGGGGTTGCAGAGTTGGACACGACTGAGTGACTGAACTGAACTGAAGTAATTTATATTCCTCATCTAATGTCTCTCAATTTTATGAGTTTTTTTTGAGAAAGAAATTCACTTCTTCCTCATATTATTATTTGTACACTTATCTACTATGCACATAGTATCTTGTCTAAGAGCTAAACAGTGTTTCCTTATTTTTCTCCCATTTTGTGCTAAAAACATCATCTTGCTAATAATACTTAGGCCACAAATATTTGTTGAATTGATTTAATTGGAAGTGCACACTGGTTTATTATGTGCAAGCCAAAACTCTGATTTAAAGAAAAAAGACAGACTAATTATTGATTGTCAGGCTTTTTGCCCAAGACAATATAGAAGTCCACAAAACAGTCTATAAACATAGAAAAAATAAATAGCTGACTAAGAGTGGATAATCAGGTAACAAGTAATAGAGGAAGAGAAAAAGAATGACTATTTAAGACTTGGCTTTAAAGGATTGCCATGCTGCTGCTGCTGCTAAGTTGCTTCAGTCATGTCCGACTCTGTGCGACCCCATAGACGGCAGGCCACCAGACTCCCCCGTCCCTGAGATTCTCCAGGCAAGAACACTGGAGTGGGTTGCCATTTCCTTCTCCAATGCATGAAAGTGAAAAGTCAAAGTGAAGTTGCTGAGTCTTGTCCGACTCTTAGCGACCCCATGGACTGTGGCCTACCAGGCTCCTCCGTTCATGGGATTTTCCAGGCAAGAGTGCTGGAGTGGGGTGCCATTGCCTTCTCCGAAGGATTGTCATAGAAGCAAAAAAAAAAAAAAAAAGCATTCAATTTGGTAAGCTGCCTTCATTTTGTAGAGGATTCAGTTTAGCACTTGGAAGACATTTATTTGCTTGTCTCTTAACAGTCATTTCCAGGGTAGGTGACAGCTATCAAAATAGTAACCTCTAAAGTCTGCTACTAAACATATACACAAAGGTTAAACAAATGCCATTACCGTCTACACCTCCATGGATTTGGAAGTGTGTGCTACATGCTTGTGGCTCAATTCATTCAATTTTCAAATGTCACCTCCTTAGAGAGGCCTTCCTTGTCCCTCCTACCTAAATAGCATGTATCTATCACATGACCATCAGTCCCTTTACCTTTTGTTATTCGTAGCAGCTGTGTGACCCGTGTGTCTTCCTCACTAGAATGTAACCACCATCAGGGTAGTGGCTCAACTTTTTGTTCTCGGCAGCCTCTCTACTCTAGAACAACCGGCCATGTGCTGAGAATTCAATATAGAAATATATTTTGTATGAATAGAAGTGCCAAAGATAATTGACCTTTCTATATGGAATTGCAGTGGAGCTATTTCAAATCCTGAAAGATGATGCTGTGAAAGTGCTGCACTCAATGTGCCAGCAAATTTGGAAAACTCAGCAGTGGCCACAAGATTGGAAAAGGTCAGTTTTCATTCCAATCCCAAAGAAAGGCAATGCCAAGGAGTGCTCAAACTACTGCACAATTGCACTCATCTCACACGCTAGTAAAGTAATGCTCAAAATTCTCCAAGCCAGGCTTCAGCAATATGTGAACCGTGAACTTCCTGATGTTCAAGCTGGATTTAGAAAAGGCAGAGGAACCAGAGATCAAATTGCCAACATCTGCTGGATCATGGAAAAAGCAAGAGAGTTCCAGAAAAACATCTATTTCTGCTTTATTGACTATGCCAAAGCCTTTGACTGTGCAGATCACAATAAACTGTGGAAAATTCTGAAAGAGATGGGAATACCAGACCACCTGATCTGCCTCTTGAGAAATCTGTATGCAGGTCAGGAAGCAACAGTTAGAACTGGTCATGGAACAACAGACTGGTTCCAAATAGGAAAAGGAGTACGTCAAGGCTGCATATTGTCACCATGTTTATTTAACTTATATGCAGAGTACATCATGAGAAATGCTGGACTGGAAGAAACACAAGCTGGAATCAAGATTGCCGGGAGAAATATCAATAACCTCAGATATGCAGATGACACCACCCTTATGGCAGAAAGTGAAGAGGAACTAAAAAGCCTCTTGATGAAAGGGAAAGTGGAGAGTAAAAAGGTTGGCTTAAAGCTCAACATTCAGAAAATGAAGATCATGGCATCTGGTCCCATCACTGCATGGGAAATAGATAGAGAAACAGTGGAAACAGTGTCAGACTTTATTTTTCTGGGCTCCAAAATCACTGCAGATGGTGACTGCAGCCATGAAATTAAAAGACGCTTGTTCCTTGGAAGGAAAGTTATGACCAACCTAGATAGCATATTCAAAAGCAGAGACATCACTTTGCCAACAAAGCTTCGCCTAGTGAAGGCTATGGTCTTTCCTGTGGTCATGTATGGATGTGAGAGCTGGACTGTGAAGAAGGCTGAGCACCGAAGAATTGATGCTTTTGAAGTGTGGTGTTGGAGAAGACTCTTGAGAGTCCCTTGGACTGCAAGGAGATCCAACCAGTCCGTTCTGAAGGAGATCAGCCCTGGGATTTCTTTGGAAGGAATGATGCTAAAGCTGAAACTCCAGTATTTTGGCCACCTCATGCGAAGAGTTGACTCATTGGAGAAGACTCTGATGCTGGGAGGGATTGGGGGCAGGAGGAGAAGGGGACGACAGAGGATGAGATGGCTGGATGGTATCACTGACTCGATGGATGTGAGTCTGAGTGACCTCCGAGAGCTGGTGATGGATAAGGAGGCCTGGCGTGCTGCAGTTCATGGGGTCGCAAAGAGTCGGACACGACTGAGCGACTGATCTGATCTGATCTGATATGTTTATTACAACACCCAGCTTTTTGATAAGACAATGCTTTATTTTGTATCACTCAGGTTTTGCTCACCTAGGCAATATAATTGTAAAGCTCTCTAATCCTTTCTAGAATTACTCTTTCATAAATTGGCCAACCTACTCTTTCCTTTCACTTTCCATGATTTATTTTGCTTATTACATGAGAGAAGTTGGCTCAAATTTTCCCAGTAAGTGAAAATGGGTCTCTAATTTGGGCTTTCACTCCTTATCCTTTCCTTTTAATTCATGGTCCTCCTTGTTCCTGGCTAGTCCCTGCTGACCTACTCAGAATCATTACTGGGAACCAGAAGATGGTATGTAATTGAATTGGTATCGCTGCTGTCACCATCAATTTGTGTAGGAAAAAAGGCTGAGGAAACACAAAGGCCGAAACTATAATTGAATTTGGTTGCTCCAAAGGTAAAACACAGTTGCAATTTTCAGAGAGCATGGCAGGTCAGATGGTGAATGTGAAGGGGCTGAGTGAGATGGATTATCCCTAGGGGATATGAAAACCGAAGAAATGGACTTCAGCCAAAATGGATGGTCAAATGTCACTAAACCCACAGCTTTCACAAGGTCAATTCTTTTTCTAGGCACTCAGGTACAACAAACACTGGATTATGAGGTGGATAGGGGATACCTGGGGATATGGGTTCTAGCTCCAATTTCTTCAGTGGAGGTAAAACAATAAGCAAATTATTTAATTCCCCTGGACCACAGTCATCTCACTTATAATATTGGGACAATAAAATAATTCCTGGCTCTTGGGGCTGCTGAGAGGACCCAATAACATGGTATCTTTGATTGCTTTTGAATAGGGCTTCATGCTGTTTGAAAGCAAAGTCATCTTATTATATGATCAATACCTTATTTCTACAGTGACTAATCATTTCAGTTAGCTTTTTATCCGTTACAAAAAGCATGCCACAGAGAATTGACTTGCTCAAATTATGTTTATTTAACTTTCAACCTTCCATTAATATGTATTATCATGACTAGGAATTTAACAGCCTGCAAGCCAGGAAATATGGAAGTGATATTTGCATAGCATCGTTACATATTAGTACTTCTCTTGTCACAGTGAGGGATGATATTTACCTTGAATATATTTTATCAATGTCATTCATTTATTCTGATGCCTAAACTACTATTTTTGTGACTTTGTTACAAATACTTTTTGGAGGGGGCCATGTGACTAGACAGTATGCCCATTATGGATCAGTCCTTTATCCTCTCTTCTACCCAGAAGTTTTACCTACCATTGTTTTGCTTCTGGAAAACTTACCACATTTGGTAATTCTAGAACTCATTTATTGCCTTATTCTAAGCCTGGCCCCAATCAGTCATTGAACAGAAAGAGTGCAAGCTGCTTAAATTTTGCTTCCCTATTTTATATGTCTCTAAAACTGTTTAAAAGTTACCAACAGACTAAATCTTATTTCCTTTTGTATCATCTATTACTCTCAAAAATACTGGCAACTGGATATAAAGTTAAAAGTTTGAAATCCTAGTAAGGGTCTGGAAAGTGGTTGTCAATTAAGGACGGGTCACCATAAAACCCAGTGTACCTAGAGGATTCTGGTTTATACCTGATGTCTAGGAATAATTATTAATTGTACTCCTCTGCCAATCACAAAATGTCTTATTTTAATCAATAAATAACATGACCACCCAGTTGAGGACAGTATTTCCACTGAGGACAGTGTAGCTATAGGTGTGATCTGAGGAAGATGTATCACTGTAACAGCGGTGGATGCCATGGAGGGCTGTGCTCCTTACAACGTTTTTGTGCTTTATGGCTCTGCCATTCCTAATCCAATGAATATACACACCCCTTCCATCTTAGTTCAGCTTGACTTTATGGCTTGATGGGTCAAAAAGACCCAGCTCAGGATGGGCAGTATTGGCTCCATAATCAGTTGAAATCCCATGATTTTCCTCTATCAGGTCTCAGGAGCATAGCAAGACTTATTTTGCAAATGCTGTCTTGATCTCTAGCAGTTTACTGCAGATGTTATCAGATCAGATCAGATCAGTCGCTCAGTCGTGTCCGACTCTTTGCGACCCCATGAACCACAGCACGCCAGGCCTCCCTGTCCATCATCAGCTCTCGGAGGTCACCCAGACTCACATCCATCGAGTCAGTGATGCCATCCAGCCATCTCATCCTCTGTCGTCCCCTTCTCCTCCTGCCCTCAATCCCTCCCAGCATCAGAGTCTTCTCCAATGAGTCAACTCTTCGCATGAGGTGGCCAAAATACTGGAGTTTCAGCTTTAGCATCATTCCTTCCAAAGAAATCCCAGGTCTGATCTCCTTCAGAATGGACCGGTTGGATCTCCTTGCAGTCCAAGGGACTCTCAAGAGTCTTCTCCAACACCACAGTTCAAAAGCATCAATTCTTCGGCGCTCAGCCTTCTTCACAGTCCAGTTCTCACATCCATACATGACCACAGGAAAGACCATAGCCTTGACTAGGCGAACCTTTGTTGGCAAAGTGATGTCTCTGCTTTTGAATATGCTATCTAGGTTGGCCATAACCTTCCTTCCAAGGAGTAAGCGTCTTTTAATTTCATGGCTGCAGTCACCATCTGCAGTGATTTTGGAGCCCAGAAGTTATAGCCTTACTCTAAAATATTAGAACTCCACTTTAAAATTTGCCTACTGGGACTGATCACAAACTTCAAATACCTTTTCGCATCATAGATAACCATTAGTGTTGCAGTAGTAATGGCCCATGTATCAGCCATTCAGGCTACAGAGCCTTTCTGACCTGGGTCTTAATCAAAGCTCATAGTCTTTCTGTGTCACATTGGTGAGTGGGATGAAGCAAATTTCTGAGTATTAAATACGTCACTCCAGAACCCAAAGAGGACTTAAAGGTGTCGAGCTTTATCTTAGGGGGTTGTAGTTGTTCAGTCGCTCAGTGGTGTCCTACTCTTTGCAACCTCATGGGCTGTAGCCTTCCAGACTCCTCTGTCCAAGGGATTCCCCAGGCAAAAATATTGCAGTGGGTTGCCATTTTCTCCTCCAGGGGATCTTACTGACCCAGGGGTCGAACCCTCGTCTCCTGTATTGGCAGGCAGATTCTTTACCACTGAGCCACCTGGAAAGCCCATGAATACATTAGGTTGCTCACAAATATGATAATAATCTTGGATGGTTGGGGAAGGCATGTGCTGTCTGAAGGCCAAGGAGCCAATGCAGAAATTCTGCCAAATATGAAGTGTGCCTGTTCCAACCTTACATTTGGGGATTAAGGAAATGATTACATATTGAGTCCATGAACCTAGTGAACTCACTGAAATGGAATTAGATCAGGTGTTTATTATTTGGTTCTCATATGCTCATACTCTAATTAATGCCACATAATTTTTCAGGTCCCTTCTCACTGTTCACTTAGAACCTATGTATCATACTACTTGAAATTACTGCTGCTGCTGCTAAGTCATTTCAGTTGCGTCCGACTCTGTGTAACCCCATAGAGGGCAGCCCACCAGTCTCCTCCGTCCCTGGGATTCTCCAGGCAAGAACACTGGAGTGGGTTGCCATTTCCTCCTCCAATGCATGAAAGTGAAAAGTGAAAGTGAAGTCACTCAGTCGTGTCCAACTCTTAGCGAGCCCATGGACTACAGCCTACCAGGCTCCTCCGTACATGGGATTTTCCAGGCAAGAGTACTGGAGTAGGGTGCCATTGCCTTCTCTGACTTGAAATCACTGGATATTCCCATTTTCCTTGGGACATGATTATAAAATAGTCATAGATGCCTCGAGGAAGTACTGAGGGAATTCTCATGTACACTTAATATGTGGTTTCAGATCTCTTCCTCCTGAAGACCTGACTTCTTTAAGTAGTGGGATCTGGGGCTGAGAATTGGCTTAGAAACTGAACAAGGGATTTTGACTTTTTATTGGAATAAGTTCTCTTAACCTCCTGAATAGATCAAGCATACCCTTGTTGACTGCCTAGAGATACACTGTGTTCTATTAACCTTCTCTTTGGCCCTGTGTGGGTTAGGTCTTCCTGGCTCTTATTCAGACTGTCCATTTATGATGATGATTGTGATTTTGTTTTAGATAGCTAGGTGCTATCACCTAACCTGCATTATTTTGGCATTCTGTTCATTACCATCAGGGTTCCCAATTCTACAATTGCATCTTCTAGCTTCAGCACTAGCCTACAGAGGACAGCAAACACTGAGCATCTTATTTATGCTGGTGATTTTCTCATCAGTGCATTTTTTATCATTATGGTAAAGGGAGTGTCCTATGGACCCTTAAGTGAAACATAGTTAGTCAGTGGGTTTCTGCTTTACATAATACATCCTCTCTAGCAAGGCTTCTCTGAACCTTTTGATCTCTTCTTTCACCATGTGCCATGGAAGTTCTGATATTTTTAATTAGCAAGGGCCAAGCCTTTGACTGTGTGGATCACAAGAAACTAAAAGAGATGGGAATACCAGACCACCTGACCTGCGCCTTGAGAAACTTGTATGCAGTCAGGAAGCAACAGTTAAAACTGGACATGGAACAACAGACTGGTTCCAAAGAGGAAAAGGAGTATGTAAAGGCTATATATTGTCACCCTGCTTATTTAACTTATATGCAGAGTACATCATGAGAAACGCTGGGCTGGAAGAAACACAAGCTGGAATCAAGATGGCTGGGAGAGATATCAATAACCTCAGATATGCAGATGACAGCACCCTTATGGCAGAAAGTGAAGAGGAAGTAAATAGATTCTTGATGAAAGTGAAAGAGAAGAGTGAAAAAATTGGCTAAAAGCTCAACATTCAGAAAACTAAGCTCATGACATCCAGGCCCATCACTTCATGGGAAATAGATGGGGAAACAGTGGAAACAGTGGCTGCCTTTATTTTCTTGGGCTCCAGAATCACTGCAGATGGTGATTTCAGCCATGAAATTAGAAGACACTTAATCCTTGGAAGCAAAGTTATGACCAACCTAGACAGCATATTAAAAAGCAGAGACATTACTTTGCCAGCAAAGGTCTATCTAGTCAAAGCTATGGTTTTTCCAGTGGTCATGTATGGATGTGAGAGTTGGACTATAAAGAAGACTGAGCACAGAATTGATGCTTTTGAACTGTGGTGTTGGAGAAGACTCTTGAGAGTCCCTTGGACTGCAAGGAGATCCAACCAGTCCATCCTAAAGGAGATCAGTCCTGGGTGTTCTTTGGAAGGACTGATGCTGAAGCTGAAACTCCAATACTTTGGCCACCTGATTTGAAGAGCTGACTCATTTGAAAAGGCCCTGGTGCTGGGAAAGATTGAGGGCAGGAGGAGAAGGGGATGACAGAGGATGAGATGTTTGGATGGCATCACTGACTCAATGGACATGGGTTTGGGTAAACTCTGGGAGTCGGTGATGGACAGGGAGGCCTGGCGTGCTGTGGTTCATGGGGTTGCAAAGAGGCAGAAATGACTAAGTGACTGAACTGAACTGAATAGCTTTCCCTAAGCTTCTAAAGACCATTCAAGCAATATGTAAGCACTGTCTCCTGGGTCGCTGACATGTTAAATCCTGCATCAAAGGATAATGTTCCCTCATAAACTCTCCCTTATCCAAATTTCTTTTGCTTTCATTCCTTTCCCCTACTACCTGGACCCTGGATGAGGCTCAAGTCCCATACATTCTTTCCTGGTTCTGTTGACCCCTGTTGGCTGGGGCCTGCATCTCTCTGGGTGCATAGTTCCTTCCTTCTGCTAGGAGACAGACCACACATTTTGCAAGCCAGTTATGTTATGACCCTAGTTATTGTTCTGGTGGCCAAGAGGGAAAGTGGTGAAGTGAAAGGGAAGGGAAAGGAGGTGTAGGCATGTATCTTATCTTGATGTCTTGCAGAAAAAAGAATGTGATAGCTTTTAACCTGAAGAACTACAGTATTTCTAGGGGTTCAGAGGAGACTAGAAATTCAAGATTTTCAAGGGTATCAACCCAAATAACCCCATCCCAAGCCTCAGAGCTTTACTCCTTTTCAGTTAAGGCTGTAACCTTGGTGAAGCACATTTTCCAGGTCAATAAATCAATGTTCTCTGGAATCTACTACACTTTAAAACACATTCTGGGTTTGGTCCTCTGCCTTTCTGCCCTCAGGCCCTCTGGCTTTTTAATTTTGTCCTGAACTTGAGATTAATTGCTCTCAGTCCTTCATTGTCTTTCGCTAATGCCTTGGTAGCACCCAGCCAAACCTGCCTGATTCCAAGGCTTTTATAATCATTGCATTCCCAGACCCTCTCGATTATCTGAGACAGTGCACCTGCAATATATTCTTTTAGTTTCCATTCCAATTTACCATCAGTGAAAGATGTAACTTTTGCATTGTGACAGTATTCTAGGAATTACCCAAATTCCATTCGATGTACCACCAGTAACAGGTTTCTCATCGTCAGCTATTCAAAGATTGATATAGCTCCAAAACTGCACTTCAAAGACAAGTCTTGGTACTAACTGTTTCCCAGGAAGCAGACTGTGAAGCAGAGATTTGGATGCACCATTATGGAGAGGGCTCTTAGGAAGGAAAATACTTATAAAAGAGTAAGGAGAGCAGGATTAGGCAGGGGGGAAGCTGAACAGCAATGTGGTAACAACAGAGGACTCAGCCCATCCTATGGGGAAGCACTGAGTTGGAATGGCATTCAGAGATACCCCCGTTTGAGTACTGGGCTTTATACACCTCCACTGACCAGTCATGGGGTATATGCTGCTTCTGGATTGGGGTGCAACTTTGTGCACGGTGTCTTCCTTTGATGTAAGGCAGTTCCTTCAGGAATTCTCAGCTATGTGTCAGCAACAGCCAGTACTTCTGGGAGCTGCAGAAATGTATATCTCGATCCTAAAGGAAAGATACACGTGGGATAACACAGGAGTCATTACAGTATGTGCTTTTGTTCTTGCCAAACTGCAAGTAGTTCAGTAGGGCTCAGGTGTGGAGTATGAGAGGGAGAGAGGACTAGTGATAAGGCCTGATGGATAAGCAGCTTTCAGATCAGGGAGAGTCTTTGTCTTGCAGTGTCAATCTCCAAAGGGTAGTAATGCCCAGCAGGTACTTAGACATACATTCTGGAGCTCAAGAGAAAAATCTTGATAGAGAATTATCTTATATCTGAGATATAGAGTTGAGGGTCATTAGGGGAAACCAGTTCACCTAAGTTTGAATTCTAGCACGACCCACATCACTTCAAGTCCTCTGAACCTGTTTTCTCTTCTGTAAAGGCCTGACAGGGTTATTGGAAAGAGCAGGTGGGATGACTCATACAAAGCACTTAAGCAGAACTCTTTGCAAATGTTAAACATTTATATGGCACATTAAACCATCCAACTTTGTTCTCAAGTCAACCCAAAGATTAATCCTGAACTGACAAAACTTTTGTCCCCATTTTTCCTTTAAAAACACTTATGAAATGAGTGTGTGTATGGTGGGAGGGGAGTTTTTATGATATTATTATTTGTCTTTCATAGCTGGAAAAAATTGAAGGCTGAACTGTTAAGCTCTTTGGTTGTTATATCACAGCAGGATGAGTCAGGATAAACAATTTTGATCCTTAAACTCCTTGTGCTACTTGGCTCTGTAGCACAACTCATAACCTACTCATCACCCAACTCATAACCTACTGGGAAAAGAAAAGGACATTGATGTATAATGCTAATCCTATAACCAATGAAAGGAACTTTAGAGTCACCTTTTTGAGATCATTGCTCCGAGGTTAGGCCCCAGGTGTTGAGAAGCATAGACATTATAAGGTCTATTGAGAAGATTCTGACTGCTGCTGCTACTGCTAAGTCGCTTCAGTCATGTCCGACTCTGTGCGACCCCAGAGACGGCAGCCCATCAGGCTCCCCCGTCCCTGGGATTCTCCAGGCAAGAACGCTGGAGTGGGTTGCCATTTCCTTCTCCAATGCATGAAAGTGAAAAGTGAAAGTGAAGTCGCTCAGTCGTGTCCGACTCTGTGCGACCCCATGGACTGTAGCCCACCAGGCTCCTCCGTCCATGGGATTTTCCAGGCAAGAGTACTGGAGTGGGGTGCCATTGCCTTCTCCAAAGATTCTGACAGGGCTTCATTATCAGGTGACAGGGTGATGAGGTGGGTGATAAGACTGCACCTCAGCTCAGAGGTCAGCCTCACGTTGAAGAAGGCAATGTATTTGACTCTGTGGTAGGGGAGGTGAATTTTCAGTGACTTCTCTCTGGAGTGAAGAGATGAGAGCTAATGAGCTTCTAGTCTTAGATAGCAGACTTCCTCTCCTGGGTCTGATCAGTTCTTTAAGTTTCTTACTTTCTTACGGCCCCTCTTTATGTAGATATTATTTCAAGAAGGGAAGGCAGAGAAGCAGCCCTGGAAATCCCAGTTTTGTTAGTCATGTTGAAAACAAAGCTACAAACACAATTTAGGGGGAAAAGAGTGAGCATCCACCTCGTGCTGTGGGAGGAAGGGATACATTAGCTGGAGGGAGAAGGGGAGAAACAGAGGAAGAAAGGTGTGACTGGCAGCAACTATCCAACAGGAAGATTTATCTGTTTTCTGAGAAGAGAGGAGGCAAGGCGAAAGCAGAGCTTGCTAAATATAAATGTCAGCTGCAAGCCTGATCTATAGAGTAGTGAAAATAGTCCTTGATAAAAAATAAAATCACCGAACTCCGCTTTATTGTCATCAGATTTGTTAAATAATTCTAATTCCCCTAAATAGTGGAAGAAGAGGAATCAGTAAATAATATACATCAGTGCTGCTTCTTTACCCACCCCAACTCAAGAAGCAATAGAGTAAACATTTAGGAGCATACTACTGATAAGGATCATCTGAAAAATGTGTTGAATATCCACACAATATTCACAAAAATAAGTAATGTGGGCCCATCTACAAAGACTTTTAACCAACTCCATAGTAATGCTGATGTGAGTGGTCTAAGAATCAGACTATAAAAAACACTACTTTTCTATATGACCAGTGCACATCCCAACTTTAACCCAACAATCATGGGCATCTACAGCAGATAAATAAACATTTGTTTGACCAACCCAAATAAGAAAACAGGATAAGAACATTACTATTAGGGTAGACACTTCTTCCCTCTGGCGGGTGGCACTGGGGGTTCTTCTAACGCAGGTATCTTCAGAGGACAGCTCTTTCCAAAACAAAGCATATTCTGCTCAAAGTTAATTTCCACTTCTTCCTAGAAGGCAGAAATTGTTCGTAACTTTTAATTCATTTTTTTGGTTTACTTTTAACCTTTAAAAAATACTAAAACCTAGTCTATATTCTGTTATAGGTATAATATCAAGTCCTAGCCCCAGGCTGCTTTCCTCATTTCCCAAAAGCACCTGAAAGTACCATATCCCTTAACAAAAAAGGTAAACTATTTTTACACCAAAATAGTGGGAACTGGCAAGATAAATAGGATTGCTTCAGCAGGGATTACTTGTTTTCATTGTTATTTTGCTTTTTCTATTCATTTTTATGTTAAAATATTAATATTAGGCTAAATTTAATTTCTACCTTTTCCATTTATAGCTACCCAGGAGAACTCTTCTTTGATTTGATGACTAAAACTAATGTTGCATTAGCAGTTTGATAAAGAAACTGATTCAGAATTGGCTTCTTAATATCTGAGAGTTGTAAAAATCAGGCACAACAAACCAAAATATAATGATCTACTGGGGCACATGATTGAGACTGCAATATTTGGGACCTGGACAGGTTCTCAGAGAGAACTTAGCTATTTTTGTTCATCCAAGCCCTTTGAATTTGGGACAGGAAGTTAGAAGTCTCATGCTAAATCATTGATTTCATACTCAAAAATGCTCTATTATCTCCAACCTTTGGAAGTAGAGGAAACCTCTTGAACTCAAATCTTTTTCAGATACTACACCATTATTTCCTTTTTTTAGCCAAACTTCTTGAAAGAATTGTCCTTGGTTGATGTCTCTCCTTATTGCTACCTATTTAGTCTTCAACTCTGTTCAGCCTTGCTTCCAGCCTACCATGGCTTTGAAACTCCTCTTGGTAAGGGAACCAGTGTTATCAAATCTAACAGTTATATGTCTGTACACGTCTAACTTGACATCTCAGCAACAGTCAATGCAGCTTACTCTTCCCGTCTCTGATTGTTTGACACTATACTCTTGTTTTTCTCCAACTTTATGGATTTTCCTTACCAGATTCTAATTGGCAGCTCCTCCTCTGCTTGCTTAGCCTCTTTTATATGTGGGAATTCTCTGGCCTTCTGCATGTTTCCAGCCACACTGTCCCCAGGTGATTTCATTTAGTCTTTAATTAAAGTACTATCTATAGCCCAATTAATCCTAAATGTACATCTCCATCTCTAACCTCTCTCCTGTATTACAACCTAATGTATTCAACCTGCTACTTAAACACAATATATCTAAATAAAGCTCTTGATTGCCTCAAATATTATACTTTCATGTCTTCCTTCAGTACCATATCTCTGTTTTTTCCAAACTCTTAAGTTCATTTTCTCCGCAGGGTTTACAGACCTTGTTTTTTCTGTCTAGAACCACCTCCCCACCATGTCTTCATACAATCCCCTCCTTTTTGTCATTTAGATCTTGGTTCAACTGTCACTTCCTCAAAGAGGCCTCTTGGCCACGCTAGCTAAGGTGGATCTCAGACATCCCAGATAAGCTCTGTCACATCACCCAGTTTTGTATCTGTGTAGCCAGTCTTGTTCACTTGTTTATTATTTACTCACTCCCCACGCCCACTAGATTGTAAGTTCCATGAAGCCAGTACCTACTCTTTAGATTAGTGCTTAGAAGATAACAGGGGTATAAAAACTATTAAGTTATAAATTTTAGGGTTATATATAAATCATGAACTATTCAAAACCATAGAATGTTGACAATGATTGAGCCCTGTAGAATTTCTTATATTTTGCTTAGAGTAGGAATCTGAGTTATGTCTGAAGGACTGTAATAAGTTGGTGGGTGATAAGCTTCTTGGTATCTGTTTTATTGATTTGTGTTCATTGACGATATCTTTAAGAAGGGAGTTTGGGCGAAAATCCAAAGAATCCAGGAGCATCTATGGAATGGGAGTAAAGATGTGAAAGAAAGAAAAACTCTTTTTCAGTCAAATCCCAAGTACTAGAGACCACATCTATGTGGAAGGAAGTTTCCAGAAGAAGCAAAAAGAGCCATTTAAAAAAATTAATTTGGTAAGAGACAAGCAATGTTGATTCAATGATCAGGTAGAAAAATAAGACACTGTATTGGGAAAAAGGCATCTCAGCATCTCTGCACACCTGCAACTCCAGTGCAGCATGGGAACCGCTGATGCTGGTTCCTGTGACCTTGCAGGGGTGGGCCGCTTTGGGAGACCTTGGGAACAGTCCTCTGGGAGGGGAGTTGGAGTTCTCACTTCTTGACTCTGCCTTGTTAGGATTAGCTCTTGTCTTAAGCCACCATGATGGCAAATTGCTAAGGTAGAAGTGGACGCTAGGTATTCTCTCATTCACATCCAGTGGGAAGACAGTGAAAGTTTCTTGCTAGAAATTCTAAGAAAAATTCTCACTCTGTCCCATTATCTCTGGCTCATCCTAGACCCATTTTTTAATCAATCCGCCTGATGAGAGAGGAGGTACTCTAATAAAAAGCTGAATCCTGGATATTCATTTGTAGAGGTCAGGCCTGGGCTCCCCCTAAACTAAAACTGGAAATGATAAGATGACCCCGGCCCGGGAAGTTGAAGTGATTTCTTTTCTTTCATTCATCAGCACTTACTGAGCTCTGACCGTGTTCTTATTGCCCATCTAGGTGCGGATGATGCCACGGTGAACAAAGCACACAAAACCCCTTCAATTGTAGCAAAATGCCAAAGGTGTCAAAGCCACCTAAGTACTTTTGGCACTACCTTGGGTGACCCACTCATTTTCTAGAAACGGGGGATGAGGCCAGGGTAACCTTCTCCATACCGCAGGAAAGGTGAATGTTCATCAGGGCTGGCAGTTCTTTTCAATTGTAAGTTTTACGTAATATGACTCCCAGGCTACCAAAAGCTACAGTCACCCAGAGCAAGCATCACCTGTTCCCTGAACTCAGAGGTTGTCAGCTGCTGAAGTTGTCTTCACGCAGTAGCCAAGCATAGGCATGGACGGAAGCTGTGAGGGCAGAAGCATGGATGATGGGGTCATGGTCTCCCCTAGATGCTGGAGAAACGTCATCTGTGTCCTCCTGACAGGGAGCATTCACTGCATTTTAATATAATGTTATTCTTTGCAGTGATTTTACTTTCAGACTAGTGGAGAAATGAGGCCTCAGAAGAAAGAATGCAGAAGGGGGTTTGGTAAGGGACAGAGAGCTAATGAACATTTCTTTTCCAACCCAATATGAAAACACCCACATTTAAGGATATGTAGTTTGCATGAGAAAACTCAAAATGAATTATGAATTATTAATGTTTAGTAAATCAGGAACTAACATTCTACTGTTACCCCTACACCATGCTCTTTCATTTTGGTAGTAATCAACAGAAGTCTGCCCTTCAAATACCACCCAATATTTTCATTTTACCCTCTTTTCTCATTTTCATTCTCATTGTCTTTCTTATTTTTTTTTCTCTCTCTCTCCCCCTTCCATTCTCATATCTCTCATTCTCTTGCTCCCCGTCTTTTCTCTTCTTTTTTGCTTTAGGGTGTATCCTAGCAACAGCTATTTCAATTAAAAAAGGATGGGAAGGGCCACCAGTGTTGCCAAGGTTACCAGTATTTCCTGCAGTCACCAGAGGAAGTTAACTTGTGCATCGAGTCATAAGGGAATCAGATGCCTCGGCACTTTGCTACTCTGCCTTTCTCCTCAAGATAATCTCTTTCTCATTCAGAGATAATGAGGGTTCTCCACATCAAAGTTTTACCAAGTTTCTCACAGTGTCATGGATGTTATTATTTAGTAAGAAATTACTCTATGGCCCAGATGTTTATAGAAAAGTTTGGGGAAACATAAAATGCCAATAATAACACCAATTAGATTTTGACAGCATTTAAGGGAGCAACAATTCTATTAATTTGATATGCCCTCAGCTTTCCAATAAGATAACAGTTTTGATTGCCAACAGAGCCATACTGTAATAATGTCTCTAAATCAGATACTTTTGATTTTTTTTGGGGGGGGGGAGGTTTAAACCATTTTATTATTATTTTTATCATTATTTAAACCATTTTATTCAGTGGGCTGAGAGGACAATGAGACCGGACATCCTTCTCCCAGCTGGGATCTCTCCAGCTTCATAGTTGCTGAAAGATACTTTTGCTTTTAAAAATAAAATCACCATAGTACTTTGTACCTAGATATCATTATTTAAGTGCTATACTCAATTTTTAAAAATGACAATATTTAAAAACATCTCTCCAAATTACTCTTAACATCATAAAAATTTATTCAGCAGTATCTTTTCTGCTCGTCATAGTGTCCAAAGATTGTCTGAAATGAGGCTGAGAGCACAGGCTCAGGGCCCAGGAGACCTAAGGAGCAGCCCGCACGCATGGCCCTAGTTCTGAACCCATATTCCCCAGACTAATCTGGTTAAAATATTTACAATTTTCCTACATCAGATCACCTGACATCAGCATACCCTCTCACAAAGCCCTTCCTTAGTCTTCCTTATTTCATGCCCACAATGGCTCTGAAAGGATGCATTTTCCCTACCTTACAGATGATCAAACTAAAGATAAGAGATATGCATGATTTACATGGCCGAGGACCTGGCACCAGACCTTTTGACTCCCTTCCACCTTAACTCATTGTACAGCACCTTCCTTCCACCAGATGCTGGGAAAACCGCGTCCGTGCATATCTTTCTCCCCTACTTCCTTACCAAGTCCCCCTGGAAGCACTTCCTGAATAAATTACTTACGCAGTAATCCTCCTCTGGGGTCAGCTTCTGGAGGACCTGCCCTAAATAAGGTTTCAGCTCCTCTCGGGTGCTCCAGCTCTTACTATTTTCTTCCTTTCACCCCTCATGCCTGGGGTTGGTAACCATTCCCACTGTTGCTAGTCCCAGAGTACTTTAACAGTCTTGGTGGTTCCCTTAACCCTGCTCACTCTTTTTAGTTCTTTAATTGAAGTCTCATGAAATAACCTTAGTTCGTTCTTGTTTAATGCAGATAACATAGTTGAAAAAGCCAACTCACTGATCTCCTTTCATCCTTCCCTCCGGTCAATCCATTCTTCATAGAATGGCTGAAGTGACATTTTTAAAATCTTAATTAGATCACATCACTCCCTACTTAAAACCATCGATGGATCCCCATCATGCACAGATAATGTCTAAGCTTCTTGCCAACATGCAGGAGGTCTTTCATGCTTCAGCTAGTGTCTTCAGCTTCAACCCTGACTACTTCTTTCCTAATATGATGCAGCATAGCAAGCTACATGTAATTCCTAACACAGACCAGGCTGGATCTCACCTCTGTGCTCTGGTTCAGTCATGCTGCTCCCAAAGTGTGGCATGCTCTCTTCTCCAAACATCACTAACTGATGCTTCCATTCTGCTGCTGCTGCTGCTGCTGCTAAGTCGCTTCAGTCGTGTCCGACTCTGTGCAACCCCAGAGACGGAAGCCCACCAGGCTCCCCTATCCCTGGGATTCTCCAGGCAAGAACACTGGAGTGGGTTGCCATTTCCTTCTCCAATGCGTGAAAATGAAAAGTGAAAGTGAAGTCGCTCAGTCATATCCGACTTTTAGCGACCCCATGGACTGCAGCCCACCAGGCTCCTCTGTCCATGGGACTTTCCAGGCAAGAGTACTGGAGTGGGGTGCCATCACCTTCTCCAGCTTCCCATTTTAGCGAGTGTCATTTCTCCAGGGAGACTGAGAGTTCCTAGAAGATGTGGATTACTCATGTATTAATTTTATCCCCTCAGTTTCAGCCTGACACAGAATAGAAAGTATGTTAAATGAATGGCCTTTCAAGGAGTGAAAATAGTTACTACTGTGCTGAACAACCTCGACAAACCCTCAATTATTACTGGAGACGTCTTTGAAAAGTGAACCAATAATGTTAATAATCACTATTTATTTTTAACTCTGCACCAGACACTTCATACTTACTTAATGTATGTTATTATTAACTTTCACAACAAATATATCCTGGTGGCTCAGCAGTAAAGAATCCACCTGCCAATGCAGGAGATGCAGAGTCAATTCGTGAGTGAGAAGATCCCTTGGAGAAGGAAATGGCAACCCACTCCAGTATTCTTGCCTGGAGAATCCCCATGGACAGAGGAGCCTGGCAGGTTACAGTCCATGGGGTTGCAAAGAGTTGGACATGACTTAGTGACTAAACAACAACATTAATTTTCACACAAATATAAGGTATTATTATTTTTTAAATATGAGAAAAATTAAGATCAGAAAGATGAGAAATGTCCTTTAGCTCACACAGTGAATAAGGGAAAGATTTGGCATTTGAGTCCTTCCATGTCGATCTTCATTACAAGGACTATGCTCTCTCCTTAAAGAAAAGGGTGAGTGTCATAATGTAGAGTAGGATAGCACCTTTGACCTCCCAGGGGCAAAACCTTCAACCACTTCCACCCCCAGTCTCCTAGTTAACATGAAGAGGAACACTTGTTCGTTTCATCTACCCATGTTTATATTAAATTCACAAAGCTTCAGCAGCATGATCACTACTTTATATGTGCATTTATTTCCAGACACTTTAGAAGGCATTTTCTTTGGAAGTGTTTCATCTGAAGAGATGGTAGAACTAGAGACAGTCAGATATTTACAGGGAATAAATAAATCCTTACTATATGCTCTATACAATCAAATACTCATGGAACATTACTTCCCTGCAAGAGCCACTACTACAGCCTGCACTTCTGCTAATATGTTTTCCCAGTTCTCTTTAGGGCTCAGCAAGGCCCTGATCACATGCTGATCACACACACAGAGCCAGATTCGGACAATTAAAGTCACGATTTGTTTTTGTTTCCCTCAAAACTTGATAACTAAATGGTAGCAGTAGTTAATGTAGCATTTTATAAGCAACAGTGAATTACCCATGGTTAGTGACTAACAATAAATTAGTGTGGTTATACTCAACACACACAAAAATCCACAAATGGGAGATCATGTCACAAGCATGAAAAAGAGGAAGTTTGATCAGGTTACACAAAATCATAGAATAGGCAATTCAGGAGAACAGACCTGCCTCCTTTTGACTTTTGTCTGACTTCAGAGCTTGCTTTTAGAGTCTTTTTCACCGCAGCATGATGTGGCCACTCCCACAGCAATAAAGCCCTTCTCTGCCCTCTACCATCCAATTAAGGGACCAACTTGTCCTGGTTCTGCCTAGGACTTTACTGGTTTCAATACTGAAAATTGCCACATTCCAGACTTCCAGTCATGGTAACTGCGGTAGGCAGAATATTGGCTCCCAAACAATATTCTAATCCAGGAATTCTAATTCCTGGAACCTATAAATATGCTACCTTTCATGGCAAGAGGGACTTTACAAATGTGAGAAAATTAAGGATCTTAAGAAGGAAAGATTATCTTGGATTATCCTATCTAATCACATGGCTGCTGCTGCTGCTAAGTCGCTTCAGTCGTGTCCGACTCTGTGCGACCCCATAGACGGAGGCTTACCAGGCTCCCCCGTCCCTGGGATTCTCCAGACAAGAACACTGGAGTGGGTTGCCATTTCCTTCTCCAATGCATGAAAGTGAAAAGTCAAAGTGAAGTCGCTCAGTCGTGTCCGACTCCCAGCGACCCCACTGACTGGAGCCTACCAGGCTCCTCCGTCCATGGGATTTTCCAGGCAAAAGTACTGGGGTGGGGTGCCATTGATCTTTCCTCAAAATCAAAGAACCTTTCATAGCTATGGTCAGAAGAAGATATGACTACAAGATGCTAGTTACAGAAAAATAGCATTGCTGGCTTTGAAGTCAGAGCAAGGGGGCCTCTAGAAACTAAAAAAAAAAAAAAAAGTATTATTTCTACACCTTCAGAAAGAAACACAGCCTCACTAACACTGATTGTAGCCCAGTAACACTCATGTTGAAATTCTGATCTACAGAATTGTAAAAATAACAAATGTTTTTGTCTCAAGCTATAAGTTTTTAGTAATTTGTTATGATAGTAATAAAAACTAATATAATAACTAAGTCATTCTGCTTTGTCCAAGACTGTCTTGGTTTTAAAACTAAAAACCCCACATCCTGGAAAACTCTTCAGTCCTGAACAAATGGGACAACTGGTCACTCTACCCCCATTTCTCCATTGATACCTAGGTATCCTTTAGTTGAAATTGTCTTCTGAAAAGATGCCCTAAAGCAGTGATTCTCAAACACTGGTATGAATCAGGATCATCTGGAGGACTTAAAACAGTTTTGCCCTCCCCCACCATCCCCAGGTTTCTGATTCAGTAAGTCAAAAATGGAGTCTGAGAATCTGCATTTTAATATGTCCTTAGGATAAGCCGTTTGGAGAAGGAAATGGCAACCCACTCCAGTGTTCTTGCCTGGAGAATCCCAAGGACGGGGGAGCCTGGTGGGCTGCTGTCTCTGGGGTCGCACGGAGTCAGACACGACTGAAGCGACTTAGCAGCAGCAGCAGGATAAGCCGTCATGTTGGTCTGAGAATCATACTTTTAAACCACTGTCCTAAGACACAAAAACTGGGAAAACCATGAACAGAGTTTCATTTCTTCATCCTCATGCCAGGCACAGATAAAAATGAGATTGATTTGTGGGCATATACCAATTATTAAATCTCATCAAACACACAACTCTGAAATCTCCTCCTTGATCTGCTACAGCAGAGGTTCCCAACCTCTGGGCCAAGGACTGGTAGTTCCTTTCAGATCAGCGGCAGCATCAGATTACAGATAAAGTGAACAATAAATGTAATGCACTTGAATCATCCCCAAACCATCCTTTCCACTCCTGGTCCCTGGAAAAATGGTCTTTCATGAAATTCATTTCTGGTGCTAAAAAGGTTGGAGACTGCTGTGCTAGAGTACTTGTGAAAACACTTACACTGTGATGGAGTAGAAGGGGTTCTTATCCCATTCCTGCCTTTAATAAACATTTGGACCTGGGCAAATTACCTACTGGGGCTTCCCTGGTGGCTCAGTGGTAGAGAATCTGCCTGCCAATGCGGGAGATGCAGGTTTGGTCTCTGGGTAGGGAAGATTCCCTGGAGAAGGAAATGGTAACCCACTCCAGTATTCTTGCCTGAAGAATCCCCATGGACAGAGGAGGGCTACAGTCTATGGGGGCAGCAAAGAGTCAGACACAACTTAGTGACTAAGAGAACAAATGACTTACAGTTTTGGTTCTCAGAGTTGGAGCTTATGCATGTAAAGTACCTGATATGATGTCTGGCATATGAGATACGCTCGGTAAAATGATAGCTGTGCAAGAAGCCAGGCTTTTCCAAAATATCACTCTCACATAGCTCATAAAATCTGATAAGAATGTAGAAAGGAAAAGTGGATGTTTGCTGTTCAACTTTGGTGTAAGGATTTAAATTCTTAATTCAGTTCAGTTCAGTCGCTCAGTCATGTGCAACTCTTTGCAACCCCATGAATCGCAGCACGCCAGTCTTCCCTGTCCATCACCAACTCCCAGAGTTCACTCAGACTCACGTGCATCGAGTCAGTGATGTCATCCAGCCATCTCATCCTCTGTCGTCCCCTTCTCCTCCTGCCCCCAATCCCTCCCAGCATCAGAGTCTTTTCCAATGAGTCAACTCTTTGCATGAGGTGGCCGAAGTACTGGAGTTTCAGCTTTAACATCATTCCCTCCAAAGAAATCCCAGGGCCGATCTCCTTCAGAATGGACTGGTTGGATGTCCTTGCAGTTCAATGGCAGCAATATTTCTAACATATTCCAATAAATAGGTTTTCTGGATTCTTCTGTTTTAACTAATTCAAAAACACAGTTGAAGCACCTCTTATATATAAATCTTCATGTTAAATGCTATAGTCCCTTCTAAGGCTAGGATTCATTCATTCTACTATTTATTTAACAAAAATGTGTTAAGGGCCTACACAGTATGCCAGACTATTGTAGGTGCGGGCATTATGAAGGGACAGAAGACAGAAAAGATCTCTGCTCCTGTAGAACTTTTTTTTTTTCTTTAGGGAATTGAGACAGAACATAAAGGAATGAGGACAGGAGAAAAGAGAATAAGAATATCAGTGGTGTTAAGCACTATGATGTGATAAAAAAAGGCAAAGGATTGCTTTGTCATAAAAAGGTAGTCATGGGACTTACCTGGTGGTCTGGTGGTTAAGACTCCACTCCTCCACTGCAAAGGCTGCCGTTTTGATTCCTGGTTGGGGAACTAACATTCTGCATGCGGTGTGGTGCAGCCAAAAAATAATAAATAAAGGTAAATGTGCTTAAGGTAGTCAGGGGTGTCCTCTATAAAGAGGTGATATTTGAATTGAGATCTAAATAATTAGGGGAAAATCACTTCAGAGAAACAGCTAGCATAATCTAAGAAAGAATGAGTTTGTGTATAACAAATAGCCAAAGGAATAACAATATGTATGAATCATGGAGAGCAATGGTTTGAGATGCAAGGATTCTCCGATCCTCTGATGTTGCAGATCTTAGATTGGTGTGGATTAGCATGTGGCAGCAGGCAGGCTTATAAGGTAGGAAAAAAAAAATCTTATTTTAAGATTTTCATACATAATTAGCTTCTGATAGTTAATCTGGTTTCAACTTGTAGTAAACATTTGTTATTAATTTGCTATTATTTTCAGTTCAACATCTCTTTAAAAAAATTGAAGCATAGTTGATTTACAATATTAGTTCAGATGTACAGCAATGTGATTTAATATTTTTACAGTTTATACTCCATAAAGATAATGGCTATAATTCTCTGTGCTATACAACTTACCCTTGTTGCTTGTGTATTTTATACATACTAGGTTGTGAATCCCATAGCCCTAATTTGGTCCACTTCTTTTACCATCCCCTCACTTTCAGTTTGTGCGTGCTTCTAGCCCTGAAGTGAATTTCTTGTAGGTAGCATATCAAAGTGGAGAAGGCAATGGTATCCCACTCCAGTACTCTTGCCTAGAAAATCCCATGGATGGAGGAGCCTGGTAGGCTGCAATCTATGAGGTCGCGAAGAGTCGGACACAACTGAGTGACTTCACTTTCACTTTTCACTTTCATGCATTGGAGAAGGAAATGGCAACCCACTCCAGTGTTCTTGCCTGGAGAATCCCAGGGACAGGGGAGCCTGGTGGGCTGCCGTCTATGGGGTCGCACAGAGTCGGCACAACTGAAGCGACTTAGCAGCAGCAGCAGCAGCATATCACAGAGTCTTGTTTCTTTTATCCAATAAGCCATCCTATGTCATTTTTTCCCAAAGCATTTAGTCCACTGACATTTAAAGTAATTATTAATAAGTATGTACTTACTTGCATTTTAAATCTGGTTTTCAGGTTGTTTTTTAAGTTCATCTCGGTTCATTTCTTCTTTTTGTTTCTTCCTTTGTAATTTGATGATTTTCTTTAGTAGCATGCTTGGGTTCATTTCTTTTTTGTCTTTGTTATCTATCGTAGGTTTTTGATTTGTGGTTACTATAGGGTTCATATACATTGCCCTATAATTGTATATACTTTTTAAAACTGGTATTCAAGTTAAAGCATATTTCATTTCTCTCCCACATTTTATTTTACATCTTCCTGCTTTTCCCTCAAATGTTTATTGTAATTATAGCTGCTTTTACATTTTTGTTTTTGTATTTTAGTCAAAGTATTGGCTTATTTACATTGTTGATCTTCAGTTCTACTATTTGCCTTTCCAGGTAAAAACTTTCCCTTTCCTATATATTCTTACTTCTTTTCCATGTAGACGAGATCCTTCAACATGTTTTTAAGGGTAGGGTTAGCCAGTGTGACTCACGAGTGGAGTCCAGGCTTTCACAGCCCTTCTATTTGTGCCAACTGTCCTCCATCCAGTCAATAGGCTCATCTCCTCAGAGTAGGACCCCAGGACTGGGATCTCCCAGTCTGTGCTTGACCCACTCACTCCCCAAGATGGGTGTCCACCTGTGTAATCTCCTTTTCC
Organism: Tragelaphus eurycerus; assembly: GCA_935064755.1. Classification (NCBI taxonomy): domain Eukaryota; kingdom Metazoa; phylum Chordata; class Mammalia; order Artiodactyla; family Bovidae; genus Tragelaphus; species Tragelaphus eurycerus. The sequence goes on from CAKXYN010000018.1 coordinate 11,761,562, forward strand.
CTGAGTCCACTCCCAGGGGTACATGTCCTTGCTAGATCATTTTTCTTCCCTTCCCACCTGAAATGATAATGTATATATGTATATTTAAATTCAGTTGTAGTTGTACAGGCTTCTTTCTGCCAGTTTCCAGTTAGTTTTCAGTGAGAATTATTCCACACGTTGATGTATTTCTGATGGGCTCATGGGGGAGGTGAACCCCACATCCGCTTACTCTTGATCTCCTCAATCATCTTGACCTGCTCCCCCTGTATTTCTTTTTCTTCTTTTTCTACAAGAGGGAACAATTTTACTCCTACCTTCTTGTTGATGGGAATGTTCCAATCGAAGTGCTACCCTACCCACAGGGAGGTAAACAATTGCTAGGTAAAACTAATCAGAAATTTTCTAGGGATTTTTCTAACTGAATCTTATGAGAGACAGTTTTTCTTCCTCATAGCACTTGAAGTTTTAAAGATAAAATTCTGAGGCAGCTGATGGATGTGGTTTCAGCCTCATGGGGTGAGCTGGTGTTGAAGAAAGGAGACAGACGAGCAGAGCTGCAGTATGCGGGGACAGATACAGAGAGAGACTTGAAGCCTGTATTTCCCTAGATGAATACCACTGGATCCTCTTGTCTCCCACTCTTGCCATAGTTTGCTTCTCTGAGACAAAAACTTCCTCAATAATTTATGATAGCTTGAGTTGGGCTTCAGTCCTTTCAAACAGGAGTTCGTACTGTTACATGCTTCATGGCCTCACCTTAAACCTGGATGTTTCCCAAGTCCTGTCTTTCTGGTTCTTTCCGACAGATTCCTCAGACACCCAAGCTTTAAATACATGCAGCTTTTCTTGAATCTCCAATCTCGGGAAAGGGTGTGGCATAGTCATTAGGACCCGAGCTTTAAAGAATCAGATTTGTGGTTGAGCTCCAGCTTTCTCCAGACTCACTTCCTGGCTGAAACCAAGTTACTTAACCAAACTGAGTCTAGGTTCCTTTGCTTGTAAGGAAATGGCAATAATAAGAGTGTTGAACCAAAAGTAAGTACAACCCTCTTAAACTTGTGTGTGTGTTAGATGATGAAAGTAAGGCCCTTAGCACTATGCCCAGCACACAGTCAGTCTTCCATCAGGGTAGCCTTCACTATAACTCAGCATTCAGATGCTACCAGTACCTCTTAACTTCCTTTGAGGTCTTGCCTTCTACTGCTGGCCAAATGGAATACAATTGCTTCATTCTTTTTATTTCTCCCCTGATTATTGACTGAGTCATAAATGCTAGCATTCATAAATGCTAAGTCACTTCAGTCGTGTCCGGCTCTTTGTGTCCCCATGGACTGTAGCCCACCAGGCTCCTCTGTCCATGGGATTCTCCAGGCAAGAATACTGGAGTGGGTTGCCATACCCTCCTCGAGGGGAGCTTCTCGACCCAGAGATCAAACCCACATCTCTTATGTCTCCTGCATTGGCAGGCTGGTTCTTTACCACTATTGTCACCTGGGAAGTCCAATTACCACCCCACTGACTGGTTTATCAGTTCCTAATATTTGAAAGCAAAAAGGGACTATGTGCCCATATAGACCTAAATAAACTGAGATGTGTGACCCTTAGTGCTGGTGCTGTTTACCTGAGATTACTGATGCTAATTTGCAAGACACTGTGTCACTGCTCTGAATGACATGAGAAAGTGAGATTGGCTGCACATGGTGTTACAAGGTGATAGGTTTTTGGAACTGAACTATGAAGCTCTTGTACCTTGGAAGTGTTGACAAAATAATATATGCAAAACATTTGGTTTCCTTGGAAGACAAATATGAGCAAAATCCAAAGTAGGATTAATGATGGATTATCTGTGGGAAGGAGAAATGGGGAAGCAGAGAGACACGCTTCTCTTTTGGCATCTTTTACATTCTGCCTTGTATTGCAATTATTTCTTCTATCAGGTTGCAAACTCTGGGAGGTGAGGGGCTTTGTCTTATGAATTGTTCATCCTCTATCAGTCAGTTCATTTCAGTCACTTAGTTGTGTCCAATTTTGCAACCCCATGGACTGTAGCATGCCAGGCTTCCCTGTCCATCACCAATTCCCGGAGCTTGCTCAAACTCACGCCCATTGAGTTGGTGATGGCGTCCAACCATTTCATCCTCTGATGTCCCCTTCTCCTCCTGCCTTCAATCTTTCCCAGCATCAGGGGCTTTTCCAATGAGTCAGTTCTTTGCATCAGGTGGCCAAAGTATTGGGGTTTCAGCTTCACCATCTGTCCTTCCAATGAATATTCAGGACTGATTTCCTTTAGTATTGACTGGTTTGATTTCCTTGCAGTCCAAGGGACTGTCAAGAGTCTTCTCTAACACACAGTTCAAAAGCATCAATTATTTAGCACTCAGCTTTCTTTTTGGTCCAATTCTTACATCCATACATGACTACTGGAAAAACTGTAGTTTTGCTATATGGACCTTTGTCAGTACAGTAATGCCTCTGCTTTTTAATATGCTGTCTAGGTTGGTCATAACTTTTCTTCCAAGGAGCAGTTCAGTTCAGTTGTCTTTTAATTTCATGGCTGCAGTCATCATCTGCAGTGATTTTGGAGTCCAAGAAAATAAAGTCTCTCACTGTTTCCATTGTTTCCCCATCTATTTGCCATGAAGTGATGGGACTGGATGCCATGATCTTTGTTTTTTGAATGTTGAATTTTAAGCCAGCCTTTTCACTCTCCTCTTTCACTTTCATCAGGAGGCTCTTTAGTTCCTCTTCGCTTTCTGCCATAAGGGTGGTGTCATCTGTATATTTGAGGTTGCTGATATTTCTCCAGGCAATCTTGATTTAGCTTGTGCTTCATCCAGTCTGGCATTTTGCATGATGTACTCTGTATATAAGTTAAATAAGCAGGGTGACAATATACAGCCTTGACATACTCCTCTATACTCCCTGGCAAATAAGAGGTTTCCAACAAATACTGGTTAAATCAATACTGAATGAATTCCTGGAATATGTGTTTAATAGCAAAACAACATTTACTTTGTGTTGTTAAAGAATAAGTTGGTGAATTTCCAAACTGTGTGCTAACTGCAGTAAATTATATGAACTGAGGAAAAAAAGAAGTAATGAGGCAATTTGATAGGGGAGAACAGGCTTTGGATTCAGGTCCAAGCTCTTTCATTCTTCAGTTTTATAAACTTTGGTTGATACTTGCTACACAATATTTGTGGAATTTCAGTGCCCACCTAGTACTGTTGTGATGAAGGAGGCTTCTCAGAGCTAGAAGTTCTGTGGTCTGATCCACCACAGTCCCCACCACCAACATCATGTGTACACCTAGCACACTTTAATGATAGGCATCTGTTTCCAGTCTAGTCTGTGGGCACCGCTCACAGTCCCCTTCTCTGTCTTATACCTTGAAAGCTCACCAATTCTTTCTAAGGTGAAAGCCAATTAAACCAATAAACTGGGTGCATTTTCCCCAGGGGTATATTCATATTTTAGCAGGTGGTTTATGGAAGAATAGCTTGTAAATATTTTAATATTTGTATTAAATATTAGTTGATAAGCATTTCAATATTTTAATAATAAATATATTCCATTTATTGTGCATCTAAAACATATTTATCATCAAGAGTCACTTTATACCCATTATTTCCATTCCATGCCACAATTACAAAGGGGATAGATTATATTTGCAGGTTTTTTTTTTAAATTTTATTTTATTTAACTTACAATATTGTATTGGTTTTGCCATACATCAAAATGAATCTGCTACAGGTATACACGTGTTCCCCATACTGAACCCTCTTCCCTCCTCCCACCCCATACCATCCCTCTGGGTCGTCCCAATGCACCAGCCCCAGGCATCCGGTATCAGGCATCAAACCTGGACTGGCGATTCATTTCAAATATGATATTATACATATTTCAAGGCTATTCTCCCAAATCATCCCACCCTCTCCCTCTCCCAGAGTCCAAAAGACTGTTCTATATATCAGTGTCTCTTTTGCTGTCTTGTATACAGGGTTATTGATACCCTCTTTCTAAATTCCATATATATGTGTTAGTATACTGTATTTGTGTTTTTCTTTCTGGCTTACTTCACTCTGTATAATAGGCTTCAGTTTCATCCACCTCATTAGAACTGATTCAAATGTATTCTTTTTAATGGCTGAGTAATACTCCATTGTGTATATGTACCACTGCTTTCTTATCCATTCATCTGCGGATGGACATCTAGGTTGCTTCCAAGTCCTGGCTATTATAAACAGTGCTGCTATGAACATTGGGGTACATGTGTCTCTTTCAATTCTGGTTTTCTCAGTGTGTATGCCTAGCAGTGGGATTGCGGGATCATAAGGCAGTTCTATTCCCAGTTTTTTGAGGAATCTCCATACTGTTCTCCATAGTGGCTGTACTAGTTTGCATTTCCCACCAACAGTATAAGAGGGTTCCCTTTTCTCCACACCCTCTCCAGCATTTATTGCTTGTAGACTTTTGGATTGCAGCCATTCTGACTGGCGTGAAATGGTACCTCATAGTGGTTTTGATTTGCATTTCTCTGATAATGAGTGATGTTGAGCATCTTTTCATGTGTTTGTTAGCCATCTGTATGTCTTCTTTGGAGAAATGTCTATTTAGTTCTTTGGCCCATTTTTTGATTGGGTCATTTATTTTTCTGGAATTGAGCTGTAGGAGTTGCTTATATATTTTTGAGATTAGTTGTTTGTCTGTTGCTTCATTTGCTATTATTTTCTCCCATTCTGAAGGCTGTCTTTTCACCTTGCTTAGAGTTTCCTTTGTTGTGCAGAAGCTTTTTAAGTTTAATTAGGTCCCATTTGTTTATTTTTGATTTTATTTCCAGTATTCTGGGAGGTGGATCATAGAGGATCCTGCTGTGATGTATGTCAGAGAGTGTTTTGCCTATGTTTTCCTCTAGGAGTATTATGGTTTCTGGTCTTACATTTAGATCTTTAATCCATTTTGAGTTTATTTTTGTATATGGTGTTAGAAAGTGCTCTAATTTCATTCTTTTACATGTGTTTGACCAGTTTTCCCAGCACCACTTGTTAAAGAGATTGTCTTTCAGATCAGATGAGATCAGATCAGTCGCTCAGTCGTGTCCGACTCTTTGCGACCCAATGAATCGCAGCATGCCAGGCCTCCCTGTCCATCACCAACTCCCAAAGGTCACTCAGACTCACATTCATCGAGTCAGTGATGCCATCCAGCCATCTCATCCTCTGTCGTCCCCTTCTCCTCCTGCCCCCAATCCCTCCCAGCATCAGAGTCTTTTCCAGTGAGTCAACACTTCACATGAGGTGGCCAAAGTACTGGAGTTTCAGCTTTAGCATCATTCCTTCCAAAGAAATCCCAGGGCTGATCTCCTTCAGAATGGACTGGTTGGATCTCCTTGCAGTCCAAGGGACTCTCAAGAGTCTTCTCCAACACCACAGTTCAAAAGCATCAATTCTTCGGTGCTCAGCCTTCTTCACAGTCCAGCTCTCACATCCATACATGACCACAGGAAAGACCATAGCCTTCACTAGGAGAATCTTTGTTGGCAAAGTAATGTCTCTGTTTTTGAATATGCTATCTAGGTTGGTCATAACTTTCCTTCCAAGGAGTAAGCATCTTTTAATTTCATGGCTGCAGTCACCATCTGCAGTGATTTTGGAGCCCAGAAAAACAAAGTCTGACACTGTTTCCACTGTTTGCCCATCTATTTCCCATGAAGTGATGGGACCAGATGCCATGATCTTAGTTTTCTGAATGTTGAGCTTTGTCAAAGATAAGGTGTCCATATGTGCGTGGATTTATCTCTGGGCTTTCTATTTTGTTCCATTGATCTAAATTTCTGTCTTTGTGCCAGTACCATACTGTCTTGATGACTGTGGCTTTGTAGTAGAGCCTGAAGTCAGGCAGGTTGATTCCTCCAGTTCCATTCTTCTTTCTCAAGATAGCTTTGGCTATTCGAGGTTTTTTGTATTTCCATACAAATTTAGAAATTATTTGTTCTAGCTCTGTGAAGAATACCGTTGGTAGCTTGATGAGGATTGCATTGAATCTATAAATTGCTTTGGGTAGTATACTCATTTTCACTATATTGATTCTGCCAATCCATGAACATGGTATATTTCTCCATCTATTAGTGTCCTCTTTGATTTCTTTCACCAGTGTTTTATAGTTTTCTATATATAGGTCTTTAGTTTCTTTAGGTAGATATATTCCTAAGTATTTTATTCTTTCATTGCAATGGTGAATGGAATTGTTTCCTTAATTTCTCTTTCTATTTTCTCATTATTAGTGTACAGGAATGCAAGGGATTTCTGCTGTTGATTTTATATCCTGCAACTTTACTATATTCATTGATTAGTTCTAGTAGTTTTCTGGTGGAGTCTTTAGGGTTTTCTATGTAGAGGATCATGTCATCTGCAAACAGTGAGACTTTTATTTCTTCTTTTCCAATTTGGATTCCTTTTATTTCTTTTTTCTGCTCTGATTGCTGTGGCCAAAACTTCCAAAACTATGTTGAATAGTAATGGTGAAAGTGGGCATCCTTGTCTTGTTCCTGACTTTAGAGGAAATGCTTTCAATTTTTCACCATTGAGGATAATGTTTGCTGTGGGTTTGTCATATATAGCTTTTATTATGTTGAGGTATGTTCCTTCTATTCCTGCTTTCTGGAGAGGTTTTTTTTTTTTTATCATAAATGGATGTTGAACTTTGTCAAAAGCTTTCTCTGCATCTATTGATATAATCATATGGTTTTTATTTTTCAATTAGTTAATGTGGTGTATTACATTGATTGATGCGGATATTGAAGAATCCTTGCATTCCTGGGATAAAGCCCACTTGGTCATGGTGTATGATCTTTTTAATGTGTTGTTGGATTCTGATTGCTAGAATTTTGTTAAGGATTTTTGCATCTATTTTCATCAGTGATATTGGCCTGTAGTTTTCTTTTTTTGTGGCACCTTTGTCTGATTTTGGTATTAGGGTGATGGTGGCCTCATAGAATGAGTTTGGAACTTTACCTTCCTCTGCAATTCTCTGGAACAATTTGAGTGGGATAGGTGTTAGCTCTTCTCTAAATTTTGGTAGAATTCAGCTGTGAAGCCGTCTGGACCTGAGCTTTTGTTTGCTGGAAGATTTCTGATTACAGGTTCAATTTCCATGCTTGTGATGGGTCTGTTAAGATTTTCTATTTCTTCCTGATTCAGTTTTGGAAAGTTGTACTTTTCTAAGAATCTGTCCATTTCTTCCACGTCGTCCATTTTATTGGCATATAGTCACTGATAGTAGTCTCTTATGATCCTTTGCATTTCTGTGTTGTCTGTTGTGATCGCTCCATTTTCACTTCTAATTTTATTTATTTGATTTTTCTCCCTTTGTTTCTTGATGAGTCTGGCTAATGGTTTGTCAATTTTATTTACCCTTTCAAAGAACCAGCTTTTGGCTTTGTTGATTTTTGCTATGGTTTCTTTTGTTTCTTTTGCATTTATTTCTGCCCTAATTTTTAAGATTTCTTTCCTTCTACTAACCTTGGGGTTCTTCGTTTCTTCCTTTTCTAGTTGCTTTAGGTGTAGAGTTAGGTTATGTATTTGACTTTTTTCTTGTTTCTTGAGGTATGCCTGTATTGCTATGAACGTTCCCCTTAGGACTGCTTTTACAGTGTCCCACAGGTTTTTGGTTGTTGTGTTTTCATTTTCATTCATTTCTCTGCAAATTTTGATTTTTTGATTTCTTCTGTGGTTTGTTGGTTATTCAACAGCGTGTTGTTCAGCCTCCCTATGTTGGAATTTTTAATAGTTTTTCTCCTGTTATTGAGATCTAATCTTACTGCATTGTGGTCAGAAAAGATGCTTGGAATGATTTCAATTTTTCTGAATTTACCAAGGCTAGATTTATGGCCCAGGATGTGATCTATCCTGGAGAAGGTTCCATGTGTGCTTGAGAAAAAGGTGAAATTCATTGTTTTGGAATGAAATGTTTTATAGATATCAATTAGGTCTAACTGGTCTATTGTAGTGTTTAAAGTTTGTGTTTCCTTGTTAATTTTCTGTTTAGTTGATCTATCCATTGGTGTGAGTAGGGTATTAAAGTCTCCCACTATTATTGTGTTATTGTTAATTTCTCCTTTCATACTTGTTATTATTTGTCTTACATATTGCGGTGCTCCTATGTTGGGTGCATATATATTTATAATTGTTATATCTTCTTCTTGGATTGACCCTTGAGCATTATGTAGTGACCTTCTTTGTCTCTTTTCACAGCCTTTGTTTTAAAGTCTATTTATCTGATATGAGTATTGCTACTCCTGCTTTCTTTTGGTCCCTATTTGCATGGAAAATCTTTTTCCAGCCCTTCACTTTCAGTCTGTATGTGTCCCCTGTTTTGAGGTGGGTCTCTTGTAGACAACATATGTAGGGGTCTTGTTTTTGTATCCATTCGGCCAGTCTTTGTCTTTTGGTTGGGCATGCAACCCATTTACATTTAAGGTAATTATTGATAAGTATGATCCCGTTGCCATTTATTTATTGTTTTGGGTTCGAATTTATACACCCTTTTTGTGTTTCCTGTCTAGAGAATGTCCTTTAGTATTTGTTGGAGAGCTGGTTTGGTGGTGCTGAATTCTCTCAGCTTTTGCTTGTCTGTAAAGGTTTTGATTTCTCCTTCATATTTGAATGAGATCCTTGTTGGGTACAATAATCTGGGCTGTAGGTTATTTTCTTTCATCACTTTAAGACATCATCATGTCTTGCCATTCCCTCCTGGCTTGGAGAGTTTCTATTGAAAGATCAGCTGTTATCCTTATGGGAATTCCCTTGTGTGTTATTTGTTGTTTCTCCCTTGCTGCTTTTAATATTTGTTCTTTTTGTTTGATCTTTGTTAATTTGATTAATATGTGTCTTGGGGTGTTTCGCCTTGGGTTTATCCTGTTTGGGACTCTCTGGGTTTCTCGGACTTGAGTGATTATTTCCTTCCCCATTTTAGGGAAGTTTTCAACTATTATCTCCTCTAGTATTTTCTCATGGTCTTTCTTTTTGTCTTCTTCTGGGACTCCTATGATTCGAATATTGTAATGTTTAATATTGTCCTGGAGGTCTCTGAGATTTTCCTCATTTCTTTTAATTCGTTTTTCTTTTTTCTCCTTTGATTCATTTATTTCTACCATTCTATCTTCTAATTCACTAATTCTATCTTCTGCCTCTGTTATTCTACTATTTGTTGCCTCCAGAGTGTTTTGGATCTCATTTATTGCACTATTCATTATATATTGACTCTTTTTTATTTCTTCTAGGTCCTTGTTAAACCTTTCTTGCATCTTCTCAATGCTTTTCTCCAGGCTATTTATCTGTGATTCCATTTTGATTTCCAGATTTTGGATTAATTTCACTATCATTATTCGGAATTCTTTATCAGGTAGATTTGCTATTTCTTCCTCTTTTGTTTGGTTTGGTGGGCATTTATCCTGTTCCTTTACCTGCTGGGTATTCTTCTGTCTCTTCATCTTGTTTAAATTGCTGAGTTTGGGTTGTCCTTACTGTATTCTGGCAGTTTGTGGAGTTCTCTTTATTGTGGCGTTTCCTCACTGTGTGTGGGTTTTTACAGGTGGCTTGTCAAGGTTTCTTGGTTAGGGAAGCTTGTGTTGGTGTTCTGGAGCTGGATTTCTTCTCTCTGGAGTGCAATGAAGAGTCCAGTAATGAGTTATGAGATGTCTATGATTTTGGGGTGACTTTGGGTAGCCTGTATATTGGAGCTCAGGGCTGTGTTCCTATGTTGCTGGAGAATTTGCTTGGTATGTTTTGCTGTGGAACTTGTTGTCCCTTGTGTGGTGCTTGGTTTCAGTGTAGGTATGGAGGCATTTGATGAGCTCCTGTCAATTAATGTTACCTGGAGTCAGGGTTTGGGCTTAAGCCTCCTGCTTCCAGTTATCGGTCTTATTTTTACAGTAGTCTCAAAACTTCTCCTTCTATACAGCACCATTGATAAAACATCTAGGTTAAAGATGAAAAGTTTCTCCACCATGAGGGTCACCCAGTGAGGTTTGCAATGTTACATGGAGAAGAGAAGAGGGAGGAGGGAGTTAGAGGTGACCCGAATGAGATGTGGTGGAATCAATAGAGGAGAGAGCGGGCTAACCAGTAATCACTTCCTTATGTGCACTCCACAACTGGACCGCTCAGAGATGTTCACGGAGGTATACAGAGAAGAGAAGAGGGAGGAAAGAGACAGAGGTGGTCAGGAGGATAGAAGGAGGGAATGAAAAGGAGAGAGACAGATCCAGTCAGTAATCAGTTCCCTAAGTGTTTTCCTGTGTTTGGAACACACAGAAATTCACAGAGTTGGGTAGAGTAGAGAGGGGTTAGGGAGGAGACGCAGGCGACCTGCTGGAGAAAAAGGAGAGTCCGGAGGTGGAGAGAGCAGTCAAGCCAGTAGTCTCGCTCCCTAGTAAAAAGTGGGTACTGAAGATTGGGTTCTTAAAGGTACAAAATTGGTAACAAATACCTAAAAGCAAAAATTAAAAATCTAGAATAGAGTTTGAAGTTTCAAAAATCAATGTTAAAGAAAAGAAGAAGGAAAAGAAAGAGAGAAAAAGAAAAAGAAAAAAAAAAGAGTCCCAAAAGTTATAAAGAAAATATAGGTACAAAATTGATCAGATCAGATCAGTCGCTCAGTCGTGTCCGACTCTTTGCGACCCCATGAATTGCAGCACGCCAGGCCTCCCTGTCCATCACCAGCTCCCGGAGGTCACTCAGACTCGCATCCATCGAGTCAGTGATGCCATCCAGCCATCTCATCCTCTGTCGTCCCCTTCTCCTCCTGCCCTCAATCCCTCCCAGCATCAGAGTCTTCTCCAATGAGTCAACTCTTCGCATGAGGTGGCCAAAATACTGGAGTTTCAGCTTTAGCATCATTCCTTCTAAAGAAATTCCAGGATTGATCTCCTTCAGAATGGACTGGTTGGATCTTCTTGCAGTCCAAGGGACCCTCAAGAGTCTTCTCCAACACCACAGTTCAAAAGCATCAATTCTTCGGCGCTCAGCCTTCTTCACAGTCCAGCTCTCACATCCATACATGACCACAGGAAAGACCATAGCCTTGACTAGGCGAACCTTTGTTGGTAAAGTAATGTCTCTGCTTTTGAATATGCTATCTAGGTTGGTCATAACTTTCCTTCCAAGGAGTAAGCGTCTTTTAATTTCATGGCTGCAGTCACCATCTGCAGTGATTTTGGAGCCCAGAAAAACAAAGTCTGACACTGTTTCCACTGTTTCCCCATCTATTTCCCATGCAGTGATGGGACCAGATGCCATGATCTTCGTTTTCTGAATGTTGAGCTTTAAGCCAACCTTTTCACTCTCCACTTTCACTTTCATCAAGAGGCTTTTTAGCCCCTCTTCACTTTCTGCCATAAGAGTCGTGTCATCTGCATATCTGAGGTTATTGATATTTCTCCCGGCAATCTTGATTCCAACTTGTGTTTCTTCCAGTCCAGCATTTCTCATGATGTACTCTGCATATAAGTTAAATAAACATGGTGACAATATGCAGCCTTGACGTACTCCTTTTCCTATTTGGAACCAGTCTGTTGTTCCATGACCAGTTCTAACTGTTGCTTCCTGACCTGCATACAGATTTCTTAAGAGGCAGATCAGGTGGCCTGGTATTCCCATCTCTTTCAGAATTTTCCATAGTTTATTGTGATCCACACAGTCAAAGGCTTTGGCATAGTCAATAAAGCAGAAATAGATGTTTTTCTGGAACTCTCTTGCTTTTTCGATGATCCAGCGGATGTTGGCAATTTGATCTCTGGTTCCTCTGCCTTTTCTAAAACCAGCTTGAACATCAGGAAGTTCACGGTTCACATATTGCTGAAGCCTGGCTTGGAGAATTTTGAGCATTACTTTACTAGCGTGTGAGATGAGTGCAATTGTGCGGTAGTTTGAGCACTCCTTGGCATTGCCTTTCTTTGGGATTGGGATGAAAACTGACCTTTTCCAATCTTGTGGCCGCTGCTGAGTTTTCCAAATTTGCTGGCGTATTGAGTGTAGCACTTTCACAGCATCATCATTCAGGACTTGGAATAGCTCCACTGGAATTCCATCACCTCCACTAGCTTTGTTCGTAGTGATGCTTTCTAAGGCCCATTTGACTTCACATTCCAAGATGTCTGGCTCTAGGTCAGTGATCACATCATCATGATTATCTAGGTCTTGAAGCTCTTTTTTGTACAGTTCTTCTGTGTATTCTTGCCACCTCTTCTTAATATCTTCTGCTTCTGTTAGGTCCACACCATCTCTGTCCTTTATCGTGCCCATCTTTGCATGAAATGTTCCTTTGGTATCTCTGATTTTCTTGAAGAGATCCTTAGTCTTTCCCATTCTGTTGTTTTCCTCTATTTCTTTGCATTGATCACTGAAGAAGGCTTCCTTATCTCTTCTTGCTATTCTTTGGAACTCTGCATTTAGATGTTTATATCTTTCCTTTTCTCCTTTGCTTTTTGCTTCTCTTCTTTTCACAGCTATTTGTAAGGCCTCCCCAGACAGCCATTTTGCTTTTTTGCATTTCCTTTCCATGGGAAAAGGAAAAAACAAAATTGATAACAAATACCAAAAAGCAAAAGTTAAAAATCTAGAGTAGAGTTTGGAATTTCAAAATACAGTGTTAAAGAAAAGAAGAAGAAAAAGAAAGATAGGGAAAAAAAGAAAACAAAAACAAAACCAAAAACAAACAAAGTCACAAAAATTATAAAGAAGATATAGGCACAAATTGATAACAAATACCAGAAAGCATAAATTAAAGATCTAGAGTAGAGTTTGGAATTTCAGGAATACAATGTTAAAGAAAAGATGAAGAGATAGAAAGAGAGAGGAAAAAAGAAGTCACAAAAGTTATATTTAAAAAAAAGGTACAAAATTGATAACAAATACCAAAAATCTAAAATTAAAAATCTAGAGCAGAGTTTGGAATTTCAAAAATACAATGTTAAAGAAAAGAGAAAAAGAAAAAAAAAGAGTCACAAAAGTTATAAAAAATATATATATGAAGTTTTTTTTTTTTTTAAAGGGTCTTTTATTTATTTATTTATTTTTAACAAAGTAATAGTAGGTTATAAAAGTGAAAATTAAAGGAGTAATAGAGGATTTAAAAAAATTTTTTTTTAATTAAAAAAATAGAAAGAAAGAATGATCATAAAAATAGTAAAAATATATATAGGACTTTCTCTGATATTGTTGTGGGTTCAGTTCATTTTTGGCTAGTTCCTTGTTCCGGCTTATATTTCTCAAGATCTTTAGGCCCCTTCCTATGTAGTTGGTACTAACGACAGGGTTTTAATTTATTGCCTGTCACTTCCACGGCGGTTCCCTCTGTTATAGCTTCCTCTGTTTGCTGGTCTCTTCAGTTTCTGATTTCTGCCCTGATACAAAGGGGGTGTTGTGGACACCCTTTTTTTTTTTTTTTTTAGGCTCACTTGTTCAGTCAACACTGTGGGGAGGGAGGGACGCTGCAAATAAATAACACTGGCGTGTGCTCGCAGTGCCTCAGCTACACTGGGCCTGCCCCCGCTCACAGCGCGTGTAGCCTCCCTGCCCACTCTGCTCAGGCTCTAGGTTCCCCCGCCAGAACCATCCGCAGTTGGCCCTGGGCTGCAGCCCCTCCCAGGTCTAAGCCACTCAAGTTCAGGCACTCCGGTAGTCCTCAGAGGCCCAGACTCTGTTGGGCCTGTATTTTGTGCCCTTCACAGGTTCCAGCAGAGCAGGTGATGAGGTGTTTAGCAAGCGCAGCTTCTGTGACTTATCACCTCCCCGCCGCTTGGTTTTCTAGGTGTACAACTGGCGCACCTTCTCAGGCAGATGTTGGCCGACCAGAGCCCCAATAAGTCTTAGTTAGCAAAGATGCCTGCTTACAGTTTTGTAGATAATGTCTCTCTGGGGCTGCAATTGCCTCCCTCTGGCTCTGGCTGCCTGTCATTGGAGGGGAACGGTCTGCAGCTGGCTATCTCTGTACAGTCCTTTGTTCTGTTTGCGGGCCTGGTGGTGTCTTAGGTTAGGGCTGGCTTTTCGTGTGGTAGATATCCCACAGTCTGGTTTGCTAGCCCAAATTATTTTGCTCAGGTAGCACTCGGGATATTCAGGCCAGACCTTACTCTAAGCGATGCAGCCTGCGCCGCGCCTCCCTTCCCAGCCCCCGCTTGGTAATGGCGGATGCAGGCGTCTGCGTCTGCGCTGCTTCTCCGCTGGGGAAGTTATCATAGGGCTCGTAATCTGTGGGTTTTAACTGTTTATTTATTTTTCCTCCCTGTTATGTTGCCCTCTGTGCTTCCCAGGCTCAGCACAGACTCGGCAGTGAGAATGTTTCCTGGTGTTTGGAAACTTCTCTTTTTTAAGACTCCCTTCCCCGTACCGAGGTCCGTCCCTCCCTCTTTTGTCTCTTTTTTTTTTGTCTTTTATATTTTTTCCTACCTCCTTTAGAAGGCAATGGGTTGCTTTTCTGGGTGCCTGATGTCCTCTGCCGGCATTCAGAAGTTGTTTTGTGGAATTTACTCAGTGTTTAAATGTTCTTTACCCACTCCAGTGTTCTTGCCTGGAGAATCCCAGGGATGGGGAAGCCTGGTGGGCTACCGTCTATGGGGTCACACAGAGTCGGACACGACTGAAGTGACTTAGCATAGCATAGCATAAATGTTCTTTTGATGAATTTGTGGAGGAGAAAGTGTTCTCCCTGTCCTATTCCTTCACCATCTTAGCTCCTCCTGGAATTATTTGCAGTTTTATATAATGAGATAACTAAAGTAATTTGCCCAAAGCCACAGATCCAACAGTGATCAAAGCTAGAAAAGGATTTTGGATTTACCTGGTTCGATCTGATTGTAATCACTAATGCAGGACTTTGGGTGTTAAAAATAATAAACAATAATAACTAAACCCTTTCAATACTATAACAGTAAAGTGACTTGGGATAAATAGGACTCTCAATGACATTTATATCATTGTAGCTTCCCTTGTCCATCTCAGCATGTAGGCAGCTCTTATGTATCAGTGGTAAAGAATCAGCCTCCCGTTGCTAGAGACACAGAAGATATAGGTTAGATCTCTGGGTCAGGAAGATCCCTTGGAGAAAGAAATGGCAACCCACTCCAGTATTTGTGCATGAAGAATCTCTTGGACAGAGGAGCCTGGCGGTCTACAGTCTATGGGGTCGGAGAGTCAAACATGACTGAAGCGCACTTAGCACTCAACATTCTGGGACCAGGTACCCTCCTTACCGTTTCACATGCATTCCTTACTCTAACCCTCACAGAGCTCCTCTAACAGATGTATTATTATTATTCCTCCTTCACATATAGGAAAATTAAGGCCTAGAAAGGTTAATCAGTGGCAGGGCTGAACAATTCAGGGAAATCTGACTCCAAAGCTCACGCTAATATCTATTTTACTCTACTGCCTCCAACTTGCTTTATACCAAAATGTAATGAAAACTTGTGTGTCAGATCATTTTAAAACCAGGGTGCATAACTGATACCCAGGGCTCCCCCTGAAATCCCAGTGGGTAGAAGGACAGGCTTGGCAACCTCCCCTTATATCACTATGGGAAATTTTGATCTTAAAAAAAAAAAAAAATAAACCTCGTGAGAATAAAAACCAAGGATATGGCTCAGAATTACAAAATGGGTGGGGATGATCTATTTTCTACAGGCAATAGTCAAATGGGTCCTAAGGCAGAGAGGGCTGCCATGCGAAGGTGATACAGCATGTAGTGTGTGGGCGTACTCAGTCACCTCTGACTCTTTTCGACCCCTGGACTGTAAGCCATCAGGCTCCTCTGTTCATGGGGTTTCCCAGGCAAGAACACTAGAGCGGATTGCCATCTCCTCCTCCAAGGGATCTTCCTGACCCAGGGATGGAACCCATCTCCTAAGTCTCCTACCCTGTAGGCGGATTCTTTATTGCCAAGCCATGGAACAGCTCATTTCTGGAGAGCTGTCATAATATAGTCATAATACAGAAGGCACATTTAATTGAGTCCCAGACCTGCCACTTACTAATTGCGTGACCTTGGACAAATCACAGCCTCTCAGATTCTCAGTCTCCTCATTCACAAAGAAACAGCGATCACAGTGCCCATCTTGGTCCTCTTTCAGAACCCAATAGAATAACAATATGCAAATCAATTATAAAACTGCAACCATTCTCTTAAAACAGACTTTTAAGCTTTCAGTTATTTTCAGTTCCATGGAGATTTCTTTTAAGTAAAATGACACATCCCTGTTCTGTCTCCCTGCCTCTCTGTGTGCCGTTTTTCCTCAGAAAGTCACAGCAGTTTTCAGTGTTCAGGGATAGAATGTGATTTCTTGGTGATAAATCATTCAAACAAGTGGGTAAAAAAGAGTTCTCTGAGAAAGAGACCAGGATGCTCAAACCAACAGTGAGTGGCACTGGTCACAGATGCTCAGGGAAGCACCACCTCTCACCAGCGGCCTCAGGAACCATGGGAGCGGGGTGGGGGCGGGGGAGGTGGTGGGGGTGGTGGTGGCAGGGAATCCTGCTGTTTCCTCCTGGTTTTCATCTCTGCAGGCTGGTGTTTAAGAAAAGCAAACTCCTTCCCTATTTGCCTGAGGGGGGAGATGCCTAATTACCATGCTTCTGATTTCCCTCTGGAAGGCTGGCGCCAGGGCCTGAACTCAGCTCCACCCCAAAGTCTCCAGAGACACCTGCTCCTGGAAAGCCTTGCTGTCACCCTTCCCCCACCACACACACACACACACCCTTCCCTCCCCCCAACACCCCCCTCCCACGCACACCCTTGAAGACACAGACAGACAAAGCCTGTCGTGTCAGCACCAACCCTGGCCTGTTCAACACCCCGACCCTGAGACTGGGATGGAGAGTCTGGAAGACACTGCTCTGCACAGAACTGGAGCTTTGACCAAGCCTGTTTTAAATATTCCATTCACATGTATATTCTACCACCGCATTGACAGTTTTTCCCTGGTGAGCAGGCCCGATTTTCAAATTTCTTCTCCTTGCTTTTAGAGAGCTTGCCTCATAGAAAAAAGTCTCCCCTCCCCCCAACTCTGCCGGGTAATACCCCAGAGAACATTCCTGACTAAGGCTGTTTCCAGCCTCCATTCCCTGCCCCCTCCTTCTATTGCTTGGAGAAACTATACAGCAAAAACTCAGAAAATATTGCATCCCCCTTAGGAAAATGCAATTTGAATGTTTTAGGGGAAAAAAAAATCACTTCAAAAGCATTTGCTTCTACTCGCCCCCTCCTCCATCAGCTCTCCAGAAGCCCGGAAATGAAGCCATGTTCTCCAGTACAGAAGCCATCAAGGAGCAAACCAACACCCCAGGGACTGCAGCGAGGGGCACTCTGCTACACAAACACCCAGCCACAGCCCATTAACTGGAGCTGGTTTAACAGGATCATGGGGCTTTCCACTGGGCTTCTAACCCCAAGGACTCCCCTTACTTACCAGAGGGAAAGATGCTGCAGACAAGCATCTTTCCTTCTGGCGTCTGCAGGTTTTATCCATATGGTTGCCTCTTCTCTTTCACAAAATGGATAATGTTGATCCTGATGAATAAGAAGAGGCTCCAGGGGCACCTGTTGCTAGCAGCACAGAAATCTATTGCTCAGTTGGTTCTGACCACATGCTATGTTTCCAATTCAGTTTTCTTTATTCTTTCCTTCTCTCTTATTTTTTTCCCTTTCTCCCTTCTCTGCTACCATCTTTTCCTCCTTTTTCCCTTAGAAAGCACAGGAGGTGAGGAAGAAGTAAGAAATAAGAAACTACAACTACAATAAAATTATGACTTGTTTCTTTAGGATTATCAGCTTAAATTAGCCTTTAAAGCTAGTACCAGTCTTGGGCTTCTTTTGTGAAAGATTACAGGTTTCTGTGATTGGGAGAGAAGGAAACCATGGTCCCTAAGCCAGAAGTATCAGCATCACCTGGGCATGTGCTTAAAATGAAGGCTCTCAGTTCCTACCCCAGATCTACTGAACCAGAATCTGCACTTTAACAAGATTTCCAGGTGACTCAAATGCAGGTTAAGGTTTGAGAAGCACTATCTATGGGATGATGACACATTTTATCTTCCTGCCTGTACTTTTCCTCATCATAAATTCACACTAAGTCACAGGAAACTGTTTCTACTGTACAAGCTTAATGGGTCCACTGACAATATACACATAGGATTCTGCACAGGCTCAGAGCTGCAGGAGGCTGAAATGTAGGGAACTGGGAAGGGGCCTATAGGCTCCTGCCTACCTGCAAGTTAGTGCTGCCCAGTAACACAGCTTCTGCTGAGAAAAGACTCCCCAGGGAGACAGGCTACCCCAGGCCTGGGTCTTATCGGCTGCTTCATAGCCTGTGAGGCTCTGCTGATTCCGGCATCATGGAAACAATCCTGGACCAGAAATCAGTAGGTCTGGATTCAACAGTTCAACATTTCATCCTAGTTTGGGACAAGTTACTAGATTTGTGCTCAGCTTCTTTACTTCTACAGTGAGACTATTAATACTAGCTTATCCTGGCACATCAGTTAGTTGTGAGGATCAAATAGCACCTTTCAAAAACTCTGCAAATCGTAGCAATGGTCAATTGTTATTATTAATTAGCATAGAATCATAGAATACTGGAGTGGGTAGCCTTTCTCATCTCCAATGGATCTTCCTGACCCAGGAATTGATCCAGGGTCTCTTGCACTGCAGGCAGATTCTTTACCAACTGAGCTATGAGGGAAGCCCAAGTCAATAGTTATTATTAATTAGTATAGGATCCTAGAATGGAGGTAGCTTCAAATTAGAAGTGAATCAATAGGTCTAATCTCCTTCCTTAAACAGAAATCCCGTCTTGCTAGTAAGAGAAATTACCAACTGATTCTCTCCTTTCAAGCCTATAAACTCTGGAAAAGAAAAAAAAGTAACAAAAATGGATTGGTAGGTGGGTAGACAAGATGGGCAAATGAACATCTATTGAGTATGGACACTGTGTTATGTATTTTCAAATATATCCTATCAATGTGCACCAGAGTGAGAGCACGCAGACATTCTGAGGAAGATGCTGTGATGTACCATCCTCTTCAGGAATGAAGGGTTTTTTCCTTCCAGCTACTGAGAGTGCTGCTGGCAGAAAGCCCTTGATTGTCAGCCTTCTTTGAGAATTAGGCTAAAGAGAGTTGCTTCATCCCAGGCTGTATCCAATGACTGTTCAACACAAGGTATCGAGGCATAGCCCTCTTTCCAACTCAGGATATCTCTGAAGTTTCACCTTATCTGTGGTTTCCTCTGAGACTGCATCAAAGCTCTACTTGTCCCTCTGCTCATTCCTGCTTCTTCCTTTTCCTTCCATTGGAATCCATCCCAAAAGCCTTCCCAATAAACCATCTGCTTAATAATCTGCAGAGCCTGCTCCCCGGAGAACCCAACCTGTGACACATCCTCATACTAATTTCTGATGTTTTGAGCCTATTTTGTCAACGCATTCATAGATACCCTTGAGATCAGAGACTATAAGAGAGTCACAGGCAAACAGAAACTATCCTATCAAAACTGGAAGGAAACCTGGGTATCATTTCATCCAACCATTTCATTTAATAGAAAAGATTGAGTTTAAGTAATTTAGCCAAGGTCGCTTTGCTAATTAGTGGCAGAGCCGAAACCCAAACCCAGGTATCCTGACTAGTGATCCAGTATGTTTGCTATTGCAGTGGCATTGTCTAAGAAAGAGAAAAGGCCTATGTCCTTATCTGACGAAGCACACTCTACAACAACATGCAAAATCAAAGAGTAGCAAAACATTCAATAACAAACCCTCCAGCCCTAATTTTTGGCATGTTTTAAGGAACAGATACATTAATGTTTTAAAATATTGCTGGTTAACTATTTTTCCTTAGGATACATAACCAAATATATAAAGTTGTCTCGGCCAGACTCTACTTTTGATGACATACTTGGGTTGGAAGACAACCAGACAAATTCAACAGGCTCTTTTCTGAGATTTCATAGGGCCAATTGTAGCACAGCTCTCTTTTGTATACTCATAATATCATCTATTGGAGAAGGCAATGGCACCCCACCCCAGTACTCTTGCTTGGAAAATCCCATGGATGGAGGAGCCTGTTAGGCTGCAATCCATGGGGTCGCTAAGAGTCGGACACTACTGAGCGACTTCACTTTCACTTTTCACTTTCATGCATTGGAGAAGGAAATGGCAACCCACTCCAGCGTTCTTGCCTGGAGAAGAATCCCAGGGACGGGGGAGTCTGGTGGGCTGACGTCTCTGGGGTTGCACAGAGTCGGACACAGCTGAAGTGACTTGCATAGCAATAACATCTATGGAGAAGGCAATGGCATCCCACTCCAGTACTCTTGATTCTGTACTGCCCACATTGGATTATGAATATGCTTTATGGTTCTGTCTCTCCAGTAAAATATAAGTTCTTTGCAGTTAAGTGCTGTGGTTATTTACCTGAGTGCTTTCATGTGATCAGCACTGAATTAATGTTTGCCAAATATAGGAATTGAATAAACACCAACATTGAAGTCTCCTCATACTTTCCTCAAAATATCTTTTCCATAAAAGCATTATAGGGTCCATTGACAGATGAATGGATAAAGAAGTTGTGGTACATATATACAGTGGAACATTACTCAGCCATAAAAAGGATTAAATTTGAGTCAGTTCTAGTGAGGTGGATGAACCTAGAGCCCGTTATACAGAGAAAAGTAAGTCAAAAAAACAAATATCATATACTAATGCAAATGGTTCTAAAAAAAATGATACTGATGAACCTATTTGCAGGGCAGGAATAGAGATGCAGACATAGAAAATCCACTTGTGGACACAGCAGGGAAAGGAGAGGATGGGACAAATTGAGAGAGTAACATTGAAATGTATATATTACCATATGTAAAATAGATAGCCAGTGGGAAGTTGCTGAATGACACAGGGAGCTCGACCTGGTGCTCTGTCACAACCCAGAGGGGTGAGATGGGGTAGGTGGTGGGAGGGAGGTTCAAGGTGCAGGGGGCATATGTATACTTATGGCTGATTCACATTGTTCTTTGGCAGAAGCCAACACAACATTGTAAAACAATTGTGCTGTAATTTAAAATGTTTATAAAACAATTTATTCTGTAAAAAAAAAAACAAAAAAAAAAACCTGATAGGGCCTGAGGATCTTACCAGAGTTCAAAGCAGAAAGGGGCTTTAAGAATCATCTTGTGTTAATCATTCAATACATTTTACATATTAGGAAAAGAAGCCAGAGGGCTTAAGAGTTAAAAGATTGTGACCCTATGCTATCAAAGTAATTGGGGGATAAATGCTTAAAAGAAGTAAACAGGATACAAAGTTTTATTAGTCCATACTTTTATTGCCTCCCCTTGGTAAGGTTTTTCGGCTCTTTTTTCTATGGTTTAAATCTCCCTGATAAAACATGCAAATATGCCTTCTGCCCTGATCTTCATGATAAAACTGGAGTATCTGGGCCCAAAGTTACCTTCACAGGTTCCACTTGACAGAATCAGGGTCTTCAGCCATCGATTCTTCAATTCTTCTGCTTATGTGAAATGGGATGGAGCTCAGCTGGGGTGCCTACCTCAAAGTCTTATTAAACAGGGAGCTAATCTGATCAGAGTCTTGCCTTAACTGGGGCTGACTACATTTCCTCAGGATTTTGGTGTCCCTGAGGAGGAGGGGAGTTAGGATGCAGGTCAGAAATAAAAGTGCTTTCACTGAGGCATGGTTTGATTTGCAATTCAATGCAGCAAGGATAAAACAAACAAACAAACAAGCTACTGGGCTGAGGCTGAATGCCATGGGGTCACTAGGTTCTTTTGCAGTAGTGACTATTCAAGCGGTAGGAGGTTGTGGATCTGAGCAGAGAAAGAAGCATTCAAGTGTATTCTCTGTCATTCTGGAGAGAGACGTGACTCCGAGAGGATTGCATCACCAATTTGATTAGCAGGAGAAGCATGGCTAGGAATTGCAGGTGTGATCCTACGCACCGTGTGATTTTCTCAAACACCTCCATCTTCTCTTACTGTTATCTCTGCTGCACTTTATCAAACAGGCTATCAAATCCAAACCAGGTGGAACTGGATAATCATGGAAATGTCATCAGTCTTGTTATTTTTGTTTGTTTGTTTTTGTAATGTTACCAGGTTCTAGAAATCTGCTTGCATAAAAGTTTCCTTATTGTTAGCATTAATAATACAGGCCTGAGAGGCACACAGAATTGGAAGTAGGTCCCTGACAGTAAAGCTGAGAACACAGGGAGCTTGAAATAAAGCAGAGGTTAGATACCCAAAGGAGTGTGAGCCTCAGCAATAGAAAAGGAGGAACTCTAAAACTGAGAGAGGACAGGAAGCGGTATAGGAGCATAAAGAAGACTGCTGCTGCTGCTGCTAAGTCGCTTCAGTCATGCCCAACTCTGTGCGACCCCATAGACGGAAGCCCACCAGGCTCCCCCGTCCCCGGGATTCTCCAGGCATACTTTTGGATTAATTTAAAGTGAGAAACAATTTAAAGATTTTTTCAAATTGTCAACTGATAAAGGAGTAAGTACATAACTTGACTATATGATTATTAAACCCAAGGGATGAAATATTTTCTGCACCATACCAATATCTGATCATAAAACTGGAGGGACTAGTATTAAAATCCCTCAGTGTAGAATATCCTTGAGCAGTAAGAAACACCGTAACTATACTCACCCAATGAATGTGGCCAAAATAACATCAGTTCAGGTCAGTTCAGTCGCTCAGCTGTGTGTGACTCTTCGGGACCCCATGAACCATAGCACGCCAGGCCTCCCTGTCCATCACCAACTCCCGGAGTCCACCCAAACACACGTACATTGAGTCATTGATGCTATCCAACCATCTCATCCTCTGTTGTCCCCTTCTCTTCCTGCCCTCAATCTTTCCCAGCATCAGGGTTTTTTCAAATGAGTCAGCTCTTCACATCAGGTGGCCAAAGTATTGGAGTTTCAGCTTCAACATCAGCCCTTTCAATGAACACCCAGGACTGATCTCCTTAAGGATGGACTGGTTGGATCTCCTTGCTGTCCAAGGGTCTCTCAAGAGTTCTCCAACACCACAATTCAAAAGCATCAATTTGTCTGCGCTCAGGTTTCTTTATAGTCCAACTCTCACATCCATACATGACCACTGGAAAAACCATAGCCTTGACTAGATGGACCTATGTTGGCAAAGTAACGTCTCTGCTTTTGAATATGCTATCTAGGTTGGTCATAACTTTCCTTCCAAGGAGTAAGCGTCTTTTAATTTCATGGCTGCAATCACCATCTGCAGTGATTTTGGAGCCCAAGAAAATAAAGGCAGCCACTGTTTCCACTGTTTCCCCATCTATTTGCCATGAGTTGATGGGACCAGAAGCCATGATCTTCGTTTTCTGAATGTTGAAATTTAAGCCAACTTTTTCACTCTCCTCTTTCACTTTCATCAAGAGGCTTTTGAGTTCTTCTTTGCTTTCTGCCATAAGGGTGGTGTCATCTGCATACCTGAGGTTATTGATATTTCTCCCAGCAATCTTGATTCCAGTTTGGGCTTCCTCCAGCCCAACGTTTCTCATGAGGTACTCTGCATAAAAGTTAAATAAGCAGGGTGACAGTATATAGCCTTGACGTACTCCTTTTCCTATTTGGAACCAGTCTGTTGTTGCATGTCCAGTTCTAACTGTTGCTTCCTGACCTGCATATAGATTTCTCAGGAGGCAGGTCAGGGGGTCTGGTATTCCCATCTCTTTCAGAATTTTCCACAGTTTGTTGTAATCCACACAGTCAAAGGCTTTGGCATAGTCAATAAAGCAGAAATAGATGTTTTTCTGGAACTCTCTTGCTCTTTCAGTGATCCAGCGGATATTGGCAATTTGATCTCTGGTTCCTCTGCCTTTTCTAAAACCAGCTTTAACATCTGGAAGTTCATGGTTCAGGTATTGCTGAAGCCTGGCTTGGAGAATTTTAAGCATTACTTTACTAGCGTGTGAGATGAGTGCAATTGTGCGGCAGTTTGAGCATTCTTTGGCATTGCCTTTCTTCGGGATTGGAATGAAAACTGACCTTTTCCAGTCCTGTGGCCACTGCTGAGTTTTCCAAATTTGCTGGCATATTGAGTGCAGTACTTTCACAGCATCATCTTCAGGATTTGAAATAGCTCAACTGGAATTCTATCACCTCCACTAGCTTTGTTCGTAGTGATACTTCCTAAGGCCCACTTGACTTCATATTCCAGGATATCTGGCTTTAGGTGAGTGATCACACCATCATGACATCAGCTATGATAATTTCACTTAGGCAGAACTTAATGACAGAAGTGTCCAGAATACCTACCTAAATACTGCAAGAAAGTATTATAAACAATTATTTTAAGCTTGACATTTGAATAAAACTTTATGTTTTCCAAATTACTTTTGTGTCCCTCCTGGGTTCTTGTAGTAACTGAGACAGGTATGATAGAATTATTTATCTATTTTGCCATTTTATCTCTTCTCTCTTACTTTTACATTAATTAGTGACAACAACTACATAGGCAGGTTAGGATTCATATTTGCTAATTAGTCCTATGGCATTAGTGACAACAACTACATAGGCAGGTTAGGATTCATATTTGCTAATTAGTCCTATGGCATTGGCTTCATTATAACATAAAGTTCAGAAATTCATTCCAGACATGTGCTTTTGGTAGCCAAGCCACAGTCTATACACAATGGACAATGTACACCATGACATTTCATCCTGAGAAATTCAGGGCATCTGCCTCCTGTCACCATGGATCAGTTCAGGTATATCACTGCAACTAAATACAGACATAGGCGCCAAAGAGGTCCATTAGCATTCCAGTTTAGAAGTCACAATATAACCAGCAGGTATTTCAGACCATATTGAATCAGCCAAATAGGGTATGTTACCCCTTATATGCAGACTTTTGTAGAATCAGATGACACATTCTAATGCAAAGACAGGGAGGCATAAAGGAGAGAAGAAAAAGCTGCCCTTACCCCACTTTTAGTTCACATACATTTGGAGAGAACATATGAAAAGGCAAAATGATAGGATACTGAAAGAGAAACTCCCCAGGTCAGTAAGGGCCCAATATGCTACTGGAGATCAGTGGAGAAATAACTCCAGAAAGAATGAAGGGATGGAACCAAAGCAGAAAGAATACCCAGCTGTAGATGTGTCTGGTGATAGAAGTAAAGTCCGATGCTGTAAAGAACAATATTGCATAGGAACCTGGAATGTCAGGTCCATGAATCAAGGCAAATTGGAAGTGGTCAAACAAGAGATGGCAAGAGTAAATGTTGACATTCTAGGAATTAGCGAACTAAAACGGACTGGAATGGGTGAATTTAACTCAGAGGACCATTATATCTACTACTGTGGGCAGGAATCCCTCAGAAGAAACGGTGTGGCCATCGTGGTCAACAAAAGAGTCCGAAATGCAGTACTTGGATGCAATCTCAAAAATGACAGAATGATCTCTGTTCGTTTCCAAGGCAAACCATTCAATGTCACAGTAATTCAAGTCTATGCCCCAACCAGTAACGCTGAAGAAACTGAAGTTGAACGGTTCTATGAAGACCTACAAGACCTTTTACAACTAACACCCAAAAAAGATGTCCTTTTCATTATAGGGGACTGGAATGCAAAAGTAGGAAGTCAAGAAACACCTGGAGTAACAGGCAAATTTGGCCTTGGAATACGGAATGAAGCAGGGCAAAGGCTAATAGAGTTTTGCCAAGAAAATACACTGGTCATAGCAAACACCCTCTTCCAACAACACAAGAGAAGACTTTATACATGGACATCACCAGATGGTCAACACCGAAATCAGATCGATTATATTCTTTGCAGCCAAAGATGGAGAAGCTCTATCCAATCAGCAAAAACAAGACCAGGAGCTGACTGTGGCTTGGACCATGAACTCCTTATTGCCAAATTCAGACTGAAATTGAAGAAAGTAGGGAAAACCACTAGACCATTCAGGTATGACCTAAATCAAATCCCTTATGATTATACACTGGAAGTGAGAAATAGATTTAAGGGCCTAGATCTGATAGATAGATTGCCTGATGAACTATGGAATGAGGTTCGTGACATTGTACAGGAGACAGGGATCAAGACCATCCCCATGGAAAAGAAATGCAAAAAAGCAAAATGGCTGTCTGGGGAGGCCTTGCAAATAGCTGCAAAAAGAGGAGAAGCGAAAAGCAAAGGAGAAAAGGAAAGATATAAACATCTGAATGCAGAGTTCCAAAGAATAGCAAGAAGAGATAAGAAAGCCTTCTTCAGCGATCAATGCAAAGAAATAGAGGAAAACAACAGAATGGGAAAGACTAAGGATCTATTCAAGAAAATCAGAGATACCAAAGGAACATTTCATGCAAAGATGGGCTCGATAAAGGACAGAAATGGTGTGGACCTAACGGAAGCAGAAGATATTAAGAAGAGGTGGCAAGAATACACAGAAGAATTGTACAAAAAAGAGCTTCACGACCCAGATAATCATGATGGTGTGATCACTGACCTAGAGCCAGACATCCTGGAATGCGAAGTCAAGTGGGCCTTAGAAAGCATCACTAGGAACAAAGCTAGTGGAGGTGATGGAATTCCAGTGGAGCTATTCCAAATCCTGAAAGATGATGCTGTGAAAGTGCTGCACTCAATATGCCAGCAAATTTGGAAAACTCAGCAGTGGCCACAAGATTGGAAAAGGTCAGTTTTCATCCCAATCCCAAAGAAAGGCAATGCCAAAGAGTGCTCAAACTACTGCACAATTGCACTCATCTCACACGCTAGTAAAGTAATGCTCAAAATTCTCCAAGCCAGGCTTCAGCAATATGTGAACCGTGAACTTCCTGATGTTCAAGCTGGATTTAGAAAAGGCAGAGGAACCAGAGATCAAATTGCCAACATCCGCTGGATCATCGAAAAAGCAAGAGAGTTCCAGAAAAACAACTATTTTTGCTTTATTGACTATGCCAAAGCCTTTGACAGTGTAGATCACAATAAACTGTGGAAAATTCTGAGAGAGATGGGAATACCAGACCACCTGATCTGCCTCTTGAGAAATCTGTATGCAGGTCAGGAAGCAACAGTTAGAACTGGTCATGGAACAACAGACTGGTTCCAAATAGGAAAAGGAGTACGTCAAGGCTGTGTATTGTCACCATGTTTATTTAACTTATATGCAGAGTACATCATGAGAAATGCTGGACTGGAAGAAACACAAGTTGGAATCAAGATTGCCTGGAGAAATATCACTAACCTCAGATATGCAGATGACACCACCCTTATGGCAGAAAGTGAAGAGGAACTCAAAAGCCTCTTGATGAAAGGGAAAGTGGAGAGTGAAAAGGTTGGCTTAAAGCTCAACATTCAGAAAACGAAGATCATGGCATCTGGTCCCATCACTACATGGGAAATAGATGGAGAAACAGTGGAAACAGTGTCAGACTTTATTTTCCTGGGCTCCAAAATCACTGCAGATGGTGACTGCAGCCATGAAATTAAAAGACGCTTACTCCTTGGAAGGAAGGTTATGACCAACCTAGATAGCATATTCAAAAGCAGAGACATCACTTTGCCAACAAAGGTTCACCTAGTCAAGGCTATGGTCTTTCCTGTGGTCATGTATGGATGTGAGAGCTGGACTGTGAAGAAGGCTGAGCGCCGAAGAATTGATGCTTTTGAACTGTGGTGTTGGAGAAGACTCTTGAGAGTCCCTTGGACTGCAAGGAGATGCAACTAGTCCATTCTGAAGGAGATCAGACCTGGGATTTCTTTGGAGGGAATGATGCTCAAGCTGAAACTCCAGTATTTTGGCCACCTCATGCGAAGAGTTGACTCATTGGAGAAGACTCTGATGCTGGGAGGGATTGAGGGCAGGAGGAGAAGGGGACGACAGAGGATGAGATGGCTGGATGGCATCACTGACTCAATGAATGTGAGTCTGAGTGACCTCCGAGAGCTGGTGATGGATAGGGAGGCCTGGCGTGCTGCAGTTCATGGGGTTGCAAAGAGTCGGACACGACTGAGTGACTGATCTGATCTGATCTGATCTCTAGAAAAATCAGTTTAAAGAATGATAGGAATCACTCAGTACAACTAATTTTTCAGAAAGAAAAACTGAAAGAAAAATTCTCTTCCTGCTTTCAGGCTTTTGAACATGCTAATAACTGTTTGAAGCATTCTTGTCTATCCTCCTCAGCTTCACCTAAGCCAGTGACTTACAACTCTTCCTTCCCATTAGAATTATTTAACTCATTAAAAATGTTAATGCTGATGGTCTGCTCCCAGAACAATGAAAATCACAGTCTCTGGGTTGGAGTCCTAATATCTATATTTTTCAACCCCACTCCCACTGCCTTGATGTCTCTGATATATAATGATGATTAAAAACTACTGATCGTACAAATGCCTGCTTATCAATGTTTCTTTGAGTATCTACTAGCTATCATTTTTTTTCGGAGTTCTCCACAGTCTAGCTCCTTACGGTCCAGACACTCAACTCTCTGAGTGTACCTCTGTTTGGAGATTTATGCCTTCTAGATGGCTCTCTCAAACATGACCAGAAATTGTTGACTTATTGCTAGCTTTAAAAAAATTTACTCTTGTCCCATGATGGCTCTGCTATTGCATAACCATATTATCAGTCATCTTATTTGTATGAATATGGCTGTATTTTCTTCCCAACCATATTTTTTATGCTTGTGGTGTTGGAGAAGACTCTTGAGAGTCCCTTGGACTGCAAGGAGATCCAACCAGTCCATTGTGAAGGAGATCAACCCTGGGATTTCTTTGGAAGTAATGATGCTAAAGCTGAAACTCCAGTACTTTGGCCACCTCATGCGAAGAGTTGACTCATTGGAAAAGACTCTGATGCTGGAAGGGATTGGGAGCAGGAAGAGAAGGGGACGACAGAGGATGAGATGGCTGGATGGCATCACTGAGTCGATGGACGTGAGTCTGAGTGAATTCCGGGAGTTGGTGATGGACAGGGAGGCCTGGCGTGCTGCAATTCATGGAGTTGCAAAGAATAGGACATGACTGAGCGACTGATCTGATCTGAAACTAGTAGAGCAGATTGCAAGAGTTAGTGTTACCTCTAACAGTTGGCTAATAATTTATTTCCCTTTGGAAATTTACACTGAAAGAATTTAACTCAGCACTATCAGTCAGGGTTCAACCAGAGAAGTAGACCAGTAGGAGATTACATTAAGATAATTATTGTAAGAAATTGGCTTATATGATTGTGGAGGCTAACTAGGCAAGTCTGAAACCTAAAAGGCAGGCCATGAAATCTTTGGCACAAGCTGAAACTAATGTCCACAGGCAGAATTTCTTCTTCATTCTTCATCTGGGAAGTATGGGCTCTGCTCTTGAGGCCTTTCAACTGGTAAGAATCAGGCCTACCCAGATTATCTAGGATAATCTCCTGTATATAAAGTCAATGAATTATGGGCTTTAATCACATCTACAAGATATGTTTATAGCTAATTAATAAAGACTGTAGTCTAGATGAACTGACATTTCAAAAGAACATCATAAGTGCCATGGGAGAGGGCTAACTATTAAAACGTGAAATGTTATCATTGTTAGAAAAAAGGAGTAATTTTACTTCTTGAAACTTCAATTTTATCTGGAAAAAAAATCTAAGCAAATTGGATTTGACTGATTTTATTTGATCAATATTTATTTATTTGTTTATCTGCCAGAAGTGCACTGTTTTAGCCACTTTTATTCATTTCATCAGAAAATCCTATCAGTTCTGCCTTCAAAATATATTAAGAATTCGACTACTGCTCTGTTTACTTTTACCATCCTGCCCAAAATCACTATTTGCTCATTTTTGGACTGTTGTAATAATACCCTTAATCCATGCTTCTCACCTCGTCCCCACTATAATCTCCATATTGTACCTAGTATAAGTCTTTTGAGACTCTAGACAGATCATATTAATTAATTCTTTGGTTAAATGCCCCAATCAATTCCTTTACCAAAGTCAAAACTCAAGTCTTTTCTATGGCCTGTGTGCACCTACTTGATCTGAGCTGATACCTCACTCCTGTCACCCAGCTCTTTTACCCTCCTTTACACTGTTCCAGCATCATTGTTCTCTTCACTTTTGCTCCATCACCCACCAGTATTCCCACAGCAGGGCCTTTACACATACTGTTCTGTCTGGCAAGAATGGGAAATCTGCTTTGTTTTCTCACTTGCTTCAGGTATCAACTAAGTTGTTGCCTTTTCACAGTGATCTTTCTTGGCCACACCTTAACAAACAGCATCCTTTGCAATGTCATAATGCTTTATTCCCCTTTCCGAGTGTTTTTCTTCTTTGTATGTATTACTTGGTCTGCTTTGTTTCCTGTAGTGTCTAGAATAGTACCTGGAATGTAGTAGGCAGTCCAAAAATATTTGTTGAGTGAATGACAGATAGAAAGGTGTCTACTTGTGTGAGTCAGGGGAAAAAAAAAAAAAAACAACTAAATTCTCTTATCTGAGTACTTTACAGTGCTTTTGTGTTGAGAAAAATCCTTCTCTATATCAAATTTGGCATGAAATTTTCTCTGCTTTTTTTCTGTTTTTGAATGTTATTGTGATATTGTGTCTCCCATGACCATTTATTGAAGATGTGTTTCTATGGTTACGGTGTTATTTCCAGTCAGAATCCTGTAGAGGAGAAACCTGAATTTTGTATCCCAATAAGTTAAGATTCCCTTGACATGCTATTAAGATATAAATGGACTTTCACAAATCAGCTTCCTGTGTCACTCACCATAATTAGTTGGGAAGACAGCATGAAAGAGATATTTAGGATTCAACTCCAAAGTTCTGAAAAATGGCATTGTAAAGAAACAGACAAAATGAGTTACTCTCATGTATGCTCATCGGGGAGGGTCCCCGTGAAATCAATCAAGTTTTATTTTGCCACTCACCACTGGGGCCCTGGCATGCTAGCTGTCATTATGCCCCTATCTTTATACCCAAATAAGCTGTGGATTCCTTAGGCTGCTTATTTTGTCTTTTCTATTCTGGGAATAGGGATAAGAGTATAAATGAGTATACCTCTAGAGCCTAATCTACAAGTTTACTCCAGAAAACAAATGAAGTATGGCTAATGTTGACATTTGATGAGTACATGGGGATCTGTGTTAGTACATCACAGAAGAGCTAACCATACAGTTTAGACACATGCCTTAGTATCTTAGCTCAAGTTTTACATGTTTAGCTAGCATAGAGAACCTCCAAGAAGACAGAAAATTTTATATTTATTCTTGTCTCATTTTGCCTTTTGGTGCCCCTCTCTGTCTTGGCTATACTTATTCCCATCCATCTTCAATCGGACTCCTATTGCTCATAATATGCCTAAAGGGTGAACCATATACAGTCCTTTTTGCGAAATTATGAAAATGTGAAAACATTTATGTATTAATAGCTATGCAGATATCTTCATATAACCTTTAAAATGAGGAACATTGCAAATGCAAATTAATTTTCATATGCATGGCTCAGATAAGATGATTGTTTCATGTCCAACCTCAGTTTTATAAAGATCTCAAAGTTAGTGTCATTATAATCACTGAAAAGAAATTTAGGTGTTTATTGAAATATCAACAAAATATGGCAAAATAAATTACATTTTAAAACATAGAACCTATATGCTGTGCCTTACAGGGACTCTGTATGATAGCTTTGTCCATAAGCTAACACTGCTTGCTCAAGCCTGTCCTCTTAACACATTTAAAAACAAAAATGTTCAGGACTTATTATGTCCCCAGAGTACATGATATCCTTGAAAGACTAAACTTTATTTATTCATTCAACCAGAATTCACAGAAATATATACCATGTACTCTAATAAGAAGAAGAACTGGCCTCTGAGTTGAAGAAAATCAACATATATTGTGTGTACTCTGGAACAGGGTAGGGAGATATGATGCAATCAGCGTGTTATTGAGCAAGATGTGACAAATTCTAGGAATGAAATAAGTGTATAACGTCATGAAAGTTTCCAATCTTTCTGGATAACTCAATTACTCATTTTCTTGGTGAAGAGCCTCATTGACTCTTCATCATTAAAATTTCTTCTCCACTACCCCTTCCAAATTGAAAAAATCCAAGGCACAACTTCAACCTGAGTTTTAAGATCCACCTTTTTGCAGATGTATTTTATGATTAAATTGCTCTGTCTGTCTGACATAGGTCATTAGTTTCTTGACTAAGATCTATGCCTTTTTCTAAGTCTGTCCCTGCACTAAGTAGCTGCTATTTCACAAATAATAAATTTAAAATGGTGATGACACTCTGAGCCTTCAAGATCTACTCACTGGCTTCTAAAACACAGCTTTCATTTCTTTTGCTGGTGAATATGGCAGATGCCTCTTAGAGTAATTGAAAAAGTTAGTTTGGCTGTTCTAACCAACATTTTAAAAAGACTGAATGAGACTAAACAGAACAAATGATTAGGTGAAGTGATTTCCTGGAACTGTAGAGATTGAGTACAAAGAGTTATGGCACTTATCTGGGTCCAAGAAGGGTAGAGCTGTTTGGACTATTATTTAATCAATTATGGATGAAAGGGAAATTCTGCTTAATGAAATGGACTGAGTCACACACAGTTGGCTCTGGAGCATGTCCCTTTCAGAAAGTGATTTGGGAGCTATATTTGCAATTCTCTCAGCCAAAACGGCCTCAGACTCCTAAGGCCTCCTTAGGAGCTCACCTAATGTAATGTCCTGAGGTTGAAATATTAATACTGAAAACACTACAGGTCACATGTGGCTTGAAAGCTCTGGTGGGCAGAACTGCACCAAAGTCACTTGAAGTAGACAGGACAAGCCTAAGCATACTCCTACCCAGCTTGTCAATCTCCTCTGACTTCATGTTCGCCTCAAAGTTATGGTTGTTTTGAAATCATCACTCTTGTTTACTTCCATACAAGGCTGGCCATGTGTGTATGTAGTAGCCATAGCTATTATAATGTTAATATGTAGTCAGAAAGCCAAATGTTTGGATTAATAGATGAAGAATTTAGACAAATACCCAGTTGCTTCTAAGTTGCTGTTGGGTATCAAATAACCAAGAATTTGACTTTCTCACTACATTTATCAGTTTTAGTCAGTCATTGAATTGCATTCCAATTAAATATTGTTCATACTGGGACTCATTCTTATTTTCCCTTTTTTTATATTGCCAGATATTTGATTATACTTATTGCCTAAGCTCTGTAGACTTAAACATGGTTGTATCCATATATTTACTCATATGCTTTGACCAAATAGATATTTTAAAGAGTAGATGACTAAAATTATGTTTCTAAATTAAATCATCAAGTAACATTTAGATTTAATGTAATACAATATTGATTATGAAGGTCATAAAGGCATAACTCTATTATGTACACTTCTAATTTGTGTAATTTGTACAAATAAAATTTATATGAGCAGACCTTCGGCAATGGTAACCCAGAACTTTGTGCATATGGATATGATGAGAAGGCGTTTAGACTGCTGCCAACTCCAGGTTTGTTATATAACATTTGAAACTGACACAGCTGCAGCATGCTACAGACCTACATATTCCTGAGGGTTCCTTTTCCACTGCGATGGCACCAGCTGTATGGAACCTGCATGAGTCACAGGTTATGCTAGAAAAAACAAATGTCTGGAGGAGCAATTCTCCTTAAATGGAGAAGGTGCTTCACGCTTGTGATTGTTAATGCTTCAATACATCATTTCAGTGTCACTCTACTAGATTACTATGAACTAGTACATTTCATTGGAGAAGGAAATGGCAACCCACTCCAGTGTTCTTGCCTGGAGAATCCCAGGAACAGGGGAGCCTGGTGGGCTGCCGTTTATGGGGTCGCACAGAGTTGGACATGACTGAAGTGACTTACCTTACTTTACCTTACCTTAATGTTCTTCATATGTGGTTTATGAATGATTGAAGATTCTCGTTGGAATAGCACATCTGCTCCCAGGTGAAAATAAAAACATGACAACCTCTCAGGTAAGAATAGCCACTAGGTAACATTAAGAAGCATTCAGATAATAGCTGCCACTTTGATAGAAGTGGCCCATCAACTAGATGACATGGCTAAGGGCTTTATGATAATGGTTATGTTAGAAAAATCAGTCCCAAACAACAGACAATTGTCTCTGTCCAGTTACATATCTTGGAGAAGGCAATGGCATCCCACTCCAGTACTCTTGCCTGGAAAATCCCATGGATGGAAGAGCCTGGTAGGCTGCAGTCCATGGGGTCGCTAAGAGTCAGACAGGACTGAGCGACTTCACTTTCACTTTTCATTTTCATGCATTGGAGAAGGAAATGGCAACCCACTCCAGTGTTCTTGCCTGGAGAATCCCAGGGACCGGGGAGCCTGGTGGACTGCCATCTATGGGGTCGCACAGAGTCGGACATGACCGAAGTAACTTAGCAGCAGCAACAGCAGTTACATATCTGTACAGTCTGTTATTGTGACATTTGGTTCAATTAATTTTGGTTGAATTTGACCTAACCTGGTGTAATTTTAGTAAAAGTTGTGTCTACTAATGATCAAAAAAAACATCTTCACAGGGGAAGCTTGGTCAAACAGTCAAAAAAATAATTCATTAACATCATCTCTACTGTTTAGGTCTTCAAATACTTGCCAAATTAAGAACAAAAGAGAAATGATTTTTATATGTGCCATGCCTTTTCTTATTACCTGCTAAAACTTACCCCTTTTGTTCTCTTGTGTGCATTAGTCCTTTCTGACTCTTTGTGACCTCATGGACTGAAGCCTGCCAGGCTCCTCTGTCCATGGAATTCTCTGGGCAAGAATACTGGAGTGGGTAGCCATTCCCTTCTCCTGGAGATCTCCCCAACTCAGGGATCAAACCCAGGTCTCTCACATTGCAGGTAGATTCTTTACCTGGAGATTCATCTGAGCCATCAGGGAAGCCCCTTTTGCTTTCTGGTCTAGCAATAAAAAAGAAAAAATATAATATGAATCAAAACTTAATAATGTATTAAATGTATATATATTCTAAGAAGCTGTACTATGTTGGCTGTATTCTTAATAATGCCTGCTTGTGACCCCATTAAATAGTGCTGTGCTTGCCAACATTTCCTTCCCAAACCAGCCATCCTTGTGGCCTGGAGGCCCTATCACAATTCCCAGGAAAGCTGAGATATAATTAAATTTTCTTATTAACTCCCAGAAAGTTCATGGGGTTTATTCATTCATTCAACAAGTATTTATTGAGCACAAGATACTGGCCATACAGAATACTGAAAAAAATTCATACAATTCCCCTGACCTCCTGGAGGATTTTTCTAATGGGAATTTGGATGAAATCAGACCTGCCAGCTTCCTAGGATTGATTGGAACCTGTAGAGCCCTGAACAGGATTCCTCACTAACTTCACAAATCTCTCCTCAAATAGCTGATCCAAATTCCAGTGGAGATCCTAATTTTTTGGAGCTTAGAGACTCTGGAATGGACCTGAGATGGAGAACTTTGTCTTAAAAGAACCAGAAGTGTGGAGGATATAATACAGTCTTCCACTCTCTTTCATTGTTACTCTGATTGTTTTGGTGAAGTGGACTCTCAGGGATGTGTGCAGTTGTCCATCCAAAATAAAATAAAAAAACAACAAAAAAGAAGCAAAAAGAAGATAAAAAAAAATTCATTAAATACATTTCTTCTTGGAATTCTCTGGTGGCTCAGTGGTAAAGAATCCTCCTGCCAATGCAGGAGACACAGGTTCAATCCCCCACATGCCATGGAGCAACTAAGCCTGTGTGCTGTATCCATTGAGCCTGTGCTTTAGAAACCAGGAGGTGCAACTGCTGAGCCCATGCACCCCAGATCCCTGTGCTGTGCAGTAAGAGGACCCACTGCAATGAAAAGCCTAGAGGCTTTTCAATGAAAAGCCTCCAACTAGAAAGGAGCCCCCGTTCACCACAACTGCCCCCGTGCAGCAACGAAGACCCAGCACAGCCAAATATGTGTGTGTGTGTACTTTTTTTTTTCTCCTTGTAGTTCTCAGGTGCAGTATCAGAGTAGTATGGAAACTTTGTTCTTGCTGTCTAGAATCTCAGGAATTATTAGTTTGACTGACAGCACAGCCCAATTCTACTCCGGTATGTGAGACTTGAAATACAGTGTCTTATACAATTTCCATGTGCAATATTTGTTTCTGCACAGATCAACTGACCTGAAGTTGGCCATTGGCTATGGGTTTCTGGTACATGATACCCTTTCCAGATGTTTCCATAACACCAAGTAAGGCTTCTGTCTAGACCTCCCTCTGAAATTGCCTCCAGATTGGGTTCATAGAACATATTCATTACTTATTCTAATAAAATTTCTATTTTTATGTTTAATTTTAATTTTCTGCAAAGCAAACTTTCAAAGAATTTGAGGTTTTAAAGTACTGTTTTTGAATTGTTTTTAAAATTCCCAGTAGTAATATAAAATATTAAGGCAAAATTTTTTGTTTGTTTTGAATCCCCTAAACACTGTTATTAGAACAGTGTTTATCAGTTATTAGAACACTGATCTTTATTAAAATATGAGCAATACATATATTTAAGAGAGATTTAGAAAGTTTGAAACAAAATTGTGAGGAATGTTGCTATATAGACAACAGCAAAACAGTGCCAATGGTATGAAAAGGTGAAAACCGCTGACCAATGTGTACAAACTTCTATAAAGATTCAGGGGTAGACGCAGACATTACCCATGTTGTTCAGCTGTTAGGTTGTGTCCAACTTTTTGTGATCGCATGGACTGCAGCACGCCAGGCTCCTCTGTCCTCCACTGTCCTGGAGTTTGCTCACATTCATGTCCATTGAGCTGGTGATGCTATCTAACCATCTCATCTTTTGCTACCCTCTTTTCCTTTTGCCTTGAATCTTTTTCCCAGCATCAGGATCTTTTCCAATGAGTCAGTCTTTGCATCACGGGACCAAAGTATTGGAGTTTAAGCTTCAGCGTCAGTCCTTCCAATGAATATTCAGGGTTGATTTCCTTTAGGATTGATTGGTTTGATCTTCATACAGTTCAAGGGACTCTTAAGAGTCTTCTCCATTATGCATATAGCCCCTGAAAAGTTTGGGGAATCTATGAAGACTACATAAATTTGTAGTGCTTGACAAGAAGGTTTTGACACCCCAGAAATGACTGGGAGGCATTTTGTAAAGGTTATTTGAGAATGCCTAGTCGGACACGACTGAAGCGACTTACCAACAGCAGCAGCAGATCTTAAATATACAGCCCTTGATCCACAACTTGAAATTTGCTTTTATAAAGAGATTCAAGTCCCGGATGAGCTATCCTTATCACTTCTAAGTGTTCTAAAGTCTAAATCTAAGGTCCAGAGTGCACATCAACTGTTACCATTGACAAGTGGTTGAAGAGTTCTGTGAGAGAGTTGCTTTGCCAAGAACATGTATTGATCTGGCCACATGACACAAAGCCATCTCAAGTCTCCTTTCTGCTCAGTCTCTCCTCTATTAATGTCTCCTCATTGGGGGCCTCAAGAACAGCTGCTATTGTGTTGGTGCAAGGAGTCTATCTATAATGACCTTCTTAGAGCCAGGAAGCTGTGTGCCTGTGAACCACCCAATTATATCACAGGCTAGACAGCATCTTCTATTGGCTCTGGTGAATGGGCTGGGAAGCAAAAGGATAAATCTCTATGATTAATCTCGATTGTTGTACAGGAGCAAAAATGACCCCTAACCCCACCCTAATTTTCTTTTTCATTAGCCTCCTGATACTATCTCCTGAATAACATTGAAAGTAAGCAGCCTATAAATATTGCACAAGTTTCCAATACTAAAAGCTAATAAAGTTTATTATACTTATAAAATAAATAGAAGAAATGTTTTCAGTTTCCTATTTACAGATCTCTGAGGAGATTCCAGGTATAATTTATTGCTTCAATTTTAAGCATGTAGTATTCCTTAACACACACGCTCTCTTCTTTTGCTCATTTTCCTCTTTGGTATTTTATGTCTCAACACAACACGTAAGTGATGGGGTACAGACAATGTCAAGCCTTTTGTTACAAACTCTTATTTTTGCTACATCTCCTTAATTACCTCTTTAAAGATAATTTTTTCATAAGTTTGCACTTTCTCTCTGTTTATGTTTCCATTTTCTTCCTCTTTAGTTAACAAATAGACTTTCTTTCAATATATTGAAGCTTCTTCCTACCCCATGCTTGCATTCTGGAATCACCACCTGTGTAGCCATGTCCTCATAAATTTGTGAGATTAACATATGGCTGCTAGTCTGCAATTGAAAATAAAAAAATGTCCGTTTATAGTAATGCCCAGACTTTGTAATTGCTTCATATGGAAGAAAAGGTTCCGGGTATTCAATGAATAGACACTGGATTTCAAATGCTTAAAAAAGGGGGGTGGGGAGGTGTTTAGATAAACCTCTGGTTCCATAGATGCTCTGCTTATTGATTATCCAATACTGTTCACAGGTTCTGGAAACCTGGTCTTTCCCTGATTATAAAAATGGCACTGACTGTGTAGAATATCTGGTGTATCAGGTATTTCATTCACACCACTCACAATTTCATTATTTCTCAGGTGCTGCATTTTGAAAACAAGTTTGGACTTGAATTATCACCCTATATTTTTGGAATCAAAGTGCATTTACCATTTCCTTAATTAATTGCATTTTACTCCACACCATATCCTGCAAGGCAGCAGTAGCAGCAGCATCTTAGCTACAGGGTGAGATGGCAGAGAATAATGTTGTGTTCTTTTATTTATCATAAAGACCAAAGGAAAAGGAGGCCATCTGAGAATGATGGCTAAAGTTGTTAGAAGTTCAGGTTTCTGCTGAGTGAAGCTTATAAAATGTAGATGTGTCTTTACCCATGCCTTTTATAAGACAGTTCTTTATATTCACATATGGAAAAGCATGGTGCAAAATAAAGAATACTATTTTAGAGCATTTATGAGTTCAGTTCAGTCATTCAGTCAAGTCCAACTCTTTGCGACCCCATGGACTGCAGCACGCCAGGCTTCCCTGTCCATCCTCAACTCCCAGAGCTTGCTCAAACTCATGTCCATCGAGTTGGTGATGCCATCCAACCATCTCATCCTCTGTCATCCCCTTCTCCTAAGTGCCTTGTTAATTATTATTTTAAAATATCTGACATTGGGTATTTTGTATTGGGGCTTACTACGTGGCAGAAGTTGAGATACATACACACTTTCTCATTTAAATTTTGTAAGAAAACTAAGGAAAAAACTAGTGTACCATTTACAGAAGAGGAAAAATGGGATTCAAAAAGGTGAAGTAGCTCACTGAAGGTCACATAAGTTCTGGATGGTGAAGCCAGGTTTAAAACTCAGTTCTATTTGACTCCAAATCTGTGCTTTAACCAGATGTAATTTTAAAAGCCCTGTATTGAGTCACTATATAGTTTTCAAGGTAACTGTTTTTTAAGATTCTATGTAAGCATTTGAAACTTGTTTGATTTTTTTTTTTTTTAACTTGGGGGTTTTGTTTGAGTGAAAGAAATCTGGATAAAACCTTGGTATTCTTGATCTTTTATTAAAGTGACATTATACTTTTGTAGCACAGGTTATATAAACAAGAGAAATATTAATAATCAAACATACATTGACTTTATATTAGCCTGTAAAACTTTTTATTTCTGAAATTTAAGACATTTTTCCCTAAAACTTTAGAGATAGAATTCTTTGAGATCTATTCCAAAATGCTTCATTTATCTTGTCTAACCAAGGTATTAGCTCTCTGCTCAGTAATGTTCTTCTCAGATCAGATCAGATCAGATCAGTCGCTCAGTCGTGTCCGACTCTTTGCGACCCCATGAACTGCAGCACGCCAGGCCTCCCTATCCATCACCAGCTCTCGGAGGTCACTCAGACTCACATTCATCGTGTCAGTGATGCCATCCAGCCATCTCATCCTCTGTCGTCCCCTTCTCCTCCTGCCCTCAATCCCTCCCAGCATCAGAGTCTTCTCCAATGAGTCAACTCTTCGCATGAAGTGGCCAAAATACTGGAGTTTCAGCTTGAGCATCATTCCCTCCAAAGAAATCCCAGGTCTGATCTCCTTCAGAATGGACCGGTTGGATCTCCTTGCAGTCCAAGGGACTCTCAAGAGTCTTCTCCAACACCACAGTTCAAAAGCATCTATTCTTCGGCGCTCAGCTTTCTTCACAGTCCAGCTCTCACATCCATACATGACCACAGGAAAGACCATAGCCTTGACTAGGCGAACCTTTGTGTTCTTCTAGATGTCCTGAATTTGAGTAAAAATATAATATGCTTTATTTAAACTATTGGTCTTAAAGAGCAT
The DNA here is from genome assembly GCA_935064755.1 of Tragelaphus eurycerus. NCBI lineage: Eukaryota > Metazoa > Chordata > Mammalia > Artiodactyla > Bovidae > Tragelaphus > Tragelaphus eurycerus. Next base: position 11,801,912 of record CAKXYN010000018.1, read on the forward strand.
TGATAGGCAGCATAAATATTGTAATTCTTAATAAGTTATCAACCTTTTAAATTAAACACTCAAAGTGTTCAGTTGAGTGTAAATACATTTCTGGTTTTGCATTTTTTTGTTTTCCTTTTTTACGACACAGAACTATTCTTCAGCTAAACTGGTAGTTTTCCTTCATTTGGAATGTCTTTTCTTTTGTTAATGCCCTTCCATTATTTACGTCTTTTTTGTTCTGCTTTGACTTTTCATAATTTGTTTTTGTTGTTCAGTTACTTAGTTGTATCCAACTCTTTATATATAGAACTATTTTGTTCTATAGTTGTTTGTCCAAACCTCAAAACAAGGCTTGCTCCTTTTTCTCTCCCCCCAAATTTTTAATTAATTAAATTAATTATTATTATTTTTTTTACTATATCACTTAGTTTTCAGACCAGACTTTACTTTTAAGAACAATTTTAGATTTACAGGCAATTTAAGGAGATAGTACAGAGTTCTCATATGCATCACACTCAATTCCCCTGGTTAACATCTTATCTTAATGTGGACATTTGCCACAATTAATGGGCCAGTATTGATATGCTAGTATTAATAAAGTCCTTTAGTTTATTCATATTTCCCTAGTTTTTACCAAATGTCTCTTTTTTTCTGTTCTAGAAATATGTCTGTTCCACAACAATACCATATTACAGTTTTCATATATCCTTCAGTTCAGTTCAGTTCAGTTAGGTCGCTCAGTCATGTCCCACTCTTTGCGACCCCATGAATCGCAGCATGCCAGGCCTCCCTGTCCATCACCAACTCCCGGAGTTCACTTTGACTCACATCCATCGAGTTGGTGATGCCATCCAGCCATCTCATCCTCTGTCGTCCCCTTCTCCTCTTGCCCCCAATCCCTCCCAGCATCAGAGTCTTTTCCAATGAGTCAACTCTTCGCATGAGGTGGCCAAAGTATTGGAGTTTCAGCATTAGCATCATTCCTTCCAAAGAAATCCCAGGGCTGATCTCCTTCAGAATGGACTAGTTGGATCTCCTTGCAATCCAAGGGACTCTCAAGAGTCTTCTCCAACACCACAGTTCAAAAGCATCAATTCTTCGACATTCAGCCTTCTTCACAGTCCAACTCTCACATCAATACATGATCACAGGAAAAACCATAGCCTTGACTAGATGGACCTTTGTTGGCAAAGTAATGTCTCTGCTTTTGAATATGCTATCTAGGTTGGTCATAATTTTTCCTCCAAAGAGTAAGCGTCTTTTAATTTCATGGCTACAGTCACCATCTGCAGTGATTTTGGAGCCCCCCAAAATAAAGTCTGACACTGTTTCCACTGTTTCCCCATCTATTTCCCATGAAGTTATGGGACTGGATGCCATGATCTTCGTTTTCTGAATGTTGAGCTTTAAGCCAACTTTTTCACTCTCCACTTTCACTTTCATCAAGAGGCTTTTTAGTTCCTCTTCACTTTCTGCCATAAGGGTGTGTCATCTGCATATCTGAGGTTACTGATATTTCTCCCAACAATCTTGATTCCAGCTTGTGCTTAGGCTATGGTAAAGAATCTGCCTGCAACGTGGGAGACTCAGATTCAATCCCTGGATCAGAAAGATCCTTTGGAGAAGCAAATGGCTACCCACTCCGTTATTCTTGGCTGGAGAATTCCATGGCGGAGGAGCCTGGCTGGTTATGGTCCATTGAGTGGCAAAGGGTCAGACACAACTGAGCAACTAGCACTTTCAACACTTTAGGCTTGGTTTTGATAACCTTGGCAGTTTTGAGGAGCACTAGTCAAGTGTTTTATTGAATTCTCCTGTAGTAAAATTTGTCTGTTTTTCTGATGGTTAGACTGGGGTTATGCATTTTGGAGGATGGAAAACCTGAGATAGAGTGCCAGTTTCTTCACATCATATCAAAATATTAGTCACTCAGTCATGTCCAACTCTTTGTGATGCCATGGACTATAGTCCGCCAGGCTCCTCTGTCCATGGAATTCTCCAGCAAGAATACTGGAGTGGGTTGCCATTTCCTTCTCCAGGGGATCTTTCTGACCCAAGGAATGAACCCGAGTCTCCTGCATTACAGGCGGATTCTTTACAGTCTGACCTACTAGGGAAGCCATATCATATCAAAGATACATACTATTAGCATGTTTCATCACTATTGTTATGATCTTGTTCATTTAGCTAAAGTATTATTGTTTTTCAGGTTTTTCCACTCTAAAGGTACTGCCTTTCTTCCCCTTTCCAACTTGTGTTATTCAGAAGGAAGTCACCATGTGCTGCCCACACATAGGGAATAGGAATTTATGGACCCTCCTTGAGGGCAGATTATCTACATACACTTTTTGGAATTCTTTTTAAAGAGATATTTGTCTTTTCTCTTTATTAATTTACTCATTTATTTACATCAGTACGGACTTATGGATATTTCTTTTCTATTTTGTGTTATAGTCCAAAAGCACTTTTATTTCCTCAAATTAGGGCTTCTTTCAGTTGGCCTCTGTGTCTCTTCAATATGTTTCCATCAATGTAAGGGTGTTGTTTGTGTTTTGAGCACTCCTTTACTTCCTGTACTATAAGAATCTCCAGGCATATCTTTATGTTCTGCCTCAGTACTAGAATCAGCCACTTTTCCAAGTATCCCTGGTTCTTCTTACTGGAAAATGCTGTTAGAGGACAAGATCTGGATGCTAAGTATGATCATGTCACTGGTATGTCACTGTTGATAGATACTGTCATCTGACATAGCAAAGAAATATGTCTGTATCTTAACCCATGTATTGATATATAAATGTATCTATAATTATTTCTATATGTAATCATCTATATCTGTTTTGAGCTAAATGTAGGTTCATACTGATGTCTCCAGCTTTAATACATTACCACATGGATTATTCTAGCCTCCTCCTCCTGTTTATCTAGATCTTCCCACTCGAATGTTGAGAAACCTGGTTCCCACCAACCACCATCCACTTACTTATTTGATTCCAGTCGTTTCAGACTTGTTAACCCATACTGCTATGGGACATAACTGTATCAACCAAAGTACAGAGCTTATGTGAAGTTCTTTTTGCCTCTAGTCTGATAGACTCTCTTCATTTACAAAGTTGCTTAAGTCAGCACTTTTCCACCCACTCTTTTCAGGCTTCTTTCATACATTAATAAAACAGGTCCACTTGTCACAATCTGCAGTCCTTTATGAGGTTTACTAAACTCCTAAACTGTTTTTTTTTTTTTTTTTAATTTGCATACATTAATGTTCATTCTTTGTGCTGTAAAGTTTTACAAGTTTTTTTAGAAAAGACTTAATATCTAGTGTCATATACAGGAGTTTCACTGCCATAAAAATCTCCCACATTCTACCTTTTCAACCCTTCTACCCTTCCCCCAATTGCCTGGCAACCACCGATGGCTCTAGTGTCTCTATAGTTTTATCTTTTATAGAATGTCATATAATTGGGATCACATGTAATTTTTTCAGGTTGGCTGTCTTCACTTATCCATTTGCATTTAAGTTTCCCCCATGTCTTTTTTTTTTTCATTCAATAGGTTTTATTTGTATATCTAATATAACGAAATAATACATCTAATTACATCTCATTAGATTTTGATCTGAGAGTACTCGAGATAAATTACATTATGAATATAATTAAAATCTTAAACTAAGAAATAATGACCTTACAAGAGGGCTAAAATCAATCTCCCATGTCTTTTTTATGGTTTGGTAGCTCATTTCTTTTTTTCCTAAATAATGTTCTATTTTATGAATATTCCACAGTTTGTTTTTCTACTCACCTGTTGAATGACATCTTGGTTACTTCTGTTTTTTGGCTATTATGAATAAAGTTGCTATAAATATTTGCATGCTGGTTTTTGTGTGAATGTAGATTTTCAAATGAGGGTAAATATCTTGGAGTGTGATTGCTGAGTCATATGGTAAGACTGTATTGAGATTCATAAAAAACTGCCAACCTGTCTTCCAAAGTAGCTGTACCATTTTGCATTCCCAGCAGCAAGGAATGAGAGTTCCTGTTGCTCCAAATCCTCATGGACATTTGGCATTGTCACTGTTTTGGATTTTAGCAGCTGTGTAATGGTATTTCATTGTTGTTTTAATTTGCAGTTCCCTGATGCCTTATAATGTATCTTTTTATATGCTTATTTTCGATCTGTATACCTTATTGGTAAGGTGCCTATTCAGATCTTTTGCTCATTTTTTAATTGGATTGTTTGTTTTCTTATTGCTGAATGTTAAGAATTCTTTTTATATTTTGGTTACAAGATCTTTACTAGATATGTAGATATGTTTTTTATGAACATTTTCTGCCAATCTGTGGTATGTCTTTTCATTCTCTTAACAGTGTCTTTTATAGAGCAGAGATTTTAAATTTCAATAAAATCCAGCTTATTTTTTTTTTCTTTAATAGATCTTACTTTTGTTGTTGTTTCTAAAAACTCATCACCAAACCAAGTGTCACCTAGGTTTTCTCTTATGTGTGCTTCTAAAAATTTTGTAGTTCTGAATATTACACTTAAGTGTATGTTCCATTTTGAGTTAATTTTTTGTGAAAGTGTAAGACCTGGACTTCCCCAATGACTCACTGGAAAAAAATTTGCCTGCAATGCCAGAGATACAGGTTAGATCACTGAGATGGGAAGATCCCCTGGAAGAGGAAATGGCAACACACTCTAGTACTCTTGTGGATAAAATCCCACAGACAGAAGAGCCTGGCAGGCTATAGCCCATGAGGTAGCAAGGAGTCAGACATGACTGAACATGCAAGGTCTATGTCTAGGTTAATTTCTTCTGCAAATGAACATTCAATTGTTCAACATCATTTGTTGAATAGACTTCATCTCATCTCTATTAAATTGCCTTTCTGCCTTTTCAATGATCAGTTGACAATATTTCTGGGCTCCCTATTCTGATCTATTTGTCAATGTACCCATTATTTCATAAAAGCAGTGTCTTGATAACTATAATTTTATAATAAGTCTATAAAACAGAAAGTTGGATAGTGTCAGTCTTCCAGTTTTGTTCTTCTTTAACCAGAGATAAAATTGCCAACATCCCTTGGATCATCAAAAAAGCAAGAGAGTTCCAGAAAAAACATATACTTTTGCTTTATTGGCTATGCCAAAGCCTATGACTGTGTGGATCAAAACAAACTGTGCAAAATTCTTGAAGAGATGGGAATACCAGACCACCTTACCTGCTTCCTGAGAAATCGTATGCAGGTCAAAAAGCAGCAATTAGAATTGGACATGGAACAATAGAAAGGTTCCAAATTGGGACAGGAGTACGTCAAGACTGGGTACTGTCACCCTGCTTGTTTAACTTATATGCAGAGTACAACATGTGAAATGTCTAGCTGGAGGAAGCACAAGCTGGAATCAAGATTGCTGGGAGAAATATCAATAACCACAGATATGCAGATAACACCACCCTTATGGCAGAAAGCAAAGAAGAACTAAAGGGCCTCTTGATGAAAGTGAAAGAGAAGAGTGAAAAAGTTGGCTTGAAACTCAACATTCAAAAACTAAGATCATGACATCTGTTCTCATCACTTCACGGCAAATAGATGGGGAAACAGTGGAAACAGTGACAGACTTCATTTTCTCGGGCTCCAAAATCACTGCAGATGGTGACTGCAACCACGAAATTAAAAGGCTCTTGCTCCTTGGAAGAAAAGCTATGACCAACCTAGAGAGCATATTAAAAAGCAGACATTACTTCGCTGACAAAGATCCATCTAGTCAAAGCTATGGTTTTTCCACTAGTCATGTACGGATGTGAGAGTTGGACCATAAGGAAAGCTGCTGCTGCCGCTGCTAAGTCACCTCAGTCATGTCCAACTCTGTGTGACCCCATAGATGGCAGCCCACCAGGCTCCCCTGTCCTTGGGATTTTCCAGCCAAGAATACTGGAGTGGGTTGCCATTTCCTTCTCCAATGCATGAAAGTGAAAAGTGGAAGTGAAGTCGCTCAGTCGTGTCCAACTCTTAGCAACCCCATGGACTGCAGCCTGCAAGGAAAGCTGAGTGCCAAAGAATTGATGCTTTTGAACTGTGGTGTTGGAGAAGACTCTTGAGAGTCCCTTGGACTGCAAGGAGATCCAACCAGCCCATCTTAAAGGAAATCAGTCCTGAATATTCATTGGAAGGACTGATGCTGAAGCTGGAACTCTAGTACTTTAGCCACCTGATGTGAAGAACTGACTCGTCGGAAAAGACCCAGATGCTGGGAAAGATTGAAGGCAGGAGGAGAAGGGGATGACGGAGAATGAGATAGTTGGATGGCATCACCAACTCAATGGACATGAGTTTGAGCAAGCTCCTGGAGTTGGTGACGGACAGGGAAGCCTGGCGTGCTGCAGTCCATGGGGTCACAAAAAATTGGACACGACTGTGCTACTGAACTGGGTATTATATTGGCTATTTGCAGTCTTTTGCTTTTCCATATAAATTTTACAATCACTTTATAGATACTCACAGAGCCATTTGTTGGGATTTTGATTAGAATTGTATTGGATGTAGAGAGGAGTTGAAAATATATGACTTCTTAACAACATTTAGTTTTTTAATTCTTAAACATGGTATTTTTATTTAGATTTTTGATCAGAATTCTGTAGTTTCTCACATACAGATCCTACATATATTTCTTTAGATTTATTGCTAAGAATTTCAGTCTTTGTTTCTGTTTTATTTATAAAACTTTTAAATATTTATTTGTTTGCTGTGTCAGGTCTTAGTTGTACCACGCAGTATTCTCCTTGAGGCATGCAGGATCTTTCATCCTTGTTGATATTTTAAATGGCATTGTGTTCTTAATTTCCAATTACAATTGTTCATAGCCTGTAGAAAGGAAAACAATTGACTTCTGTATATTTGATGTTGGAGAAGGAAATGGCAACCCACTCCAGTATTCTTGCCTGGAGAATCCCGTGGACAGAGGAGCCTCATGGGCTGCTGTCCATTGGGTCACACAGAGTCAGACACGACTGAAGCGACTTAGCATGCCTGCATGCTTTGGAGGAGGAAATGACAACCCACTCCAGTATTCTTGCCTGGAGAATCCCAGGGACAGAGGAGCCTGGTGAGCTGCCATTTATTGGGTCGCACAGAGTCAGACATGACTGAAGTGACTTAGCAGCAAATATTTGATGTATCCTGGCACCTTGCTATAATCACCTATTCCTTTTTTTTTTTTTTTTCCATTTTTCAGCTCTCAGGGATTTTGTGCACAGACAGTTGTGTTGTCTGGGAACAATGGCATTTTTATTTCTTTTTGATCTGTTTACATTTCTCCCTTTTTATTGTTTGAATGGACTGGTTAGAATGGCTAGTAAAATGCTGAGTAGGCATAGTGAGAGGACACATGCTTGCCTTTTCTCAGTTAGAGGGAAGTTCCTCATCTTCCCACAATCAAGTATGATGTAACTGCATGGTTTTGGTAGATATTCTTTACAGACTTGAAGAAGTTCCTCTCTATTCATAGTTTATACTGAAAATTTTTGTAATGAATAAGCTTTAGATTTTGTCAAAGGCTTTTTCTTTACCAATTGATATAATCCTATGGTTTAAAATGCTGAACCAGTGTTGTATAAGTAGAGTAAATTCCTCTTGGCTGTGGTTTTAAATTCTTTTTATATATTGTTGGATTTTATTTGCTAATATTTTGTTGAGGATTTTTGCATCTATATTGGTCTATAGTTTTCCAATCTTATTATGTCTTTATCTAGTATGGGTATTAGGGCAATGCTGGCCTCACAGAACAAAATAGGAAGTGCTGTCTGCTTCTAATTTCTGGAAGAGATTGTTGAGAATTGCTTTTTTTTTTTCTTCAACATTTGGTAAAATTTGTATCATTCCTTCCTTCAATGATCTGGGCCGTCTTGTACTCTGTTTTGAAAGGCTATTAATTGCTATTAATTATTGATTTAATTGAAGAAGGCAATGGCACCCCACTCCAGTACACTTGCTTGGAAAATCCCATGGACGGAGGAGCCTGGTAGGCTGCAGTCTGTGGGGTCGCTAAGGGCCGGACACGACTGAGCAACTTCACTTTCACTTTTCACTTTCATGCATTGGAGAAGGAAATGGCAACCCACTCCAGTGTTCTCGCCTGGAGAATCCCAGGGACAGGGGAGCCTGGTGGGCTGCCGTCTATGGGGTCGCACAGAGTCGGACACGACTGAAGTGACTTAGCGTAGCATAGCATAGCATTGATTTAATATCTTTAATTAGTAAATATAGGCTGGTGTGGATTGTCTATTTTTTCTTTTATTTTATTTATAGTTTTGTTTTATAAAAAATTATAAAATAAAACATTTATTTATAAAATAAAATTTTATTAAATTTTCAGTTTGTATCTTTAAAGGAATTGGTCCATTTAACCTAAGTCATCAAATGACTGGTTATAGAATTGTTCACAGTATTCCCTTATTTTTCTTTTCATGTCTATGAATCAGAAATAATGAAAACTTCTTTTATTTTTGATATCAATAATTCATCTTCCATCTTTTTTTCCTGGTTAACTTGACTAGAAGTTTATCAATCTAATGATATTTTCAAAGAACCAGCATTTGTTTTGTTGATTTTGAGGTGTCAGTCAGTTCAGTCGCTCAGCACGCCAGGCCTCCCTGTCCATCACCAATTCCGGGAGCTTGCTCAAACTCATGTCCATTGAGTCAGGGTTGCCATCCAGCCATCTCATCCTCTGCCGTCCTCTTTCTCCTCCCACTTTCAATGTTTCCCAGCATCAGGCTATTTTACAATGAGTCAGTTCTTCATGTCAGGTGGCCAAAGTATTGGAGTTCCAGCTTCAGTATCAGTCCTTCCAATGAATATTCAGGACTGATTTCCTTTAGGATGGACTGGTTGGATCTCCTTGCAGTCCAAGGGACTCTCAAGAGTCTTCTCCAACACCACAGTTCAAAAGCATCAATTTTTTGGCGCCCATCTTTCTTTATGGTCCAACTCTCACATCCATACGTGACTACTGGAAAAATCATAGCTTTGACTAGATGGATCCTTGTCAGCAAAGTAATGTCTGCTTTTTAATATGCTCTCTAGGTTAGTCATAGCTTTTCTTCCAAGGAGCAAGCGTCTTTTAATTTTGTGGTTGCAGTCACCATCTGCAGTGATTTTGGAGCCCGAGAAAATGAAGTCTGTCACTGTTTCCACTGTTTCCCCATCTATTTGGCTGAAGTGATGGGACCACAATCTTAGTTTTCTGAATGTTGAGTTTCAAGCCAACTTTTTCACTCTTCTCTTTCACTTTCATCAAGAGGCTCTTTAGTTCTTCTTTGCTTTCTGCCATAAGGTTGGTGTCATCTGCATATCTGTGGTTATTGATATTTCTCCCGGCAATCTTGATTCCAGCTTGTGTTTACTCCAGCCCAGCATTTCACATGATGTACTTTACATATACGTTAAATAAGCAGGGTAACAATATACAGCCTTGACGTGTTCCTTTCCCTATTTCAAACCAGTCTGTTGTTCCATGTCCAGTTCTAATTGTTGCTTCTTGACCTGCATACAGATTGCTCAAGAAGCAGGTAAGGTGGTCTGGTATTCCCATCTCTTGAAGAATTTTCCAATTTGTTGTGATCCACACAGTCAAAGGTTTTGGCATTGTCAATAAAGCAGAAATAGATGTTTTCTAGAACTCTCTTGCTTTTTTTATGATCCAATGATGTTGGCAATTTGATCTCTGGTTCCTCTGCCTTTTCTATATCCAGCCTGAACATCTGGAAGTTCACGGTTCACATACTGTTGAAGCCTGGCTTGGAGAATATTGAGCATTACTTTACAAGTGTGTAATATGAGTGCAATTGTGCTGTAGTTTGAACATTCTTTGGCATTGCCTTTCTTTGGGATTGGAATGAAAACTGACTTTTTCCATTCTGTGGTCACTCCTGAGTTTTCCAAATGTGCTGGCATATTGAGTGCAGCACTTTCACAGCATCATCTTTTAGGATTTGAAATAGCTCAACTGGAATTCCATCACCTCCACTAGCTTTGTGCATAGTGATGCTTCCTAAGACCCACTTGACTGCACACACCAGGATGTCAGGCTCTATGTGAGTGATTCACACCATTGTGGTTATCTGGGTCATTAAAACCATTGTTGTATAGTTCTTTTGTGTATTCTTGCCACCTGTTCTTAATATCTTCTGCTTCTGTTGGGTCCATACCATTTCTGTCCTTTATTTTGCCCATCCTTGCATGAAATGTTCCCTTGGTATCTCTGATTTTCTTGAAGAGATCTCTAGTCTTTCCCATTCTGTTGTTTTCCTCTATTTCTTTGCTTTGATCACTGAGGAAGGCTTTCTTATCTCTCCTTGCTATTCTTTGAAACTCTGCATTCAAATGGGTATGTCTTTCCTTTTCTCCTTTGCCTTAAGCTTCTTTTTATTTTCTCAGCTATTTGTAAGGCCTCAGATAACCATTTTGCCTTTTTGCATCTTTTTGGGTGGAGTTCTTGGGCAGTCTAAAAAATGACAGAATGATCTTTGTTAATTTCCAAGGCAAACCATTTTTAATTATTTATTTTTTTTTTTACTGCTGCTAAGACTATAGCTTCCAGGAGTTTCTCACTCATGATAGTCCACACTCAGCCTCTAGAAGTTCATCAGAATTACCCTTTGACCATTGCGATAATTTACTGACTTCAGAGGCTCCTACTCCAGGTAAGATGATCTGTTATTCTCAGTCTTTGCTTATCCTTCTAGACTTCAAGCTGACCATTTGTCTTGTGACTTTGATAGACCTGCCCAAGACAAGTTAATTTTAATGTTTTTCAGGTATTTTTTATGTTGTAAGGATAGAAATGACAGTTTCCAAGTTCTTTCCAAGCTTATATGTGAGCTCAATTCCATTTTTGTATCTCTGAAAGATTTCAGCAGTGTCTTATGTTAGTGTTTATTGAATGACTAAATTTATAGATAAAATAAACCAGGTTTAAGTATAGCTGAACAAGTTTTCACATTTCTCAAAAATTGTTCGTTAGTATAAAGTTAAAAAACATGGGAGAAAAGAATGTGGAATAACTATGGTTTTTTAAGGTCTATATAATAGAATATAATGCAAAGAAAGCTAGTGGAGGTGATGGAATTCCAGTTGAGCTATTTCAAATCCTGAAAGACGATGCTGTGAAAGTGCTGCACTCAATATGCCAGCAAATTTGGAAAACTCAGCAGTGGCCACAAGATTGGAAAAGGTCAGTTTTCATTCCAGTCCCAAAGAAAGGCAATGTCAAAGAATGCTCAAACTACCACACAATTGCACTCATCTCACACGCTAGTAAAGTAATGCTCAAAATTCTCCAAGCCAGGCTTTAGCAATATGTGAACCATGAACTTCCTGATGTTCAAGCTGGTTTTAGAAAAGGCAGAGGAACCAGAGATCAAATTGCCAACATCCGCTGGATCATGGAAAAAGCAAGAGAGTTCCAGAAAAACACCTATTTCTGCTTTATTGACAATGCCAAAACCTTTGCCTGTGTGGATCACAATCAACTGTGGAAAATTCTGAAAGAGATAGGAATACCAGAGCACCTGATCTGCCTCCTGAGAAATTTGTATGTAAGTCAAGAAGCAACAGTTAGAACTGGTCATGGAACAACAGACTGGTTCCAAATAGGAAAAGGAGTATGTCAAGGCTGTATATTGTCACCCTGTTTATTTAACTTATATGCAGAGTAGATGATGAGAAATGCTGTACTGGAAGAAGCACAAGCTGGAATCAAGATTGCTGGGAGAAATATCAATAACCTCAGATATTCAGATGATAGTACCCTTATGGCAGAAAGTGAAGAGGAACTCAAAAGTCTCTTGATGAAGGTGAAAGTGGAGAGTGAAAAAGTTGGCTTAAAGCTCAACATTCAGAAAACGAAGAAAATGGCATCCGGTCCCATCACTTCATGGGAAATAGATGGGGAAACAGTGGTAACAGTGTCAGACTTTATTTTTCTGGGCTCCAAAATCACTGCAGATGGTGACTGCAACCATGAGATTAAAAGACACTTACTCCTTGGAAGGAAAGTTATGACTAACCTAGATAGCATATTCAAAAGCAGAGACATTACTTTGCCAACAAAGGTTCGTCTAGTCAAGGCTATGATTTTTCCTGTGGTCATGTATGGATGTGAGAGCTGGACTGTGAAGAAGGCTGAGCGCCGAAGAATTGATGCTTTTGAACTGTGGTGTTGGAGAAGACTCTTGAGAGTTCCTTGGACTGCAAGGAGATCCAACTAGTCCATTCTGAAGGAGATCAGCCCTGGGATTTCTTTGGAAGGAAAGATGCTAAAGCTGAAACTCCAGTATTTTGGCCACCTCATGCGAAGAGTTGATTCATTGGAAAAGACTCTGATTCTGGGAGGGATTGGGGACAAGAGGAGAAGGGGACGACAGAGGATGAGATGGCTGGATGGCATCACTGACTCAATGGTCATTAAGTCTGAGTGAACTCCAGGAGTTGGTGATGGACAGGGAGGCCTGGCATGCTGCAATTCATGGGGTTGCAAAGAGTCGGATACGACTGAGCGACTGATCTGATCTGATCTGTTTCTTCCCACCCACATATTAAGAAAAGTTTCATTTTGCTTTAATATGTTTCAAAACTTTCTGTGTAATTAAATACAAGTCTCCCTCAATTACTCTTTCATTTGACAAATATTTATTGCACACCTATCATAATGCCAGTATCATTCTAGTGCTAGAAATGTAGCAGTGAGCAAGACAAAGTTTCTATCCTTTATGCTGCTGCTGCTAAGTCGCTTCAGTCGTGTCCAACTCTGTGTGACCCCATAGATGGCAGCCCACCAGGCTCCCCTTCCCTGGGATTCTCCAGGCAATAACACTGGAGTGGGTTGCCATTTCCTTCTCCAATGCATGAAAGTGAAAAGTGAAAGTGAAGTCACTCAGTCATGTCCGACTCTTAGCGACCCCATGGACTACAGCCCACCAGGCCCTCTGTCCATGGGATTTTCCAGGCAAGAGTACTGGCGTGGAGTGCCATTGCCTTCTCCATCTATCCTTTATAGGTCTTCTCAAAAACTGAGAGATATGGATAATAAACATAAATTAATGAATATATAAAGTTTTGTCAGAAAGTGATAAATTTAGTGAAGAAATTAAAAGAGTTTTCAGGAAAGGCCTTATTTTTCTTTATATTTTTTATGTCCTTTTAATTACTCAGATAATATATATCAGTATACCCTTATGTGGAGCTTCCCAGATGGCGCTAGTGGTAAAGAACCCACCTGCCAATGCGGTAGACATAAGAGATGCAAGTTCGATCCCTGGGTCGGGAAGATCCCTTATAGGTGGGCATGGCAACCCACTCCAGTATTCTTGCCTGGAAAATCCCATGGACAGAGAAGCCTGATGGGAGTCCATAAGGTTGCAAAGTTTCAGACAGGACTGAAGTGACTTAGCACACACACACACACACACACACACACACATATCCTTATATAATACAGCAGTATACTTACTATCAACTATAACTTAATAGAATTAGAATATCATTTCTATATTTTATTAAAATACCTATATCTGGCTAATTTTGTTCTTCTCATTTATTGATTATTCACTTCACAAATATTCCTCAAAGGCCTATAATTTGCCAGGCACTGGTGTATATGTTGAGGAACTAAAGATAGAGATTCACATGGGGATGGTAGCTAGATGTGAAAATTTGAGTTAGTTTGGTAAAGCACCTCTCACTTCTTTATTTCAAGATATTTATATGTTAGCTTAAGTCATTCTTTTATTATAACCTACTGCCAATGTAATTCTCCATGGCTTTCAACTCCCTCAGATTGCCTTTTCCTTCCTTCCACAAAGCAAGAGCATAAAGAAAATGGAGAAAGAAAGAAAGAAGGAAGAAGGAAGAGGGGGAAGGGAGAAAGAAAGAAAAGGAAGAAAGGGCAAGATACAATGTTTATATTCTCTAAAAGAATTCTCTATATGTCTTCTATTCTCTAATAGAAGGCTTGTTCCAGGACCAGACAGTCTCTAACCAAAGATTTTCACATGATGGCAGATAAACTCAGAAAGATGTCCAGCATCATTAGCCATTATGGTAATGCAAATTAAAACCATAGTGTGGTAACACCACATATCTATCAGAATGGCTAAAGTCAAGTATGGTGGCTAAATCAAATGGTAGTAAGGATGGGAAAAACCTGGGTCATTCATATATCGAATGGAGTTCAATATATTGGTGGGAGTGTAAAATGCCATAGTCACTCAGTTTCGCAGTTACTGTAAAAACAAAACATGCAAATACTATGTGACTCAGAAATCTCCCACTTGAGTGTTTATCTCAGAGAACTAAAGACATATTCATATAAAAACCCATTTATCAGTGTCAACTGTGGCTTTATTAAATGTAATAGCCAAAACTGGCAACAACCCACATGATGAATGGTTAAACAAACTGTTGTAAATCCATACCATGGAATAGTCAGTTCATTGAGTCACTCAGTCATGTCTGACTCTTTGCAACCCCGGACTGCAGCACACCAGGCCTCCCTGTCTATCACCAACTTCTGGAGTTTACTCAAACTCGTGTCCATTGAGTCAGTGGTGCCATCAACCATCCTCTGTCGTCCCCTTCTACTCTTGCCTTCAATCTTTCCCAGCATCAGAGTCTTTTCTAATGAGTCAGTTCTTCCCATCAGGTGGCCAAAGTATTGGAGTTTCAGCTTCAGCATCAGTCCTTACAATGAATATTCAGGGCTGATTTCCTTTAGGATGGACTGGTTGGATCTCCTTGCAGTTCAAGGGACTCTGAAGAGTCTTCTCCAACACCACAGTTCAAAAGCATCAATTCTTCTGCATTCAGCTTTCTTTACAGTCCAACTCTCACATTCATACATGACCACTGGAAAAACCATAGCCTTGACTAGATGGACTTTTGTTGGCAAAGTAGTGTCTCTGCTTTTTAATACGCTGTCTAGGTTGGTCATAACTTTCCTTCCAAGCAATAACCATCTTTTATTTGCATGGCTGCAATCACCATCTGCAGTGATTTTGGAGCCCAAGAAAATAAATTCAGCCACTGTTTCCACTGTTTCCCTATCTACTTGCCATGAAGTGATGGGACCAGATGCCATGATCTTAGTTTTCTGAATGTTGAGTTTCAAGCCAACTTTTTCACTCTCCTCTTTCACTTTCATCAAGAGACTCTTTAGTTCTTCTTTGCTCTCTGACATAGGGTGGTGTCATCTGCCTATCTAAGGTTTTTGATATTTTTCCCAGCAGTCTTGATTCCAGCTTGTGCTTCATCGAGCCCAGGATTTCACAGGATGTACTCTGCATACAAGTTAAATAAGCAGGGTAACAATATCCAGCCTTGATGTACTCCTTTCCCTATTTGGAACCAGTCTGTTGTTCCATGTCCAGTTCTAACTGTTGCTTCCTGACCTGCATACAGATTTCTCAAGAGGCAGGTCAGGTAGTCTGGTATTCCCATCTGTTCAAGAATTTTCCACAGTTTGTGGTGATCCACACAGTCAAAGGCTTTGGCATTGTCAATAAAGCAGATGTTTTTCTGAATGTCTCTTGCTTTTTCAATCATCCAACGGATGTTGGAAATTTGACCTGGTTCCTCTGCCTTTTCTAAATCCAGCCTGAACATCTGAAAGTTCTCAGTTTGCATACTGTTGAAGCCTGACTTGGAGAATTTTCAGCATTATTTTACTAGCGTGTGAGATGAGTGCAATTGTGCAATAGTTTGAGCATTCTTTGGCATTGCCTTTCTTTGGGATTTGAATTAAAACTGACCTTTTCCAGTCCTGTGGTCACTGCTGAGTTTTCCAAATTTGCTGGCATATTGAGTGCAGCACTTTCACAGCATCATCCTTTAGGATTTGAAATAGCTCAACTGGAATTCCTTCACCCCTACTAGCTTTGTTCATAGTGATGCTTCCTAAGGCCCACTTGACTTCACACTCTGTAATGTCTGGCTTTAGGTGAGTGATCATACTATCATGATTATCTGGTTCATGATGATCTTTTTTGTACAGTTCTTCTGTGTATTTTTGTCACCTCTTCTTACTATCTTCTGCTTCTGTTAGGTCCATACCATTCCTATTTTTTATTGAGCCCATCTTTGCATGAAATATTCCCTTGGTATCTCTAATTTTCTTGAAGAGATCTCTAGTGTTTCCCATAGTATTGTTTTCCTCTATTTCTTTGCACTGATCTCTGAGGAAGGATTTCTTATCTCTCCTTGCTATTCTTTTGAACTCTGCATTCAAATGGGTATATTTTCCTCTTCTCCTTTGCTTTTCCCTTCCCTTCTTTTCACAGCTATTTGTAAGGCCTCCTCAGACAGCCATTTTGGCTTTTTGTATTTCTTTTGATCCCTGCCTCCTGTACAATGTCATGAACCTCCATCTGTAGTGCATCAGGCACTCTATATCAGATCTAATCCCTTGAATCTATTTCTCATTTCCACTATATAATCATAAGGGATTTGATTTAGGTCATACCTGAATGGTCTAGTGGTTTTCCCTAATTTTTTCAATATAAGTCTGAATCTGGTAATAAGGAGTTCATGATATGAGCCACAGTCAGCTCCCGGTCTTGTTTTTGCTGACTGTATAAAGCCCGGTTTTTTTGCTGCGCTTCTCCATCTTTGGCTGCAAAGAATATAATCAATGTGATTTTGGCATTGACCATCTGGTGATCACAGTCAGCTCCCAGTCTTGTTTTTGCTGACTGTATAAAGCTTCTCCATCTTTGGCTGCAAAGAATATAATCAATGTGATTTTGGTATTGACCATCTGGTGATGTCCATGTATAGACATCTCTTGTATTGTTGGAAGAGGGTGTTGGAAGATGGAATACTACTGAGCAATAAGAGGAATGGAAATGTTCTTTATCAATATCCAGGTTGTGATATTGTAACATAGCTTTGCAAGGTGTTAGAATTTAGGGGAAGCTGAGCAAAGGTCACATGGCATCTCTCTGTATTATTTCTTGCAACTTTTTTTTAACCCTCTAAATACGTCAAAATAAAAAATTTTCTTAAAAACGATGGAACATGTTTGTATGCTAAGTCGTTTCAGTCATGTCCAACTCTTTGCGACCCAATAGACTATAGCCCATCAGGCTTCTCTGTCCATGGAATTCTTCAGGCGAGAACACTGGTGTGTGTAGCCATGCCCTCCAGGGGATCTTCCCAACCCAGGGATCGAACCTGCATCTCTTATGTCACCTGCATTGGCAGGCAGGTTCTTTACCACTAGTGCCACCTGTACACTGTACATACACACAAACATACACATGCACGCACGCACGCACACACACACACACACACACAAATATACTATACAGATGTTCTCTCTCTAAGCCCGTAAAACGTTAAATAGACCTAACTTAATTTTACTGTATTCTTATCTGACATTATGTTCTATTCTTGCATTGCCAACTATAACATAAGTTTCTTGTGGTGACTGAAGTACTGAATACTTTTTGGGCAAATAATACACATACTATGGAATCATCTAGATATTTGCTCCAACAATTCCCCTTGGTTTACCAGCATAGACAACCCATAACTATAGACTTAGTTACACTCAATTCCTTTAATTTCTTTGTGGCTCTGTAGCATTTGACATTTTTGACCTCTTCTTCCTCAAAATTCTGTTTTTTCTTAACGTCTATAACCAGTCTTCTTTTGATTCTCCTAGTTGTTTCATCTATCTTATGACTCATTCTCTAATGCTTCATCTTTCCAAACTCTAAATATAAATGTTACTTTATTTTATTTAGCTTCTTTCTCTTTTTCCTCTGCAATTTTCCCCGATAATTTCAACATTTATGACTTTTTTATTAAGACATTTTTATGGATGGCTTCCTATTTTTTGGCTTGAGGTCATACCTAGATTCCTAAACTCTAATTCCGGACTGACTGATAAGCATTGCCATCTGAACTGCCCTGTGGCACTTCTAACGCACCATTCCCCAGACAGAACATAACTGTTTTCTTGTGTCATTATATACATCTCTTCCTTGTCTTGTGTTCCCTATTTCTTATAAAGACCCCACCAGCATCAATGACATAAACTCTATATGTTCACTGTGACCAATAAAACTTCCAAATGTTGTACCACAAAACTGTCCATTTCTTTTCTGTGCTGGAAAGGACCTCCCTTCAGGATACTTCCTGTTCTCCCTGAAGAGATTATGAACAGGAGCTGATTTTAAGACAACCTTATATTTTCTCCCATTTGTTTTGGACCTCTAATGCCCCACATCACATCATATTGCCTCACTCATTTACTTTACCATTGCTGTAGCAACCACCTGCACAAAGGTATAATCTGACAGCATCTCAAATCAGTTTCACCACGTATTTCTGACTTTTTGATCTATGGCTCCTAGGCCTCATGGGGCTATGTACAGAATCTTCTCAGAAATTCTCTCTCTCTCTCTCTCTCTCTCTCTCTCTCTCTCTCTCTCTCTCTCTCACACACACACACACACACACACACACAATGGGGCAAACTTTGAACTAATAGGATATGGAAGATTGAAAGCTTATGAATTAATACGTAGTTCTTTTGCCTGTCAGGTGGGCATTTCTCAGACCTCTTCTTCATGGACCCTCAGAGATTCCCCAAGACAACTGGATCAGCTTCAGTTGTCCACAGCCCTAACCTGCACAGTAATACATCCTTGTAGTTAAGATGACGGGGAAGGCAATGGCACCCCACCCCAGTACTCTTGCCTGGAAAATCCCATGGATGGAGGACCCTGGTGGGCCGCAGTCCATGGGGTCGCTAGGAGTCGGATACGACTGGGCGACTTCACTTTCACTTCTCACTTTCATGCATTGGAGAAGGCAATGGCAACCCACTCCAGTATTCTTGCCTGGAGAATCCCAGGGACGGGGGAGCCTGGTGGCCTGCCGTCTCTGGGGTCGCACAGAGTCGGACACGACTGAAGCGACTGAGCAGCAGTTAAGATGAGGTCATACTGGAGTAGGGTGGACCCCTAAAGCACTATGATTGATATTTTAGAAAAGGGGAACCTCAGACACAGCACACAGGGAGAATACCATGTGAAGATGAAGGCAGAGATGGGGGTGATGCTTCAGTGATCCAAGGAAAGCCAAAGATCATTAGCAACCTACCAGAAGCCAGAAGAGAGGCATGGGACAGATTTCCCCTTCAGGGCCCTCATAAGGACCTAATCCTGCCAACATGTTGATTTTGAGCTCCTAGAGTCTGGAACCGTGAGAGAATAAATTTCTGTTGTTTAAGCCATCCAGTGTTTGGGACTTAGTTTTTAGAAACTAATAGGCTAGCAACTAGATGTCCCAAGAGGTGGTACCCAATTGAGGTGGGTCTCTATATGAGTAAAGACAGGGGACAGTGTTTCAATTTTGGGTATACGTGATATATTAAAGTGATTTGCTTGGTGGCTCAGAGGTTAAAGCGTCTGCTTCCAATGCGGGAGACCTGGGTTCAATCCCTGGTCGGTAAGATCCCCTGGAGAAGGAAATGGTAACCCACTCCAGTATTCTTGCCTGGAGAATCCCATGGACGGAAACAGAGACATGAATGTAAATTGGAAATTTTGTGTGATAGAGCAAGAAACATGGCCCCATTAATTTAGCTGGGAAAGAAAGCATTATGTGAAAAGGGCAGAACTCAACCTCTGTGTGTAATTAATGAATCTGCACTCGAAAAAGCATGCTCACTCCCTTAAGTCTAAGATGGATAGAGAAGAACCAATTAGGTAAATTGGGTGAAATTCAGATAAGGAATTTATGAGAATGGAAGATTGGCTTTAGCAAAGATGAAAGGAAAGAAATGTACTTAGCTAGACTAAGTGATGATTAAGTAGGACTTGATGATAAGGGACACATATTTTAAGGGTGAAGCTTCAAAGTAGAAGTAAAGTGATACAAAACAAAAGATGCATCTTACCAGTCTTAGTATAAATACAGGGAAATATTTTTGTAATATGGAGGTGAGAGCCCTTTGTTAACATGACAACAAAGTTAGAAACCATGAGAGTAAAATGAACTAATTGAATGAGTGTCTGGAATAAAAAGTCATTGGCATTAAAAACAGTAAAGAAGAAATGAAAAGAGGAAAAATATTAATATATATGAATGATGAAGGATTAATATTGAAAATTTATGATTGCCTTTATTAGAAAAAAGTTATTAGTCTATTTATAAAATAGGAAAATTACGTGACAAGTTAATGTATTAAGGTAGATGTGTAAATAACTGACAGTTAAAAAGAAACTTGAAGACAGATTATCAAAACATGTAAATTGAAAGTACAAGATATTTTTCCATTTCACATTGGAAAAGTTTTTGGAGGCCTAAAATACTTAACATTGGTGAAGATACAAGGAAATCAATGCTTTCGTACACTATTGAGGGGATTAAAATGGGTCTAGCCTTTTTTTGAGCCAATTTCAAAATTATTCTCAAAATTTAAATGTGCATATATTTTGTTGTTTTTGTTTAGTCACTAAGTCATGTCCAACTCTTTTGCGACCCCAGGGACTGCATCCCACCAAGTTCTTCTGTCCATGGGATTTCCCAGGCAAGAATAAGGAAATGGGTTGCCATTTCCTTCTCCAGGGATCTTCCCGACCCAGGGATCTAAACTGCATTGGCAGGTGGATTCTTTACCACAGAGCAACCTAGGAAGCCCCATATATTTTGTTACAGTCAATCAACTTGTAGGAATTTATCCTACAGTTATACTACTACAAATTCTTAAAGAAATATGTACCGTGATATTTTATTGCACAATTGTGTGGGTAATAAAAAATTGGAAGCAACCTAAATGCCACTATTAATATAAAAATAGTTAAATAAATGGTGATGATCGTAGCATGGAATATTGAAGGCCGTTATAAAAAATGAGGTGGATTTCTGTGTAATTATTATGACCTAGGCAGATGCCTGAGACATTTTTTAAGTGCAAAAAATGGCAAATTACAAAGTGCGTTAGTCATATGAACCTTTTTTCTTAGTAAGAAAACACATTTTTGTTTATCAAAAAGCCTTAACAATGCTTATCTCTGGTAGGTGAAATCGTGAATGACTGGTCCTTACACTTTGCACATGTCTATAATTTTTGAAATGTTTTTAATGTACATGTATTTTATAATCAGACATTTAAATGTAAGGATAAAAGAAACCCTAGTTGAGAAAAACGTAAAAGGGGAGACGCTCCAGTAATATATTTCTGAAAGGAATACACCTGTTGAGTATTGAAAGGAAAACACCTGTTGAGAAAATGTTTATGAATATGGGGACGCACCTGGCCGATGTGACATCTCCTATAGTTAGTATTATTTTTTGCAAGATCAGTAGACTCAAGATGAGACTTTAGCTTAATAAATGAGGTACAATGTATCTTTGGATTTTACAGATTTAATGTTCAGAATTTCCACTGAAACTTTGTGATACAGTAACTTTTCATTTTTTCCAAGGTATAAACTTGAGTTAGGTGCTGAAAAGCTTGTTTGTCACTTAGCTAGGAGCTAAGTTTGCAAAAGAGCAAGCCCCAGCCCTTAGCTAGGGCTACAAGTCACTTAGCTAGGAGCAACGTTTGCAAAAGAGCAAGCACCTTAATTTCAAGAAGGCTTTAAGTTTTTTCTATTTGCATATCCTATAGCTATACTGAACCAATTATAAAGTAATAAAATCTCACCTTGTAAAAAATGATCAATAAATGAAAGGCATTTTTAGATGAGAATGTTCACTCAAGAGCTTCATGTTATGTTAGTGTACAAGTCTTTCAATCTAGGAAAAGGCCACGCTTTCTGTGGTTTAGTGTCTTTGCAGCACTTGCCCTCTCTTTCACCCACTTTTGGTGAAAAGGCCCCTTTCTCCCTGGCAACACGTATGAGCACATGGTCAATATTTGGACAGTCAATCAGAACACCTTGTTTTCCTGATCACAGTCATTACTTAAGGGTTGAAATAGAACCTGTCTTAGATTGGGTTCCCCAAGAGTAGACCCTGAGAAGAGTACTGTGAAAATGATTTATTAGAAAATATTTCAAGAAACATCTAGAGGAAATTTAGAGAGGAAGGATATGGTATTGGGAAAAAAGAATACGAAGCAAGGTCCCACAAAGAATGCTATGTTAGGAGTCCCCAAGGCCACTCCCAAGTTTTCTGACTTACTAAGAGGATTCACAGGACTCAGTATATAATCAGGCTCACAGCTATGATTTATTACAGTGAAATGATACAAAGCAAAATGACAAAGAAAAGGGATGTATAGGAAGAGGCTCAGAGGAGACCAGGCATAAACTTTTCTGAATCTTCCTCTAGTAGAATCACACAAGAAATACTGTTTCCCCAGTGAATGGATTGTGACAACACATATAAAACATTGCCAACCGGGGAAGTTCATTAGAGGCTCAGTGCCCAAGCCTTTTCTTGGGGGCTGGCACCCTCAGCCTGGCACTTACCTAAGTTCCAAAATCCCAGAAGGAGAGCAGGTGTCGAGCATGAACCACATGGTTTGTACAATTTAGGTACAGTAACTCTTATCAAGTAATAGTGGAGACTCTTCTGAAATCCCAGTTCCCAAATGCCAGCCTTGCAAGTGGACCTTTTTAAGGCTAGCAGTTTCAGTCTTACTGTGTTAACTCTTTCCTACACACATACCTTTGTTTCAATCCCTTAGGAAACTGTGTAGGCTACACCTGGCTTTTGGGTAAGGGAGATAAGACTATTTCCACACCTGTCAGTCATTGTTTAAAGACAATCTGTCAGGGACATAAATTTCCAGACACTTCTGGAAATCTGTGTGGGTGGGCCAAGCTAGTTCCAGCTGCTTGAGGGCAAGTCCTCCAACAAAGAGATGCAGGTTTTGGCTGCTGAGAATGACAACTCACTGGGAGACATGTGCATTAAAAAAAAAAAAAAGAAAGAAAGAAAGAAAAAGAAAATACAGCTGACCTTGATGGGATATGGGTGAAGTTCTGACAGCATCTGCTGCTGTAGTCCTCCTTGGGACTGTATTTACTGAGACAACCACAGAAAAACCATCCCCTTGAGATAAAGGGGATGCTGCTGCTGCTGCTGCTGCTGCTGCTAAGTCGCTTCAGTGGTGTCCGACTCTGTGTGACCCCATAGACAGCAGCCTACCAGGCTCCCCCGTCCCTGGGATTCTCCAGGCAAGAACACTGGAGTGGGTTGCCATTTCCTTCTCAAATGCAGGAAAGTGAAAAGGCTGCCTGTAGGTGTATTCTCCACCTTGTGGAGAAGACCCTTCTGTAGTATTTTCGAATGGAATCTGCACTCAGAGAGAAGCAGAGAGAAGACAGGGATAAAAAATCCTAATACTGTTTCAAGTTCTACTAACACCTCTGACAATCAGGCCTACCAGTGGTCCTTTCTTTTTCTTTTCCAGGTTTATTGACTGGAATGGTGTTTGAGTTT
This sequence comes from Tragelaphus eurycerus, assembly GCA_935064755.1. NCBI lineage: Eukaryota > Metazoa > Chordata > Mammalia > Artiodactyla > Bovidae > Tragelaphus > Tragelaphus eurycerus. Next base: position 11,825,347 of record CAKXYN010000018.1, read on the forward strand.
GAGATGTATAGCATAATGATTTGACTTACATACATCATGAAATTATTAACACAGTATTTAGTGAACATTCACCATCTCATAGAAATACAAAATTAAAAAAAATAAAGACATTTATTTCTATTTTCCTCATGATGAGAACTCTTAGGATTTACTCTCTCAACTTTGATAAAACAATAGCAGTTATAATTATATTATCAGGTTATACATTGCATCTTTAGTAGTTAGTTACTTGTAACAATTCCCCCTCTCTGAGACCCCTCCCCCACCTCTGTAAATTTAATCTCTTTTTCTATGAGTATGCTTGATTTTTTTGAAGTATTGACTTATAACACTATGTTAATCCCTGATACACAAACATGGACTTCCCAGGTGTCTCTAGTGGTAAAGAACCTGCCTGCCAAAGCAGGAGATCTAAGAGATGCAGATTCAATCCCTGGGTGGAGAAGATCCTCTGGAGTAGAGAACAGAAACGCACTTCAGTATTATTGCCTGGAGAATCCCATGGACAGAGGAGCCTGGCAGACTCCAGTCCATAGGGTCAAAAAGAGTTGGACAGGTCTGAAGCAATCACGCACACAAACATAATGATTGATATTTCTTTACATTGCAAAATGATCAGCACATAAGTCTAGTTACCATCTGCCACCATACAAAGTTAGTAGTACAACTGACAATATTCCCTATACGGTACATTGTGTCTTCATGACTTATTTAGAACTGGAGGTTTATACCTCTTAATCTCCTGTACCTTTTTCTCTTATCCCTTTAACCCTCTACCACTGATCCTCTTATCTGAGCCTGTAACACATTTCCTTTTTTTTTGCTTCTGCTGACTTAATTTAGCCTTTTATAGCTGCAATCATTCCATACAGTCTTGATAAAAAATACTCTGTACATTATCTGTTGCATCTCACAGATCATGGGTACCCAATTCAAAGATATTTGATATTAAATGTTATTTCCTTTTAAAGTTAGAAATTTAGATTAATAGATTCCATGTTAGATATTTCCTAAAACAGATTTTGACAAGCTATAGCCAAAGCTACCACTCCTGCCCTCCTTCTCTAACCCACACCCTCAGTCTGTTTTTGTAGGATCACAAAGAATGGGTTTTATACTTTTAAATGGTTGAGGGAAAAAAATGAAAAAAAAAAAAAAAACATTTTGTAACACATAAAAATAATATGTAATTCAGTTTTCAGTGTTTATAAATAATGTTTTTAATTTCATGAATAAAATATGTATGGAAATTTGTTTTCTTTCTTGTCATATGAGTACCTTCATAATAGTCTTGATTTTGCCTCTTGGTCAACAAAGCCTGAAATATTTATTATCTGGACCTTTTCAAACATGTTTGCTAATCTTCATCTGAGAACATGGAAATGGAAAATTGACTAACTTTTCTTTAGGGAAGGGACCATGTGTTATTATATATTTTTTATTAATCACTTACAATAGTACTTAAGAAAAATTCTCTGCAAGTGGAAACAGGAGATAGAACTGACAAAATTGTATGGCACTTAATATACTACCCTGGTGGAGGCAGATGGAGGAGTAACGTAACGTTGGTGACCACCCATCACTAAGTGATGACTACAGTAACTAAAGACAGCTAATGCTGTCATCTGCTTGTCTTTTCAGGAATATTAAGGGGAAGGAAAATAGAGGAGCCTTTTCCCTGTGATTAAGTTTTGAGGTGCCAACTGAGGACTTATATGAAGTATCCAAATCTAAGATTTTAACAACTCACAAGTCAGAGGTTCAGGTGTGTTGTTGTTTAGTCACTAAGTCATGTCTGACTCTTTGTGAGCACATGGACTGCAGCACGCCAGGCTCCCCTGTCCTTCCCTGTCTCCCAGTTTGCTCAAATTCATGTCCATTGAGTCAGTGATGCTGTCTAACCATCTAGTGTGTTACTTAGCTTATATTTTAAAAGTAGATGCATCTCTGAAAATACTGAGCTTTCCAGTCATTCACACCCATGCATGGTTTTTACCATGATACTAAATTGCTTTTTGTTTAGCTGGTGTAGAAAATGAGAGATATAAACAAAGAGAATAGGTGGGACAAAAAGAAAATGTGATCTTTGAACCCAAAAAACTTTGGAAGAAGGAGACCTTGTGTGTGGCTCTGTACTGGGTGAGTTTTCATTTCGGTCTGCTTGAGAATTATTCCCCAAGAGTAAGATAAAGGAAAAATAGCTAACTGGAAGATGTGGGAGAAAGTATGGGAGAAGATGTGGAGAATACCAAGGAAATTTATTTCATTTCACAATTTCATCTAGGGATCAGATCTCCTTGTATACCTATGTTATGCTGCCTGTATATAATTAGAAAATCAGTGGGGATATATTATTACCTTAATTTTGATGTTGAAGGTACTTTAATAGACAAATTATATATGGAATCATTTAAGGTTTATCATATACAATTGTTTTCCTAATGCTGTTTCTGTGGCTGTGTCATGTTTTTTCCTAAGGGATTACTCAGAACTAATATCCATTTATAAAGCATTATTGCAGCACCATTTTCAAAATGGATCTTCATGACCCAGATAACCATGATGGTGTGATCACTCACCTAGAATGTCTGGTGTCATTCCATACAGTGTGGAATGCAAAGTCAAGTGGGCCTTAGGAAGCATCACTACAAACAAAGCTAGTGGAGGTGATGGAATTCCAGTTGAACTATTTCAAATCCTAAAAGATGATTCTGTGAAAATGCTGCACTCAATATGCCAGAAAATTTGGAAAACTCAGCAGTGACCACAGGATTGAAAAGGTCAGTTTTCATTCCAATCCCAAAGAAAGGCAATGCCAAAAAATGCTCATACTACCACATAATTGCACTCATCTCACATGCTAGCAAAGTAGTGCTCAAAATTCCCCAAGACAGGCTTCAACAGTATGTGAACCGTGAACTTCCAGATGTTCAAACTGGATATAAAAAAGGCAGAGGAACCAGAGATCAAATTGCTAACATCTGTTGGATCATAGAAAAAGCAAGAGAGTTTCAGAAAAACATCTACTTCTGCTTTATTGACTATGACAAAGCCTTTGACTGTGTGGATCACAATAAACTGTGGAAAATTCTAAATAGATGGGAGTACCAGACCACCTGATCTGCCTCTTGAGCAATCTGTATGCAGGTCAGGAAGCAAAAATTAGAACTGGACATGGAACAACAGACTGGTTCCAAATAGGGAAAGGAGTACATCAGGGGTGGATATTGTCACCCTGCTTATTTAACTTATATGCAGAGTACATCATGTGAAATGATAGGCTGGAGGAAGCACAAGTTCGAATCAAGATTGCCGGGAGAAATATCAATAACCTCAGATAAGCAGAGGACACCACTCTTATGGCAGAAAGCAAAGAAGAACTAAAGAGTCTCTTGATGAAAGTGAAAGAGGAGAATGAAAAATTTGGCTTAAAGCTTAACATTCAGAAAACTAAGATCATGACATCCTGTACAATCAGTTCATGGCAAATAGATGGGGAAACAGTGGAAACAGTGGCTGACTTTATTTTTTGCAGGCTCCAAAATCACTGCAGATGGTGACCATAGCCATGAAATTAAAAGACACTTACTCCTTGGAAGAAAAGTTATGACCAACCTAGACAGCATATTAAAAAACAGAGACATTACTTTGCCAACAACAGTCCATCTAGTCAAGGCTATGTTTTTTCCAGTAGACATGTATGGATGTGAGAGTTGGACTATGAAGAAAGCTGAGTGCCAAAAAATTGATGCTTTTGAACTGTGGTGTTGGAGAAGACTCTTGACAGTTCCTTCGACTGTAAGGAGATCCAACCAGTCAATCCTAAAGGAAATCAGCCCTGAATATTCATTGGAAGGACTGATGCTGAAGTGGAGACTCCAATACTTTGGCCACCTGATGCAAAGAACTGACTCATTGGAAAAGCCTCTGATGCTGGGAAAGATTGAAGGTGGGAGGAGTGGGGGATGACAGATGATGAGATAGTTGAATGGCATCACTGACTCAATTGACATGAGTTTGAGCAAGCTCCAGGAGTTGATGAACCAGGGAAGCCTGGCGTGCTGTAGTCCATGGGGTCACAAAGAGTTGGACACGACTAAGTGACCAAATTGAACTGAAAATTGCTCTTGTAGTTTGGTTTTGAGGTGTGGTATTTGGTGGAGATAGAGCTTCCTAATCGGAGGAGAGAAGAGAATATGAGGAGGTAAACTTTCATTGTACTGAAAAAAAAAGTAAATTTAAGATGTCATTGACTGATTACCCAAGTAAATACACTCCTTTGACAATTTGAATTAAGATATTGTCTTTTCACTGAGAAGCATTGGGGGTGGGAATTAGAGTCTATATTTGAGGATATTCATTGAAAAGGGGAAGCTGGAATAGGTGTAAATGAAAAAGAGCAGAAGGCCAAGACAATAGCTTTGATGAAAACAGTTTGACCATGGCAGGAGGGAGGGGAGCCAGCAGGGGAAACAAAGAAGAGCTATTCACTGAAGTTGAAGAACAAAGGAGCACAATGTCACGGAAACCAGAAGGCCAAGAATGAAGGAGCAGGTATTCAACAGTGTCAAAAGTCAAAAAGAGGCTGAAAACGTTCAGGAGCATGAAACCTGAGGAGACATTGGAGATCACTGGTGACACTTGAGAGAGAGTTCAATAAAGTAGAAAATATAGGAACAGATTTCAGGGAACACTTAGGCAGGAATGTGAGTGAAGGCAATTAACATGAGAACTCTGGGCCTAAGAAGGGAGAATTTGAAGTGCTCCAGCATAACACACCCGTGGATTCATAATAAAAGACTAGAAAAGTAAGATTCATCTAAGAGAACTGTATCTGCTGGAGCCTCTATAGGTTTTTGTGTGTGTGTGTGTGTGTGGCAGGGAAACCAGTAGTATAAATTTGTCTTTTTACTACTGAATACTGAACAGCACAGTTCTCTATTTCTATGCTGCCTTTCCATCAGCATTAACTTTACATTTTCCTTAACTTGTCATCTTTTCAGGCTGACAGTAGGAAAGAGGAAAAAAAAAGAACTTGCTAATCGACTGAGATAAAAGTGGAATTTCCAAGACTGTCGATCAACTGACATCCTTGGTGGCTTTTCCATGGCAGCAGAGTATCTAATGTTCAAGGATGAGAAGAGTCAGACCACAGGATGCCCACCAGCTCTCCAAGGGACAGAACCCCAGTTTTGCAGGCATACAAATGAGCCCTGAATATGTTGTGAGATAAGAAGCGCTGCAATGTGATAGAGCTCTGCACCGTGCAAAGGGCCCTGGACTCTCCTGATGGGAGAGAAAGGTAGATGCTGTGTGGCTGGAGTAGATAATGACCTTAGAAAAGAATCTCTCAGAGACATGATGTATTTCCCTGGACTTCTGTGCCAAGATGGCTCGTTGTTTAATTGTGTAAAATATAACACTGAACAGCTCCTTTCCTCTTTCCTTCTAAAAATGCTTACACTTGCAAAGGGAAAGTTTGGCATCAGTTTCCATCCATTTCAAAGGATTAAAAAATGTCTAACGTGGAGATGTATTGATCGTTTGAAAGGTCAGCAGCACATTCATAGGTTATGGTACTACTTCTGAATAGCCAAGAGGCTGAGTAACAGGAGGAACCACAGGAAGAAACAAGAAAAACAAAACAAACAAACAAAACACAGAGGAATGTGCCCTCATGTAAAATCAACTGTTTTATAGTCTTTGTTCCTAAAGGAAAATATACTGTATGTGTATATATACACATGCATAGCATTATCATTTAAGATTAGAGTGCAATTAACTCAGTGACTGAAAGAAATAATTGTAAATATATTTCAGTTTTATGATGTAACCTTTAAGATAGGAAAAAAGAAAGACATACAGAGAAGGGCAAGGGAAACGGAAAAAAAAAAAGATGAGAAAGTGCGAAAAATGAAGTGAAGGGGATATTAAGAAGAAACTTGGGTAAAACAATAAGGAAAATGAGGGATAGAGAGAAAGATAGGTGTGTATTCAGTGAGCACCACCTGTGTTCCCAAGCATGCCTGCATGCTAAGACGCTTTAGTCGTGTCCGACTCTCTGGGACCCTATGGACTGTAGCCTACCAGGCTCCTCTGACCACGGAATTCTCCAGGCAAGAATGCTGGAGTGGGTTGTCGTGCCCTCTTCCAGGGGATCTTCCCAACCCAGGGATCTTATGTCTCCTGCATTGACAGGCAGATTCTTTACCACTATTGCCGCCTGGGAAGCCCCCTACGTTCCCAGAACTGCATAAAGAGCTAAGAGAGAGGCAGAATGACAGAGCAATCAACGGAAAAGAAGTCCTGACAAAACTCTGTGTTTTGAGATGGTTGTGCTGGTTGGTGATCTATTGCCCTTTTTACTCACTGTTCTTTGCCTGCTTAGGGCACCAAGGGCTTCCCTGGAGGCTCAGATAGTAAAGAATTCATCTGCAGTGCGGGAGACCTGGGTTTGATCCCTGGGTTGGGAAGATCCCCTGGAGGAGGGCATGGCAATCCACTTCAGCATTCTTGCCTGGAGAATCCCCTTGGACAGAGGAACCTGGTGGGCTACGGTCCACGGGGCCGCAAATAGTTGGACATGACTGAGCGACTAAGCACACAGGGACACCAAAATCAATGTGCCTGCTCGTCATCACCCTCTAAAATCAGGACTAGCTCTCTAGCAGTTTAGATCTGTCCTTTCAGTGTTTGCAATAATACATCTTATTTTATTTTCAAAGTTCAAAGCAAATTTTTGAAATAAAGTTTTAGTTTCCTTTGGGATCTTTGAGGTTTCTTAAGTGTGAGGAAATGACGGCATTTTAGAAGCTGGCTTTGTAGTCTTAGTGATATCATGGCACAAGCTCCTGCAGGAAGTCATTTGACATTCAAAAAGCAAGGCATTGCATTTTAACACCTCTGATGATTTATTTTTGGAACCAGCTATTATTTTATTGTGCTGAGCTCTCCTGGCTCCTTGTACATTCAAGAACCCTTACTCTTTTTATGTCTTTGGTATGACTCAGTGAGAAACATCTCACTGGGTCCATCCTTCCATCCATCCCTTTCTCCTTCCTTTGTACCCTTAGTAATGCCCACTGTAGTCCATAGCTCTTTAATTGCTCCTCTTAAACAGTGCCTTTGGGATTCCAGGGGAAGCATATTGATCTCTGACCTGCCTCACCTAAATAACCTCTTCTAAAATTTGGATAAAATCCATTAGTGTGCTGTGTACCACTTGTCAACTCTAGCCCAGTTACTGAAAATCAATGTACTTGATTTTCAGTACTGGTTCTTTCTAAGACAGTTATATTCCAGCTGATCACAAACTTCTGAGGTATTAAATACATGTGATATACATTTCATATATTATCTGCATGTTAAAGGTTGCTGTATTACAAGTTCCATGAGTATAAGGATTCTGTTTTCTACTAGACAAATTCCCCAAGGTACGATAATGTGTAGCTTTATCTCTGCACAGTAATGAATTGATGTAATACTGAGTATCTCTGAAATGACTTCCATAAAAACTGGATGCATACCAAGGGGGAAAGAGTGGGGTGGGAGAAATTAGGAGATGGGGTTGACATTGTATACAGTGCTGATACTATGTATAAAATAGATAATTACTTAAAACCTACTGTATAGCCCAGAACACTCTACTTAATGTTCTGTGGTGACCTACATGGGATGGAAATCTAAAAGGGCGGTGGGTATAGATGTACACTGATTCTGTGATGTATACCAGTAGATGTGTAGCTGACTCACTTGGCTGTACAGTAGAAAATAACATAACATTGTAAAGCAACTATACTCCAATAGTTTTTCTAAACTTGTATGCGTATGTTAACAGCATGCTGAACGTATTTATTTATATATATACTTAGGTTTTTATGGCTGACTTCTCTCATGCCCACTGAGAGCTAGCACAGCAGCCTTGAACTGTACACTTCTGGCTACTAAAGTGACACATTGCTTTGCAGATGTTCTCAATCAATGAGGACTCTCCTATATTATCCTACAGTGATCTCTTTTTTAAAAAATTTTCATTGTGAAGCAATCTATGCCCCCTGCAGTGGCAGTGGGAGGCGTCCTAACCACTGAACTAACAGGGAACTCCCATCAGGTGAATTTTTTTTAGTGTGGCTGTTTCTTCGATTATGTCCTCTCCCTCTGCCATTATTTTTCTTTCTGCCTTATAGCTGACAAAACCTTTGTCTCAATGGTCTTCCTTTGTGATAACTCTAATTCTGTTAGCTGAATTGTAGCAAGCGGGTTTTACAGAGGCTGTCGTGGTCACCGTCAAGGAAATGATCAAGAAGAAAGGGTAAAGGACAGGAGGCATTTATGAATTGTTAGGAGATCCTTGGCATTATTAAGGGCATCATAAACTTCTCTGTAGTCTTGTAGACCTATAATTATATGTTAAATAGAAACCTTGTACAGGCCTGATGGGATCCAGGAGAAACTTTCCCCGAAAGATGAAGAGAGCATATCTCCACTGGGACTAAGTTATCACGAGGCACTCAAACTCTGCTTAGATTAGCACTGACCACATTAGCACTCGTGTTTCCAAAAAAAATATCCTCCATCCTACATATTGTACCTTTAATGTAGAAATTGGCAAACCATGGCCTGCCAGGCAACCCCAGTCTGCCACCTGTATTTCTAATAAAATTTTACTGAAACACAGAAACACTAATTCTTTGTATCTTTTCTATGACTATTTTCCTGCCACACCAGCAGGGTTAAGTAGCTCACAAAGCCTAAAATATTTACTATTTGGCCCTTTATTACAAAAAAGCAGAGAAGTGTGTCAATCCCTGCTCAAAAGGGTACAAAGAAGTGCTAAAGATTTTTGAGTCATAGAAAATACAGAATGTTTTAGTTCAGGTTCTTCATAGAAACAAATCTACTTGTGCTGTGTTGCTCCATACCTAAAATGTCTCAGCATTAGGAGGACTCTTGTGTGTGTGTATCCACATTCAGTCATGCCCTACACTCTTTGTGACCACATGGACTGGAGCCCGTCAGGCTTCTCTGCCTGTGGGATTTCCTAGGCAAGCAAACTGGAGTGGATTGTCATGCCTTCCTTCAGGGAATCTATCTGAACCAGGGAGCGAACCTGGGTCTCCTAACATCTTCTACACTGGCAGGTGTATTCTTTAGCACAGTGCCACCATCTTGGCAAACACTAAGTCTCCCTCCTTACTAATAGGAATGCAGCTAGGCACGTTTGCTTTGTTGTTTGTGAGAGGTTGAACTGGTGGGTGAAGTGAAGATAGTAAACACCTACAGAGGGAATGATTTGCCTATTTATGAGAACTGAGGAAGCAGCCAACATACGAACAAGTGCATTTGTGACATAAAGAGAAACTGCCACATTTGATATGTTAATAAATAAATCATTTTTAGTGCTAATTTACTTCAGTAGGACTAGTGCTTGGCAATATGTTCTCAAATTTGAGTTTTTCTAGACAATTAAAAGCAATAAAACTTAGTTTCTTCTATGTTATAATCCACAAATTTATGTTAATTAATGCTGTACTTCCTCCAGAGACTCTGAATCAATACAAGTTTACTGTTTCTTATTTTAACAAAAAATGAACTTCCCTTCTCCAACTTATATATCTGGAAGTCATTCTGTAATTCCATAGTTTGAGGGAATGGAACATCTCACTGGTGCAAAGGTAAAAAGAATCATGGTACAACTCAACCTCAGTTGCCAAAGATGACAAGTTGAGATGAATGTGAAAAGCCTGCAGTCATGAGACATCTAGCACTGGGAAAATACTGAAATTTTTATCGCAAGACTCCTCTTAGAGATTTTTTTTGCTATTACTGATCTAAATTGTTTGGGAATGTCAGGTGTACACACTCACACACCCACATATATGTTGTTGTAGTTGTTCAGTCACTCAGTCGTGTCTGACTCTTTGCGACCCCAGGACTACAGCACACCGGCCTTCCCTGACCTTCACTATCTCCTGGAGTTTGCTCAACCGTCTCGTTCTCTGTTGTCCCCTTCTCCTCTTGCCCTCAGTTTTTCCCAGCATGAGGGTCTTTTCCAATGAATCAGTTCTTCGCATCAGGTAGCCTAAGTATAGGAGCTTCAGCTCCAGCATCAGTCCTTTCAATGAATATTCAGGGTTGATTTCCTTTACAATTGATTGGCTTGATCTCCCTGCTGTCCAAGGGACTCCCAAGAGTTTTCTCTAGCACCACAGTTCAAAAGCATTAATTCTTAAATGCTCAGCCTGCTTTATGGTCCAAATCTCACAAAAACCATCACATCAGATCAGATCAGTCACTCAGTCGTGTCCGACTCTTTGCGACCCCATGAACTGCAGCACGCCAGGCCTCCCTGTCCATCACCAACTCCCAGAGGTCACTCAGACTCACATCCATCGAGTCAGTGATGCCATCCAGCCATCTCATCCTCTGTCGTCCCCTTCTCCTCCTGCCCCCAATCCCTCCCAGCATCAGAGTCTTCTCCAATGAGTCAACTCTTTGCATGAGGTGGCCAAAATACTGGAGTTTCAGCTTTAGCATCATTCCTTCCAAAGAAATCCCAGGGCTGATCTCCTTCAGAATGGACCGGTTGGATCTCCTTGCAGTCCAAGGGACTCTCAAGAGTCTTCTCCAACACCACAGTTCAAAAGCATCAATTCTTCGGCGCTCAGCCTTCTTCACAGTCCAGCTCTCACATCCATACATGACCACAGGAAAGACCATAGCCTTGACTAGACGAACCTTTATTGGCAAAGTAATGTCTCTGCTTTTGAATATGCTATCTAGGTTGGTCACAACTTTCCTTCCAAGGAGTAAGTGTCTTTTAATTTCATGGCTGCAGTCACCATCTGCAGTGATTTTGGAGCCCAGAAAAATAAAGTCTAGCTTTGACTAAAAACACACACACACACACACACACACACACACACACACACATACCTTGGATAGCTCCTAAAATATTTTTGCCATAATTTTGTGTGTGTGTGTGCTCAGTCATGTTTGACTTGTGACCCCATGGACTATGGCCCACCAGGCTCTTCTGTCCATGGAATTTCCCAGGCAAGAATACTGGAGCACATTGCCGTTTCCTCCTTCAGGAGTTCTTCCTGACCCAGGGATCAAACCTGCACCTCCTGCATTGGCAGGCAGATTCTTCTCAGCATCACCTGAGAAGCTGATTTTTACCATAATACTTTAAGAGAAAAAATTATTTTTGGCAAGAATTGCAAATTAACTGGAGTTTATTTTTGTAGATTTTCAATTTTTACTACAAATAGAGTTAGAAAGTGAATTAAGTTAGTGAGCATCTCTTAGAAGGCTGGTCAGTCAGTCACAGAAAAAAAAATGTGAATTTGTTGATTAAAACCCTTGAGGTATAGAAAAGTCAGTCTCTTTCCGAAGTCTCTTTAGCTACTTCTTCTGTCCATGGTTAATTATATCACCTCACTGAATTCTGAAAAGTCAACATTTCTCAATTATCCAGTTATTTCAGGTATTACCATGAATTTGGTTAGTTCTTCAGAGGGCTAACTGAAATGGAAAACCTAAGGTAGAAGAGCAGCAAGAGAAACAGAGATCGATTCATGTGGAAAGGTGCTAAATTCTATGCCACTCTTTTGGATCAGTACCTCTAAGATGCCCTGCATTGGTGTCCCAAATTCTAAACATAGCATTTCTTTGGAAATCCAGGTAAATGTAGTCCAGTGCTATCATTATTTACATAAAAATTGTTTTCAAATAACCAAGCTGCCTTGATGTCAAAGAGGGAATCTACTGTGATAATTCAGAAGATGGAACAATGGCACTGATTGTGACTGAGTAAATGAAAAATAGTTTTGAGGAATTAGACCTTAGGCTGCCCTGTATGTTGATGAGCTCTTTAATCTAGCAAATGTCGAAGCTTGATGATTTTTGCCAGAGATGTACAGATGCCTATACTGAGCAACAAACTTGACCAGATGATTTAATGCCTTTCAGCTAACTCTAATATTCCACAGTTTTATGTTATTGATTTTCAGTTCATGGGACAAATAACTGCTCATCCATACGCGTTTAAATACAGAATAATAGGACAAAAACACCTTATGAGGGCTTCCCCAAAACAGCTCTGAAGTAAATAATCCAGATGCAATTGCAGGAGCCACATGAGACATGGTTCGATCCCTGGGTCAGGAAATCCCCTGGAGGAGGGCATGGCCACCCACTCCAGTATTCTTGCCTGGAGATCCCATGGACAGAGGAGCATCGTGGGCTGCAGTTCACAGGGTCACAAAGAGTCAGACATGCCTGAAACAACTTGGCATGCATATATGCATGCAAACACCTTATGAAACACAAATAATTTGGTTGCCATCAAAGACACAGATTTTCCAAATGAGTTCTCTATACTTATTATTCAGTATAAATGTTTTAGAAAAATATACAACCTGATTCAGATATTATGAAAATTTTGGTTATAATATTGAACTACAGGTAATTGATCTATATAATTTGTACAATATTGATCTGTAGGTAAACTTAGATAGTGTAGTTATCATCAGATATTCATTTAATAAGTAATTGTTGCATGTTTCTTTTGCTAGGCTCTAGGAACCCAATGATGAATGATAAAGGTTTAGTATTACAGATCATGTAGTCTAGTTGGATATTCTGTATGATAAAGAAATTAACCATAAAGTGAATAACAATAATTGTAAACTGGGATAAATGTCAAGAAGGAGAGCAACATTGTGCTAATATTAAAAATAATTAAATGTTGGAGGGCCACTTCAGAGTAGTTTGGAAAGACCTCTCTGAGGAAGTTCTATCTACAGGATGTAGTCATAGGAAACAGGGAGAGGGGCAAACACTCCAGACTGAAGGAATGGCATGTGTAAAGACCTGAGATGGGAGGTGTTGAGATATTGAAAAAAGGTCAGTAGAGTTGGAATCTGTTGAGAAGGGTGGACAAAGGCAAGACAGACAAAAGATGAGGTTGGAGTCACAGGTATGAGCCAGGTGTTACAGAGCCTTGGAAGAGGTTTGAAGTACAAGACCATAGAGAAATTTCAAGAAGAGGATCTTTATGATCTGAATTATGTTTTGAGAAGAAACTTCTTGCATCTGTTGAAATGAAATGTGAGAGAACAGGAACAGCAAAAGCAGATGGTTAGGAAGCTATTGCTGTAATTCAAGTGAGTATTGGTCAACTCCTGGACTCCACTGGAAAAGAAGAGGTAAAAAGTGGAAAGATGTAAGATTTAGTTCAGAGACAGGCTCAGGATGACATGTATGGAGGGTGATGGAAAGGAAAGAATGTCTATTGTTTTTGAATACATTAATAAGCTCCTAAAGGGTTAGTTTTTTGTTTACTGTCATTTATTTTTATGTGGGCCTGGAAAATCCCATGGATAGAGGGGCCTGGAAGGCTGCAGTCCATGGAGTCGCTGAGGGTCGAACATGACCGAGCAACTTCACTTTGACTTTTCACTTTCATGCATTGGAGAAGGAAATGGCAACCCACTCCAGTGTTCTTGCCTGGAGAATCCCAGGGACAGGGGCGCCTGGTGGGCTGCCATCTATGGGGTCGCACAGAGTTGGACATGACTGAAACAACTTAGCAGCAGCAGCAGTAGCAAAGGGTTAGTTTTTTGCTTACTGTTGTTTGTTTTTATGTGGGCCTGGGGTTGTTCTTCGTTATTTAGATGAGTTTTTGTTGTTGCTACTTTATCTGTTGCTACTTTATACTTATTTCTTTGTTTTGTTTTTGGTAAATAGCTTATTATTTTATTAGAGAGAAAGGCTCCTTGTTTTATCAAGTTTCTTCTGTGTCTTATTGCAGATTTCCCAAGTGACTCAGTGGTAAAAACTCCGCCTGCCAACGCAGGAGATGTCGGAGACACAGGTTCAATCCCTGGGTCGGGAAGATCCCCTGGAGGAGGAAATGGCAACTCACTCCAGTATCCTTGCCTAGAAATCCTGTGGACAGAGGAACCTGACAGGCTACAGTCCATGGATTTGCAAAGAGTCAGACACAACTTAGAGACTGAGCACACAGACGCACTTGCTACAGAGAGTATGACAATAGAAGTATATTGCTTTTGGAGTTTTATTATATTTGGATTTTCTGACACTAATTGCATGATGTCTTCAGAAAAGGATTGCATATTCTGCCTGAATAATGTAAAAGATTTTGTTCATAGTAGTATGCTTCCATCTGACTTGTTTACTCAGGAAACTACTCCAATATTTTATCTCTTCATTATCTTTCATAATATTTCACACGTTTTAAAACTGAAATATATTCTTTCTTATTCCATATCCAAGGATGTTCAGTGGCTGTCCCTTTGCTCTATTGTTAATTCTATAAAAAGCCTTCTTATTTTAAAAGATTGGGAGTGGAAAAATAAAATGTGATATAGCTATACAATGGAATACTATTCTATAATAAAAGGAATAAAGTACCAGGGAACTCCTAAAAGTCAACAACAACAACAAAACTCAATTCAAAAATGGGCAAAGGGCTTGAATAGACATTTCTCCAAACAATATATACAAATGGTCGAGAAGAACATGAAAAGATGCTTGACCTCACTAAATGCAGTTCAGAATATCTTCTTCTAATTCCAAACTTAAAATTAGAATACTTATCATACAAATCATGGTTTAATGACAATGATGTACTATTGTTTGATCTTAGTTTTAATGCATTATATTCATTTTGTTTACTGCATATTTTCTTGTCTCTTCAATTGGATTATAAGTACATTTTTAAAAATCTTTTTCCTACATCCTTCATGTTATCAACAGCTTCTTTTTTTCCAAGTTATATTTATAAGTGTACCACTTTGTTTCTATGCTTTATTGTAATTTCTCTTAATTTAGAAATTCACTTTCTTCTTTTTCCATTTGAACATCTTTCCCAGTTTTCCCTGTCAAAGTTAGATCTACTTAAGAAATTACTTTCTCATAATGAAAAGTCCCATTACTTTGCTATTTTTTTCCCTGACTTCTCTCCCCAAGGTTGTTTGGAGAGGTTGTTCCCCAGAAAAGAAAAACTGTGATTATTCTGTGTAGCTCCCGAAGACAGAATGAAGATTAATAGTGGGAAGTGCGAAGAAGAAAGACTGTAACTCAGTTTGTGGAGGACCTTTCTAATAACTACAACTCTGTGATGGCCTCTGGGTGTGCCCAGGTAGGAGCTGACTGTTTATCAGCTCCTAGAGAAGGAATGCCGACATTGCAGTGTCATGTCTTAGAGGAATGATTCCTTCCAGATTCTTCCTGACTCTAGGATTCCATCATTCAGAAAGGTTTTGTTTTTTTCCAACTCCCCCCACCCACCCTATCTTCTTTAAAGTCTAAGTAACAATTTAAATAAAAGAAAATATAAGATAAAATAAAAACTCTCTGGCATGGCCACCAAATTAATATCTTCAGGATAATTGCAATTCTCCTGTCTGACCCCTCTTTGCGCACTTTGCAATGTTGGACTTTGTTCCCACCTTTCCAGTATGTGTCTCCTTTTCTGTTATTACTGGTGCTCTCAGCTCCCAGCACTGGGATTAGTCTTAGCTGCATCTCCAAATGATTTTTTTCTTTTATGTTTTTTACATTTAGCATGAACTGATATGAAAAATTAACATTGGCCTTGAGAGATTAGCAGGAAGTCTTGCCTTATTCCTTTAATTCCTCAAATTTATTTTCCCATCTACCATTTTATTAAGTTGAAATACAAATTTTACATACATCTACTACTCAGTTGAGATACCACATTGCGTCATACATTTGTATTAGGAAAAGAATCCCAGTTTGTCAGGTTAAAAGCTTTTCCTTGATTTAAACCATCTGAATACACTTCCTGCATCCTGTTCTGCTGTAATCAGCTTTCACAAGAGTCAGCCATTTTCTGTCCCTCTGAGAATGCCCACTATGTTCATTGTGTTGACATAAATTCTGCTGTTCTAGCCAGACTTTAAGCTCAAGAGTAATTAAATTCTAAATCTGATGTCTAATATCACATAACAAAAAGACAGAAATTCCACCCAAATACTAGAAGGTGGAGGAGTAAGACTGAAGTAGATTTAAGATTGGCTCCTTTTGAGAAAACCATTATTGATGTGTTGACAACAATGAAGACAAACCTGGAAATTATGTGCTCTTGCAAAGATTTAATGTGTTGTATGAGAGACTATATATGACCTAGGACAGTCCCAGTGAGCTCAGAGAAGGTACTTGCTCACTCAATGTCAGAATGACCTCATTGTTAATTAGACACATAGGATTTGCACTAGATGTTAAACATCAGAATCATAAAGGTCTTAATGGCTAATGTCACATCTTGATTGTTATTGCTAATATGTAGTTTGTGTAATCATTCATGTTCTTTATCAGCCTAGTATTTCCAGGATGAAGGATCAGATCAGATCAGTCGCTCAGTCGTGTCCGACTCTTTGCGACCCCATGAACTGCAGCACGCCAGGCCTCCCTGTCCATCACCAGCTCTCGGAGGTCACTCAGACTTACATTCATCGAGTCAGTGATGCCATCCAGCCATCTCATCCTCTGTCGTCCCCTTCTCCTCCTGCCCCCAATCCCTCCCAGCATCAGAGTCTTCTCCAGTGAGTCAACTCTTCGCATGAGGTGGCCAAAATACTGGAGTTTCAGCTTTAGTATCATTCCTTCCAAAGAAATCCCAGGGCTGATCTCCTTCAGAATAGACTGGTTGGATCTCCTTGCAGTCCAAGGGACTCTCAAGAGTCTTCTCCAGCACCACAGTTCAAAAGCATCAATTCTTCGGCGCTCAGCCTTCTTCACCGGGGAAGGCAATGGCACCCCACCCCAGTACTCTTACCTGGAAAATCCCATGGACAGAGGAGCCTAGTAGGCTCCAGTCCATGGGGTTGCTAAGAGTGGGACACGACTGAGCGACTTCACTTTCACTTTTCACGACTGAGCGACTTCACTTTCACTTTTCACTTTCATGCATTGGAGAAGGAAATGGCAACCCACTCCAGTGTTCTTGCCTGGAGAATCCCAGGGACAGGGGAGCCTGGTGGGCTGCCGTCTATGGGATCGCACAGAGTCGGACACGACTGAAGTGACTTAGCAGCAGTAGCAGCAGCCTTCTTCACAGTCCAGCTCTCACATCCATACATGACCACAGGAAAGACCATAGCCTTGACTAGGCGAACCTTTGTTGGCAAAGTGATGTCTCTGCTTTTGAATATGCTATCTAGGTTGGTCATAACTTTCCTTCCAAGAAGTAAGCGCCTTTTAATTTCATAGCTGCAGTCACCATCTGCAGTGATTTTGGAGCCCAGAAAAATAAAGTCTGACACTGTTTCCACTGTTTCTCCATCTATTTCCCATGTAGTGATGGGACCAGATGCCATAATCTTCGTTTTCTGAATGTTGAGCTTTAAGCCAACCTTTTCACTCTCCACTTTCCCTTTCATCAAGAGGCTTTTGAGTTCCTCTTCACTTTCTGCCATAAGGGTGGTATCATCTGCATATCTGAGGTTATTGATATTTCTCTCGGCAATCTTGATTCCAGCTTGTGTTTCTTCCAGTTCAGCATTTCTCATGATGTGCTCTGCATATAAGTTAAATAAACAGGGTGACAATATACAGCCTTGACGTACTCCTTTTCCTATTTGGAACCAGTCTGTTGTTCCATGACCAGGATGAAGGATATAATGTATGAAAAATGCCAGTGCAGTAACATGTACACTATAGACACTTAAAACAAGCCAGGCTCTTCTCTCTCTTTCCTATCAACTCACTCACTAGTTTTTTATTTTTGCCTAAGCTCTTCAGTCCCATCACTACATGGGAAATAGATGGGGAAACAGTGGAAACAGTGTCAGACTTTGTTTTTCTGGGCTCCAAAATCACTGCAGATGGTGACTGCAGTCATGAAATTAAAAGACACTTACTCCTTGGAAGGAAAGTTATGACCAACCTAGATAGCATATTCAAAAGCAGAGACATTGCTTTACCAACAAAGGTTCGCCTAGTCAAGGCTATGGTCTTTCCTGTGGTCATGTATGGATGTGAGAGCTGGACTGTGAAGAAGGCTGAGCGCCGAAGAATTGATGCTTTTGAACTGTGGTGTTGGAAAAGACTCTTGAGAGTCTCTTGGACTGCAAGAAGATCCAACCAGTCCATTCTGAAGGAGATCAATCCTGGAATTTCTTTGGAAGGAATGATGCTAAAGCTGAAACTCCAGTATTTTGGCCACCTCATGCGAAGAGTTGACTCACTGGAGAAGACTCTGATGCTGGGAGGGATTGAGGGCGGGAGGAGAAGGGGACGACAGAGGATGAGATGGCTGGATGGCATCACTGACTTGATGGGTGTGAGTCTGGGTGACCTCCGGGAGCTGGTGATGGACAGGGAGGCCTGGCATGCTGCGGTTCATGGGGTCGTAAAGAGTCGGACACGACTGAGCGACTGATCTGATTTGATCTGATCTGATCTGAAGCTCTTCAGCAATAAATACTATACATAGGCACCCTGGTGGCTCCAACAGTAAAGAATCCACCTGCAATGCAGGAGACCCAGGTTTGATCCTTGGGTTGGGACGATTCCCTGGAGAGGGGAATGGCAACCCACTCCAGTATTCTTGCCTGGAGAATCCCATGGACAGAGGAGCCTGGTGGGCCAGAGTCCATGGGGTCACAAATAGTCTGACATGACTGAGCGATTAAGCAGGCACACACACACACGCAGGCGATAAATAACAGACTTGCTGCCATTTCCATTTCTTTAAAGGTGGAAATATGGAATTGGACCACTTTCTTTCAATAGGCTTATCCTGCATTATCTGTTTAAAGACAGGGCCTCTGAAGGGGCTCACAAAACAAAAATGCTACATCAACCTTTTATATGGTCTTTGAAAATCATTAAACCTGGAAAAATCTCTTGGCCTATCATATTTATGTTTGTCTCACTCATATTTTGCCAGGTTACTTCCTTTCTCAAGAGTTAAATTTAATTTTCTCTGTTTCCACATTAAGTGAAGAAAAGCAATGTGTACATAGCATTACCCCCATCATCATCACCACACCCAGACACACATTTGCACATCTATCTGTAGATTTACAAAGATTATTTCATACTTGACTTCTTTTATACCCCTGCTAAATCAGCATGTTAATTTATTTTCAAGGCTACTTATAGGACTGAACATATGAAAGCTTGAGAAAAGTTGTGATTTATGTGTATGTGTTGGCAGACAGCAGGGAGACTATAATTAGTCTTGAAGGAAGCTAATGTCACAATACATACTAGCCCTCCACAAGCTCACATTTCTAGTCTCATGGTGACTGCGAATTGTGGTGAAGTCTAGTCTTTTTTTTTCACTAGGAAGGAGAAGACTCGAAACTGCATTCTTGAGCTGAGTGGACAAATGGCTGCTGAATTATCCCAAGGAATGTACCAACAGCATGTGCCTGTTGATTCATCATTTTGAATGAGCTGTTTTCCCCTCTCACTCTAGTCCAGTGGGGAAGACATGGAACATTTTGGAAGGGGGAAAAAATACAGGAGTACTTTGGAGGAATTCTTTTAGCAAAATATAATGAAAAGTGAAGTCTGGGGATATAACAATGAGCCAAAATAACAAGTGAGAGCTGTTGCTGGAGAGGGTGTGAGGTAAAGAGGGGGTGGACAGCTGAACTCTGCCAGATACGTATGCATATCAGCACCTCTCCTTCTTTCTCCCTTTATTTTTACCTTGAGTGGAGAAAGATTAAACACTGAAATAACAGAAAGTAGGCTGGGAGAAGGGATGTGAGAAGGAGATATCGGAATCCCAATCTTCTACTCCAGTCTTGGTATTTAAGGGTCATTGAGAATCTTGAGTACATAGTCAAGCAACTTTCTAAAGCTTCTTATGGGTCATTTTTTTCTAAAGAGAAAGTTTTGTGCATCTCTTCTTCCTCATTTTTTTTTCTGTTATTCTCCCAAAACTCTTGTGTACTCTTCAGCTGTCATAGGGTCCCCCTTAGGATACCTCGCTTAGGCCCCCTGCCATCCTCTGTCAATGCCCAAATCTCCAAATGACCCCTCCCTTTCTCAGTTCATTACAACAAATTCCCAGATTCAGAATGCAATTTGTTTCACTTATGTCAGATTCAATTGATTTAATTCACATGAAATTATTAAAAAGGGAATTTAACAATTCATAAATTTCTACTTTTATAATCTGAATGAAATACTAATTGAGGGTTTGAGTCTAGAATAGATGTTTGGAGGGAAGGCTTTCCCAGAGCTCTGGCCTCTTCCAAAATCTACCCCTCTCCATTTAACGAACCATCTTTAGAATGTTTCAACTTTGCTTTGTCTGTTCACCTTTCTGAGCCCTTGTAAATATTTCTGTTTTCCAGTGGACTTAGGACAATTGTAGGAGGAGGCACATTTTCAAATGAGCAATTCCAACTCCAAAAATGGAGAATTTCCATTTTTTTAAAATCAATATCTGGCTATTAATTTACTCAAACATTACAGAGCTCAACTTTCAAAGATGTTAGGAAGTTTATCATACATATTTAACAAATATTCTTTATTTATGCTAATAGAAATACACAAAACAGCCTGGCAGGTTTTTCAATAATGGTCAAATAAAAATAACCCAGAGTCATTGACTTCTTGCCTCTTTGCCTTATAATACAAATATCTGATTTTAATTTTATTCTTTAAATGTATTTTAACTCTCAAGAGTGCAATTTTATGATACATAATATTACAGATACTCAAATATGTTACATACATTAATATATTGAAGACCATACCTCTAATTTATTGTTTTCAGGGACTTTATGCAGTCCTCAGAATAATGCTTTTTCCATCAACCCTCTGCATCTATATAAGCTTAGTGTCACATGACATAGACTAGGAAAAGCTCTAATCCCATGTTAGTTTGTTTGTTTTTAAGTCACACGTGCACATCTCTGCAGCACATGTCTACAGAGCTCATTTAAAAGCCAAGCAGCTTCAAGCACAGCTGTTTGGTGCATGTTCTGCTCTTGGTTCAGAAGTCACTCATGTGCATAAAAACATGAATGTGGGAAATGCTGCGTATTGCTGGTAGGCTTGGAAATCATTATACAAAAGGCCTTTATAGAGAGCAAGATATTAAAATGAATTTCTTTGAAACTCATGATTTGGACTGATTTCCCAAAAGTTCAGGGACAAAAGAAAGGTGGCAGATTCTGAAATAACCATACAAAATGAGATGATAAACCATCTTCCCAGGACTTGCAAAGGAAGATTAAAACCACTAGCTTTATGACCCTTGGCTGACCATATACCTTTAGCTTTTAAAGGGGGACACAGAGGCCTGGATAAGGAAAGGTGGGAATTTTGAGAAAGGGTTTTCCCAGAGAGATGCTCAAATCAAGTCATGTGAATTCACTACCTTCACCCTCCTGAAAGTAGAGGGTACGGAGGGCAGGGGTTCATTCTCACTTTACTAATGTAAGGAACTTGAGTGGGACCAGTCTAAACGTTTAAGCAACTTTCTTGTAGTTTGAGGAACAGTAAAGTGGTGTCTGATATTGTCTTGAGGATTGAGCAGGCCACATCTGAAGTTGCTTGCTTACATAAAAAAACAAAAAGAGAAATAGCTATGGCAGGGACAGCCTGAATGCCCAGAGTTTGATGGGCTGAAGACCTGTGAATGTTTCCCACGGATCTAGTGTGGACTCTCTGGAGGACCTTGCTTGGGTATTCTTAGATGCAATTTGAGAGATCTAAGATGAGCCAGGAGATCTCAGCTAACAGACAGACCTAAGGCTAATGGAGCAATAAAGTTATCAGCTTCAGGAGATGCATTTTTACTATAGAGGGAGCTTTGAGAGGAGATCCCTGGAAACTGAGAAGAGGGGATGTCTGAGCAATCCACAAAGCCCCTGATGAGAGGAGCCAGCAATAAACTACCACAGCTAGGTGAAACCCAGGTCAGATTACAAGGATGCCAGTAAAGTAACACTATATCTATACAACTAGGCTACAGACAACTCTCTCTCTCTCACACACACACACACACCTCTTCCTTCAAAGGATCCAGGAATCACAGCTAATGTCTATTTTTTAAGGGAATAAGAACTTTTTTGAGTCTTTATTTTAGAGCAATTTTAGGTTCATGGCAGTATTGCTCACTGCTCCTACATGTAAAGCATTCCTCATTTTCAATATCCCCTAACAGACTGGTAAGGAAAATTATGACTAATGTAGACAGCATATTGAAAAGCAGAGACATTACTTTGTCAACAAAGGTCCGTCTAGTCAAGGCTATGATTTTTCCAGTGGTCATGTATGGTTGTGAGAGTTGGACGGTGAAGAAAGCTGAGCACTGAAGAATTGATGGCTTTTGAACTGTGGTGTTAGAGAATACTCTTGAGAGTCCCTTGGACTGCAAGGAGATCCAAACAGTCCATCCTAAAGGAGATCAGTCCTGGGTGTTCATGAGAAGGACTAGAGTTGAAGCTGAGACTCTAGTACTTTCGCCACCTGATGCGAAGAGCTGAATCATTTGAAAAGACCCTGATGCTGGGAAAGGTTGAGGGCAGGAGGAGAAGGGGACAACAGAGGATGAGATGGTTGGATGGCATCACTGACTCAATGGACATGGGTTTGGGTGGAGTTGGTGATGGACAGGGAGGCCTGGCGTGCTGCAGTCCATGGGGTCACAAAGAGTTGGACACGATTGAACAACTGAACTGAACTGAACTGAACAGACTGGTACCTGCCTGCCTGCTAAGTCACTGCTGTAGTGTCTGACTCTTTGAAACCCTATGTACTGTAGCTTATCAGGCTCCTCTGTTCATGGAATCCTCCAGGCAAGAATACTGGAGTGAGTAGCCATGCCCTCCTCCAGGGGATCTTCCTGACCCAGGGATTGAACCCGTGTCTCTTACATCTTCTGCATTTGCAAGCAGGTACTTAACCACTAGCACCACCTGGGAAGCCCCTAGATTAGTACATTTGTTATAACTGATGAAGTTACACCAACATATCATTGCCCCAAGTCCATAGTTTATATTAGGTTCCAGTGTTGGTATTCTGAATTCTATGGGTTTGGATAAATTTATAATGATATGCATCTACCACCATAGTATTACTATACAGAGTAGTTTCACCATCCTAAAAGTCCTCTGTGCAATTCCCAGTTATCCCTAATAATCCCTCAGTCATGTGCTCAGTCTTTGCCAACCCACGGGCTATAGTCTGCCAGGCTCCACTTCCAAGAAATTTTCCAGGCAATAATATTGAAATAGGTTGCTATTTTCTCCTACAGGGGATCTTCCTGACCCAGGGATTGAACTGGTGTCTCCTGCACTGCAGGCAGATTCTTCACTGCTTTAGCCATCAGGGAAGTCCATCCTTTATCCTAATCCCTGACAAACCCTGCCTTTTTGTGTTGTCTCCACAATCAGCCTTTTCTAGAATGTAATTTAGTTGGAATCAGGCAGTATGTATTCTTTTAAGATTGCCATCTTTCACTTAATAATTACATTTAAGTCTTCTCCATGTCTTTTCATAACTTGATACTTTTTTTTCTTTTTGGCTTTGAATAATACTCTACTGTCTAGATGTACCATAGTTTATTTATCAATTCACCTACTGAAGGACACCTTGGTTGCTTTCAAGTTCAGGCAATTATGAATAAAGTTTCCATAAACATTACAATGCAGATTTCTGCTTGGACATAAGTTTTCAGCTATTTGGTTAAATATCAAGGATAGATGGCTGGATCAAATGGTAAAAGTATGTTTCATTTTATGAGAAACCACCGGTAAATGATGAGAATACAACAAATTCAGCTTATCAACTCTTAGAATTACTAATGTACATTCATTTCCTTGATTCTTATAAAACGTATCATGGAGTATTTTAATGGAATTTCTATTTTTTAAGACATCCTTGGTTTGTATATTGGAGTGTACCAAAATCATTTACATCCGTTGTACTTGGCAATTGTGTGGTGGCTTGAGCATTCTTTGGCATTGCCTTTCTTTGGGATTGGAATGAAAACTGACCTTTTCCAGTCCTGTGGCCACTGCTGAGTTTTCCAAATTTGCTGGCATATTGAGTGCAGCCCTTCCACAGCATCATCTTTTAAGATTTGAAATAGCTCACCTGGAATTCTATCACCTCCACTAGCTTTGGTCTTAGTGATGCTTCCTAAGATCCACTTGACTTCGCACTTCAGGATGTCTGGCTCTAGGTGAGTGCACACCATCATGGTTATCAGGGTCATTAAGATCTTTTTTGTACAGTTCTGTGTATTCTTGCTATATCTTCTTAATATCTTCTGCTTCTGTTAGGTCCATACCATTTCTGTCCTTTATTGTGCCCATCTTTGCATGAAATATTCCCATGGTATCTCTAATTTTCTTCAAGAGATCTCATCTTTCCCATTTTGTTTTCCTGTATTTCTTTGCATTGATCACTTAAGAAGGCTATCTAATTTCTCCTTGCTATTCGTTGGAACTATGCATTCAGATTGGTTTATCTTTCCTTTTCCCCTTTGCCTTTCATGTCTTGTCTCAGCTATTTGTAAGGCCTCCTCAGGCAACCACTTTGCTTTTTTGAATTTCTTTTTCCTGTGGTTGGTTTCAATCATGGTATCCTGTACAATGTTAAGAACCTCTCTCCATAGTTCTTCAGGCTTTCCTTCTATGAGATCAAATCCCTTCAATCTATTTGTCACTTCCACTGTATAATCCTAAGGGATTCAATTTAGGTCATACCTGAATGGTCTAGTATGAATTTAACAATAAGTAGTTGTTTAAGGCTGAATTTAACAATAAGTAGTTCAAGATCTGAGCCACAGTCTGCTCCCAGTCTTGTTTCTGCTGACTGTATAGAGCTTCTCCATCTTTGGCTGCAAAAAATCTGATTTCAGTATTTACCACATGGTTATGTCCCTATGTAGAATCATCTCTTGTGTTGTTGGAAGAGGGTATTTGCTATGACCAATGCGTTCTCTTGACAAAACTCTGTTAGCCTTTGCCCTACTTCATTCTGTACTCCAAGGCCAAACTTACCTGTTACTCCAGGTATCTCCTGACTTTCTACTTTTTGCATTCCAGTCCCCTGTGATGAAAAGGACATCTTTTTTTGATATTAGTTCTAGAAGTTCTTGTAGGTCTTCTTAGAGCCATTCAACTTCAGCTTTTATGGCATTAGTGGTTGAGATATGGACCTGGATTACTGTGATGTTGAATGCTTTTCCTTCCAAATGAACAGAGATCATTCTGTCGTTTTTGATATTGCACCCAAGTACTTTTGGACTCTTTTGTTGACTATGAGGGCTACTTCATTTCTTCTAAGGGATTCTTGACCACAGTAGTAGATGTAATGATTATCCAAATTAAATTTTCTCATTCCAGTCCATTTTAGTTCACTGATTCCTAGAATGTTGATGTTCACTCTTGCCATCTCCTATATAACCTCTTCCAGTTTACCTTGACTCATGGACTTAACATTCCTGGTTCCTATGCAATATTGTTCCTTACAGCATTGGACTTTACTTCCATCAGCTGTCGCATCCACAGCTGGGTGTTGTTTTGCTTTGGCTCAGCCTCTTCATTCTTTCCGGAGTTATTTCTCCAGTAGCACATTGGGCACCTATCAACATGGGTAGTTCATCTTTTAGTGTCATATTTTTTGCCTTTTCAAACTGTTTATGGGTTTCTCAAAGCAAGAATATTAAAGTGGTTTGCTATTTCCTTCTCCAGTGGACCAGGTTTTCTCTGAACTCTCCACCATGACCTGTCCATCTCAGGTGGCCCTACAAGGCATGGCTCATAGTTTCACTGAGTTGGACAAGGTTGTGACCCATGTTTGGTTAGTTTTCTGTGCTTGTGGTTCAAACTACCACACAATTGCACTGGTCTCACACACTAGCAAAGTAATGCTGAAAGTTCCTCAAGTTGGCTTCAACAGAACATGGACTGAGAATGTCCAGATGTTCAAGCTGGATTTAGAAAAGGCAGAGGAACCAGAGATCAAATTGCCAACATCTGTTGGATCATAGAAAAAGCAAGAGAATTCCAGAAAAATATCTACTTCTGCTTTATTGACTACGCCAAAGCCTTTGACTGTGTGGATCACAACAAACTGTGGAAAATTCTTCAAGAGATGGGAATACCAGACCACCTTACCTGCCTTCTGAGAAATCTGTATACAGGTCAAGAAGCAACAGTTAGAACCAGACATGGAACAACGGACTGGTTCCAAATAGGGAAAGGAGTATGTCAAGGCTGCCTATTGTCACCCTGCTTATTTAATTTATATGCAGAGTATATCATGTGAAATATGAGATTGGATGAACCACAAGCTGAAATCAAGATTTCTGGGAGAAATATCAATAACCTCAGATATGCAGATGACACTACTCTTATAGCAGAAAGCGAAGAAGAACTAAAGAGCCTCTTGATGAAAGTGAAAGAGGAAGGAGAGTGAAAAAGCTGGCTTAAAACTCAACATTCAAATACTAAGATCATGGCATTTGGTCCCATAACTTCATGGCAAACAGATGGGGAAACAATAGAAACAGTGAAAGGGTTTATTTTCTTGGGCTCCAAAATCACTGTGTATGGTGACTGCAGCCATGAAATTAAGATAGTTGCTCCTTGGAAGAAAAGTTGTGACCAACCTAGACAGCATATTAAAAAGCTGAGACATTGTTTCACTGACAAAGGTCCATCTAGTCAAAGCTATGAGTTTTCCAGTGGTCATGTATGGATGTAAGAGTTGGACTATAAAGAAACCTGAGCACAGAAGAATCGATGCTTTTGACCCGTGCTGTTGGAGAAGACTCTTGGGAGTCCCTTGGACTGCAAGGAGATCTAACCAGTCAATCCTAAAGGAAATCAGTCCTGAATATTCACTGGAAGGACTGATGCTGAAGCTGGCACTCCAGTACTTTGGCCACCTGATGCAAAGAACTGACTCATTTGAAAAGACCCTGATTCTGAGAAAAATTGAAAGCAGGAGAAGAAAGGGGCGATATGGTTGGATGGCATCACTGACTCAATGGACATGAGTCTGAGCAAGCTCTGAGAGTTGGTGATGGACAGGGAAGCCTTGTGTGCTGCAGTCCATGGGTTGGCAAAGAGTCAGACATGACTGAGTGACTGAACTGACACTTGGTAAAAAACTAGAGGAGAGAATGGTGTAAAAGTCCTTTTGAAAAGATCAGACAAAGCATGTTGTATGCTTGTTCTTGCTCTACTTTTTTTTAGTGTAGCTACCTTTTAGTTGCACAAGAACTGTCTCCACCCCTGCAGTAAGTGAGCTTTGTCCCATGAAAACCAAGTGATCTTCACTGCCTCAGAGAGTAATTTTTGATTCAGCTATTAGTGATTTGCATTATCTAATTCAATTCTGTTTGATTAGGCCTTGCTAACTGATGAGTCAGTTGCAGAATCATACCACCAATGTGTTCCAGACATTATAGCAAATGTTTTTTTTTTAATTGTTACAATAGTATGATTATTAAGAGTAGATAATTAGTCAAATCATTTTAGGACAATTCTATTGTTTTGATAATTTTAGTGTATATACTTCTGCGTAAAAGATCTTCCAATTCATCTGCTTTTAATTTTCTGGATGGATTTAAAAGAGAAATATCCTAATTTTTTTTAGAAAAGCAATATCTAAAAAAATTTCAACTATTATTCTTTTGTTACTTTTTAACCTTGTCAGATTTTTTTCCCATTACTCATACTAAAATAAAATCTGGAAATAAAATATACTGTTGAGACTGAGATTCTACAGTTACTGATCAAATTTTTTCTTTTCATAAAAAGCTTTGTTCTCCTTAATTTATGAGTTGTTTCAATTAGGTTATTATGAAATGATTTCACTATCATAACACATTATCAATTTTGCTTGAAGATATTTGTATAAATTTTATTTTTAAAAATTCCCACTGCTATCAAAATTTTTTGAAAATTATTGATCTATATCAAAAGTTGAATAAACACTTTCAAAAATCATTTGTATCATAACACTCAGGAATTGGGATTAAATAAATTACTTGCATTTCAGTAAAAACTGTTATTGCATGTATAACCTATTAATTTGGACACATGGGTTTAGATTTTTATATTAGTAATGTCTACAAACCTATCTTTGCCAAACATTTTCATAAAGCAGACAGGATTACAGAAGATAAAGTATTTCCAAGGCCTTTGCTATTATCTGTTTACATACAAATAGAAAATGTTTATTAGAAATGATTCTCATCTGTTCATTAAACCAGTTCCAGGAATCTGATATTCATACATAATAATAAAGGAACAAATGAAGTACGGGAATAACCAGAGTGATGAAATCAGAATTTCTATGTTGTTAGATAAATTATTGGTCATCAATCCAAGCACTCATTTGATGATTGAGAATCTGTTATACTAGGTACAGGACTTGTTGTGCAATACGAATAATTGAAAGAAGTCATCTTTGCTCTAGCTGAACTTAGATATGAGATTTAACTAAAAATATTTAGTTAAAATATTTAAATCAGTTGAAGAGATTACTAAAAGCAGAGGCTCAAGAGAGTGTATTGCCAACTGCCCAAATAATTAAACAATCTGTTCCTTTCAGAGGAAGTTACTCAATTTACCCTATAGATTGTTATATGGAGGAGAGTCCCATATACATTCTTTAAAACCTGAAAAACATGCCTTTTGATAATTCAACCAAACTTTCTCATAAGTTAGGTATTTTGATGGCATTTCTTGTATAGGGCATTCCTTGAGATAAAATGAACACTTCAGTATGTTAGATCAGAATCTGTGCATTGTTAAGGATAATACTCGATTCTCAGATACAAGGTCTCTTCAGGTCCTTGTGATAGAAGAGCCCGGAAAATCTGACTAACATAGAAGAAATGGGCAAAAAATTATTCCAGCTGAAATGTTATAATTTTTGTGGATTATGGGTTGAATCAAAGGTTTTTTTACATTCTTTTATTTTATGGTTTATTACAAAATATTAAATATGGTTCCCTGTCTTTACAGTAAGACCTTTTGTTTACCTATTTTATAAATAGTATTTGTATCTGCTAATTCTAAACTGCTGACTTATCCCTCCCCCACCCTCTTTCCCTTTTGGTAACTGTGTGTTTGTTTTCTATATCTATGTCTATTTTGTAAATAAGTTCATTTATATCATATTTTAGATTTCAGATATGTGATATTATATGATATTTGTCTTTGTCTGGCTTACTACACTTAGTATGATAATTTCTAGGTATATCTTTGTTACTGTATATGAAATTATTTCCTCCTTTTTTGTGACTAATGTTTCATTGTATATGTATATGTATGCATATATATGCATACATATATATATATATACACTACATCTTCTTTATCCATTCATCTACCAATGGACATTTAGGTTGCTTCCAATCTTAGCTATTGTAAGTAGTGCTGCTGTGAACATTGGGTTGCACATGTCTTTTTGAATTAGTTTTCTATGGATATCTGCAGAGGAGTGAGATTGTTGGATCATATGACAACTCTATTTTCAGTTTTTTAAAGAACCTCCATAGCACTTTCTATAGTGGCTGCACCAACTTACAGATATTCCCTGGAGACTCAGCTGTAAAGATTTCTGCAGCAATGCAGTAGATGCAAGTTCAATCTCTGGGTTGGGAAGATCCCCTGGAGGAGGAAATGACAACTTGCTCCAGTATTCTTGCCTAGAAAATTGCATGGGCAGAGGAGACTGATGGGCTACACTCCATGTGGCTGCAGAGTCAGACATGACTGAACATGCTAGAACTTATATTCCTACCAATAGTGTAAGAGGGTTCCTTTTCTCCACACTCTCTCCAATATGTTCTTGGTAAACTTTAATGATGGCCATTCTGAGCAATGTGAGTTGCTATCTCATTGTAGTTTTGATTTGCGTTTCTTTAATAATTAGTGCAATATTGAAAATCTTTTTATATGTCTGTTGGCCATCTGTATGACTTCTTTGGCTAAATATTATTTAGGTCTTCTACCCATTTTTAAATTTGATTTATTGTTGTTATTGAGTTGGATGAGCTGTTTGTATATTTTGTAATTAAGCCCTTGTCGGTCATATCATTTGCAAATATTTTCTCCCAGACCATAGATGGTGTTTTCATTTTGTTTATGGCTTGCTTTGCTATACAAAAGCTTATAAGTATGATTAGGTTCCATTTGTTTACTTTTGTTTTTATTTCTGTTGTATTGGAACACTGAATTTAAGTCTTTAAGTATCACATTGTGGCAAGTAATTGGCAATGAAGTTAAGAAATGAAAGTGGTGGTGGTGAAATGAGGAGGATATTGATTCCTTTAGTCAAGGATTTTTGAGCTCTAGTTCTTCCCATCTCCTTGCTATTTTTTTTTTAAATTAATTAAGGTGAAATACCCTCTTATTTCCCTTTTCTCCTTCCTTTTGTCCATTAACCTCACCAAAAAGAAAGTTCCCTGATTCTTATAGTAAGTTCTAATTGCCACTACTTTCTATACTATATTAATTTCTCCTCCAAAGAATTTGACACTAAAACTCAAGGTCTTTCTCTCTCTTCTTTCTCTTCAGATCTTGTGTAGTCTTCTGCAGCCTGACACATTCTATTGTAATGAATATTACATGACTGCAAGAAAATCTGAGGATTAAAACTATAATTGAATCAAATAAGTTATTGTTATGCGTTATTCAGTTACTAAGTCCATCTTCTGAGCTTTACCAGCTAAATATCTAGTCACAACCATGTTCTCCTCTCTATTTTGTTCAATAATTAACTCTATCATGAATCCACTTATAATCCACACTTAAATTTCAACTCTCTGTATTAAGAAATTATCCTCCAAAATACACATGGAACTATGTAAACTTAGATATTATAAAGGAGAGATTGTCTGATATATCTCTTTAAATATAAAAAAGGATGAGAAAAATCACTCATAGGTAATAATCACAAAACAATGGCAGTACTAGATTCAGCAAAATGTCGCCTGGCTCCAAATTTAATACTTAAACTTACTACCCTTTTTGTCACCAAGACACTAGAATTTACCTTTCCCTATAGTGTTAACTTGTACAAATTTCAATAACTGCTAGAGGAAAACCTTGCTATTCTAACCTGTACTACGATTTTCAGGAGTCTGGTACATAATCAAACAGTATGGTGTTTTGTTATTTTATCAGGTAATAGAAAATTAAACCAGATGTGACTAGCCATGCTGTAATCATTAAAAATTAGATTTTCTTGATCTCATAGTAGGTTATTCTGACATTAGACCTCAAAACTTCTGAATTATTAATATCTAGAAACAGCAATAAAAAGTTATTCTAACATTTCCATACACTTGCCTCCTCTGGTTCTGATTTGGAGGAGGGAACTTGGGAAGCACAAATACATACTTGTCTGTGGAGCAGTCATCAAGAGCACATGTCATGATTACTCAGGCACAGGACTCACCTTTCCATTTCTTCCTTTTCCCATACTTCCATTTCCACCAGCTCTTGTATCTGCCTGCCATTTCCTGAAAGCCAGGGTGACTAATGAGTGCCGGAGGCAGCAGATGGGAAGGTAAGCTTTTCTCGTCTGCCCTCGTATATTAACCGGTAGGATTTCTTGTTATTTCGCATAACATTCCACTCAGCTGATCACTAAACAGTCAGAAACAGTGTGAAAGGCATTTGGTACTTGTTTAATACAGGGATCAGCATCAGAGATTATGCAGGAGATAGATGAAAACATGGTTTGAATCTACGTGCGCCTCAGTCAGGAGAGTATGGTTGAGCCCCACCTGCCATGCAGTGTGTCCATAGCTCACCTCCTAACTCTTGCCCCGGACCTGGCTATTGAAACCTTATTACAGCCGATGCAGTTTTATAGTAGGTGTACCTAAACTCTGACCTCAAAATCAGCTTCATTATGTAATTGGCCATGTTAAACTGCTAGCAGATTCATAAAGAAGTCCATCCTAACAAATGTGTTATAAGGGCTCTGAATTCTGGTGGTCATGAACTCTGTGAAACAGTCAGCTCCAATTATTTGGGGATTTATTTTAAGTCAGAGGATCAGGAAGGTCTTTAGAATGTTCTTCTCTTCCTTCCTATAGTGGCTGTCCTTTTGGTCATTTCGCTGCTCATTAGACCTTGCAGTAGGGGACCATTGAAAAAGAAGTGAAACATCAATTCTGTCTGTTTTGTGGTAGTGGATAACAAAATAAGCTATTGTGACAATGCAGAAGATGTGGAAGCTACTGGTTGTAATGAGGTTTATAGATTATCTGCACATCAGTTATTGAGGTTTATTTTATAGATGTGAGAAACTGGGAACTGCTTATAGCCAACTACCTTTGCTATCATCTTTACTGTTCATTTTTTTAAATCATAAAATCAGTGGTAATAAAAGCCTAAGCATCATATATAAGCCTGAAATAAAAACAAATTCTCTTTCTACTTCTCCTGCAGTACCACTCCTAAGTAACCCATTTTGGACAATTTTATTTTTAGATCTATTGATGAGTTCTGTTACTGTAAATAATATAATTCTACTGTTTTATTTAACAAATCTAAACAGTTGTCTCTTACCTACCAACTCTGAAAGATGAAGAATTTAGTCCATGTATATGATTTTGCTTCATGTTCATTTAAATTTTTTTTAGCATTTCATCATTAACTTTACAACCTAAAAGAGTAGGTTTAAAAGTTTGATCAACTGAAGCAAAGACCTGACTTATTGGAAAAGACCCTGATGCTGGGAAAGATTGAAGACAGAAGGAGAAGGGGATGACAGAGGATGAGATGGTTAGATAGCATCACTACTCAATGGACATGGATTTGAGCAAATTCTGGGAGATAGTGGAGAACAGAAGAGCCTAGTGTGCTGCAGCCCATGGGGTTGCAGAGTCAGATACAACTTAGCAACTGAACAACAATGACATGTCAAATTGCACACACACACACACACACACACGTACAAATGCCATACAGACAAGAAGTTTGCTCTAGTACTTCCACAAGAAATATTTTCCAGAAATGGTGGGTAAAAGATATGAAGTATATTCATGACTAAAACACTGTGACTTTACCCTACTGCTTTGCCAATATTTTGGCTGAGTATAGTACTTCAAGGTTATATGGCATTTGTGTGTGTGTGTGTGTGTGTGTGTGTAAGTTTGAAGGCATTTTGGAATTCTTAATACTGATTAGACTTTGGATGGTGACCTGTCTGTTATTCTGTTTATTAACACTCTTCCCTATACTCGGGGTGTTGTTTGTGTGTGTGTGTGCGTAGTTTGAATGCATTTGCTGCATTGCCTTTTGAATTCTATAATATTGATTAGACTTTGGATGGCGACCTGTCTGTTATTCTGTTTATTAACACTCTTCCCTATTTTTTTCTTGAAAACTTTGGGGATTCCCCCCCCCCCCCCCCTGCTCTGTCTTTGAAATTTTAACTTTTCGTTCATCCTTCTTGGCATTCTATCCAACCTGAATCTGAAAACTTGGATAGTACTTTACCTTTAAACCATATACTCCACCTTTTAAAATCTTACTCCTCTCTTTCATTTTCTCTGTTCTTTTTTTGTAGAACAAGCATTAGGTACATGTTAGATATCATGCAATACTACTCTAACCTTAGGCTTTTCTATTAAATTCTGTATCCTTTTCTATGTTGATTTATATTGTGGGAAATTTCTTCAACTGTATTATGGCGTCTTTCCAAATTAAAAAAATTTGGTTAATCACATTCTAAATTTCTAAAACCTCTGTCTTACACTCAGATTTCTTTATTTTGATTTAGTATCCTATTTTTACTTTTTGGAGTCAATATTTTCTTAAACCTTTCTGAGCATATGTAATAAAATACTTTCAAGTTTTGAATTATTCTTTCTTTTGAGGTCAATGGTTTAGTTTATTTTCCTTCATTTTTGTGCTACATATTCAAAAGCAGAGACATTACTTTGCCAACAAAGGTTCACGTAGTCAAGGCTATGGTCTTTCCTGTGGTCATATATGGATGTGAGAGCTGGACTGTGAAGAAGGCTGAGCGCCAAAGAATTGATGCTTTTGAACTGTGGTGTTGGAGAAGACTCTTGAGAGTCCCTTGGACTGCAAGGAGATCCAACCAGGTCCATTCTGAAGGAGATCAGCCCTGGGATTTCTTTGGAAGGAATGATGCTAAAGCTGAAGCTCCAATATTTTGGCCACCTCATGCGAAGAGTTGACTCATTGGAGAAGACTCTGATGCTGGGAGGGATTGGGGGCAGGAGGAGAAGGGGTCGACAGAGGATGAGATGGCTGGATGGCATCACTGACTCGATGGACGTGAGTCTGAGTGACCTCTAGGAGTTGGTGATGGACAGGGAGGCCTGGCGTGCTGCAATTTATGGGCTCGTGAAGAGTCGGACACGACTGAGCGACTGATCTGATCTCTGATTTTTCCTAAATTCTGAATGAAGTCAATTTAAGACACTTAATCTTTTCTTTAAGATTTTTTTGTTCTAAATACTTTATTATTTTTTTTAAATTTTATTTTATTTTTAAGTGGAGGGTTATTACAATATTGTGATGGTTTCTACTATACATCAACATGAATCAGCCATAGGTATACGTATGTCCCCTCCTTCTTAAACCTCCCTTCCACCTCCCTTCTCATCGTACCTCTCTAGGTGGTCACAGAACACTGGCTTTGGGTTTCCTGTGTCATACAATAAATTCCTACTGACTATTTTACAGATAGTGATGTGTATGTTGGGTTTCCATTGTAGCTCAGTCGGTAAAGAATCTGCAGCACAGGAGACCTGGATTCAATCCTGGGTTGGGAAGATCCCCTGGAGAAGGAAATGGCAACTCACTCCAGTATCCTTGCCTGGAAAATCTCATGGACACAGGAGCCTGGTGGGCTGCAGTCCATGGAGTCGCAGAGAGTCGGGCATGACTGAGCAACTAACACTTACTAATGTGTATGTTTCAATGCTACTGTCAAATCATCCCACCTTTTTCCTCCCCCACTGTGTCTAAAAGTCTGTTCTCTGTGTCTGCATTTCCATTGCTGCCCTAGATATGTTCATCAGCACCTCTTTCTAGATTCCATATATATGCGTTAATATATGATATTTGTTTTTCTCTGACTTACTTCAATTTGTGCAATAGGCTTTAGGTTTATCCACTTTATTAGAATCAACTTGAATGAAAATTGCTCTGAAATCAGGGTGCGTCTTAAAATCAGAGAAATGCCACAATTTAATTGGCAGTGCTTTTTCTGTGATACATAAAACAACATGTTCTACAATTAATATCATCCTAGTTGAAAGGAAACAAATGATCTGATCATCTGCAGTTGGTTGCTAACATTCATAAGAGTTAGATCAGCTGGCATGGTTTTCTTACACAGCTATTTAAGCTTGTTACCTCTCAGGGCCTCCCTGGTGGCTCAGCTGGTGAAGAATCTGCCTGCGGGAGACCTGGGTTTGATTTCTGGGTTGGGAAGATCCCCTGGAGAAGGGAAAGGCTACTAACTCCAGTATTCTGGCCTGGACAATTCCATTGACTGTATAGTCAATGGGGTTGCAAAGAGTCGGACGCAACTGAAATTTTCACTTTCACCTCTAAGGGCATTTGTGTTGTAGGTAGTTGTATGAGTTTTTTGATTGGTATGCTTCATTTTAGGTGTGCTAGTGGAAGAAGCAGACAGGTATGTGTGCCCCTCCCCACACACTCTAGTACCAAACTGAAGAGAGCTTTACTCTGGGGTGTGGCACTCACATTAAAGCCTGGCTTTTCCCAGGAAGATCATTCAATTTTCTAATGTTGAGTCTGAATATAAATGCTACTATACTCAAGGATGTGAGTTGGAAATTAGACATTAAGGTTCATCAGTATTCTCTAGAGAGATTATTATCTGAATTTTTGTCTTTCTTCTCATTCTTAATCTCTATACCATCTCATTGTCCATAGAGACTCTGAATTCTTCTATATCCTACCTGGGTGCAGCATTTTCTTGATAGCATTTTGACTCTGGTTTCCTCCACTTTGATTTGTCTATCAATATGATCATATTTGGACTTCCGTGGTGGCTCAGATGGTAAAGAATCCACCTGTAATGCAGGAGACCTGGGTTTGATCTCTGGGTTGGGAAGATCCCATGGAGGAGGGAATGGCAACCCACTTCTGTATTCTTGTCTGGAGGATCCAGTGGACAGAAGAGCCTGGCAGGCTGCAGTCTATGGGGTTGCAAAGAGTCGGATATGACTGAGCGACTAAGCCACGGCACAGCACAGCATGATCTTATTAACTTCTGCTGCTTCTTCATTTAGGTCTAGATCAGTGGTTCTCACCCTAGTCTGCACATTGCAATCACCTGAGAAGCTTTATAAAAACACAAATCCCTTGATCCCACTTTCAGAGATTTTGATTTGGTCAGTGAATCTAAGGTGCAACCAAGATTGAAAGCTATTGGCCCAGAGCAACTCTGAAATCTAAAATGTCAAATGGGAGGCAACACAAAATATTGATTACCAACACAGCTTCTGTAGACAAATTGCCTAGCTTTAAATTCCAGCTCTACTGCTTAGTATCTGTGTGATCACAGGCAAGTAAATTTCTCTGTGACTCAGATTTCCTCATCTGTATATTGAGGGCCATAACTGTGATAATGGTTCTTCAGGTTGTTATATGAATTGGTGAAAGTGTTAGTTGCTCAGTCATGTCTAACTGTTTGCAACTCCATGGACTGTAGCCCACCAGGCTCCTCTATCCATGGAATTCTCTAGGCAAGAATATTGAAGGGGGTTGCCATGTCCTTCTCTAGGAATCTTCCCAACCCAGGGATTGAACCCAGGTATTTTACATTGCAAGCAGATTCTTCACCATTTGAGCTACCCAGGAAGCCCATATGGATTCAATAAATTAATATTAAACAATATTTAGGTCACAGTGTTACATAAATGTAAATACACCAGCTACTGAGCATTTTTTCTCCTATATTTTTTAGTTTCTCCCTCTCCAACATTCTGAACTCTGACTTTTCGCACAGTCCATCATTCTGGAGGTAGTCAAAGCTACCTCCAGAAGTCTGTGTACTAGACTCCATGGTCCATCACCTAGTCCTTCTAAAAGAAAAATCTCCTTTGGCTCCTGAAATACTGTTTAATTCTTATTCTCCCTTGATAATCTTTTCCAGTGTTCTTTGCCATTGTCCTTGATTTTGTAGCCCTGTTGACATTGTGAAGAAGCAAACCACCCATCGAGTCATTTTTTAATTCTCCTTTTCTGCTCCTCACTTGGACTATTGACTGCTACTGAGAAAAATGGTATCATTACAAATTCATAGTCTGGAATGCTGTTAAGTTCTCCATACCATCTGATTTTTCTCATGCATTGATTCTTCCATTTCTCATCAGATCAGATCAGATCAGTCGCTCAGTCGTGTCCGACTCTTTGCGACCCCATAAACTGCAGCACGCCAGGCCTCCCTATCCATCACCAGCTCTTGGAGGTCACTCAGACTCACATCCATCGAGTCAGTGATGCCATCCAGCCATCTCATCCTCTGTCGTCCTCTTCTCCTCCTCCATTTCTCATACTGTGTGAAATTTCTCCCTCCAAACTTCTCCCTCCATAAACTGTTTATTGGGTCTCTTTTCCATATCAGAAAACAACTTTTCCTCCTATTGCATGAAAGGTTATACGCTGTCAAGTGCAGGCTTTCTCACCTTCCTACAAATGGATCAACTGATGCACATAGCCTTACCTCTTTTCCTTCGAGTGTAAAGGAAGAGTTATATATACCTCCTGCTCAAAGGGAATTCAAACATCAATGTTCTTGATCATTCTTATTCCTTCTCTCCATTTCTCTCACTCTCTGTCTCTCTCTGTCATTCTCATGTGTTTCAACTTTTTCATGTCCTTCATTTAGATTCTTAACATATAACATATTTAAACCTCTGATGAAAAAATCCTTCTCTCTAAAAACCACTACTTCTTTGTCTATCACTTCATAGACAAATTACTCAAGAGAATGTTGTGCACTTACCTTCTTTCCTGTCTCAGATTCTTTCAGTCTCATCCTCAGTTCAGTCCCTCAGTCATGTCCAACTCTTTGTGACCCCATGGTCTGCAGCACGCCAGGCAGCCCTGTCCATCACCAACTCCTGGAGTTTACTCACACTCATGTTCATTGAGTCGGTGATGCCATCCAATGACCTCAACCTCTGTTGTCCCCTTCTTCTCCCAACTTCACTCTTTCCCAGCATCAGAGTCTTTTCCAATGAGTCAGTTCTTCCCATCAGGTTGCAAAAGTATTGGAGTTTCAGCTTTAACATCAGTCCTTCCAATGAATATTCAGGACTGATTTCCTTTAGGATGGACTGGTTTAATCTCCTTGCAGTCCAAGGGACTCTCAAGAGTCTTCTCCAACACCACAGTTTAAAAGCATCAATTCTTTGGTGCTCAGCTTTCTTTATAGTCCAATTCTCACAACCATACATGACTACCGGAAAAACCATAGGTTTGACTGGATGGACCTTTGTGGGCAGAGTAATGTCTCTACTTTTTAATATGCTGTCTAGACTGGTCATAACCTTTCTTCCAAGGAGTAAGCATCTTTTAATTTCATGGCTGCAGTCACCATATGCAGTGATTTTTGGAGCCACTCAAAATAAAGTCTGTCAGTGTTTCCACTGTTTCCCATCTATTTCCCATGAAATAATGGGACCAGATGCCATGATCTTCATTTTCTGAATGTTGAGCTTTAAGCCAACTTTTTCACTCTCCTCTTTCACTCTCATCAAGAGGCTCTTCTGTTCCCCTTCGCTTTCTGCCATAAGGGTGGTGTCATCTGCATATCTGAGGTTATTAATATTCCTCCAGGCAATCTTGATTCCAGCTTGTGTTTCTTCCAGCCCAGCATTTCTCATGATGTACTCTGCATCTAAGTTAAATAAGCAGGGTGACAATATCCAGACTTGACGCACTCCTTTCCCTATTTGGAACCAGAAAGTAAGGAAAGCCACTAGACCATTCAGGTATGACCTAAATCAAATCCCTTATGATTATACAGTGGAAGTGAGAAATAAATTTAAGGGACTAGATCTGATAGACAGAGTGCCTGATGAACTATGGGTGGATTTTCTTGACACTGTACAGGAGACAGGGAGGAAGACCATTCCCAAGAAAAGAAATGTAAAAAAGCAAAATGGGTCTCTGAGAAGGCCTTACAAATACCTGTGAAAAGAAGAGAAGCAAAAAGCAAAGGAGAAAAAGAAAGATATACCCATTTGAATGCAGAGTTCCGAAGGATAGCAAGGAGAGATAAGAAAGCCTTCCTCGGTGATCAATGCAAAGAAATAGAGGAAAACAATAGAATGGCAAAGACTAGAGATCTCTTCAAGAAAATTAGAGATACCAAGGGAATATTTCATACAAAAATGGGCTCAATAAAGGACAGAAATGGTATGGACCTAACAGAAGCAGAAGATATTAAGAAGAGGTGACAAGAATACACAGAAGAATTATACAAAAAAAGATCTTCACGACCCAGATAATCATGATGCTATGATCATTCACTTAGAGCCAGACATCCTGGAATGTGAAGTCAAGTTGGCCTTAAGAAGCATCACTATGAACAAAGCTAGTGGAGATGATGGAATTCCAGTTGAGCTATTTCAAATCCTAAAAGATGATGCTGTGAAAGTGCTGCACTCAAGATGGCAGCAAATTTGGAAAACTCAGCAGTGGCCACAGGACTGGAAAGAGTCAGTTTTCATTCCAATCCCAAAGAAAGGCAATGCCAAAGAATGCTCAAACTACCTCACAATTGCACTCATCTCACATGCTGGAGAAGGAACTGGCAACCCACTCCAGTACTCTTGCCTGGAAAATTACATGGACAGAGGAGCCTTGATGGCTACAGTCCATGGGGTTGCAAGGAGTTGGACACGACTAAGCAACTTCACTTCACTTCGCTTCACTTCACATGCTATTAAAGTAATGCTCAAAATTCTCCAAGCCAGGCTTCAACAATATGTGAACCACGAACCTCCTGATGTTCAAGCTGGTTTTAGAAAAGGCAGAGGAACCAGAGATCAAATTGTCAACATCCGCTGAATGATTGAAAAAGCAAGAGAGTTCCAGAAAAGCATCTATTTCTGCTTTATTGACTTTGCCAAAGCCTTTGACTGTGTGGATCACCACAAACTGTGGAAAATTCTGAAAGAGATGGGAATACCAGACCACCTGATCTGCCTCTTAAAAACCTGTATGCAGACAAGGAAGCCAACAGTTAGAACTGGACATGGAACAACAGACTGGTTCCAAATAGGATAAGGAGTATGTTGGCTGTATATTGTCACCCTGCTTATTTAATTTATATGCAGAGTACATCATTAGAAATGCCAGGCTGTATGAAGCACAAGCTGGAATCAAGATTGATGGGAGAAATATCAATAACCTCAGATATGCAGATGATACCACCCTTATGGCAGAAAGTGAAGAGGAACTAAAAAGCCTCTTGATATAAGTGAAAGAGGAGAGTTAAAAAGTTGGCTTAAAGCTCAACATTCAGAAAGCTAAGATCATGGCATCTGGTCTCATCACTTCATGGCAAATAGCTAGGAAACAGTGGAAAGAGTGGTAGACTTTATTTTCTTGGGCTCCAAAATCACTGCAGATGGTGACTGCAGCCATGAAATTAAAAGACGCTTGCTCCTTGGAAGAAAAGTTGTGACCCACCTAGACAGCATATTAAAAAGCAGAGCCATTATTTTGCCGACAAAGGTCCATCTAGTTAAAGCTATAGTTTTTCCAGTAACCATGTATGGATGTGAGAATTGGACTATAAAGAAAGCTGAGCACTGAAGAATTGATGCTTTTGAAATGTGGTATTGGAGAAGACCCTTAAGAGTCCCTTGGACTGCAAGGAGATCTAACCAATCCATCCTAAAGGAAATCAGTCCTAAATATTCTTTGAAAGGACTGATATTAAAGCTGAAACTCCAATACTTTGGTTACCTAATGGGTGGAACTAACTTCTTGGAAAAGACTCTGATGCTGGGAAAGATTGAAGGTGGGGGGAGAAGGGGATGACAGAGGATGAAGTGGTTGGATAGCATCATGGACTCAATGGACATGAGTTTGAGTAAACTCCAGGAGTTGGTGATGGACAGGGCTGCCTGGCGTGCTGCAGTCCATGGGGTCACAAAGAGTTGGACAGGACTGATAAAATGAACTGACTGTCAAACACACACCCCTGATCTCTACTTTATTAGACACAGCTGTCTAATAGAACTTTCTCATCTGAATGGCCTGCTGCTGCTGCTGCTGCTAAGTTGCTTTAGTCATGTCTAACTCTCTGCGACCCCATAGATGGCAGCCCACCAGGCTCCCCCGTCCCTGGGATTCTCCAGGCAAGAACACTGGAGTGGGTTGCCATTTCCTTCTCCAATGCATCAAAGTGAAAAAATAAAGTGAAGTTGCTCAGTAGTCCGACTCCTAGAGACCCCATGGGCTGCAGCCCACCAGGCCCCTCCGTCCATGGGATTTTCCAGGTAAGAGTACTGGAGTGGGGTGCCATTGCCTTCTCCTCTGAATGACCTAAGGAACCTCTAAAACTGATCTCATTGACTTTTTCTCAATCTTGTTTTCCTTCAAGTTTTACTGATTTTAGAAATTAGTGAATGATAATTTGGTAAATGAGTTCCAACAGAAATCTAAGACCCACTCTTAATATCACTTTCACTTTCATTTCACACTCTAGATGAATTTTTAAGCCCAAGTGCTGCTATTTCTATAACCTCTCTTGTCCTTCCTCCTTCCTATTGTTTACCTGCACTACTATTGTATTAACTCAGAATTTGATCTTTTATTGGCCAATTTTATTTTAATTGTCTTTTAACTTGCTTCTTCCATTATATTCTTTATAAGAGAATTTTCCCCAAAACTTATGTAGAAGGAAATGAATGTCTACATATTTTAAAATAGAGATTAAACTTGTTTTGTCTTATTATCTATACCATTATAAAGAGTGATTTGACCCATTCTGTGAGAGAGGGTAAGACTATTTCATCTCCCAGGGAACAGAGATCAAGCAGTTATGTTTTCTGAAGACATAGTCCATCCTGTACTGTGGAAAGAGAAGCCAACTTTCTTCATACCAGCAGTTTGAACTATTCCTTTGAAGCTTCAATGGGTCATTGTGGTTGCTCTTTTTATAGAAAATAGTACAATTTTCAGGATAATAGAGATCTTTTTGCCATATATTTTGCTTTTTTGTTGCTTTATGAGTGAGTAGAACAGAGGTTCTCAAGGTGTGGTTCCTGGACCAGAGGCATAATTATCACCTGGGAACTTGTCAGAAGCACAGATTCTTGGCTTCCACTGCAGACCTACTGAATTTGAAATTCTGGCCATGGGATGATGCTAATATGTGTTTTAGAAAGCTCTCCAGGCAATTCTGATGCAAGCTAAAGTTTGAGAAATACTGGCCTAGAATGATGTCTGCCAAATAGTGAGTGTTGAATAATCATTTGTTGAGAAAAAGAATGAATGTTGGTACAAAGAGATAAAGGGGCCTTGATGTTGCTGGGTTGCTATGGAAGGCACCGTGGAAGCTTCCAGAAACTTTACTGAGTTAGAATGCTCTCTAGATAATACTTTTCTTTCTGTTAGACGGACTCAGGTTGCCCACAACTAAGACCTGAACCCTTTGGTGTTCTGGCTGTCAAAGAGTGGAATATCTCTTCATGTGTACCAACAAGTTTTCTTTGGAGTCAAAACTCCCAGAGCAGTCCCTGAACATCAGTCAGGGAAGTTGCAGGAAGCTTTATTTTGGGAGTGGCTGTCAAATAGTCTGAACTGGGTCAGTAAGGGACAAACACATGCAGGTTTGTGATAGTGTTAAAATATGTGTCTGGTCTCAGCTTAAATTATACCACAGGTATCAGAGCATACGTACACTGGCCCTAAGCATTTTTCTCACTTTGATTCTGATGCAGTCTGTATAAGGTGCTCCAGTCTGTTGATTCTAATTCATTTCCCCAAGAGCATCATGAAATATGATTCACAAATTCATCTGCCTTTGATTCAGCTTTCTTAAAAAAAAAGAGTATGACCCCATTTCTAAGAGGAGAGCTCTGATCAGCATTGTAAATATAGTCAGAGATAAAAGTCCTACTTGCAATTACAAATAATCCCCTCCATTACTCTTAAGAGAAGTTTCCCCTTGTTTCTGAAAAAAATAATTATTGAAAATTGAGGTTTGGGGGCTAGAGCTAGTCAAAAAAATATGTAAACCTTAACAAGGGAATACCACTATGATGCTTCAAGAATACCAGGAACATGAGCCCCCAAATGCTGAAGGCACATGGAATAATGTCACAGAGGCTCCCTCCCACCCCTCTGTGTTGACATTATCAGTATCTCCAAACTGATTTACCCTTCAATCTTTGTTCTTAATGCCTAAGCAGTGGTGAGCAAGATGAGAGCAGGAGAGCTGGGCGAGTTACTCTCCTGAATGCCTGTGAAGTTAATAAAATGGGTGCTGCAAGTACTGTGATGCTGGAGGTCTGGTTCAGAGAGCACTAGCTAAGGCAGCCTTAGACACAGGAAGTGTTAATTAGGCCCACCTGAGACTGATGCACACTCTCTGTGTAAAGTTCTGTCAGAGAACTGTGTAAAGTTCTCAGTGAACTTTACATTTTAAACTCAGCCTGGTAAAAACTGAACACTCTCCCCAAAGTTACAAATATTGGTTGGTGTCTGGCATGGTAGGTAGGGGCAAAGGAAGTGTGGCTGCTGCTGCTGCTAAATCTCTTCAGTCATATCTGACCCTGGGCAACCCCATAGACAGCAGCCCACCAGGCTCCCCCGTCCCTGGGATTCTCCAGGCAAGAACACTGGAGTGGGTTGCCATTTCCTTCTCTAATGCATGAAAGTGAAAAGTGAAAGTGAAAAGTGAAAGTGAAGTCGCTCAGTCGCGTCCAACTCCTAGTGGCCCCATGGATTGCTGTCTACCAGGCTCCTCCGTCCATGGGATTTGCCAGGCAAGAGTACTGGAGTGGGTTGCCATTGCATTCTCCAGGAAGTGTGGCTACTTCCTGCAAAAAGAGTTGCCCCATTCACCCATCCTCAGGAGCTGATGCAGAGGAAAACAGCAGTAGCTGAACCCCTTGAACATAGCTGTCTGGACTTCCTGGGAGTCAGCGGCTGGTGTACTTGGCTACAGGCTATCAGACAGCTGCTGAGGCAAGTGGATC
Organism: Tragelaphus eurycerus; assembly: GCA_935064755.1. NCBI lineage: Eukaryota > Metazoa > Chordata > Mammalia > Artiodactyla > Bovidae > Tragelaphus > Tragelaphus eurycerus. Next base: position 11,869,586 of record CAKXYN010000018.1, read on the forward strand.
CCAGTATCCCGCTGAGAGGGAACTCGTTCAACTTGTTGTCACTGACATGATCCAGAACACCCACAAGGGGTTGGTAATAAGGAAGGTAGGTACTCTAAGCCCATTATCTCAGGGGATGAAGGGGGAATAGGGGCAGACCATGAGCCCTTCCTGGAAAATTTCAGAAGAAGTCCAGGCTAGGCTGTCTTTTGAGCTTAAATTTCTCCCATAATTGCTGAGGCCTCTGAGTGGAGAAGATTGGACAGAGAGAGCAACTGGGCTTTCTTAACAAGTCACAAGAGCTCATTGTATTCAAACTGCTCCATGAAAAAAAAAAAATTTATCCTGAAGGATAATCATACTCAGGCCTGTTGGGCCAGAATTTCTTGAAATGAGTTGTGGGTGGTCAGTGGTTGGAGTCAGTGAGTTGTAGCCAGAACTTGAAAGCCAAGCCGATAGGCCAGAGGGCCTCACTATTAACTCAAACTAACCAGTTTAGAATGCTAGGGCCCACACTCTCAGAAGCATGACACTTCTTGTTCACATTCTGTGTTTAGATGCCTACAGAGAATCAAGGGTACACTCTGTGATAATTTACTCTTTTCTAGGAGTTATATCTCCTAGACTCTTCGAGCTAAGCTTCAAGAACTTTGATTTCAGGGACTTTCCAATATCCAAGGAGTGGAAAGAAATTGGGAAAGGAACTTTAAGCCAAGAGTAATGTTTTCTCTCACAGTGATTGAAATGTGGAATGTGTTCAGGGTGAGAACGCAAACAGAACTGAATGACCCTGACCATTTGAAAAAGATCCAGAAATAGTTCATTGTATGAAGTTAAGGACTTGAGAGTGAATAAATAAAAGAGTTGCCAAATAGTGGCATAACCTTTGAATCTATGCAAACCTTTTGTTTCCCACAACGATGGTGAGTAAGAAAGCCATTCTGAGAAACTGATCCTATGAGTCTCTACTCACAGTCTTCAGATGTGAAGTTCAAACCCATGCACAGTAAATAAGGTCTTCTAAAATCTAAATCTTACCAGTCTCTACAGCCATAGGTCTTATCACATTTGCAGTCCCCCAAACAGTGCCCAGCCCATAGCAAACACTCAACACAAAGGTATGTAAGATAGAGTTCTGTCTGGATAATGCTTCATCTTTGAAGAACCACTCAGACTTATGAAGCCTTTCTCATGCTCCCCTTTCTCCAGATATAGCAGTTACTATTGCAAATATAACTGATTTCAGTGGCTCAAAGAACATGAGTTTGAGCAAGCGTCGGGAGATGGTGAAGAATAGGGAAGCCCAGCATGCTGCAGTGCAAGGGGCTACAAAGAGTCAGACACGACTGTGTGACTGAACAACAACAGTTGCATATGTGCATCTCCTTATGCGAGAATATTGTTCTGCTCGTTCTACTCTGTGTTCATATGACTAGCATAGTCCCAGGTGTTCAGGACATACACAAAAATACGGAATGAATGAATGAATAAATAATAAACAAGCAACTGAAGCACAAGGATATGTAGTGCCTCAACCAACAGCATTTTGTAGAACCACAACCTGGACTGGTAATTAAGTATAAAAATCTTAGCCCCAGCTCTCTTCAAAATCCCACCACAAATTCTGTCACATGAATCCTTCTTTGCTTTGCTTTGCATTGAGTATCTACAGCTATATATAAAGTGAACGCCTGGTGAGTGGGTGGGTGGTGGTGTTCACTCTTATTTAGTGAAATGTGAATATGTCAGAATTATGGAAAATAGAAAGAAAATGGTGTGTGCAAAGCTGTCAGTCCTCATGCCTGTTTTTTTTTTTTTTTTTTAATCTGAGATGGTGCTGAGTTGGTTCAAGCTTAATATTCACATTCGTTTTATCACATCAAATATGATCATTAGCAAACAGTGTTTGATGGTAGCTGTTTCCTGACTGACAATAGCCATCCAGTAGAACCCACTTTCCCATATGCCTGGGGCTGATACAATTCAGATAGTGTGGAAAATAGTAGGAGGAAGGAAGCAATTAAAAATGAAGGGGAAGCTGGGGCCAGGGGATAGGTACCAATTTTAATCTCACACAAGAATATCTCTACACCTATTCTCTGAAAGTTATGGGTGGGGACAGAAATGCTATTTTTAAACCTGTCTCATATCCTCAAGTTGGCATGCAGTCCTGCCCATAGGATGAGTGTCAGGAAACCCTGAGGGTGGGCACTAGTGTTTAAAATAAACTCAGTCTGTCGCCTAAGAAAACAGGAAGAAATTATCTCTAGATACTGTAGATGTAGAGGAAGCTGGAAAACGGAATTGTGGTGGAATTATAAATTCAGTGCCCGGAGCAATATTTTATAAGTGTCTTTTACCCTCCACCATCGTATAGAACTTCTCTCTCACCAGCAATATCTTCACCATATAGGAGAGGGGGGGGAGCTGAGTGGGAGAGAGGCTGGCTGGCAGGGTTCCTAAGCGTTGCAGAGACTTCTGAAGCAACAGCATCACCCAGAAAGCCAGAGGGAAAGTGTTCAGCAATAATTTGTGAACACCGAGGCTGCAAAGTGAGGAGGACCGCATTCTTAATTTCAGAAATAGCCTGTTGCAAAAATTGACTGGTTATTCATTAAATTCCTGTGCTGTTCTTTCTGACTCAGCATTTAACTAGATTACATTATCCATCGTTTCCCTGGTCTCAGTCGTTCAGTCCTGTCTGACTCTTTGCTACCTTCTGGACTGTAGCCCATTTCCCAGGCAAGAATACTGGAGTGTGTTGCCATTTCCTACTCCAACTCTTCCCCCACCTCTAGTTAAATGGATCCATGTGGTAAGTTCAGGCTAGTGAAATACGGGCAGAAGTGATTGATACCATTGGCCAGGCCGGGCTCATCATCCACTACTGTCTCTTTCCTCATTCACAGTCTGAGCTGAGAGTAGCCTGAGTCTCTAGAGGAGGGAAGTGCCCCCAAACAGATAGGGCCTGTGTGTGTATATGATCTACTAACAAATTGGCCAACCAAAGAGAACGCACACACACCCCCACCCCCAACAGCCATATGTCATTTGATAAAGCCACTGAGATTGGGGAATTTATCCTTTGTAGGAGAGATACAGCTATAGCTTCCAAGTCTTTCACAAAAATGACCCAAATGGTCTCACAAACCATGTCCTCTCATGTCCTCTGTCACTCTCAGGAGCACTTCCTTGACGTCTCCCCTCCTGTTTTGGGCATGCAAGCAAACTGCTCATTCAGAATGTCAAAAATTCACTTGTGGCTAGAATAGTAATGAAATCTAAGTAGCTAAGAAATCAACAGAGAAGTTCTTTGGATCAAAGCTTTAAAGAATTGAGGGAACATGATGAGCAAATCTTTTAGTCATCCTGGCATTCTTCTTTTCACTGATGCACACGTGTAATTTCAACTAAAGTGTCAGGTCCCCATGGTTCCTGAAAGCTGTGGGGTTTAACTAGAATTTAAACAGCATTGGTTTCTCAATTTAAAGCTGAGATGTTGAAGTGAGGTTATTAAGCAAATAGAAAAATAATCTCTATATCTGGAGTGTAATCATAGAAGATGGGGGTTTGGATAGGGACTGGGAGACACATAAAACAGGGACCCTGGTGAGCAAAGTATTTCCTCAAGGTCCTGTTGCATGTGTGAATTTCAATATAGATATACAGCCCTCTTATTTACCTGAGGGATGAATCAGGATGCAGTAGTCAGGCAAGGGCAAGAGCAACCTTGCATTCTGTCTGTCACTCGGTCTCATTTGTCTGTTGCTTTTGCTGCTGCTGCTGCTGCTGCTAAGTCACTTCAGTCGTGTCCGACTCTGTGCAACCCCATAGACGGCAGCTCACCAGACCCCAGTCCCTGGGATTCTCCAGGCAAGAACACTGGAGTGGGCTGCCTTTTCCTTCTCCCCAAGGATAAAAAAGAAATTCTTTCTTTAATAAAGATGCTCTCCTGACTCACTGCATTTCCTTACTGTTCTGCTTCCCCCTAGGCACTTGGGCCTTGTAGTAAATGTAAAGATAAGAGTTTATTTAAGACCAGACCTATTTATGATTACGTGTCTTTTAATTTCATGGCTGCAGTCACCATCTGCAGTGATTTTGGAGCCCAAGAAAATAAACCAATCAATCCTAAAGGAAATCAACACTGAATGTTCATTGCAAGGACTGATGCTGAAGGTGAAGCTCCAGTACTTTGGCCACCTGATGCAAGGAACTGACTCCTTAGAAAAGACCCTTATGCTGGAAAAGATTGAAGGCAGGAGGAAGAGGGCATGACAGAGGACAAGATGGTTGGATGGCATCATTGACTCAATGGACATGAATTTGAGCAAGCTCTGGGAGTTGGTGAAGGACAAGGAAGCCTGGCGTGCTGCAGTCCGTGGAGTTGCAAAGAATCAGACATGACTGAGAGACTGAACAACAACAACTTATGATTTAAAAGTGAAGGAAACAGATACAGTTGCCCAAGGAAACCAGAATCCATCTATGTGTTCCCTACAGGGTGGTTGGGGCAAAAGGGAAGGGAATCAGTCACTCATCTGTGCCTGGGACAGCCAGTGAGCTGGTAGGGATAGAAAAGCAAACTGTTGGTGCCTCTAACCTGTCTGACTTTCAGGGAGACTCTGAGTGTCCTCAGGAGTCCTGAGACTCCTCTGAGTGACCCAAAGCACAAGACACCGTGATCACAGTCAGCAACTGCTAAGCCATGCCTTTGACCTGCACCACTTTGTTCCTTTGATGTCTTTTTTTTTTTTTTTAACTTTCTTTTGGATTAGAAACCTTCATCCCCACATATACATTTTTGACTGTTGCTTTCTAGCAGGTTTCTTGACAGTTACTTTTCTCTCCATTTCAGAGAGACCCTAGACAATAGTGCTAACCTAAAATGGAGGAAAGATCCCTGAGTGATAGTAAAGAAATATTCCCAAGAAAACGTCCCATCGTAAACTATAGTATGTTACAAGTACATTCACTTCCTGTAAAAACTGCTGCCTATTGATGTTAAATTCAGCTGCTTGATATATTTGAGGTAAAGGAATATGAGCATACCTGGTGTGGGTTACTATCTTCCAGAAGCCCTAGGAGGCATTGTGAGTTCCTGCCAGTTCTTTTGCTTATGTCTCCTATGAAGTGGCCCATCCCACTCAGCGATTTCTTCTTTAGCTTGGGTCCAGGAATAAAACAATACATGGAACAGAGCCAAATGGAATCAAGCAGGGACATAGAATTTACAGTCAAACTGCAGCCACCAATTATAATGTGCTCTGTTATTGAAAGCCACTAAGATTTGGGGGTCATCTGTGAATGCTGCAAAGCTGATGAATATACCACCTGATCAGGAACACTAGGGATGGATTTTGTGAATGAGAGGGAAAATGTATTGAATTAAACCCCTATATGTTTTTCAGTTATTTATTTGTAATTCTGTTATATACAAATCCTTCCCCATTTCAATATCCTAGGATTCTCATTAGCCCTTGAAACAGGAGGGCTATAACAATGTAGATAGGCAGGAACCTGGGTCCTCATATGGGGTAGAATTCAAAGTAACCAGCTTGAGACTTCTTCAAAAAGCTGGAATAGAGGTGAACATCCACCAACCCTATTTACTGTAAGCCATCACATTACAGTGAAAGAGGAGAGTGAAAAGTTGGCTTAAAGCTCAACATTCAGAAAACTAAGATCATGACATCCAGTCTCATCACTTCATGGCAAAAAGATGGAGAAACAGTAGAAACAGTGGCAGACTTTATTTTGGGGGGGATCCAAAATCACTGCAGATGGTGACTGCAGCCATGAAATAAAAAGACGCTTACTCCTTGGAAGGAAAGTTATGACCAGCCTAGACAGCATATTAAAAAGCAGAGACATTACTTTGCCAACAAAGGTCTATCTAGTCAAGGCTATGGTTTTTCCAGTGGTCATGTATGGATGTGAGAGTTGGACTATAAAGAAAGCTGAGTGCTGAAGAGCTGATGTATTTGAGCTGTGGTGTTGGAGAAGACTCTTGAGAGTCCCTTGGACTGCAGGGAGATCCAACCAGTCAAGCCAGAGGGAAATTAGTCCTGAGTGTTCATTGGAAGGAATGATGTGGAAGCTGAAACTCCAGTACTTTGGCCACTTGATGTGAAGAGCTGACTCATTTGAAAAGACCCTGATGTTGGGAAAAATTGAAGGCAGGAGAAGAAGGGGAAGTCAGAGGATGAGATGGTTGGATAGCATCACTGACTCAATGGACATGGGTTTGAGTAAACTTCAGGAGCTGGTGATGGACAGGGAGGCCTGGCATGCTGCAGTCCATGGGGTGGCAAAGAGTGAGACACGACTGAGAGACTGAAATGACTGAAGTGAGCACATTACAGGTAGAGTGTGGCAGCTTTAGTATGTGTGTTCAGTTGCTTAGTCATGTCTGACTCTTTGTGACCCTATGGATGGTAGCCCACCAGGCTCCTGTGTCCATGGAATTCCACAGGCAAGCATACTGGAGTGAGTTGTCATGCCCTCCTCCAGGGTATCCTCTTGACCCAGGGATTGAACCCAGATTGCCTGTGTCTCCTGCACTGGCAGGCAGGTTCTTTACCACTGAGCCACCTATGCTGCTGCTGCTGCTGCTGCTGCTAAGTCGCCCCAGTCATGTCAGACTCTGGGAGACCCCATAGACGGCAGCCCACCAGGCTCCACCATCCCTGGGATTCTCCAGGCAAGAACGCTGGAGTGGGTTGCCACTTTCTTCTCCAATGCATGAAAGTGAAAAGTGAAAGTGAAGTCACTCAGTCATGTCTGACTCTTTGCAACACCATGGACTGCAGCCTACCAGGCTCCTCCATCCATGGGAATTTCCAGGCAAGAGTACTGGAGTGGGGTGCCATTGCCTTCTCTGAACCACCTATGAAGCAGCTTTATTATGTTTCTTTGTAATAGCTACTTAAAGTTGGCTTTTCTTTTATCTTTACACTATTCAGTTCAGTCGCTCAGTTGTGTCTGACTGTTCGTGACCCCATGAACCGCAGCACGCCAGGCCTCCCTGTCCATCACCAACTCCCAGAGGTCACTCAGACTCACATCCATTGAGTCAGTGATGCCATCCAGCCATCTCATCCTCTGTCATCCCCTTCTCCTCCTGCTCCCAATCCCTCCCAGCATCAGAGTCTTTTCCAATGAATCAACTCTTCGCATGAGATGGCCAAAGTACTGGAGTTTCAGCTTCAGTATCATGCCTTCCGAAGAAATCCCAGGGCTGATCTTCAGAATGGACTGTTTCTTAGCAACATCATTTTGGAAGGAAACGGGTTCTTTCAAGTTCACACTGCAACCTGGAGCTGCTTGCCATTGACCTCTAGATTCCTTAAGAAGCTGCTTAGATTCTCTAATTCTCACTCATATCCTTTGAGCTATTCTCTCTACATGATTCAAGCATATGTACACCTTTCTATCTACTTTTTTCCAGCTCTGCTCTTAATTAGACCTAGGATTGGCATTGTCTTTCTCCAGAAGAAAGAGCAGGCTTGTTTCCTGTCCAGTTTAATAAAGACAATGTCTTCCTCAAGGATAAGGATTGGTGGTTTTGCTTGCAGCCCACTATAAAAGATTGGGTCTTCCTAACCTCAGGATTCCTCAGCTGTTACAAATACAACTGTATTTACTCCATAGCAGTTGTCTGTGCCTACCTCTGTCAACTTTTGGGGTCTTAGAGGGCACAAGGAAGTGGAACAAACATAAATCTAATGCTACCTGCTGAGCTGTGAGTAGTAAATTTCTTTGTCTCTGACCTATAAGACTTATGCCAGCATTCATAAAACTATGGGAGGCTAATTAATTACCTTGCAAGTTTGGCAAAATCTTGGATTCTTCTCTGTTTTTGACATATGCTGTCACTTAAATTGGCTTCTCTCATAGCTCAGTTGATAAAGAATCTGCCTGCAGTGCAGGAGACCCTGGTTCAATTCTTGGGTTGGGAAGATTCCCTGGAGAAGGGAAAGGCTGCCCACTCCAGTATTTTGACCTGGAGAATTTCATGGACTGTATAGTCCATGGCTGGAGAGGGCAATTGCACCCCACTCCAGTACTCTTGCCTGGAAAATCCCACGGATGGAGGAGCCTGGTAGGCTGCAGTCCATGGGGTCGCTAAGAGTCGGACACGACTGAGGGACTTCACTTTCTCTTTTCACTTTCATGCATTGGAGAAGGAAATGGCAACCCACTCCAGTGCTCTTGCATGGAGAATCCCAGGGATGGGGAAGCCTAGTGGGCTGCCATCTATGGGATCACACAGAGTCGGACACGACTGAAGTGACTTAGCATAGCATAGTCCATGGGGTCGCAAAGAGCCAGACATGACTGAGGTGACCTTCATTTTCACTTTCACCACTTAATTATAATTTAAATCATGATATATAATTTGTCTTAAGTTAATATTTTAAATATCTGTATTTATATCATATATAAAACACCTCTTCCTTTAAAAAAATAAGGTAGTAAAGCCACAATATACCCACAACACACACAAACACAATTATCACTATATCCCTGAATGTTTAATGCAGTTCCTTGTTCAATAGTTTTGTTCAATGACTGAATTGAAAACTAGGAAGAAATTGCACATTATTTACTATCAAACCATCCACCCATTTATACCTCTGGTTACTAATGTGCTTCTGGATAGAATGGAGGAAAGTCAACATTGATTTCACATCCAAAACAACAATCTAGTCTAGTTGATATCTCCCAGGAATGGATGCACTGGTTTTACTAAGAAAGTATGAAATCATCTTATTCCTACCTGTCCAGGGTAGAGGCAGGGCTTTGTCCATTTCAGTGACTGTTTCTTATCCCCTGATCCTGACCACTCTATCATGTAGAGCACTGTAAATATTGGTTGAGTATCTCATTCAACATTGTCTTTTGAGCATCTTTGTAAAGAAGTACTAGACCCTGGGATTTAAACATGTAAATGGGAAAATTATAATTTAAAAAGTAGTAAATAATACTACATAGTAACAGTAGTGGTGGATAATAATGCAATTAAAAGCTCTACAGAAGTACAGAGAGGGGTAACCAAACCTAAGGGTTGAGGTAAATAGTATGTACAACACCAGTATTTATATATCCCAACCCAATTGGGGGCTTCATCCACTTTTATTTTACTTCTGGCTTCTTAGACCTTGTTTATTTATTTTTTTTTTTACCATTTTGGTACAACCATGCATTCCTTTTTTCCCTGTCCTGATACCTTACTTTCAGCTTTACCTACCAACCTTTTGCACCTATAAAAAGTCCTTAGTTTGGCTTTTATCTCTTATGGGATTTTATTCTGGACATCTTATTTTCATGTTCTGCTCTTGTTTTCCTGGTGCAGACCATGCAAAGTCACCCTGCGTGACTCTAATGCAGTCTGGGCCAAAGCATCTATATTTCTTAAAGCTCCTGACACATATTCTAATAGCAAGCATGTTTGAGAACCCTTGTCTTAGGATCTTCTACAACTCCACCAATTCTGAATTGAAATGGATTATGCACACTTGTTGGGCTTCCCAGGTGGCACAGTGGTAAAGAATCTGCCTGTCAATGCAGGAAATGCAACAGATGCAGTTTAGATCCCTGGATGGGGAAGATTCCCTGGAGAAGGAAATGGCAGTCCACTCCAGTATTCTTGCCAAGTAAAATTCCAGAAGGCTGGTGGGTTATAATCTATGGGGTCAGACATGACTGAGCATACATGCACACAGATACACTCTGTATGCCTATCAGCCTATCCTGGTATATGGCTTTTACCTGCTTATTTTCTCTCAACTGTAGCCTAGACTCCATTTTTCTTCCCACTCTGCATTTTGACTTCAAAAAGAATAGAGAAGCAATGCTAAGACTGTTTTCTGATTAAGGGTTAACAATGTCATTTCAGAGATAGAACTAGAATTCAGTGAACTTACGTCAAGTCTTACAAGGTGTGGAAAATCACAAGTAGGACTTAGCGTTAGCCTCTGCCCATTCTAGACCTAGTAGAGAAGAAAAGGGAGAGGAGAAAGGAAAGGAGAAAAGATGACAGCTTTCCACCTCCCTGGTGGAGTAGCATACACAGAAATTAGAGAAAAGATTGGGAGTTGCCATGGTAGCCGGAAGCTCCCCTCAGAAACCAAGACTTTCCTTGTCCAGCCATGGGAGGAAGAACATCTTTCTCAGTAAGTGTCAGCAGAGGCTGTGGCAGCGTCATGGACTAGAGGTGCATGCCTGCTCCGGAGAAGCAGCCCTCTTTATTTATGCAGCAAGCGACACATTCCTAGTGTAACTAGGCATTAATGGCTAGGATGCCCAAACACAAGAAACACACTAATTGCTTTAAAATATCTAATTATAAATCAATCACACTTTTACATTTCAAACATTTTTACATGTAAAATCAAGCAACTGAATTATAATTATATTGCAGTAGTCAGATTTATATTTATGTCTTTTAGTCTTCCAACTAATTTAGGTAGGAGATAATCCAAAAACCAGAGAAAGTATCATTATACTATGGTATTTTGAGGGGATATCCAGCACCCTTAAAAGCACTGGCTTAAGGGTACCTGCCAATTTAAGTTGTGGAGTGTTGAGTGGGCTGAATATGCCTCGCGATCTCTATCTTTACACCACTGTAATCTGAGACCTAGGGGATGCTATTTAATCAGTCAGTCAATTGACTATTTGATCAATTAATTCATAAAACATTTGTGTGCTCAATCCCTCAGTCATGTCAGATTCTTTGTGGTTCCCTGGGCTGTAGCCCTCTTGGCCTCTCTGTCCATGGAATTCTCCAGGCAAGAATACTGGAGTGAGTTGTCATCTCCTTCTCTAGTGCGTCTTCCTGACCCAGGGATCTAACCCATGTCTCCTACATTGGCAGGCAGAATTTTTACCACAAAGCCACTAGGGAAGCCCCAGAGATATATATGATGTATGTAAAAGAATATATATATAAAGGAGGTACTCTTCTCTAATGGGGCTAAAGTGATATTAGAGTGAGGGGGAAAGGTAGGGTGTCAAGGATTTATCAGTTGCAAAATGTTGAAGAAGGCAGAAATTATACAAACTAAAGAAGGATGGAGCTATGAGATACCAATAGTCTAGAATATTTGTGCAGGGAGGGAGCAACAAAAAGAGCCAGGAGTCAAATCAAGGGGGCCTACTGTATCATGCTAAAGAGTTGGGACAGTAGTCTATTTATGATAGGGAATATTTAAAACTAGAGACTGCCTTGATCAAGCTGTTTGTGTGTGTGTGTGTGTGTGTGTGTGTGTGTGTGTGTGTGTACAAGCTGTGTGTTTGTATCTCAGAAATTTCTCAAACATTGGAATGGCAGTAGTCGAGGGACTCTAGTATGGTCACAGACAAGGAGATCAGTTAAGAAGTAACAGATGATATAATTATGACCTATATCAGTGGAAGGAGTTGGAGATGTGAGAAGATACTGAGAATTGACAAGGGAAAATGACTGAGTGAATGTGGGGGTGAGGAAAGGAAAAAGGTTTTATGACTTGGATACTTGGGTGAAGAAGTTATCATTCACCAAAACAGGGAGCCTGGTTGTGGGGGGAGCAGCATGGTTGGGGATGATAAGTTAAAGATGGGACGAGTTGGAAATGTCTATGGAATGTGTATAGAAAGATGTCTGATAGTTCTATATACAGAGAGTGATATAGACTGAATATATAAATTTGGGGCTTGTGTCTAGAGATGGAGTACTAGATAAACTCTTCTATGGAACATGTTACAAGATTGAAAACAAAATTCTATAAGGTGTTTATAAAGCATTAGTGTGTATACAAGTCACCTGTAGATCTTACTAAAATACAAAATTTGATTCAGGTCTTTGGAGTAGACCTGCTATCATTTCTAACTGGCTACTAGCTCATGCTGATTCTGCAAGTATTAGACCACATTTTGAGGAGCAAGGTTTTAGAAAAAACTAGTGTTTAAAGACAGACCAATGTTAAGAAGTCCACAAAAAAGACTGAGTAGAAGTCAAAGATGTAGGAAAAGAATGGGGGATAAAGAAATTATTATCTTGGTATCCAGTGGAAGATCGAACATCATGAAAAAGAAAATACTCAACAAAGTCAAAGGCTGCTGTCAAGTACAGTTAGTAATAGACTGGTAAATGTCAACCAAAATGGGAAGTTTGAAGGTAATTTTTTAATTTGGACAGAATAATTTTTGTATTATGAAGAGACCAGAGGCCAGTAGTAACAGAACTATATGAATGATGGGTGAGGAAAAAGAGACAGCAAGTATGAACTAGTTTTTGTAAAGAAAAACAAAACAAAAACTTGACTATTGTGGGAAAGAGATCAGTTGGGTGATAAGTATGACAAAGGTTGAAAATAGATAGTTTTTAAGATAGAAAAGACATACAGTTGTGGTAAACCAAATAATGCCCCTCCCAAAGATACTTTTATCCTAATCCCTCAGACCTGTGAATATATTACCTTAGATGACAAAAGAAACTTTGTAGATGTAATTAAATTAAAGATCTTGAAATGAAGTGCTTATCTGGGATTATTCAGATGGCTCAGGGTAATCACAGGGGTTAAAAGAAGAAGGCAGTAGGGTCAGGGCCACAGGAAGAATATGGCAATAGACGTGGGAGTGATGCTAATGCCGGTTTTGAAGAGGAAATAGTCAAGGAATGTGAGCAGCCTCTAAAAGCTGGAAAGGAAAATAATGGGTTCTTCCTTAGAGCCTCCGGAAGGAACAGAACACAATCCATACCTTGGTTTTGTGCACCGAGACTTCTGAGGGCCAGAACTGTAAGAAAATAAAGTTATGTTGTTTTAAATCAACAAATTTGTGGTAATTTGTTACCACAGCACTAGGGGAAACTAATATAAGGATCCTTAATACACCAAGAAAAGAATCAAAGGAGAATTGGGATGTGTTATCTCAAACAAGAGAAGGGGAAGTAGAGATCCAACAAGATATGGCTGTTACCTAACCTGGACTTGGTTCCACTCACCCAACACACAGCAAGGCTAATCTACTGACACCAGCTATGAAGGAAAGCATAGCCTTTATTATAGACTCTAAAGCAGAGACACATGAGAAACGCTGGGCTGGAAGAAGCACAAGCTCAAATCAAGATTGCTAGGAGAAATATCAATAACCTCAGATATGCAGATGACACCACCCTTATGGTAGAAAGTGAAGAGGAACTAAAAAGCCTCTTGATGAAAGTGAAAGTGGAGAGTGAAAAAGTTGGCTTAAAGCTCAACATTCAGAAAACGAAGATCATGGAATCTGGTCCCATCACTTCATGGGAAATAGATGGGGAAACAGTGGAAACAGTGTCAGACTTTATTTTGGGGGGCTCCAAAATCACTGCAGATGGTGATTGCAGCCATGAAATTAAAAGACGCTTACTCCTTGGAAGGAAAGTTGTGACCAACCTAGATAGCATATTCAAAAGCAGAGACATTACTTTGCCAACAAAGGTCCGTCTAGTCAAGACTGGTTTTTCCAGTGGTCATGTATGGATGTGAGAGTTGGACTGTGAAGAAAGCTGAGGGGTGAAGAATTGATGCTTTTGAGCTGTGGTGTTGGAGAAGACTCTTGAGAGTCCCTTGGACTGCAAGGAGATCCAACCAGTCCATTCTAAAGGAGATCAGCCCTGGGATTTCTTTGGAAGGAATGAGGCTGAAGCTGAAACTCCAGTACTTTGGCCACTTCATGCAAAGAGTTGACTCATTGGAGAAGACTCTGATGCTGGGAGGGATTGGGGAGCAGGAGGAGAAGGAGACAACAGAGGTTGAGATGGCTGGATGGCATCACTGACTCAATGGACGTGAGTTTGAGTGAACTCCGGGAGATGGTGATGGACAGGGGGGCCTGGCGTGCTGCAATTCACGGGGTCACAAAGAGTCGGACACGACTGACTGAACTGAACTGAAAGCAAGATGAACGAGCAGTTCATGCTCTAAAGAGCCAAACTCCTCAATTGCTCTCAGGGAAGGGTATTATTTTGTTTTGTTTTAAAGAAGGCAACATTAGGCATGTGGGTTGCAGGGTGCCTGATCAGCTCGTGTTCTTCTAATTGGTTGGTGGTGAGGTAACAGGATGATGTTTCAGGAGTCAACATCATCATCCTTCCGGTCCAGTCAGTCTCAAGTCTGAATACTTGTGGGCAGCAGTTTCCATCTGGTGGGAGTCTTTCTGTAAAAACAGCTATGACTGTGCATCAGATATTGTTATCTGTGTCCTTCAGCCATGTGAAAGTCGCTCAGTCATGTCCAACTCTTTGCGACCCCCATGGACTGTAGTTCATGGAATTCTCCAGCCCAGAATACTGGAGTGGGTAGCCTTTCCGTTCTCTGGGGGATCTTCCTAACCCAGGGATCAAACCCAGGTCTTCTCTTTGCAGGTGGATTCTTTACCAGCTGAGCCACAAGGGAAGCTCAAGAATACTGGAGTGGGTAGCCAATTCTTCTCAAAGGGATCTTCCCAAACCAGGAATTGAAGCAGAGTCTCCTGCATTGCAGGTGGACTCTTTACCAACTGATCTACCAGTGAAGCACTTCAAGGAGGATCTAAATGTCCTGTACTGTTCTATATGGCTGATCTCTTGTTTACCAGGAATCTACCAGATTCCCGGCACAACAGCTAGTCTTTGTTACTACTTGTTCACATTTTCTTGATCATTAAGTCTTGAGCCAGCCTTTTGAGACTCAAGGAAGACCTGAAGGAAAATCTTTTACTTCAAGAGATGGAGGACATAGTATGTGTGAAGGAAAGAGTATCCCAAAGGTCCCACTGGGTTTCATAGCCACTCTGGAGGTCTAGTTTGCTTCAAGGCTTTAAATCAAGTGTGAAGCTATGGAACTATCCACCACTTTCTCATGTACATGATCCCAAGAGCTTCTCAGAAAGCCTGCATCTTCAGACCTTCTCTTGGCACTGTCATGAAAAGGTAAGACCATTGCAGTTGTCCCCAACTCAGTCACTTCTAGAACTTCACAGACTCACTCTTTGTGAACAGTTGTCATGATCTTCTTTTCAATGAAGACGTGAGAGAGATTCACCTACAGTAAATTCCTTATGGAAAAAAATGAGCTAGGAAGCTCAGACTGTAATTGGAAAAAAATCTGGACTTTCATGATCATAGATTTGAGTTCAAATTTCTGTCCTTAGTAATTATCAACTTTGAAGAGTAACATCTCTGAGCCTGTTCCCCTTTCTATAACATAGGGGTGATCATGCCACCTTCTGAGGATAAAATAAAATAAGACCACTGCACACTGGAAGAGTGCAGTGGTCTTGGCTCCCTTCCATTTTGAATAGGGTGTGGCAGCTGCTTCATTGCAACTAAACACAGAGACTGACTCCCCTAAATAATATCTACATCAGGCTGAGCTCTACTGGGTACAGAAGAAATTGACCAATGCGAGGACCCTGGGATTTCTCCAGCTGTTTTCTCCTTTGAAGGTTTCTAGGCTGAAACCAAAATTGAGAGAGAATCTCAGCTCTTTCTACTTCATTTTATACCTTCTTTCTGAATGCAATTTGTTCTTTACCAGGTTCACCCTAACATAGGGAGGGTCTCCTTGCAGCTCCCCCAGACCCTGCCAAGCCTCTACCACATTCCTTACTGGGGCTACAGTGTAAGCCTTCTGGTTTCCATGGAGACCCTACTTGAAGTCACTGGCAGCTAGCAGGAGGGAAACCTAGCGTTTGTATTTAAATGAGGCAAAATGGGGGAAGAGGACGTAAAAGAAGGGAGGATGGTAGAAGCGAGCATGTGAGTGTTCAAGGACTCAAAAGGAAAAAAGAAAAATCCTATTACTGAGTACCTCACACTCACAGACAAACTCAAAGAGAGAGCAGCAGGGGCAGAGGGGTGCTTATTTCACATGTGAGGAGTATCTTCTAAAGGCTCATGTTTGATTTCAGGTTGTAAGGGACAGAGCTCCTCAGGAAACTGGGAACCCCTGTCCTTGTCTGGGCTCCCAGCTGCTAGTCCCTTTCATTTCTTCGGAGGAATGGAGACTTTTTGCTCTGCCCAGAGACCTGAGTCTTAAAGGTTCACTGCAGTTGAAGGAGGGGCTGCAAGGTTATCTTTCCCTCTCCACCCTTCCCCCTGCAATGGCACTAAGTAAAAAGCTTTAGGCTCCAGATTACCTGCTATTTATTGGCTGAATCCCCAGTGAAAGGTTGGGGGAGGAGGAAGAGTTGGTGGTTGGGCAGAGTATATATGAAGATTGAATTGCACAAGGGCTCAGATGATGTCATCTTGAATAAAGGTCTGACCTACTGAATGTTAAATGTGGCTGAGTGATGAATCCTCAGAGGGGATCGATGACAGAAACCTCTATGAAACGTCTGTGCCGCTTCTTTAAAATATTAAGCAGGTGGCTCTGCTGATTTCTGGCTGAAATTCCCAAAGCGCTGGTGGAATCTCGGCTTTCTGCTATAATCACTTAAACATTACTTACTGCCCTAGATAACTGTGGGTCACGTGGAGTTTGCACCAAAAAAGGAAGTGTTTGAAAAAAGAAAAAGCCATTATAAGCCATCAGAGTGCCTGCCAGTCTTACACAGAGAAAGCAATTCAATTTAATATACACTTTCTGAGGTCTACTATGAGCCCAGTGGGTGCAAAGTGAGTGAAATGGTCTTTGCCTTCAAGTGGCGTACACTCTGATTGGGGTGACAGATATGCTTACAAATGATCAGTAGTGCCAGGCAGCAGGTAATCAGTACCATGGGAATTCTAGGGAAGGTAAAATTAATTATAATACAGGGGAAAAAAAGAGAACAGTTTATATTAAATGCCTCTGGAGTCTAGCCTTTTATAATCGACACCAAAGAGAGAAATACAGGGAAAACCTCTGTAGGGAAAGAATAGGAAAAGAAGTTTTACAAATTGCCTGATATAAAATGCCAAGTCTGCAAAATTGTCTGTCAAGTGACATAGTGTGCTAATTTTCTACATCTTTTTTTCTCTCTGATAACTTATTATTCTATTGCCAGGATTTATAAGGGACTTTTGTTGGTCCTAGCTTAGCCTCTATTCCATTTTACCACTCACTAAATCATAATATTTTGATATTAGAGGTTCAAATGCTCTACTGGTTTAATTTTAAAATAGACCCAGAGGCTAGAATTGTGAGAAAGAATTCTGTAGAATACATAAGGGTTCAGGCTGAGTAAGAACTGTATGAGTATGAAGGGAATTAAGAAACTTGCCTAGTTGAGATAGGACTGAAATAAAGAAGAATGTGTGCCAGCTGGAGCTCCTTTTCAGAGTCATGGTATGTAGGAATGAAGAGATAAGTAATAACATCACTGGAGAACACGTTGGAGAGATTTCTGAAATACCTATCACGTATGGTCTGAGTGTGGTGCATGGTGTTCAGTCATGATATTCTAGTTTTCACTCTAAAATTAGGAAAAATTCAGAAATGCATTAAAGGACAAGGAAGCCAAAGGCTGTGATTTTTGGCTGTAAGCCTTCAGATAGAAGATATCATGAGTTTATAGGATTAAAGGGGGGCAGTTCTCCTTTCTTAGAAAGGAGAGAAAAAAAGACAGTCCCACGTGCTCAAATTACTCATCATTTCTGTGTCATTGAGATATGGATTACTAAGGGTTTGTTTTCTAGCCTCCTACTCTCAGTTGATTAAGGAATAGATCTATAATACAAACATCTCCCCAGAGTTTGGGCAATGTAGCAGAATATTTGCAATTTTTAGATGGGAAAAAACAAACAAACAACAAAAGCACAGAAGGCCCCAAGAGTCTACTTGCTTTCATTCTTTTCATTTTTTTTTTCAGTCACACAGTTTACCACAGAATCTTTGGACTCCTTGCTTACTTCCTTTAAGGCCACTCTGCCAAGCTTCTGGGTAATTGATAAAACCCTCTGCCTTCTTAACTTCAAGTAAACACCCACAGACACATGGATACCTCATTCATCCAAAAGTGAAATGCAGTTATACAGCACATTTTGGCATGTGTGTGCTGTCTTGTCCAACTCTTTGTGAGGCCAGGGACTGCAGGCTCCTCTGTCCATGGATTACCCAGACAAGAATACTGGAGTGGGTTGCCATTTCCTTTTCCAGGGGATCTTCTCAACCCTGGGATTAAACCTGTACCTCCTGCATCTCCTGCATTGGCAGGCAGATTCTTACCACTGAGCCACCTGGGAAACCCTACATTATGCTAGTGGTGGTCAATGTGGCATGATGTTGTGACTAGAAGAGTTTGGCAATTTAAGGAGTGGCTGCGTGACACAACCAAAAGCTTAAAGCAGAGATAGTAGACACAAAATAAAAGTCATGAAAGGAAGAATTGGGTTGCAAATAATAAAAAGATGGACAGGGTAAAAGTTAGAGAAAAAAGAGATGAAAGGAAAAAACTACATAGGATGGCTTGTCTTAAGCATTTAATAAATAAATTAGGATATGAATAATGAATGAGGGAATTTTCCAGTTTACTCACATTTTGATTTTAAGATGGAAATTTCAGAGCTAGAAAGGATCTGGGAATCATCCAACCTACTTTTACATTTCATAGATGAGGAAGTAAGAGTCAAGAGGAGATAAATGACTTACTTAATATCAGAGTTGATTTCACATGAAGCTGACATTAACACCCAGGTTCCCTGACTCCGGTCCAGTGTTAGTTCTGCTAAATCATTTCCCATTCTTATACAGGCTAACTGAATCCAAAGTTCTTTTGAAATTTAAGTACTTTTCCATTTTTCTTTAACTTCTAACAAAATTTTTACATTTATTATATTATTTTATAGCTTATAAAGTGCTAGATCTTATTTAATTGTTATACCAAATCTGAGAAGACTAAATATCAACAAAAAATGACTCACATGGGACTTATCTAATTTCCATTTATGATGTGTTTTCCCCAAAACGAATACCCATATATTGAATGTAAATTGATGCAGCCACTACAGAAAGCAGTGTGGCGGTTCCCTAAAAAACTAAAAATAGAGTTTGAAAGATGAAAGATGAAAGATGAAAGATGATGCTGTGAAAGTGCTGCACTCAATATGCCAGCACATTTAAAAAACTCAGCAGTGGTCACAGGACTGGAAAAGGTCAGTGTTCATTCCAATCCCAAAGAAAGGCAATGCCAAAGAATGCTCAAACTACCGCACAATTGCACTCATCTCACACGCTAGTAAAGTAATGCTCAGAATTCTCCAAGCCAGGCTTCAGCAATACGTGAACCATGAACTTCCAGATGTTCAAGCCAGTTTTAGAAAAAGCAGAGGAACCAGAGATCAAATTGCCAACATCCACTGGATCACTGAAAAAGCAAGAGAGTTCTAGAAAAACATCTATTTCTGCTTGATTGACTATGCCAAAGCCTTTGACTGTGTGGATCACAATAAACTGTGGAAAATTCTGAAAGAGATGGGAATACCAGACCACCTGACCTGCCTCTTGAGAAATCTGTATGCAGGACAGGAAGCAACAGTTAGAACTGGACATGGAACAACACACTGGTTCCAAATAGGAAAAGGAATACGTCAAGGCTGTATATTATCACCCTGCTTATTTAACTTATATGCAGAGTACATTATGAGAAATGCTGGGCTGAAAGAAGCACAAGCTGGAATCAAGATTGCTGGGAGAAATATCAATAACCTCACATATGCAGATAACATCACCCTTATGACAGAAAGTGAAGAGGAACTCAAAAGCCTCTTGATGAAAGTGAAAGAGGAAAGTGAAAAAGTTGGCCTAAAGCTCAACATTCAGAAATGAAGATCATGGCATCTGGTCCCATCACTTCATGGGAAATAGATGGGGAAACAGTGGAAACAGTGTCAGACTTTATTTTGGGGGCTCCAAAATCACTGCAGATGGTGACTGCAGCCATGAAATTAAAAGACGCTTACTCCTTGGAAGGAAAGTTATGACCAACCTAGACAGCATATTCAAAAACAGAGATGTTACTTTGCCAACAAATGTCTGTCTAGTCAAGGCAATGGTTTTTCCAGTGGTCATGTATGGATGTGAGAATTGGACTGTGAAGAAGGCTGAGCGCCGAAGAATTGATGCTTTTGAGCTGTGGTGTTGGAGAAGACTCTTGAGAGTCCCTTGCACTGCAAGGAGATCCAACCAGTCCATTCTAAAGGAGATCAGCTCTGGGTGTTCTTTGGAAGGAATGATGCTAAAGCTGAAACTCCAATACTTTGGCCACCTCATGCAAAGAGTTGACTCATTGGAGAAGACTCTGATGCTGGGAGGGATTGGGGGCAGGAGGAAAAGGGAACGACAGAGGATGAGATGGCTGGATGGCATCATAGACTCAATGGACGTGAGTCTCAGTGAACTCCAGGGGTTGGTGATGGACAGGGAGGCCTGGCATGCTGTGACTCATAGGGTCGCAAAGAGTCAGACACGACTGAGTGACTGAACTGAACTGAGAGTTATAATATGATCTCACTGCTGGGCATATATCCAGAGAAAGCTCTAATTCAAAAAGATACTTGTACCTCCAATATTCATAGCGCCACAATTTACAATAGCCAAAACATAGAGACAACCTAAATTTCCATGGAGAGATAAATGAATAAAGAAGATTGGTACATACATACAATGAAATACTTGGCCATAAAAAAAGGAATAAGATAATACCATTTGCGGCAACGTGAATGGACCTAGAGATTATCATATTAAGTGAAGTAAGTCAGAAAAAGAGAACTATCATATGATATCACTTATATGTGGAATCCAAAGGAAATTATACAAATGAATTTATCTGCAAAACAGAAATAGACTCACAGACATAAAAAACAAATTTATGGTTACCAAAGGGGAAGACTGGGAGGGATAAATTAGGAATTTGGGATTAACAGATGCATTTTGTTGTTGTTCAGTTGACAAGTCATGTCTGACTCTTTTCTACCCCAGGGACTGCAGCACACCAGGCCTCCCTGTCCCTCACCATCTCCCAGAGTTTGTTTGCTCAAGTTCACGTTCATTGAATGCCATCCAACCATCTCATCCTCTGTTGCCCTCTTTTCCTTTTGCCTTCAATTTTTCCCAGCATCAGGGTCTTTTCCAAGAGTTAGCTCTTTGTATCAGATGGCGTAAATACTAGAGCTTCAACTTCAACATCAGTCTTTTCAGTGAGGATTCAAGGTTAATTTCTTTTAGGATTGACTGGTTTGATCTCCTGCACATCCAAGGGGCCCTCTAGAGTCTTCTCCTGCACCACAGTTCAAAAGCATCAATTCTTTGGCGCTCTGCCTTCTTTATGGTCTAATTCTCATATCTGTACATGATTACTGAAAAGACCATAGTCTTAACTGTACAGACCTTTGTCGGCACAGTTCTGTCTTTGCTTTTAATAACTGTCTAGTTTTGTCACGGCTTTCCTGCCAAGAAGCAATCATCTTTTACTTTCATGGCTGTAGTTACCATCTGCAGTGATTTTAGAGTCCCCAAAGAGGAAATCTGTCACTGCTCTACCTTTTCCCCTTCTATTTGCCATGAAGTGATGGGACAGGATGCCATGATCTTAGTTGTTTTTTTTTTTATATATATATATGGAGTTTTAATCCATCTTTTCCACTCTGCTCTTTCACTTTTATCAAGAGGCTCTTTAGTTCCTCTTCACTTTCTGCCATTTAAGAGGTATCATCTGCATATCTGAGGTTGTTGATATTCCTCCCAGCAATCTTGATTTCATCTTGTAACTCATCCATCTTGCATGATGTCCTCTGCATAACAGCTAAATAAACTGGATAACAATAAACAGCCTTTTTGTACTGAACCAGTACAACATTTGGTTTTGAACCAGTACTGCTACTGCTACTGCTAAGTCGCTTCAGTCGTGTCCGACTCTGTGCGACCCCATAGACGGAAGCTCACCAGGCTCCCCTGTCCCTGGATTCTCCAGGCAAGAACACTGGAGTGGGTGCCATTTCCTTCTCATGCATGAAAGTGAAAAGTCAAAGGAAGTCGCTCAGTCGTGTCCGACAGCGACCCCACGGACTGGAGCCACCAGGCTCCTCCGTCCATGGGATTTTCCAGGCAAAAGTACTGGGGTGGGGTGCCATTGCCTTCCCCGTTGAACCAGTAAGTTGTTCCATTTAAGGTTCTAACTGTTGCTTCTTGATCTGCATATAGGTTTCTCAGGAGACAGGTAAGATGGTCTGGTATTCCCATCTCTTTAAGAGTTTTCCACAGTTTGTTATGATCCACATAGCCAAAGACTAGTGCAGTCAATGAAACAGAGTAGATGTTTTTCTGGAATTCCCTTGCTTTCTCTATGATCCAGCAAATGTTGGCAATTTGATCTCATAGCTTGTACTAAAGAAGAAGACAGAGAGAGATTCATTTAGCCACATCCAACTCTTTGCAATCCCATAGACTGTAGCCTGCCAGGCTCCTCTGTCCATGGAATTCTCCAGGCAAGAATACTGGAGTGTGTTGCCATTCCCTTCTTCAGGGGATCTTCTTGACTCAGGGACTGAACCTGGGTCTTCTGCTTTGCAGGCAATCTGAACCACCAGGGAAGCCCATAGTTTATATTACTATGTATATTATGTATGTATGTATGTATATATATATATATATATAAAATCATTTTGTCCCATCCCTGAAACTAGCACAACATTGTAAATCAACTATACTTCAATTTTAAAAAAGAAAAATAGCAAGTACTTACCCAACTCTTATGTGTGGAGTACTTAGGTAAATTAAAAATAGACCATATTGTTTCTACTCTTCCCCACCATATCACCAACTAAGAACTCACTGTGCTTTGAAAAGACAAAATATGTAAGTAGGAGGACAACTTGACAATAAATAAAAGCAAGAAAGAAATAATGATGTGGATGGCAAAACAATACTTGCAAATTGGTGCTATGGGTTGTTGTTCAGTCACCAAGTCAAATCTCACTCTTTGTGGCCCCATGGATTGCAGCATGCCAAGTTTCATTGTCCTTCAGTATCTCTACTAGTTCAAACTCTTGTCCATTGAGTTGGTGATGCCATTCAACCGTCTCATCCTCTGTCTCCCCCTTCTCCTCCTGTCTTCAATTTTTCCCAGCATCAGGGTCTTTTCCAGTGAGTTGGCTCTTTGCATCAGGTGACCAAAGTTTTGGAGCAATGGGTCATAGTGGTTAAAGCTGCTGCTGATTCTGGATATTTATGATAAGGGAATCACTACTTTAGTTGCTTCTGTAATGGTGAGCCTTGGTATTTCAGGAAAGTTCTCTTTGAAGCTGATGAATTCAGTTCCCAGAAAAAGACATGGGACTAATGTTGGGGAAAAGGAGCACCTCCTCCCCACCAGGAACTGCATTCTCCAAGGCCCAGCCATCCAAGGCAGGATGGTTTCAATCACTCCTGCCATCCAGTCACTGCTGACACTACTTGGCAGCCAGCCTGCCTCTAATGGAATGTGTCCTGCAGCTGGGAATTAGGTCATCAGTAATTCACTTAATAGCATTTTATGAGCTGGGCTCTGACACAAGAGAGTGATCTGGCCTTACCAGCAGGAGCTTTCCTTGATGTGAGAGGAAGAAGAGAGGAAAATATACCATCCTGAATAATCAAATGCTCCATGCATTTCCAGAAAGTAGGGGGTGAGGGTAAGAAAACTTGGTGTTTCTTCAGACTCCCTGCGTGATCAGACCAGCTTTATGAAGATCCTGGGCAAGTCAATTTTCATTTCTGGACCTCAGAGATCTCATCCAACTTTAATACTGTATACTTCTGACTCTAGGGTACTCTATGGAAGTTAGAAAATGATTTATCCAATCACACCTGTCCTTCCTTGATGGTACTCTCTGGAAAGGAAGATGAAAGATCCTATTCTTGTCTTTAGTGTGCTCAGAAAAGAAAAGCCCTGATCTGTAGTTTGCTAATTTCCATGGTGTGTTTACAACATGGCTGATTCCCAGTCATCAGTGATTTAACAACTGGCAAGCAAAAGTTCTGAAAATTGAACAATTGACTAAAGCTGGTATGAGCTGCTCCATCATACCTCTGGCTCTCCTCTAGCTAGAAAGAGCTGCCCCAATGAATAGACACTCATACATATACACCTAGCTGGATTGTCCACATACAAAATATGTAGCATATATATCCTTGTTTCAGTTTTGGATGAAAAATTATTTACAACTTCTTTTTTAAAAAAATCTACTCCAACTATTACTGAGAATTTATTTGAAATCCTCTCAGAGCTATGTAGAGAGTTCTCATTAGCAAAATGTTCATACTCAATCTGTACTCATACAGCTCTTCACATGAATTTTCACTTCTGCCACATATTCTAGGAGACATTTGACTTTTATTTCCTTCTGATATTTGAACCCCCACATCCCTCTTGTTGAAAAACCCAATGTACCTCATTATTTAGCAGGTTCACTGCTCTCTGGGGCTCATAAATTGGAAACAAAATCACTAGAGACATTTCTCCTTTTCACCTGATGCAAGAGAAACCCTTCTTATGGGTCATGGAAATTTTTCATGCAGAATCTACCAGGTACAAGGAAGCTGGGATGGTTGAGGCTGAAATCAGCATCTGCAATGGTGGTGGATAAAATTGGGAGTCAGTTCCCCTTTATCTCTTGAGCTGAACAGTGTGTATGAAAAATATTCCATTAGCAATTATCTACTGAGAATTTACTACATGTACTCATCAATGCAAAGAATTATGAAATATAAGAGAAAGTATAAGCTATGAAACCAGCTTTCAAATTTATAATCTGGTTGAGGAGATAAGATTAACATGCACAAATTAATGGAAATCAATTAAAATCATTTTATAATCAAGTGTTCAATGATGTGGCACAAATTTTAAATGTAGCAAGAGCATAGAGAAAAATAAAGCTACTGGAAGCAAGCATTAGCCAAGAAAACTTAATGACTAGCAATGGGACTTAAGCTGTGGACTCCCCTGGGGGCTCAGCAGTAAAGAATCTACCTGCCAATGAAGAAGACACGGGTTCAATCCCTGGGTTGAGAAGATCCCCTGGAGAAGGAAATGACAACCCACTCCAGTATTCTTGCCTGGAAAATCCCATGGACAGAGGAGCCTGATGGGCTACAGTCCATGGGGTCACAAAAGAGGTGGACACTCCTTAATGACTAAAGAAAAACAAGGTGTGGGACTAGCCAAGCTGGAGGAACTGCACTTAAAAGGCTAGTGGTATAAGATGGGGAGTGGATAGAAATAGGAAGTGGAGGAAAGAGGAGAAAAAAGTGAAATCCCTGGCTTAAAACTGGGTTCTAGTGTGGATGTGTGTCAGGAAGAAGGGCAAGAGATAATATACAAATGAAAAACAAGATCGTAGGTGATGTTACGGTTCTGATCTACACAGTCTGTAGAAGCCAGTACAGGACACTAAACCGCAGTCTTTGTAGCAACCAGTCCAGAAAGTTTGGGACTTTTCAATAACTGTCAACCGCCTAATCCAACCCCGCCCCCCGCCCCACCTCCTGCTTCCAGTTTAGGACCAATGAGAGAGAAAGTCAGATGCTCCCCAAACCAATCACATAGTACGTTCCACTTCTGTTTGGTCCACCTCTAGTTTCCCTGTGCCAACAGCCTTCAATCAGAGCATACTTCAAGTCTTCCATTTTTTTTTCACTACAAAGCTTTCCCACTCCCCTGCCTGCCTCTGAGTCTCCACCAAACTTAAGTGATGGTGACTGAATCTCTTACATGGAGCACACACTAAATAAAAGCCTGTTTGTTCTCATTTGGGCGGTCTTTGTTTATTTCTGCAGTGGAAAAACAGCACGCCTATAACGATTCTGTCTCTTACTGTTACATAAGTATACGCATATGTTCCCCTTCTCGCGCTCTGTCGCCCTTCCTCTTCACCTCTTGATAACTACACTGAAACAGGCTTTCTTACCAAAATCTTAGAATGCCTAAAATAAGACAGATGTCAAGAGAGCTATTGCCTCCAATTCAGAGATGAATAAAATGAGGTGATCTGGGTAGCCTCTGCTGAGGACATTCATTTATTTCCTTTGGATCTAAAGGGCAGAGTGAATGCCTCAACCATATCTTCTTGACTCTGGTTTACCTTTGTCCCGACAAAAGGTCCTTTTATGATTATTCTTTTATAACTCCATGTAAAAGATTTAGTCTAACAATAATGTTTTTTCTAGTGTATTTTAATTTAAAACATCTAAAATGTTTAATCTAGGATTTCTGATCAACACGAGATAACAAGCATTGATATATTTCCCATCAAATCAACAAACAGAGAAGTGTTTTTAAAAGTCAGTGCAACTTAGCCTTTGATAAATATATAGATTATATTAAGGCTTTCTAAAATTCTGAAAATAGCTAATTATCCCCCATCTCTGTTCATGTTTTTGAGAAATTGTTGTCATTCTGGGAATCCAAAGTTGGGAATGGCCCCTTTGATGCAATAATAATTTTGTTATGTTAATTTTACTAATTCCTGGAAGCCCAGTTCTTTATACCACATTCCACAAATCTAAGGCAAATTGCCTTCCAGGTTTCACAGATAGAGTGTGATCATTTTGTATATTTAAAGGAATTTGATATCCCTACCTAATATACATGGATGCCTTGGAAGCTGACATGCAGCTAACAATGATTTTTCTGATGTAATGTCCTCTTTCTGTCTACCATGTAACCAAGGAGCTAGAAGCAGTGAGTGGGGCTCAAAGGTATAACTCGGCTATGCTAAAGTTCCCCATAATTTGCTATCCATTTAAACTCTTGGGCCTGAATCTTGGGTTTGTAGACTTAGACAGTTTTTCAGCTCGTTCTTGGGCAATTGTGCTTTGGTACATTTCTTTATACATCCTGTTACATGTTCTTATATTACCCTGAGTGTTTCCTTCTTTGCAGTTACTCCCAGCAACTAATGACACCAGCAAGAGGTCTTTATGTCACTCCTAGGAAGAGGGAGTTTACTTCAGATGATATCTCATGGTTTTTGTTTTTTCAGCTTGGACACTTTTCCAGTAATTATTATGAATAAATTGGCCTCCTGGAATTTTTCTACAGAATCATGATTAAATAAGTAACCCAGATGCTGTCACCCCATCTTTGTGAGAAGCAGTTTGATTTCAAATCAAAACCTGCTGTTAAAAGAGATTTCCCCTTGTTATTCTAATTTTTTTTCCTTTCTTTCAACTTGAAGTATAGTTGATGTACAATATTATATTAGTTTCAGGTGTCCAACATAGTAATTTGACATTTATATATGTTATGAATTGATCACTATAATAAGACTATAACCGTATGTTTACCACGCAAAGTTATTACACCATTATTGGCTATATTCCCTATGGTGTACATTACATCCCCATGACTTATTTATTTTACACCTGGAAGTTTGTACCTCTTGATCCTCTTCTCTATTTTGCCCGAAGCCCCCTTCCAGGAGAGGGTTCCTCTGGCAACTCGCACTTTGTATCTACGAGTCTCTTTCTGCTTTGTTTGGTTTTTTAGATTCATATAGATAAAATCATACAGTACTGTCTCTTATTGATGATGATTCCCTTCCATAGTATGTACAAACCTGTTCAATGCAATCATAGAGGCTGGGCCTTCCTTACCAAGGAATTTGTCTTCTTCCTTAACTTTGCTTATTCACCTCTTGTTATAAGTTTGGGAGGTGTATTTTGAGGCATGTGTTAGTTGAGATAAATTAGGCTGTTGTAATGGGCTTCCCTGGTGGCTCAGATGATAAATAATCCCCCTGCAATGCAGGAGACCCCAGGTTCAATCCCTGGGTCAGGAAGATCCCCTAGAGAAGGGGATGGCTACCTACTCCAGGATTCTTACCTAGAGAATTCCATGGACAGAAGAGCCTGGCAGGCTACAGTTCATGGGGTTGCAAAGAGGCATACGCAGCTGAGTGACTAACACTTTCAATTTTTCAGGCTGCTATAACAAAAAGACCCAAAATGAATAATGGCTCCACACAGCAAACATTTTATTTTTTGTTTGTTCAGCAGCCCAAGATGAGTATTCCTTGTTTGCGCCTGACTTTTTCCATATAGTAATTTAGGAACTGAGGCTTCTTCAGTCATGGCTCTGCCCTCATTTAGGACTTTAATTACTTCCATTGATTGAATGCAGATAGGAGAGTAAGGAGAAGCACATCTACTTCTTATCCTGCCTCGACCCTGAGCTGGCACATATCCCTTCCATTCATATTCTACTTATAAGAACTAATGTAAGAGAGGCTAAGACATGCAGCCTACCTATCTCTAACTTAGGTATTTGTAGCCTCTGCTTACTTCTTGCCACCTACTGAAGATATTAAAAGATGAATACAGCTTCTAATAAGCCATTATACAAATGATGTGCCTTTTCCTGGCCTCACTAACTGATTCAGCAGGTAATTGTCATTGTCTTTACTGAGGAGAATTGCAGTTGATCAACCATCAGTAATTTTCTCTAGTTTGTGGTGAACTCCCAGTGGCTGCTTTTGGCAGAAGTTCCTTTTAGCTCTGCTCCACTTTCCTTGAGGTCCTTCAGCAATGGACCAGAGTTATACTCTCAGCTCTCCCTCTTGAGGGCTGCCTCACGGCCTCTAGGTCTTTAGACTCTCCCAAGAGCAGCCACAGCTTGGGGGCTCTACTTTAATTAACAATAAAAGAAAAGTATTGGCAGAGTATTTGTCTCTGATTCTTCTTAGAATCATAGAATCACAAGCCTATCTTCCCTCTTTCCTTTTCAACTGTGACCACAGTCATGCCTCAGCTAATGGTCTGGGCAAAAAGGGATTTGATAACAAGATTTTCTCTAATGTCTGAATAATTGCCAACAGTCTAATATGCCTTTGCTAGTGGAGAGATATTTAGCATTTAGAAACAGGCACTCTAGTGATAGGATACAGGAAATGTGAGCAATGGATAGAATGCCACTGGGGGCAAAACTCACTTTCCTTTATTATTTTCAGAACTGTAGCTTAGGATGTATGAATGCATGCTAAGTCGATTCAGTTGTGTCCACTCCTTGTGATCCTATGGACTGTAGCCTGTCAGGCTTCTCTGTCCATGGGATTCTCTAGGCAAGAATACTGGAATGGGTTGCCATGGCTCCAGGGGATCTTCCCAATCCAGATATCAACCCACATCTCTTACGGATTCTTTACCACTGGCACCACCTGGGAAGCCCAGCTTAGGATACCACTCATGTTTTCTGCATATCAAATGATCTTGTGTGCAATTTTTCATTCAATGATTCAATTATTTTTCCATTCAACCTGCTTTTGAATACTACTATATTTCAGGCACTAGGGATGTGATGGTAAACAAGGTAGACACAGTCCTAATTATTTTGCACAATGTCATTAACACCAAGTGCTGGATCCCCATAAAATGAAACATTTCAGGGAAGTGTGGATTATCCAGGGGCTTTTGAGCAGCTCCATCTCTGAGCCAGAGAGGTGACCTCTATTCTTTTTCCTTTACATCCCTCTGTGCTTCATTGCACAGACTTTACAGTAACCCAGAGAATCATTTTCCTGAGGAAACTGGCTTTGATCTTAAATAAATCAGTATATTTAAAGCACCTAGCAAGCTCCCAAAGTAGAAGGTAAGACAACTAAAGGGTAGCTATTGATAACAGTAGCATTATGCTCTTTAGAAAACCATGGGGGTGGGGAATTGATCCAGCTGATAATTTTAACTTGCTTTCATTCTTATACAAACATGCTCAAGCCTCAGTACCTCTCTTATGCATCAGATGATCACTGAAAATCACTTGTCCAATTTCCTACCTCAGGTAGTAGTCATCAGTTGCTTCTAAACAGAAGCATGAAGTCAGCAGACTTGAGCTGATAACTCGAACGTCACAGTGTAGCTCAGTCATGGCTGGAATACTTAATGAATGCATTTTATAGAAAAGAATGGTAGAAACCTGTGGTGAGAATGCTGACATCATGGCCTAAGGATGCTTCCAGCTTCCAGCGAGCATGGCCAAGCACTGTCCTCAGCATTCAGATGATGCCTCTGTAGAACACGAAAAGGACAGGGTCCAGAAGCTGGCAGCTGGCAAGGCTGGGGATTGAATCTGATGATTTCACTGCTGTTTCTACATGTTCCACTCCCTATGTTATACCTGCCACTGTACCCAAGAAGAGGGAGGCTCCCAAATGAATGATTTATGATTACAACCTCACCATGAGGATGCTATGCAATTATCACCAGGGATTAGAATCATGGATCAATCTAAGTACTAGGTGAGGTTTCTTCTATGTCGAGAACTGCCTGAGGTATGGTGAAAGGAGGCAAGAGAAATTTATGATGCCGTCTCTACCCTTAAAGAATTTATGTGGAGACCAGACAAACACAAAACACATTTACAGAACAATTCAATTCTGAACTGTTTGGCACTGACTCAAATTGTAATTTTAAGCATTAGCCTGGCTTTTCTAGCCACCTGCTGGGAGGCACAGCGGGGCAATAGAGGAGGACTAGTTTGTAGTCCAGCTCACCTAGATTTAAAGTTGCCCTCTGGTATTAAATGACCTGTATCACTTTGAGCAGTTCCCATATTGTCAGAGCTGCCCATGTAAAATTAAGAAAATGCTTCATCCTGGAGTTTGAGTAATCAGTGAATTAAAAATATCAGCTACTGGGAAAATAATAGATACTGGAAAAATATATAGGTGTCCACCCCATGTCCACACAGCGGTCCCACAGGAATCGCAGAGACAAAATGTTTAAAAGCAGACAGACACATCGTCTTCTCCATATTTCCTCACACACTGAGACTTACTTATCTATTTGACTTCCAATTTCTTCCCAACTTCTGTTTATGGCAACAGACATTTTCTAGTCATCAAGCCTTGAAACTGTCACATCATTTTTGACTCAAATGCCCTCACCTCCACATCCAGTCTCTTTCAAAGTTCTAGCAAGGAGCTCCAACCAGTCCATCCTAAAGGAAATCATTCCTGAATATTCATTGTAAGGAGTGATGCTGAAGCTAAAACTCAAATACTTTGGCCACCTGATGTAAAGAACTGACTTATTTGAAAAGACCCTGATGCTGGGAAAGATTGAGGGCAGGAGGAGAAGGGGATGATAGAGGATGAGATGGTTGGATGGCATCACTGATTCAATGGACATGAGTTTGAGTAAACTGCAGGAATTGGTGATAAACAGGGAAGCCTGGCTTGCTGCAGTCCATGGGGTCTCAAAGAGTCAGACACGACTGAACAACTAAACTGAACTGAACTGAATATTAATTATATGGAGAAAAGGCTATTATTTTAATAAATTCTTAAATGTATCAACTCAAATACATTTTATATCAGTCTTCCCTTTACTCCTAATTATTCTGCCACAATGTAGTTGCAGGTTGTTAACATTTCCATCTAAATGCAACAACCTCCTAATTTATAATCTTCCAATTTGTGCCATTCTTTGTACCACTGTAATAGCTATCTTATGGCTTCCCAGGTGGCTCAGTGGAAAAGAATCAGCCTACCAAAGCAAAAGACACAGGAGAGGCGGATTTGATCCCTGGGTCAAGAAGATCCCCTGGAGGAGGAAATGGCAACATACTTCAGTATTCCTTCCTGGAAAATTCCATGGACAGAGGAGGAGCCCGGTGGGTTACAGTCCATAGGATTGCTGAGTCGGACATGATTTCGTGACTGAGCATGCACACACTAGCTATCTTAAAACATAGTTGTAGATGAATGGATAAGAAAGCCGTGGTACATATACACAGTGGAGTATTACTCAGCCATTAAAAAGAATACATTTGAATCAGTTCTAATGAGGTGGATGAAACTGGAGCCTATTATACAGAGTGAAGTAAGCCAGAAAGAAAAACACCAATACAGTATACTAACGCATATATATGGAATTTAGAAAGATGGTAAGCAATAACCCTGTATACGAGACAGCAAAAGAGACACTGATGTATAAAACAGTCTTTTGTACTCTAGGAGAGGGAGAGGGTGGGATGATTTGGGAGAATGGCATTGAAATATGTATAATATCATATATTAAGCGAGTCGCCAGTCCAGTTTTGATACACGATACTGGATGCTTGGGGCTGATGCACTGGGATGGCCCAGAGGGATGGTATGGGGAGGGAGGAGGGAGGAGGGAGGAGGGTTCAGGATGGGGAACACATGTATACCTGTGGCAGATTCATTTTGATATATGGCAA
This sequence comes from Tragelaphus eurycerus, assembly GCA_935064755.1. Taxonomy (NCBI): domain Eukaryota; kingdom Metazoa; phylum Chordata; class Mammalia; order Artiodactyla; family Bovidae; genus Tragelaphus; species Tragelaphus eurycerus. The sequence continues at coordinate 11,901,707 of CAKXYN010000018.1, forward strand.
GACCAATACAATATTGTAAAGCTAAATAAAATTAAATTGGAAAAAATTTTAAAAAAATAAAACAAAGTTGTAATCATGCCATTTCTCCAATCAACAATTTTCAGCATGTCCAGATTTCTTTCTAATAAACCAAAGAATCTTAACTTAGCTCTTGAAACTAACTCTGGAACTTTTTTGATTCTCTCTCCACATACTCTATGGTTCAGTAAAACAAATTGCACTCTCTTTTTTGAATATACTATACTATACTAAGTCACTTCAGTCGTGACAGACTCTGTGTGACCCCATAGACGGCAGCCCACCAGGCTCCCCCGTCCCTGGGATTCTCCAGGCAAGAACACTGGAGTGGGTTGCCATTTCCTTCTCCAATGCATGAAAGTGAAAAGAGAAAGTGAAGTCGCTCAGTCATGTCTGACTCTTAGCGACCCCATGGACTGCAGCCTACCAGGCTCCTCCGTCCGTGGGATTTTCCAGGCAAGAGTACTGGAGTGGGGTGCCACTGCCTACTATCCAAAAAATATTTGTTGGATTTTTTTGTAATGCAAAATATTAGGGAAAATATTAGGGGAAAATGCAATTGAGAGAAAATTCAGATTTTCAAGAGATTAATCACCAAGTTCCACCCCAGAATGCTCCTCTCACTTGCATGCACCATTGTGTTCTTCGCTTCTTCATGCATAATTCATAATGACCTGAGTCAGAGAGTGAGCGGATGCTTAGGATAGGCCTGCTCTATACCAACTTTGGTTTAAAAAAAAAAAAAAAAAAGAGTCAGGTTTTGTTGCTATTTCAACCTAAAACCATCAAAGAATTCCTTTTTCTAAAATCCAAGATTGCTAACCAAAAGTCCACTACTGTAGCAATCCACTGCCTTCTTTGGCAGATTTGATAGTCGATGGCTGACAGTGTTTGGGCGTCCACTCAGTTTTAGAGAGCCATGTCCCCTTCTCTGGGAATGCCCTTACCTACCTCAAAATGCAGGGTAAGGCCACCCATCAGCAGCCAGGTTTGTACAATGTTACCTCCTCCTTCTGATCTTGATTGATTGGACAATAAGTGTTGCCTGATGCAACCTGGGTCAATCACATTCCTCCACACACATTCGGAATTGAAATAGAGTGACTGTGAGCCAGGCATGACATGCAGCTGGAGGTCTAAGCTGTAAATAGCAGCAGCTGTGAAGAAAATGCAAAAGCTATCCTACAACCAGAAAGAAGAAAAAAAATCAAATGACTTCAAACAAGTAGACATAAAAGAGAGTAAAAGTGTTCTGTTGCCTTTCAATTCCTGGTGTCAAACCTTCCAGGGCTCTGTCTCCCTCCCTTTCCTGGATTCACTGAGAGGCATTCTTCTTCCTCCCCTTCTCATGTTCTTACAGTTGGACTAACTTGATATCTCATGTTGTTGTCTAGTCACTAAGTCATCTCTGACTCTTTGCAACCCCATGGACTGTAGCCCACCAGGCTCCTCTGTCCATGGGATTTCCCAGGCAAGAATACTGGAGTGGATTGCTATTTCCTTCTCCAGGGGATATTCCTGACCAAGGGATCAAACCCACATCTCCTGCTTTGGCAGCAGATTCTTTACCACCGAGCCACGAGGGAAGCACTCAGTATCTCATACTGTCAACTAAGAGTCCTAACTAATACAGTAATATCATTATTATTGAAAAATAATATTTTCCCATATTATTTGAAAAATCTGTATTTGTATTTCATCCTTCATTCATTCAACATGCATTGATTGAGCATCTACCAGATGCCAGAGACTCCATTAGCCTCCCTGCAGGAATGTATAAAGAGAGAGAAATAGGTAATTATCATTGAATAAGAGAAATTGTCTGTCAGATCAATGTGGAGAATAGATAAATATGGCAAATAAATAGAGATTGAGTGGAGGAAACATAGATATTTTGAAAGCAAATGGTGCTTTTTTTAAAAAAAAATTTAATTTATTTTATGTATCTATTTTTGGATATGCTAGGTCTTCACTGTTGTGTGGGCTTTTCTCTAGTTGCAGAAGGCGAGGGCTGCTCTCTAGCTGCCGTGCGGAGGCTTCTCACCGTAGTGGCTTCTCTTGTGGAGCACAGGCTTTAGGGCACGTGGGCTTCAGTAGCTGCAGCACATGGGCTCAGTGGTTGTGGCTCCTGGGCTCTAGAGCACAAGCTCAGTAGTTGCGGTGCACAGGCTTAGTTGCTCCCCAGCATGTGGAATCCTCCCAGATCAGGAATCAGACCTGTATCTCCTGCATTGGCAAGCAGATTCTTTACCACTAGATCACTAAGGAAGCCCTTGAAAGTAAATGGTGTTGTAACTAAACCCTAAGCCAAGGCTTTATCAAGAAAGAAGGAAGGGTGCCCAGAGAGAGACAACAACACATGCAAAGGTGTGGAGACAAGCAGAGCTTGATCTGTCCTGGGAGACACTTACATTTGGAATCTAGTATAGGTACAACCAGTCCATTCTGAAGGAGATCAATCCTGGAATTTCTTTGGAAGGAATGATGCTAAAGCTGAAACTCCAATATTTTGGCCACCTCATGCGAAGAGTTGACTCATTGGAGAAGACTCTGATGCTGGGAGGGATTGAGGGCAGGAGGAGAAGGGGACGACAGAGGATGAGATGGCTGGATGGCATCACTGACTCGATGGATGCGAGTCTGAGTGACCTCCGGGAGCTGGTGATGGACAGGGAGGCCTGGCGTGCTGCGGTTCATGGGGTCGCAAAGAGTCGGACACGACTGAGCGACTGATCTGATCTGATCTGATCTGATAGGTACATTTGATTTCTCCATGCAGAAAAGGGTGGCAAAATGTTAAGATCTGGGTCAAATGTAGGGTATGTTCTGTAATACCTTGGATTCTCTCTTTAGGTAATAGAGGGATATTGATAATTTTAGGCAGCAGATTTAATACCTTACTTACAGTAGCTCAAGATCATCAACTTTGAAGGGCACGTTCCAGTATTTTAGCAGGTGGATTTATGTAAAATAGCTCATTTAATATTAAGTGCCTTGGAAATCAGGTAAAATTATGCTTGTCCCTCTATCTGGAGTAATTCCTTTTGATGTATGTGTGTGCTCAGTCACTTCAGTCATGTCTGACTCTTTGTGATTCCAAGAATTTTAGCCCACCAGGCTCCTCTGTCCATGGGATTTTCTTAGTCAAGAATACTTGAGCGGGTTGCCATGGCCTCCTCCAGGGGATCTTCCCAACCCAGGGATTGAACCTGCGTGTCTTGAGTCTCCTGCATTAGCAGGCAGATTCTTTAGCACTGAGCCGCCTGATATGTGGTAAAATTCCTCTTCTCCTTATGATTTTCTCTTCAACATGTTCTCTCTCTTTTTCTCTCTATACACACTCATATCTTTTCAGTCATTTAAAAAATTCTGCATGTTAATTTCTTCAATGATTTATCTCTTAACATAAATCATTTTCTAATTTTACTTTATAGTAATTATAATTAAATTTTAATAATAGTCACATAGCAATTAATCTCATTACAATTAAAAATATCAGAAAGCTGGGAGGGATATAAAACATTTTGGATGTCAAGCCAAGACCCAAAGGGATCCTCACAAACTAGAGTGATTATTGGACTCTAAGAAAATCCACATAATACTAATAAAATGTAGGGACCACACTTGGGTCCTAAAAACCCAAGTACCTTACAATAATATGGGGACTAATGCAAGCAGGAGAGCTTTTAGCTATCCATTCACTCCATGTGAGTGTGCCACATGGAGTGTGGCAGTGTGCTATGACTTTTCTCAAAGCAACTATGTCTCATGATCCATTTGTGGACATATACTTCTCATAAAGCAGGAGCCTTCGGTCCCACCATTCTCAATACTGGGTCTATGACATGAAGAATATTGGACTTATGAGGCTCATCACACTTTAGGAAAGATATAGAAAGTTTCTTTATCTTTCTATAAAGGTTTACCTGTTCCAAGAACTATGATATCATGAGAATTCAAAAAAGCTGGAATTTACGATATTCAGTTTGGTGAAAAGAAGAGTAAGTTGTTTTAAAATATGCAGAGAATTGTCATGCAGATGAGGAAAGGACATTGGACTTGTTCTCTTCAGCACCAAAGGGAAGAAATAGGACCAGTGGGGTTAGGATAGAAGATGTACGTAGACAGACTTTGTTTTGGAATAAGAAAGAATTTTCTATGGATTAAGTCTGTTTAATGACAAAATGAGCTGCCTCAGATAGAGTAATGATTTCTCTTTTCCTGAAAGTATTCAAACTCAGGATGCACAGCTACCTGTGAGGTAGTTATAGAAGGGCTTTGAACTTTACAGCTCTTTTTGGGTTAGGTTCCTGAAGTTCTTTGCTGCTGCTAAGTCACTTCAGTTGTGTCCAACTCTGTGCGACCCCATAGACAGCAACCCACCAGGCTCCCACGTCCCTGGGATTCTCCAGGCAAGAGCACTGGAGTGGGTTGCCATTTCCTTCTCCTTCTCCAATGAAGTTTCTTTAGGGACACTATTTTTACTGATAGGAATAACCTCTTATACCATCTTCACTTTTAAAAACCTTTCCTATCCTTTGAGACAAAGATAAAGGTCCTCCAAATCATATGTAATTTCTATGTAATATAATAGAATTACCGTTTAGATAATATAAATGCACTTTGTACATATTGTACTTTTAATTTTTTTCACATTTTTTCATGTAGTGGCTATGAATATGTCTTATTGCCTCTCATAAGATCATACATTCCCTAAGGAGAGAGAAAAGCTTATTCACTTGGGTATCCCTTAAAGTGCTTTGTACAAACCAGATACTTAATAAGTATTTGCTGAATGAAGGAAGGAATAAATGGATGAACTAATGAATGAATACTGTTTATTAATGATACTCAAAGGCAAACATCCAAAAGATTTGTGTTAATTTTAATTCTCCTTTTAATTATTTTGTAATTATTTCAAATCTGAAGTACAATTCTAAGAGCACCATTTTCCACTTACACAAATATCTCATTGTTAACATTCATTGTATTTGTTCCATCTCTTTCTTTCAGGACCTCTCTCCCTCTCTCTGTATGTACATATACATTTATATCATCTACACATATATTGGCATATATAAGCATATATACATTATATTTATATCATCTATACATGTATATGGGCTTCCCTGGTGGCTCAGATGGTAAAGAATCCACCTGCAATGCTGGAGACCTGGGTTTGATCCCTGGGTTGGGACGATACCTTGGAGAAGGAAATAGCTACCCATGCCAGTATTCTGGCCTGGAGAATTCCATGAACAGAGGAGCCTGGCAGGCTACAGTCCATTGGGTTGTAAAGAGTTGGACACAACTGAGCGATGTTTACACATGTATATATATATTTTTATATAATCTACACGTATATTTGCATAGATATATATACACATATATATTATATTTTAATTATTGTTAGTCTTTAACATTTTGAAGGCAAACTGAAAACAGTATTCCTCATCACCCCTAAATATTCCAACTTGTCAAAAACAGGAACACTCTCCTAAAAAACCCTTAGACAGGTCTTTAAATCAGGAAATCAGTAACAATACCACACTCTGTCCAAAACAGTTACCCTATTTCATTTTGCAAACTGTACCAACAATGCTTCTTTTATCTTTTGATCCAGAATGGCATCCAGGAACTCAGTGTATTTAGTTCTCGTGTCTGTTTAGTCTCTTCCAAATCTGTGTATAGTTCTTCATTCTTTCTCTGTCTTTCACGTTCTTAATAGGAATGGTCAATACTGGTCAGTTTAATTTAGTAACCACTAGCCGAATGACCTCCAGGAGTTGGTGATGGACAGGGAGGCCTGGCGTGCTGCGGTTCATGGGGTCGCAAAGAGTCGGACACGACTGAGCGACTGATCTGATCTGATCTTATCTGAGCCATATATCATTATTTAAACTAAAATTCATTAAAATTACATAAAATTAATTTCACTTCTCAGTCACAATAGCCACAGTTCAAGTGTCCAGGGGCCACATGTGGCTCATGACTACCCCATTGACAACATAGCTCTAAGATATTGTCATCACCATAGTATGTTCTACTGGACACTGCTAGTCTTCAGAATGACCTCAGGTTGGCTATTCCTAATGTTTCTTCATGACCAGTATCAGGTCATGCTTTTTTGCAAGAATATCACAGAAATGATACCATACTCTTCTCAGTGCATCACATAAAGGAATATTTTTCTTAATAACTGTTTAGTTTGACTCTGTATTCCATACTACCATGAGCAACATTTACTATATGACTTTACAACAAAGCACATAAACCAGTCTTTAATATCAAGAAACTTGTCAGTCAGAAACTGGCTAAAGTGTAGTTGCGAAGAGTCCAAGCTTCACCCACACAGAGCTCTATATTTGAGCTCAAGCACTGCTGTTTTACAGAATAATCTACCTGTTCAACCAATGGATGTTTGTTGAGTGCATACTTGAATGCAAGCCATTGCAGGAAGTAAGTTTGTGGAAGACAGAGACAGAGACCTACTTGGTATTATTACTGCATCTAAGTTAGGTAGGCTTCCCAACAGCAGTCGATTGATGGAATGGAACCATCAAAGACTACATAAAATGTAGTCACAGATAAAGTTTAGGAAAGCTGTGTTGTGTCAAACACTCTTGGTAATTTTAAATGAAAGTTCTGTATTAATGGAAAGGGTTATATTTAACTGATCCATACTGGCTCCAGACCGACTTAGTGCTAACTATGCCAACTCAGAGTCACCCATATCTCTGCATGCAGTAAGGCTGGTAAAAAAGAACAAGAAGATTAAATATTTTTGCCCTTCCAAAGTCCAAGAAAAAGAGAAAGATATTATGTAGTCACACAAATTAGATTTTCTTATAAGAAATAAATCATATTATTAACTTATCACAAGCACCTACAAGCTATGGGCTAAAGTCTCCATTTTCAGTTTGCTATTAAATATGGTCATCTTTTTGGGCCTGTGATTACATATAATCCAATAAAAGATTCTTGCTCCTTGGATGAAAAGCTATGACAAACCTAGACAGCATATTAAAAAGCAGAGACATCATTTTGTGAACAAAGTCCTTACAGTCAAAGCCATGGTTTTTCCAGTAGTCATGTACGGATGTGAAAGTTGGACCATAAAGAAAGCTGAGTGCCAAAGAATTAGTGCTTTTGAACTGTGGTTCTGGAGAAGACTCTTGAAAGTCCCTTGGACTGCAAGGAGATCAAACCAGTCAATTCTAAAGGAAATTAGTCCTGAATAATCATTGGAAGGACTGATGTTGAAGCTGAAGCTCCAGTACTTTGGAAACCTAGTGTCAAGAGCTGACTCATTGGAAAAGACCCTGACACTGGGAAAGATTGAAGGCAAGAGAAGGGAGTGACAGAGGATGAGATGGTTGGATGGCATTACCGACTCAATGGCCATGAGTTTAAACAAACTCCGGAAGATAATGAAAGACAGGGAAGCCTGGTGCGCTGCAGTCTCTGGGGTTGCAAATAGTCAGACATGACTGAACAATTGAACAACAAAAAACCAGGCTTGTGACTAAAAAGCACAAACTCCATAGTCAGGTTAATTCTGTGAACTTGTCCAGTTACTCACCTCCCTGCACTTCAGTTTCTCCATTTGTGAAATGTGGACAGAAGTAGATCACAGGATTCCTAGATCATAGGATTGTTTTGAGAATTAGAAGAGAAAATGAATGTAAAGACCTTTCTTAGCACAGATCCTGATGCATGATAAGGGTTTAAAACATGCTTACTACTGTATTTTATATTTTATTTCTTCTTTGTTTGTCATAACCCTACCAAATTCCTTTTGCTGCAATACATAAAATCACACAGCTTTTAGAACTGAAAATGTTATTACAAGTCAGCTTGTGATCCATTTAACTTTCTGAGAATAAACTGAAATTTGGTTTATTATACAGGTGTTCGCTGAATCTGTAACTGAAGGGCTGAGACCATGATAGAACTGTTTTCTACTACATCATACTGACTGTGAACCAGAACTGTTTTCTCTGGTCTGCATATTTATGAAGTACTGCTATCAGCCTAGCATTAGGCTAAGCCCTGGGGATTAAAAACAAAAAATGATGACATCATCCCTTCTTGGGAAGCACTCACAAGGGACAGGGGTGGGGGATGCAGGCAGGGAATGAAGGCATAAATTCACTGAAATGCAGTAAGATACCATAGCTAAGACAGGAATGCAAAGAGAGCTGTGAGACAATTTGACTCCCTTAAGGAGTCTGGGCTTTGACAAATCTTTTTCATAGATCCCAGAAATTCATGAAAAACCAACTGCAATCATCTTTTAAAGCAAAATACCACTGACATGCAGGTAGACAGTTCCCAGCTAGGATTTGACTCATTTCTGCTAATATTATATCCCCTCCTACCAGAGCTGTTGGATCAGTTTACCATCATGTATCTATAACCTCTTCACCTTCAACCTAAATATGGTTTTTAATTTGAGAGAAGAGATAGATGAAACAATGACCTAAGAGCATAGATTTGTTCCAGTGAAATCTAATTATGCTACTGACTTGTTGTATGACTTGGTAGAAATCACTTCTTCATGCTGCCTTTATCTACTTATCTCTAACAAAATCTTCTACTCCCCAGGGCTATTGTGGGAAAATTTTTGCCCAAGTGATGCATGATGCTTTGTAATTATCAAACATTTTGCACTAAAAATACTAAGTTCTTATATTTGTCTATGCTGTTTGATACAATTATGATATTGGCAAACATGCAAATATACAAGAAGAAAAGTAGTAAAATAGCCCTTGAAGGACTACAGAATCTCATTTGTTCCTAAATGAATATGCTTAATCATTCTACAAATGGATTAAGAGCTTTCATATAAAATTTGGAACATATATGCAACATGATTGCAGTTTAACTTTTGAGGCAAGAAAAGATGGAAGTCCTTAGAATAAAGGACGATAAAGAAGCTCTCATCTTGAATCCTGTGATGAATTGCTGAATTCACCTTATTCATTTATTCATGCTTTCATTCAAAAGCAGTACACTGAATTCTTATATGTCAGTTGCCAGGCCAGGCATAAAAGATACAAGGTTGAATAAACACCTTTTTTAGTGGTTAGTTAATGAGTGAATGAATAAATGAATTTATAAATATCTATCTTTCCCTGCCCCATAGAGGTCCTCATATTCTAGTAGACAAGACAGAAATATACAAAGCTAACTATAATGCAGTGTGATAAATGCTATAACAGAATGATGTCCAGAGTGCCAGAGAAGGAGATACACTAGTTTGACAGCTCTGTCAGAGGATGCTTCATACTGGCAATATTTCATTCAAATATTAAAGCATTAGCCAACTCAGACTGTCCCAAAGCCTATTATGGAAAGTTCAGTTTATACTGATTTATTTTAATCTTAAAAATCTTTAAATTTATTTATAGAATTATGGCTACATGATTGAAAATTTGAAAGCCACAAGAAATAAGTTAAATATATATACATATGTATGTATGCACATATTGTGTACATATATATTGTATGTGTGTTGGTGTATGTACATATTCAAGTATATGCGCACGCACATAAATGCTCAGAATTGTCCCCATTTTTCTACAAGTGGAAGTACAGTATATATACTATTTTCTACTTCTTTTTGTTTCACGTAAAGCTGTTTCTTGGGAATCATTTCCCATCATATATGTATCACTTTCAATCTTTTGCTGTAATAAAAAATAAAAATCTTGCAACAAATATTTTTATAAAATATTATATTTAGTGGAAACAATATAAAAAAATAAAATAAGATTACAAAGTCAAGTTGCAGTTACATCAGATTTTTGTAGGTATTGCCAGGTTGCCTCACCATGTGCTCCAACCAGCATGTAAAACAATGTCTGTTTCTCCACATTAGCATTAGCTATTTATTCATCATTACCAGTTTTTTGCAAAATTTCTTTTTGTTTTTTTTTTTCTAATTTATTACATCCCTACTGCTTTTAAACACCTTAATTATCAGACATTTAATTCCTGTCTCTGACCTGGACCTGTTCTTGACTAATGCCAAAATCACTGAAACGTTATGATAAATTTCTGTATCTGGGGAAAAAAAGGCTGCCTAAGTGTATTTATAATTCTCACATATTTGGTTTTTGCAACTTTAGAACCATTTGACCAGGTTATATTTAAGATGTTGCATCATATTTTGGTGTAAATTTGGGAAATTTACCATCTTTATAAAATGGAATATTTTTATCAAGGTACTCAAGCCTTCTTTCATTCTATCAATAAAGCTCTTCTGCTTTATTGTTCAGGCCTTGCACATTTCTTAATCTTATAATATTAAATCCACATGTAGTGTTTTTATCATTATAACTACATGAATATGGTTCTTTGTTGAGGTAAATAATAACTTATTATCAAATTTTCATCCTGACATAACTCTTCCTATTTTTCTGGAGCTGTCAACTGCCTCACATATTTTTCTATACGCTAAAATAGCCTCTAAGTCTTCCCACATTCTCCAATGGCTCTGTAAAACTTCTCTCAGTATTCCACATGTTCAAACCTGCTGGACATATAAGTTCCTCCCTCCCTTTTTTTCTTCTGGTGATCTGCCTCCCAGAGTCCTCTGTCTTCCTACTCCAGTGATCTTTGTTGCTCTGCTGCAAACCTACCTTCCTGCGTCTTCCTTTCCCAGTTACCTGGAGATGGCCTTCGGTTCTGTATTTTATTGCATCCCCTGTCTCCTGGGTTCCACATCTGGGTTTCTGATTCTTAGTGTTCTCTTTCACCTTGGTGGAGTACACCCTCAGTAGCTTCATGAAGAAAGTTTTGCCTTCCCCTCCCCTAGTTTGTCTGGCTAAAGAATTCCCGGACTAAACATGTTCACTCACATTTGAAGTCCTTTAGAGAAAGGTCACCATTATCTTCCAGATCCTTGTGTGTGTGTGCTGAGAAGTCTAAAGCTATTCTTTCCTCTTTTACGCTCTGCAAGTTTTGAGGATCTTGTTTTTCCCTCTGTTTAGAATTACCATGCTAGGAGTATCTTTTTTTTCAGTTACTCTGTTGGGGATTCAGTAGGCTTAAGATTCATGTCTTTTGGTTCTGGAAAATGTTCTTGCATTATTTCTTTGACAGATTGCTTCTCATCACCTCCTTTTCTTTTTCTGGGACTTCTACTAATTAGATTTTGGATCTCCTGGTGTGATAAAATGAATGTTGATTCATTCACCAAATGCTTACATAGATGAATTACATTGTACATTATTAAATTTGAAAGTAATTCTTTTATGAGAGGCACACCAAAACGGAGTGTCTTATAATGATAATATGGAATTTGTTAATACCAATAAGTGGTTAAAACCGAAACTTACTGTGGGGTCGCACAGAGTCGGACACGACTGAAGCGACTTAGCAGCAGCAGCAGCACTGATATGCATGTTTTAAGAGTTTTAAATGTATGCATGGCTTATGCATAGTCATTTAATGGGCTATGGAAGCAGATGGGCCTGGGTTAAAATTTGGGTCTAAGAAAACTGCCTGCAATGCAGGAGACCCCGGTTCAGTTCTCAGGTTGGGAAGATCCCCTGGAGAAGGGATAGCCTAACCACTCCAGTATTCTTGGGCTCCTCTTGTGGCGGTAAAGAATCTGCCAGCAATGTGGGGGACCAGGGTTTGATCCCTGGGTTGGGAAGATCCCTTGGAGAAGGGAAAGGCTACCCACTCCAGTATTCTAGGCTGGAGAATTCCATCAACTGTATAGTCCATGAGTTTATAGAGTGGGACATGACTGAGCGACTTTCACTTCACTTTCTAACTCTTACTACCTGTCTAAATACTCTGAATCTGTTTCCACTCTGCAAACTGGGGATAATAATGATACTTGCAATGTATATAATTGTGCTATTTAAAAGAAAAAATTACTTAAAGAACTTTTCATAAAGCCTGCCACATAGAAGATAGTCAATAAATAGTATATGTTGTTTCTAATGGAATAGGCTAAGGGGAAGTTGATAATGTTTTGAATATATTACCATTAGAATTTGATTTCATAGATAACTGCCATGTGGTTTTCTATAAACATCCTGATGATACTTTGTAAGACATGAACGCTGGACAAAATGAGCCATTCATCTGATTTTAGAATAGCATGTCTTCTACTCTTATATCCTAGAAAAGCTCCTTCTGTTTCCATACCAATGAATAGCTCAAGAAGTTCTTTATCAAATTAGTTAGATACTCATTAACCTATGAAGGAAGACAGGCAACCAAAGGAAGCAAGAAAGATGAATCCAGACAGAAAATGTTGGTAAGATCAGAGTAGGAAAAACAGATATAGAAGATCCAAGACCAAAGGCAGGTAATGAGGAGAGATCTGAAAAAAATTACTGGGTTAGAATGGTGTTTCGGTGAAAGGGTTCTGCCAGTGTAATAATTGGCCTTCCCTGGAATACTCCCAGAAGCAGTCTCATAATTCAATCTTATTAGAGATAAAAATAAGAAGGTTGTTAGAGATGGAAGCACAAATCCATCATCATAAGAGTTTTCATTGCCAAGGCCATTTCATGTGCAGCTAAGACCAAGAGAGATATACATAAGTTACTGGTGGCTGCTATGTCCATGGTGTGTAGAACAATGGTTTTTCTTGGGAAGCATCTCGTTGACAGAAACAAATGTTAGTTTTTGTATCTATAGTCCATCCACTGCCTTAATTCTATTGTCTAGTCATCTAGCTTCCCTAGTTTATCATGTTCTCTCAGAAACTAAGAGAATGGAGAAAAACAGACTATGCAGTTACTTCTGGATTCTGATTCAAAGTGTTGTGATGTTGACATCAACTCACCTGATCATCCTGGAGCCCCTATTATTTATTGAATATTTATTTTCTCCCTAAAATCATATATTGAAATCCTAACACTGTCCTAAAGTGATAGTATTAGGAGATGGCAACTTTGGGAGGTAATTAATTAGGTCACGAGGGTGAAGTCCTCATGAATGGGGTAAGTGCCTTCATCAGAAGAGGTACGAGAGACATCTTTCTCTCTGCCATCTGGGGATACAAGGAGAATACAGCCATCTGTAAACTAGGGAGAGGACCCTTACCAAACGCCTATGCAGACACCCTGATAGCATGGTTTCAGCCTCCAGACTTGTGAGAAGTAAATGTTTGATGAAACCACTCAGCCTATGGGTGTTCTGTTAGTGTCTGAATTAATAGAGGAAACCCCTTAAGTATTTAGTTTCTACTAGGGTTCAGTGGCAAAAGCAGTGAACTTGTGGTGACTAGAACTGTTTCATGAATGTGGTGCCTGGGTAAATCTCCTAACTTCTTGAATACTACACTTTCCTGTGCCGCGTGTGTGTGTGCTAAGTCACTTCAGTTGTGTAAGACTCTGTGACTCTGTGGGCCATAGCCTTCCAGGCTTCTCTATCCGCAGGATTCTCAAAGCAACAAAACTGGCATGGGTTGCCATGTTCTTTACCAATAGTGCCACCTGGGAAGCCCCACATTTTCCCATATGTGTAAAATTATTTTATTTATTTAGCTGCTAGCTGGTTCTTGAATTTATTTTTTTTTTCAATTAAATTTTATTTTGCTTAACTTTACAATATTGTATTGCTTTTGCCATGCTAGCTGGTTCTTAAGCCCTTTTTAGTTCAAGGACCCCTTGAGAATCTGATAAAAGCCACAGTTCATCTCCTCAGATCATCTGTTGTAGTATTAAAGATTAGCAAAGGGTAAAGCCACCCATGATGATATCCTCTACAAATTACATTGGATTTCTAATTTATTTATCCAAAAATATAAAATATTTGGGAAATGAACTGTCACCAAGAACAGAAGTAGCTTCAGTTGATCCCAGTGTAGGTTCTCTTGGGCCTAGGTTCCTAGGCCCTGATGCTGCTGCTGCTAAGTCACTTCAGTCGTGTTCGACTCTGTGTCACCCCATAGACGGCAGCCCATCAGGCTCCTCTGTCCCTGGGATTCTCCAGGCAAGATTACTGGAGTGGGATGCCATTTCCTTCTCCAATGTATGAAAGTGAAAATTCAAAGTGAAGTTGCTCAGTTGTGCCTGATTCTTGGCGACCCCCATGGACTGCAGCCTACCAGGCTCCTCCATCCATGGGATTCTCCAGGCAAGAGCACTGGAGTGGGGTGCCATTGCCTTCTCCTCCTAGGCCCTAGCTTGGGGCTATTTGTGCAAAATAGGCTCTTACCTGATCCAAGAAGGAGAATGTTTGCTGTGCCACTTCACTTTTATGCTGAGGGCTTGCTTCACCATTGATGAACTTACACCAACAGCCTGTGAGCTTCTAGTCAGGGAAAATTTTACAAAGAGCTGGTCCTTAATTCTTGTTACATATCATCAGCTTGGCCACATCCTTACTTAAAGAGAAATCATAGTCAATGCCCTGATTTCCACCTCCAGCTTTCCCATATTTCAGAAAACACACACACATACACATATACAACTTGGCACATAATTTCAGAGGGTTTTCAGATCCCCACCCTTCACTTCAATTAATCCCATGGACTCCAGGTTAAATCTCTGATCTGGATAATCTTTATGATGTACCTGACCTCTAAAATGTTATTATTCTGAGCAAGACATTTTACTCATCACCAATATTCCTTCAGACTAACGTGGGAGGATTTGGGGGTGGAATGAGCAACTTTCATTTTGTAGCTTTCAGACCAGCAATATAAGATTTTCTTTTTGATCCATTTCTTTTTCTATTTTGATGGTAAAATTGACAGAGTTTGGGGCTATCATGAAAAGTTCAGAACAACTTCATCTCTCACTCCTGTTCACATTAGAAATGATTATGTCCCAGAATAATATTTCTGAAATCCAAGGTGAAAGATTTGAGGAGTCATTCTGTGCTGACTTCAGCTGAGAGTGGTATTAATGTCTTTACTGCAATCTATACCTCAACTTAGCCTACTACTTTGTCTTGAGAGAAGCGTGATATCCTCCCCTTCAATTTTCATCTGAAATTTCATCTTGGCAAACTTTTATTTATCCAGAAATGGTTTCATGTTCATGGTCACAATCATTATCAGTTCATTTAATACTATTCAATGAAACACCTAGTGGATCCCTTGCTAACCTATTTAATCATCCATTGCAAAAATAATTTATGGGAATGGATAACATTTACTAAGCACGTACTGTGTGCTAGCCACTCTGCTAAGCCTTTTGCAAATTCCATTTCCTTTAATCCTGTTTTGAGTTCACCTTTTCAGGGATCTGGAAGTCATCTTCTGCTTTTTCATAGTTTTGGAGCAGTAGATCATAGCTGTTTAAGGAGGTGATACTTTTCATTTCCCTAAAATCTTGATGTTACTCCTGCTGCTGCAGCTACTTCTGGGGTTAGTGAGAACATGGAGCCAAGGATGAAGCCAGTAGCAGCTAGGAGGGAGGAGCACTGGGCTTCTGAGTACTAGGGGAGGGATCCTGGAAACCCTTGGAAGTGGAGAAGGATCACGGAGCACCTCCTGAGTGGCATATTTAGTAATGTCTGCTTTACTACATTTCATCCTCATTTAACTATGTGAGATGGGTGTTATTACCCTCTCTGCAGAGGCCTGATGCTCAGACAGGGCCCCTGGCTACTGTGTGTGGAGCTGGGATTTTAACTAAGCAGGTTAGGCTTTAAAACTAAACTTGCCTCACAATGAAGAAGAGAGAAAGGGAAGAGAAAGGTGTAGAGGGGAGGAAATCATGCTTTCACTAAAGCAACTTGGACCTCAGAAGTTGAGACTGATGGATGAAATCTGATCTGCTGCTCAGAATCACTCACTTAGATGCTGCTGGGTTCACAGAAGGCTAGGTTTATTCCCTGAGAGGAAACACTGGAAGACAAGTAGCAAACAGACAGATAAGCGAACAATATGTTTGCTCATTTGACCAGAATGCTCCTCTTTCAATTGTTTTAGATCATGAGCTGCACTCTCTCATCATATGTCCTATCAACCATTTTAAGCAGCTGATCATTTTCATTTTTCAAAATGCATTTGAATCTTATTTTACTTACCTTAAGGGTTTAATTACATATATCCAAGGTATGAAAAAGCCTAACTAAGCTAGTTTCTGAAAATTCTGTTACTCTTCGCAAAGGAATCTCGCCAAGAGGGGAGACTCTTGCTATCGTAATTTAGCGTCTTTAAATCAGAGCGAGGAGAAATCATTTTAATTAAGGAAAACCCCTATGTCTTCCCCAACAGCTGGTTTGCTTGCAAGTAAGAAAGCCTAAAAATGAATCAGAGAAAAAAGGGTTTGCACAATTTCTAAAATAACTTGATATATTTAGAAGTGTGACTCTGTGTGTGTGTGTTTCTGTGCAAATGTAGAAAACCAGAGAGCTTGTGTGAGAGTCTTAACCATGTTGTAATCTTCAGAATCTTAAAGTATCACATGCAATCCATGGCGTAGTTCTACTGTTCTCCATGTAATGCTCAATTATGCCTGTGTGGGAGATCCATATTGCCATTGCAGTGTATGAAACTATGGATTTAAAGTTTTAAATTCAGGAAATAGAGCTGCTGTATGTGCCAAGACAGTAAAGAGGTTTTCTTAGGTATATGATAGTGTGAGACTAAATTTCAATGAGAAACAGTACTTTAGAGAAGTGCTTTTTGTAGACAGATGTGTGCACCTGTTTTCCTCTCTCTGATCTGTGATGTTATTTGATGGTTTGGCCACAGAACAACAGGTGGTACCTAATGTTAAAAGCCGGAAAGCAGTTACTATGGAAACCAGATGCAAATTTAGATCTCTGCGTCCACTCTTTGCTGCATATAGAAAAAAAATGTGTTATACCAGAAATGAAGAAACTGAAATATGATTCACATCTATGTCTCCTGAGTCTTAAAATATCTACTAAATACTGTGAGATATTGAATAAGTTACAGCTTCTGAGCCTCAGCTTCCTATAAAATCTGTAAGAATGGTGGAATAAGAGCACTTCTAAGATCATTACATTTCTGCATTTGTTTCCAAATTCACTTTTCTAAGTATGTTGTCTAAAATAAGAGCAAATCAATTTTTTAGAATACATAAAATTATACAAATGTATATGTAATGAAAAACGGTATTTAAAATACTACATGCTTCCTAAATAGAATTTACAAAACATAGAAAAACGAAAGAAAAAAAGTCCAAGTCACTCATAGTACCAAGACTCAGAGAAAACAGCTGCAAATATCTTTATATCTTTCCTTTCAGTCTTATTTTTATATAATGACTGAATAGGGTGGTGCAGTGGTTAAGAATCCACCTGCCAATGCAGAAGATGTAGAGATGCAGGCTCAATCCCTGGGTTGGGAAGATCCCCTGGGGGAGGGAAACACACTCCACTATTCTTGCCTGGAAAATCCCATGGACAGAGGAGCCTGGCGGGCTATAATTCATGAAATTGCAAAGAGTTGGACATGACTGAGCACACACACAACAGCAAATCAATGCATTTTAGGTCATTTTGTATGTACATATACTACAAATACTTTGTATTTTTTTCTCATTTAACATAAAGTAATACACTCCAATACATTAAAAATGCTTCATAAGTGTCATTTTAATGACCAGCATAATATATGATTAGATGGACAGACTTTAAGGTATTTCCCTGGAGAAGGAAATGACAACCCACTCCAGTATTCTTGCCTAAAGAACTCCATGGACAAAGGAGTCTGATGAGCTACAGTCCATGGGGTTGCAAAGAGTTGGACACGACTGAGCAACTAACCCACTAAGGTATTTAATTTTTTTTGGTTTTTGAACAATTAAGATATTTGAAATTTTTATTATAAATAGCACTTACAATGATTGAATTTGTGCATAAACCATATCCACATTTCAGATACATGCCTATCAGTAAAGTAACTGGGTAAAGAGTATAATACATAGATAAATATATATTACTTTTGAGATTTTATATGCATATATAGGCATTTATTTTATATATATATATATGCGTGTGTGTGTGTGTGTGTGTGAATCACTCAGTCATGTCCAACTCTTTGCCACCCCATGGACTGTAGCCCGCCAGGCTCCTCTGACCATGAATTCTCCAGGCAAGAATACTGGAGTGGGTTACCATTCCCCTCTCCAGGGGATCTTCCCAACCTAGGGATCGAGAACCTGGGTCTCCTGCACTGCAGGCAGATTCTTTACCATCTGAGCCACCTGGGAAGCCCTATATATTATTTATATTTATATATTTATATTTATATGGGATCTCCATATATATATGGGAGAGAGAGAGAAAGACTTTTCCAAGTTACAAGTGACAGAAAATCAATTAAAACTAACTTCAAAAGAGGGTTTAAACAATGTTACTACTAATACTATCATTTACTGAGCACATCCTATATATCAGGCACTGTTTAAGTATTTAATATGATTCATTTACGTCTCAGAGCATTCAATAGGGAAGTACCATTATGGTTCCTATTTTACTACTTTCCTATCTCTTTCTTCTGCTCTCCTCTGTATGGCTGCACCTCTAGGCAGGTTCACTCTCTTTCTCTCTAACTGTTCCAGATAGATTCACATCTTCTCAAACCCAAGTCATAGGATGAATCTTTCCTCTTTTCTGGTTGCTCAGACAAAAATTTCAGAATTGGCTCTGGATCTGAAGTCCTGGCTTGACCTTGGCCCCATTCTTATCCTTAACCTAGTCACTAGGGTACTGTGAGATCCTGATTAGCCAGACCAAGTCAGGATGGAAATCACTTCTCTAGACAAACCAGGTACTGCTATCAAAAGCAGAGTGTTGGAAAGCAGAGAGTTAATTCCAGTACAGCAGCCAATTCCACTACAACGAGGACTCAGAAATTTTGAGTGCATTCAGAGAAGGGAATAGTGGCAACAAACTTTCTGGAAGAAAAATATCTTTCTGTTTCCAACTTCTAAGAAGCAGTGATTATTCTTTTTCACATTTACAGTACAGAGTACTGGTTCTAGCCTAAAAGAACTATTCAGATGCCAGACATACGTAAGATAAATGTATTCATTTACATTCAAAATTAAAATATATATGTAAAAAAGACATTTAACTAAACCCAAGTATATTCATTTATTTTCCAACTTAAAGCACATGCCATTATTTTTCTCAACTTTTGTGGTATGTTCAAGAAATTATCTAGTTAAACAGCATTTTTTCCCAACTATAAGACAAAAATATAAGATTTCTTTGCTGATTTGCCAGTGTTTGAGAGTATAATATAGACTGTAGCTGTTCTGCAATTAGAATAAGTTGATGATTATTCAACTTAAGAATGACTTAAGTTCTGCATTAAGTCATTGCAGAACTTAATGACTGCAGTATCAATTGCATTTACCAAGTATGCCTGTTTATTTATCTTACTATTTTTTTTTGCTATGTAATGGAGATAGTGTAGGATAGGAGAGAAAAGATGTCTGAACCATACATGGATTGCCATGGAAACAGCAGCTGACCAATCAATGGAGAGCACTCAGAACATATGCCTTCTCTTTTCGACATTCCTGATGAACTGATGTTCTGATATTGAATCCTTTTGGCTCTTATACCAGTTGCAGTGAGAGGTTGTTTTTTTTGTTTTTTTACATCTAAATATATGACACACACCTGTTATGAAAAAATTCAGATGTATACATTTTTAATCTTAAGATTTTTAATCTCTATGTACATACAGCCACACAGGCAGTTTTTTCTTACTCCAAAACATTCCCCAAATTTCTCATATATTCTCCTTTCCAAATCATTTAACTCAACGTTTCCTCACATCCACTTGTCATCCACTTGTCTCCACCCTCCCCACCTTAACATCCTAAAACACCATAGTCTAGTTGGCATAGAGCAATTTTCACATTATCAAGAAATATCAATGTGTAAACATGAGACTCTTTAAAACTCTTTTCAATATTAGATGTAATAAAAGAGACCAAGTGAAAATATATTTAGAGGAAGAGCTACAAAAGGGTCACCCACCAGAAACATGAAAAAATCAATTTCATATTTCTCTACTGAATTAAGAAAATAAAAAATAGATCTGCTTCTTAGGAAAGCTTGGGAAAAATGAATGAAGGAAAGTTAAGTCCTTGGGGGCATAGTCTATTTTATCAGATCAGATCAGATCAGTCACTCAGTCTTGTCCGACTCTTTGCGACCCCATGAATCACAGCACACCAGGCCTCCCTGTCCATCACCAACTCCTGGAGGTCACTGAGACTCACATCCATCAAGTCAGTGATGCCATCCAGCCATCTCATCCTCTGTCGTCCCCTTCTCCTCTTGCCCTCAGCATCAGAGTCTTCTCCAATGAGTCAACTCTTCACATGAGGTGGCCAAAATACTGGAGTTTCAGCTTTAGCATCATTCCTTCCAAAGAAATCCCAGGGCTGATCTCCTTCAGAATGGACTGGTTGGATCTCCTTGCAGTCCAAGGGACTCTCAAGAGTCTTCTCCAACACCACAGTTCAAAAGCATCAATTCTTTGGTGCTCAGCCTTCCTTACAGTCCGGCTCTCACATCCATACGTGACCACAGGAAAAACCATAGCCTTGACTAGATGAAACTTTGTTGGCAAAGTAATGTCTCTGCTCTTGAATATGTGATCTAGGTTGGTCATAACTTTCCTTCCAAGGAGTAAGCGTCTTTTAATTTCATGGCTGCAGTCACCATTTGCAGTGATTTTGGAGCCCAGAAAAATAAAGTCTGACACTGTTTCTACTCTTTCCCCATATAAATATGAGTAAATTTTATTTTGTAATAATTTGCCAGTTCTGAGACTAGTTTCATTGATTAGAAAGTGTTTGTAAATTTCTCTTCAGTGGTGAATGCTTGATCTGCATAAAAGTTCAGGTTTCTGGGTCTTAAATGAATCTCTTATGGAGCGACGTGTTCTCCATAACAGCTTCTGTGAGCTGGAAAGAGTATGCACCTTGATGATAAAGACAAAATCAGGGCCTCTGGTCTTTGCTGCTGTTGCTGCATAAAGATTTGAAGAGCTGACTTCTACTGAGCAGACTGAATGGCTGCTGACATTTAAACCTGTCTTCAGATCACACAGTCAATCTGTGGTGAAAATTGAGCACAAGTCTTAGGACCCCTTACTGTCCAACTCATTCACTGGGAGAACGATGGTTGATTTGCTAATATACTAATGCTCTTAATGTTTGGGCTCACTAAAGAACTAAACATCTTGAAAAACAATTTTTTTTGTATATAAACCAGGCTTTAAAAGTGTTCAATACTTACATCCTTGACCATGTGCAGGAATTTTTCTAGGATCTTTGGATACATCAATGTATAAAGAAGGCTTTCCTGACCTCACAGGGCATACATTCTAGCAGAGCAGGCAAACAAGAATGACATATTAAGCATATTCTAGATAATATGCTAAAAAGTGACTGTTTCTGTGAAAGTGGTCAGTAGCCTCTTGATTACTAAAAACTTGTCTTTTTTGATTCCCTCAAACATCATATTGTTGAACCTATTCTCCATCTGTTTTTTGAATGCCTGGGCATTGTGGTGGGTGCTAGGGATCCAACAGAGCACACGGCTCTTTTTGTTGTTCCCTTCTCCTCTAGCACTTATCTCACTTTTTAAGCCACTGATCACTTCCTCTACCTCTTCAGCAGGCCCTTTCTCTTCTGTGCACTCCATAAAGACCAGAAGTCTACTTCTACAAGGTTTTGTCCACTGTGTTCTCCTTGAACTACACGTTTCTTTTTTTTTTTTTTTTGGTATCTCACTGTGTACCTTCACCTATACATGAATTGATCTACATCTTGCTCAATAATTCATTCATTCATTTCTTCATTTGATAAATATCTATTGAGCATTTACTATTTTCCAACCAACCATTACACTAGGAGCTGGGAATTTAAGAATGGATAAGAAGCACCTGGTCTCTACCCTCATGGAGATTACAATCTGGTGGAGAAGGCAGACAAAAAGTAAGTAAAGAAGCAAATGAATAAAAATAACCATACACTTGTGACAGTTTCCATGAAAGAAACAAACAAGAAGAGAATAAGAATACAGGAAACCTACTATGAGATGGGATAGTCAAGGTAGACTCTGAGGAAATGAAATTTGAGCAGAAACAGAATGATGATAAAGAAGAAGCTTTGTGAGAGTCTTCAGAGGAACACCATTCCAGGCAAAGGAATTAGCATGAGCTAGGTGGAGCTGGGGGAAGGCAATGGCACCCCACCCCAGTACTCTTGCCTGGAAAATCCCATGGACGGAGAAGCCTGGTAGGCTCCAGTCCATGGGGTTGCTAAGAGTCGGACACGACTGAGCGACTTCACTTTCACTTTTCACTTTCATGCATTGGAGAAGGAAATGGCAACCCACTCCGGTGTTCTTGCCTGGAGAATCCCAGGGACGGAGCCTAGTGGGCTGCCGTCTATGGGGTTGCACAGAGTGGGACATGACTGAAGCTACTTAGCAGCAGCAGCAGCAGGTGGAGCTACTGGTAAAGAACCTGCCTGGCCATGCAGAAGACCCCGGTTTGATCCCTGGGTCCGGAAGATCCTCTGGAAGAGGACATGGCAACCCCCTCCAGTATTCTTGCCTGGAGAATCTAGGACTGTATCCAGAATCCAGTATCCTCCTCCAGAATCCAGAGGAGACTGGTAGGCTACAGTCCATAGGGTCACAAAGCGTCAGTCACGACTGAAGCAACTTTCCACACGTGCAAGGTGGGAAAACCTTGCTGGCCTCCCTGACTGGGTGAAAATGAACACTGGAGAGAGAAATGTGAATTTGTTCGAAGAGAAACACAATAACTAGAATATGCAAGATCCTGAAGTTCTGAGAAAGAATTTGGATTTTATCCTTGGTAAAGCTGGAAGATATTGAATTATTCTAAGGAAAGGTTTAGTATAATATGACTCTTTGTTTTTGGTTTGTTTGTTTGTTTGGCTACATGGCTTACAGAATATTAATCCCCAGTCAGGGATCCACCTGGGCCCCGGCAGTGAGAGTGCCAAGTCCTAACCACTGGACCAGGGAGATCCCAAATTTGACCCATTTTTTAACCATTGCTACAAAGAGGAAAGTAAAATTACAGGTGTGAAGACAAGAAGATGGCTCTCACTTGAAAAACCACAACCCAAAGTCTTTCCCACCTGGTAGTTTTTGCCTGAAGCTCCTTTAAAGGGAAACACAATTTTTAACCACAAATAGCATTAACATCATTGCAACAAATGAAAATACCCAAGAAAGGAGGAAAAATAACCCATGAAATTCCTGGCAGCATGTTAGGTACATTCCTAAATTTTCTGAATATTACTTTTACATAAAATGCAATGTGAATACAGTTGGCCCTTGAACAACCAGAGGTTAGGGGCACCAACCCTTTATGCAGTAAAAAATCTGAATGTAATTTATAGTCAGCTCTTCATATCCACTTTCCTCTATATCCATGATTCCATGCCCCTGGATTCAAACAACCTTAGACTGTATAATACTATATTGTTTGTTACTGAAAAAAATCCACATGTACGAGGACTTATGTGTTTCAAACCCTTGTTGTTAAAGAATCAACTGCATTTAATTCTAAAGCTTATGCAGAATAAAGTCAGATTCAGAAAGAAGTTGAACATACAGGTATTTCTTGTCCCAAAGGACTGAAAATATTTGTGTTTTTAATGACTGCTGTGTATATTACCTGATATATAATTGATTATTGTTCAGTTGATGGAAAGTGAATTTTCTTATTGCATCCTGTTTCCATTTTTTTTTCTATTTTTAAATGACAGATTCATTCTAAAGTTTTATCAGCATTACTAAGTGAAATAGTGACACAGACTTGATCATTTGGAATCCAATTATCTTAAAACCATTCTGGTTATTAAAAGAAGATATTAGAAATGGTTGATTACTTGGACACATTTTAAGCAATGAAAACATATGGATAACAATAGTCATTCCTCCATTTAATTAAGAGTTTTAGCATTGTGCTAGATTGATAACCTCAGAATTTTTTTGAAAAAAACATCTGGGTTGTGATTTTCCTTAACTGTATGCTACTCACAAAGAGAAACACCAGAATTGTGCTTCATTCATTCATCCATTCAGCTAGTCACTAATAAGAGACCTAGAAAGTTAGCTCTGGGCCATGAGATTTTGCAATAGTGAACAAGAAACCAAATGAAAACTCTCGTGGAACTTGGTTTCTAGTGGAGAAACCATAAAACAAATAATAAATAGCATGAGATAATGATAAGTACCAGGAGAAAACATGAAATAAAGCAGGAGAGAGAAATGGGGAAATCAAAAGCTGCAGTCTGAGAAGGGTCAGGGAAGACCTAAGAAGGTGGCGTGGGAGAAAAAGCAAAAGGAGGTGAGGAAGTAAACCCTGATGATATCTAGAGGGAAGACTATTCCAGGCAAAGAAAACAATAGCACAAATGCCCTAATGTGGAATGTGACTGGAATATTCGAGAATTAATCCTGTGAAACAATGAGAAGATAGTAAGAGGCACCAAGGGACTTTATAACCATTCTAAAGACTTTCTCTTTAAGAAGTAGCATAAGAAGCAGGCTTTCCTGGTGGTTCAGACAGTAAAGAATCTGCCTGCAATGCAAGAGACTTGGGGTTCAATCCCTGGGTCAGGAAGATCTCTTGGAGAAGGGAATAGACCTCTACCCACTCCAGTATTCTCACCTAGAGAATTCTGATACAGAGGAACCTGGCAGGCTATAGTCTATGGGGTTACAAACAGTCAGACATGACTGTGTGACTAACACTTTTGGAAGATTCAGAGTACAATGAAATGATCTGATTTCTATTTTCATAAGTGATTACTTGGTTGTTGTACTGAGAATAGACCATAGCTGGTGAAGTGTTGAAGAGGGGAGGTCAGAGCTAAGAGACTATTGTAATAATTCAAATGAAATCTGCGGGGTGAAGACCAGAGTGGGAAGTGGTGAGAAATGGTCAGATTCTGAAATATTTCAAAGTCAGAGCCAAGAAGATTTACTGATGAATTTGTTGTGGTGTGAAAAGGAGTCATGATGACTCCAAGGGTTTGAGCCTGAGCAGATAGAAGAATGGTGTTATTTATTCAGATGGAGAATTCTATAGGCACTTAAGTGTGGGGGAAATAACTAGAATCTGAGTTTTGGAAATGATGATTTTGAAATGCCCACTAGACCTCCACATGGAGAGGTTGAGTAGGCAAGTAGATATACAAGTTTGGCATTCTGAGGAAAGCTTCAAGCCAGAGACAGAACTTCAGGAATGATCAGTATATAGATGGCATTTAAAGCCAGCAGACTCAATGAAATTGCCAACAGGGAAGTGAGAATAGATGGGAAAGTGAAGAGGCCCACGACCTGAACTTAGAGGCTCTCAAAATTTAAGAGTTTGGTGATGTGAGATAAAACCAGCAAAGGAGGTAGGGAATGTGTGACTACTAAGACTGGGAGAAAATCAAGAAAATGTGGTGCTCTGAGAACCAAATTCAAAAAAGTATTTCAAGGAGGTCAATAATGTGGAAGTCACTGACAACCTTGATAAAGCAGCTTCTGTGCAAATGTGGAGAAAAACCTACCTAGGATGAATTTGAAGAGTAAATAGGCAGAAAGAGAAGTGAGGCCAAGGGACATATTTTGTTGTTGTTGTTGTTGGGATGGGAGAAGTAGCATCATTTTTATAAGCTGCTAGGAGTAATCTTAGAGAAGGAAATGGCAACCCACTCCAGTGTTCTTGCCTGGAGAATCCCAGGGACAGGGAAACCTGGTGGGCTGCCGTCTATGGGGTTGCACAGAGTTGGACACGACTGACGCAACTTAGCAGCAGTAGCAGGAGTAATCTAATAGCAAGGAGAAACTGTATCCTCCAGTAGAGAAGGAAAAAAAAAAGTACTGTAGCTAATATACCAAATGGAAGATTAACCTTAAGAACATGGACCATAGTAACAAAAACAAACAAAATTCAGAGTGTGTGGGTTCAGGTTTAAGTAGTTGGTTCAACATGGTGGTAGAATCCTATAGAAGTTCTGATTACTTCTGTTTTTTCAGTGACCTAGGAAGCAAGGTCATGAGATGTGACCAAGGTTGGGCAAGAAGGTGGTAGAGATTTGGGAAAAAGGTATGAAATAGCCATCTTGGAAAGTAAGATAGTGTACAGAGCAGGGAAATAGGGGTAGTTTTACAAACTTGCTTGAGCACATGATCAGGCATTTTGTTTGTCTTTCTTTAGTCACATTCAGCTGCAGGCGTGCAGATAAGGAGGCAATGGAGAATTAGAATAAACTGGCAATGCAGTTTTGTTAAGTTGCTATCATGACAAAGAAAGAGGGACAAATGGGTTGAGAATACAAGCAAGTGTATGCGTTCTAATGATGAACTGTAGAATTTAATCTGTGTAAGGAGGGAAGTGTGGACCCGAGAGGGGCGAGAGACAGTAAAATGTGGCCTGATCTAGTGATGGCCAAATGTGGCCTGATCTAGTGATGGCCAAGACTTGCTGTAGTCAGATTCCAGAGGCATTTGGAGCTCCAGTTAACCCATGGTACTTACACAGGTTCTAGAGGCAATGAGCTGCAAGGATAAAAAGTGGTAGTGGCAAGGGTCTGAGAGTGAAATGAAAGGGAGATCAATCAAGAAACCAAAATGAGGGAATTCGGATTGTCTAAGTGGATATTAAAATTATCAAGAATTATGACAGGAATAACGTGGAGGATAATGGCAGCATTCCAAGAATTAAAAACCTCCAAAGAACTTGTTTAGAGGTTAAGTGGGTAGAAGAGAATGAAAGCTGCTATCTAATTTGTATCATCTCCCAAAATGTATTCTACTCAACTATCCACTAAGCTCTTTCAGGCATGGTCATGGCGAATTTACATCTTGGACACAGTGTAAAGTTGCATGCATGAGGTTCAGTATCAGAATATAACTTGAGTAGATACAAAATGCTTTATGATGTGTGCAAATGGCAAGAGTATATTTGATTATGCATTCTGAAAATGTACTCACAGGGCTTCTAAAATGAACATGTTTCTACGTCTACAGAACAGCAGCAATAATGATGATTAGTATGTCAACTATTGCCATAACAAATGAAAAATCAGTTCCTTTCATGACTGAATGAAGCCTTTAGACTTTTGCCTATGGCACAACACTGTTTATTAATCAGTTAAACCTATTATTATCTACCTTACCTATGAATCGCATAGCAACAGTTCAGTTCAGTCGCTCAGTCGTGTCCAACTCTTTGCGACCCCATGAATCACAGCACGCCAGGCCTCCCTGTCCATCACCAACTCCCGGAGGTCACCCAGACTTATGTCCATCGAGTCAGTGATGCCATCCAGCATCTCATCCTCTGTCGTCCCCTTCTCTTCCTGCCCTCAATCTCTCCCAGCATCAAAGTCTTTTTCAATGAGTCAACTCTTTGCATGAGGTGGCCAAAGTATTGGAGTTTCAGCTTTAGCATCATTCCTTCCAAAGAAATCCCAGGGCTGATCTCCTTCAGAATGGACTGATTGGATCTCCTTGCAGTCCAAGGGACTCTCAAGAGTCTTCTCCAACACCACAGTTCAAAAGCATCAATTCTTCGGCCCTCAGCCTTCTTCACAGTCCAACTCTCACATCCATACATGACCACAGGAAGAACCATAGCCTTGGATGGACTTTTGTTGGCAAAGTAATGTCTCTGCTTCTGAATATGCTATCTAGGTTGGTCATAACTTTCCTTCCAAGGAGTAAGCATCTTTTAATCTCATGGCTGCAGTCACCATCTGTAGTGATTTTGGAGCCCAGAAAAATAATGTCTGACACCATTTCCACTGTTTCCCCATCTATTTCCCATGAAGTGATGAGACCAGATGCCATGATCTTTGTTTTCTGAATGTTGAGCTTTAAGCCAACTTTTTCACTCTCCACTTTCACTCTCATCACAAGGCTTTTTAGTTCCTCTTCACTTTCTGCCATAAGGGTGGTGTCATCTGCATATCTGAGGTTATTGATATTTCTCCCAGCAATCTTGATTCCAGCTTGTAATTCTTCCAGTCCAGGTTTCTCATGAAACCTAACTCTGCATAGAAGTTAAATAAGCAGGGTGACAATATACAGCCTTGACAAACTCCTTTTCCTATTTGGAACCAGTCTGTTGTTCCATGTCCAGTTCTAACTGTTGCTTCCTGACCTGCATACAGATTTCTCAAGAGGCAGGTCAGGTGGTCTGGTATTCCCATCTCTTTCAGAATTTTCTACAGTTTATTGTGATCCACACAGTCAAAGGCTTTGACATAGTCAATAAAGCAGAAATAGATGTTTTTATGGAACTCTCTTGCTTTTTCAATGATCCAGTGGATGTTGGCAATTCGATCTCTGGTTCCTCTGCCTTTTCTAAAACCAGCTTGAACATCAGGAAATTCACAGTTTACATGTTGCTGAAGCCTGCCTTGGAGAATTTTGAGCATTACTTTACTAGCATGTGAGATGAATGCAATTGTGCGGTAGTTTGAGCATTCTTTGGCATTGCCTTTCTTTGGGATTGGAATGAAAACTGACCTTTTCCAGTCCTGTGGCCACTGCTGAGTTTTCCAAATTTGTTGACATGTTGACTGCAGCATTTTCACAGCATCATCTTTCAGGATTTGGAATAGTTCAACTGGAATTCCATCACCTCCACTAGCTTTGTTCATAGAGATGCTTCCTAAGGCCGACTTGACTTCACATTCCAGGATTTCTGGCTCTAGGTGAGTGATCAAACCATTGTGATATCTGGGATATGAAGATCTTTTTTGTACAGTTCTTCTGTGTATTCTTGCCACCTCTTCTTAATATCTTCTGATTCTGTTAGGTCCACACAATTTCTGTCCTTTATCGAGCCTGTCTTTGCATGAAATGTCCCCTTGCTATCTCTAATTTTATTGAAGAGATCTCTAGTGTTTCCCATTCTATTGTGTTCCTCTATTTCTTTGCACTGACCATTGAGGAAGGCTTTATTTCTCCTTGATATTCTTTTGAACTCTGCATTCAAATGGGTATATCTTTCCTTTTCTTCTTTGCTTTTCACTTTTCTTCTTTTCACAGCTATTTGTAAGGCCTCCTCAGATAGCCATTTTGCTTTTATGCATTTCTTTTTCTTGGGGATGGTCTTGATCCCTGTAACCTGTACAATGTCATGAACCTATATCCATAGTTCATCAGGCACTCTGTCTATCAAATCTAATCCCTTAAATCTATTTCTCACTTCCACTGTATAATCATTAGGGATTTAGTTTAGGTCATATTTGAGTGGTCTAGTGGTTTTCCTTACTTTCTTCAATTTAAGCCTGAATTTGACAATAAGGCATTCATGATCTGAGTCACAGTTAGTTCCCAGTCTTGTTTTTGCTGACAAGCAAAACATCTTTGACTGCAAAGAATATAATCATTTTGATTTCAATATTGACATGGTGTTGTTCATGTGTAGAGTCTTCTCTTGTGTTGTTGGAAGAGGGTGTTTGCTATGACCAGTGTGTTCTCTTCACAAAACTCTATTAGCCTTTGCCCTGCTTCATTCTGTACTCCAAGGCCAAATTTGCCTGTTGCTCCAGTTGTTTCTTGATTTTCTATTTGTGCATTCCAGGCCCTATAAGGAAAAGGACATCTTTTTTGGGTGTTGTTAGTTCTTCATAGAACTGTTCGACTTTAGCTTATTCAGCGTTACTAGTCAAGGTATAGACTTGGATTACTGTGATATTGAATGGTTTGCCTTGGAAAGGAACAGAAATCATTCTGTTGTTTTTGAGATTGAATCCAAGTACTGCATTTCAGACTCTTTTGTTGACTATGATGGCTACTCCATTTCTTCTAAAAGATTCTTGCCCACAGTTTTAGATATAATGGTCATCTGAGTTAAATTCACCCATTCCAGTCCATTTTAATTTGCTGATTCCTAAAATGTCAACATTCACTCTTTCCCTCTCCTGTTTGACCACTTCCAATTTGCCCTGATTCATGGATTTAACATTCCAGGTTCCTATGCAATATTGCTCTTTACAACATCGGACCTTGCTTCCATCGCCAGTGACATCCGCAACTGGGGGTTGTTTTTGATTTGGCTCCGTCTCTTTATTCTTTCTGGAGTTATTTCTCCACTGATCTCCAGAGCGTACTGGACACCTACCCACCTGGGGAGTTCATCTCTCAGTGTTCTATCTTATTGCCTTCTCATACTGTTCTTGGGGTTCCAAGGCAAGAACACTGAAGTGGTTTGCCATTCCCTTCTCCGGTGGATCACATTCTGACAGAACTCTCCTCTATGACCCGTCCATCTTGGGTGGCCCTACACGACATGGCTCATAGTTTCATTGTTTGACTCATAGTTTCGTTCATGTTGGTACATACACATTTAGTGCCCCGGGACCTCTCTCCTTTGTAAAAGACATGATGATGTTAAGCGCTAAGTTTCAATTCAAATGTGGATGCCTTGCTTTTTTTTATGAGCTTGTCTATATTCTTGCTACTGAAAATGTGATCTGTAGACCACCTGAGTATCATCTGGGATCCTGTTAGTGACACCCCACTGACACTTAATGAAACAGTCCCCACTCCAATCTACTGAAACAGAATCTGCGTTTGAATAGGTTCTCCAGGCCATGGGGTCGCAAAGAATCCAGCATGACTGAATGACTGAACAACAACAACCAGCATACTTACATGAACATTAGAATTTGAGAAGCTTTGATCTTTGTGATTTCCTTAGTATATATAGAATAAGGGAAGAGCAATAAAGGAAAACCATACAATAGACACCCATAACATTCTTATGTTTATTCAACATATAATATTTGAGTATCTTGTATGCACCATTCCCTCTGCCAAGAGCTAAGGACACAGCTATGAATAAGTCAGACTATACTGCTGTATGTATGGAAGTTTCTAGGTACGTAGATACTTTAGCTATGGGCCCTGCACCGTAACAGGTAACATAGGACTGCAAGAGAAGTGTAATTCATTTTGTCCAATACTTATAATTAGTATATTGTAAGTGTGTAGGAGCTACATGGGTTTATAAAGGTGTAGGCACTCCCCACAAGGAGTTTACATATAGCGGCAAGAAAGTTTCCAGCTCTTATAACCCATTTAAGTCAATAAGATGTATATACACAAAGTAGTTTGGGAATAATACAAATATAATATATTGTATTATGTGAATTACAAATGGTATTGCAATTAAAAGAGGGAAAATGTGCTTCAAGTATTGGTTAGTCGAAAAGTTCATTTGGAGTTTTTCATAAGATATTCCAGAAAACCCTGGACAAGCATTTTGGCCAACTCAATAATACTTAGATTAGGTTCCAGGATGAGACCTGAGATGGCTATTGAAAAGCAAAGCATATTTATGGTAGTCTTGAAGAAGGAAGCATTTTCAAGTAGATAGTTTTTTAAAAAATTAAATAAATCTAGATTTGGAAATTTGGAAACCATTGAGTTTCTTTATAAGAATATATGCAGTTGAATACATTAGGAAACAAACTGGAAGAGAGACCTGTATCTAGATTACAGAGTAAAGGATCAACCCAATGAAATGTGGACTATCAAGCCAGTGGCATAAAGGAATAGCTCATTTCTCTACAGGGTGTTTTCACTTGGACAGAGGAGACTGGTGGGCTGCAGTCCATGGGGTCACAAAGACTCAGGCTCGACTGAACAAATAACACTTTACAGGGGCTTTGGAGATGTCTGACTCACATCTGCAGTTGTACTAAGGTCCAGTCTAATGGAAAGACAGAGGTTTGGAGGTCAGAAGACCTGAAATTTTGCTTTTCAAAATCTTGCCCAAGTAATACTGTAGTAATGAACATCACAGTCTTCACTTCTTTTTCTGAAAAAAGAATGATTTCATTTGGCCACTGTCTCAGCAAACATATGACAATCCCCAGGCCGTGTCCTTCACCCCTCCCCTCCAGAGAATTTCATACATTCAGCATGACTGTCTCTCATGGAGCTTGAAAATTGAGATGATGTGTCTTTCTGACATGGTTGCTTACAAAGCCTCACACAGTACCTACAACAACCCTGAGTCCTGAATCTTCCAGGACCATTTTGTTTTCAAATATTCTGTCTCAAAGCCTCTCAAAGTACATTTTTTGTTCAAAGTAATCAAGTGGGGAATAATGAGCTTTGAAACCAGATAAATTTGAACCAGAGTTCAAATCATCAATTACCAATCTTCTCTGAGACTTAATTCCCATGTTGGTAAAATGAAGATAATATTTACCCTATAGAATTGTCATAAAGATTATATATAATGTATGTAAGGCCTAGCACAGTACTACACAAGGAGTAAGCCCAAATAAAAGGTAGATTGTATACCTATATATAGTTACGTAAAATAGATGCTTTGTATATATGTGTACATGTATATTTTTCCCTGTAACCACTTTATCTCTGCTGTAATTTTCCATTCAGTTGTGTTCAGTGCTCATTCACTTTCAATGAGGGTTCTATTCACTTTTCAACATCCTTTTCTTTACTCCTTTTCACTCTGTACATCAAATCTGTCATGGAAAGGTCACACATGCCATGAATGAAGGTTAAGAAGCCTCTGTAGCAGTATCTCTCCTCCTTCCCCTACTCATGACTATCTGTGTCCCCAAGAAAGAAACTACAGTCTAAGCATAGCTAAATTAGCTTGATGCTTTCTTTCTCTATTTCTCTTTTTTATGGGGCACGAGAATGAACTTTTATTTCTGAAAGATGCTCTATAAATTAAATAGGTGAATGACCATCTAGTAACACCATTTTCATTTATTAATTCATGGAGCAAAGTTGGTCTCCTGCTCTGTGTCAGTCACTGTAATACTTATGAGGTGCAAAAAAAAACAATTACATACCTTTAAAAGTTCACATTCCAGTGAAAGAGTCAGATAAATACGATACAATGTGAAAAGATTTATAAGGGAAATATATAATTTAGTTAATTCTAGCTGCTATAGCAAAAAAATGTGCATAATGGTTCAAATATGATAAACATTTTTCATTCATAAGAAGTCTGAACTGGGTGACTGATCAGAGGGCAAACTCTCCTTGAAGAGATAATTCAGGGGCCCTGGCTCATTCCTTCTCCTAGGCTATACCATCTCCTAAGTCTAGTGGTTACCAGCAGAAAGGAAATAGACAGCAGGAAGCAGCATGTGCAAGCCTTCTGCTCATGTTCCATTGGCTGTAAGGCAGTCAAATAGCCATGCTTAACTGCAAGGGAAACAGAAATGTTGCCATGCTCTATGCTCAAGAAGGAAAGGAATCAGATGTAATGATCAGTTGGTCAGACTCGACCACCAGAGATAAGTCTAGAGTGCTGCTGGAGGATGATTTTCTGAATTTGTGCAAAGTTTTTGAAGTCCTTGCCAGGAGTAAGGGTAGGGGTATGGTGGGGTGGTAAGTATCATAAGGTTACTTTCATTCAAAAAAGATATATTAAATACTTAAATCCTGCAAGTCATTATATTATATATTAACCAGAATAATCAGCTGCTGCCTTGAGGGAATTTATAGACTAGGATCTTGAACCAGGAACCTCAGCATCACTGGAGAGGTTACAGGAGATTCACACCAAATGAATCAGAGGTGATTCATATGTATATGAAAGTTTGAAAAGCACTGGTCTACGGCCTTTTACAGATACTCCTCTCAGTTTTGAGTCCCATAGATTTGTAAGAGCCCTAAATTTCACCAGGAATAAAGCCTGCACAGGAAGTTGGTAGGCATGGGAAGGGCTGCTAAAGAGAAAGGAACTGATTGGAAGCCCAGGGTAGAGCATTATGGATGGGTTAATGGGGCTTTCTGGACAGGACATCAATATGCACATGACCAACTCATCAAGGTCCTCACAAGATCTGTGTTACACTCATCTACACTGTTCCATGTGATTGCTAAATTGCTTTAGTCGTGCCCAACTCTGTGCGACCCCATAGACAGCAGCCCACCAGGCTCCCCCGTCCCTGGGATTCTCCAGGCAAGAACACTGGAGTGGGTTGCCATTTCCTTCTCCAATGCAGGAAAGTCAAAAGTGAAAGTAAAGTCGCTCAGTCATGTCCGACCCTCAGCGACCCCATGGACTGCAGCCCACCAGGCTCCTCTGTCCATGAGATTTTCCAGGCAAGAGTACTGGAGTGGGGTGCCATTGCCTTCTCCATTCCATGTGATTACCCAGATGTAATACTGTAGCTAAATCTTCACACACTTGAAAATTATAAGCATTTATGAAACTGATGAATTATAAGTGTTTTCTCTATACTGGGGGAAGAAAACCCCTTTTATGCAAAGCAGTTACTCAGTAGTCCTGCCCTGAATATTCTGTATCTGAATGTAAAATCGAAAACATAAATGCTGAATAAAACTATGCTCCAATAAATTTTTTTTAAGTTTTAAAAAATAAAATTTCATATTTCCTACTGCAGACATGTGTATTGAATTTTCTCAAACTGCTCTGACACAAATACACTTAAACTGTATTTAAAATCTGACAAATTTGGACTGAAATTTATGCCAGCTCTACCAGGTTAGGACTTATGACTTCATTTGTCTTAGACATATGCTATATGTTTAGCTGCCTCACCACTACTCATTTTTCCTTCTAACTTCTCTCTCTTCTGCTCTCTATTGCCTCCCTTGTCTCCTCTTCCTTATAAGAAAGTATTCTTGCTATTCATATTCCTTGGTAAACAGAATGACTGAAAAACTGAGATCTAAGCAGACAGTATCACCTGGTGTAAGAGAAGATGGCTTGGAATTTATAATTAGAAGCCTATTTCAGCTTCCTTCATAGGACTGTTGAAATTGTTTTCAGGGGTGTCTTGACTGCCTTGAAATTGAATGTCATTGAGGACTTTTTTTTTTTTGCCTTCTCTTGTTTCCTTGGCAACAGGTTGGTGATGCAGCTGCTGAAATCCACTGTCTCCTTGGAGATACTGGTGTGGGCAGGTTGCAAACCATTGGTAATGTCTGTGATGGATACTGAACCTGACCAAATCTTTTCATTCCAGTCATCCTGCTGCTGCTAAGTCGCTTCAGTCGTGTCCGACTCTGTGTGACCCCATAGACGGCAGCCCACCAGGCTCCTCGGTCCCTAGGATTCTCCAGGCAAGAACACTGGAGTGGGTTGCCATTTCCTTCTCCAGTGCATGAAAGTGAAAAGTGAAAGTGAAGTCGCTCAGTCGGGTCCAACCCTTAGCGACCCCATGGACTGCAGCCTACCAGGCTCCTCTGTCCATGGGATTTTCCAGGCAAGAGTACTAGAGTGGGGTGCCATTGCCTTCTCCGTTAATATAGAGCAGAGGTCAGTTACTTGATAAAATGGGGTAAAATGTTCTAGGTCATGCTGGCACCATCAGCACCAATAGAGCATGAAGATAAAGCAGGATATTTGAACCCACAAAGCAAAGTAGAGTCCATGTGAAATGAACAGGCCAAAAAACCAGTGATGATTCTACAAGAGGATAGAAATGAACAAAACTAGCTGTTGGGTGGGGTTTCCCAGGTGGTGCTAGTGATAAAGAACCTGCCTGCCAATGCAGGAGACGTAAGAGACATGGGTTCAAACCCTGGGTCAGGAAGATCCCCTGGAGGAAAGCATGGCAATCCACTCCAATATTCTTCCCAGGACAGTCCCATGGACAGAAGAGCCTGGTGGGCTACAGTCCATACAAAGAGTCAGAAACGAGAAAAGCAACTTAACACACACACACAGCAGTTGGGTGTTGAGAGAGACTGGCTGACTGGCCTGTCCTTAACAGAAGGGAGGGGCAGAGCATAGGGATAGTGTGTGCATTAAGTGGATTAAAACCAGAAATCCAAGCAGACTCGCACGTGAGGAGCCATGAGAGGTGCAAGGTCAGAAGTGGGTCAGGAAGCCTGGTAGGCAAGGAGCAACATCAAGAATAGGCTTAACAACCAGGGAACAGTTTGTCTCTTGGTTCTGCCATGGGTTTCACTGTTCTGCCAACAGTTTGTCTCTTGGTTCTGTGTAGTTTTCACCCACGAATTTCTTACAGATTTTGTTTGGGGAAAGAACTCATCATGTGGACAGTTTAGAACTGGTAAATTCTAGAAGAGAGGTCCATCCCCTGACTGGGAAGAAGGAAAGAAGATGTTACAGCTCAGGACACACCAACTCAAAGCTTGTTTGATGAGTTAAATTCAGATAAATCACCAAAATCAGAAGGCATCCACTCAATAGCTTCTAAGAAATTTGAAGCTGCAGCTTTGGTATGCATTTCTAAATATGGACAGGTGGTCTTTAGCCATCATTGCTATGAAGAGAATTTTTGTTCTTTTTTCTCCAAGATTCTCTCCACCTCTGGGTGAAATACCTCATCAAAGGTCCACTATATTTTCAAACTTGTATTTTTCAATCCAAAGGGAAGTCTCTGAGAGGGAGAGATGCTTGGTAACCAGAATTGCAGGGAACCAATATGGGCTGTGTTCAAGTGGCTCTGAGCAGACCACCCTGATATAAGCTCCAGGGAATCCCTGGGCCACAGCTACCAGAGTAAGGGGAAATCACAGGAGTGGATCAGACACTTGGGTACATGTTATAAAGCCTGGGAAACATATGACTACATAGTTAACCTTCCTCGGGGTTTGCTTATTAATACTTTGACTTTTTTCCTTCCGTTGATTTGCACCTCGAATAACTGGGTGAGCATGTCCTGTGTAGAAGGGACTCCATGAAGGAAGTAGAAGGGAGGTAAAGGGTAGAACATTGTCCCAAAGGCAAAGCCCTGAGCCCTCAATTAATGGAAGATCATAGAGCAAAAAAGCTAGAATGTGTTTGGTTTGGGATACCTGGAATAGTTTAATTACCTGTGAAATTTGTTATATATATATATATATATATATATATATATATATATATATATATATATAAACTCTTTAATCTTTTTAATGGAGTCAGGGTACTACATTTGACTTCAAATCTATTCAGCAAAATTTGTGTGTTTGGCATTTTTATATAATGTTCAAGTTAAATCAAGATATAGGTAGATACTTTAACAGAAGTAAAAGAGTTGAAGGAGTTTTCTGTCTTATAAGAGGAAAAGAATTGCTCCTTTAGGGCAAACTGGCTCCTTGTTCTATTGCAAAACCCACCTAATAACTCTGTAGCTACAAAAATATAAAGCAAGAGTCTACACATTGTTCTTTAAAACAAAATTAAAATGGCAGATCATCTTCTCTGTGAGAAACTGAAGGTTCAGTTTGGTGATATGAATTATGATGTAGGTCTGCCCAGAAAAAGATTGCTTCAAATAAGGTTGCTTTGGGGTCAGGCTGGGATGGAGTAAGGAGGATATTTATCTTCTCTATAAGGATTCTAACTACATCATGTTTATAAATTCTTGCTTATAGTTCTGGTAAGTGTGTGTGTGTGTGTGTGTGTGTGTATGTGTTTCTTGGACCCTTCAATCTGTGAGCTGAGCCCCAGAAACCTAAGAAGCACCACAGGTTGGGTCTTCTCTTCCCACTGTAAAACCATTTCAACAAGATAACTAATTACATCAAATCAGTGGAATTCTATCTAGATTTGTGCTCTTAATCTATATTTTTAATAATTTAAACTGAAAAAGTTACCAGTAACTCTACTGCTAGATATATTGAAGAGAAATCAAAGCCTATGGCCACATGAAATCTGGTACATGCAATTTTATAGTGCATTATGATTCATAGCCCAATCATAATAGTCCAAATGTCTATCAGCTGATGGATGAATAAACAAAATGTGGTATAGCCATCCAGTGGAATATAATTTGACAGTAATAAAGAATGAAGTTCTGGTACATGCTACAACATGGACAAATCTTGAAAATATTATGCTAAGTGAAATAAGCCAGTCACATATGACCATATATTGTATGTTGGCTTATAATTCTGGTGAATGTGTGTATATTTTTGTATCTTTCAATTATATAGCATGTTGTACCATATATTGTATGTTTTTGTTTATATGAAATGTCCAAAATGAGCAAATCTCTAGAGACAGAGTAGAGACAGGGAGTGCAGTGGGAGGGGAGCAGGAATGGGAAATGACTGGATATGAGATTTTTGAGGATGGGGTGATAAAATTGTTCTAGAACTAAATTGTATTGATGATTGCACAACACAGAGAATATACTAAAACCACTGGACTGCATAGTTCAAACAAGTGAATTATAGGACTGTGAATTAAAATCTCAGTTTAAAAAATTCTGATTGATTCGGAGTTTGGGCAGTGCCCTTCTCTTGGACATGAACCTGCATGATGTACTAGGTAGCATCACGGACTCTGGAAGCAGACTGCCTGGATTCAAATACAGGCTGTACCATTTAACAGCTGTGTAATCTTGGGCAAAGTACTTAACTACTTTGTGCTTCAATTTCCTTATCTATAAAATGGGGAAAATAATTGCATGTATTCATGAGATTATCTTAAACTTTAGATGAATTAATAATTTAAGTACTTAGAACTTAGCACAATACAAATATTTGTTATTATTATGACAGTCATCCTTACTGAAGTGTTGTCATATCAAGACCTGAGAACAGGGTTAGAGCCTTGTGGGTAGGAAATGGCATTACACTTATGTTTGTGTGTATGCTAAGTCACTTCAGTCGTGTCCAGCTCTTTGTGACCCCATGGAATGTAGCCCACCAGGCTCCTCTGCCCATGGGATTTTCCAGGCAAGAGTACTGGAGTTGGTTGCCATGCCCTCCTCCAGGGGATCTTGCCAATCCAGGGACAGAACCTGAGTCTTTTTTGTATCCTTCATTGGCAGGTTGATTCTTTACCACTAGCACCACCTGAGAAGCCCCATTTCATTTACAAGAAGTGGTTATACCCATTGGCAGTCATCCTGATAAGTCTCTGACCTCTGGATAGGTAATGAGGTTTGGGAAAGTAGGATTTAACATGTCACCAAGGTTCAGCTTCTTGTTCTTTCTGAGCCAATGACTGTTGCAAATTCTGAGAACTGTAGACTTGAGCAGACTCTCAGTGTTGGAGTTAAATCAGTCCCTGCCTCTGGAGAAAGGCTTGGAAGGATGCAGGAAGCCATAGAGAGCTGGTCAGGAAACGATGTAAGTAACATGTGAATGTGTACCTGGCCTTGAGCTCTGAGAGCAGCACTTCCAGAAGCAGTGGAAAGTAACTGTTGATTGTGATTCCCTCTGCCACACAGGAACTTCAGTGCAGGCCCTGAAAAGGCACAGCTGACTCAACAAGGCCCTGGGGGGTGAAGCGAAGAATGTGCTCCGTATTTCCAGGAGAGGAGGACAGGCTTGCTGGGTTCCACCCCAGGACTAGTGGAATGATTACAGAATTCACTGGAAAGGTCAGAAGTCCCAGACACATAGTAGGAGCTCAATAAAAGTGTAATCAGTTGTCATTAGATGGTGTAGAGCTTGGTTAAGTCCAGAGCACACATGATTGGAGGGGAAAGGAAAAGCTTGAACTGACAAAGGAGCCCTGACACAGCCTGGAAAGTAGGTGAGGGATAGGTGTCCTACTACACAGGTGAAGCTTAGAGCAACTATAGTTGGGGTTCTTGGGTTGCCATAATCTCACACATACTTGCAGGCTTAAGAAGCCCAGTATTTATCACATGTGAGATGGTTCAACTTTCAAGACACAAGAGTTTAAGGCAAAGGTTTCCAAAACCAGCTCACCATCATTTTCCATAAGACGAAAACCTCTCGAATCTTTCTTAATTGTATCTCCTGCCAGCATTTTGTATGACTGTTTACTTGTCATTCTCAAATACAAGTTTATGAACTTCTTAAGAGAAAAAAAAAAAAAAAAAAGACAAACTGTTGGATTCTTAGATTTTGAAACTTGGGAAAAAACACGTTTAATAATCCAAATGGCTTCATGAGAGGTGATGTTACATTATTACACTTTATGCACTGATGGTATGTCTGAGATGGAAGAAGCTTTAAGCATCACATAGTTTTATTTTTCAGATGATGAGTCTGAGGCCAGAAAGTTGTAAAATTTGTCCGAGGTCACAAAGGGAACCTGGATGAGAACCCATGTTTTTTAATGTCCAGCCCAGGACTCCTTCACCATATTATAGGACTTTTCCATTGCTATTGGGAAAAAAAAATTTTTTTATGTTCTAAAATAAAATGCCTACTTAAAATTTAAAACAAAAAATTGGGGGGAACCAATAAGACTGGAACATGAATATAAAAAGTATGTGAAGTGTACCTTAAAAACAACTATAAGTGTGACTATTTCCACATGTAGATCAATATTTGGATATGATAGATATAATAATTGCATTTCCAACCCTGTAAGCCTCATATTTTGCTTTTCTAGAGAGAAAAACATATATTCTTATATCACGAAAAATATATCTCACTCTGGTTGAAGAATCATCTTTGGGGGACTACTTTTTTAAATTCATTTTCCTTTTTTTAAAAAAAAAAATTTCAGTTTATTGGAGTGAGAATGATATTTGGTCTAAAACTAATCTTTGCTGGCCCAGCTGCTTTACTCAAAACTATACTTCCTTTGTTCTCTTCCTGGAAATTATATTTTCTCTCTCTTGTCTCCCAATCTTCCACCCCTCACAAAAATAAATGTAAAGCAAGAAATGAAAAATGTGTACACATACTTCAGCACTTCCAAACCCTGAAGAAAAAACCCATAGAAGTAAATTTACAATTGGCAAAATGGTGATGTTAGCCAGAGCTTTCTATGGCCCTGCAGTAAAAGAGAACTTGTATTGTGCAAAGTTTTAAATCCAAACTGACAGGAAATTTACTCTCCCCACCTTTCGTGCCACCCCTCTAACCTGCCATAGCAAATGTAGAAATTTTATTTAAATTATCTGATCTTTACCTTCTCCATTCCCATGATTACCACTTTCTAATCTCTTCTTAAGGAGACTTTTCTAAAGTTTTCTAATTGTTTATTTATAATTATTTTTGGCTGCGCTGGGTCTTTGTTGCTACCTGAGGGCTTTCTCTAGTTGTGTCAAGCTGGGGCTGCTCTTCATTGAGGTGCACGGGCTTCTTCCTGCAGTGGTTTCTCTTGCTGCAGAGCACAGGCTCTAGGTACTCTGGCTTCAGTAGTTGTGGCGCATGGGCGTAGTTGTTCTGCAGCACATGGAATCTTTCCAGACCAGGGGTCAAACCTGCGTCCCCTGCATTGGCAGGTGGATTCTCAACCACTGGATCACCAGGGAAGCCCCCTTTAAGAAAACTCTTGACAGGGCCACCCTGACATCAGACTGGGCAAGAAAAGGACCTCTCCTGAGTCCTATAGTGGATAGAAGGGCTCTCAGGTGATTCAGAGAAGGGAGACTTGGGTACCATTCTTGACATTGACTCACTCAAGCATGCCCTCCTTTGAAAGCTGACATCACTAAGGATGTGTTAGGTAGTGAGCCAGGACCCTGAACTCAGCTCAGATTAACTCCATTCATTCCATAGAGATTGGAATTGTGTCTTCTTTTTCCTAGTATTTCCTGCACTTATCTCTCAGTGCCCTGCATAGACAAGGGTGCACAATGCAGCTGTGTGTATATGTTTGATTTATTGAGATATAATTCACATAGCATATGTACAATATAGTTTTACTGAATAAATACATGTATTTTAAAACTAGTGATATTCTTTCAGGCAAAAATATTCATTAAGCCTCTCACAAATCCTCATCCATTTGCTTGCTGATATGCTTAATGAGGAGTTTTATTTCTTTTCCTAAAGTTTTGAAAACTATGAAAATACAAATGGGGAACTTCCCTGGCAGTCCAGTGGTTAAGACACCATGATTCCAATGCAAGGAACGCAGGTCTGATCCCTGTTCAGGGAACTAAGATCCTGCATGCCACATGGTACAGCCAAATTTACATATACATCAGATCAGATCAGATCAGTCGCTCAGTCGTGTCCGACTCTTTGCAACCCCATGAACTGCAGCACGCCAGGCCTCCCTATCCATCACCAGCTCTCGGAGGTCACTCAGACTCACATTCATTGAGTCAGTGATGCCATCCAGCCATCTCATCCTCTGTCGTCCCCTTCTCCTCCTGCCCTCAATCCCTCCCAGCATCAGAGTCTTCTCCAATGAGTCAACTCTTCGCATGAGGTGGCCAAAATTAAAAGACGCTTACTCCTTGGAAGGAAAGTTATGACCAACCTAGATAGCATATTCAAAAGCAGAGACATCACTTTGCCGACAAAGGTTCGCCTAGTCAAGGCTATGGTCTTTCCTGTGGTCATGTATGGATGTGAGAGCTGGACTGTGAAGAAGGCTGAGCGCCGAAGAATTGATGCTTTTGAACTGTGGTGTTGGAGAAGACTCTTGAGAGTCCCTTGGACTGCAAG
This sequence comes from Tragelaphus eurycerus, assembly GCA_935064755.1. Classification (NCBI taxonomy): domain Eukaryota; kingdom Metazoa; phylum Chordata; class Mammalia; order Artiodactyla; family Bovidae; genus Tragelaphus; species Tragelaphus eurycerus. The sequence continues at coordinate 11,944,007 of CAKXYN010000018.1, forward strand.
GAGATCCAACCGGTCCATTCTGAAGGAGATCAGCCCTGGGATTTCTTTGGAAGGAATGATGCTAAAGCTGAAACTCCAGTATTTTGGCCACCTCATATACATATATATACACAAACATATAAAGATGATGTATATTGTTAATATATATAATAATAATAGGAATAATGATATAACAATAAAATTTAATCTTTAATGAATGCTTATCATGGGCCCATGCTGTGCTAAGAATTTTGTGTGCTTCTTCCCTGATAGATCAGTTGGGAAAGAATCCACCTGCAATGCAGGAGATCCTGGTTCGATGCAAAAGGGACAGGCTCCCTACTCCAGTATCCTTGGGCTTCCCTTGTGGCTCAGTTGGTAAAGAATCCACCTACAATGCTGGAAATCTGGGTTCCATCCCTGGGTTGGGAAGATCCCCTGGAGAAGCAAAAGGCTACCCACTTCAGTATTCTGGCCTAGAGAATCCCATGGACTATACAATATACTCTATAGTCCCATGGACTATACAATATATTCTATATTGAAAAGAGTCGGACACAACTGAACAACTTTCACTTTCACTTTTCCCATTCACTCATCATAATGCCACTTTGAGGGAGGCACTATTATTATCTCCACTTTATGGCTGAGGAAACTGAGGTTCATAGAGGTCACACAACTTGTCCAAGGTGAAAGAGCTAATAAGGGAAAGAACAGGGTTTGAATGAAGACCCCAAACTTCACTTGTTACACTACATCAAGAACTTTGCAATTGTCCTCAAAATGGTCATTTACACTTTAGAAAAAAATGAAAAAAGCAAATATATATGAAAAAAAAAAAAAAAAACTTTCTCAAAGTTGGGGCTACTGATGTTCAAGAGCAACTAACAGGACATTATTTGTAGACCTAAAAAAATAAATAAGAGAAACTGAAACCCAGTCAAACATTGGTGTTCTTCATGATTTCACTGTGAACCAGTTGAGTTTATGTAGCAGTCTACATACTTACGGATTTTCTTTCACTGCCTCTCTCCAGAGTTTTAGGATACCTGACAAGACCCTGGTGTGGTCATCACCAAAGTAGTACATGTAAAATCCTTGCAGTTTCCATTAGAAATAGTTTTGATATTGGAAGTTGAAGGTAACAGATGGAGTTGAAAGAAAAGGACTAAAGGCCAATGTACTTTTAAGATTTTTGAAAAATGCATCTATTTTTTATGTATATAAATATATGACATATTATACATAATATGCTATGCTATGCTATGCTAAGTCACTTCAGTCGTGTCCGACTCTGTGTGACCCCATAGACGGCAGCCCACCAGGCTCCCCCGTCCCTGGGATTCTCCAGGCAAGAACACTGGAGTGGGTTGCCATTTCCTTCTCCAATGCGTGAAAGTGAAAAGTGAAAGTGAAGTCACTCAGTCGTGTCCGACTCTCCGCAACCCCATGGACTGCAGCCCCCCAGGCTCCTCCGTCCATGGGATTTTCCTGGCAAGAGTACTGGAGTGGGGTGCCACCGCCTTCTCCATACATACATAATATAATGTGTATTTAATATATGTGCATTACCTTACCTGTAATTTTCTGTGCACCCAAGGAGGTTGCTCAATAGCAGCATCAATTGGATTCACCAGGGAATCCATAGGCTTCATTTTAGAGATGAAAGGATGTAGATAACCACATATGGAAAGAGAGGAGCTGCTGCTCCAGGTAGATAGATGGAATTGTGCCCTGAGTTCTTATTCTTATTTCTGAGTTCTTGTTCTTATTTCAGGGAAGTACAAGAAAAGAGGTGGGGGTAGGAGCTAAAAGAGAATAAACAGAAAGAACAGTAAGTTCAATGGACTCCAGCTGAGCAGGGTGGGAGGAGCATCTGGTGAGGAGGCTCACGCCATCATTGTCCATGCTTTCTACACATTCCCAGCAGCATCGATATCCGGAGAACGTTAAGAGATCTCAGACTCCTGGGTTCCACCCACAGCTTGGTGAACTTGAGAAAGTCGTTTCTTACTTGTGCGTCAAGTCACCAGAGCACGTAGGAGCTTGGAGGAGCTGTTGCATTTTCTGAATATGAAAAAGAAGCTGTCTCATTATGTTGTGATGGTGGTGAGTCTACTTGCTGGAGTACTTGCATAAATAATATGTGGTGGATGAGTGATTGTTTTTAACATCTTCATCTCTGAAACCAAGGTATATCATGCTCCCTCCTATTATAAAAGGAAGGAAGATAAGGCAATTTGAGCATCTTGGTAAAAGTAAACAATAGGGATACAATAGGAGCTTCACATTTTATTTAGGTAAACCAAATATTTAAGCCATGTTTTGCCTACTTTTACTGGTTTTCAGAACTGTGTATAGGATAGGAGGTGATCAAGATTCCGGGTAGTTCTCATACAGTAGTGCTTCCTAAGGCTGGGTTCCTGCCTCAGTTTTTGGTATACTGGAGCGGGGCAGGGTGGGATGGTATGGTTATTAATAAAAACAGATTCTCAGGCCCCACTCTACACCTATGGAAACATAATAATAATCTTTGTGTTACACAGGATCTGGGTATCTGATTTTTAATAAGCTCCACAGATTTTTATGCACAATGTAGTCTAAGAATTATTGCTCTGAACTGTAAGTCCTCTGAAACAGGAATGGAAATGCATTCATCATTGTAGCCTTTTCAGTATATTGAATAGAATAGGTGGCCAAAATAACATCTGTTGAGTAAACGAAGACATGAAGAAAGAAATGATTTCATCCTTGATCCTTCTAGAAGCATGTTTTCATAATCAAAGACCTTGGCAGGTTGTGTATAGGGTGAGTAAGGCAAGCTTTAAGCTATACCTCCTGATGAGGAGGGAGCTTTATATACAGAAAATGCCCCTTTCAAAATGATCCAAGAAGACTTTTAAGGAAAGCCTCCAGGGAGCTAATTAAAGAGTCAAAAGCAGACAGGCTGCTGAATTAGATCTTTGGTAAGCCGCTGAACTCAAGGAGGGAAATCGTAGATGGGCAATAACCTTCGAAAACCCGGCAGCTGGGGAGATACACACTGAAAGCAAAAGGTCAGAGGACAGATCATGGGCAGTAAACTGCTAGCTAGAAGGGACGAGGCAGCTGTACATCCAGCTTCTAGAAAGCATTAAGTCTGCGTCCAGCGTAGGGGAGAAGATTGGAACGTGAGACATATCTGTGTCTAACTTTAGAGAACCTTGGGTGGCGGGGGTGGGTGGACCCATGGGGGATGTTAATGGAGCAGAAGAGCTGTCTGAGCAGTAAAGCACAGAACTTGGGCCATGGCTCCCTAGTTTTAAAAGAACTTTCACAATTTGTGGGTCTGATCCCTTTGAACAAACACCTGAGGCTGCTTCAGAGCAAGGCAAAAATAGGCTTCCCTGGTGTCAGAGGATGAAATGGTTGGATGGCATCATCGACTTAGTGGACATGAGTTTGAGCAAACTTCAGGAGATAATGAAGGACAAGGAAGCCCGGAATGCTGCAGTCCATGTAATCACAAAAAGTCGGACACAAGTGAGCGATCGAACAACAGTTAACTGTTATAAGTTGCCTTTTACTATGATCATATAAATAAATTTTCTGTTATAATGTTATGTGTTTTAGCCACATTGGAGTGCAACCCTTAGTGACTTATATCTCAAGCTGGCTATTACCACACATGTCCCCACATGCTTTAATATTTTCCAAATAAAGAATTCCTTTCTTTTCCAGCTTGTAGTTACATGAAAACTGCAGACAAACCAACTTAGAAGATTTTCCCAAGAATGCATAAGTATAGATGCTAAAACTTCATAGGACGAGAGCTGTGCCAATGGCCAGGGACCTGTGACGGTCTGATCTCACATATTGCTTCATCCACAGCTTCACACAATGTTGTAGGAGCTGAGCCAGAGTGGGTGATGCAATTATTCTGAAATAGACAATGGAGTCCCAGTGTTCTGCACAGCAACGCTAATGGAGCATCCTTGACCTCAGTTCTCCAAAACCCTCAAATAGCATGAAAGAAACTGCAGAAAGGGGTAGGGCTTCCCCAGAATTCCTTTAAGATGCAAACAATCTGGCCCAGTCCTGTGGAAACCACACAGCTCTCAGCCAACTACTGCCAAATAAAGCAGCAAATCCCTCTAATTAGGAAGGCCAATTAAAGAATTCAAAGGAAAATGGTGAATCCCTTATCATTGAAGAAGGGTGTTTTCTCTCTTTAAAACATTAATCATCTGTGAGGTATTGTTCCAGGATAAGGACCCTCATGACCGCTTATGATCAGCATTGTGGCAAAGAGTGAGTTATCTAGCAGACACAATCCAAATGCAACCAGGCAATCCAAATTCACTGGCTGTGTTCTCTTTTCTTTTTTAAATTCTTTTTATTGCTTATATCATGCTGAAAAATTCTTGCTTGATCTTCTGACCCAATAGCTCACATGAATCATGATTTTCCTATGGATGGAAGGGTGTGTGCGTGCTAAGTTGCTGCAGTCATGTCCAACTCTTTGGGAGCCTATGGGCTATAGCCTGCCAGGCTCCTCTGTCCATGGGATTCTCCAGGCAAGAATACTGGAGTGGGTTGTCACACCCTACCCCAGGGAATCTTCCCAACCCAGGATCAAACTCAAGTGTCTTAAGTCTCCTGCATTGGCAGGCTGGGTTCTTTACAACAAGCACCACCTGGGTAGATAAGAAAACGAAGATCGGTTTGGCAAATTATGACCTGTTGGCAGTGAGTAAAATGAAGAGCTTGCTAACTAAGCTACCACAGGCACATATTGCCCCTCTGGTGCAGATTCCTAATTCGTATTTCTGACTCAGAACTTGAGTTGTTTTTTGTTTTTGTTTTTGTTTTTTTCCGATTAAATCCACTTAGGTTCTTAAGTAGGGGAAAAATACTAAATTGCCATATAAAGAATGTACAAAGGAAATGTATCCATCTGAGATACTAGAAAGATGCTGACTTCTGTCTTTGATCTACTTTTTTATCAGCTAACAGTATTGGTTACCAAGCATTGGTCTATACACTTCCCCTGAACTCTCTCGTTTCATTCTCATGGTAACTTTTTTAGCTAAGTACTATGATTATCTTCCGGGGAAGGCAATGGCACCCCACCCCAGTACTTTTGCCTGGAAAATCCCATGGATGGAGGAGCCTGGTGGGCTGCAGTCCATGGGGTCGCTAAGAGTCGGACACGACTGAGCGACTTCACTTTCACTTTTCACTTTCCTGTATTGGAGAAGGAAATGGCAACCCACTCCAGTGTTCTTGCCTGGAGACTCCCAGGGGCAGGGGAGCCTGGTGAGCTTCCGTCTATGGGGTCTCACAGAGTCGGACACGACTGAAGCGACTTAGCAGCAGCAGCAGCATGATTATCTTCCTTTGACAGATGAGAACACTGAAGCCTAGAGAGTTTAAGTAATTTGCCTGAGGGCAGATGGTAAAGACTCTGCCTGCAATGCAGGAGACTTGGGTTCAGTCCTTGGGTTGGGAAGATCCCCTGGAGAAGAGAATGGCAACCCATTTGGCAACAATATTCTTGCCTGGAGAAACCCATGGACAGAGGATCCTGGCAGACTACCGTCCATGGGGTCACAAAGAGTTGGACACAACTAAGCGACTAACACATGCTAAAAACCTGGTAAGTAACAGAGACAAGACTTGTACCTGGGGCAGTCAGATCCCCAGCGGGATCTCCTAGTCATTTAATACCATCACTAGAAATACACTCTATTACCCTTGATGAGACAGCCTTTGCAAAGTGTTTTGTGAACAATGAAGTCATATCCTTACATAATATATCCATGTTATTATAACCAAAATCCATTTAGTTCTCTGATTCATTGAGATGATGTAATACACCTATTAAAATTTAGCATATGCAGAAATGTGGAACAAATCAACAAATTTCTAGTGATGATATATCTTCTTTAAGCTCAATCATTGAGGAATGAAAGAAGCCAATAGAATCATTGGCTGTGATTTCTTCTCAATTTTCATGTATCTGTAAAAAACAAAATAGATTCATTTGACCTATCTTTTATTCTTTAATTGCAAACTAATGAAAATAAAGGAATGTATAATTAAGGATAATAAGAGAGACAAAAAATATAAGCAAAGCAGTTTATACCATTTTTAATGCTTTTCTTAAATCATTTGAATAATTTTGCATGAAGTCATAATGATATGCTCTTCTTTGAGATAAATCGCTTGTTTTTTTGATTTAAAGATGCAAATTTTTTCACATCTTGATGTTTTTGAAATTAGTAGATGCCTTATAATCAATGTGAACTTTTAATGTAGAATTCTTTATCCTCCTTCCACCCTCCAAGAAGCCATTATTAATACTATGATGAATTTTTGAATCTTAAAATAGAATAAGCATATAGTACTTTACATTCTTGTTAAGATTTATTACACTGGGTCAGTAAAAATAGAATGCCCATGGTATTGCTTGATGGACAATTAGCTTTGCCCAAACTGGCAAATTAGACTTAATGGAAAAATCACTTACTATCCTTTAAGCTTATGTTTAAAAATATAATTGTATACCTACATTTGGGATTCTAAGTGCCATTCTTCCACTAAAAATGACTACAGTTCATTCCAGAACTGAAGCAGTGAAAATCCAGGATGAACTTCAAATATCTTGCTGTGCTTCAAAACAAAGAACTGATCACAAAATGATGAGGTCACATCAAATGGATACAAGAGACAACATGAAAGGGATCCACATAGGTTCCAATAATCGAACATGTGACAATCTGCTTTGAAATGGGTAATTAATTTATTATAATTTATTAAATAAAATAAGAACCCATGAATCCAAATTGATAATAAATCAATACATAAATAAATAACAGGTGAGAGGGGGAAGCTCTTCTTACAATAGAATGCTATACCATAAATTAGAAAGAATGATAGAATTTAAAAATAACCATTTTGCAGTCATCCATAGTATTCAGTGGAGAAGGCAATGGCACCCCACTCCAATACTCTTGCCTGGAAAATCCCACGGACGGAGGAGCCTGGTAGGCTGCAGTCCATGGGGTCGCTAAGAGTCAGACATGACTGAGCGACTTCACTTTCACTTTTCACTTTCATGCATTGGAGAAGGAAATGGCAACCCACTCCAGTGTTCTTGCCTGGAGAATCCCAGGGACAGTGGAGCCTGGTGGGCTGCCATCTATGGGGTCACACAGAGTCGGACACGACTGAAGTGACTTAGCATAGCATAGCATAGCATAGTATTCAGTTAAGTACATCATCATGGAATGTCATGATGACTGATAGAAGTTTGATGAGAAACAGGATATGTATAAAGTTTCAAAAGTATATTTCCACAGATTTCTTGTTAAAGTCAAGGGGGAAAATGATAAATTGCAATGGAGAAAACTGACACAGAGCACTTCAACTGTGGTCAAAGTTTATGCCACCAGCAATGGGACAGCCTGACGTCGGGGTCTCCTCATCAAATGCACACGAAAGACAAAGCATTTCTTACACACCATCAGATCAGATCAGATCAGTCACTCAGTCAAGTCCGACTCTTTGTGACCCCATGAATCGCAGCACGCCAGGCCTCCCTGTCCATCACCAACTCCTGGAGTTCACTGAGACTCACATCCATCGAGTCAGTGATGCCATCCAGCCATCTCATCCTCTGTCGTCCCCTTCTCCTGCCCCCAATCCCTCCCAGCATCAGAGTCTTCTCCAATGAATCAACTCTTTGCATGAGGTGGCCAAAATACTGGAGTTTCAGCTTGAGCATCATTCCTTCCAAAGAAATCCCAGGGCTGATCTCCCTCAGAACGGACTGGTTGGATCTTCTTGCAGTCCAAGGGACTCTCAAGAGTCTTCTCCAACACCACAGTTCAAAAGCATCAATTCTTCAGCGCTCAGCCTTCTTCACAGTCCAGCTCTCACATCCATACATGACCACAGGAAAAACCATAGCCTTGACTAGGCGAACCTTTGTCGGCAAAGCAGAGACATTACTTACACACCACACCTGCCGCCAATGGCTAAAAAGCACAGAAACATGAGGAAATAACAAACTCCAAATGACCTGCATTCTTTTAAAAGGCAGTGTTGTAAAAGGCAATGAAAACCTGAGAAACTGTCCAGAATAAAAGGAACTAAAGAAACATGGAGGAAACACAAGCTGGAATCAAGATTGCCGGGAGAAATATCAATAACCTCAGATATGCAGATGATACCACCCTTATGGCAGAAAGTGAAGAGGAACTCAAAAGCCTCTTGATGAAAGTGAAAGTGGAGAGTGAAAAGGTTGGCTTAAAGCTCAACATTCAGAAAACGAAGATCATGGCATCTGGTCCCATCACTGCATGGGAAATAGATGGAGAAACAGTGGAAACAGTGTCAGACTTTCTTTTTCTGGGCTCCAAAATCACTGCAGATGGTGACTGCAGCCATGAAATTAAAAGACGCTTACTCCTTGGAAGGAAGGTTATGACCAACCTAGATAGCATATTCAAAAGCAGAGACATCACTTTGCCAACAAAGGTTCGCCTAGTCAAGGCTATGGTCTTTCCTGTGGTTATGTATGGATGTGAGAGCTGGACTGTGAAGAAGGCTGAGTGCGGAAGAATTGATGCTTTTGAACTGTGGTGTTGGAGAAGACTCTTGAGAGTCCCTTGGACTGCAAGGAGATCCAACCAGTCCATTCTGAAGGAGATCAGACCTGGGATTTCTTTGGAGGGAATGATGCTCAAGCTGAAACTCCAGTATTTTGGCCACCTCATGCGAAGAGTTGACTCATTGGAGAAGACTCTGATGCTGGGAGGGATTGAGGGCAGGAGGAGAAGGGGACGACAGAGGATGAGATGGCTGGATGGCATCACTGACTCGATGAATGTGAGTCTGAGTGACCTCCGAGAGCTGGTGATGGACAGGGAGGCCTGGCGTGCTGCGGTTCATGGGGTCGCACAGAGTCGGACACGACTGAGCGACTGATCTGATCTGATCTGAAAGAAACATGATAACTGAAAGAAGTGTGGTATCTTGTATTGGACTCTGAATTGGGCATGGAGGTGGGGAGGATGGCTATAATGAACATTATTGGGACAACTGGTAAAACTGGACAATGAACCTCATATTAGATAATTTTACTGCATAGCTACAAAGCAAAAAGCAAAAGAGAAAAGGAAAGATATACCCATTTGAATGCAGAATTCCAAAGAATAGCAAGGAGAGATAAGAAAGCCTTCCTCAGTGATCAGTGCAAAGAAATACAGGAACACAACAGAGTGGAAAAAACTAGAGACCTCTTCAAAAAATTAGAGATATCAAGGGAACATTTCATGCAAAGATGAGCTCAATAAAGGACAGAAATGGTATGGACCTAACAGAAGCAGAAGATATTAAGAAGTGGCAAGAATACACAGAAGAACTGTACAAAAAAGATCTTCACAACCCAGATAATCATGATGGTGTGATCACTCACCTAAAGCCAGACATCCTGGAATGTGAAATCAAGTGGACCTCAGGAAGCATCACTATGAACAAAGCTAGTGGAGGTGATGGAAGCCCAGTTGAGCTATTTCCAATTCTAAAAGAGGATGCTGTGAAAGTGCTGGACTCGATATGCCAGCACATTTGGAAAACTCAGCAGTGGCCACAGGACTGGAAAAGATCAGTTTTCATCCCAATCCCTAAGAAAGGCAATGCCAAAGAATGCTCAAATTACCACACAACTGCATTCATATTACATACTTGTAAAGTAATGCTCAATATTCTCCAAGCCAGGCTTCAACAATATGTGAACTGTGAACTTCCCAATGTTCAAGCTGGATTTAGAAAAGGCAGAGGAACCAGAGATCAAATTACCAACATCCACTGGGTCACCGAAAAAGCAAGAGAGTTCCAGAAAACATCTATTTCTGCTTTATTGACTATGCCAAAGCCTTTGACTGTGTGGATCACCACAAACTGTGGAAAATTCTAAACAGGTAGGAGTACCAGAGCACCTGACCTGCCTCTTGAGAAATCTGTATGCAGGTCAGGAACAACAGTCAGAACAGGACAAGAACAACAAACTGGTTCTAAATAGAAAAGGAGTATGTCAAGGCTGTATATTGTCACCCTGTTTGTTTAACTTATATGCAGAGTACAGTATGAGAAATGCTGGGCTAGATGAAGCACAAGCCAGAATCAAGATTGCTGGGAGAAATATCAATAACCTCAGATATGCAGATGACACCACCCTTATGACAGAAAGCAAGGAAGAACTAAAGAGCCTCTTGATGAAAGTGAAAGAGGAGAGTGAGAAAGCTGGCTTAATGCTCAACATTCAGAAAACAATGATCATGGCATCTGGTCCCATCACTTCATAGCAAATAGATGGGAAATTGTGGCAGATTTTATTTTGGGGGCTCCAAAATCGCTGCAGATGCTCACTAGAGCCATGAAATTAAAAGATGCTTACTCCTTGGAAGGAAAGTTATGACCAAGCTACACAGCATATTTAAAAGCTGAGATGTTACTTTGCCAACAAAGGTCCATCTAGTCAAGGCTATGGTTTTTCCAATAGTCATGTATAATGTGAAAGTTGGAGTATAAAGAAAGCTGAGGGCCAAAGAATTGATGCTTTTGAACTGTGGTACTGGAGAAGACTCTTGAGAGTCCCTTGGACTGCAAGGAGATCCAACCAATCCAACCTAAAGGAAATCAGTCCTGAATGTTCATTGGAAGGACCGATGTCAAAGCTGAAACTCCAATACTTTGGCCACCTGATGCGAAGAGCCGACTCATTTGAAAAGACCCTGATGCTGGGAAAGATTGAAGGCGGGAGCAGAAGGGGATCAACAGAGGATGAGATGGTTAGATGGCATCACTGACTCAATAGACATGAGTTTGAGTGAACTCCGGGAGTGGGTGATAGACAGGGAGGCCTGGTGTGCTGCTCTTCATGGGGTCACAAAGAGTCAGCCACGACTGAGTGACTACTGAACTGAACTGTATAGCTATTAAATATTCTCAATTAAATAACTATACTCTTTTATGTATGGGCATGCCCTTGTTTCTTTTCAAAGAAAAACTGAAATATTTAGGTGAAAAGAAATAGATTACAAATACTTTCAAATGGGTCAGCATAATAATATATCAATATATCACATGGAAAGAGAAAGGAAATTAGCTAAGTGTTAACAGTTGGCAAATTTGGATTAAGACAATACAGGAGTTAGTTTTATTATTCTTAAAATGCTCCTGTAAATTTTAGATTATTTCAAAATAATTAAAATAGCTAAAATATAGCTTAAAATTTGTAATACACTTGTATGGTGTTTGAATATATTTTTTTCAAATAAATTTTGAAGCATTTGTGTCAATGGATCTTTTGATAGAGTCTGGAAATTTGTAGTAAGAAAGTGGTAAGTAGATAAATTTAATGTGTAAGTTAATGGTCAGCTCCATGTTTCAAAGAAGATTCTTGGAAAGAAAAGTTGTTATATGAACGAAAATCTATCTGGAAAGTAGATTTTATATAAAACCTTGGATTCTCGTTGTATAACAGTTCTTATTATCTGCTTTGAAATTTAAAGAATTTTAAAAGTAGGGAAAATAATTGGATTGTTGGATAGTATAATTGCCCAGCAAAACAGGGTAAAGTTCCTTGTAAGGACATTTGATGATAAGCCAATATGTGAAAAGCAGAATACGAATTATGGGATGCATTTGTCTCTAAGAATAAATTCTCAAAGAATTGTTTTATAATCTTTCCAAGCTAGAACCAGAATTAAATTAAGGAAACATTGATAATAGTTAAGAATTATACATTGGTATCTTATATCATGTATTTATATTTCTTTAATGTAAATGCAGTTATAATCCTCCAAGTAGCCTATCATTTTTGTTATGCTATCTTCTGGTTGATTTTTTTTTTTATAATGCCATTTTCTATATATTATCTTAGTTCATAGTTTAATTCTGCTCTCATGATACAGTTTAATTTTAAAGGAATGACAAAGTGGACTGTAGCATGTCATATGGTCTCAGATCAGATCAGATCAGATCAGTCGCTCAGTCGTGTCCCACTCTTTGTGACCCCATGTGGTCTAGGTCCTCAATTATTCATGATTATAGTCCATCAAGACATATAAATATACCATCATTATCTAAGAGCAAATTACCTGATTTGTATGAAAGTTGCAAAATGGTTTGCTTTGGAATCCAAATTGACAACAGACAGGGGAAATGTTGTTGATATGTAGTAAAGTCTTGCTTTCTCTAGTACAAGTCTCAGGGTTACACTTACTTTTAAATAAAATCTTGAAAGACCATGGCCAATAGATAGAGAAAGACGTTCCTTCTGACTCCTGTTGGTAACTCATCTGTGTTGGGTATCTCAGGCAACTTCAAAGTACTTTTTTTTCTTTTTAACAATATATAATGGACGACAGAGGATGAGATGGCTGGATGGCATCACTGACTTGATGCGTGTGAGTCTGGGTGACCTCCGGGAGCTGGTGATGGACAAGGAGGCCTGGCGTGCTGCGGTTCATGGGGTCGCAAAGAGTCAGACACGACTGAGCGACTGATCTGATCTGAATGTTATAGACTTCCCTGGTGTCTCAGACGGTAAAGTGTCTGCCTACAATGCGCAAGACCCAGGGTCAGTCCCTGGGTCGGGAAGATCCTCTGGAGAAGGCAATGGCAACCCACTCCAGTACTCTTGCCTGGAAAATCCCATGGACAGAGGAGCGCGGTAGGCTACAGTCCTTGGGGTCACAAAGAGTCGGACATGACTGAGCAACATCACTGTCACTAAGGTTATAGAAATGTATTCCTCTCTTACTCTCTGTGTAAAACCATTTAAAGCTGCAGTTGTCTTATCTGGCTGTCTAGACTCATAAGAATATCAAAATACATGATAGGCTAATGAGGTTGACCTTGACATAGACATTCATTAGGGTTGAGTTTAAAAACCCTAAATTACAAAATCATCAGTTCACAAGTAGATACTGAGTACTGACTATGTGGGAAGTATCTCTCAGTTGCTCTAAGAGAAACTCAGCTAAAGTAGTTCCTCTGTTCTCCTGAAGCTCAACTGTATACTGACTCAACAGGCAAGAGTTTGAGCAAACTCCTGGAGGTAGGGAAGGATGGGGAAGCCTGGCTTGCTGCAGTCCGTGGAATCACAAAGATTTGGACAGGACTTAGTGATTGAACAACAGCAACATAAGTAGCAAAGATCCAGGTAATATACTCTAAGCGTTGTGGGAGTGGTAGAGGACGAGGACCAGCGAGCAGTGGGGCCACCCCCTTGCTGCAGTGGAACCCAGCCCCATTGTTAAGGCAGAGCTAAAGACCACAGACACTGTAATACCAAACATGTGAAAGCCAAACTCAGTGAGGTTGTTATTTGATAAGAAACACATAAGATAATTCAAGTTTCCAGCTTTTTCTGATCTGAATAAAAAATATTTCTTAGTTGGGCTTCTTAAAGCAACGGAGGCTGGGGTGAAGGGAAAGGGGACAAAGGTCAGAATGTGTTCTCATCTGTTACAAATATGACAGTTACTCATTGACAGATTCAACTTTCTAATTATGAAAATGAGGATAAAGCTATTGTACATGCTTTGCATCTTATACCTGGTGGGTGGGTTAGGAGGATCGTATGAAACTATCTGAAAGGACTTGGAAAATAACTAAGTGCTATAAAAAATATAGAGCATTGTTAATAACATCTGACATTTATTAAGTACTTATGTGCCAGGGATTGTGCTGGCACTTTATATTCATTGCCTCCAGTAACCCTTCTGCAACCCTCTGAGGCAGATGCTATTATGAACATTTCAGTGAGGAAGAGACTGAAGTCTACAGTGATTGATGACATATAAGTAAGTGCCCCAGAGAGATTTCAGGCTCCAGCGACCTGATTCAAGAGTCCCACATAATTACTCTTCTTGCTGTTTTTCACTCAGTTGTGTCCGACTCACTGTGACCCCATGGACCACAGCAGGCCAGGCCTCCCTGTCCTTACCATCTCCCAGAGTTTGCTCAAACTCATGTCCATTGAGTCTTGAGTGGGTGATACCATCCAACCATCTCATCCTCTGTTGCCCCCTTTTCCTCTTGCCTTCAATCTTTCCCAGCATCAGGGACTTTTCTAATGAGTCAGCTCTTTGCATTAGGTGGGCAAAGTATTGGAGCTTCAGCCTTAGTCCTTCCAATGAATATTCAGGATTGATTTTCTTTAGGATTGACTGGTTTGACGTCCTGGCAGTCCAAGAGAGTCTCAAGAGTCTTCTCCAACACCGCAGTTCAAAAGCATCAATTCTTCAATCTTGGCCTTCTTTCTGGCTTGCAATTATTATGGGTGAAGCTAAAATGGACTTGTGCCTATGGTCTATAGCTGGGCAGGAGCAAATCCTGCTCACTCTCCCAGTAGCATCCAGGCTTAGGTTCAGGGTCAGCATGGGATAAATCATGCAATTCACTGGGGGAGCCACAGGTACATGGAGCATTCAAGTCTTGGGGGAAAGAACATCTTTCCAGAGAATCACTAAATTCCTTTGCTAATGTATGCACAGGCATGCACACTCCAGCCCTGGATATTTAACCAAGCTAATTTCAAACTAATATTCAAGGCTTACAACGAAGGCACTGATTAATCTATTAGCTGCGCTTGGAAACGAGCTGAGAAATTATTGCTTCAACTGCTCTCTTCCTGCTCAGAAGCCCAACAGGGGCTGCCCCATGCTCTCTTCAAGCTAAGGGTTGAATGGAAGCAAGGCCACTCAAGGACACAGATTGAGACCCAAGTAAGGAGAAGCTGGGAAAATAGCAGCTGATTTAGGGGAGCTTGGCTTCTGATTATAAAGGTGAATCCAAATGTTGCTCCAACTCTCTACTACGTCTCAGCAAAAGCCTGATGCTGAGAGCAAAATATGAGATGAGATTTGCAAATAGAACCCCAGAGGAAACGTGCATGTGGCTGTGCATTGTACAAAAGCAGGAAGGAAGGGAGGTGAGACCCACGGCCAACTGTGGATGGGGCTTTGCCTTTGTTCTTAGAGTCAGTTGGAGTGTTCCTGGCTCTGATGGATCCTGGCTGGCACCAAGAAAGCCTCTCCCACACAATACTTCTGCATCCTCACCTGTAACATCTCCTGTTCCAGGCCCCACCAGGAACTATCTATCATGTGGAATTGTGTGCTGGCAGGAGAAACAGTAGCTCTAGATGAAAGTCCCTGTACAACTCAATGCCATCCAGTTTGGAAGAGATATTTCCACAGATTCTGGACAGGCTAGCATAAACAGCAAAAACACATTCACTCGCCTATCCTGCCTTGCCCTTCCTGACACCCTCCCGAGGAACAAGACAACAGAGGTGAGGAAAGCCACTTGGGGTCCTCTGACTTCCCTCCTACAAGCCAGGTATCCTTCCAACTGCACCCTGAAGCTCACTGCCCTTCGGTTTGTTGGGTGTCAGGCTCTGTGCCAATCAATCACATCATCATCTTGTGTAGTCCTCACAGCACTGCTAAGAAATACATGTCATTATCGCCCTCCACCTTTTTTTTTCCTTACTGATAAGGAAATTGAGGCTCAGAGAGAGTCAGTAACTTGCAGGAGGTCAAACAGATACACAGAAATGAAGTTGGGATTAGAATCCATTTTGTCCAACTCCAGTGTGTGCACACTTCTCCGCATGACTCACTGCCGAATTGCCATCCCCTGGGGTGTGCCAAGAAAGGATAGTGAAGGCAAAGTCTGGCTCTGGTGACCTCAACGTGTATGCTCATGTTCACCTGTACGCTTCTGTGCGTGTTGGTGTCGGCACCCATGCTCATTTTTCTTCCCTTTGCTGTCTTTCTCCCAAACCCCCACCCCTTTTGCACTTCATATACTCCTTTTATCCACCTTGCCAGTTTTTTTATTCTCAATAGTCTTGTCACCTGCCTTAGAAATTAATTCACATACACATGTAGAAATTTAGTAATTTAACTCTCCCCTGAATATTTCACTTTAAGAGAAAATAAAGAGTGGGGAAAATGCACGAGTCCTGGAACTTGCCTGGTGGTCTGGTGGTTAAAATTTTACCTTCTAGAGGGTATGGGTTTTTCAGGGATTTAGGATCCCACATGTCTCTTGTCCAAAAAACTAAAACATAAAATAGAACCAATACTGTAACAAATTGAATAAAGACTTTAAAAATGGTCCACATAAGAAAAAAAGGCACGAGTCCTTCCAGCAGGAGTGGATCCAGATGTTTTTGGGAGGGAGGAGGGAAAATGACACTTTGGAGACCGTGAATCCCACTTCTGGCACAGAATGGGCAAACACAATAGCAAAAACACACAGACCAACACCAGAGATACATGTATTAGAGAAGGGAAAATAGACCAGCCCTATTTGAGACTGCCTAAATAAACACATCTGGGGTCTCGAAAAGGAGACTCCTCCTAGGCTCTAAGGAGCAAAGATCTTCCTGTGTTGCTGGGGCCCAGGCCAGGCAGGGGCTGGGCTAGGAGAGTGAGGGAAGGGAAGCATGGGGTCTCCTTGGCAATGCCACTCCATGCTGCCCATCAGCCCAGGGAAGCAGGCTCAGCCCATCTCTGTGCACGTGTCACTCATTTAATGGCAGCCCTGATGTGCAGTCTCAGGGTGGCATTCACGCAGCACAACCTAAACTACATGTTTCATAGTTACCAGGAAGCACCCTTTCTACTATGAAGCATAGTGACCAGGAAGCACCCTTTCTACTCTCTTACATTTAGTGTAGAAATACAAGCTCCAGAGAGAAGGAGGAGTAAGGTGGATGTGCAGAGGGAATTAGAGTATCACCCTAGTAATATCTTTCGTGGTATCATTTTTCCCCCGGTTCCAGCACACCCCTAACACAGCCCTTTTTAGAGCTATAGACCCCAGGCAGAGAAGACAATACCCAGTGCAAAATTCCTATGTATCACACTTATCTGATCTCTCCTCTCTCTTTCAATGAATGTGCCTTTGATGTTGGTCTGCATAATTTGTGTTCATCTGTTCTCTTCTGTGAAGCAGATCTAATCATGGTGTTTGTTTCCTTTTCAACAACTGCCCCTCCTCCCCAAACAGTCCACAATAAACTCTATTAGAACCAGAACTTTTGGTAATTTTGTCAGCTGCTATATTCTCAGTGCATAGAATTGTGCCTGTACATAGTAAGTGCTCAATAAATACTGAATATATAGGTTTATCAAAAAGTTTTAGCTCAGCTTTACTATCCAGAGACATCTATTGGTATTTGGCCAAATGTTTCTAGTGAAGCACCTGAAATTCTCACTCCTGGGCCCACAGTGGGACACAACCACAACAGTGTTGCTTATTCAAGTAAATGCACGAGACAGGGGGTGACCTATGTAGAAGATCAACTTTATCTTCCTGGAAATTTTAACCCAGATCTTATCCTACTTTCTGAGTCTGTGATAAGGACCATAATATTAAAATTAGCTTCAAAAAGACAATCTATGAGGAATTCCCTGGCAGTCCTGTGGTTAGGACTCAGCACTTTTACTGCCAGGGAGGGGTTGGTGCCTGGGTTCAATCACTGGTTGAAGAACTAAGATCCCAGAAGCCACATAGTGAAGTACCCCCCTGCCCAAAAAAAGAAAGAAATAAAAGACAACCTATGGAATGGGAAACAATATTTCCAAACCATATATCTAATAAAGGGTTGCTATCCAAAAATATATAAATAACTCATGCAAATCGATAGCAAAAATAAACACCAAATAATGCAATTGCAAAATGAGCAAAGGGCTTGAACACACATTTCTTCAAAGAAGATATATGAAAGGCCAACAAGTACCTGAAAGGATGGTCATCACCACTTGTTGCTAGGGAAATGCAAATTAAAACCACATGCCCGTTAGAATGGCTGTCATCAAAAAAGACATAAGATAACAAATGCTGGCAAAAATAGAATTATCATATGATCCAGCTTTCCTGATAGTTCAGTTGGTAAAGAATCTGCCTGCAATTCAGGAAATCTCAGTTCGATTTCTGGATTGGGAAGATCACCTGGAGAAGGAAACGGCTACCCACTCCAGTATTCTGGCCTGGAGAATTCCATGGACTGTATAGTCCATGGGGTCACAAAGAGTCAGACAACACTAAACGACTTTCACTTTCATGATCAAGCTATTCTGCCTCTTAGAGTATATTCTGAGGAAGTGAAATCACTTAACTGAAAAAAATATCTGGGACTTCCCTAGTGGTCCAGTGGGTAAGAGTCTGCCTGCTACTGCTGGAGACACAGATTTGAGCCTGGGAAGATTCCACATGCCAGGGAGGAACTCAGCCTGTGCTCCACAGCTACTGAGCCCACGTGCCCTAGAGCCCGTGTTCCGCAACAAGAGAAGCCACTGCAATGAGAAACCCTCACATCACAACTAGGGACTGGCCCCCACTCTCTGCACCTAGAGAAAGCCTGTAAACAGCAACAAAGACCAAGTGCAGCCAAAAATGAATAAATGATTTTTTAAAAAAAAATCTGTACTACCATGTGCATAGCAGCATTATTTGCAATAGCCAAGACATTGCCAAGACATGGAAACAACTTAGGTACCCCTTAGTGGACAAATGGAAAAAGAAGTTGTGGTACACATAGTCAACCCTAGGCATCCGTGTGAGATTTGTTCCAGTTCCCCTCTCAGACACCAAATTCCATGGATGCTCAAGTCTTTTAAAGAAAATAGTATAGTATTTGCATGTAACCTATGCACATCTTCCAATATGCTTTAAATTATCTCTAGATTAACACAATGTAAATGCTATGTGCTGCTGCTGCTGCTAAGTCACTTCAGTCGTGTCCGACTCTGTGCGACCCCATAGACGGAAGCTCACCAGGCTCCCCTGTCCCTGGGATTCTCCAGGCAAGAACACTGGAGTGTGTTGCCATTTCCTTCTCCAATGTATGAAAGTGAAAAGTGAAAGTGAAGTCGCTCAGTTGTGTCCAACTCTCAGTGACCCCATGGACTGGAGCCCACCAGGCTCCTCCGTCCATGGAATTCTCCAGGCAAAAGTACTGGGGTGGGGTGCCATTGCCTTGTAAATACAATGTAAATGTTATGTAAATTGTCACCAGCATGTGGCAAATTCAAGCTTTGCTTTCTATAACTTTCTGGAATTTTTGTAATTATTTTCAATCTGTGGTTGGTTGAACCCATGGATGAGGAACCTAAGCACACTAAGGGCCAACTCTGTATATAATGGAATATTATTCAACCATAAAAATGATGAAATCATTTCACAATAAACATAAATCAAGCCATCATGCTATATGACTTATGCAGTGTTGTATGCCAATTATTTCTCAGTGAACCTGGGGGGAGGGGAAATAGTTTGTTCACTCATTTTTTCAGTTGACATTTAGTGAAGGTAAACATGGGTCAGCAGACACGCCAAGGTAATATAGCCCAGTGACAAAAACGTTGACTCGGGGCATATGTCCCAGTGGAGTCATTTATGAAGAAGCAAGGGCTTCTGCAGTGAGGCCTCTGCTCTTCATTTTTTTCTGGAAGATATTTGACTAGGATAATCAAAGTGGCTGCATTGTACCTATTTTAAACAAATATTCTAGAGATGACTAAGGTGGGGAAGATACTGGCCATCAGCCTTCCACTCTTTGGTGTGAAGAGTTGGGAGAAACATCCACAAAAAGGAAACGAAAGGGTTGATTAAAAAGGAAAGAGAAAGGTGCTTCTGAGGTGTGCTGGTACTGAAAGTTCTGAAAAACGGGGGATGACCGTGGGCTGAGGCAGAGACATTTGAAGATCTCAAACCTAATACCCCTAATACCACAGTGTGATATAGTTTCTCGGGCAAGTGACTAGAGAGCAGATGTGAGCTCAAATTCTAGCATTATCTTTTCTTAGCTCCTGGTCTGGACAAATTTCATAACTTCATTGAACCTCAATATCCTCACCTGCAGATGAAGACGATACTGTTACTTAGACCATAGGATTCTGTGAGGCTCAAGGACCGGTGCCTAACTCATACAGTTGGCTGGATAAATGGCAATTAAACTCCTGAATTATTGAAGAATGAGAGGGAGCAGAGATGGAAGGATGACAAGAAGGTCTCCAAAGACATACCTTAGTTCTGATTTTTGCTAGAATCAGATCTTATCCCACTTCCCAGAAAAATAAACATGAGTATTATTTGACTTAGGTTGAGTTCACACCTTATTTTTGTCTTTCCCTAAGCAATAACTCCTGAACTTTAGAGTATATGAAGCAAATGTGGACACTTGTCAAAAAGAAGCTAGATTCCTGGATTCAAACTTGAGAAACTCTGATGTAGTACATCTGAGGTCTGGCACAAGGATCTCTATTTTACAATGGTACTTCAAGAACTTTTAAATGACTGTTACAGGTAGATTCTACTTTGAAACCTGCAGAAGACTGCAAAGCAGAGGCTGTCTAGATGGTCCTAACCCAGGACACAGAAGCAGCATGAATCATAAACAGAAGATGTAAACAGAGGTTCATGTGCAGGGTATAGTAGTAATTATATTTGGGAGAGGCTTGATTCAGGATGATACTTGAAATGAGGGATCTGTTGGACAGAGGCCCTGCTGTTTTCCAACCTCTCAGTAAAGCAACTATCAGTTTGGCTTTTTCTATGGGACTTAAAAGTCCAAAGATATTGCCAAATATAATGCTATTTCATAGTCAGATGGTAGCCTGAATCTGTCCCTTTTAATCTCCATGATTCAAAACCTTGTAGATGACCTTACTGGTTTAAGTCTTTACAGCAATTCTTGGTTTAAGCAAGCTATTTCTGCAATCAAGTAACTATTCACAAATAACCAATTTCACAAAATTAGCAAGGCAGGAAATAAGCAAGGGCAGACTGCCGTAAGCAGCACATGTTTCTGTGTGGATGATTGCTAAGGACAATTTCTTTTCAGAATGTCAGTGTAACCAAAGGAATCTATGAAAGCAAAAGAAGCAGAGACAATGATAGGCAGTGTAAAAACAAAATTTAAGTAGAAATGTGAAATGATAAATCATTGTTCTTTTAAGCCAAGCAATAGCAGACTGTAGACTGCAGGCCAAGTTTGGTCAACCATCTGTTTGTAAATAAAGTTTTATTGAGACACAGTCATACCTATTTGTTTACATATCCGTGGCAGCTTTTGCACCACAATGGCAGAGATCATATGGTCTATAAAGCTGAAATGCTTACTATACAGTCTTTACAGGAAAAGTTTTCTGATGGCTGTATTAAGTCATTAACTTCAGAAATGGTTTGCTCTGCAGCAGTAGATTAATCAACAAGTGCTTCATGTAATGAAACTAGAGTAAAGTGTAAATTTGCACAAAAAGTGAGTATATGTAACAACAGGAGAAGACAGTGGACAAGAGAAGTAAAGAGAGAAGAGAGGACAGAATACCAAGAAAAGGAAAAGAGATGCAGGGAGATTTGATTTTTAAAAAATGATGAGAATACAGGAAAGGGAGAGAAAAGAGAAGAGGAGGAATAGGTTTCCTACAAACATTCATTAATATTTGTAGTCAAGAGCAGTGCTTGAACACTGGAATTTTTTTGGTTAATATCTATGAAGTCTTGGGCTTCCCTGGTGGCTCAGTGGTAAAGAATCCACCTGCCAATGCAGGAGACATTGGTTCCATCCGTGCTCCAGGAAGATCCCATATGCCTTGGAGCAACTAAGCCCTTGCACCACAACTACTAAATCTGTGCTCTAGAGTTTGAGAGCCTCAACTGCTGAAGCCCCCCCACCCCAGAGCCCATGCCCTGCAGCAAGTGAAGCCACTGCAATGAGAAGCCCTTGCACTACAAACAGAGAGTAGCCCCCACTGACCAAAAGCAGAGAAAAGTCCACACAGCAATGAAGGCCCAGCACAGCCATAAATGAATAAACAAACAATATGGTAAGGAAAAATATCTACGAAATCTTATCTTTATTTTGAGGTGATCACTATTTATATTACAGTGAGTGAAACTGTCAGTGCTAATTGTCAACACAACACTCATTTTCCCTTAATCTATGTCTCAGAACTGTAATTTCTATTAAGTGTATAATACGTTCAGTTAAAATACTGATGACCTCAGACTACCTTCAACAAGGAGCAGCCATGTGTCTTAGTCCCTTGGGAGTTGTTATAACACAATACCATAAACTGGGTGGCTTAGAAGCAACAAAAATTGATTTCTCATGGTTCTGAAATCTAGGAAGACCCCAAATGAAGATCCCAGCATATTGGGTATTTGGTGAGCCCCTGCTTTTCTGGTTCACAGAAGGTGTCTTCCAGGGGTAAGCACACACAGTGGAAGGGCAAAGGTACTTTCTCAGGCCTTTTTCATAAGGATGCTAATTCTGTTTGTGGGGACTCCAGTCTGATGACTAATCACCTCCCAAACATTTCATCTCCTAATATGACCACTCTGGAATTAGGATTTCAATATATGAGTTAGGAATACAATCTGTACCATCACGTGACTCAGTTGTGGCCAATGAGATGTAGCAGGAATCACTGGTTTGGGACTTGCCAGAAAAACCTTTCAAAAGGAAAAACTGCTGGCTTTTGCTTCCTTTTGCCTTTTGCTTTTGTCATTTTGCTCATTCTCCTCCTAGACCTTTGATGTATTTGCATAATCATAATTAACACCTTAAACCATGAAAATCAAAGCCCTGAGCTAGGGATGACAAAGCAGGAAGACAGAATGAGCCTTGGTCCTGAAGAGTACCTCTGAATGGTCGTGTGAGTCTTGACTATCCACCTGCATACATTTGTTATGTGAGAAAAATGAACCACTTCTCTGTTTATGCCACTATTTTTTAAGTTTCTGTTACTTATACTTACAATAAATCATAACCAATCCAGATAGCATCCTTACCTTTATTTAGGAATCCAGTTCAGTTCAGTTCAGTTCAGTTCAGTTGGTCAGTCGTGTCCAACACTTTGCGACCCCATGGACCGCAGCATGCCAGGCCTCCCTGTCCAACACCGACTCCCAGAGCCTACCCAAACTCAGGTCCATTGAGTCAGTGATGCCATCCAACCATCTCATCCTCTGTTGTCCCCTTCTCCTCCTGCCTTTGATCTTTCCCAGCATCAGGGTCTTTTCAAATGAGTCAGCTTTTCATATCAGGTGGCCAAAATATTGGAGTTTCAGCTTTAGCATCAGTCCTTCCAATGAACACCCAGGACTGATCTCCTTTAGGATGGACTGGTTGGATCTCCTTGCAGTGCAAGGGACTCTCAAGAGTCTTCTCCAACACCACAGTTCAAAAGCATCAATTCTTCACTCCTCAGCTTTCTTCACCGTCCAACTCTCACATCTATATATGACTACTGGAAAAACCATAGCCTTGACTAGATGGACTTTTGATGGCAAAGTAATGTCTCTGCTTTTCAATATGCTATCTAGGTTGGTCATAACTTTCCTTCCAAGGAGTAAGCATCTTTTAATTTCACAGCTGCAATCACCATCTGCACTGATTTTGGAGCCACCCAAAATAAAGTCTGACAGCATTTCCACTGTTTCCCCATCTATTTGCCATGAAGTGATGAGACCTGATGCCATGATCTTAGTTTCTAAATGTTGAGCTTTAAGCCAACTTTTCACTCTCCACTTTCACTTTCATCAAGAGGCTCTTTAGTTCTCCTTCAGTTTCTGCCATAAAGGTGGTGTCATCTGCATATCTGTGGTTACTGATATTTCTCCTGGCAATCTTTATTCCAGCTTGTGTTTCTTCCAGCCCAGCATTTCTCATTATATACCCTGCATATAAGTTAAATAAGCAGAGTGATAATATATAGCCTTGACATACTCCTTTTCCTATTTGGAACCAATGTGTTGTTCCATGTCCAGTTCTAACTGTTGCTTCCTGATCCTGCATAAAGATTTCTCAAGAGGCAGGTCAGGTGCTCTGGTATTCCCATCTCTTTCAGAATTTTCCACAGTTTATTGTGATCCACACAGTCAAAGGCTTTGGCATAGTCAATCACGCAGGATTAGAAGTTTTTTTGGAGCTCTCTTGCTTTTTCAATGATCCAGTGGAGGTTGGCAATTTGATCTCTGGTTCCTCTACCTTTTCTAAAGCCAGCTTGAATATCCAGAATTCACGGTTCATGTATTGCTGAAGCCTGGCTTGGAGAATTTTGAGCATTACTTTACTAGTGTGTGAGATGAGTGCAATTGTGTAATAGTTTGAGCATTCTTTGACATTGCCTTTCTTTGAAATTGGAATGAAAATTGACCCTTTCCAGTCCTGTGGCCACTGCTGAGCTTTCCAAATTTGCTGACATATTGAGTGCAACACTTTCACAGCATCATCTTTTAGGATTGGAAATAGCTCAACTGGAATTCCATCACCTCCACTAGCTTTGTTCATAGTGATGCTTCCTAAGGCTCACTTGACTTTCACATTCCAGGATGTCTGGCTCTAGGTGAGTAATCACACCATCATAATTAACTGGGTCATGAAGATCTTTTTTGTACAGTTCTTCTGTGTATTCTTGCCACCTCTTCTTAATATCTTCTGCTTCTGTTAGGTCCATACCATGTCTGTCCTTTATTCAGCCCATCTTTGTATGAAATGTTCCCTTGGTATCTCTAATTTTCTTGAAGAGATCTCCAGTCTTTCCCATTCTATTGTTTTCCTCTATCTCTTTGCACTGATCACTAAGGAAGGCTTTCTTATCTCTCCCTGCTATTCTTTTGAACTCTGCATTCAGATGCTTATATCTTTCCTTTTCTCTTTTGCTTTTTGCTTCTCTTCTTTTCACAGCTATTTGTAAAGCCTCCTCAGACAGCCATTTTGCTTTTCTGCATTTCTTTTTCTTGAGGATGATCTTGATCCCTGTCTCCTGTATGATGTGATGAATCTCTGTCCATAGTTCATCAGGCAATCTGTCTATCAGATCTAGTCCCTTAAATCTATTACTTACTTCCACTATATAATCATAGGGATTTGATTTAGGTCATACCTGAATGGTCAAGTGGTTTTCCCTACTTTCTTCAATATAAGTCTGAATTTGGCAATAAGGCATTCATGATCTGAGCCACAGTCAGCTCCCGGTCTTGTTTTTGCTGACTGTATAGAGCTTCTCCATCTTTGGCTGCAAGGAATATAATCAATCTGATTTCAGTGTTGGCCATCTAGTGATGTATATGTGTAGAGTCTTCTCTTGTGTTGTTGGAAGAGAGTGTTTGCTATGACCAGTGCGTTCTCTTGGCAAAATATTAGCTTTTGCCCTGCTTCATTCTCTATTCCAAGGCCAAATTTGCATGTTACTCCAGGTGTTTCCTGAGTTCCAACTTTCAAAAAGCTGGCAGATTGAAGGATGAAGAATTGAGCTGCATGAGAACTACTTTTTTTTTTTTTTTTAGTTATAATTCAGTGTTGATCAGGCTGTCTCTGCTCACTGTGTTTTACATGATAAAGAATAAATGCATTTTTCTGATATTTAGGTTTGTTGGGAGTTAGAAATAGTCATAAGACAATTACTAGCAAAACTACATTAGATTACTTCAACTAATGTATCAGAAGTGAAAGTGAAAGTTGCTCAGTCATGTCCAACTCTTTGGGACCCCATGGACTACATGTAGCCTGCCAGGCTCCTCTGTCCACAGAATTCTCCAGGCAAGATACTGGAATGTGTTGCCATCGCCTCCTCCAGAGGATCTTCCCTACCCAGGGATAGAACCCAGGTCTGCTGCATTGCAGCAGGGAAGCCCAATAACTTTACTGTCTGAGCCACCAGGGAAGCCCAATAACTTTTCCTTAAATTTCACATTCCTTTTAATCCACTAAGAAAGAAAGTGAAAGTGAAGTCGCTGAGTCGTGTCCGACTCTTTGCGACCCCATAGACCGTAGCCTACCAGGCTCCTCCGTCCACGGGATTTTCCAGGCAAGAGTACTGGAGTGGGGTGCCATTTCCTTCTCCAGAGGATCTTCCTGACCCAGGGATCAAACCTGGGTCTCCTGCATCATAGGCAGATGCTTTACCGTCTGAGCCACGGTAGATGAAAGACTTCTGCAAGTTTTAGTATGGAAAGATGATCTATCAGATCAGATCTGTTGCTCAGTCGTGTCTGACTGTTTGTGACCCCATAAATCGCAGCACACTAGGCCTCCTTGTCCATCACCAACTCCCGGAGTTCACTGAGACTCACATCCATCGAGTCAGTGATGCCATCCAGCCATCTCATCCTCTGTCGTCCCCTTCTCCTCTTGCCCTCAATCCCTCCCAACATCAGAGTCTTCTCCAATAAGTCAACTCTTCTTCGCATGAAGTGGCCAAAGTACTGGAGTTTCAGCTTTAGGATCATTCCTTCCAAAGAAATCCCAGGGCTGATCTCCTTCAGAATGGACTGGTTGGATCTCCTTGCAGTCCAAGGGACTCTCAAGAGTCTTCTCCAACACCACAGTTCAAAAGCATCAATTCTTCGTTGCTCAGCCTTCTTCACAGTCCAACTCTCACATCCATACATGACCACAGGAAAAACCATAGCCTTGACTAGACGAACCTAGTTGGCAAAGTAATGTCTCTGCTTTTCAATATGCTATCTAGGTTGGTCATAATTTTCCTTCCAAGGAGCAAGCGTCTTTTAATTTCATGGCTGCAGTCACCATCTGTAGTGATTTTGGAGCCCAGAAAAATAAAGTCTGATACTGTTTCCACTGTTTCCCCATCTTTTTCCCATGAAGTGATGGGACTGGATGCCATGATCTTCGTTTTCTGAATGTTGAGCTTTAAGCCAACTTTTTCACTCTCCTCTTTCACTTTTTTTTTTTTATTATTTTATTTAACTTTACAATATTGTATTGGTTTTGCCATATATCAAAATGAATCTGCCACAGGTATACATGTGTTCCCCATCCTGAACCCTGGTACATATACACAGTGGAGTATTACTCTTTCACTTTCATCAAGAGGCTTTTTAGTTCCTCTTCACTTTCTGCCATAAGGGTGGTGTCATCTGCATATCTGAGGTTATTGATATTTCTCCCAGCAATCTTGATTCCAGCTTGTGTTTCTTCCAGTCCAGCATTTCTCATGATGTACTCTGCATATAAGTTAAATAAACATGGTGACAATATACAGCCTTGACATACTCCTTTTCCTATTTGGAACCAGTCTGTTGTTCCATGTCCAGTTCTAACTGTTGCTGCCTGACCTGCATACATATTTCTCAAAAGGCAGATCAGGTGGTCTGGTATTCCCATCTCTTTCAGAATTTTCCACAGTTTATTGTGATCCACACAGTCAAAGGCTTTGGCATAGTCAATAAAACAGAACTAGATGTTTTTCTGGAACTCTCTTGCTTTTTCCATGATCCAGCGGATGTGGGCAATTTGATCTCTGGTTCCTCTACCTTTTCTAAAACCAGCTTGAACATCAGGAAGTTCACGGTGCACATAATGCTGAAGCCTGGCTTGGAGAATTTTGAGCATTACTTTACTAGCATGTGAGATGAGTGCAATTGTGCGGTAGTTTGAGCATTCTTTGGCATTGCCTTTCTTTGGGATTGGGATGAAAACTGACCTTTTCCAGTCCTATGGCCACTGCTGAGTTTTCCAAATTTGCTGGTGTATTGAGTGTAGCACTTTCACAGCATCATCTTTCAGGATTTGGAATAGCTCAACTGGAATTCCATCACCTCCACTAACTTTGTTCGTAGTGATGCTTTCTAAGGCCCACTTGACTTCACATTCCAGGATGTCTGGCTCTAGGTCAGTGATCACACCATCGTGATTATCTGGGTCGTGAAGATCTTTTTTGTACAGTTCTTTGTATTCTTGCCACCTCTTCTTAATATCTTCTGCTTCTGTTATGTCCATATTGTTTCTGTCCTTTATTGAGCCCATCTTTGTATGAAATGTTCCCTTGGTATCTCTAATTTTCTTGAAGAGATCTCTAGTATTTCCCATTCTATTGTTTTCCTCTATTTGTTTGCTTTGGATTTATTATTACTTGCAGCAAATGGCAACCCACTCCAGTCTTCTTGCCTGGAGAATCCCACGGACGGAGAAGACTGGTGGGCTGCCGTCTATGGGGTTACACAGAGTCGGACACGACTGAAGTGACTTAGCAGCAGCAGCAAATAAGGAGAACACAGAGGATCTTTCCCAAAGTAATATCTTCCTGAACAACAAAACTGGAAAGTTTTAAGCTAAAGTGACACCCATTGTCATCAGGGGCAAAAAAGGTCAATTTCATCATCCCTTAGTTTCTAGTTGATCTGGTGGATGAGCACTTTAAACTAATCTTTACTATTGAAACAGAACTGGAAGTCTTTACAATTGATATATTATCTTTGCTATTGTTACTTTTCTTGCCTGATAACAGTTTGTTCCTGTGTTACTTTGTTCCCTTGAGCTCATTAATTCTTGAGACCTGTTCAAGGACAAACATTGTGGCCAGGCTTAGGTCATAAGATGGCTTATACAAAACTTGTTTGTCATATGTTAAGAAAGCCATACCTGGTTCTCTTTCTCCAGGAACTCCCTGCCCTATTTGCTTATATAATAGAAGGAAATCTATAAATAGGAAAAAGGTTTAAGTAAGCTATGCTAACTGAAGGACTTCCTATGTGGCACAATGGTAAAGAATCTGTCTGTCAGTGCAGGAGATGCAAGAGACACAGGTTTGATCCCTGGGTCAGGAAGATACCCTGGAGTCAGAAATGGCAACCCACTCCAGTGTACTTGTCTAGAAAATCCTATGGACAGAGGAACCTGGCATGCTATAATACATGAGGTCACAAAGAGTTGGACATGACTGTGCTACTAAGCACACACACAGATGCTAACTGATGTTCTATCTAGAAGAGGCAAATTTAGAAGTTTGAGACTTTGAGAATAAAAGGTTTCTCTGGGTTTCCCTGATGGCTCAGATGGTAAAGGACCTGCCTGCAGTGCAGGAGACCTGGGTTCAATCCCTGGGTCAGGAAGATCCCCTGGAGTAAGAAATGGCAACCCACTCCTGTATTCTTGCTTGGAGAATTCCATGGACAGAAGAACCTTGTGGGCTACAGTCCACAAGGTCACAAAGAGTCAGACACAACTGAGTCACTAACTCTATCTGGATCTTCAAGCTAGTTAAGTGTACTTGAGGAGAATTGTTCAGACCATGGCTAGTTTCTGTATGAAGTGCTTTTATTTCTCATATATCCAAAGCCCACCCATCCTCTGACTGCCTAGCCTGAAAACTTGTCTCTCTGACTTCAAGTCAACCCCAATAACAGCTGCCTACTCTGACCCCTCTCACACCCTTACCTACCCACCATTAACCCTTATAATCCATTCCTTGCTCTAATTGGTAGGACCTGGCCTCAAATACCATCTGTTCCTGCAGCCAAGCCTGAGGCACATGCACACTGCCTCTGCAATTCAGTTATCGTGGTGAGTTTCCCACTGCTAGAGTTTAACAATGATGATGACCAAGAAAAAAAAAAAAAAAAATAACATGCACCCACATGCATACATACAACATACACATGCATACACACAAACAGCTCCATACACAAAGCCAAAGATCAGATTGTTGTAAAGCTAATTCCTGGAGAATAAGTAATTCTGACACTTTCCCTCTTTTCTCTAAAGCTTTAATATAAACTTTTCTCTTTAATCAAAAGTTTTTCCAGGAAATGAAGTTTTACAAAATTATTTTCTGTGCCTACATGTATCAAAGCAGTTAATCAATTCTAATAATTTCATTAAAGCAAAGAAATACAATTAGTAGATTATTATCAAATAATAATAATATCAAATAAATTCTACTTAATAAAGCACTATGTGGACCCAGCCTAGAAAAGCTAAGGGAGTACAATGCAATGATAAAACTTAGTAGAACCTGACCACTATAGAAAGAAAAGAAAATTAAAGCTGGATATACAGTAAAGGAGATCAAACCAGTCAATCTTAAGGGAAATCAACCCTGAATACTCATTGGAAGGACTGATACTGAAATTTCAGTATTTTGGTCATCTAATTCAAACACCTGACTCACTGGAAAAGCCCCTGATGTTGGGAAAGATTGAAGGCAGAAGAAGAGGGCATCAAGGGGTGAGATGGTTGAATGGGATCACCGATGCAATGAACGTTAACTTGGGTAAACTTGGGGAGATAGTGAGGGACAGAGAGCCCTGGCATGCTGCAGTCCATGAGGTCGCAAAGAGTCGTCACAACTGGGTGACTGAACAATAATAACAACACTAAAGTAGAATTCCAGTGAGAAAAAATAAGTCAATCCATTTTCAAGATATGAGCATCATATTTATAGATACTAGATATTGAGATAGATGGTCTAAATATTTGAATGTGGAGGTGGCTCAGCTGGTAAAAGATCTGCCTGCAATGCAGGAAAGCCAGGTTCAATCCCTGGGTTGGGAAGATCTCCTGGAGAAGGGCATGGCAATCCACTTCAGTATTCTTGCCTGGAGAATCCCATAGACAGAGGAGCCTGGCAGGCTACAGTTTATCAAGTCACATGGAATCAGACACGACTGAGCAACTAACACTACAGCCAATCTATATAGGCATGGGTAGAGATAAATGTGGGGAAGGCAATGGCACCCCACCCCAGTACTTTTGCCTGGAAAATCCCATGGATGGAGGAGCCTGGTGGGCTACAGTCCATGGGGTCGCTAAGAGTTGGACACGACTGAGCGGCTTCACTTTCACTTTTCGCTTTCATGCATTGGAGAAGGAAATGGCAACCCACTCCAGTGTTCTTGCCTGGAGAATCCCAGGGACAGGGGAGCCTGGTGAGCTTCCGTCTATGGGGTCACACAGAGTCGGACACGACTGAAGCGACTTAGCAGCAGCAGAGATAAATGTTGAAATATATATATGTAACTATTTTATTTTTGCTTGTATGTAAAATACCTCATGCGAAGAGCTGACTCATGGGAAAAGACTCTGATGCTGGGAGGGATTGGGGGCAGGAGGAGAAGGGGACGACAGAGGATGAGATGGCTGGATGGCATCACCGACTCAATGGGCGTGAGTCTGGGTGAACTCCGGGAGTTTGTGATGCACAGGGAGGCCTGGCGTGCTTCGATTCCTGAGGTCGCGAAGAGTCAGACACGACTGAGCGACTGAACTGAACTGAAAATATAATTTATATCACTGTTTTGTTTAATGCTTTTAAAGAGAAGTAAGGCCAATTGGAAGGCTCATATAAATGCAGCAGATAAAACTGAAACACAGAACAAAATAGGTTTTCTAATAAGATATAATAATTAGGGATATAAAAAGAATGATGCCTAAGAAAGGAAAGACCAATTGATTTAAAAATCTGTTACTAATAAGATAAATTGAAGACAATAAAATGACATAAATTAATGGCAAAAAGTAAGCTGGAGATAAACAATTGATGAGCTGAGTATTCCTAAGTTAATCAGAAAGAAAGAACTACATCTGAACCACAAAAGCCATGAACACTAGGAGCCAGTGTACGTTGGCAATCTTCTCTGTGTAGCTTTACTGAATTGACCAAAACACTGCCAATTTGTTTTGTTTTGTTTTCTGCCATCATAATGGATAGTTGCTGAGCAATTGATTGTATCTTTGTGCAGTTGGTTGGATTTGGTCATTAAGATAGATGAAATGATTGCACCAAGTTTCATGGTCTGGTGGTCTTGGTCACCTTAATGACCCAGTTGTATTGACTGTGCAGAAACCTGACCACCATGCATTCCCTTCATCTCCAATTGATATAATCCATATGCTGTCCTTAGAGCTGTTTCCAGCTGTCTGTATTTTTTTTTAAAGTCTCAGAGAACTAAGAAACTGCTGAAGGAGACCTAAAATTAACACAAACCAACAAGGTAACTATATTAAGACATACAATCTGTAAACATATTGTAGATAATGAATTCATGAACACCACCTACTACTGAAATGTTTTTTAAAAAGCTTCAAGATAAATTTTTCCTATGGAATGTTTTAAATTAAGGTTTGTAGATCCTGACATGCCTTCTTCCATCCCCCAGCCAGGCTAAGTCGCTTCAGTCATGTCTGACTCCATGCAAGCCCATGGACTGTAGCCTGCTAGGCTTTCTCTGTCCATGGGATTCTCCAGGCAAGAATACTGAAGTGGGTTGCCATGCCTTTCTCCAGGCGATCTTCCCAACCCAGGGATCAAACCCGCGAATCTTACGTTTCCTGCATTGGCAGGCAGGTTTATAATTTTAGGTCAAACATTAAGTGTAAATTAGATTCTAGCCGCTGCCAGGTGTGGTGCCTGGATCTCCTGACTGCATTCATTAGTGCTGCAAACCTAAGGGCTTGTTTCTGTCTTCCAGCTTGAGCCACTGCTGACTGAGCCTGCTGAGGCATTGAAATAAATTCCTCACCTCTAGACCTCTGAGGCCTGAACATTCAAGCTCTTGGATTTTCTTTATACTTTTCAATTATTCTTTGCAGTCCCTCACCTCCAAGTGCCGGAATTCCAGGGTAAGCCCTGGATGTCTGTGTAATCTGTGTTATAGTACTACCCCTGATGTTGGCGCTGGCCACCATATCTTTTTTCTGCTCAACTTTCTCCTCTTTGGTTTGCAACCAGTTATCTACTTCCTATGACCAGCACCCCACTCTCAACAGCTGTACATCCATCTAGGGCCTGGACCCCACCTGGCACCTGTCAGCTCTCCACTCCAGGAACTGGAGCCTTGCCCAAACAATAGCCTTCTGGTGGGGATTCTACAATGTATGGGCACACCTCCCAGAATCAAGACTGCCAGCTGCCTGGCTCCCAAGGGCTCCCCCACTGCTGTGCCCTGTCCTACCAGATTGGATTTGATGCCCAAGATTGCTTGAATCATGCCTGATCTTGCTCTACAATTTCCACCTGGGTTTTGTCCTTATACTTTGGGAGACCTCCTCAATAGCCTCAACAGTCCATCTTATTGGCTCCTCTTCCACTGGCCCAATGATTCTAATATTGAACACATTTCTCCTGCAGAACCCACTCACTCATGTCTCACCCTAGCACCCTTGCAAAGGAAACATGAAACTGGGGGCGAAGAAACCAGAGTTTCTAGCACTGGCATTTCGACAGTAGGTTTTTGGTTATCTGACCTCTATAATGAAGGGGGCTAGAGCACATGACGTTAGAAGCTCCTTTTAAATCTGATCTTCTTTCACTCTATGAAAAGGCTTAACATTTGGTTTAAAGATATGAAGAAAATATAAACTGAGCATGTATACAGTTGCTGAGAAATGTTTCTATTAGGATGACTCAAAGGTCAATATTATACATTCTGATTTGATTCTATTTAGTATTATACTTATGATCTAGAAAAGGGAATAAGGACAACACTAGTGAAAATTGTGAATAATATTAAAATTTAGTTGTTTATTAGCACTGGTAAAGAGAAAATAATATAAATGGGCCTAAAGGGGTTAAAAACAAGTAAAAAAGATTAGATTGTTGCCTTAAAAAGTGCTTTCAAATATATAAAGAGGGAAAAATTATTCAAAATAGATATTGTACATGTGGGAAAGGCAGTGTAAACATTGTTCAAACTATCCAGAGACACATTCTATACATTTTTTGAATTAAGAAAGCAGTGGAGTAATGTAAGATAAGAACCAATACAGATTGGGAAACATAGGGTAGTGATCAGAAAGTTCCATGTAATTTCACCCAATAACATAGACAGGACTTAATTTCCAACCCATTTTTTATTACTTTTCTTCCACTGTAAAAGATTAGAAGAAAAACAAGGTGCTTACTTTTCTAATCTCCCTGATTTTTCAGATTGTTGTTTAGTTGCTAAGTCACGTCCAACTCTCTGCAGCCCCATGGACTGCAGCCTGCCAGGCTCCTCTGTCCATGGGATTTCCCAGGCAAGAATATTGGAGTGGGTTGCCATTTCCTTCTCCGGAGGATTTCCCCCACCCAGGGATCAAACTCTAGTTTCCTACTTGGCAGACAGATTCTTTATCACTGAGCCACCTGGGAAGCCCAATTTTTCAGGTATGATCACTCAACTTAGTTCTGACCAGTGAGTCATAGGGTGAAATTCACAGGGAAGATTCTGGGAAAGCTATTACTTTCTTATAAAAGGGACAGATATCAGTGGTGCCCCTTCACCCCCTCCCCATACCTGCCTGGAAAGCATCTATAATATCTGGAGCTGCAGCAACCATTTAACCACCAGAGGCCACACACAGAGTTGTGTCCGGGGGGCAGGGTTGGGTGGGGAGATGCAGCTAAAAATGGTAGAGAAGAAGAAAGTGCTCACTGTCTTCTAGGATCCCTAGTGATTCCAGCCATGGGATGAGTGAACGCAAACAATCGCCTATGAGCACATTTCTTGTTACAGAATACAGCTCAATTCTTATTTTTAGATCATAATTAAATTTAGTTATTTGTGGTTAGTTATTTATGGCTCTAAAATCTTAATATACCTGTTTCGTTCCTGGTTTTGTATTAACACACATACAGCCACTCCAAAAAATTTTACCCAACCATGATGACTTTTATGAAAGTGACAAAATGTGTCTACAGAACCGTTTCTGGGACAGGAGAGTTGGATTTGGAAAAATTCTATTTCTGTTTTCAAAACTCAAAATGAGAAAAAATTTATCCCATAAAGTAATAAGTTTAATATTGGTGTATTTATCTAGAGCTGAATATTGAAAGTCTGGGTTGGGAATATAGATGTGGAAGTACTAATCTGTAAAAGCCAGCATTGATTCCCCAAGAAAAAAATTCATACTAGTCTCCACATTACTTCCTTTGGCTGAGGTATAAAATATTAAAGAGAGAAATTACTCATTTGTGAAAATTTACTGAGTTACCTAGGATGTACTGGGACATGTGCCAAGAAATGGAGATACAAAGATAAATAAAATTCAGTTCCTTTCTTTAAGAAATTTGTTGTTGTTTTTTTTTTTTAATTTCTGTATAATGATGGAAATAGGGAGCTAAGTAAATATGGTCAATAATGTGTGATGTGCTTGACAAGGGCCTGAATGAAATAAAAGAGTAGTAACATACAAGAAACGGCAATGGGAGAAAAGTTATGTTTCACAGAAGAGAATTTAGCTGCTACTTGGAAGAATAGAAATTACTTCACTAAACCACAGGAGAAAGTATTCTATGAATTGTAGTCTACATATATAACATCAAGGAGATAATTAAGGCATAGATGTCTTTGGGAAATGCAGTGAATTAAGTGTTTAGGGATATCACTGGAGACGTAGATTGGTAGGCTGTGGGATACTGAGGCATTTGGACTGTTTTTTTGGTTTGTTTATTTATTTATTTATTTATTTATTTATTTGCAGTTAACTGGGCATTACTGTGCGAGAGTAAGCAGAGGAATTTCATGATCTGCAAAGGTTGTTTTAGAAAGATGACCCTGGCATTGGGTAAAGAACCCGCCTTCCAATGCAGGAGACATGAGAGATGCATGTTCAATCCCTGACTTGGGAAGATCTCCTGGATGAGGGCATGGCAACCCACTCCAGTATTCTTGCCTGAAGAATCTCATGGGAAGAGGAGCCTGGTGGGCCACAGTCCATTGGGCCAAAAAGAGTTGGACACCACTGAAGCAACTTAGCATGCATGCACGCACAGAGGATCAATTAAATAATCGACACTGCAGAAAGAGGAAATAAAAGTTAGGAATCTATCACACACACAAAAATCAGACAAGAAATGCAAACCTAAAGTATTGGTGTCTAGAAGATTTCATGACGTACTAAATGTGGGTGAAGAGAAAGAGAGAGGTTTCCAGCACATTTTTGGCCCAAGCAAGTGGGTGAGTGGCCAGTCCTATAAATCAGAATAGGGATTACAGGAGGAGGTGCATATTTTGGTGACAAGATGCGGGGGGAGGATGATAAGATGTTCATTTTGGGAGAGTGAATCATGCGTGTGGAGATCTGCATCCGAAGGACAATTGCAACAAGTTCTCAGCTGAAAATACAGAACTGGGAGTCATACAGAAAGATGTGGTGATAGTGGGAGCTGTGGGCCATGCTGAGGATCCCCAGGCAAGTGGTGACTGAGGAAGAGAAATCTGACAAGAAGAAAGATGGCATTAGAGATGGAGAAGGGGAACTAGGCAAGTGAAATGTCACTGAAACAAAGATACAAAGAAATTAAAGAAAAAACAAAACAGAGTGGTTAGTCTTGAAGCTGCAGAGAAGCCTTATAAGGTAAGAAATAAAATGGGGTGTGTGTGTGTGTGTGTGTGTGTGTGTGTGTGTGTGTGTGTGTGTGTGAGAGAGAGAGAGAGAGAGAGAAGAGAGAGAGAGAACTACTATAAGATTCCTGGTGACCTAATTAAAAGCAATGGCTTGGTGAACACTAAAAGCAAATTGCCAAGAAGTGAGAATTAAACAGGAGGTGAAGAAGTGAAGATGGTAGGCAGAGACACAATGAGATGCAGAGCTAGGGTAAAGGAGAATGTTTTATCTATGAAGAGGTGGAAGAAGCTAGAGTATTTTAAAAGATGAAGCTGAAGATTCAGTTGAGAGGATAGCAATAACGATACAGAAGGAACAGTGGGACTAACTTCTCTGAGGAATTATGAGAAGATCTTTCAAATATACAAGGGAAACCTTCATCTCCACTTTGCCAGGTTTGGGTGCATGTAAGTCTGAGGGTGGCAAAACAACAGATGGGTGGAATCCCTGCCTGAATGCCTCTACTTTCTAAGTGAAAGCAAAGGTATGGGATTGGTCATGCTGAGAATAAAGGGGAGAAAAGAAATAATAGAAATGAAAAAATATGAAATATGCGATTTTCCAAATGGGAAAAGAGCAGCATGAAGACAGAGTCTCCAGCACTGCTTATATGCTATGTTGATATGCTAGTGGGATGGAGGAAGAAGAGGGATATTGAAAAGACAAAAGAGAGGAAGCAGAATTGATGAATCCTGGAGAAAGTGATCAGTTTTGCATAGGGGAAGTATAATTTTTTTCTCTGACATGAGAATAAGGAAGATAAGGGTTTCTGGACTTTAGTCTTGTGCCTCAGAAATAGTGTCTTGAGAGTCTTATAGACGTGTTGGAGAAATTTGGACTGGATACAAAGGCAATTCAGTAAACAAATACTTTGTTGAATCAATGCTGATGAATGGTTCAGTGCTTGTGTGGAGAGAGATTTGTATTTGCGTGCCCAAGGATTTTGTCCTTGGCCCTGTCCTGTCAGGCATTTTTTTTTTTTTTTTAATTCAATGCCCCAGCTAGAGATATATAAGGCTTGCTCATCAAATGTGTAGATGACACGAAGCCAGAAGGGATAAAGATGACAGAAATGTGGGATGACAGAATTAGGATCTAAAGAATTATTGACAGAATGAGATGATTGGCCAACTCTAACAAGAAAAAGTAAATAAGAATATGTACAATGTTTTACCCAGAGGAAAAAGCAAGGTAACAACAGAACTAGACAACATCAAGAAGATGTGAAGGGTATTCGGTTTCGCAGGGTCACACATAGACAAAGATTTCAAGATTTTAATTGGAATAAATAAGTAGTGTGCTAGATGTGGCTGGATAAGCTTTTGCAAGCTGTTATATTTTCAGGAATTTTGCAAGCCAGTAGTTAAACATAGCATTATTAAAAAGTCAACTATTTATAAACTGTAAGATTAAATAACTTATATTAAAAGCAAATAATAAAGGCTCAAAGCATATCACTTCCTAATTTAAATTCTTTAACTGTTATCTATGCTCTTGAGATTATTTACATCTATTGTATCTATTTGGTGAAAATTCTATAGCATGTTGTTTTGTTGCGCCTCTCTCCCCAGCTTTGCATTCAGTGATGTCACATTTGAAGTTTGAAAAAGGCTATAGTAGGAATATTTACACCAAGGAAATTGGCAAATAGTACAAATCATGTCTTTCTCACCCTAGCCTCTGGAGAATCAGTCATTAAACATATTCCAGCACACCACTGAATAGGGTCACAATTCATTATTATAGTAGTGGGACACACATATATGCACACACACATGCATACACACATAGAGCTCTTACAGTTCCATGATATATTCATTGATAGTTAACATCTAAAATTACAGAAGTGATTTATTCTTTTCTCATGCAAGCATATTCATTAGCTAAGATGTTGCATTTTTAAAGGATAAAAATCATTTGTAGTGTGTTAAGGTAGGAATGTTACCGGAATCAAAGGCCTCAAAATCTTATTAAGAAGAGCTCTAGAGGTGTTTAGTGTGCACAAGACTCAAGGAAGATGGATGAATTGTCTTTAAACACTTGCTGGAATAGTATGTGAAAGAGATATTATTTGCGGTGGCCCCAGGGAACGCAAACAGGATTACCAGGGGATGCTTGCTGCTGCTGCTAAGTTGCTTCAGTCGTGTCCGACTCTTGTAACCCCATAGATGGCAGCCCACCAGGCTCCTCTGTCCCTGGGATTCTCCAGGCAAGAACACTGGAGTGGGTTGCCATTTCCTTCTCCAATGCATGAAAGTGAAAGGGGATGCTTAGAGGAAGACAAATATCAGTTTCTACAGGAGAGACCATCCCAACACTTGTCAAAAGTTAAAAATGAAAAGCTTTGGAAGTAACATGGTTTCCTTCAAGCACAGGTCAAATGGAGAGTTTGGGCCAGATGACATTAAAGGTGTCATTCAACCTCATGGGATCTTTGAAGCTCAGGACAGGCAAAACAAATGACTGAAGACATGTGGGGCTCAACTTCTATGAAGCTGATTATTTGAAGACTTACTAAGAGGTAGCACATATCCTCCTTGTCCATCAGACCATTAAACACATCTACTCTGATGGAGGCCCAGAAGATGACAATCTGCTAATGTGGAGGAAAGATACTCCTAATACTTCAGATATTAGGAATGAGGATGGCAAAACCTTAATGAGAGGTTTCCTTAATTTAAAAAAAGGAAACTAAACTTTGGAGTCATTAGTTAGTGTCAGGGACACAGACAAGATAACATTTTTGAGCTCCACTTTCTATAATTCTAATCTTTCAATGCTGTATAATCTAAAGACTGGATTAAAAAAACATATAGTATCACCTTCTAGTATTCAACATTTATATGTGGATTAGAGAGGCCATGGCATGGTCTATAGTATAATGCACTTGTAGATAACCTGGGAGAATTATTACATGCTAATTTTGTCTGGGAAATTTAGAGAGGGGGTATTTTAATCAACAAAGAATCTTGAGAAGCCTAAATGATGGAATTTTTTGTTGAATTTTAGAAACATTTGCAATTTTGAAATGAAGGAAGAAATAAAGAACCTGGAAGTAGAAAATTAAATAATCAGCTGAAGAATTGGGGAGACTCTTACAGGTACTAGGATGGATTTAAAAGGTCAGATGAGGATTATTGGGAATATATATGTTCCAGAAACTTAAGGACAGAGATGTTCAAGAAAATTCTATGGACAGAGTACATTAGACTCACAGTTGTGTTTGGATGGCTTCACTGTGAATAAGTTCAGTGTAAATAAGAGTAGACTTGAATTTCAGACAAGAAAGGATCAAGTGTGTGAAACAAAAACACTCAGTTCTAGTTTTGATAAAATCATGGTGGAGTGAAGAAAAGGAAAGAGGGGGAACCCATATTTTGGATTATAGGATGGGTCACCCTCTTTGCATGAGAGTTGAAATCAGTAATGTTTAAGTAAAACCTATTAAGGTTTCAAGCCAAGATGAGTACATTAAGTAATATGAAGCTCTATATCCAAAATTTCTTTTACTATCCAATTAAAAATTGTATACACACTCAGAGGGCTCAAACAAACCTTGTACACACCAGGACCCAGGGAACCCCCAGAGATTGAGACAGAACTGTGTTTGAGCATCTCCTCTGGAGGTATGGGTCAGCAGGGGACTGCAACAGGAACAGGGGCTCTGAGTGCAGTAGACTTGGGTATGACATAAGCCCTCTTGGAGAAGGTCGCCATTAACCCCACCACAGAGCTGCCAGAACTTACACAGGACTGGGAAATAGACTCTTGGAGGGTACAAACAGAACCTTGTGTGCACCAGGACAGAGGAGAAAGGAGCAGTGAATCCACAACAGACTGACCCAGACTTGCCTGAGAGTGTCCAGGAGTCTCCAGTGGAGGCGTGGGTCAGCAGTGGCCTGCTGCAGGGTTAGGAGGAGTGAGTGTAGCAGTACTTCATGAGATCTTCTGAAGGAGGTCGCCATTATCTCCATTACCTCCACCATAGTTTGCTGCTGCTGCTGCTAAGTCGCTTCAGTCGTGTCCGACTCTGTGCGACCCCATAGACATCAGCCCACCAGGCTCCCCCGTCCCTGGGATTCTCCAGGCAAGAACACTGGAGTGGGTTGCCATTTCCTTCTCCAATGCATGAAAGTGAAAAATGAAAGTGAAGTCGCTCAGTCGGGTCCGACTCTTAGCGACCCCATGGACAGCGGCCCACCAGGGACCTCTGTCCATGGGATTTTCCAGGCAAGAGTACTGGGGTGGGGTGCCATTGCCTTCCCCCCACCATAGTTTGGTCCCAGGTAAATAAAAAGGAGGGAACACAGCTTCACTCATCAATAGATTGATTTAAAGATTTGCTGAGCATGGTCCCACCCATCAGAAAAAGACCCAGTTTCTCCCTCAGTCAGTCTCTCCAATCAGGAAGCTTCCATAAGCCTCTTATCCTTCTGCATCAGAAGGAAGATAGACTGAAAACTACAATCACAGAAAATGACCAATCTGATCACATGGACCACAGCCTTGTCTAACTCAATGAAACTATGAGCCATGCCTTGTAGGGCCACCCAAGACAGATGGGTCATAGTGGAGAGTTCTTACCAAATTTGGTCCTCTGGAGAAGGGAATGGCAAACCACTTCAGTATTCTTGCCTTGAGAACCCCATGAACAGTATGAAAAGGCAAAAAGATAAGACGAAGGGAATGGCAAACCACTTCAGTATTCTTGCTTTGAGAACCCCATGAACAGTATGAAAAGGCAAAAAGATAAGACACTGAAAGATGAACTCCCTAGGTCAGTAGGTGCCCAAAATGCTGCTGGAGATCAGTGGAGAAATAACTCCAGAAAGAATAAAGAGACAGAGCAAAAGCAAAAACAATACCCCACTGTGGATGCGACTGGTGACGGAAGTACAGTCCGATGCTGTAAAGAGCACTATTGCATAGGAACCTGGAATGTTAGGTACATGAATCAAGGCAAATTGGAAGTGGTCAAACAGGAGATGGCAAGACTAAACATCGACATTTTAGGAATCAGTGAACTAAAATGGACTGGAATGGGTGAATTTAACTCAGATGACTATTATATCTACTACCATGGGCACGAATCCCTTAGAAGACATGGAGTAGCCATCATGGTCAACAAAAGATTTCAAAATGCAGTACCTGGATGCAATCTGAAAAACAACATAATGATCTCTGTTCGTTTCCAAGGCAAACCATTCAATATCACAGTAATCCAAGTCTATGCCCCAACCAGTAAGGCTGAAGAAGCTAAAGTTGAATGGCTCTATGAAGACCTACAAGACCTTCTAGAACTAACACCCCCAAAATATGTCCTTTTCATTATAGGGGACTGGAATGCAAAAGTAGGAACTCAAGGAACACCTGGAGTAACAGGCAAATTTGGCCTTGGAGTACAGAATGAATCAGGGCAAAGGCTAATAGAGTTTTGCAAAGAGAACACACTGGTCATAGCAAACACCCTCTTCCAACAACACAAGAGAAGACTCTAAACATGGACATCACTAGATGGGGTCAATACTGAAATCAGATTGATAAAATTCTTTGGAGCCAAAGATGGAGAAGCTCTATACAATCAGCAAAAACAAGACCAGGAGCTGACTGTGGCTCAGATCATGAACTCTTTATTTCCAGATTCAGGCATAAATTGAAGAAAGTAGGGAAAACCACTTGACCATTCAGGTATGACCTGAATCAAATCCCTTATGATTCTACAGTGGAAGTGAGAAATAGATTTAAGGGCCTAGATCTGATAGATAGGTCTGATGAACTACGGACAAAGGCTCATGACATTGTACAGGCGAAAGGGATCAAGACCAACCCCATGGAAAAGAAATGCAAAAAAGCAAAATGGCTCTCTGAGGAGGCCTTACAAATAGCTGTGGAAAGAAGAGAAGCAAAAAGCAAAGGAGAAAAGGAAAGATATACCCATTTGAATGCAGAGTTCCGAAGGATAGCAAGGAGAGATAAGAAAGCCTTCCTCAGTGATCAATGCAAAGAAATAGAGGAAAACAATAGAGTAGAGATCTCTTCAAGAAAATTAGAGATACCAAGGGAACATTTCATGCGAAGATGGGCTCGATAAAGGACAGACGTGGTATGGACTTAACAGAAGCAGAAGATATTAAGAGGTGGCAAGAATACACAGAAGAACTATACAAAAAAAGATCTTCATGACTCAGATAACCACGATGGTGTGATCACTGACCTAGAGCCAGACATCCTGGAACGTGAAGTCAAGTGGGTCTTAGAAAGCATCATTATGAACAAAGCTAGTGGAGATGATGGAATTCCAGTTCAGCTATTTCCAGTCCTAAAAGATGATGCTGTGAAAGTGCTGCACTCAATATGACAGCAAATTTGGAAAACTCAGCAGTGGCCATAGGACTGGAAAAAGTCAGTTTTCATTCCAATTCCAAAGAAAGGCAATGTCAAAGAATGTTCAGACTACCGCACAATTGCACTCATCTCACACGCTAGTAAAGTAATACTCAAAATTCTCCAAGCCAGGCTTCAGCAATATGTGAACCGTGAACTTGCAAATGTTTAAGCTGGTTTTAGAAAAGGCAGAGGAACCAGAGATCAAATTGTCAACATCCACTGGATCATCGAAAAAGCAAGAGAGTTTTAGAAAAATATCTCTTTCTGCTTTATTGACTATGCCAAAGCCTTTGACTGTGTGGATCACAACAAACTGTGGAAAATTCTGAAACAGATGGGACTACCAGAGCACCTGACTTACCTCTTGAGAAATCTGTATGCAGGTCAGGCAGCAACAGTTAGAACTAGACATGGAATAAGAGACTGGTTCCGAATAGGGAAAGAAATATGTCAAGGCTGTATATTGTCACCCTGTTTTTTTAACTTATATGCAGAGTACACTATGAGAAGTGCTGGGCTGGATGAAGCACAAGGTGGAATCAAGATTGCCAGGAGAAATATTAATAACCTCAGATATGCAGATGACACCACCTTTATGGCAGAAAGCAAAGAACTGAATAGCCTCTTGATGAAGATGAAAATTGGCTTAAAACTCAACATTCATAAAATGAAGATTATGGCATCTGGTCCCATCACTTCATGGCAAATAGATGGGGAAACAATGGAAACAGTGACAGACTGTATTTTGGGGGGCTCCAAAATCACTGCAGATGGTGACTGCAGCCATGAAATTAAAAGATGCTTATTCCTTGGAAGAAAAGTTATGACCAACCTAGACAGCATATTAAAAAGCAGAGTCATTACTTTGCCAACCATGGTCCATCTAGTCAAGGTTATGGTTTTTCCAGTAGTCACATATGGATGTGAGAGTTGGACTATAAGGAAAGCTGAGTGCCAAAGAATTGATGCTTTTGATCTGTGGTGTTGGAAAAGACTCTTGAAAGTTCCTTGGACTGCAAAGAGATCAAACCAGTCCATCTTAAAGGAGATCAGTCCTGAATATTCATTGGAAGGACTGATGTTGAAGCTGAAACTCTAATACTTTAGCCACCTGATGAGAAGAACTAACTCATTTGAAAGACTGCTGCTGGGAAAGATTGAAAGTGGGAGGAGAAGAGGAAGACAGAGGATGAGATGATTGGAAGGCATCACTGACTCAATGGACATGAGTTTGAGTAAGGTCCAGAAGTTGGTGATGGACAGGGAAGCCTGGTGTGCTTCAGTTTATGGGATCTCAAAGAGTCTGACACAACTGAGCTACTGAACTGAACTGATGGTACATCCAAATTTTTGAAATATGTAACTTGTGATTTCTTATTCCAAATAAATATTCACTTTCAATTTTAACTTGTATTCATCCTCTTAAATAAGGATCCTCCAAATCATGTGAGCTTTAAGTCTTAACATCCATCTATGCCCCTGCAGGAAATACCAGAACACATTTTTTAAAAAAATTAGGAAATGGCATTTGCAATGCATTCCAGTTAGGAGGTAAGCTGGTAAGTGAACTACTACAATACTTGAATGGGATTGAATAGAGATGTGTGTAAAGTTCTGTGATTCCTTCAGTGATCAGTTTAATCAGTTAGACAAAATACTCTAATTTGACTCATTGGAAAAGACTCTGATGCTGGGAGGGATTGGGGGCAGGAGGAGAAGGGGACGACAGAGGATGAGATGGCTGGATGGCATCACTGACTCAATGGACGTAACTCTGAGTGAACTCCGGGAGTTGGTGATGGACAAGGAGGCCTGATGTGCTGTGATTCATGGGGTCGCAAAGAGCTGGACACGACTGAGCGACTGAACTAAACTGAACTGAATCAAGAAGATTGGTCCTGGGTGTTCTTTGGAAGAAATGATGCTAAAGCTGAAACTCCAATACTTTGGCCACCTTATGCAAAGAGTTGACTCATTGGAAAAGACCCTGATGCTGGGAGGTATTGGGGGCAGGAGGAGAAGGGGATGACAGAGGATGAGATGGCTGGATGGCATCACCGACTCGATGGACGTGAGTGTGAGTGAACTCCAGGAGTTGGTGATGGACAGGCAGGCCTGGCATGCTGCAATTCATGGGGTCGCAGAGTCGGACACGACTGAGCAACTGAACTGAACTGAACTGATGATGTTTTGGTAGCAGAAGTTTGTGTAAGTTGATGGAATTTTTCACATCAGCTTATTAAAGCACTCAGTAAGCCACTGATTTCAATTTGCCCATGCAGACAATCTCAAACTTCCCTGGTCACTGTGTAGCTACTGAGTCCTAGCTTACAGGCTACATGCCTTTCATCTTCTCTTCCTCTGCTATCAGCACATGGTTCCCTCCCTGAGATACCCTTGTTCTGGGATAT
Source organism: Tragelaphus eurycerus (assembly GCA_935064755.1). Classification (NCBI taxonomy): domain Eukaryota; kingdom Metazoa; phylum Chordata; class Mammalia; order Artiodactyla; family Bovidae; genus Tragelaphus; species Tragelaphus eurycerus. The sequence continues at coordinate 11,988,974 of CAKXYN010000018.1, forward strand.
TGGCTACTCAGATACTCAGATGGCCTCCAGAGCATGCTGGAAGGAGACAGTCTGAAAGGATTGGCGACAAGTCTGGAAAGATGGAAGAAGATTTAGAGGGTCCTAAAAATGATCCAGGTCTTGGCTTCAAACTCTCATCTGCCTGTGGAAAGCAGGATGAATTCTGGCGATGAGGCTATACGGAAATGCTCTCAGCTTAATTAATATGATGACATTACATCACAGAGGCTTGCTTGCCTTTCCTTGGAACCGGATGGAGCATGTCTGCCTGGAAGACTTTGGCAGGCTCAGACAACTTCTGAGTCTTTCTCTTACAATCTGGTCTTGTGTTGCACTTGAACTTTTTTATTTATTTATTTTCGTACTTGGACTTTTCTATGCTTCCATAAAATGAGAACTTTCAGAACTGACTCATCACTTCCGCTTACAATACCACATCCCATTCTGGACCTCCACACATCCAAGCTTTTTATTCTCATTCTCCAGGCTTCCCGGGTTCAATCTCCAAACCACTTGTGACTTCTATTTTTCTCTATCTCCTTGATATTCTTCTGTGAAGTAAATGAGACAGAATGTCTAAAGCATAAAACATGTGATATCTGAAACATACTAGGCACTCAACAAGTGACCGTTGGCTTTCTTTTCCACCTCCTCTTCCTGGTCTAGGCATTAGAATGCCCCTCTCTCTGAGCCCCACTGTATCTGTCTCTTCATCCATTCTAGACAACGTCACTACAGGAATTCTCTACAGTCTTCCTTCTCACAAGCCTTATGTCTAATCCCCTCTAGAGGGTTGACATCCTTAGAAAGCTGTATCGAAGTCCCAACCCCCAGTACCTATGAATGTGACCTTTCTTGGAAAAAGGCTCTTTGTATATGTGAGTAGGTGAATGAAGATGAAATCCTCCTGGATTTAGAGTGAATCCTGGAGTTATTGACAGGTGTTCTTATAAGAGGAAGGGAAGACCATGTGAAGATGGAGGCAGAGACTGGATTCATGCACCTTCAAACTGAGGAAGAACAAGGATTGCCTACAGCCCCCAGAAATTAGAATAAAGGTATGAAATGGATTCTCCCTCAGAGCCTGCTGCTGCTGCTGCTGCTAAGTAGCTTCAGTCGTGTCCGACTCTGTGCGACCTCATAGATGGCAGCCCACCAGGCTCCTCCATCCATGGGATTTTCCAGGCAAGAGTACTGGAGTGGTGTGCCATTGCCTTCTCTGTCAGAGCCTGAAGGAGGAACTAACTCAACCAATACTTCAAATTCAGAGTTTAATCCAATTTAATGTGAGAGAATAAATATGCTATAGAAGCCCTAGGACAGCAATACACTCCTCTTGCCTGGCCCTTGGGTCCTTCTTGGTCTCAGTGTAGCCAGCTCTTCCAAGATTTTCTCTTATTGCTTCTGTTTATAACTCCCACTCTTCTGCATATTGACAGTCCTGAGATCATGTGGTGGATATTTGTGAATTTTGCCTTTTCTGACATAGTCCTTCTTCCTTCTCTGAAACTCTTTATGTCTTCTCTACTTGTTAACTTCTAATCATGAAATAAAAGATGTACCCTAGTCCACAGTGATTTCCGTCCAATTCTGAATTGTTATAGCACACTTTTGACATTGAATGCTGTTTGGTTCAAATGGCACATTTTTTACATTTCACATGTGTATACCCTTAAGGGCAGGATGTTTTTGCAATATAGAAAATGTTAGATAAGTGAATGAAATCAGAAAGTGCTAGTAGAGAACGCCCCTGTTATCAGCTTAATTGTCTTCTCAAAAGTCGCACATGGAAGCCCTAACCCTCAGTCCCTCAGAATGTGACTGTGTTTGGAAACAGGAACATTAAAGAGGAAAGTAAGGTTCAGTTAAGTTCAGTTCAACGCTCATTTGTGTCTGACTCTTTGCAACACATTGAACTGCAGCATGCCAGTCCTCCCTGTCCATCACCAACTCCCAGAGTCTACCCTAATTCATGTCCATTAAGTTGCTAATGCCATCCAACCATCTCATCCTCTGTTGTTCCCTTCTCCTCCTGCCCTCAATCTTTCCCAACATCAGAGTCTTTTCAAATGAGTCAGCTCTTCACATCAGGTGGCCAAAATATTGGAGTTTCAGCTTCAACATCAGTCCTTCCAATGAATATTCAGGACTGATCTCCTTTAGATGGACTGGTTGGATCTCCTTGCAGTCCAAGAGACTCTCAAGAATCTTCTCCAACACCACAGTTCAAAAGCATCAATTCTTTGGCACCCAGCTTTCCTTATAGTCCAATTCTCACATCCATACATGACTACTGAAAAAACCATAGCCTTGACTAGACAGACCTTTGTTGGCAAAGTAATGTCTCTGCTTTTTAATATGCAGTCTAGGTTGGTCATAACTTTCCTTCTAAGAAGTAAGCTGCAGTCACCATCTGCAGTGATTTTGGAGCCCCCCAAAATAAAGTCTGACACTGTTTCCACTGTATCCCCATCTATTTGCCCTGAAGTGATGGGACCGGATGCCATGATCTTCGTTTTCTAAATGTTGAGCTTTAAGCCAACTTTTTCCTCTCCTCTTTCACTTTCATCAAGAGGCTCATTAGGTCCTCTTCACTTTCTGCCATAAAGGTGGTGTCATCTGCATATCTGAGGTTATTGATATTTCTCCCGGAAATCTTGACTCCAGCTTGTGCCTCCTCCAGCCCCGTATTTCTCGTGATGTACTCTGCATAGAAGTTAAATAAGCAGGGTGACAATATACAGCCTTGACATACTCCTTTTCCTATTTGGAACCAGTCTGTTGTTCCATGTCCAGTTCTAACTGTTGCTTCCTGACCTGCATTCAGATTTCTCAAGAGGCAGGTCAGGTGCTCTGGTATTCCATCTCTTTCAGAATTTTCCACAGTTTGTTGTGACCCACACAGTTAAAAGCTTTGGCATAGTCAATCAAGCAGAAATAGATGTTTTTCTGGAACTCTCTTGCTTTTTCGATGATCCAGTGGATGTTGGCAATTTGACCTCTGGTTCCTCTGCTTTTTGTAAAACCAGCTTGAACATCAGGAAGTTCACAGTTTGCGTATTGCTGAAGCCTGCCTTGGAGAATTTTGAGTATTACTTTACTAGTGTGTGAGATGAGTGCAATTGTGCAGTAGTTTGAGCATTCTTTGGCATTGTCTTTCTTTGGGATTGGGATAAAAACTGACCTTTTCCAGTCCTGTGGCCACTGCTGAGTTTTCCATATTTGCTGGCATATTGAGTGAAGCACTTTCAGAGCATCATCTTTTAGGATTGGAAATAGCTCAACTGGAATTCCATCACCTCCACTAGCTTTGTTCATAGTGATGCTTCCTAAGGTCCACTTGACTTCACATTCCAGGATGTCTGGCTCTAGGTGAGTGATCACATCACCATGGTTATCTGGGGCGAGAAGATCTTTTTTGTACAGTTCTTCTGTGTATTCTTGCCATGTCTTCTTAATATCTTCTGCTTCTGTTGGGTCCATACCATTTCTGTCCTTTATTCAGCCCATGAAATGTTCCCTTGGTAGCTCTAATTTTCTTGAAGAGATCTCTACTCTTTCCCATTCTATTGTTTTCCTCTATTTCTTTGCACTGATCACTGAGGAAGGCTTTCTTATCTCTCCTTGCTATTCTTTGGAATTCTGCTTTCAAATGGGTATAACTTTCCTTTTCTCCTTTGCTTTTTGCTTCTCTTTTTTTCACAGCTATTTGTAAGGCCTCCTCAGAGAGCCATTTTGCTTTTTTGCATTTCTTTTTCTTGGGGATGGTCTTGATCCCTTTCTCCTGTACAATGTCACGAACCTCCATCCATAGTTCATCAGGTAATCTGTCTATCAGCTCTAGTTCCTTAAATCTATTTCTCACTTCCACTGTAGAATCATAAGGGATTTGATTTAGGTCATACCTGAATGGTCAAGTGGTTTTCCCTACTTTCTTCAATTTATGCCTGAATCTGGAAATAAAGAGTTCATGATCTGAGCCACAGTCAGCTCCTGGTCTTGTTTTTGCTGATTGTATAGAGCTTCTCCATCTTTGGCTCCAAAGAATTTAATCAATCTAATTTCAGTATTGACCCCATCTAGTGATGTCTATGTGTAGAGTCTTCTCTTGTGTTGTTGGAAGAGGGTGTTTGCTATGACCAGTGTGTTCTCTTTGCAAAACTCTATTAGCCTTTGCCCTGATTCATTCTGTACTCCAAGGCCAAATTTGCCTGTTACTCCAGGTGTTCCTTGAGTTCCTACTTTTGCATTCCAGTCCCCTATAATGAAAAGGACATATTTTGGGGGTGTTAGTTCTAGAAGGTCTTGTAGGTCTTCATAGAGCCATTCAACTTTAGCTTCTTCAGCCTTACTGGTTGGGGCATAGACTTGGATTACTGTGATATTGAATGGTTTGCCTTGGAAACGAACAGAGATCATTATGTTGTTTTTTAGATTGCATCCAAGAACTGCATTTTGGACTCTTTTGTTGACTATGATGGCTACTCCATTTCTTCTAAGGGATTCTTGCCCAGAGTAGTAGATATAATGGTCATCTGAGTTAAATTCACCCATTCCAGTCCATTTTAGTTCACTGATTTCTAGAATGTCGATGTTCACTCTTGCCATTTCCTGTTTGACCACTTCCAATTTGCCTTGATTCATGGACCTAACATTCCAGGTTCCTATGCAATATTACTCTCTACAATATTGGACCTTGCTTGTATTACCAGTCCCATCCATTACTGGGTGTTGTTTTTGCTTTGGCTTCATCCATTCATTCTTTTTGGAGTTATTTCTCCACTGATCTCCAGCAGCATATTGGGCACCTACCAACCTGAGGAGTTCATCTTTCAGTTCATCTTTCAGTGTCCTATCTTTTTGCCTTTTCATACTGTTCATGGGGTTCTCAAGGCAAGAATACTGAAGTGGTTTGCCATTCCCTTCTCTGGTGGACCACATTTTGTCAGACCTCTCCACCATGACCCATCCGTCTTGGGTGGCCCCACATAGCATGGCTTAGTTTCATTGAGTTAGACAAGCTGTGGACCGTGTGATCAGATTTGCTAGTTGTCTGTGATTGTGGTTTCAGTCTGTCTGCCCTCTGATGCCCTCTCTCAGTGCCTACCGTCTTACTTGGGTTTCTCTTACCTTATACATGGGGTATCTCTTCATGGCTGCTCCAGCAAAGTGCAGCCACTGCTCCTTACCTTGGACAGGAAAGTAAGGTTAAACAAGTTTATATGAGTCGGCTCTAATCCAATTGACCGATGTCCTTTAATAAGGGGAAATTTGGATACAGGGCGACACCAGGGGTGCAAGTGTACAGATGGACCTCTTCATGAAGCGGCACTGAGAGGACAGCCATCTGCAAGTCCAGGAGAGAGGCCTGGAATAGCCCTTCTCTCCTGGCCCTCAGGGGGAAGCAACCCTGCAAGCACCTTGGTCTTCTAGCCTCCAGAAATGTGAGCAAATAAAATTCTGTTGTTTACGCCACCTAGTTTGTGGTATTTTGTTATAGTAATCATAGCACACTACTACAACAAGTAAAAGAATTAAAAGTTGAAAAAAGAAAAAAGAATTCCTGCAAAGGGGAGAGAAAAGATGAAGATATTTTCTACCTGATTGGACAATGTTCTTTTCTCAAGTAGCAATCCTAAAATGGTAGACTATCTGACAGAGCCATTTATAAAGCCTAGCAACTCCTGGGTTTGTTATGAAAAGCAACATCACTTAATATGAAATTCAAAGAGCTCTGAGAAAGGAACTGGGACCTGGCCTTCACCACTCTTCACCTTCTTCTAGAATGATGGTATCGCTTAACCTGTAGTCCGGAAGTTACCTGATAGTCTCGTGAATTAATTGCTAGTCTAAAATTATTTTATGAGTTTACATTTAAGGGTTTTCTGGGCTTATCTATAAATGTATACAGATCAGTGGATCCACTGTTGAGTTGGCTGGTGGGAATCAGGACAATAATAGTTATTTAACTTGTTTTTATATATGCATTTTTTTTTTTTGCCAAGATCCTATCAGTGTGTGCTTTATTCCTTCCTCATTCCTTCTGCCATCCTACAACCTCCATTCAGCTTTCCTAGTGGCTCAGATGGTAAAGAGTCCTCCTGCAATTCAGGAGACCTGAGTTCGATCTCTGGGTCATGAAGATCCCCTGGAGAAGGGAATGGCAACCCATTCCAGTATTCTTGCCTGGAGAATTCCGTGGACAGAGGAGCCTGATGGGCTAGAGTCAGACACGACTGAGTGACTAACATTTGAGCCTCCCTTTCTTAAAGGAAAAGTAATGCATAAGAACTTATTCCATATTATTCAAATTAAATTTAGAATCTTGATCTCCCTTCTGGGATGTAATTTTTAGAAGCCCTGACAGAATATAGTAAGTCCAGAGGGAGTCATCCAAAACTGTGAGGACTCTAAATGCTGAGGCACCTGAGGATGATTGAACATATACTGAGGATTTTTATATATATATATATATATATATATATATATATATATATATATATACATACACTCCACACACACACACACACACACTGGGTGGATATATTCTGAGGACTTGCTATTGGATGCAGGTATCAATGTGTTCTTCATGGTTCTTGAGGGTAAGGGCTGGGCTAATAGGTGGACCTTTCAGGATGCTGATTTCATTTCAACACAAAAGCTTCCATTACATGGTCTAAACTCCTAAGGATCAGAAGTAATGAGGTGTAGAAACCCATTGAGTGTTGCTGTATTTTAGTGGTTAACGGGGTCTCGAGTTGTGGCTTTTCCTCTCGTTACTTGTGTGTCCTCGTCTAGGTACTTAAATTATTATTTTAAATAGTCCCATCAAAATGAAATGAATGATTGTATCTATCTCATTTTGAATATTAGGTGAAATAATGTATGTAAAGTGCTGAGAAAACTGGGGTTAACAAAGGTGGTTTAACATACTAAGTCACATAGTTCATCCAGGCCTGTGCCTGATTTTGAACTCTAGACTCTGATTTAATCATGCCATGTTGTTTCCAAGTTTCCTCCCCACAAATAAAAGGGTAAAGAAGATATAAATGGGAGAGCTGAGGAGTCTATTGAAAGGGAAAGGAGTTGGCCCCTTTCCATAGCCAACTATGGTCCTTGTTAGGCCAGTGTTGAGGCAATGATCTTATCTATGAATCTGTTTAAATACCCAATTAAGCTTTCTTTTCTCCCTCTCTTGCTCTGAGTTCTCATCCCTCTGCTTCCTCCTTTTACCGCCCTTTAGCCCTCAGTGCGCTAAGCAGGCAGACACTAATCCCAACAGGAATGACTCCGATGAAGCTGTTTCATATCCATTGTTTACCTCTTCTATCACGTACATATATAGATGGTTGTTTTTGAAAACTTGGCTTTGACTGGTCTCATTACAACATTAAAAAAAATATTAAACCTAATTCTTTTTTATCATTAAATATGAAAACTAAGAAGCAAACTGAGAGGAGTAAAAGACCAAGTAAGGTCTTTTATGATCTGAAGCAGGTCATACTCAAGAAGTCCTCTGGGAATAATTTATAACCATTACCCCACTGGGAATCTCTCTGAGATAGTCCATTCGAAGGTGAGTGTACCTTGAACTTTGTCAAAATGTACTGAGCACCTATTAAGCCTAGTGATCTTGATAATAAGTATGATAATAAGTTCTCTGGTTGATGGACTCATGTCTGGGATGGACTAGAAAGAATATGAACTATTTAATTGGGTTGCCCTGATAGCTCAGATGGTAAAGAATCTGCCTACAGTGCAGGAGACCTAGGTTGGATCCCTGGGTTGGGAAGATCCTGTCGAGAAGGGAGTGGCAAGCCATCCAATATTCTTGCCTCAAAAATTCCACAGACAGAGAAGCCTGGCAGGCTACAGTCAATGGGATCGCAGAGCTGGACACGACTGAGCGACTAATACTTTAGTTACTTTAATTGGGAATGCTTATCATCACTAATGAACAACAAGAAAGAGTTTGAAAAGTTCTTCAAGATATTTACTTGAAAACATCACCAAATACTTCAGAAAACTACAGTATTTGAGGTAAAGCTACTATGTACTGAGAATGACTTTATTGTGCTTTGCATGAATTATATTATTTGGTCCTCACAACATGTTGACAAGGTTGATATTATTATCCCCATTTTACCGATTGGAAAACTAGGTGTAGGGACTTCCCTAGTGGCCCAGTGGCTAAGACTCTGAGCTCCCAATGCAAGAGGCCAGGGTTCAATCCCTGGTGAGGGAACTAGATCCCCCAAGGTGCAGCTAAAGATCCCGCATGCCACAAGGAAGATTGAAGATTCCACATGCTGCAACTCTGACCTGGCACAGCCAAATACACACACACACACACACACACACACACACACACACACACACACACACATAAAGAAAACTAGGCGCGGAGAGGTTCAGTAACATTCCCAAGATCACACAGCACTATATATATCTAAAATCTATGTCATGTATACTTTCTTTAAAGTCATATTTTCCTCCACCCAAATTATGAAAAACCGTAAATGAAATTGAAGAAATAGCCTTCATGATATATTTTCTCTTCTCATGACAGATGAATTTACTTTTATTCTTCTTGTCCAAACTGTAAACTATCATTCTGGGCTTGCCAAACAAAGAAAGTCACTAACCATCTAACTCTGTAAGGGTTACGTCATTAGCCCTGCTGTCACTGACCTTTATACACCCTGAAAGTTCAGGGTGGAGATCAGGAATGAAGCACTCTGTGCTCTGAGAAAACTGGCAGCATTGGCCTTCCAATGGATATGTTTAGGAAAAATTTTTAAAGAACATGGATTGTTGTATCTTTCCATTCTTAGAAAAGCTCTAAAACCATTAACCAAGATAAAAGCACTAAAGCCATTAATCAAGATATCTGTTCCTTGTGTCTAGTAGTAATCTTATACCAAGACGGACCAAGCATATGTCACCAAGATCACCTGTGTGCCGACCTTCCCACTTACTTCAGCAGCTCCTCAGAACTCTCTGAGAGCCTGTCTCCCAGACTATAGTCCTTAACAAATTCCCAGTTTTGTAAAATGGAAAAAGTAAAATGGAAACTCAGAGCTCTCACATTGTGTTTTTACTTCAGTCAATAGACACTATTCATATTATACAGATAGCTCAGCTTTTTCAGTAAAATTAGAAGAAACTCCAATTTTCAAATAGGTGTATGTACATTAAGAAAAAAACTACCATGTGATTTTTATATATGAATGCTAAATCCTAAACATTAGTTATTACTTCTGAACTTGAGTGCTTAGAATGTTTAAAATGCAATATATTCATGTGGGTTTTTCAAGGCTTTTGGAGCATGTATGAGATATGTTTGTGCATGTCTAAATTTATACACATATATTTAAGTTATATGAGTGCTGAGCACAGTGTCTACAAGGTAGGATATTCACATGTTTCATTTTGGGGGGACAACTTAACCCTCACAATGATTAACTGTGCATAAAATCTAAATAGCATATATAGCGTATTGTATAGGTCTGACTACTCTTTCAGAATAGCAGTTCTTTGCTTTTACAGTATTGGGAAGAGAAAAGAATTAGTAAAGAAATATTAGCATTCCTCAAGCTCCTCTTCTTGAAAACATATTCCATAAAATCACTTGAACAGGCTGGAATACCCTTCTATGCCCCCACCCCACCATCCTCTCAATGCAGTGGGAAAGTCGGTGGGTAATTGGGTCCAGATTGGAGATGTTTAAATATTCATGAGGCTGGCAGGGGACTGGGAGGGGGGTGACTATCTAGAATGGGGGTGGGGGCTGGGGGAAGTGATTAGTCATTGAAAGCTAGTGAACAATTCTGAGAAAGAGATCCAGAGACAGGGAAGAAAAAGAGAGATAGGCAGAGACGGGGTGGGGAGATGAGAAAAGAGAAAGAGAGGCAAGAGAGTGAGAGCCAGAGAGGGAGAGCGAGCATGTGCGGTGAGCAATAGCTGTGGACCTTACAGTTGCTGCTAACTGCCCTGGTGTGTGTGAGGGAGAGAGAGAGGGAGGGAGGGAGGGAGAGAGCGCGCCAGCGCGAGAGAGAGAGCGAGTGAGCAAGCGAGCAGAAAAGAGGTGGAGAGGGGGGATAAGAAAGAGAGAGGAGGAAAGGAGAGAAGGCAGGAAGAAGGCAAGGGACGATACAACCATGCTGTGCTGTATGCGAAGAACCAAACAGGTAGACCTAAAGATTTTTACTTCTTCTTCTTGTGAAATTACCAGTGTGCAATATTTCCCTGTGAAGGTAGAAAAAATATTTTAACCGCTTCTGCTCTGGCCCTGGTGCTCCCGTTTCCTTAGCATATGGCAACTGATGCTTGCATCCCAGCTTTTATTCTGTTCTTTCATGGTCTGGTTTTGGAATGCTGCTACTAATTAGGAGGAGGTTAGGAAAAAAAATACGCCTGTTTGGCTAGAAAAAAGGTTGGTGTTTTTTTTTTTTTTTTAGGTGTCTGGTTTTGCCGGTGTGGATATGAAGAGAGGTGTGGGGGAGAAAATGTGGGCTCTACCTACAAGATGGGGAGGCAATCCTTTATATTATTCGCAAAAAAACCGGAAGGTTGAAAGAATCATATTCAGTAATGAGTATTGCTTGTTCTATCGTACAATTTTCTCACATGTGCTGCGGAAGAAGCCCTATTTCCCACATGCATGAGCTTCACATTGGCGCAGGTGTTAATGGGAAAACATGTGAAGGTTGAATTTATTTATTTTTCAATGAATGAATGAAACTGTAATGTGGGAGATTTTTAAAAGAGAATCCAGAGACTGCCGGGGCTGGGAAAGAAATTGGCCATGTAGAAGGGGAAAATTCAGTCGATTGTGCACCAGCTGGTCCGAGGAGAGGGTGGATGGACCACGCCCCTAGGAGCTTTGAGCACAGACGGGATGGGAAAGACGAGCGGAGAATTACCTGTTGGAAATCAGGTCTCTTCTCCCCTTCTTTTGCATCTTTCCTGTAATTGTAGTGACCAAATACGGACTAACATTCCGGATTATAAGCATGGTGACTCATTTTCATCAGGAAAAGGGACACATAGAAGATTAGCAAGAAGCAGAGTCCCCTCCCTCTCTCCCACACTGCTCCCACTGCTCAGGTTTTCCTTTCATTTTCAAATTGCTTACTTATTTCGTGAAAGACATTTTAGAAACTTGATTGGGGTAAGGGTGGGGAGAAATGATTAGGACGGTATTCCGCAGCAACCGACAGTGCCGCGGCATCCTCCAAAAGATGCTTTCCAACATTGATGGGAACACCTCTGAGGGATTTTGGCGAAGGTTAAGGAGGAAAATGGATGTGGGATTTGGGTGAGTGTGTGCTTGTACGTGTGTGTGCGTCTTCCTGGGAGGGGAAGATGTCTTGGGCAAAAAAATCCTTTGCACATTGACTGCCTTATGGGTGGGGTGCAAGATACAGGATTTGGGCATTATTTCTGTGCAGGTATTGGATGGGGGGGGGGGCTGGCAATTTGTAATATACCTGGCGAATCCGAAGAGAGTGGAGGGGTGGGGAAGAACCTGGCTGCCAGCTTTGCACTTTTAGCCAGCGCCCTGGAAGGGGGGCGCGGGGGTGCGGGGAGGGGCGAGGTAGTGAGGATGAAGGAGAAGGAAGAGGAAGGGGAAGGGAGACTGAAGCAGAATCTCAGAGCAGTGGGTGGAGAGGGTGGAGAGGCCGGGGGCAAAACTAAATAAATAACTAGGTAGATAGATATTAATAGATAGATGGTAGATAAAGTAGCAGGCACCTGTGGTTTTGCGTGTGGTTTGTGTAAGGATGTTTGGGGAAGGCGAAGAGTCTTATATGTGGCACTTCGCTAAACTGCTCTAGAATTCCAGAGACTGACGCTTCCGTTCGCTCATTTTTCAAACCTGCACGTTTCCTCTCCTTATCTTCCTTCATTCTAATACATAAATGCAGTAGATACAGGTGGCTGGGCTAAGCACACTGTCAAGAAAATGTTCTGAAGTTGCCTTCCTGATGAGCTGCAGAAATAAAATTTAGGAAGGCAGAGCCTTAAGGAAACCAATGCTAGTCATTTAAAAAAAGCTTTAATTTGGAGAAAGAAAAAATATGTTGGTTTACAACTTTTTGTCACCTTATGTATACACATACATGTGTATATACACATGCCCCCTCTGACAAAGGAAACCAAGCATGATATTTTGAAAGGGAATTGAGGCTAAAGAAATTCCTTTCCCCAAAGGGGACAGCTGCCTTCATCTGGGTCCTCTCACTGACAGCCCCAAGCATTCACTAGGATGTGTGCAAAGTGATGAAGCTGAAGTAGTGTGTTTCGGGAGTTGTAGGAATTCATATGTGAATGCGTACAGTATCCGCATACTTCACATAGGACAGTCATGCATGTACCCTGTATGGTTTCCATATGCCAGCATGTGTTTTAGCATAATTCATATTCAAGAGAGAAAATTGAAAGGCATAGAAATAGTCCTCTTTTGCCCCTACATTTTATACATGTGCACTTCTGTGTGAAATGGTCCTGTCCCCTACTGACCATTGCTGTGTATCACTCACATAAGTCAGTATTTAGGATGCCACTAAATCAGATGGGAGGAAATGGTGTATTCAGGGTGTGGGCTCACACTGCACTGACTGGCATTTCTATAGCTTGAGTAGTTAGTCTCACACAGGTTTTGTGCTTGAGGGTGAAATGATCCTATATCATTTATGACAGACTCTGATTGTGTTTACCTTTCTTCTGCCATCTATTTACCATCCTAGTGCTTAACAGGGAATAAAACAAGGGCAAAATCCTGCAAAGGTCTAAACTCTGCCACACCCATGAAATCCAGCAGAAACGTGGGAGGGGGCTGGGGGCTGCACTTCCTTCCTCTTCCACTTGAGCTGCATAAAGAAGCAGTCCTGGATTTCCGAGTTGTAATACATTGCCTATGGCTGCGAAGAAAGCATAAATGATCTTTATTAGCCTCTAATTACCACTATAGATTATTATAGCAGGAAGAAGAGAATGAGAGTGGGGTGGAGAGAAGTAGATGATAAAGGAGTGGTTAAAAGAGAAATAAAATAAAAGGATCCCTGAGATTTTATTGGCTTATGATTTTCAAATGTCTTGGGGCTAACTTTAAATAGCTTAATTACCATGCATTCTGCAGATGATGAAAAACTTGCAAGATGTGATCTGTGTCCACAAAGCAATAGAACTGCGAGGTGTTTCTTTTGTTGAAAAATAAAGACTTTAATTTGTAACTGAAGTATAAAGAATACCAATGCAAGCAAGAAGCCTTCTAGCCCCCACCCCTCAACACCACCAACATCTGCATTTTTCTGCATATGACAGATAATTCTTAGTGTGATCTGTGGTTCAGAATTCCAACCTGGCTGTGTCTTTCCCTTGCAATACTTGAAAGGTGTGGAAGGATGCTGCCTGGCTGCTTGGTGCAGACGATTCCTTCTAGTGATAAATTGAATTCCTCCTAAATTTCACCGAGCCACACCCAGTGTCACCAGGGACTAAGAGGATTAATTAAATGGAGGCATTCTACTTAATATAGTTGAAACTGTTCAGTTTTTATTTTTTAATGGTGATTTCTACCACACATTTCCAAATTTAAACAGAAGAAGAAATCATTTAAAGGGCATTTTTTTCTACCAAATTGTCTAGACTTGCAGAGAATCTTAGAGAATTAATGGTGAATCTAGAAATGTATTAATAGCTGGTGAATCTATAATTCCTTCTAGCCCATGTCAGGGTGCAGATACAATGATCCCTGCTCTCTCATGCTGATAGTCTATAACCCTGGTACCCTCTTTCTCCACCCATATTGAGGCAATTGGGTTAAGAAAATGTAGGGTTAATTTTCTCTCTTGCTGAGCTGGCATAACTACACAAACCTTTCATGTTTTATGCTAAAGGGCAGCACTCCTGTTCACTGAGAAGGAGAGTGGCTCCGGGTCTCCTTTTCCTCCGTCAAAGTGAAATTGTCGGTGTTAAGCCTGGGGCTGCTTAATCTACATACTTCGGTTTTACCTGGCACCAGAAGGAAAAGGGTGGGGTGTCCTTGCATTAGTGGCAGGCAGATATATTAACCAAATGTTCTCCTTGTTTATACTGATAAAGTAAGAAAAGTCTAGAACTTCCTCTAATATTAAAGAGACATTTCAAAGGGTGCACATACTTAAGTCATCTCAAGAGAAGATACAATATTTAAATAATTACTTCCCTATTAGCTGTTATAGAGGCATTCAGGCAACCCAGTGTGTCTGTTGCCAATCACAGAAGTGATTGTGGGCAGGAATTATCCTTTCTGAATTTCTGAAGTATGGTCTGGTTGCCCCTGCATCACTGTACTGATTTTCAGAACATTCTCTTTAGTGTTGGGAAGAGCACTGTGCTGAGAGTCCTCAGTTTATACCACTTACTGATTCTGTGGTCTCGAATGAATCATATAATCTTTGGCTTCAATTTCTTCCTGTAGGATGGAGACTAAAAACCAAAAAATGAGAACAAACCAAAAGTCCTTCCATGCTTACTTTGAAAGTTTCTGTGAGGATCAAACAAAATTGATATGAAAACAAAGATCGATACAAATAAAATAAACTTTTCTCCCTGAGGTTTGCAACATGAGGCTTGGCTTAGAAACTGCCTACCTTTCAGGACTGTCAAGTGTCTGCTACACTTCCGTTTCCTGTTGAAGTAGTTCCTTCTGTTCATCCTCGATTCCTCCTCTTCATCCCTCCCCATTCACTATCCCATTTTTTAATAGAGGACTTCTGTTCCCATAATTCCACTAAAACGTGTTCTGAAAGACATACCATATCCAGTGACTGTCTTTTAGTTTGCATCTCATTTGCTATCTCTTTGGTGTTTTACATTGTTGTCCATGCCTCTTCCTGAAACCATCTCCAGATTTGGCCCTATCATATCCTTTCTCTTTCTCCTCCCTCTCAGATAGGTCCTTTTCTGTTCTTTGCTGGCTTTTTTCATTCTCTCCCTCCCCAAATATCAATTGTATGCTAATTATTTATCTTGATCTCTTTCTCTTATTCTACAGACTAAATTCTAGGTGGTCTCACTCACCTCCAGAGTTGTAAACACCTGTGTGATTTACACATCTGTAAACTAGATCTCTCTCCTGAGCTCTGACCCATAGACATCTCTGTCAATATTTCAGAGATGCCCGCCCATGCCTATGATGAATAAAGGCAAACTCAGTGTCTCCCATTTTGTACCACTTAGTCTTCCTCCAAATTCCCACCCTTATTGCTGTAACACCATCTATCCAGCTTCCAAACTCTAGAAAAATGGTATTGATTCTAAAACAATGATTTTCTTTCCGTCCCCAAATCTAGTTGTGAAATTCTTAGATCCTCATTAAAAAGATTTTGAATTCATCCTCTGCTTTTTCACTTGAACCACAAATAACCTAGTTCTGACTCTCATTACCTCCTATCTGGACAAAGACAATAACTTCTTATCTGGACTCCCTACCTCCTCCATCTTGCTCTCCTTCCATTCTTGCAAATAACACTGCTCTTATCTTTACCTAACACAAATCCGATCAGATTATTTCCTTCCTGACAATCTTCTAATGGTTCTGTATTAATGGTAAGCTAAATACAAACTCTTCAGCGCTGATGGAATGATCTAGTCTTGACTATCTTTCCAGTACTGTCTTCAAATACCTCTTCTCTCAACTGATGATGCCGCATCAATATTGCAGGCCTTGGTGTCTTTGCTCTATGCCTAGAAAATTTCCATTCCTTCTGCAAAAGTTAGCTTTTTTAAGCCATTCTTGTTTTTTTTTTTCTTCTACCTTCTTTGTGACCATGCTATAGTCTGTATAATCACTATTATACCCCTTGTTACACTATATAGCATTGGTTTTTTTCCACATACTGGTGTCCATACTGTGAGCTGCTTAAGGGAAATGGTGAAACCTTGATCATTTTTCTATCTCCAGTGCCTACCACAATGCTTGGCACATAATGTAATGGATTTTAACTGTGGATAATCTGTTTGTTAAATGAATACAGAACTAGTTTTATAGTCTTTCCATGAGTTGTGGTGTATATAAATGGATGGAACCTCTACTAGATTTTTTAAAGATCTATTGGCACCAAATTTTGAAGTGGAACTAAACATTATTGATTCCTGTTAATAATCAACAGACATGAAAACCATTGCTTTTTAATGAAAGCAGATACAGAATGCAAAATGAGCCCATGTAGACTATGTTTCTCCCAACTATCATAACTGGTACCATCGGCAAACCGCGCTTTGATGTCTCCTCCCCACCACTCAACATACTGGCCCCACCCTCTGAGGTTAGCAGAGTCCCAGGTTATGCACACACTTCTCATTATCTTGGATCTTCTCCGGCCCTTCCTTTTGGGCCCCAGTTGCTTACCCATGTTGCTTTGCTCCACAACTATTCCAAATATACCATGACTCAATCCCTCACTACCCTTCGTTATTTCATTGATCACACAAACTTAAAAAAAAAGTGTGTACTTTGGCCTATGCTCAGAGGCCCACATCCAAGAATTAATTTTAGTTTCATTTGGGTTTGTTTTCTTCCCACTGAACTAGCCACATAATAATATTCCACAAAGAGAAATCTTGCATGAAGGTAAAGGGAGATTGAATGGTAAGTAGGCCCTCAAATGTCCGTTGAATGAATGAGAATCAGATAAAGTTTATCTTTCTTAGCTTGGAATAGGGTAAAAGAATTTGGATTCTGGGGCAGGCCTATGGTGGCCAGGATGAGGCACACTGTGAATACAGCTTTACCTGAAAATACTCTTTGCCAGACCCTCAGTAGTGGATTTTTCCTGACTTAATTAGCATGGCCTTGAGAACAGTAAAACCAGATGATCTATCAGTGAAGTTGAATAGTGCTCCAATCTCCACACTCTCTTGCTCATGGCTCTCGATGTTTTTCTTTAACCTTTCCTTTTTTTCTCTCCTCCCCTCATATTCAAGTGGAGTTTTTCTAGTTAAGTAATGCCAGCTCACATTTAGTGGACAAGGCCAAAATATAAGAGTTTTAAGAAAAAACATGTCCCTTCCAACTTTCCAAATAGGTGTTTTAGACAACACAGGTACATTAAGCTATATCTGGCACATAGTAGCTTATCAATAAAAAAATATTTATCGAAGGAATAAAAGTAGGGAGGGGAGAGATCCTCATGATGGGCCATGAGGGGGTATGTTATGGTACAGAAGACCATAGCCTATGTACCTACTGAGAATTGGCTATGTGTATATGCACACTTAGTTCTACTGATCCTCCTCTCAAGGTGTGTATGTGTCTGTGCTTAATCACCGAGTCATCTGACTCTTTGCAACCCTTTGGATGGTAGCCCATCAGGTTACTCTCCATGGGATTTTTCAGTCAAGAATACTGGAGTGGGTTGCCATTTTCTTCCTCCAGGGAGCTTCCTGATCCAAGGATTGAACCTGCGTTTCCTGTGTCTCCTGCATTGGTAGGCAAATTCTTTATCAGCTTAGCCATCAGGGAAGCCCTGCCCTCAAGGTGGTGGTGATCAAAGTTACAATTCTGTCACCATCCTGCTGAGAATAGAGTGACACCCTTGCAGTGAGTTTAGATTGTACAGTGGGAGCATGACCCTCTAGATTCTCTCTCCTTAGTTATTTACAGATCTTATTTTCTTAGATGTTGTGTGTTTAATGTCCTGTTTCATGTCTTTGTAGTGGAATAAACCCTACCCTGGGTTCTAGACCTGGCTCTGCCAATTGCTTGTCCTGTGACCTTGGGTAAGTAACATCATCCTTCTGAGCCTCAGCTTATCCATCTATATAAGTGGGCACGTAAAAAGAATACTCCAAATCCATACCTGCGTTTTCGACTAAGTTGGTGTGAGGCTCAAATAAAGTCATAAAAATAAAAGTGTTTTGTAAACAATGTGTTTTCAAGTGCAAAGTATTATTAATTGAGGAATTCCATATATTGAAACCTAAAGTACTCATGGTTCTATGTAAAGGAGTACTCTTGCTCTCTATAGAATATACATAAATTTTCAGTTTTCATTCCTCCTCTCCTGTTCTCTAAAGAGTAAGGATACCATGCTAATGGGTGGGAGCATGTGCTTGCATGCTAAGTCACGTCAGTTATGTCCAACTCTTTGGGACCCTATGGACTGTAGTCCTCCAGGCTCCTCTGTCCATGGGATTCTGCAGGCAAAAATACTGGAATGGGTTGCCATGATCTTCTCCAGGGGAATCTTCCCAACCCAGGGATCGAACCCACGTGTCTTATGTCTCCTGCATTGGAAGGTCGATTCTTTACCATTGGCGCCACCTGGAAAGCCCTGGGGTGGGTGGGAACATAGCATATTTCTATCATTTCCTTTGAAAACTTCCGTGAGAGAAGTTAAATAAGCAGATGTTCAAATTGTCATGCAACACCAAGGATCGGTTCAAAGACATTTTTCTTTTTATCCTCTATTTTTCTTTTTATCTTTTTCTGTTTTAATCTGTTCTTCACATTTAGATTTCTCGTCTCCATTTGCTAAACTGGCTGCTTCTCCCCATCCTCGTCCCCACCCCCACATCACTTCCAAACTGTGTTCTCAGCAGTAAGATTACCAGGCATGCTGTGCTCACATCAATCACTGGAGGGCCCAGTCAAGCAGAAGAGTGGAGAGGAAATGTGGGCCTGATTGGGAGACTAAAAATGAGGATGGAGCCTGGTTGGGGACAGTACTGTGGAAAGGTAATCACCTAAGTACAGTCTTCAAACAACCTCAGGGTGCCTCAGCATCAGGAATTAACCTTGATCAGAAGTGATGCACAACCCTTGAACCTTTGCCAACTCATCTCTAACACCATAAATAATCCAAACTCTCAGGACCTCTACAAAGAATCTTTCAGTTCTCCTATGTTCCTTGGTTAATTGGGAAAAGTTACCTACTTAATAATACAAAATTCATCCAATTCTGATACAAGCAATAAACTTTTACAACCCGAAGGATCTGATTTCTTAATGTATGGCTAATATTTAAAAAATATTTTTAAGTATAACAACTGGATCAAGTTTCTCCAAGAGATTTGTTTATCCTAGAAGCCAAAAGTTTAAGCCGAAAGTTTAGAAAAATTAATATCATGGATATTTTGAAAAATATTTTCATAAAGGGAGCTTATTTAGAGTTTAGAAAGATATATTAATTAGAAATTTTGGGAAAAGCAGGACTTCCCTTGTGGATCAGACAGTAAAGAATCTGCCTGCAATGTGGGAGACCTGGGTTTGATCTGTGGGTCGGGAAGATCCCCTGGAGAAGGAAATGACAACCCACTCCAGTAATCTTGCTGGGACAATCCCCATGGACAGAGAAGCCTGGCAAGCTACAGTCCATGGAGTTGCAAAGAGTTGGACATGACTGAGCGGCTAAGCACAGAGGGAAGCAATTTTTTTTTTTTTTTTAATTTGGAGTATATTTATAGTTGGTTAATGATCACCTTTAATCTTTCACTCTATCTTCCTTTCTCTGTCCTCTCTCTGTCTCTGTGTATATGTGCGTGAGTGTGTATGTGTTTTTCTCTCTCTCCCTGTCTCTATCCACACACTCACACGTATGTACTTGTGTTATTTATATGTCCTTTGATTGGGTATAAGTAACAGACACCACCTTTGGTGGTCTAGAAAAGGTTTTGAAAGGAAAGTAGATATCACAATTAAGAAAGCTGAAAAGCCAAGCTTATGGGAACCAAAGTAGATCTGGAAACTTCAACATAAGGAATTCACAGACTTTCTTTCTGGAGCCCTGCATTTAAAAGAATCGGATACTAATAACCCCGGCTTCTCTGCCTTTCAATTAAAAATTTTAGCTGACAGATAGAAATATATCTTTGTACATGCACATATACAAAGAGCAATAAAAAGGAGATAGAGAATGTGAGAGAAAGAATGAGACTGAATAAACCTGATCGGTCCTTCTCAGCTCAGCCAGTTATCAGTAGACCATTCATCTCTGACTAGAGAAAGAGCTAGATCATGTGTTTTAAACAATTTCTGGAGACTCATACCTGTGGATCTAGGGAGAGACTAAATTGGCTGAGAAAGAGTCTCCTGTATATATACCTGTATGTCCATAACAGGAATGGAGAAAGCAATGGCACCCCACTCCAGTACTCTTGCCTGGGAAATCCCACGGACAGAGGAGCCTGGTGGGCTACAGTCCATGGGGCCGCTAAAAGTTGGACACGACTGAGCGACTTCACTTTCACTTTTCACTTTCACGCATTGGAGAAGGAAATGGCAACCCACTCCAGTATTCTTGCCTGGAGAATCCCAGGGACGGGGGAGCCTGATGGACTTCTGTCTATGGGGTCGCACAGAGTCGGACACGACTGATGCGACTTAGCAGCAGCAGCCATAATAGGAAAGCTCAGCCAATTAGGAGTGATTTACCTCAAAAGTGGTAGATCACTATTTTTCCTTTGGCTGTTTTAATTTTGCCTATATTATATTCTTATTATTGGTAGCGTTGTCATCACTGATGACTCTGAAAGGAAGCAATAACCACACAGCTAACTGATCTCAAGAGCACTCATGCCTAACAGAGAAAGGTTAGGGCACATCTCCATACCTAGAGTTGACAAGCACTAGGCCTTCACTCTTTTCCAGGAGTTAAACTCTGACAGGTACCCCCTGACTAAAAGGAATATCAGCTACCATATATTCTTGCTAATTTGGCATGGTGGAACTTTGATCTATGTTTTCCGTTGGGTTTATGGGAGTCATTTCTGTGAAAGGATTGGGCAATAATGAGTATAAAACATCTCCCTTGAATTTATATCAAAGAAATGCTACTCCTTGATATTAGTCATTTCATTTTGAATGTCCTTGAATTAATTCCAGCTGTAATCATCATATTTATCTATTTTTAGCAAATTGACACTTTCTAAAATATTGAGCTGTTGTCTCCATATGCACCAGTTTGCTCTAAATGGAGAATTTTGGTAATTAGCTTTCATCTATTTGTAATCTCAGTTTCAATAACTATTCAGAATGTTATTTTTAAATGAAAACTTGAAAGACCCTAATGTCTTCCCATTAATGACCATATGTAAGAGCTAGATGAGGCAGAGAAAAAATAAATGAAATGATCTCCAAAGGTTAAGCAAACTCAGGAATTGGCTGCTTTTCTAAATGGTTTCAGAACCTCTTAGTCAGCACAACCAGCCTAGGAACTAGCTTAAACTAGGAGCTGTTAACATGCAAATCCTCTTCCTTCTCCTACTTTGCTTTTTGTTCAGAAACCAATTTACCAGTTTGGAGTATAAACTGAAAAGTAAAAGCTCTTCTTAATCACCAAACTAGATCCTCAACAGCTATTTCAAGAGAGGCATTCCATAGTTCTATTCAAGCTTCAGTACAGGTGATTGTCTCTGATATGTACCTGCCTTCCCCCCCAAAAAAAAATTAAGGCAGGATCTCTTTAAAGAGAAATTATTAGTTCCTAAATAATTAACTTGCAATTAGATTTCTAGATACATTTTGTATTGAGGGCAACCCATTTTGGCTATCCAGACTCCTACAGAGTTCTAGTGGGGGATGGTAAAAAGTATTGAGTATTTTTACCAGGGGCTTCCCTGGTAGCTCAGTGGTATAGAATCTGCTTGCAATACAGGAGATCTGAGTTCAATCCCTGGGTTGGGTAGATCCCCAGGAAGAGGAAATGGCAATCCACTCCAATATTCTTGCCTGGGAAATCCCATGGACAGAGGATCCTGGCAGTCTGTGTTCCACGGTGTCGCAAAAGAGTGAGACAAGACATAGCGACTAAACAACAGCAATGTTTAGGGTGAACATTGCATTTCAAAGCTGATTTTCTTGATATCTTTATTTGTGAGATGTAAAGGAATAGTGAGACTTTGTAATTATCTGTTGTAAACATCCTGCATTTCATCTTCAGCTAGGCATTTGGGCCATTTATCTTCCACAGCTTTATTGGATTAATATTTCTAAAAACTTCTAAGATTTTCAAAAGGAAGGAGAGAATATTATCTCATTTAAAAAATACTGGCTATTTCTTTAGACAAATCCGATTGGGGGGGGGTGAGTTATTCAAATGTTTTTTTCTTAAGAATAAGCACCATTTGCAATCTTCCCTTAATGATTGCATCTCAAGGACTTATTTACTTCAAAGAAAGAGAAAGTGATTCTGTTTTCTCTGTCATCCTGGAAAGCTATTCTGGAGAAATCAGGTTGGTATTTAGGATTCATTTGAATAAATCATTCTTGCTAATTTAAAACCTGTGCTCCTCATGACTTTGATTGCCTTTGATTGAGAACACAGAGTGATACCTTTTGATCACTCAGTCAGAGTTGTGCTTCGTACTGATGGACAGCTAACTGGAGAGCTGTACAGAAAACAGCAACAAGATCTAGTTTGTCGCATAGTTTCTTCCACCTTAGACTTCATACCTTACCCCTTTGGAGCAAAACCAGGATAGGAGAGGAAATGAAGAGGACTCTTATTGGAAAGGGAAGAGGAGTTACAAAATAGAATTACTGTTTGGAATTGGGCCATTGCCCTCTAGTGAAAACTGTCAAGGGAACATTAAAGGCCACAGATGGCTCAGACTTCACTTCTGAACATCATCTGGAAGATACAGTGAATCCAAGAATAAAAGTATTTAGGAAAGAATCCAAGAAGTTTGGACACTAGTATACTAAGTATATTTGAGCAAAAAATTCAGTTTCTATCCTCACTTAAGTGAAAAGAAACTTAATTCTTAGCTTAAAAAAAAGACTATATCTTTCCTGTGAAGTGAACATGAAGTCGCTCACAGTCGTGTCCGACTCTTTGCGACCCCATGGACTGTAGCCTACCAGGCTCCTCTGTCCATGGGATTTTCCAGGCAATAGTACTGGAGTGAATTGCCATTTCCTTCTCCAAGGGATCTTCCCAACCCAGGGATCGAACCTGGGTCTCCCGCATCATAGACAGATGCTTTACCGTCTGAGCCACATGTTCTCATTGTAGTGTCACTAGAAACTGATTGAATCATATATATATACAAAGTGAAGTTTGTTTTACTAAATATGTCTTATCAAAATTGTTATTTTTACCATACTTGGGTATATTGTAAAACTCCACTCATAAAGGACCAAAATTATGAGAACAGGAAAGTCAATAGAAAAATTAAATTTCCCATAATCTAAGATTTCCAGATACTAAAAACATTATTGTTTTTCTTTATCTTTTTGTTATTACCTCAGAAAGTGTTTTGTTAAGCTAATTATCTTTTCCCTAGACTAGACCTCTGACTCTCCTACTCTTGCAATATCTTTTTGGAGAGACATCAGACATATGAGTCAGTTATCAAACTCATAATACAGAAGTAACTGATTACTCTTCCTTCCCTCATAAAAGCCACACTATCAGTTACCAAATTCTATTTGCAATATTTTATACATCTGTCTTTTCCTTATTCTGCCAGCCTTTCTCAACCAGCATTTTAGAATAGAATCAAGCCTTAACACCCCTTAATGCCCTAGAGTTCCTAATTGTACATAATGAATTAATCTCCTTCCGATGCATCTAGATCCATACTAGTTACACAGCATCCTTGGCAGAATGGAGAAAGCACTCAAATCATTTTTTATGTGTCTGTGGTTCAGATGAGAAACCCCAGGTAAGAAAAGCTGGATAATTACCAAAATTTCTTGCTTTTTTGGCATCACCTTTGCATACTCTCTGATGGTTAATCTTACTTTTTATTCCCCTTTTTCTCAAAATTTCAATGGTTGTTCTTTGTTTAGAGCATTAATTCTAATTTATTTATTTATGATTGTTTTTCATGGCTTCTCAGAATCTGGTACCAATCTTCTAATCTTGCCTTACCTCCTACTGGCTCTGCCATGGACTTGGATTGTGAATTTAAACAAATTTAATGTCTCTGGGCTATCATTTTCCTCTACATAAAATAAGAATACTGAACAAAATTGTCTCTAAGGCTTTCCAGCTCATGAAATTACAAGTTCTATAGCAAAGCTCCTCCTCCACTTTGGCACTTTGTCTCAGCTGGCCAGACTGAGTATGAATGTAAATATTCGTGTCCCTATACTTTTGTTCATTATAATTTCCTCAACTTGAAATATGCCCTTTGTGCCTAGGTCAATTTCACCCACACTTTGAGGCCTAAGGAAAGAGTTATCTCATTTGTGAAGGCTTCTTTGATGGCCAGTGACTTCTTCCCCTCTTAGATCTTCAGTAGCATATACTACCTATCCTGTTTTCTCAGCATTCATTAAACAAAGTCCTACTTGTTACCCATTAGTATGTACCTGATCTTCCCACACTAGTCTGCAAACTCTTTGAAAATAAGCTATGGAGTTCAGAACCTGGCTCAAGATACACATTTGAGTGTTTCTGGGGGAGTGTACAAGACAAAGTTATGGATCTGTAAGCTTTCAGAAACATAAGTAGAGCTATCTTGTATGACCTCTCTGGGACATTTAAAACCATAAAACATACCTTCTTATTTATTTTCTTGGCTTCCATACTACTTATTTCTGCTGTGTTTTCTCTTCTCTCCTTAGTTTCACATTCTTTTGTTTTCCCCTTGGCTCCTCCTTCTCTATCAACCCTTGAAATGTTGTTGTTATGTAGGTTTTGTCCTTCTTCTTGGGCTTCCCTGGTGGCTCAACAGCAAAGACTCTGCCTGCAATGCAGGAAACCTGGGTTCAATCCCTGGGTCAGAAAGATCCCCTGGAGGAGGCCATGGAAGCCCACTCTGGTACTCTTGCCCAGAGAATCCCATGGACAGAGGAGCCTGGCAGGCTGCAGTCCATAGAGTCACACAGAATTGTACATGACTCAAGTGACTAAACAGTAGCAGCAGCAGTCTTTGCATGTTCTCATTCAACAGAAGCTCCAAGAATAATCCATGCCTACAACTCCGACATGGCTCAGTTCAGTTCAGTTCAGTCGCTCAGTCGTGTCCAACTCTTTGAGACCCCATGAATGGCAGCAGGCCAGGCCTCCCTGTCAATCACCAACTCCTAGAGTTCACTCAAACTCATGTCCATTGAGTCGGTGATGCCATCCAGCCATCTCATCCTCTGTCGTCCCCTTCTTCTCCTGCCCCCAATCCCTCCCAGCATCAGGGTCTTTTCCAATGAGTCAACTCTTCACATGAGGTGGCCAAAGTATTGGAGTTTCAGCTTCAACATCAGTCCTTCCAGTGAACACCCAGGACTGATTTCCTTTAGGATGGACTGGTTGTATCTCCTTGCAGTCTAAGGGACTCTCAAGAGTCTTCTTCAACACCACAGTTCAAAAGCATCAATTCTTTGGCACTCAGCCTTCTTCACAGTCCAACTCTCACATCCATACATGACCACTGGAAAAACCATAGCCTTGACTAGACGGACCTTTGTTGGCAAAGTAATATCTCTGCTTTTTAATATGCTATCTGGGTTGGTCATAACTTTACTTCCAAGGAGTAAGCATCTTTTCATTTCATGGCTACAGTCACCATCTGCAGTGATTTTGGAGCCCAGAAAAATAAAGTCTCACACTGTTTCCACTGTTTCTCCATCTATTTCCCATGAAGTAATGGGACCAGATGCCATGATCTTTGTTTTCTGAATGTTGAGCTTAAAGCCAACTTTTTCACTCTCCTCTTTCACTTTCATCAAGAGGCTTTTCAGTTCCTCTTCACTTTTTGCCATAAGGGTGGTGTCATCTGCATATCTGAGGTTATTGATATTTCTCCCCACAATCTTGATTCCAGCTTGTGTTTCTTTCAGCCCAGCGTTTCTCATGATGTACTCTGCATAGAAGTTAAATAAGCAGGGTGACAATATACAGCTTTGACATACTCCTTTTCCTATTTGGAACCAGTCTGTTGTTCCATGTCCAGTTCTAACTGTTGCTTCCTGACCTGCATACAGATTTCTCAAGAGGCAGATCAGTTGGTCTGGTATTCCCATCTCTTGAAGAATTTTCCACAGTTTGTGGTGATCCACACAGTCAAAGGCTTTGGCACAGTCAATAAAGCAGAAATAGATGTTTTTCTGGAGCTCTCTTCCTTTTTCCATGACTGCTGCTGCTGCTAAGTTGCTTCAGTCATGTTTGACTCTGTGCGACCCCATAGATGGCAGCCCACCAGGCTCCACCGTCCCTGGGATTCTCCAGGCAAGAACACTGGAGTGGGTTGCCATTTCCTTCTCCAATGCATGAAAGTGAAAAGTGAAAGTGAAGTCGCTCAGTTGTGTCTGACTCTTAGCTAATGGGGTTCAAATTCTCCAGGGTCTCTAGCCACATCTACTTCCTGGGCTTTAGAGCTTTGTATCTAACTGTCCACTAGAAATCTTATTCTGATGACCATCAGGAGCCCAGTCACCACACGTCCTAAAAATAAGTCTTCATCTTTTGGTCCCAAATCTATCAAAATAGAAATGGAATCCTAACTCATTCCGAAATCTCCCTTTTATGGTTAGATGCTACTACTTTTTCTAGTTTTCATAGGTAAAAAACAAACAAAATAGCTGTGTATTCTTCCTTTGCCATTGCCCTCTACCTCAAACATCTTATCTCTGACCCCTTTTTTCATTTCTACTATCATCTCTAACCCAGTTGTCACTCATGAAAATTAACACAATGGCCTCCCCTTCTAATCTGCTTTCTTTCATCCTCAACCCCTTACAATCATTATCTCCTCAGTAGAAACAGTGGTATTTTTAAAAGTGTTTATCAGATTATGTGTTTCCACGATTTAAAAATCTTTAATGCTTCCTATTCCACATAGAACCAAAACCAAACTCATTACCAAGGCCTATGAAAGTCTACACGATCCAGGACTTCCTCCTCCCCTGAATTCTTCTTAGAAACATACCCTTCTTGCTTACCAAGTCTACTGGCCTCCTTTTAGTTTTTAAAATCCACAAAGCACATTCCCTCTTCAAAGCCTTTGCATGTATCACTGTCTCTACCCAGAAAGCTCTTTCTCTGACTCTTGAAAGACCTTTCATGACAAATCCCTCTGAATGGTGTCCAGGTCACTTTCTAATACATTGCCCCACTTCTATTTTCTTTAAGGATTGTACACAACCTGTTTTTTAAAAAATTTACTGGCTAATTTTCTGGTCCCTGTCTATCTCCTCAAACTTCAAAAGCCACTCCTCTTCATATCCCACACCAGGTCTTCCCGGGTGGCCCAGTCAGTAAAGAGTCTACCTGCAATGCAGGAGACCCAGGTTCAATCCCTGGGTCAGGAAAATCCTCTGGAGAAGGAAATAGCAACACATTCCAGTATTCTTCCCTGGAAAATCCCAGGGACAGAGGAGGCTGGTGGGCTACAGTCCATGGGGTCACAGAGAGTCAGACATGACTGAGTAACTAACACTTATATCCCACACTCCATTGCAATTGTTCAGTTTCATGGGACAACCCATGTTACTTCATTCTTTATTCCTCTCTAAACGCTATTCCTTATTGCTAGAATGTCTTGCTTTCCTTTTTTTCTACATGCCACATTTCTCATGTGTATTTCCACAATGTGGCTACAGTCATTTCTTTCTTTGTGGAGACTCCTTGATCCTCCAGGTAGGTATGTGTTTGCCATTGTTGTGTCTAGTCCTGCCTATACTATACCATTCCACAGACTTTATTATAAATATTCAATGATGTGTCTCTCTTTTGCTATACTAGAAGCTCCACATTATAGGCTCCCATTAAATAGAAGTTGAGTCAATGAAGCCCACGCAAAGGACCAAATATCAGTGTCTAATGAGTCAAAATTTGGTTAGTCTAAGGCAAACCTTGCCCACTTCCCACCAATTAATCATGGAACGTGCCCACTCTGGCACACTTTATAATTAGGCACCTGATAGAGATCTCATACAGAGCTAAGATCGCACAGAATTGGATTTCACCCAAGTGGTGCCAGCTGGTTGCTTCAGCAAGTAACAGTCCTCGTGTTGTGGAGAGATACTTCAACATGGGTAGATAGCCATGCTGGATGCTATAAACTTCTTATGATTCGAGCTAAGGATGAGTAGCTGTTTAAAATGATATCGTTTTTTAACTCATTCATATGCCTTCTTCCAAGCTTGGCCTTAAATATTCAACCTTTTCATAATATCTAAAACTGGAGACCTCTGAAACCCCTCCCAGAGGAATCCTGGTGAAATTTCACATCTTTCCTCTTTGTTAATGATATGACTCGTAGTGTGCATGCATTTACTCTTTTCCCTTTCACTCTCTTTAATTCCAAATTAGAAAAAAATGTGCACTATGATGTTTAATTGTTGTTGTGTCTGGTGCCTGTCTATGTGCTATGGAAGCATCCATCTGTCCGATGTTGTGTCTATCCACAAACTGAAAAGCAAAAGGAAAGATTTTCCTACGGGGGAATGAAACAAATGGCCAGGTAATCACTGAGTTAACAACACCTAACATATGTGTCACACACAAAATTTATGATTCTGACTGGGGAATGGAGCTGAGGAAGAATGGGAATAATCTCCAATGTATTCTGTTTCCTTTTTAAGAAAATAGATGATAATCAAGAAAGGTGAAGAATGATTCATGGTCATTAGGCAGCTAGGTCCCTTTGAACTAAATCTATATAACATGGAGATTAAAAATACTTTTTTTTGTCTGGCTGGAAACTTAAAAGCTCTTTTAAATTTCTTTCTTCAGGAAATGATATTCTAAGTTTCAAGCTGCTAACTTGCAAAACAAACTTTGGAAACACGTCCCATTTAGAGGTTGCGGTAATGCTTATTCCAAAATCAAATTTGGGGAGGATCAAAAGAATATAATTTTCCTGTTTAGGGAACAGATGAGCATAAGGAAGGCAAGCTGAAGCAGACTTCAGCTGAAAAAAAAATGAGTCACTTTTCTCAGTTGTACATTTTTTATTTCGGTAATTATGTGGGAGGTGAAGAAGATACATGAGTAGTTTGGGTTGCTGAGAAAGTAGATGGGAGAAGCAAGTATTCAACGTTGGAGAAGTTGGATTGGTGAGATATGATAGAACTCTGAAAGATGTACCTTACATGGAAGGAACCCTTGGAGCCGCTTCTAGAAGAAAATTCATTTTACATCCCGCTAATTTAGCCAAACATTATTTTGCTACCACTTTTCAGACTTTTGGGCTTCCTTGTGGCTCAGCTAGTAAAGGATCTGCCTGCAATGTGGGAGACCTGGGTTCGATCCCTGGGTTGGGAAGATCCCCTGGAGAAGGAAAAGGCTACCCACTCCAGTATTCTGCCCTGGAGAATTCCATGGACTATATATAAAGCCCATGGGGTCACAAAGAGTCAGACACAGCTGAGAGACTTTCACTTCACTTCACTTCCAGGCTTTTCCATAGGCTGTTTTCTCAGTAGACCTTTTAAAGAGTGGAAAACGATTTTCACAGAAAGGTTCTACCTTTTCAATTGTTTCATACCCAGAGACGCCACAGTGTCAGGCCAATGTAAATTTTAAGTTGCCAATAACCTTATCATTCTCCAGGAATAGTCAACAAATCTGGGTTGTTTTGATTAAACAAAATTTCAGCCAAATTCTCTGAAACTAAGAAGAAAATTTTCCTTGGATTTCAGTAAAGGTTCAACAGGTCAGGCCTAAGTTGGTTCAAAAAGATTAAAGAATAGGCTAATTAAACTAGGGGATAACAAGATCTAGTAAGCATTATACATATAAGCTACGTGCTGTACTCAGTAGTTCAGTCACGTCTGACTCTGCAACCCCATGGACTGCAGCCCACCAGGCTCCTCTGTCCATGGGATTCTCCAGGCAAGAATACTAGAGTGCGTAGCCTTTCCATTCTCCAGGGGATCTTCCCAATCCAGGAATCAAACTGGCATCTCCTGTTTCTTTACCACCTGAGCTACCAGGGAAGCCCCATACAAGCTATACACATAAGCTTTTATTACCTCCTAACATTAAGTGGTGCTGTCTTCTCCATCCGAAATGCATTCTTTCTTCCATCTGCCAAACTATATTCTGAATCCAAAAATTCTGTTGAAATATCACCTTTTTGATAAAATCATGCCAGACCTTTCCTCATTCTCCATCTGAATCTATGCTGTAATCACTGTAGTAACCTCCCTAGTAACTCTTCATTTCCTGTATTGTCTACCTGTATGAGTATACGTTGTACATATATATATGTATACGCGCACACACACACACCAGACACCCACACACAGAGAAAGAGAAAGAGAGAAAGCATTTATATGTCCTGTACTTGCTGTCCTTTCCTATTTCCCTGGTCACTGCTTAAGAGTCGTTCCTGGGTTCACCACTATTTTAGATTTCACAAAACACTCTACACTGCTTGCTACTAACTACCCTTCTATTTACTCTCCCAAGGAAAAGTTGTCATCCTCTCACTGTATGCCTGGTAATAAATATCACTGATTAGTAGGGTTAAGGGATCTTTGTTGATGTTTAGTTGTTTAGTCATGTCTAACCTCTTCTGCGACTCCATGAACTGTAGTCTGCCATGCTCCTCTGTCCTTGGAATTCTCCAGACAAGAATAATGGAGTGGGTTGCCACTTTCTTCTCCAGGGGATCTTCCCAACCCAGGGATCAAACCCAAGTCTCCTGCTTTGGTAGGTGGATTCTTTACCACTGATCCAGGGAAGCCCTGAAGAGATCTTACAGATTATCTAGTTTGTTTTTTAAATTTCTTTTGAGCCACAGAACTTTTGGTTCCAGATATTTCTCAGAAAACAGTGCATACAATAGATAAAAGGTGCTGTTTGGCTAGAGCAGAGTTTGGTGGCCCAGACTTCTGTGTTGTCAGTCCCCTCCTGTCTGCCCTGATCCCCTCTGAGGAAGACTAGGGAGCAGTTTGGGAAACACTGATCTACGTCCAATCCTCATAGTGCAGATGTTGGGAAATTAAGGTCATTCAGCTCAGAAAAGGCTAAGATGGAATTTCTTCCTGTATCAGTACCACTTCTTTAAGAGGGCTAACAGAAGATTGTCCTCAATTTCTGGATGTATGAGTCCCTAAACATTCTAAATTTGTGCAATCAGCATTTATGTTGTTTGTAAATGTACAGAATTCTTTAACAAATGAAGACTAAAAGTTTTTCTAACTTTTGGTTAATTTATCTTATTTTTCAATTAGTCTTTTTCATCAGTATTCATTTTAGGAGACAATATTTTCCTCAAATGTTATGGTGGTGGTGGTGGTGGTGGTGGTAGTCGCTAAGTTGTGGCCAACTCTTGTGACCCTGTGAACTGCAGCCCACCAGGCTTTTCTGTCCAAGAGATTTCCCAGGCAAGAATACTGGAGTAGGTTGCCATTTCCTTCTCCAGGGGATCTTCCCAACCCAGGAATCGAACTCGGTGTCTACTGCGTTGCAGGCAGGTTCTTTACTGCTGGACCACAGGAAAGCCCTTCAAATATTATATGGAAGACATATATTCAGTCAAGAAACATTTTTTTAGCCATCTACTGAGTCACAAATTATGCGGAGTACTGAAAAATGCAGAAATAATTTTCTTAAAAAAAACACACATACTCTCTCCCCTTAAGCAGCTCACAGTATAATGTGGTAGACTTATTTTAAAGTACGTATTCTAGACTGTGCTCTGGATAATTTTATTTATCTTGGACATATTTTCCTAATTGTTCAGAGCTGTTTTCCACTATAGGAACACACCAGTGTTTCTTCTCATGTAGATATGACTGTCCAATCTCCCTTGGAGGCCTGAAGAGTGAGTTTTGTGAGTAAGAGAAAATTTAAAAGTATTAAGATTTAAATACCACAGTGCCAAAGGATTTTAAGGATTAAATGTGCTAATATACATAAAATACTTAGAACTGTACGTGGCATATAGTGAGCACTTAATGTTAGCTGTTGCTTGTTATTGTTGATGCTGCTGATAATGGTGTGGGGTCTCTATTTAATGAATCATATGTCTAAGTATCTTTTGATAGGAATTCTTCAAGGACTAGTTTCTGAATTTTGAGTAATGTGTGTGTGTACATGTGTACAAACATGTCTGAAGTTTATTGAAAATACAACTGGTTAACTGGGAAATGAAATAATGATGTCACTGGTTTAAATTTTGCATACCTTGTGCTCTAAAAGGTTTTATATATATACACACACACACACATATACTTTTGCCTGGAGAATCCCATGGACGGAGAATCTCCGTCCATGGGGTCGCTGAGAGTTGGACACGACTGAGCGACTTCACTTTCACTTTTCACTTTCATACATTGGAGAAGGAAATGGCAACCCACTCCAGTGTTCTTGCCTGGAGAATCCCAGGGACAGGGGAGCCTGGTGGGCTGACGTCTATGGGGTCGCACAGAGTCAGGCACGACTGAAGCGACTTAGCAGCATATATATATATATATATATATATATATATAGAGAGAGAGAGAGAGAGAGAGAGAGAGAGAGAGAGAGTAGACTTCCCTGGTGGCTCAGACAGTAAAGGATCTGCCTGCAATGCAGGAGACCCAGGTTAGTTTCCTGGGTTGGAAGATCCCATGGAGAAGGGAATGGCTACTCACTTGAGTTTTCTTGCCTGGATAATTCCACAGACAGAAGAGCCTGGAGTCCATGGGGTTGCAAGTCAGACACGATTGAGCAATTAACACACACACACACACACACACACGCATATATGCATATATATATATATATATATATATATATATATGTATTAGTTTGGAATTTGGAACTTGGAATTGTAATTATCTTACCTTACAGATGTGGCCAATAAAATAAGAAAAGAAATTTTAGCCGGCTTCACACTTATAAGGAGGAGAGGCTTATCACTTCCAGGCAACTGGAATATGAGCATCTCAAAACCTAGACTCAGCCACTCTGAATCTTGAAGGAATGATACAAAAATGCAAAGCAATGATAAATTATCCTCAGTGATAGTGGTATCTGGGGTCTGGTACCTATGGTGCCTGCAAACTGATGTCCTAACCAGTCAGCAGTTTTGCCTTGACTGTGTTTCCTGGGTCCAGCTTGCTTTCCTTAGTTCCTGCCTATTTTTTGAGCCTTGTTCCCTGGCCTTCCCATCAATAATGTGAACTTTGATTTTATCTAAATCTAGTCTAACATGCAAGAATCTGACTGGCACAATTCTACTCTCAAGAAATCAGACCAAAGATACTAATATTTTTCCTCATATTATGGCAGCAGTCTCAGGGCTTTTGCACTCCTTGTTCCTTCAGCCTGAAATGCTTTGTTCATGCCTATTCTTGTGACTTGCTCCCTTATCTCCTCAGGACTCTGCTTAGATCTCACCTGTGTAAATCTCAAGGAGGCTTTCTCACATCATCCTGTATAAAGAAGAACCCACCCGACACTCTCTTTCTCTCCCATTTTATTTTCTTTCATTTTTCTCTTTAACCCTTGCATCCACCCAAGATATTTATTCTGTACTATTTTCTGACACCAGTGGCATGTAAACTTCATGAGGGCTCCCTAACTCTTTTAGTTACTGATATTTCCTGGGACCTAGCTCAGTGGCTGGTACATTGAGATGATCAACAAGCATTTCTTGAATAAATAAATGAATTTAAATTCTGCTCAAATGTAATAATAACAATAAGCTTAAAATGTGCTATGGGTTTTTCAGGTGGCACTAGTGGTAAAAAAACCTGCTTGTCAAAAAAGGAGACATAAGAGACTCGGGTTCAATCCCTGGTCAGGAAGACCCCCTGGAGGAGGGCATGGCAACCCATTCCAGTACTCTTGCCTGGAGAATCCCATGGACAGAGGAGCCTGGTGGGCTATAGCTTATAGGGTTGCAAAGAGTCAGACACGACTGACGCTACTTAGCGCATACACACACAGACGTGTTATAGTTAATACATTCACCCCACCTTCTGCCATGTTCTTCTTGATTTCTGCCCCTTAATCCTGACCTTCAATAGCCCATATATTTCTATCTATCTGTGATAGATATATCACAATATATATGATAGAGTGGATTTCCTGAGTGCAATGAAAGCAGAATTTGGTCCTGTCTACCACCACAAAATGCTTATTTATCGCTCCTTTTACATTTTAATTGTTTAAATATTTGGGGAGGATTTTCCTGCTGTGGTAAATTTATACTCATTAAATTGTCAAACATGATGGTATTATTTATTTATTTGTTGCAGGCCCTGTAGGGGGAAATGCTTGCTGTTGCCACTGGCACCATCTGGCTTTGACTGATTATTGTATTTCACCTGATAGTCTTTGGACAGGACTATCAGGGTGATGAATGGATGAGAGTGGGAGGAGTTCAAACACTGGTTGAGAAAGGATAACAAACCTGTAGCAATAAGTCAGACACCAGGAGGCATTCTAAACACCGAATAAGATAGAACATCCATCGCATGTCCTATTTGCATTCCAGGTTAATCCTCAAAGAGTCAACATGGCAGAAACACTCCAAGATAAAGATTCTAGAAAAGATTTAAGTTGCTAGGCAAAAAGAAAAATCCTTTATGGTGGTTACTGAGTTTACCATGATTCCACATGGTTGTGACTGCCGCTAGAATTCATATATCTTTTCTCAGCATCAGTAATTTATAATCTTACAGAGATTTAAATAAAAATAAACCTTTTCAAGACATTCCAACATTCTAAAAGATAATTTGATCTGTGGGAATTAAAGAATAGAATGGGTTTCCCTGGTGGCTCAGATGGTAAAGAATCTGCCTGCAATGAGGGGGACCTGGGTTCCATCCCTGGATTGGGAAGATCCCCTGGAAGAGGAATGGAATGTACAATATCGAATGGTGGTATAATGGCCAGGCACTGGGTTCTGGGATGATAACTTTATCTTGAACCAAACCCAAACTGCCTGGCATTCTCAAAGCCTGATCTTCATCAGAAGTTTTATTCCAGACAGAAATAAAGTGATAGCTTTGCCAATGTGGGGCATCCTCAGCATGCCTGGATCCATCTGACTGTCTTGTTGAGGCAGGGGGCCTAAAAAAGCTATTATTCAATCATTCATCTTTTCCTGGCGAGAGACATCTTTAAGGTACATGGATGATTTTGGTTTATCAGTAGATCACCTATCACTTTCATAGTATCTTCCAGTTAGAAGGGATTTTAGAAGTCATCTTGTCTATGAAATCATTCATGTATTAATCTTTGCTGTTGTCTAGTTGCATCATGTCTGACTCTTTGCAACCCCATGAACTGCAGCACACCAGGCTTCTTTGTCCTTCACTAACTCCCTGAGTTTGTTCAAATTCATGTCTATTGAGTTGGTGATGTCATCCAACCATCTCATCTTCTGTCTTCCCCTTCTCCTCCTGCCTTAAATCTTTCCCAGCATCAAGGTCTTTTCCAGTGAGTCAGTACTTCGCATCAGGTGGCCAAAGTATTGGAGTTTCAGCTTCAGCATCAGTCCTTCCAATGAATTTCCTTTGTGGATTGACTGGTGTGATCTCCTTGTTGTCCAAGGCACTCTCAAGAGTCTAGCACCACAGTTCAAAAGTATCAATTCTTCGATGCTCAGCTTTCTTTATGCTCCAGCTCTCACATCTGTACATGACTACTGGAAAAATTATAGTTTTGACTATATGGACTTTTGTCAGCAAAATGATGTCTCTGCTTTTTAACATGCTGTCTAGGTTTGTCATAGCTTTACTTCAACGGAGCAAGAGTCTTTTAATTTCATGGCTGCAGACACTGTCTGCAGTGATTTTGGAGCCCAAGAAAATAAAATCGGGCACTGTTTCCATTTTTTTCCCCTTCTATTCGCCATGAAGTGATGGGACCGGATGCCATGATCTTAGTTTTTTGAATGTTGAGTTTTAAACAAACTTTTTCTCTCTCCTCTTTTACTCTCATCAAGAGGCTCTTTAGTCCTTCTCAATTTCTGCCATTAGAGTGGTGTCATCTGCATATCTGAGGTTGCTGATATTTCTCCCAGCAATCTTGATTCCAACTTGCAATTTATCATTTATTCATTAGGAAATATTTATTAAGTGTCTACTATAGATTAAAGGATGCTGATTGAAAAAAATGAATCACATATGGTTGTCCCTTCTATAAGATACATGAATTTCTGTTCATGATATCATTATCAGCTTGGAGTTCAGCCTTCGCTGGAGTATCTCTGACAATTTGGGTGATGGTATTATTCATTTACAGCACTCCTCAAATGAGAGAAAGCAGGTTAACCTCACTTAAAAGGGTAGAAGGGCCCAACCAAAACTTTGCTTACCTTCATCATTCAAAAAGTCAGATGCAGAATCTCTGAAGTTAAAGCTACATACTTGAATCTCTGAACAGTTAATTTAGTGAACTGTTTCCCCTGTGTCTTCTTATCTTGACCTCTGTCAAACTTCACTGTGCCTGGCCATTTTTCATGCTCACCCAGAGGTGGGAGCTAAATACCAAATTTGGATATTTGTAACCAATGAGTTTTAGACTCTTGTTGCCAGAAAAAGAATCCCCAAATCTTTTAATGCATTTCAGAACATTCTCTCTTCTTAATGAATGAAATTTCATCAGCTCAGCTTAGTTTTGTTTGCACAGAAAAATCAAGCTTTGGAATAAGTCTAGGGTGTTAAAATTCCTACAGTTGTCCAAAGCTTTGAAATATCTCAAGAAAAAACACTTATTGAGATTTTTTTGGAATTTGGCCTTGGCAAGAATTTCAGTGTTAAGAGTTCCCCACAAAATGAAAAATAAAATGACACGCAAATATATACATATATACACAAAACTCAAACTGTGGATTGGGGTTTTAGAGATTTCTGAGCTTTGTAGTTGGGTCTAATGTAATGGTCAATTGTAATTTGTCATAACTTTGGTTTAATAATAATTTTAAGAAATTAAACAGCAGACTTGTGCAGTTGCTAAGTCATGTCCAGCTCTTTGTGCTCCGATGTCCTCCACTATCTCCCTGAGTTTGCTCAAATTCGTGTCCACTGAGTCAGTGATACTATCTAATCATCTCATCCTCTGCTACCCCCTTCTCCTTTTGGACTAACTTAAAAAATTTTTAACGTGCTACTGAAACAAAAACATATTAGATTATGCCTCATGGTAACATTTTTCTTAAACCATGATTTCAGATTCTCCTAATATTCCCTCACTGTCAGGGTCCAGAAACTCAGGGCCAAGGGTAAGTCAGCCTTAGATAAACAGATTGTCTGGCCTAGGCCACCAATCTGTCCAGCATTTGTGACCTACAAAGATTTTTCCTGCAAGCATCTTCGCTTATGCCAACTGTTTACATGCACAGTGGAAACTTCCAAAGCTCTCACTCCAAAGTTAGGTTGGCTTACACAACTAACTGATACTGTGCTGGGGCATTCTTTTTTCTTGCTTCCTTTTTCTCTTTCTTTCAAAGCCAAGAAAGGCTCAGTTAACCCTTGAGTTTGGTCAATAAAAGAAGCTGAAGGACAAGACCTGAAAATCACAGCATTTAAACTTTGCACAGTGTCTTGATGATGGAGCAGGGGCTAAGAGATAGCTACTATAGGTGGAGATACAGAAAGAGTCTAGCGAAAGAGCACAGTGGAGATTACATATACACTTCAAATCATTCTGAAGAAATTGAAGAAAACAGAAATAAGCTAAAGACAAAGGAAGCGAAGCTCTGCAGCTATTCTGAATTAAGCACAAATCCTCAGAAATAATCGCAGTGCCCTAATGAGTAGATTACTATATCTTATGAAGAAGATATAATCAGGAAAGATCTCAAGCATTGAGAATTACTTGCAGTTTGATGCTATATTGTATGTCAAAAACCCTTTTTCTCATCCTCTTTTTATGTTATGTATCTCTTTCCAGGAAACTAAACAACCATCTCATGTTTCCTGAACTCTGACTGTGGACCTAACTCTGTTACTAATATGTACTATAGGATGCATTATAATGGGCAGGGCAATATAAACCCCACCATTAAGAAGGTGAAAGAAGGCTGATGTCTAAGCAATATGTACAAACTAAATAACACTCATGAAAATAATAAAACAAGGTAGTCTGTAATTAAGGATATGAGACATAACTTGAGCAACTTCACTTTCACTTTTCACTTTCATGCACTGGAGAAGGAAATGGCAACCCACTGCAGTGTTCTTGCCTGGAGAATCCCAGGGATGGGGGAGCCTGGTGGGCTGCCGTCTATCGGGTCACACAGAGTTGGACACGACTGAAGTGACTTAGCAGCAGCAGCAGCAGCAGTGCTGTAAGAGATCAGTGAGGGGTCACTGGATGAGGCAGAGGGGCAGGAAGCTTTAAGGATGGGAAAAGTAGAAGAGTGTTTAAGATGAGAGAGAAGAGACAGTATTCCAGCTAAGTGGGATGACATAGTGCCTTGTGGAACCTTGAAGAGACAATTCTCAAGAAGAACATGAAGAGTGTCTGATGGTAACAATTAGGAGGTGAAATATGAGTGTAGATTGTCTTAGCCACAAACACACATTAAAAAAAAAAACCTGCTGTGGTAAGAAATTGTGACATGAGCAGCTTTTGACTAAGGGAGTGACATGATGAAAGAGGTATTTATGGTACCTGGGTATGCAAGATTGCATAGGGAGATTAGAGACAGGAAAGCAAGTTGCTGCTGCTGCGCAGTCAGTCGTGTCCGACCGTGCGACCCCATAGACGGAAGCCACCAGGCTCCCCGTCCCTGGATCCCAGGCAAGAACACTGAGTGGGGCCATTTCCCTCCAATGTATGAAAGTG
The DNA here is from genome assembly GCA_935064755.1 of Tragelaphus eurycerus. NCBI lineage: Eukaryota > Metazoa > Chordata > Mammalia > Artiodactyla > Bovidae > Tragelaphus > Tragelaphus eurycerus. The sequence continues at coordinate 12,027,646 of CAKXYN010000018.1, forward strand.
AGAAAGGAAGTCGCTCAGTCGTGGCGACCCCCGGCGAGCCTCCAGGCCCTCCGCATGGGATCCGGCAAAGTACTGGGGTGGGGCTTGCCTTCCCCGGGAAAGCAAGTTACAAGATTATTTTTAAAGAAAATAAGAATGAGCAGATGAAGCTTTGAACTAAGGTGTTCGTGAATGGAATTAAAATGTAAAACTAATTACAGACCTTTTGAAAAAAGGGACCATTTTAGTTCCTGTGGGACATGAAGAAGTGTCTCTATCAATACATGTAGAAGCGTCTCTATCAATACATGTGGTCTGTGACCGTTCTAACTTTTTCAGACCAAGTGACATGTGGTATAGGCAGTATCACAAAGCCAGTTGTAGAGGCCTTCTTTGTTTTATACAATTACTATGGGCTCTTCTGCAGATTTATTTGTGCTTCATTTTCACTTCCCTAGTTCTTGGATTGCTAGCTCTGTATATCACTTTATTTTCTGCTTCTGATCCCTTCAGGTAGACCCTATCAAATATTCTTTCTTGGCCTCTGAGATTGGGGATCCCCTGGGCACTGTACTCTCAGTCCTGCTCTCTTCTCTAGACTTGGACATCTTCTAAATGCAGATATTCCCCAGAACAAGGTCTTAGTCTTTCTTATCTTTTATCTCTAATTTTCATTGGAAATCTTATCCACCTTTATAGCTTCAAGTATCACCTCTCCATAAATATATCTCTCAGGTTTACATTTCCCATCCTAAAATGCTTCTTATATCTCCAGTTGGATTCCACCTTCTAAATGTTTGAAGCTGAGTCCATTGCCTTTCTCCAAAATCCATCTCCACCTTTGAATTCTCCATTTTCTGTTAATTCTTCCAGTCTCAGTGATGATTTTTCTCTTCTTAATTTCTAAAGCACATATTAGCTGTACCAGTCATTTAATTTTGGATTTATGCTACTTTATTTATTTAATTGTATTTCTTGTTACCATACATAATTGTATATATTTGATGGCAAGAATTGCATTTTTTACATTTCTGTATTTCTGATTCCTACCTAGTATTCAGTAAATAATTTTTATTGTTAATGTATCTCAACTAAGTTGCTAATATGTTGCATATTGCTTTCTCAATTTGTCCATTTTTGAAAGTGTTGACAGAGTTTGATAAAATTAGTAGATAGGAAGATTTAACTGTAGCTCAGATCAGCATTTTGAGATAAAATGGCAGCTAATAAATTTACTGATAAGAGATTTTTCTCTAACATTATTAATAGTGGGCTCTGTACAATTTTATAAATGTTTGCACTGAATAAGTCCTGCTATTCAGAACCTCTAATAGAGCGAGCTATCAGTCAAAACTTTTTGAGCCGAAGGATCTAGAGTTAGGTTAGGTTATGCAGATACCCTAATGAGAGGTAAGGCTGAGCTAAACATCAAAAACTGGATGCCTACACCTTATTTGAGAAAATACTGACAGCAGGGACTACTCATTTCTCGATTTTCATTGACCAAATCACAAGACAGTTTTTTCAGCATCAAAAGAGGTTAGAAAAAGATTTGAGAAATAGTTTCTGCTCTCACTTTTTGTTTTAAGCCATTGATTTACCTAGGGTAACCTCTGCTTTTCAAACTTTTGTGTCTCCCAGCACTGGGTTTATAGATGCCTAGAATGAATGAGCTAGAAAGAACTTGACTATCTAGTTTATCTCTTGTTTAGAGATATGCTACTTGCCTTTTCTATGCCTTACCCCTGAAGCCCTGACTTTGTACTGACGCCAGAGTTTGGGTGGTGGTGGTGGTGGTGGTTTAGTCGCTAAGTCGTGTCCAACTCCTGCGACCCCGTGGATTTTCCAGGCAAGAATACTGGACTGGATTGCCATTTCCTTCTCCAGGGGATCTTCCTGACTCAGGAATCGAAACTGGGTCTCCTGCACTGCAGGCAGATTTTCTACCAACTGAGCTATGAAGGAAGCCCATAGAGTTTGGGTAATTCCATCCAAATGGAAATGTTGCCATTTTTGCCTTGATCATATTTAATAAATTTTTCCATCAAAAACTAGATTGACTTTTCACTTTTTAGACACTTTCCCATGAAAAAATAGACTGATCTCTCACTTTTTAGGTACTAAATATTTGAAATTTAAAAATAAGTCCTAAAGAAGAGTTTTCAAAATATGTAGAACACTAGTAGGAAGGAAACATCACTTTCCGTCTCTCTCCTGCACATTCGTCCCTCTACCACAAATCCACTGTATATAAGATTTATGCGTTGCTTCCACAATAATTCTACCATTCTTAAGTCTGGAAAATCAGTTCAGTTGACTCTCATTAGCTTAAAGTTATTTGTTCTGATGTAAAATAATCTGTATTTCATGTATTCGGTTGTTTTAATTTATCAATCAGCCACTATGTGTACAAAACAGAGTTAGTGCTCACAGCAAAATACTGTACAAAGTCTCTTGAACATTGACTATTATACCCATTTTTGGTATGACCCTAAGCAAGATCCCTTGTGTGTGTGCTCAGTCACTTAGTTGTGTCTGACTCTGTGCAACACCATGGATTGCAGCCCATCAGGCTCCTCTGTCCATGGGATTTTCCAGGCAAGAATACTAGAGTAGGTTGCCATTTCCTCCTCCAGGGGGTTTTACTGACTTAGGAATTGAACCTGCATCTCCTGCATTGGTGGGCAGATTCTTGTCCACTTATTCACCTACTGTGGATGAAACAGCAAATTACAAGAGTTTATCTGAAAAGTTCTTCTCTGGGGAAAGAGACTTAGGAAATATAAACTCTCCTTACTGAAGAGCCCAGCAACTCTTCCCAGGATGATCTGAGGAAAAGACAGGCAAATCCAATACTACTTCAGCACACCTCTCCCCCAGCCTTTTAAAAAAAATCCCTATTTTATTTGAACACTAAGCTCCTGAGCCAAAAGAATGCTTCAGCCAAATCTTCCTTCCTGGGGGCAAAAGCAATCTCACAATGTTATACTCTCAAAAAGACAGATATTGCTGAATGTTAACTGGATGAAAGATGGCTTTCTTTTCCCTCCAGCAAAAATTGCTCTAATTACTTGAGAAAGAGACACAATGTAATGTTTATTCCTGTTTACAGATGTTTAACCAGTGCCCCTTCAGAGGGTCATGTGTCTACAAACAGCATCATGGTAATTATATCCATTGCTGTAAAGAACAGATGTGGAAATTGGTGGTTTCTTGGGGGAAATAATACCAAGTCCACTTTCTAGAAAAGTATCCAGTGCAACACAGCTGTAACGTTCTGTGTGGTGGTCTCTTTAGTGTCTGTAACTGCATGTGTTTACACTCAAAGAATATGGGAATTCAGCGGGGCACCCAGCAGAAAAGCCCAAGGGCACCTCAAAAAAGATACAGATCTTTTGACATACTTGAAAATGCCTACTGATACTGGACACATATCCATAGACAAAGAAGGTAAATCTTTGATTCTAAAGTTTTCCAATCAGGAAATATGTACTGAAAAGAGAGTAGAATAAAGAAATCTCTGCTGCTCCACACATCTCGGAGGTCTGTGCATCCTAGCTATAGCAAGACTTTTGTGAGGCTAGACTGCCTCAAAGTGATCATACTTGGACCTGTTAACACCACAGTATTCTTAAACTCATGACTGCAGGGTCTGGCAGGGATCAGGGGTCTCTGGTTGTCTCCTGAAAACTAGAATTCAATGGTTTCTTATTTTAAATGCCTATGTTTCCTTGGACATAACAAGAATTAGATGGAATCTAATCTATGTCATATATTGTGAGCAGAATGTTATTCAGAGATCCAAAGTGTGCCTAAAGGATGAGATTTCTTCTGAATCAAGGCTATCCCTGCCTTCACACATACCAAAGAGATGTGCAGAAGACAATATGTATCCTATAAATTAGTAATCATGATGAAACACTGGAAGTTAATTTTCATTTACATTGCATACAATGATACACAATGACATTATGCCTAATTTAGGAATTTTGCTTCTGGGGCAAAAAAGTGTAATCTTCTTCCAGGCTATGGTTTTCTGCTTTTCATGATTCCACATAAACTACCCAACAGCACCAAATCAAGTCTTTATGATTGAAATATAACAGAGGAGCCATCTAGTCTGCTAATCTGGATCTTTCAGGCCCAGAATGCAAGGATAATAAAGAGACCTGCCAAGTGCCTTAGGCCAAAGCATGCCTTTTGACACTAATGATCCAATTCAGCTACCTACTTTGTCCCAATTTCAGCCTTCTCATTCTCTGTGGCTCTAGGGACTCCAAGGGAAATGTAAGAGGTGAGTAGGCCTAGCCCCAGCTCTCTCACTGTTGCCTCACTCTCTCTCTAGGCCTAGGCCTATGGAAGGACCTGGTTTAATGATCTCTCCTAGGTCTCGTGTTGGGTTGAGAGTACCTACACATGTTAGAATTTAAAACAGGAATTCTTGATCCTAAATATGGTGTGCTAGTTTGCTAAGTCGCTTCAGTAGTGTCCAACTCTTTGTGACCCTGTGGATTGTAGCCCACCAGGCTCCTCTGTCCATGGGATTCTTCAGGTAAGAATACTGGAGTGGGTTGCTGTGCCCTCCTCCAGGGGATCTTCCTGACCCAGGGATAGAACCTGCATCTCCTGCAACTCCTGTACTGCAGGTGGATTCTTTATCACTGAGCCACCCAGCAAGCCCTCATATGTGTGAGATAGCTCCCTAATTGTCCCTAAAATCTGAAGGCAATATGGAAGGAATAGAAAATTCTGACTGTTGCTTGATATAAGCATTTTCAGTGAAATCAAGGAAGCGATTTCCAAACGGAAATGTGGCTTCAGTTTATGATCCTCATTGTGGTCTAAGCCCACTGGGATAGGGGTCCCAGTCCCCGGGCCCAGAACCTGTACCAGTCCACAGGCAGTTAGGAACCCGGGCCATATAGCAGGAAGTAAGTGGTGGCAAGCGAGGAAGCTTCATCTGCTGCTCACCATTGCTCTTCGTGGCTCATATGACTGCCTAAACCACCCCCCAACACTGCTGCCCGCCATCTGTGAAAAAATTTGTCTTCCATGAAACTGGCCCTTGGTGCCAAAAAGGTTGGGGACCCCTGCCCCAGGGTACTTATTGAAATGCCTTTCAGGCCTTCTGCAGTGCTACTCAAGACTTCCTCAGTCAGCACCGGGGGAATCTGCTTTATGGAAACACGCTAGTGGTAAGATAACATACGCTAAGATTGGGAACCCTCCATCTGGATGAATGAGCACTTTTTTGCTCATCTGTAAGTTGGTTGAGAGAAAATCATTAGTCTACTCTAAACTTCAGTTCTGCAATAATGAAAACCATATCTCTCTTTTCCGTTTCCCAGAAAATGTTAATATCTTAGTAGGACAGGCTCTTAGGAAACAGCTTCTTAGAAGAGCAAGCAATTTTTAGTTACAAATGGCTTGTTTTTCAAAAATAAACTTGATGATAAAAATGCTTTTGCTACAGAAATAGCTTTAAATGGTGTTAATGTTTCTGGGCCTGGCTATAAAACTCAGGTTGATCCAAAATGTAGCTGGAATGTTATACATTTGCAATGAAAACACAGGAGAAAACAATAATGCTATTGGGTTTGGGAAAGTAATAGAACCCGTTCTTCATATCTAATTCCACACACATACCCCTAAAACTTTCTTTTTCTGATCTAGAGGTATTATGGAGAAGGCAATGGCACCCCACTCCAGTACTCTTGCCTGGAAAATCCCATGGATGGAGGAGCCTGGAAGGCTGCAGTCCATGGGATTGCTAAGAGTCGGACATGATTGAGCGACTTCACTTTCACTTTTCACTTTCACGCATTGGAGAAGGAAATGGCAACCCACTCCAGTGTTATTGCCTGGAGAATCCCAGGGACGGGGAAGCCTGATGGGCTGCTGTCTATGAGGTCGCACAGAGTCGGACACGACTGAAGTGACTTAGCAGTAGCAGAGGTATTATACTAGCCCCATTCAACAGTAGCCAGGATGGAAATTATAGTAAAACTCTTGTTTACCAGGTAACTTTGAATCACGATGGGATTCTAAAGAGGAATAAGAAGAGGGATGAATAAAAAGGAAATTTCTCATGTTGACTGCGCAACAAAAGAAATATTGCAGGGAGGTGAACTCAGGGTGGTGGGTAAACAGAGAAAAGGACATTAAAGAGGAAATGTTTGGTGAAGACCTGATTGGAAGTGTAGAAGAGGTCAGTTGCTTAGGTCTAAGGAGAACTTGTAGGATGAATGGCTGTTCCCTAACTCCCTGGCCCCGCCTATCAGTCTACACAGAAGAAAGGAACAGTGGGTAAGAGATTTTGTCAATTACCAATAGTTACCACCAGATGGCGAAATTGATCCCAGGTCTCTTGCTGCTACTGCTAAGTCGCTTCAGTCATGTCTGACTCTGTGCAACCCCCATAGACGGCAGCCCACCAAGTTCCCCCATCCCTGGGATTCTCCAGGCAAGAACACTGGAGTGGGTTGCCATTTCCTTCTCCAGTGCATGAAAATGAAAAGTGAAAGTGAAGTCGCTCAGTTGTGTCCGACTCTTTGCGACCTCATGGACTGCAGCCCACCAGGTGCCTCCATCCATGGGTTTTCCAGGCAACAGTACTAGAGTGGGATACCATTGCCTTCTCTTGCTACTGGTCAGTTTATTGAGAAAAGGGGAAAAGAATCTGTGTATTGCTTGGGAATTCATTCATTTATTCTACAAATATTTAATGAGTATCCACTATGTTTGATGAACTATGCCAGGAACTGACTGATATTGAAACAGGAGGGAAGGGAGCAGGGCACAACCTTTAAAAGAGTGACATAGCCCAAGGACACAACATATCAGAACCAAATAGGTCCAAGATGGCACACAAGTAGACTTCCACTAGATCTTGAGCTTCAGTATACATTCACTGTAACACATCAGCAAAACCTACAGTCACCTTGAAAGTTCCAAGGCTGACCATCAAAGACCAAAAAGGAGGCAGTGGCCCAATTCCTGGAAATCTTCACCCCTTCCCCAAAATAGAATAATCTTCCCACTCATTATCCTCTGAAATTACCCAGCCCATAGAAGCTAACCACACCACATTTTGTCTTCGCACTTGCCCCTATGATAGCCCACACGCTTGTCTATGGAGTGAGTTTCCCTTTAAATAAATCCACTTATAATCTATTACTTTGTGAATTCTTTCTGCGATGAGACAGCAAACTTCAACTTCATTAGGTCCTAAAACCAGGTGTGTGATCTCAGTTGAAAGACCATGGGTTTTGGCCAGGTTCGAGTCCCAGCACATGGATTCAAGTCCCACTCTGAGGTGCACAGCTTCACTATGTCCAACCTAACAAAATCCCTGCCCTCAATGAACTTACAGTTGGGTGGTGAGCTAAACTGGCACAAGAATTTTGTTGTTCAGTCACTCAGTCATGTCCAACTCTTTGAGATCCATTGGACTGCAGCACACCAGGCTTCCCTGTCCTTTACCATCTCCCATGCTATGCTATGCTAAGTCACTTCAGTCGTGTCCGACTCTGTGCGACCCCATAGACGGCAGCCCACCAGGCTCCCCCTGGGATTCTCCAGGCAAGAACACTGGAGTAGGTTGCCATTTCCTTCTCCAATGCATGAAAGTGAAAAGAGAAAGTGAAGTCGCTCAGTCATGTCCGACTGTTAGCAACCCCATGGACTGCAGCCTACCAGGCTCCTCCATCTGTGGGATTTTCCAGGCAAGAGTACTGGAGTGGGGACCATCTCCCAAAGCTTGCTCAAATTCATGACCATTGAGTCAGTGATGCCATCCAACCATCTTGTCCTCTGTTGTTCCCTTTTCCTCCTGCCTTCAACCTTTCCCAGCTTTAGGGTCTTTTCCAATGAGTTAGCTCTTTGATATTATTTGCATTTTAGGTAAACTTACTGAGTTTTCAGTGTTTATTTGTTTGCTTGTTTTGCTTCTTTTCCACGGTGCTTCCAAAGCCTAGTAACATTTAACCTTTTTTGGGTATTGGATATCTCTGACATTTTTAGAAAAACTATAGGGAACCAACTGCAAAATAATCATACGAACAAAATACAAGGCATGTTACTTCACAATCAGAGACATCCTGAAGCCCATTCTTAGACCATCTTAGACTTAAAAAAAAAAATTATCTATCATCTCATTCAAAGAATTGACACAAACCATGGGAGCGTGTGTCACAACACTCTGAAAAGCAGCAGAAGGGGTTTAAGCAAACTTTCTTATTTTCCCTAAGCAGAGCAAGGGCCTGATTTGTGCCTGTCCCCGGTTTCTGTCCAGCACAGACAGCTGATGGCTAGGTCTCTCTTCTACGAACCACTCAGCCTTTGTCTCCCAGCCCCTCCTTCCCCTCGCATTTCGACTCTGGTTTCCGTCCCTTAGACGCTCTTCCCGTCTCATTTTTTCCTCCCTTAGGCGTTTCCTCCGGCCTCTCTTTAGGGTGACCTCATTCCTTTGTTTCTCTTCATCAGCCCCTCCCCTACATCCTCGTCCTTGGCTGAGGGCGTGGCCGGGCCGACGGTACCCTGGGGACCTCAGGGCGTGGCTCGGACCCCTTCCTCCAATACCCCAATTCTCGGGAGAGAATTCCAGAGCCCCCGGAAGCTTGGGGACTTTCGTTTTATCTTAACGAACAGTCACAAACTCTCCTGGGAAAATAATTGCTTCTTTCAGCTGCTGGAACGACAAAAGCATCAGCCGGCGCCCCAGACCACTCGGTGGCTGGGCAGCGAGAGGCGATGCGCCGGCTCCTCCTTTGCCCTCGTCAGTCCGCCGGCAGCAGTACAGCCGCCCAGCTTACCAGGGACCAAGCCCCTAGTCACGTCTAGATTACACAGCGGGTGAGGAAGGCAGAAGAGACAAAGTTGGGTCAATTGCAAGTCTCACGCCCATCCCTCCCAGTTTTCCCTTGTTTGGGGGCTGCAAGGAGCACGTTAGCACTGCTCTGGCTGTTGGCACCTGTTTCTTTAGCGAGAGCTGGGAGCAGCGGACAGGAAGGTTTCTATGTATCAACAGGAAAAGACCTTTGGAAACGGAACAGGAATACCTTGTCCTTAAGTTACAACGTAGGCAAGAAAATCAGCTAAGGACAGGGCCAGAAACAATGAGCCTTCATTATTGAAAAAAAAAAAGTTACCCACATTTCCACACTTGAGCTTTCCATTTCCCAGGATGAAACACAAGCTCCACAGACAACTGCAAATGAGTTACTTTCCGGTGGGGATGGGGATGGGGCAAGGATGGTAAATGGAGCAGGTGGGAAGAAGTGAGACACTTTCTCTAGGGGTGGCCAAATTTATACTGTGAAATTTTCTCTTAGCCTGGAATCATGGCACCAGTATGCATGTTTCATTCATTAAATAACACTTTTTTAAATAACTTAAAAAGACAACCAGTGTTCTTGCCTGGAGAATCCCAGGGACGGGGGAGCCTGGTGGGCTGCCGTCTCAGGGGGCGCACAGAGTGGGGTCGCACAGAGTCGGACACAACTGAAGCGCCTTAGCAGCAGCAGCAGCAAGGTGATATAAACAAACTTTATTCATTTCATGAGGCCAGTAGTCTCTGGTCTCAGGGGTCTGGGCACCTGCAAAATAGGGCAGAAATCAGGATGTTTTATACGATAAGAAATAAGAAAGAAACAAGGATAGAGCCCATAGCTGACTCAGCATTTGGGGACTGGCTGACTGGTTACACTGTGTTTCTGGTCACATGGGTCATTTATAGGTACACAAAAATTACCTTAAGTTTCAGTTTGCTGACCTAGCACCCTGGGCAGGAGTGGCTTCATCTTGACCTGGGAGGATGGATGAGCTGCAGAGGAAGGAAAATCAACTCCATTTGCAAGTGATGAGGGTCTGAAGCTGAGGGGAGTTAGAGCTTTCTCTTCCTGTGTTCTGACCTCTTTTTCATGTTTAAATAGGTTGAAGCCAACTGTGGCACTGGATGAGTATTTTGCATATCTTGTTTATTTATTTTTAGCAGTCTTGGATTTCTTTTCCCGCAACTAGGACAGTAGATTTCATTCAGATTTTCTATACATTTTTTGGCTTTAAAAATTGTCAAGTAAGGCGTTGCTATAGAAGGCTTTGCTCTAATACAAAGGCCTTTGGGGAAAGTGCAGCTTTTTGAGTTCAATCGCTCAGTCATGTCTGACTCTTTGCTAGCACACCAGGCGTCCCTGCTAAGTCGCTTCAGTCGTGTCCGACTCTTGTGCGATCCCATAGCCAGCAGCCCACCCGGCTCCTCTGTCCCTGGGATTCTCCAGGCAAGAATACTGGAGTTGGTTGCCATTTCCTTCTCCAATGCATGAAAGTGAAAAGTGAAAGTGAAGTCGCTCAGTGGAATCCGACTCTCAGTGACCCCATGGACTGGAGCCTACCAGGCTCCTCTGTCCATGGGATTTTCCAGGCAAGAGTACTGGGGTGGGGTGCCATTGCCTTTCCCATCCAGGCGTCCCTGTCCATCACCAACTCCCGGAGTTCATTCAAACTCACGTCCATTGAGTCGGTGATGCCATCCAACCACCTCATCCTCTGTCATCCCCTTCTCCTCCTGCCTTCAATATTTCCCAGCATCAGAGTCTTTTCCAATGAATCAGTTCTTCGCATCAGGTGGCCAAAGTATTGGAGTTTCAGCTTCAACATCAGTCCTTCCAATGAATATTCAGGACTCATTTCCTTTAGGATGGACTGGTTGGATCTCCTTGCAGTCCACGGGACTCTCAAGAGTCTTCTCCAACACCACACTTCAAAAGCATCAATTCTTGGGCGCTCAAGGTTTTTGCTGACTGATAAAAGATGTGTTCTTGCATTCTGAGAGAGTTGAATTAGGTGCTAAAAGGAAGATGGTGTCTGTTTTCCAAATGAGTAAGGTCATTTGCTGGTTCACAGAGCATGCAAGTAAAGGCATCTTGAAATGTGTTAGAATCAAGAGTCTTGGCACATGGGGTCCTGGCCAGTGCACAAATTCTGTGCTCACTCACTTTGGAGATTCTCTGGGGGGACTGGTACTTTTCAGAAATATCTTAGTCTCATGATATGTTCAATGTACTACATAACTCATTTTAAAAGGTAAGTGAGTTGATGTTAACGTGTATGAGGGAGACCTTGTCCATTTCATAGTAAGATTAGATCACAGGAAACTTCTCTGAGGCTTTCTTTTTCAGGAGAATAGAAAAATAGAACACATATACATTTGCACATCAGATCAGATCAGATCAGTCACTCAGTCGTGTCCGACTCTTTGCGACCCCATGAACCACAGCACACCAGGCCTCCCTGTCCATCACCAACTCCCGGAGGTCACTCAGACTCATATCCATCCAGTCAGTGATGCCATCCAGCCATCTCATCCTCTGTCGTCCCCTTCTCCTCCTGCCCCCAGTCCCTCCCAGCATCAGAGTCTTCTCCAATGAATCAACTCTTCGCATGAGGTGGCCAAAATACTGGAGTTTCAGCTTCAACATCATTCCTTCCAAAGAAGGAAGGAACATTTGCACATAGTTGATGCCAAAAGCTCACTTCTCTATACATTGGTGCCAAATCAAATCTTGGAGACAGACAGAAAGATTGTGGGTAAAGTAGAAAAGGATAGCTTTATCGCTTTGCCAGGCAAAGGGGGCCACAGCAGGCCCATGCCCTCAAAACCATGTGTTCCCCACTTGGAGAAGATAGTGACAAGCTTTATACTAATGGTTCAAGGATGGCGTGGTCAGCTTGTGGACATTGTTCTGTTGGGTTGGTGATGAGGCAAGTAGAAGTCAATATCGTCAGCCTTCAGGTCCAGCTGGTCTGGGGTCTGCATGCTTGTGGGCAGCATATCATCTTTAATCATTAACTTCTTCCACTTGGAGGGGGCTTCAGTGTCTGCAAAATAGCTCAAAGATCCTGTTGTGTTTATCCCTTGACTGGGAGTGTTCAGGTGGCTCAGTGGTAAAGAATCCCCCTGTCAAGCAGGAGACCTGGGTTCTATCCTTGGGTTGGGAAGATCCCCTCGAGAAGGAAATGGCAACCCACTCCAGTATTCTTGCCTGGGAAATCCCATGGAAAGAGGACCCTGGTGCACTACAGTCTATGGGGTTGTAAAGAGTTGGACATGACTTAGCAACTGAACAAAAACAATCTCTTGATGGAGCAACAGGACCTTGCCACAAGGCTGCACTTGACTGTCTTCTCCCTGATCTTGCATCCCCTCCCTTCCCTAATTAACAACTGCTTGAATCTGCCCACTGGAACCCAGGGAAGGTCATGGAAGCTGAAGGAAGGCTGTTGCTCCACAAGGCCCTGAGTGGTATCACAATTAGGACTTTGATACTTTGACTGTTTGAGTCTTGACTCTCTTAGTCAACCCCCTCAGTGTATAGACACAGAAACTGGGGCCCAGAGAAACAGAAACTTCTATGGGGTTACAGTGGAATGGGACATGTCAGATTTACAACACTGGTCTCCTGATTGCCAGTTCATGGCTTTAGCTAATTTATCTGCTGCTTCTTATTTCTCTGAATTCCATAATAGAGGCATCTCTGAAATTGTACTTTTTGTTTGAAGAAATATTCAAAAGGAACTGTGGATCTTCCAGGACAGGTGTGTTTAGTCTGAGCACCATAGGCCAGGACATTTCACATGGTGATGTGCCAAAGATTCGTGAGTATACAGATCATGATGAATAGATCTGGGTGGGGGGAGGACGGCGGGAGGGGGGACCCAGCTCTTAGAAGCGTGGACATGGTCACTCCATGTACTGAGTGGCAGAACAGCAGCCAGCATCTTTCCTCCTTGCCTTTCCTTTCTCACTGGCAGAAAGCCCTGGGGATTTCAGGAGCCCTTGTTTTTCCTGTTACCAGGTCGCTATGCTCCCTCAGCTGATCAGGATGCCTTTCACTGCTCTGTCCTCACCCAGACCTGAGACTGTTAGAAAGAGTCCCTAGAGACAGGGACTTGAGCTAGAGGGTGTGATCTTTTGTCTAGTGACTTAGCACCATCTAAGCTGCTTCTACAAAACCTCTTACACATAAGCAACAGGCTCAATTTTGATGGTTAAAAAAAAAAACAATCTTTTTTCTCTCGCACAAGTGGCTTCCCAGCTGCAGCTCATTTCTCTCCTTCTGGGAGTGCAGCTGGCGTGCTGGAAGCTCACAGGCCTGACCCTAACCCTGGGGCTCAGCAGGTCTCTTTGTGCATTTCCCCAGGGATTGCTTCTACCTTGCATTTCTCTAGCTGTTGTACTCAGATTCAGGTCTGAGTGCCTCTGTGCACCCTCTGGGCTGAGCAAACAGCTGAGCAATGACAGGGCAGGACTCTTCGAAGGTAGGCAAGCCTAGGACTTCCCTAGTGGTCCAGTGGTTAAGACCTTGCGCTTCCAATGCAAGGGATATTGGGTTCGATCCCTGGTAGGGGGATTAAGATCCCACATGCCTTGCAGTGTGGCAAAAAAAAAAAACATATAATAATAAAGCAATCCAGCTTCAGTGCCATCCACTTCTCATGTCTCCCTTCTCTGAAGCTTACCTGCCTCTGACGTCCTCTGCTGTGGCTCTTTCAGTTGCTCTGTCAGTTTTTTCAATTTTCCTTATTATCAACTATTCTCAGGAAAGAAACAGTGTAATCCAAACTATAACACACATTCACCAGACTTTTATTAAGGCCTTACTATGTGAAACAGGGGTAGAGTGGTAGAGAGGATGAGCTCTGGAGTCTACCTGCCTAAATAATCAAATCAGAGCACTACACTTGTTAAATATGGAACCTCCCCAAGTATAGTTTTGTCATCTGTAAAAAATAATATCACTTATCTCATACCTTAAAATTATCATAATACCTACCTCATGCATTTGTTATGAGATTTTCCATGCAAAACCTTTAACTCAGTGCCTTAGCAAAGTGATCAATAAATGTCAGCCTCTAAAATTAGGGTCCTGAACCCAATTCCAATGTGGCAGTGGAGGGGGTGTCCCATGCCAGCAGCCATTCCCCGGATGCCAGCTATGTATCCTACAATCAATTCAATTCCACCACCATCTACCTAGAGACAGCAGATTCCACTGGTAAATGCTCAGTCCTGGAAGACACCCTCCACTTCAGATACCAGTCGCAAGCCCTGGTTGTTCCCTGTGCTTCTGATTGATTGGCTACTTAATCAGAGGTTCCAACAACCCCCTTAGACTCAGGATCCAATTGCAAGTCCATGTTATTACCTGTACCTCTTACAGACTGGCTATAAATGGAGGTTCCCATGACCCTCTCCTTGGATTTGATTAATTTGCTAGAGCAGCTTCCCAGGTGGGTGCTCTGCTGTGCTTAGTCATTCAGTCACGTCCGACTTTTTGCAACCCCATGGGCTGTAACCCACTGGGCTCCTCTGTCCATGGGAATTCTCCAGGCAAGAATACTGGAGTGGACTGCCATGCCCTCTGGCAGGGCTTCTTCCCAACCCAAGGATCAAACCTAGGTCTCCTGAATTACGGGCAGATTCTTTACCATCTGAGCCACCAGGAAAGCCCAAGAATACTGGAGTGGGTAGCCTATGCCTTCTCCAGGGGAATCTCCCTGTTCTGGGAGTGCAGCTGGGGTGCTGCGAGCTCACAGGCCTGCCCCTGCCAGGGTTTGATTCCAACCCAAGAATCGAACCCAAGTGTCCTGCATTGCAGGCAGATTCTTTACCAGCTGAGCTGCCAGGGAAGCCCAGGTGGGTACAGTGGTAAAGAATCCTAGTCCACTGCCAATGCAGGAGACAGAGGAGACCCAGGTTCGATCCCTGAGTCAGGAAGAAGCCCTAGAGAAGGGAAAGGCAACCCACTTCAGTATTCTTGCCTGGGAAGTCCCATGGACAGAGGAGCCTTGTGGGCTACAGTCCATGGGGTTGCAAAGAGTCGGACATAGCTGAGCACACACATGGCTTCCAGGACTCAGGAAGCTCCTCACTCACTAGTCCACCAGTTTATTATAACAGATTATATAACTCAGGAACAGCCAGATGGAAGAGGGGCCTAAGGCAAGGTGTGGGAAAGGACACTGAGCACACCGTTCTCCTTACATCTCCACAGGTTCGTGGTGAACCAAACCCTGTTTTGAGTTTTTTATGGAAGCCTCATGACACAGACATAATTGATGAAACCACCGGCCATTGTTGACTGATTCAACCTGCAGACCTTCTAGCCTTTCGGCAGGTCAGAGGGTGGACGGAAGCCCCAACCCTCTAATCATGTGGCTGGTTGTGCTGGCAACCAAAACTGCTGGTTTTGCAGTCTCCCCCAGACCCTCAAGCAGTTACTTCATTAATACAACAAAAGACACCTTTATTGCTCTCATCACAGGAAATTCCAAAGGTTTTTGGAGCTCTGTGTCCAAAATGGGGATGAAGATCAGTTTTTTTTTTTTTTTACCATAAATCACAATATCTATTGAGTAGCCTCAATGGAGTAACCTCTATTATTAAGATAATATTCCTGTCCTCAGAGAGTTTACACAGTAATGGAGAGTTTGAAGAATAAGTACATCAACTACTACAATGAAAAAATGATAGATAAATACACAGATATGCAGAGGCAGATATTTGATGAGGGCCAAATTGTGAGTTAAGTCACAGAACTCAGGAAGTAAGGAGCGATTTTCAGTGAGAAGCCTGTGGAATTTAACATAAAGGTAAACCCTGCCCCAGAGATGAGCAAAGAAACCTTCAGGCTAAGAATGATTTCTACATTTTTAAATGGTTGACAGAAAATCAAGAATAATGATATTTCACATTCATGGTAAATCGCTTCAATCTGTCCAACCATTTGCAACCCCACGGACTGTAGGCCGATCTTCCTTTCCAACTCAGGGATTGAACCCGGGTCTCCTGTGTTTCCTGCATTGGCAGATGGGTTCTTTACCACTAGCACCACCTGGGAAGGGATATTTCTTGATCCCTTACAATAAAGTAAAGTCCAAATTTCACTGTTCATAAATAAAGTTTTATTGGAACACAGTCATGCTCATTAATTTAGGTAGCAGCTATAGCTTATTGCATGCTATAAGACAGAATTGTGACAAAATTGAGTGATTGTGACAGAAACCTAATGTCCCAGAGAGCCAAAAATATTTACTACCTGGCCCTTTGCAGGGAATTTTTGCTGGCCTCTGAACTGCCCATCTAGGAGGGTGCAAGAAAACTCTCCAGTCAGGGTGAGGGTTGGACTGAATCTTGACAGGTGATTGGAGTTTCAAAAGACACACAAGGAGTAGATGTCTGTGCAAAGTCACATTGTTAGTAAGCTCATAGAATTATGGGGGTGAGGAGCATGTTCAGTGAGCTGCACGTGGACCTACTTGGCTACAGTAAAGGGTGTGCTTGTGAGAGAAGCAGGTAGGGCAGACTGGGTCCATTCCATGAATTTCTCAAATGCTAAAGCAATACATATCTTCTTGGCTTGCTAAGTTATGGGAATATTTAAAGAATTGTGTGTGTGGGGGGCATGTAATGATGAAACCATAACTCTATTTTAGCTTAATCTCATAAAATATATAGCTCACTGTGGAAAACAGACCAATAAGAGAGCTTCTACAGTGTTCGCTTTTAGTGTCTGTTTTAAACCTTAAAATAAGAGAATAATGCTCGAAGCTGGAATTCCAGACATTGATAAAAAGAGAATTTTTGTCTAGGTCTTTCCTGTACACCCACTCTGCTACTGCCACCAACTATGCCATTATTACCTCAGTTCTCCATGGTAATTTAAACTTTCTGTTGTGTATTTCTGGGGTGCACAGCCAGGCTGATTTGCACTCACTTACTAGAGGCTATGGAGGTACCAGGCGAGTACCAGGGGTTGCTTTTACTATGCCTTTGGCTTTTGGAGAAACTAGGGGATTATTCTAACCTAGAGCCACTGAGTTGCCCCAACCATGTGGAGAGATAGCTAATGAATTGCCCTGGGAATCTTTTATTCATAGTCTTGGGTCCAGTCCTGAGCTGACATGGAGTATCATTGATTTCTGATGAGTAAATCAGAATTGTGGGAAGAGTGGTTGCATCATCCTACCTTCCTGAAACTGTGGAGTTCAGGGCAGTCTCCAAGGCTTCCCCACATTAGGACATGTCTGTAAAACTCCCCATTTTTTAGAGTTTCACAGTGCTGGATGTGAACCTGGTGTTCTGTGTGACACTTTGGGTTACAACGGAAGGTTATGCAACATCTCATAGTTGTCTCCACATCAAGAAGAGAAAGTAATTTTCATTACTTCAAGACCTCAGAATCAGACTTAATACCTCCTTAGTAGTACTCGAAGTATTAGTTGTTAAGTTGTGTCCGACTCTTTGTGAGTTCATGAGCTGCAGCCCACCAGGTTCCTCTGTCCACGGAATTCTCCACTCAAGAATCCTGGAATGGGTTGCCATTCCTTTCTCCAAGGGATCTTCCTGACCCAGGGATCGAACCGTGGTCTCCTGTATTGCAGGCAGATTCTTTTCCCTCTGAGCCACCAGGAAAGCCTCAACACTTGCTTAATTTTACTCAGTTATCCAGCCTAATTGTTATGGCTCAAAGATCAAGTTATCATACATCTTTGGAAGGTAGGTTCATCTAGTTTAATCTAGAAGTTGGAGAATTTGCTTACCTAGTTTCAAAAATGAAAGTGGAAATTTTTTCTTTGATGGCTTCAAAGGGTGCTTTTTTTTTCTTCTTGTAGAACCACAAAGCTGATTCTTTGTGCCATGATGAGCATTGTCACTAAACTCATCTTCCAAGAAGTTGTGTGGCATAAATAGTATGATATTTTTTTGAGAATATAATCAGAGCAACACGTATGATGTCAATGGAATAGTTTTGCATAGATTTTTCTATCTGCCTCAGTACAATTGTGAGTTAAGTAACAGGAATAGTTGGTTCAAGAAAAAGGCAATGTTTAATTCAGGAACTCTGGATTGAAATCCTCAGACTTTGGAATAAATCTTTTCCACCTGCTCAGCCCCTTTCCTCTGATAAGTATAGGAGTGACTCCAGCTTATTCATCTGCTTTTCTCATGTAATTAAATAGACCTGATTCCTGACCTGAGGCCCCCACCTCACACTTCCCCCAATATTGCTTCCTCTGTTCCGGTGTTTTCTCTCTCTTGCTTTCAGAATTAATAGGAAACCTGGTCTCTGAGCTGTTCTCAGCATCGCAAGTGTGAACCTTCCCTGTCAAAATCTTCACAAGGAAAATGAGTCACAGCATCACCAGGGTGATGAGGTCACGATCCCACAGCCCCTGCTTTAAAAATATATTTGTACTTTTCTGTTGTAAATCGATTTTACGAGAACTC
This sequence comes from Tragelaphus eurycerus, assembly GCA_935064755.1. Lineage (NCBI taxonomy): Eukaryota > Metazoa > Chordata > Mammalia > Artiodactyla > Bovidae > Tragelaphus > Tragelaphus eurycerus. Next base: position 12,045,914 of record CAKXYN010000018.1, read on the forward strand.
TGAAATTGGGGTGACAGCTCTGAAGCCTGTTCTTTTCAACACTGGTAACTGGCTCAGCCTTGGCAGGCGCTGGCCATGACCGAGTCATGCTCTGGGTTCTCCCACCATGCACTCCGCTTTTCACCTTGCCTGGAAGACTAGAGACAGCGCATGCCGTGAGTGCACCAGCCCTGTTTTCCTGGGGTCGTTTTACCTCCTGTGCAACTGTGCAAAGTCTTGAGTTCAAACCCTGTTACTTACTAGCTGTGTGATTTTGAGCAAGTTATTTAATGTCCCTGTGCCTAAGCCCCTTCACCTATAAAATAAAATTAAATTTAATAAATCTATTTTTATATTTATAACATATAATAAAGTGCCTAGAAGAGTAGTTGGCACATGGTGCTATATAATTCTTCAATTTATTATTAGAATAAAGTACCCTCAGAGGGTATTTTATAGTACCTTTAAAGAGGCTTTTTGAGAGAAGCATTTGTTATTTTTATGAAATATGCATAGCCCTAAAAAAATTCCTCCATAATCTATCAGAGACAGAAAACTATAAAATATTTATCAAACGATGCACCTAATCCTTAGTCTCTAGAAGGTAGCAACTTTCACTTCACATGTATTGTCTTCTTCCAGGCAATTATTTATTGAGTTTTAAAATACCAGACATTTTACAAATACTGTTTTCTTTCATCCTGAAGAAAGTCTTCACAGTAAATGTTAGTATCTATATGGTGGATGTAGAAGCTAAATTCTGAAGAAATTAAGTCTTTTATTGCAGGTTACATATTTAAACCATGGCTGAACCAGGATTTGAACATGAATTGTTTGAGCCAAAAACCATGCCAGGGAATATTTAATCAATGAATTCAGTGCCTGGTGACCTAAAGAGAAATTGATGCCTAAAAACAAAGGGAGGGGCAAGAGGAGAAGAGTGACAAGAATAACAACACTAGCAAATTAGGTTCAGTTATGATCTATAGATTTTTCTAGAGTCTTGTATGTTTGCCCTTACACTATCCAACAGCTTGGGGACAGAATTTCAGTTAAAATGGAAATAAGTCTATTTGTCTTGAAACTGTATGCCATTGAACTGACATCCCCACCCCTCCTCACCAAAAATATTGTTTTTTTCCACACATGAAAGAGTACAACATATCTTCTAAAATCATAAAGAAAGCATGTGGTTCTTTTTTGTTTTTCTTTGTATTTCTCACGTGCTGTTCTAAATGGGCAATCACATACCTAGTGATTGATATAGACCATTAAGGCATGTGCAAATTATTGTTGACAGATAGCAATGTGCCTGCAAAATCATCCCACTAGTCACCTCATAGAAATAAGTGTACTGTACAAAGCAGTATGCTCGCTGTGCAAGTGCAGTTTCAAGAAAAATCACCCACTTCCCCCTTTCAAACATGTTCCTGCTCCTAATTCCTCCTATACAGAGATTCTGGAGCCCTCTGTTATAAGACCTGAAATGTAGACCAATTCTGTTCATTATAAAGTACTTCAAGTAGTCTTAGTGCTGATATTAGCACTGCTACTATTCAGGGACTCTTCTTTTTCGGAGTATTTTGTACTGAATTCGTAGATTGAATTCTGTTAGATTCCTTAAAATTCAAGGAGATTGAAAACCTAGGTTTAAGATCTGTTCTACTATTTGTTGGGCTTTCCACCAATTTGTGTTTCAGTTGCTTCGGTTTATGAAGGGGAAAGCATACTTGCTCAGCCTAATTCATTGTAATTCCTCAAGGAACAGTTTTATGAGGTGGAAAGTACCTCATAACCTGAAATATATAAATTCAATTTACTGTCATTTTTTTTAAGCAAATAGCATCTCAGGTTCGTGTCCATCTTTTGTTAACTATGTTTCATAATGACGTGCACCCTAATGACACATGTTTGATGTGTGTTAGGTACACTGACACTTGGAGGAGGTTCACTAACATCCAATGGGCACGCACTGGATAGAGTTGGAAGCCCCAAATCTTGATCTCCCTCTCCTTAGGACCATATGCTCCTAAGCTAACCCCACACAAAGTTTCTGGCAGCTGCATTCACAGCTTTCACCAAGGATGAGTAAACAGAGGAGCTCTCAGAACCTACCGGGCAATTGTTTTCCTGATGTGGAAGAGCTATAGACAGATAGTGAGATAGAGATGTGAAATAGTAGCTATATTAGATTTTTTCTGTTGTTGTTGGATGGGGGTAGGGGTGTCAAGTAAAAGGTACATTTTGAGAATGAACACACTTCTAGTTTAAGTGAATTTTCATCACAAAGATGCTGGATTGTGTGGTGGTTTAGATGCAGGTAAAGTTAAAGAGGATTGGTGTGTGTTAGGAAAGAGGGATTGTGATTTACCCTTGACAGTATAAACAGATCTTCCCCCTTCCAAAGGACAGGAAAGAACTAGATTGAGTTTTATGACATACTTTAGATGATTTTTGTTTCTCTCTCTGACTATAGATAGTACTATAGAGTTAAGGATCTGGACTCTCTCCTCCCTGGGTGGGGATACCAGCAGTCATGGACTCAGTCTAATGGTAATGTAGACATTGCATTGAGATGAGAGTGATGATGACAATGACTATGATGTGAAAATTTGCTGTCCCTTTTTGAGAATGTACAATATAACAGAGACTGTGCCAAGTACTTTATATATATATTAACTCATATAATGCTCACAGCAACCCAGTGAGATAACCCTGTTATTTCTCCATCTTACCTGGTGGCCCAGTTGGTAAAGAATCCACCTGCAATGCGAGGCACCTGGGTTTGATCCCTGGGTTGGGAAGAACCCCTAGAGAAAGGAAGGGCTACCCACCCGATCCAGTATTCTGACCTGGAGAATTCCATGGACTGTACAGTCCATGAGGTCGCAAAGAGTCGGATATGACTGAGTGACTTTGACTTTCACAGGTAAGGAAACTGAGGTTAACTTTCTCAAGATGAGGAGCTGGTAATTAAGTGTCAGAGACAAGATTTGAACCTATGTATATCTAACTGTATAGCCTATGCTCTTACCACCAGGGAATATTGGCTTTCTAGAATGATGCTAAAGCTGAAACTCCAGTATTTTGGCCACCTCATGCGAAAAGTTGACGTATTGGAGAAGTCTCTGATGCTGGGAGGGATTGGGGGCAGGAGGAGAAGGGGACGACAGAGGATGAGATGGCTGGATGGCATCACCGACTCGATGGACGTGAGTCTGAGTGACCTCCGGGAGTTGGTGATGGACAGGGAGGCCTGGCGTGCTGCAATTCATGGGGTCGGAAAGAGTCAGACACGACTAAGCGACTAATCTGATCTGATCTGATAGTCTATTTTAAAAAGCATTAAATAGGGCTTCCTTGGTAGCTCAGTGGTAAAGAATCCACCTGCCAATGCAGAAGACACAGATTTGACTCCTAAGTTATGACCAACCTAGATAGCATATTCAAAAGCAGAGACATTACTTTGCCAACAAAGGTTCGCCTAGTCAAGGCTATGGTCTTTCCTGTGGTCATGTATGGATGTGAGAGCTGGACTGTGAAGAAGGCTGAGCGCCGAAGAATTGATGCTTTTGAACTGTGGTGTTGGAGAAGACTCTTGAGAGTCCCTTGGACTGCAAGAAGATCCAACCAGTCCATTCTGAAGGAGATCAATCCTGGAATTTCTTTGGAAGGAATGATGCTAAAGCTGAAACTCCAGTATTTTGGCCACCTCATGCGAAGAGTTGACTCATTGGAGAAGACTCTGATGCTGGGAGGGATTGAGGGCAGGAGGAGAAGGGGACGACAGAGGATGAGATGGCTGGATGGCATCACTGACTTGATGGATGTGAGTCTGAGTGACCTCTGGGAGCTGGTGATGGACAGGGAGGCCTGGCGTGCTGCGGTTCATGGGGTCGCAAAGAGTTGGACACGACTGAGCGACTGATCTGATCTGATCTGATCTGGGAAGATGCCACATGTCGTGGAGCAGCTAAGCCCATGCACCATAACTATTGAGCATAGAGGAGGCGCTCTACAACCAGAGAAGCCACTGCAATGAGAAGCCCTTTCACCGAAATTAGAGAGCAGTCCCTGCTGTCTGCAGTTAGAGAAAAGTCCGAGCAGCAACAAAGACCCAGCACCGCCAAAAATGAATAATTTTTTTAAAGACAGTTTTTTTTTTATTAAAGCACTGAACAAAGACAGGGATTGAGGGCAAGCCCAGTCTTTAGACACTAGATAACAGCTTTCTGTTTCCCAATCTACCTTGATTGTAAAGCAGACACAGTGATGTATTCCTCACAGGATTTTGATGAGAACTGAATTTAAATACTATATGTATGTGGTATGCTCACTATGAATTAAGAGGAGAAAGAACTATGGCTGCTGGGAAGTAGTTTGACAAAACCCCAAGCATTAGTTTTCCAGAGAGAAGCAATGGCACCCAGCCAGTTATCTGGGTGCTGCCCATTTACATGCTCGCTGATCACTAACACTGTGACATTGAATGGTTTGCCTTGGATACGAACAGAGATCATTCTGTCGTTTTTGAGATTGCATCCAAGTACTGCATTTCGGACTCTTTTGTTGACCATGATGGCCACTCCATTTCTTCTGAGGGATTCCTGCCCACAGTAGTAGATATAATGGTCATCCGAGTTAAATTCACCCATTCCAGTCCATTTTAGTTCGCTAATTCCTAGAATGTCGACATTCACTCTTGCTATCTCTTGTTTGACCACTTCCAATTTGCCTTGATTCATGGACCTGACATTCCAGGTTCCTATGCAATATTGCTCTTTACAGCATCGGACTTTGCTTCTATCACCAGACACATCCACAGCTGGGTATTCTTTTTGTTTTGGCTCCATCCTTTCATTCTTTCTGGAGTTATTTCTCCACTGATCTCCAGTAGCATATTGGGCCCTTACTGACCTGGGGAGTTTCTCTTTCAGTATTCTATCATTTTGTCTTTTCATACTGTTCATGGGGTTCTCAAGGCAAGAATACTGAAGTGGTTTGCCATTCCCTTATTATAGGGGACTGGAATGCAAAAGTAGGAAGTCAAGAAACACCTGGAGTAACAGGCAAATTTGGCCTTGGAATACAGAATGAAGCAGGGCAAAGACTAATAGAGTTTTGCCAATAAAATGCGCTGGTCATAGCAAATACCCTCTTCCAACAACACAAGAGAAGACTCTATACATGGACATCACCAGATGGTCAACACCGAAATCAGATCGATTATATTCTTTGCAGCCAAAGATGGAGAAGCTCTATACAATCAGCAAAAACAAGACCAGGAGCTGACTGTGGCTCGGACCATGAACTCCTTATTGCCAAATTCAGACTGAAATTGAAGAAAGTAGGGAAAACTACTAGACCATTCAGGTATGACCTAAATCAAATCCCTTATGATTATACAGTGGAAGTGAGAAATAGATTTAAGGGCCTAGATCTGATAGATAGAGTGCCTGATGAACTATGGAATGAGGTTCGTGACATTGTACAGGAGAAAGGGATCAAGACCATCCCCATGGAAAAGAAATGCAAAAAAAGCAAAATGGCTGTCTGGGGAGGCCTTGCAAATAGCTGTGAAAAGAAGAGAAGCGAAAAGCAAAGGAGAAAAGGAAAGATATAAACATCTAAATGCAGAGTTCCAAAGAATAGCAAGAAGAGATAAGAAAGCCTTCTTCAGTGATCAATGCAAAGAAATAGAGGAAAACAACAGAATGGGAAAGACTAGGGATCTCTTGAAGAAAATCAGAGATACCAAAGGAACATTTCATGCAAAGATGGGCACGATAAAGGACAGAGATGGTGTGGACCTAACAGAAGCAGAAGATATTAAGAAGAGGTGGCAAGAATACACAGAAGAACTGTATAAAAAAGAGCTTCAAGACCTAGATAATCATGATGATGTGATCACTGACCTAGAGCCAGACATCTTGGAATGTGAAGTCAAATGGGCCTTAGAAAGCATCACTATGAACAAAGCTAGTGGAGGTGATGGAATTCCAGTGGAACTATTCCAAGTCCTGAATGATGATGCTGTGAAAGTGCTGCACTCAATATGCCAGCAAATTTGGAAAACTCAGCAGTGGCCACAAGATTGGAAAAGGTCAGTTTTCATCCCAATCCCAAAGAAAGGCAATGCCAAGGAGTGCTCAAACTACCGCACAATTGCACTCATCTCACAAGCTAGTAAAGTAATGCTCAAAATTCTCCAAGCCAGGCTTCAGCAATATGTGAACCGTGAACTTCCTGATGTTCAAGCTGGTTTTAGAAAAGGCAGAGGAACCAGAGATCAAATTGCCAACATCCACTGGATCATGGAAAAAGCAAGAGAATTCCAGAAAACACATCTATTTCTGCTTTATTGACTATGCCAAAGCCTTTGACTGTGTGGATCACAATAAACTATGGAAAATTCTGAAAGAGATGGGAATACCAGACCACCTGATCTGCCTCTTGAGAAATCTGTATGCAGGTCAGGAAGCAACAGTTAGAACTGGTCATGGAACAACAGACTGGTTCCAAATAGGAAAAGGAGTACGTCAAGGCTGCATATTGTCACCATGTTTATTTAACTTATATGCAGAGTACATCATGAGAAATGCTGGACTGGAAGAAACACAAGTTGGAATCAAGATTGCCGGGAGAAATATCAATAACCTCAGATATGCAGATGACACCACTCTTATGGCAGAAAGTGAAGAGGGGCTAAAAAGCCTCTTGATGAAAGTGAAAGTGGAGAGTGAAAAGGTTGGCTTAAAGCTCAACATTCAGAAAACGAAGATCATGGCATCTGGTCCCATCACTGCATGGGAAATAGATGGGGAAACAGTGGAAACAGTGGCAGACTTTGTTTTTCTGGGCTCCAAAATCACTGCAGCTGGTGACTGCAGTCATGAAATTAAAAACGCTTACTCCTTGGAAGGAAAGTTATGACCAACCTAGATAGCATATTCAAAAGCAGAGACTTTACTTTACCAACAAAGGTTCGCCTAGTCAAGGCTATGGTCTTTCCTGTGGTCATGTATGGATGTGAGAGCTGGACTGTGAGGAAGGCTGAACGCCGAAGAATTGATGCTTTTGAACTGTGGTGTTGGAGAAGACTCTTGAGAGTCCCTTGGACTGCAAGAAGATCCAACCAGTCCATTCTGAAGGAGATCAATCCTGGAATTTCTTTAGAAGGAATGATGCTGAGGCTGAAACTCCAGTATTTTGGCCACCTCATGCGAAGAGTTGACTCATTGGAGAAGACTCTGATGCTGGGAGGGATTGAGGGCAGGAGGAGAAGGGGACGACAGAGGATGAGATGGCTGGATGGCATCACTGACTCGATGGATGCGAGTCTGAGTGACCTCCGGGAGCTGGTGATGGACAGGGAGGCCTGGCGTGCTGTGGTTCATGGGGTCGCAAAGAGTCGGACATGACTGAGCGACTGATCTGATCTGATCACTAACACAAGCATGGCATGGAGTCACTTAACAACAACCACAAATAAATATTTTGCGGGCATCAACCATGTGCCAGCCCTGGCCCTGTTTTACCTACCAAGGCTTCGAGGATTATACAAAATTGACAAAGCCCTGCTTCCAGAGGCTTTATAGTCCAGGGGACAATTCGGTTAATAATTAGATAAAAATATATGTCAGGTTCATATAAGCACAAAGAAGGAAAAACGTGGTACGTAGATCAACAGTGACACTATTTGGGGAAGGACAGTGACCTCCGAGAGCTGGTGATGGATAGGGAGACCTGGTGTGCTGCGGTTCATGGGGTCACAAAGAGTCGGACACGACTGAGCGACTGATCTGATCTGATCTGATATAGCAGAGTGAATGAGGAGTGTCTCTCTCACTCATTTGTTCACTGAAAAAAATTTATCCAGTACTACTGACTTAGAATGTAGTAAATTACATTTCATAATGAAAGAAGTTTAATTAAGAAAAGAACAAATCAGTCATCGCTAGTCAGTATAGTAGGAAGAATATAGCGATTTAATTAAATATTTATCTCATTGTGTTTTAATTTCCTGAACCAGAGACATTTTGCAGAGTCTTACCGTACAGGAAAGCAGAGCTTTTGGTCAAGTTCACTGGATTCTGGGGCTTCTCTTCCTCCTGGTTGGCTCTGGGAACCTTCTCCAGCAGTTTGGGGTGTGGTTTGCTCTTGGGAATGCTCAACTGGATGGAATTCACCTGCGATGATGGTACAAGGGACTATCTGCCAGTCAGGCTTGTCTGTCTTTTCCCAGATGTATTGGCTGCCCTCTGCTCTCCTCTTCCTTCACTTGTTGGCAGAGGAAGCCTCACAGTCCCACTCATCATCGGATGTGTGAGTTCAGCCGCTTCAGCAGCCTGATAAGGAGTCCCTCTATTGTGTTCCCGGCTCAGTGGCCATTGTAGGCATACAGACTTCTCCTAGAACAGGGTTTGGTATCTCCTCACCTTGTCCACCTCTCCTTCCTTCCAATGTGCCACTTAAGAGGTAGTGATCACTTGTAGAGGTTGTTGTTGTTGTTGTTTAGTCGCTAAGTCATGTCTGACTCTTTTGTGACCCCATGAACTGTAATCTGCCAAGCTCCTTCTGTCCATGTGATTTCCCAGGAAAAAATACTGGAGTGCGTTGCCGTTGCCATTTCCTTCTCCAGGGGATTCTTCTGACCCAGGGATTGAACCCAAGTTTCTTACATTGGCAAGCAAATTCTTTACCATTGAGCCACCTGGGAAGCCAAGGTAGAGAACTGCAATCAGCAGCTCTCATCAGAGTCTACTTCTGCTGCTCAAGCATGGAGCCCCTTCCTTTCAGACCTGACTCTCAGCTAGCATTTGCTTGAGGATCACTGACTTTGACCCTTGATTCAGCTAGCTCACTTATACCTCTTTCACCATACCCAAAGAGTATTCTTTTTCTGAAAGAGTTTAGTCAAATTATTCTGTCTAGCATGGGCCCTTAGAGATTTGTTATTCAGTTGCTAAGTCATGTCCAACTCTTTGCAACCCCATGGACTGCAGCACACCAGGCTTCCCTGTCCTTCACCATCTCCTGGAGTTTGCTCAGTCTTAAGTCCATTGAATTGGAGATGCCATCCAACTGTCTCATTCTCTGTCATCCACTTCTCTTCCTGCCCTTAATCTTTCTCAGCATCAAGGTCTTTTCCAATGAATTGGCTCTTTGCATCAGGTGGCCAAAGAATTGGAGCTTCAGCATCAGTCCTTCCAATGAGTATTCAGGGTTGATTTCCTTTAGGATTGACAGGTTTGATCTCTTTGCTGTCCAAGGGACTCTCAAGAGTCTCCTCTAGGACTATAATTCAAAAGTATTAATTTTATAGACCAGCAGAAGTATATACCTCGTCGTAACCCTGGTCTCTTTTCAGTGCCTATTTGAAAAAGGGGGCTTCCTTCCTTGAATATCTAAGGGACCAGTCATCTCTAGCCTATAACCTTAAGGGCTCATTATACCTTAAGGGCTCATTATACAGGTTAAGTCTAAACAGGGAAGACAAGAGTCTCCAACAACCTTCCCTGAATATTTTCACCTGTTTAACTTATAAAGAGGTGAGATGTATATTTGAAAAATAATTTGATTGATATGATTCCAGATAACCCATGGGTAAGATGAATATGTTTTTGTTTTTTTCTATATTTGTTTCCCTTTCTAAGTGCTTTTAAAATTATTTTCAATGTCATTTCTATAGTTTTGTGACTTGTCTGATTCCTGCTTTTTCATTTCTATAATTGGATTCTTTGTTCAACTCACCACAAGAAGTCAGTTATTCAGTTACGTGTTGGGCAAACATATACTTGTCTTAGCCAGATGCTCTTGAAGTCCATCACTGGGAAATGAAGCATTTTAAAAGTTTGACCAAAAAAATTAATCCCAGTTTAATTTGCTTATCATTGTCTTTCTGAAATGGCACTAATTGAGTTTCAAATTTTAAATTCATCCAACAAATATTAGTTGAGCATCTACTATATGCTAGACACCATTCTAGAAACTGGAGATTCAACTGTGAACAAAAAAAGCCTTTTGTATGCTGACTTTCATCTGTTAGAAGGTGCCAATTATAGTATGCTCTTTGCTTCATCTCCATCTGTCTTTGTGGGACAAATAGAGTTATACATACACAAAATAAAAGATAACTCTTTTGAATGGAAACTGAGTTCTTCACGAGTAGTGCTTTATACTCTGTTGAATGTGCCGCTTCATATTCTTTAGGAAGTTGCTGGGCTGCACATGTTAAATAAATAATATATGAAAGTGAGTGAAGACCCATATCTTCATCAGTATTCATTATTTGAAAAGTTCACATTATTATTCCAGTTTCCATTGTGGGATTATTTGGTTTTTTACATAGTCAATCAGTGAGCATTTCTTGTCCACTTATTATGACTCTGGAACTGCAATGCTATGCTGCATGCTTCATCTGAAGAGGAAAAGAGAATTCCCTCACTACCACTGTGCCAGGATTTGCGAAGTAGCTTTTTTTTTTTTTTAAGGGAGCAGATATACTCTTAGTGTATTTCTCTCTCTCTTTTATAAAATAATTTTATTCTGTTTATTTTTTAATTTTTTAATGTGCTGGGACTTCGTTACTGTTCTGGCTTTTTTCTAGTTATGACCAATGGAGGCTACTCTCTAGTTGCAGTGCACAAACTTCTCAATGCGGTAGCTTCTCTTATTTCCTAGCACAGGCTTTAGGGTATGCAGTAGTCATGGCATGTGGGCTCAGTATTTGCATCTCCTGGATTCGAGAGCTCAGGCTCAATAGTTGTGGTGCACAGGCTTAATTGATCTACGGCATGTGGCGTCTTCCCAAATCAAACCCTCATCTCCTGCACTAGTAGGCAGATTCTTCACCACTGAGCCACCAGGAAAGCCTGCAGTCAGTCTTGATGTCTCACATTCCCCCAGAGAATTGCCTAGTTGTCATATGTCTGGGTCCCCAACTGTCTAGGAACTAAAAGAATTCTTCATTGCACTGAAGATCAGAGTTCAAAAACATGATGGCCATTGTTGGCTGGAGCACAACAGTTTCATTGCATCTATTTACATCCTGTTCCCCATCCCCTCACACCCTTCGTAAGACTTTCGAACCAGATTGAGTGTTGAGAGACCCCCATATCCGAGCTATGCCTATTCATCTATTTAAAAGACACCTTCTTTCCTAGAACTGCCTGAAAACCTGAAGAATTTCCTCTACGACACTGAACAAGGTTGGACCAGCAACTTTTGCTCCTCCATAAGGGGTGATTCTCTGAATTTCTGATCTTTGACTATATTCAGTGCAAGTACAGAAACTCCACTGGGGGTTTCTTTAATACTTGGACATGTCTCCTAAAGTATATGGTCAACTACGCTCAAAGCCAACTAAATAGAAAAACAGTGAAATTTTCTTATGTGAATTTCCCCTCAATACTTTATTAACAAAAATAGAGTGAGCCATAAGTAAATATTTATTAGATTTGTACAGATCCATCCACACTTTACTCTGGTTCTGATCTCTCTGGCCCTTCAATCTGGCTTCTTGGAAATATCTTTCGCTCAATCAAATTGAAAATATTTTGGTTTACTAAAGATATTCTTAGAAATAAGAACTGATGCACATCAATGACTTTTTAAAAGTATTTAAAATTCAATCCTGTTTCAGAGAAAATGCAAAGTATTATCACTGTAGTATTAAGAGCTAGCAGAAGTAGATACAGGACCACATTTTTCTGTATTTGGATGGCTGAAGTATTGCTGTGATAACTGCAAAAAGCTAAATGAATTGAAGTATCCCAGTTGAATGGCTGATGTTATATTAGTTCTGAAAATTAGGCATTTATAGATTTTTGCCTAAAGCTCTCTTGTAACATAATAAATGCAAATGTTTGGCCATCTTAGACTGAATCCTAATTTGTCCATCCTTTTCCCCCCAGAGAAAAAGGAAATTATTAACCAGAGCTTATTATTGGGTATGAAATAGCTGTTTCTTGTATCTGGCTTTCTTATCTGTGATTCTTAAATGGTGATGAAAAGTATTGCCCTTTCACCCAATGGACCTTAAAATTTGATTAGATCCCAGAAAGTTAGTAGGCTTCCCTAGTGGCTCAGTGGTAAAGAATACACTGGGTTTGAACCCTGGATCAAGAAGATCCCCTGGAGAAGGAAATGGCGACCCTCTCGAGGCAAGAGCCTGGGAAATCCCAGACAGAGGAGCCTGAAAGGCCATAGTCCATGGGGTCGCAAAAGAGTCAGACACGACCTAGCAACTAAACCAACAACAAAAGCGGCAAGTTAGTGAAATGGTTCCTTTCGTCTCCTTCAAACCAATATTCATCCAAGATTTTAGCCTTAGTTGAGAAGTAAACATTTTCCATACCTTGGTTTCCTTTAAGATCTCACAAATTACAGTGCTCCCAAAGAACTTTTCAGTAAAAATTCTCAGCTATAACCATGAAGATTTCTGAAAAACTTATGGTAACTCATCATGACCCTCTTCCTACACGTAAGGAACTGCATTGGCAGGTCCCCATTCATTAATTCATGGATAGCAACATCCCCACGTAAAAATGAGACGATGTCATCAGAGCTCAGCACAAAGCTTATTTGTGGCCAAGCTGAGTTTAAGAAATAAATATTTTAATGAAACTATAAACTGACTTTTTTTTAGCCATTAAATACCAGGCTCTCCTTTTTTCTGGACCTCCTCCATCTGTAACTGACATATTTAGACTATTGGCCTTACTATATGGGCTTCCCAGTGGTGGTGCTAGGGGTAAAGAACCCTCCTGCCAATGCAGGAGAGGCAAGAGACATTTGATCCCTGGGTTGGGAAGATTCCCTGGAGGAGGGCATGGCAACTTGCTCCAGTATTCTCACATGGAAAATTCAATAGACAGAGGAGCCTAGCGGGCTACAGTCCATGGAGCTGCAAAGAATTGGACGTGACTGAGCACACACACCCTACCATCCTTACTTTATAGATGGGTGAAAGTTCAGATGTTTCCTTGGATTCCTGGGAAATTACTGATGGCTAAATACTATGAGGTTATTTTTTTTAAGTGTATTTTAAAAAGAGTCCTGTGTGGATAGACACAGTTTCTGTCTGCTCACTAGTATGTCTGTGGTGCCCAGCATAGGCACTCAGTGTTGTTAAATGAATAGATGAACCAGGATGTTGACATGACACTTTACGGATGGTCTGCTGTGAGAAAGACTAAGTTATTCAAAGTCACTGATGCAATAAAACTGGACTTGGAGTTGGGTAGGAAAGGAGAGGACCTGAGTTCAAATACAAACGAGACCACTGACTGATTCACTCATGCTATAAACTGAAGCAAATTTTCAGGGCACAGCTTTCCCCATTATAAGCTGAAAGGGTTGTGCTAAATGTACTGAGTGATCTCTGGTTTCCTGGGCTCACATGTTCCTTGTTTGGGGCAAGCTCTTCTATTTCCAGCTGGGCAAAGTTCTATGTGGTCTGATGCTCTGTGGCTTCCCCCACAGCCAGTCTTGGGAAACCTTCTCTCCTTGTTTCCTCTCTCAGCAAAATATACTACCAATGCTATTACCTCTAGGACTGTGAAAGGAAATTTACCAGAAAATAACCTGGAGTTTGTCATATTTATGGAATTAATTACAAGCACCAAAGAAATTATGTACACTTTGGCATTTTCTGGCTTAAGACCCGGTTTGTACTTAAAATGTTTTTATTTCTGGATGCCTCTGTACAGTCATTTAAGCTGACCTCATCTTAGGCTGGTTCTCCTTCCCCTCCTTCCTCCCCACTCCCCTTCTCTTCTTCCTTCCCCTGTCTTTCCTTTCCCTTTCGGTTCCCTCATATCTGTCTCTTTCCCTCCATCTGTACAATTTGTATTAGTTGTCTATTCCCACTTAATTCCTAAAATCCAACTCCCCTAAATCTCTAACAATATTAAGGGGCCCAGCAGTTCCTCCTGGAGAAGCTGCATGTCTGTGGGGGTACTTTGGGCACTTCTTTGGGTGTATTTACCTCCTGAGTTCCCAGCTCTTGTAGGGTTGTCTCACGTCTCTGCTAACCATGTTTGTTTTTTGTTTTTTTTTTTCACATTCTCTCCCTGCCCACCCCTTCCTGTCTTGTGCCCCTTCCACTCCTGGATTGTTCAGGCGGGCCTGATCCCACAATCTTCGCACCCACGTCTAGTCTGAACCTTTCTAAATAGACATTTCAACACAGAGGCTGTGCACAGAAGCTTAAGTCCTCATCATTTGGAAAGTTAAAGTGACAGACGATTTGATAAATTGAGATAGAGCAAAACAGATTGGGGATGAAGGTGAAAAGAACTTAGAGGGGCTCTTCCTTCATCCTTATAAAGTAACCTTCTTTATATCATTCAGACACTCAGCTTCCTTGTAAAGTATCTTCTTTTTATCATTCAGACTTAACTTCCTTCTTTTTATATTTTCCAAAGTTTTAAGAGTTTATCCCTTTTCTTTTGTGTTCTTAAAGAGTAAAGGGTGATGCAGTTTTCTTGAGTCACCAGAGGGTCTTTTATGCACTTGCCTACTCAAATATTTGGTTTGTTTACTCTCACAAGTACCAGTACTTGTATTAAAGAACCATTTGGCATCAAGGCCCAAGTACAGATGTCCTATCACATAAGACAGTGCCTCATTCAGAAAATTCAAGATAGAGTAAAATAAATTAACAACATCTTGGCTGCATGCTCCATTCACAACTGTTAATTTAACAGGGTTATGCTTCCATCTCGGAGCAGAGGGCTCCTGGCAGGGACAGCTGCTCCCGTGCCCCAGACTGTGCTGCGTGCGTCCCAGTAGGAGGCCTCAAGAGCAGCAGGAGAGCAGGAAGGTGGTAGTGGTTCAGAGCACCAAGCAGCGTGGCAGCATGGCACTCGGAGGAGGAAGCAGAGGGGCTCCTCCAAAGAGTTGTCGTGCACTCCTTCATTCTCTGTGTGAATACATGTGCAGTTAGTTGAAGAAAAAGAATAACTTGCCTTGAGTTTTACTGGAAATTTATCCATCCTGCTTTTACTCTCAGAGGCAGTTTATTTTCAAAAATACCTTTGTATACCCATGAGCATGTTGATGGACCTAAGCAATACAGGCCCATATGCTTGTCTGAAGAATGTCGGGTCTACATCATGATGAACAGGATCTAGGTCACTGGGACAGAACTGGTATGACAGGTGGAAAACATGCCTTATGTTGGCCTGCTGTGATATGCATCCTAAACTGGAGCAAAGGCCAAGGTCAGGCCAAGGTCAAGATTGGGGCCAAGCAGAGGACTTGGTACATGATAAGCATTCTCTAATTAATGGTCTTCTGCTGCATTGTTCACTGCTGTGTTTCCCCATTGCCTAAGAGAGTATTCACAAAAGTTAACTAAACTTATTGTGGTGATTATTTTGCAATATATAACAAATATTGAATCATTATGTTGTACACCTGAAACTAATATAATGGTTATGTGGGAACGATAAGTAACCACACTGGGACAGCATGGTAGGCAATGACACTATAGTGAATTCTGAGCGCTCACTTGCCTAGGCGTTTCATGACTATACCTTTTATTCCTTTCCTCTGATTCAATTTCCATGTGGAAAAAAGTTATTTGCAGCCTATGTTATGCTGTAACCTGATCAAAAGTTGTAAAAAGTTCACATTCTAGTCTCTTGCCTTCAGTACTAGGATGGCTCTATTGATGATATAAAACTAATTTTAAGTTTAAATTGCTTTGAGAATAAGAAATTGTGATCTAGTGAATATATGCCACTGTTTCAAAAGTGGAAGCTGTGTTTTCTACTCTTTCTGTTTAAAAAGAACTCAAGATTAATGACCATTTTCTGAATTCAAACCTTGAAGGCCTGGTATGTTCATTACTGATGCTGGACCACACACAGAGGGAAGTGGATGTTATTTTGTGACTAGCATTTTGAATTCTCAAATCCTGAACAAACCTCACAGAGTCCTGGAACTCATCTGCATTTTGTACAAGACCCTCATGGAATTTCCTGTTTAAACCCTTAACATATTCTTTGCCCCAAACCTACTGGTTTCCTGACCAAGCTTGAAATCTTGAGGAAACAAATAAACTTCCACAATACTTTGTTAAATCATAAAATTTTTCACAGAGTCTCTCACAAAAACCTGAAAAACCAACATCTTTCAGATCTCTTTGATGAAAACCTAGGGTGGGTGTGACTTGAATTTCCAAAGTACATCTACAAAAAGGCTGATTTAAGTTTGGCCAAGGAGAGACACTGAGTTGGGAAAAGAACAACAGATAAAATAATGCCAGTGATTCTGGAAGGCCAAAAGGACATTAATTTTTCGGTAAAATAATGTGTTCTTTCCTAAGTTCTTTACCAGGGAAAGAAAGGAGGCTTGGTTTGAATTTCCAGAGTACTGCTGATTGCTTAACTCCAAGTATGGTGCCTAGCACAAAATAAGTCATTCAATAAATATGTGTTGAATGCTGTGATTTGAAGGAAAAGAACATTGTTCCATCTCTCCTTTTTCCGCCCCTCCTTTTTTCTATAAAGGTTGAAAAAAATGATGAGGACCAAAAGATTGAACAAGATGGCATCAAACCAGAAGATAAAGCTCATAAGGCCGCAACCAAAATTCAGGCTAGCTTCCGTGGACACATAACGAGGAAAAAGCTCAAAGGAGAGAAGAAGGGTGATGCCCCAGCCGCCGAGGCGGAGGCAAATGAGAAGGATGAAGCCGCCGTCGCGGAAGGCACGGAGAAGAAGGAGGGAGAAGGCTCCACTCCCGCGGAAGCGGCCCCAGGCGCCGGCCCCAAGCCCGAGGAGAAGACCGGCAAAGCCGGCGAAACTCCTTCGGAGGAGAAGAAGGGGGAGGGCGCCCCCGATGCTGCCACAGAGCAGGCAGCCCCCCAGGCTCCTGCCCCCTCGGAGGAGAAGGCCGGCTCTGCTGAGACAGAAAGTGCCACTAAAGCTTCCACTGACAACTCGCCGTCCTCCAAGGCCGAAGATGCGCCGGCCAAGGAGGAGCCTAAACAAGCCGACGTGCCTGCTGCTGTCACTGCTGCTGCCGCCACCGCCCCTGCTGCAGAGGATGCTGCTGCCATGGCAACAGCCCAGCCTCCAACGGAGACTGCGGAGAGCAGCCAAGCCGAGGAGAAGATAGGTGAGCGACCTCCAGGGTCAGACGCCAAGATGTGGGGGGCTGGGGGGGCAGGCGGCCTATCCGGAAAGCCAGGACATCTGTGCCATTAAGAGAGGGGGAAAATTCTAGAAGGTGTTTTCAGGAAATCAAGGGAAGCTGCGCTGAATTCCCCAAAGTGACAGGAGCTAACTCTGGCCACTTACATTCCCAAGTATCTCCAAGCCTGAGCGAGAACTCAGGCAGGCCTGTGTAGCAGCGGGTACTAGACAGTCTGGCAATTGCCTTGTTAATTGAACTGGCATAAAAAGTAAAGCTAGGTAATCCTGGTTGGGGGGGGGGGGGAAAAAACACAGCAACATTCTATGTGTAGGATAGACTTCGTTTAATAAGTTATTACTGAGACTACACATATTTTATGGATGGGAATTAGCTAATGTGATTATCTGGCTCTAGGAAGTGCCTGGTATAAATACAGCCAACTCCCTATTGATTCAGATGATGTAGTTTGTGAATTGCCAGCAGCAAAAACATAATCTCAGACCACCTTTCCCTGTCCCACAATATGTTTCTGGGCATTTTCCCCACCATCAATTGGTGAACAGTGTACATATGTGTATGTACGCTCAGAGAATGTTAATCGTAACATTAATTGGGGTCAAACTAATTAGGAAAATAAGTCTGTTGATCTTGCCAAAAACAAAAGAAAACTCCCAAATATAGAACATGTTGTGAAGTCAAACAGAAATTATCATTTTATTATTGAAGATACTACCTTCTACCATATGCATACATGGTTGGGGGTTGACTCTGCTTGTTAAAAGGTACTAGGTTCTCTTTGGTTTGGAGCGCTAACTTGGAGTTTTTTCACTATAATTGCCCAAAGAGCTTGTGAAGTATTGGAATCGGGCTTTCCCAGTGCAAGATAAATTTAAGGGAACTTCACCCCTCAACATGACCTGCCCCCCACCCCAGCACATCCACAGCGGTGAAGGAGGTCAACAGTTTCCAAAGTCTTTCTCTGGCCTGGTATGACACATAAATATCTTTCAGCCCAAAATCTTAAAGATAAACTTACTTTTGTGCCTGTTGAAAAAGTTGGATTTACTCTTTTACGATTTAGTGATTTAATGCATGTTGTGTCTAAGAACCCAGATTTGGACTGGACCACATTGTATCCTTGGGAAAGGACCTAGTCCATGAGGATGCTCTGGGAAATGTCTTGCCATCTGACCATTAGATTGAGAAAGTAATTACTGGACATTTGCCATGATATCCACTTCTCCACATTAGATACTGCAGGATGGCACAAGATTAGTCTAGGTATTTTCAGGTCTATGTCTTTCATATTACTCCCTAAATTCTGTGAGTAAGAAGCCAGAGTGTATTAACCATTATTGTTATTAGCATTCTCTAACTTCAGATAAAGTGCACATCTCTTTCCACCAGTGACTCATTTTAAATCTTTATTCTAACTACATACCTGCCCCAGGGGCCACACCTTGAGGTTAAGAAGATGGGAATATTTCCCTGGAAAAGGTAAGGCATGTGATAATGATGGTTTTGATTTTAATTTACTCAGCAAGACAAACCTTATTAACTATTCTTCTTTTGGTGTAAGTTCTAGTCTTAGGCATAATGGCTGGCAGTCACGTTGCGTATGATAGACTATCTATTAGGTAATTTTCATACATCTTAGAAATTGATTATGATTTAAATATAGAAAATATTTGACACTGCTCAGATCATATTTTTAAACTGGGTTTTCTGAAGTTGTAAGTAAAAACAGAAGCATATAATGTGATGAGGTAAATGCTCATGATCTGGATTAATAGAAAGAATTGCTTGAATCAATGAAAAGTCTAAAAATAATATATTTTAAAGGAAGTTTGGTTGTATTATTTTTCAAGTTAGAATAATTCCAATGAATTAATAAAATATTTTAAGTAGTTACATGGTCAGTACATGTCACGTGATAAATGAAAACTGGACAGCATCAATTCATAACTGGACAATTCAATTCTTAATCATTTGTTTACACATTCATATAGTCTTCCTACAGCCTTTCTTATGCCATTCACTTATTTTGTTAAAAATGTATCTGGTCAGTGAAAGCAAATAGAGATCATTCACTGTCCTAAATTTTACAATTTCTGCCTGAAATATGTTTCAGTTAGTCTGAGTTTCGTATGTACACTGAAAGGTAATTGATAAGTATAGATGAAGTTCAATTTGAAGCTAGTCACAAACGGCACTTTATTTTACATTGTTTCTGAGCTTAGGTAGGTATTGTCGTCTTGGTTAGATCTTCAAATGCTGCCTGTAGTTTCTTCCTGGACTGATGTATCTATTAGCCTTGCCTGCTATAGGTGACAAGCACAGATTACCCCGATATAGCAAGTCTCATGGAGTTGTAGAAACTTGAAGTGACAAGGAAATCCATCACAGCACATCAAGCCCAGATTCCCATGGGCCCTGTACCACATTCTCCTCCGTATCTTATTGGATTTCATTCTAATCCAGGATAAAAGAACAATATTCCTAATTGATCTCTACTGTCTGGGAATAGATGGCTACCCTGGGTTGCTTTAGGATTCTGTGACTGCCTGAAGGGGTGGAGAGAGCAATCTGAGAAGGTTGAGTGGGGTTGGGGGCAGAACAAGCCACAAAAGAGAGTCAAGATAAAAATTGCTGTCAGTGAAAGGGTCAAAATTTTAGATCAGTTTGATCACTGCTGCTGTTGCTAAGTCGTTTCAGTCGTGTCCGACTATGTGCGACCCCGTAGACGGCAGCCCACCAGGCTCCCCCGTCCCCGGGATTCTCCAGGCAAGAACACTGAAGTGGGTTGCCGTTTCCTTCTCCAGTGCATGAAAGTGAAAAGCGAAAGTGAAGTTTCTCAGTCATATCTGACTCTTAGCGACCCCATGGAC
Source organism: Tragelaphus eurycerus (assembly GCA_935064755.1). Lineage (NCBI taxonomy): Eukaryota > Metazoa > Chordata > Mammalia > Artiodactyla > Bovidae > Tragelaphus > Tragelaphus eurycerus. The sequence goes on from CAKXYN010000018.1 coordinate 12,065,929, forward strand.
TGCAGCCTACCAGGCTCCTCCATCCATGGGGTTTTCCAGGCAAGAGTACTGGAGTGGGTTGCCATTGCCTTCTCTAAGTCTGATCACTACTTTAGTACAAACGGAAATTCTTTCTAAATTACAAATGTTTGGTTTATTTTACTACCTTTATATTAGTGAGTTTATAACAGATGGATCTCAATTGCAGTAGGACTTTTGGAATTTTTTCAATCCTCCAACCATATCTTCCTATCTCTGCTTTGCCACTCTGCCTGCACATCCTCTGTATATCTAAGGCAAAAAATTTTCTGTGCATTTCTGATGATGATTCCTTTATAGCAGGAGGAGTGTTTATGTTATCTTTATGGCACTGTCCCCCTTCAGCCATAAGGAGAGCACTTTCCAAGCCTCTTTTAATGACAGTGTCTCTGGTGTCTCTTCACTGGATAGAATCACTGTGCTCAGTGATTCTCAGGGAAAGAACTGTCTGCTGTGTCTTCTCCATGATAACCTGCTGACTTTCCCTGACAAAAGACGCCAACATTTCTTCTCTGATTATTCTAAGTGATGTTGTACTACTAAGGGAACACATCCAGGAAGCTAGAAATTGAGATGTTGACTGAGTAACCTCTACAGGGTACTTGACTGTGGGAAGTAGGATGTATTACTCTAGGTTATGCTACATTTTCTGTATGTTGAATTTGGCTGCCTTTTATTGTCATGGTCTCTCTACCTTTCTAATTGGGGTCATCAATAGTAATCTAGGAAAGAGAGGAGTTCTATTTATCATCTATCTGAATAGAAATTCAGTATCTTCCTACCTCTCTTCTTCCTTTTTTCTGCCTCCTCCTTCCTTCCTTCCCTCCCTCTTTTCCTCTCTTTTTGTTCTTTCCTTTTTACCTTTCATTTATATTAACTTTCTACCATGCCAAGCATTAGGGTCACAAAGATGAATTAGCTATGGTTGCTGATCTTAAGGAGTTCTCATTCAGTAATGGAATGGGATGAAATTCAAGCAGTAATGTTGAAAACAATCACAGTAATAATCTCAACTCATTTGAACTCTACAAAAATATGTGGAGTACCTTTATATGCCAGTGGACTGTGGGATAAAATACGGATGAGATAGCACTTCATGCAGTTGGGCCATATGCTAAAAAGTTTTTAGTAATATGTGTCTCTATAACCAAATTGTTAGAAAAAGAATAGCTACACATTTTATAGTTTCTGAAATGATAATTATGTGTAAAAAAAAATGAAATACCCAACCTGTTTCTAGAATTGGAGAAATTTTTTACATTCCCTAGAACAAAATGTTCTAAGGCCCAAGGTATCCATCCATAATAGTCTTAGCTCCTCAAAGGATAGACTCACTTCCACAGCACTGTGTTACATGTGAGATTTCCCAAGGATATTTACACTTACTTGGCAGGGTGCCTCAGAAGCAGTTTTGATTTGATACGTGGTTTCAACCACTTCCTAAATTTACACCCAACTCATAAAGAGTCAAAATTTGGGTTGTGAAAGACCATCAATGCTGTCTATAAAACATGGGCACCCTGTTAGCTACTCAGTGACACGCTGCTTAAATACTGTTGATTATTAAGCTTTCATGGCACACTTTTATATTGCTAGAGTAATCATTTTTATTGGCTTTTCTTGACAACAATCCAGTGGTATTTGATAATGTTTTTCTTTCTGCTTTTACATTCTGAAAATAGGAGCAAAGTAAATGGATATATTGCCCATAGACACAGTGACCGAAATAAGGGTCAAATTGATAGACCTGTAACCCTAACCCTAGCCTTGCAGTTCTTTACCTCTCTTTTATGTATTATCTCAATTCCTGCATTTTCTCATATCTTAACAGCTGTGACAATTTCTGATTATCATCAAGAAATACCAACCACATCCTAGGATATTTCTGTGTCCTGTTCTCCCAGTATGATAATGCTGAGGAGAGAATGTTGGACTCAAATAAGAAGACCAGAGCTCTAGCCTCAATATCTTTACTAATCAGACATGGGATACTAAGCAAGTCATTGCTTCTCTCTGGGCTTCAATTGCCTCATCTTTTAGAAAAGGAGCTAGGAGAGTTGGTTTGTTAAGTTTTTTTTCAAGGTTTAAACAATTAAGCGTTAGACCCTGTGCTATATGGGGATTATTCCATTTAATCATCGGAACCATTCTGTAGTATAAGTGTTGTCATTTCCCATTCCCCTTTTGCAGTTGTGAAAACTGAGGTTTAGACATATTGAGGCACCTAATCATCATCAACAGATTGTAAGGAGCTAAACCAAGAGCTGAACTCTGACAGCCTGATTGCAGAGGTTATTTATTGAATCCTGACACCCAGGGAGAAATGAAGATGAGAGGAATGTCTAAGAGCCTTAGCTTCATGTCCTAATCTAAGACCACCCCATCATTTGTATAATTGGATGCTCAAACCTCTTGTCTGAGAATCATTAATGATCATATGTTTAGATGGGTACCCAATAACTAACCACACTCCTTGGTCACAACTTCCTCACTAATCCATCACCCCAGAATTGTTAGGAATATTACACTGGTTTTGAATCTTGAGTTCTTAGTTTAAAAATTCCTCAAGTACTGTTTGATTAGGCCTCAGAGAGCTTTAAGATTAGTTAAAAATTGACTGTTCTTAACAGGAATACTGCTTACTCCATTAAATATGCCATGAGAGCTGAAATTTAGAAATTGAAGTTTTTGGAACTCAATCAAATTGAAAGTAGTTTCATCTTTTCTGGACAATTCCTGCTCTGAATTTAGCTTATCAGAATTACTATCTTTTAAAATTCTTGTTTATATCTTGTTCCTCCCTTTTGGCAAGTGCATTTCCAAAGGACACTGATACTTTATATTTATAACCAAAAAAGTGTAAAGAACTTAATAATTAGGACTGATCAGAGAACAATCAGTATATCTTTAAACAAAGATTTAAGGTATAAGATAAGAAGAGATATATTTTAGAGTCAAGAAAATCATATTGTGATATCTTTTATTTATTCCCCATTCTTTCATAGTTCATATTTAATAACTTCTACCAACAAAGGTCCATCTAGTCAAGGCTGTGGTTTTTCCAGTGATCATGTATGGATATGAGAGTTGGACTGTGAAGAAAGCTGTGTGCCAAAGAATTGATGCTTTTGAACTGTGGTGTTGGAGAAGACTCTTGTGAGTCCCTTGGACTGCAAGAAGGTCCAACCAGTCCATCCTAAAGGAGATCAGTCCTGGGTGTTCATTGGAAGGACTGATGCTAAAGCTGAAACTCCAATACTTTGGCCACCTCATGCAAAGAGTTGACTCATTGGAAAAGACTCTGATGCTGGGAGGGATTGGGGGCAGGAGGAGAAGGGGATGACAGAGGATGATATGGCTGGATGGCATCACTGACTAGATGGACATGGGTTTGGGTGGACTCTGGGAGTTGGTGACGGACAGGGAGGCCTGGCGTGCTGCGATTCATGGGGACACAAAGAGTTGGACATGACTGAGTGACTGAACTGAACTGATCACCTTAGAAAAGAAGCCAATAAACAGAAAAACATGTATGTAACTCATTCCAATCTTAAATTGGTGAAAACTATATTTGGAACTGAAAATCAGTATTTCTTAAAATGTAGAATATTTTTCAAATACTAATGCATATTCATCAAATATTTTTTTCCCTACATACACACATGCACACACACATATACACTCAATTCCAAAGGGATTACAAGGAAAAGGAAGAAGAACCAAGAACAGGAAGAGTTACCTAGTCAGTCCATTTGGCTAAACACAGAGGGAGAACAGAGTATCCATTTTAATGGACAAGGAAGCATTGAGTTGATCATTACTCTTATTTTTTCTCACAATCATAGCTTCATTAAATGAAGAATGAAAAGCTTTCTATAATCAGACATAAAAGCAAGGGAAGAAGGAAACTGATAGTGCTTCTTAAAGCTACAAGACCAGAGCCCTTGAAGGTCTCCCAAGACATATGGTTTACAGCATGCACAAAGAAGAGGGAAAGGTTTGAAAGGATGTGGAAATTTTGCCAACCCTTACTTGTGTTTGAATTTTGTACCATAAGAAAATAACTTAATCAGATGCTGAATTTCAGTCCAATTCATATCATCAAGAACATTTGAATCATTGCCTTCTTCAAAAATATCTCCAGCCAGTTATTAATCTCATAGCAATAAAGCTTGGCTCTTTAAGTAACTAATTTATTTTGAGGCTTGTTTAAAAGAATTGCCCATAAATTTTTTTCACAAGGATGATGAATAGCATCAGGCTTTTTAATAGATCCAGTATCTTGTAGGAAGTATATAGCAATTTTTTTCACAAGGATGATGACTAGCATCAGGTTTTTAATAGATCCAGTATCTTGTAGGAAGTATATAGTACAAGTGCTCTGTATTTTCAGCACAAGAGACTAAACACAATCTAAAATTAGGAGAACTGGATTCTTGTTCAGATCCTATTGATTTCAGGCCAGGTTGTCTGCCCTCTAAGCCTAGGTCTAACTCCTGCAAAGTAAATGCTTTCAGCTAGGTCTTCTCTGCCTTCTAACTTCAAAAGGCAAGTGTGAAGTGGTAGACTAAAGAGTCATCTGGAAGAGTAGCAAGTGGTTTCTAACTCAACCATTCTCACTTCCCTGTAGGGCCTTGTTTTCTAAACAATTAGATGGTGGGTTTAGGGGGCAGGGCAGTTAATAAAGAAGTCTGGATAGATGGGCAAAGATTTCAAGAAGAGATAGCAGTAAGAAAATTTATGGTTACCCTGGAGGCCCAGGAGACTGCAAGGGAATCTCAGTGGAGTTTTCTAACCCATCTTACACTTCAGGTCAAAAATGAAGAGTCAGCGGTGATGTTTTCAGATATGGTTAGACTCTTGCTTTTAACCTCCTTGAGATGGAAAACTACAGCTCAAGTGGCTCTCATTTATTTTCAATAGTTTCACTTTCATCTGAGACTTAATTTATTATTAATAGTTTAATACCCATCTTATTTTGTTAAAGCAATTAAAATAGCTTGAAGAGTGTAGAAAGCTTTGGATTCTTAAGGATAGCAATGGATGCATCTAACAGACAATTGTGGTTGTTAAGCTTTTTAAAGATTATTGTTAGTAGACTGCCATTAAAACTTAAGAATGATATGAATAAGGCTAATAAACTTTCCTCCAATCCTTCTGTTCACTCTTCAGTCACAATAATTGGATCTTTGACCATCAGTGAAATTGGCTAACAGGCCCAAGTGTTTGGAATTGGGCTATTGTTCATCCCAAGAAAAGATAGTGTAGATGAAACACAAGTTAGATGTGGTTACTCAGCAGTTCTCACATGTATTTTCAATTTTTGAATCACAAATTATAAGATGATGGAAGATAAAATATTTTGGTTCAATCATCTCACACCATTCTATTTAGAATGGAAAATGCAACATCTTCAGGGATAAAAGAAGTAACCTAGGAGGGCTACATGTCTTTCCTTATGAATCAGGTTCAATACTAATGTTCTTTTCTGTAGGCATATATGTAGTCAAGTAAGTCCTGAGGCTAGTTCTTGGTTGTTATTCTTTCTAGTATAAGTTGGTAGAATCTTTTGGATTTCGAAATAGAAACCAGAAACCATTAACCTAAATGATCCGTTCTGTGTGTGTCTCTTAGAGTGAAGATGAACATTTTTATAGCCCTGCTAGAATATTCTCTTTGGGGTATGAAAAAGTGAAGAATATACTTTAGATGTACTTTAGCACTGTCTCCATGCCTGTGGCATATTCTTCTGCCAACTCACAAGCACATATGTACACATACAAAGACATGCATACATACACATAGATCCAGTGTGTAGGAAAGGTCTCCCAAGAGTTCAGGCCATTGGAGAAAATCTAGAAGAACAATGAACTACATATTTTTTCACTCTTCAGGCCAGTGAAGAGTGCGGACTGGCTCCAGGCACATCTCTCTATCTCTAGGAAGGGGTATGTACAGAGTGAAGTTCTTTTCTATGCTGGTTGTGTTATTGAGATGTGTTTGTGAGTCTATATTGAGATGGGGAGAGTTAGGCATTAGTACTAAGGCTCCCTATGATGAAATTATTGTGGGTGAAAGTTAAAGTCCTGCTTAAGCTGGTTAGGCTTCCGTGGTGTCTCAGATGGTAAAGTGTCTGCCTACAATGTGGGAGACCCAGGTTCGATCCCTGGGTCAGGAAGATCCCCTGGAGAAGGAAATGGCAATCCGCTCCAGTACTCTTGCCTGGAAAATTCCACGGATGGAGGAGCCTGGTAGGCTACAGTCTGTGGGGTTGCAAAAAGTCGGACATGACTGAGCAACTTCACTTTCTTTAAGCTGATTAGGGAGAGATGGTTCCAGAAGACTTCTTGGTGTAGAGTTTCCACTGCTGGATCTTAAAGGACAAGATGTATCTAATAAAAAGGGATACTTTTATTTTTAAAAACTTGAGAAACCACCTTTCATTCAAATTAACACAAAAATTAAAATAATTGTATATAAGTCATAATTTAGCAGTTGCTTTGGAAAAGGAAATGACAATCCACTCTAGTATTCTTGCCTGGAGAATCCCATGGAAGGAGGAGCCTGGTGGGCTATAGTCCACAGGGTCGCAAAGAGTCGGACACGACTGAGCAACTTCACTTCACTTTGAAGATTAGCACTCAGTGGAAAAAGTAGCTCCATCGTATGTATTGATTATTTTTGAATCTCTTGCACTTATGGAAAGTGTCAGTTGCTCAGTCATGCCCCACTTGTTGCGACCACATGGACTGTAGCCCGCCAGGCTCCTCTGTCTTTGGAGTTCTCCAGGCAAGAATACTGGAGTCGGTTGCCATTTCCTTCTCCAGGGGATCTTCCTTACCCAGGGATCAAACTCAGGTCTCTTGCATTGCAGACATATTCTTTACCATCTGAACCACTAGGGAAGCCCATCTTGCACCTATAGCAATGGGAAATAGAAGATAACCAATAAATATTTGATGAATGAGTTAAGAATGAATGAACAGTGTTATCACAGTAAAAGTCCTAAACTGACCTAAAAGACTGGTTTCTAACCTCAACCCAATTATAACTTTAAGCACACATATAAATTGCCTAAAACTGTTGGACAGAGTGCTTCCAAATCATTACCATTTATAAAATAGCTCGATGGTACCTGTTATGATACATCACAACTTATTTGCAGATTTTAAGTGACAAAGGGAGGCAGACACTTGCTCAAACAGAAAGCTGTGCTGCTGTCCACCTGTCTTTTATTTTGGAAGCTGAATATACGGGCTCCCTGGAAAGTTTTGTTGTTATTCAGGGTCATACGTCATCCTCAAGGTAGCCAGAATTCATACCACTTAGGGCTTTCGAGACCAATGTGAGCATTTTGCATTATGTTCAGGAACATATTGAAAACTAGAGGAAACCAAAGCTGCTCCCTCCTGAAAGCAGTTGATTAATTTCATTCCAGCCCCATGAGTGACCTGTGTGTGACTCTTGCCAGTGTGTGACAGGTACACCCAGGGAAGGAATGATTTGCCAGGTCCCTTGGCTTCTTTCCTCATTTGACATGTTTAAGTCATCTTTGCAAGGTGTTAAGAGTCTACCGAACCTGCTGTGCCCCAGCTATAGGCTGAATTGTTAATATGTTCCCAAACCAACAGTGTTGGGACAGAGACCAGAAAATCGGCTTTCCCATTCCTGTTACTGATGCTCCTTTTCCAGAGGAGTGTAAACATAATTTGCCTACCACTCACGAGCCATTCAGACTGCATACCACAGGGAGGTTGGACTGGGAGGCAGAATAGTTTTGCCCCTGCATGTAACTTGCAGCAACTCTCATGTATTTGATAAAAAGACAGGAATGGCTTGTCTTTGTGAAACTGTCTCTTATTCATTTTTAAAGGTCTAAGAAAGACTAGGATTTAGCGGTGTGGTTGCAGTATTCTCAGATCCTTTGAGAAAGAAAAGCAGGTGGATTCTTTACCACTGAGCCACCTGGAAAGCCCTGGAACAATATCAGTTCCCAAAAAAATGCATTGATATAGAAACACATAAGTATCAACTAATAACTCTCACATACTTGTATACATATGTAAGTAAGGCCTTGAGAACTAAATTTAACATGTGTTGTGATTTCTGTTATGGATTGCACACTTATTATAAAGGTTAAGAAAAATGATAAAGTTTAGAATTATAATAATAACTGCTGAAGAAATGGATGGATATATTGTCCTCAAAAGTGTGATATGAATTGAAAGACTTTTTATCTTTTTAGAGATGAGTTCAGCACTTGGCATCACTGACTCGATGGATGTGAGTCTGAGTGACCTCCGGGAGTTGGTGATGGACAGGGAGGCCTGGCGTGCTGCGATTCATGGGGTCGCAAAGAGTCGGACATGACTGAGCGACTGATCTGATCTGATCTGATCAGCACTTGGATTGAATTGTGATCTTGGTTAACTTTTCTAACTTCTAATGTAGAGGAATGGTTGCCTTCTTCCTTTCCTCAGATTTTTAGTGCAAATGATGCTTTTAATTCTAGGCAGAGCATTGTGAAACAATGAATTCATAGACAGTAGGAGCAGAATAGGGAGTCATTTCTGAAGAGTGAAGCTTTCAAAATTCTTAGCTGGGCATCATTTGTTCAGAAAAGTTTCATATATATATACATACATATATATGTATCAGTTCAGTTCAGTCACTCAGTCATGTCCGACTCTTTGCAACCCCATGAACCACAGCATGCCAGGCCTCCCTGTCCATCACCAACTCCCGGAGTTCACCCAAACCCATTTCCATTGAGTTGGTGATGCCATCCAACCATCTCATCCTCTGTTGTCCCTTTCTCCTCCTGCCCTCAATCTTTCCCAGCACCAGGGTCTTTTCAGATGAGTCAGCTCTTCACATCAGGTGGCCAAAGTATTGGAGTTTCAGCTTCAACATCAGTCCTTCCAACGAACACCCTGGACTGATCTCCTTTAGAATGGACTGATTGGATCTCCTTGCAGCCCAAGGGACTCTCAAGAGTCTTCTCCAACATCACAATTCAAAAGCATCAATTCTTTGGCACTCAGCTTTCTTTATACTCCAACTCTCACATCCATACATGACCACTGGAAAAACCATAGCCTTGACTAGATGGACCTTTGTTGGCTAAGTAGTGTCTCTGCTTTTTAATATGCTGTCTAGGTTGGTCATAACTTTCCTTCCAAGGAGCAAGTGTCTTTTAATTTCATGGCTGCAATCACCATCTGCAGTGATTTTGGAGCCCCAAAAAATAAAGTCAGCCACTGTTTCCACTGTTTCCCCATCTATTTGCCATGAAGTGATGGGACTGGATGCCATGATCTTAGTTTTCTGAATGTTGAGCTTTAAGCCAATTTTTTCACTCTCCTCTTTCATTTTCATCAAGAGGCTCTTTAGTTCCTCTTCATTTTCTGCCATAAGGGTGGTATCATCTGCATTTCTGAAGTTATTAATATTTCTCCTGGCAATCTTGATTCCAGCTTGTGCTTCCTCCAGCCCAGCATTTCTCATGATGTACTCTGCATATAAGTTAAATAAGCAGGGTGAGAATATTCAGCCTTGACATACTCCTTTTCCTATTTGGAACCAGTCTGTTGCTCCATATTCGGTTCTAACTGGTGGACGTGGTGTCTGACCTGCATACAGATTTCCAAGAAGCAAGTCAGGTGGTCTGGTATTCCCATCTCTTTCAGAGTTTTCCACAGTTTATTGTGATCCACACAGTCAAAGGCTTTGGCATAGTCAATAAAGCAGAAATAGATGTGTTTTCTGGAACTCTCTTGCTTTTTCGATGATCCAGCGGATGTTGGCAATTTGATCTCTGGTTCCTCTGCCTTTTCTAAAACCAAGTTGAACATCTGGAAGTATACTAACACCCCCTCCCCCCAGTTAGGGCCAATCTGGTTGAGGATGGTAGAGGGAAACGGTGGTGGCAGGAGAGATCCAGAGCCCCTCTTCTGCTTCTGTTCCTTCCCTCTAAATGGACCTTCTCTGGCCTCTGAAGTAGTTTGAAAAATACAAATTTAAGGAATTTCTCTGGTATTAACTGTCTACACATGGATAGCAAAATGGTCAAGTGAGATCTGAACCTGCCATTCTCACTGTCATGGTCTTCGCAGTGAGTATGAATAACTGCAGCTACACTAGTTAGGTAGTAGAATATGTGTATCATTTAGAAGATGAACAGAAACTCCTCCAGTATTATAGTCCAATTGTTTAGTCATAGATAGGATTGGTCTGTGTAACCTCCAGGCAGGATGTTAGGTACATTAAACTACATTCTCTTTTGGTTTCAAATTTATTTTTAAAATAAGAAACCCAAGTTTTATTTTCTAAAGCCTTGTTTTAAAATTATAAACCAGTGAATTTTGAATTGTCTCCCTTGGAGCCCTGAAATTCCAGGGAGTAGGACCTCAGAGTGGTATCTGGGAATTAGGTTGTTTCACAGTGGCCAAGTTGGTGGGCACTGGGTCCTCCACCATCCCACAATTCTCTGTTCTTCCCTTAGTTCTGGATCTTAGTAAAACTTAGGCATTTTAATTAATAATACCTGAAAATTACTGTAGTAAACTTATGGCTAATTTCAAAAGTCCTTGAGTTTTGGCATGATTAAAAATCAACTGCACATAATTCAGAACTCATTTTTCATTCAGGCATCCACTCTATACTCAGCTTCAATTGTTTGTTTTATAAACAGATGATCTTCCGAGATATAGGACTTGTTCAAATTCTGTTTGCATTCAAATAGGAAAAATTTGTTTCTTATGCGAATTGTTAAAAAATGGAAGTTGGATGACTCACGCAAGGTTACTAACCAAGACTAAATAAAATTTCTACATCCGTAGCTTCTGAGTCTTTAACAAAAAGAAACACACTAATAATGCAATAATATTTTTTAGTTCTACTCCAATTTGCAACATAATTGTATAAACAAAGCATCTTCTCTGATGAGATACCACTTAAGGAATTCTATCCATGTAATTTTGAAATATTCACAAAAATAAGATTACTAGAAAGCCAAAGCCCAAAATCTGTCTCAAGAATTCTAAAAAATCTGTCACCTTTCTTTCTTCCATTCCTCAGTCCCAGTGAATAATAGCTGTCTGTGCCTCTGTCTAAAAAGATGCCAAAAAGGAAGCCCCCGTGTGCAACAGGGTCAGTTCTTATTTAACTCCAGAGATGAGCATCCTGAATGCCATTTGAATGCTTAAAGTCGTGTAGTGAAACAGCCCAGCTGGCTAAAGAGGAATCGATCCAATAATGGCAAGATAGGCTTAGGGTTGAATGGGCTTTGACTTCTTATAATTTCTAACAGATGACTTGAAGATCATTCACATAAAACTACAAACTTATATCTGTCCAAACAAATACCTTGCATTATACCTTCCAGTGCTTACCTCTGGAATGGAATCTAAATTATAACCGTGACCTGCAAGGACCCACATGATCTGACTTCTGCATCTGCCTTGATCATATGTCCTAGTCTGCCCTTCTTCACTATTCTCCAGCCATCCTACATTCCCTGGGGTCTCTTGAACATGCTCAGTTTGTTCCTATCTTAGGGCCACTGCATTTGCTTTTTTCCTCAGTCTTCCCATAGCTTCCCCTTCACTTTGAAGTCTCCATTTGGATATCACTTAATCAAAGAAGACTTTCCTGACCATTTGACCAGAATAGCACCTTCTCTGCCAGCCCCATCAGTTCTACTCAATTTGTGTTCTTCCTATCACTCTCGGTGCCTAGAATGAATGATTTATCTATCTCTCACTACACTTTCCATTCCCTGAAGGCAGGGACATGGCATTCTTCAGCACAGCATCTCCAGTGCTCAGAATGGACCCCTGCATGTAGAAAGCCCTTGATGGATGTTATTGATCAACTATATTTTTAAATATTCATTTTATTATTTATTTATTTGGCTGTGTCAAGTCAGTTGCAGCTTTGTGCATGTGAACTCTTGCACTGTTCACACTTCTCTTTACTTGTGGCATGTAGGGTCGGTTGCCCTGCATCATGTGGGACCTTAATTCCCTGACCAGATATCAAACTCATGTCCGCCACATTGGAAGACAGATTCTTAACCACTGGAACACTAGGGAAATCTCTTGGTTGATTATTCATAGGAATTTTACCTATGGAAAGATTTATCCTTGTAAGCAGCTTTAGAGAGGGAATAGCATCATTTTATTTTTCAAATTTGAAGACCCACCAAAAACTAAGAATATTTTAGACAAGGATCCAACTTTCTTGCTTACAGAGAAACTCTCATAGACTTTCTAAATCAGCATCCTCTATTCCATGACCTGTCATCCAGGCACCAGCCAGTCTGCATCTGAAGGATAGTGTTTAGCTCAGAAGGGAAATTGGCCTGAATGTAAAAAGGAGTCCAGACTCCTAGGAAGAGAACCAGGTGAGGTGTGGCCAGGGCTGCATATTTGAAGAGAGAGCAAGGAGAAAGTAGCAGGGAGGATGTATGAGGCAGACAATGGGAGGGGAAAAAAAGGAGAAGAAAACTACTGATAGAAGTGTTCCAGAAGTGGAAACCATCAGAGGATTCAGGAAGAGTAAGAAAGGAAGTAGAGAAAGAAGAGAAGGTAGAAATGAGAAAAAGAAAGCAGGAGGCATGGGAGAAGCAGGACGGGAGGTGCAGTGATGGGCCAGCAGAGGAGAGGTATGAGCCAGCACACCCTCTAGTGGATGGTCCCATTTACCTTACTCTCTGGTAAAAGGATATGGTTTTGAAGGTGCCTTCAATGGCACCCCACTCCAGTACTTTTGCCTAGAAAATCCCATGGACGGAGGAGCCTGGTAGGCTACAGTCCATGGGGTCGCTAGAGTTGGACACGACTGAGCGACTTCACTTTCACTTTTCACTTTCACGCATTGGAGAAGGAAATGGCAACCCACTCCAGTGTTCTTGCCTGGAGATTCCCAGGGACGGGGGAGCCTGGTGGGCTGCCGTCTGTAGGGTCGCACAGAGTCGGACACGACTGAAGTGACTTAGTAGTAGTAGTTCCTCTCTAGCGTGGATGGAGGAGCCTGATAGGCTACAGTCCATGGGGTCGCCAAGAGTCGGACACGACTGAGCGACTTCACTTTCTTCACTTTCTTTCTTTCCCTCTCTAGCACTCTCTCTTCTCCACTTCAGAAATCAGTCTGTTCATTTGCTCAGTTGTGTCCAACTCTTTGTGACCCCATGGACTTCAGCACACCAGGCTTCCCTGTCCATCACCAACTCCCGGAGCCTACTCAAACTCATGTCCATCATATCAGTGATGCCATCCAACCATCTCATCCTTTGTCATCCTCTTCTCCTGCCACCTTCAATATTTCCCAGCATCAGGGTCTTTTCCAATGAGTTGTTTTTTCGCATCAGGTGTTTCGCATTGGAGTTTCAGCTTCAGCATCAGTCCTTCCAATGAATATTCAGGACTGATTTCCTTTAGGATTGACAAGCCCTAAAGGCCTGCTTCACAAATAGCAGGCCCTAAAAGGACCCCCTGGCAAATGGATTTTCTGTCTCCAAGCAGATCTAAGTGGCAGATGGGGCCCAGCTCCCCAAGGAGAGAGCCGTTCCCCTCCCCACCCCCAAGGCTCACTATTGTTCAGTCCTTCAACATCATCAGTCCCCAGCCAGCATAGCCTCAGCAAAGGGAGAGGGGTCGCCCCAGCCTGCTTCTAGGCAGGAAAAGGAAAGCGGGGGTGAGCTTTACTGCCCCAGGAGTTTAAATGGAGATCTTTCATCCTAATACATTCTGAATTCCAAGCATTTTTTCAAAAACAGTTTTTACTTAGAATGCCTCATAGGGAAACAGTTTTGGAAATGTGTCACCCTGAGTTCTCACTCTGTGGCTTTCATAATGTGTTTATGAAACACGTCCAGTTTCTTTATGTCCAGTTTATGTCCAATCTCTTTATTTATAAGATGGAGATAACAACACCACCCTCAAACAGAGGATGTGAGGATTTAAAAATGTAACCTTGTTAAAGAATCTGTTACAGAATAAGTTTTCAAAGAACATTATTTTGCTTCATCTTTTTTTCTGGTAATCTGAAATAAGTAGTTCTCATACTCCCCTCTCCTCATATGGAAATTCTCTGGGCAGATCTTCAACTTGGAGATGGCAAAAACAAGGATCTTCTATCATCTTTTCATTCATAAAATTGTTAGTGGAAGAGATTCTTTCATCAAGTAAATAAAGAACCACCACCTTTTTTCTTTTCATTTTGGTGATCCAAAGTAAAATATTTCAAGGAGTATAAAATACTACAGAACGAAAATGTGTTATCTGATGGATACTGTAACAGTAGACAGAATCGCAACAGCAATGATGTAGCCACCTCTCTTCCTTAGAGGATTGCCCTACAAGGGAAGGATCACAGGTGTTGGAATTGGACCTACTTACATTTGAATGAGGAGGCTTCCCTGGTGTCTCCGTAAAGAATCTGCCTGTATGCCAGAGACCTGAGTTTAATACCTAGGGCAGGAAGATCTCCTTGAGAAGGGAATGGCTACCCACTCCAATATTCTTGCCTGGAGAATCCCATGGACAGAGGAGCCTGACAGGTTACATACAGTCCATGGAGTCACAATGAGTGGGACACCACTGAGTGACTAACACTTTCACTTTTCAAATGTTTGAATTAAAGGCCTGATCTCTAACCAGCTTTATGTCACCAACTCAACATCAGTTTTGGTATCTATAAGATAATACAATATCTTCGTTGCTGAACTTGGTAGTTGCTAGTACTAAATTGTGGAGAAGGCAATGGCACCCCACTCCAGTACTCTTGCCTAGAAAATCCCATGGTCAGAGGAGCCTGGTAGGCCTCAGTCCATGGGGTCGCTAAGAGTTGGACAAGACTCAGCGACTTCACTTTCACTTTTCACTTTCCTGCATTGGAGAAGGAAATGGCAACCCACTCCAGTGTTCTTGCCTGGAGAATCCCAGGGACAGCAGAGCCTGGTGGGCTGCTGTCTATGGGGTTGCACAGAGTCGGACACGACTGAAGCGACTTAGCAGCAGCAGCAGCAGTACTAAATTGATTACATATAAGTACGTACTGTGGTGTTTTATTGAACACATAGTGTCTAATAGAAAGTCATCATTGCTTCTGGTTAAGGGCCTACTATGGTATTTTACTGAACACATGTGCATGCTGCTGCTGCTAAGTCACTTCAGTCGTGTCCAACTCCGTGTCACCCCATAGATGGCAGCCCACCAGGCTCCCTTGTCCCTGGAATTCTCCAGGCAAGAACACTGGAGTGGGTTGCCATTTCCTTCTGCAATGCAGGAAAGTGAAAAGTCGAAATGAAGTCGCTTAGTCGTGTCTGACTCTTAGTGACCCCATGGACTGCAGCTTTCCAGGCTCCTCCGTCCATGGGATTTTCCAGGCAAGAGTACTGGAGTGGAGTGCCATTGCCTTCTCCGCATGTGCATGCTGAGTTGCTTCAGTCATGTCTGACTCTGTGTGACCCTTCAGTAGAGTCAGTCCCCAGCCAGCACAGCCTCAGCAAAGGGAGAGGAGCTGCCCCAGCCTGTCGTCTGTCCATGGGATTCTCCAGGCAAGAATACTGGAGTGGGTTGCCATGCCTTCCCAACCCAGGGGGTGAACCCACCTCTTACTCTCCTGTGTTTGCAGGTGGGTTCTATACCACTAGTACTACCTGAGATGCTTTGGTGTCTATGAAATAATATAATATCTTAGTTGCTGGACTTGGTAGTTGCTGGACTACATAGATCACATGTAAAGGGCCTACTATGGTGTTTTACTGAACACATAGTAAGTGTCTAATAGAAAGTCATCATTGCTTCTGGTTCTTCTCAACTGAAGCTATTGAGAAACTTTATTTTTTTCCTTGGCTCTACTACTGACTTTATAAAGGAAATTAATGAGCAAATAGGATGTATATTATGGCCAACAAGAGAGACACATAATGATTTGCAGTCTCTTCTGGGAGTCAGAGACTGTTCTATTTGGCCTACCTTGAAGCTCAGCAAGATTACCAAGTCCTTACATTATCAGTAATGATGGAGCTTCCACCAGGTAGTGGTGTTAGGATTAATTTAGGCTCCATATAATTGGTCCCTGGGAAACTGCAGTCTAGGGATTCAATAGAAGATGGTGGGATCCCTTAAGGGAAATAATTAATACACTCTTTCTAGGTAGATACCAACTATAAACTGTCACATCTTGGATTTCAGTCTTATAAACTTAGACCTAAAGGGTAACTTAAAAATCTAGATATGGCAACTGAGTGAACTTCAGCAGGTTCCTTCAATCTCCTGAAATTATTTGCAACATATTATACTGGATATGAATATGCATGATATTCTGGTATCCTCCTCTTTCATCAGATATTCAGCTGGGATCATGACACAAAAAGATTAAGATCCACCATACTCAAACACCCTCCAGGAGATGTTATACTGTTGTGTGTTTTAATGAAAGCTGAAACATGCTCCAGAATCCAGCTTGCATTGTCTGTCCATGGTCTCACATTGAGTTCAAATTAGAATAGAGGAAGTAAACCCAGAAGTCCCAAAGACTTTATTTATTTATTAATATGCATAATTTTAACACTACACAAGGTACTATGTGGTGCCTAAAAGTGAATAGCTGTTATCATGGTAGTTATAATCTGTCTGAGAAAGAAACGTGATCTTAAAAGGATAAAAATTCAGGGCCAGTCAAGAACATTGTGAGTGAGTGCCAGCTTGCGGGCTGCAGTCTGTAATTGCGAAGAAAGGAATTCCAAGGTTGGGATGATGGGTAGTGTCCGAAGGAAAGAAACAAACATCGCTATGGCATATCAGTGAAGATTCTGGCCCAACACCTCCTGTCAGTATGCAGAAGGTAGGGTGTGCTGAACCTGCCTATTATTAGAAGCCTGAAAGTGGTTAGAGGATTTCACTCGTAATATCTCAGTTAATGGAAGGTGAACAGAGGGTGGTTGAAGTTTTTACTTTATTATTTTTGCTCCAAGAATGACCATGATGTTTCTATAAGGTTTACACACAAAAACAGCCTATACTTACTAGTAGTTTTAGCTTATTTGTAAAAGTGGCTTCAATGAACAGTCTTGAGACTGAGCTGTTAAGCATTTTAGAAGGACTGACTAATAAAAAGTAATTTCAGGACAACTTAAAAATAGAACCCGGTCACAATAGGCTGTTCCAACCATGAGGCATCGCTCTATCACTTGCCTGCAGCCCTTTCTTCCTGGAGAGCGAGTCGACTTGGACTTTCACCCAGGCTCCCAGGCTTGGAACAGAATTACGCTGGTGCCCTCTGCTGGGAGGAGATGGGAAGTTCAGCAGGAAACAATGGTGCCCTGGTCTTTGCGCAGTAGGGCCTGAGTGGGTGATTCAGGGCCCACGGCAACCTCTAGGCTGAATTTGTTCAGTGCTATTTACATGCCTCCCAGTCAGGTACGCTCTGGCATCATGCCCAAATTCATTTACACGGATTAATTAGATTTTTATTGTAAGGAGATTGTCAGCTAATTAAAAAAATATATATATAGTCCAAGGAAACTGTCCCCCTTTACCCTGACAATTTGAGAACTGGAGCCTCCTTTCACTGAACACAGTAGGGTGACTTACAGTGGGAGGTGGCCATCTTGCTACTCAACACTACCTCTTGAGAGGCCAGTGAGAGACTCTAAGGCCATTTTTTAATCGTGTTCAATTATTGTTTTCTTTTAGAGGCAGGGAAAGCACATTGATATTCATCACTGATTTCTTGGCTCAGATCATCAGAATTAATGCCATGGTGTTAGATTTAGAGTGTCTACTCTGGTGTTCCTTTGGTACACTGCTCAGCTGATTTTTGGCTAGAGGTGAAAAAAACATTCACTTGTAATTAGGAACTGGATAGGGGAGTGCTGAGAAGGAACCCAAAAGTGAGAAGAGTTTCGAATTCTGTGTGCAAATTGGAGGTGAACTTCTAAAATAAAATGATGGGTGTGGGAGAGGAGAGGATGGTTTGTAATGATTGTTTCCAACATTCCACTTTTATTTTATTTTTTTAGGATCAATAGCACGGACATGGAGGTCTGCCTGTAGTTTCCATAACAACATGGCTTATTGAAAGGCGGCAGGCTCCACAAATCCCCAATTATCAGCCTTGCAGGGCTTATTAATGGAGCTGAGGATCCCAGCGAGGCAGGCAGCTCATTGCTGGCACGTGCCTGGTGGCCTAGCAGGAGGGTGGAGGAGATGGGAAAGGGAGATGCGTGGTGAGACAGCAGACGTTTGTTCCCCTGTCACTTCGGGGGCTGCGGCCATACAGGAGGCTGTGTGAGCGTCCCTGGAAGCCTTGAGCGGTGGTGGCTGCTGTTGCAGAAATCGAAGTGGAGATTGTTCTTTCCAGTCCCGCCCCAAAAGCCATCCGTCTGGAATAAATCCATATGAATATATCACACGCCCCGTATGTTTATTGAGCTCCTATAATTAATTGAGGCTTCCTCACAAAGACAATGGTGACTCTATATTACTAATATTAACTCAAGTCTTAATTAACATGTGAAGCCAACCTAATGCATATTAGATAGCTTTGAATTATTCAGGCTTTGGTCTGGCGTTCGCTTATTAAGTCCTCACCATAGAGTAACTGCAATAGCAATAGTAATACTGATGATGATAACAATATAAATAACACTTACTTGTCAGGCTCTCTACTAAATGCTCCATGTGGAGTTTCTTGTTTAAGCCTCATAAGAACCCTACAATGAGCAGTATCATTGTCCCTTTTATGGAAGTCAGAGAACTTAAAAGACATTTTAGGTCATGTGGTTAGTGAGTGTGATTACATCAGGCTCTCATTTCTGTTGCACATAATTATTTTTATTCTCCCCTTTTATTTAACTTGGGTGTCCTCAAGACAAAAAGGGAACAACATGTTTATAGTAAGTTCTGTGTTCCCTAGTGTGATTGGGGAATGGAACATTCTGGCTAATCAAATGTTTTGATTAATAATTGCCATCATGTCATTATTGGGTTTTCAATTGGAAAAGGTCTGGGATATAATAAAACATGTACAACATTAAAAGTATAGTAATCACAGTCATAAAATGCTTCAGGACCACTATTACAAATGTCAATTTTTACTGCGATGCAGAAGTGTTAAGTTGATAAAGATGTCTGTTTGACAGCATGCCAGATGAACTGCATTTGTAACATGGAGATATCAATGTTAACACTGAATTTTATGTATTTCAAAATACTTTATGTGAACTACCACTAAAGTTCTATGTGATCAGAAAAAATATATTTTGGAGTCTTTCAAAATTAAAGAATATTAGCGGTTGGAATGGAGAAGGCAATGGCACCCCACTCCAGTACTCTTGCCTGGAAAATCCCATGGATGGAGGAGCCTGGTGGGCTGCAGCCCAAGGGGTCATGAAGAGTCAGACGCGACTGAGCAACTTCACTTTCCCTTTTCACTTTCATGCATTGGAGAAGGAAATGGCAACCCACTCCAGTGTTCTTGCCTGGAGAATCCCAGGGACAGGGGAGCCTGGTGGGCTGCTGTCTATGGGGTTGCAGAGAGTCAGACACAACTGAAGCGACTTAGCAGCAACAGCAGCAGTGCTTGGAAAACCTCAAACTCATCAAATACTCTGGATCCCTAGACTGTTTTTATTAAATCATAATCTTACACTATGAGGAAAATAAACTATGACACTCCATTGAGGTGGTTCGATCTAAATCTGCCGTAGAGCACCATGAGAATAGATCAAGGTTCGCATAGTTTTCATTGTATTTGCTCAAGCAATTTTTTTTCGCTTTTAGTCTCCAGAACCAGTAATAGAACTTGCTCACAAGGACCATATCTTATGAAGGATTAAAAGAAGTGATGATAAGAACTGTTCATGTTAATAAGTCACTGAGCACATCAACTAAGCATTTCGTATGTCTTATACTTTAAAACAACCCTGTGAGAAAGGTACTACCTGCCATTCTGTAGTTGAAGAAACGAAGGTATAGAGAGGTTATATGCTATGCTATGCTATGCTAAGTCACTTCAGTCGTGTCCGACTCTGTGTGACCCCATAGACGGCAGCCCACCAGGCTTCCCCGTCCCTGGGATTCTCCAGGCAAGAACACTGGAGTGGGTTGCCATTTCCTTCTCCAATGCATGAAAGTGAAAAGTGAAAGTGAAGTTGCTCAGTCATGTCCGACTCTTAGCGACCCCATGGACTGCAGGAGCCTACCAGGCTCCTCCGTCAGTGGGATTTTCCAGTGGGGTGCCATTGCCTTCTCCAAGAGAGGTTATATAATGTGTTCAAAATATCACATTTGGGAAGTGGTGGATTCTCAGTTCAAACTCAGACCATCTAGCTCCTGAGTCTGTATTCATAATCACACTGACCCTCCCACCCTTCACTGAAACAACTTTTGCCCAAGCCGCAAATGACTTCCTCATTGCTAAAATCCAGGGGTCACTTCCATGGCTCATAGTCTTTGACTTACCGATAGGATTTCATAGTTGATCACTTTCCACTCTTTGAAATACTATATACTTATTGTTCTAGCACGTTCCCTATTCCTGATTATTTTCTCCTAACATATGGGCTATTCCTTTTCAGCTCCCTTTGTCCTTGTTTCTTCATCTCCTTGTTTCTAATCATTGGAGTCTCTCACAGCTCAGTCTTGAACCTCCTCTTCTCTCATTACATTTACTTCTTTGGTGATCTGTCCCAGTTCATGGCTTCAAATATCACAAACATACAACCTGACAAATCCCGATTGTCCATCTGTAGCCCAAACCTTTCTCCTCACTCCAGACAACCAGTCACTCAACTGGTGTATATAATAGATATCTTAAACCAAACATTTTGAAAAAAAAAAAAAAAAACAACACTCCTGTTTTTTCTCCCAGAACCTGCTCCTTGTCAAGTTTCCCCATCTCCAGAAATAGCACGCCCATCTTTTCCCGAGGGTCAGGCCACATATCTTGGAATTATCCCTGACTCTTTTGTCTTTTCCTGTATTAAATCTGTCAGCAGATCTTGTTGGCTCCACTTTCAAAATATATCTAGGATCTGAGCACAATTTTATTTTCTCTTGCTTCCATCTCATTTCAACAAAAGCCAAGGTCTTAAAATGGTCTCCAAGCCTTGCATGATTCACATCCTGCAAAGGTCACCACTTGGAGTTGGTCTTGTCTGTTCTCCCTCTCCTACTTCCTTCTAGCAACTCTAATATCTGTGCTAAAAACCCAGTGACCACATGTGCTCACAACCACGGCATTGCGCTACTGATCTCTCTGCCTCGAAACCTCTCCTCTTTAGATGCTCGTTGAGTTACTCTCTATCTTCTTCAGCTTCTGTCCACATGTCACCTTCTCAAAGATCAGACTTTCTGTCTGAACTTGTCATGCCACCTTCAACTCTATTCTCCTTCCAAACATTATGTTTTTCATAGCTTTCACCTCCACTTGATGTGCTATATATATTTCACCTGCTTCAGATCAGATCAGATCAGTCACTCAGTCGTGTCCGACTCTTTGCGACCCCATGAACCGCAGCACGCCAGGCCTCCCTGTCCATCACCAGCTCCCGGAGGTCACTCAGACTCGCATCCATCGAGTCAGTGATGCCATCCAGCCATCTCATCCTCTGTCATCCCCTTCTCCTCCTGCCCTCAATCCCTCCCAGCATCAGAGTCTTCTCCAATGAGTCAACTCCTCGCATGAGGTGGCCAAAATACTGGAGTTTCAGCTTTAGCATCATTCCTTCTAAAGAAATCCCAGGGCTGATCTCCTTCAGAATTGACTGGTTGGATCTTCTTGCAGTCCAAGGGACTCTCAAGAGTCTTCTCCAACACCACAGTTCAAAAGCATCAATTCTTCGGCGCTCAGCCTTCTTCACAGTCCAGCTCTCACATCCATACATGACCACAGGAAAGACCATAGCCTTGACTAGGCTAACCTTTGTTGGCAAAGTAATGTCTCTGCTTTTGAATATGCTATCTAGGTTGGTCATAACTTTCCTTCCAAGGAGCAAGCGTCTTTTAATTTCATGGCTGCAGTCACCATCTGCAGTGATTTTGGAGCCCAGAAAAACAAACTCTGACACTGTTTCCACTGTTTCCCCATCTATTTCCCATGCAGTGATGGGACCAGATGCCATGATCTTCGTTTTCTGAATGTTGAGCTTTAAGCCAACCTTTTCACTCTCCACTTTCACTTTCATAAAGAGGCTTTTTAGCCCCTCTTCACTTTCTGCCATAAGAGTGGTGTCATCTGCATATCTGAGGTTATTGATATTTCTCCCGGCAATCTTGATTCCAACTTGTGTTTCCTCCAGTCCAGCATTTCTCATGATGTACTCTGCATATAAGTTAAATAAACATGGTGACAATATGCAGCCTTGACGTACTCCTTTTCCTATTTGGAACCAGTCTGTTGTTCCATGACCAGTTCTAACTGTTGCTTCCTGACCTGCATACAGATTTCTTAAGAGGCAGATCAGGTGGTCTGGTATTCCCATCTCTTTCAGAATTTTCCATAGTTTATTGTGATCCACACAGTCAAAGGCTTTGGCATAGTCAATCAAGCAGAAATAGATGTTTTTCTGGAACTCTCTTGCTTTTTCCATGATCCAGCGGATGTTGGCAATTTGATCTCTGGTTCCTCTGCCTTTTCTAAAACCAGCTTGAACATCAGGAAGTTCACGGTTCACATATTGCTGAAGCCTGGCTTGGAGAATTTTGAGCATTACTTTACTAGCGTGTGAGATGAGTGCAATTGTTCGGTAGTTTGAGCACTCCTTGGCATTGCCTTTCTTTGGGATTGGGATGAAAACTGACCTTTTCCAATCTTGTGGCCACTGCTGAGTTTTCCAAATTTGCTGGCATATTGAGTGTAGCACTTTCACAGCATCATCATTCAGGACTTGGAATAGCTCCACTGGAATTCCATCACCTCCACTAGCTTTGTTCGTAGTGATGCTTTCTAAGGCCCATTTGAGTTCACATTCCAAGATGTCTGGCTCTAGGTCAGTGATCACAACATCATGATTATCTAGGTCTTGAAGCTCTTTTTTGTACAGTTCTTCTGTGTATTCTTGCCACCTCTTCTTAATATCTTTTGCTTCTGTTAGGTCCACACCATCTTTGTCCTTTATCGTGCCCATCTTTGCATGAAATGTTCCTTTGGTATCTCTGATTTTCTTGAAGAGATCCCTAGTCTTTCCCATTCTGTTGTTTTCCTCTATTTCTTTGCATTGATCACTGAAGAAGGCTTTCTTATCTCTTCTTGCTATTCTTTGGAACTCTGCATTTAGATGTTTATATCTTTCCTTTTCTCCTTTGCTTTTCGCTTCTCTTCTTTTCACAGCTATTTGTAAGGCCTCCCCAGACAGCCATTTTGCTTTTTTGCATTTCTTTTCCATGGGGATGGTCTTGATCCCTGTCTCCTGTACAATGTCACAAACCTCATTCCATAGTTCATCAGGCACTCTATCTATCAGATCTAGGCCCTTAAATCTATTTCTCACTTCCACTGTACAATCATAAGGGATTTGATTTAGATCATACCTGAATGGTCTAGTAGTTTTCTCTACTTTCTTCAATTTCAGTCTGAATTTGGCAATAAGGAGTTCATGGTCCGAGCCACAGTCAGCTCCTGGTCTTGTTTTTGCTGATTGTATAGAGCTTCTCCATCTTTGGCTGCAAAGAATATAATCGATCTGATTTCGGTGTTGACCATCTGGTGATGTCCATGTATAGAGTGTTCTCTTGTGTTGTTGGAAGAGGGTATTTGCTATGACCAGTGCATTTTCTTGGCAAAACTCTATTAGTCTTTGCCCTGATTCATTCTGTATTCCAAGGCCAAATTTGCCTGTTACTCCAGGTGTTTCTTGACTTCCTACTTTTGCATTCCAGTCCCCTATAATGAAAAGGACATCTTTTTTGGGTGTTAGTTCTAAAAGGTCTTGTAGGTCTTCATAGAACCTTTCAACTTCAGCTTCTTCGGCGTTACTGGTTGGGGCATAGATTATTTATAAAATAATATAAGCTCCACAAATGATGTTTTTTATTTTATTATTAATTAATATTTTATACACTTCTGTATCCCCAGCAGCTAGAACGGGTACAGAATGTTCAATAGATGTGTCAGAAGGTAGATACCTACTTAGTCAAAAAGAGCAGTTGAATCAGTCCTGATGGTCAATGCATAGGTGGCAGACTGATCCAAGGTCACTGTCACGTTCAGTTGGTTTCCTCCTTATCGCCACTGAAGGAACTTCTCCTCTGCCATCTGGATAGACATTCCCCCGTCTTCTTGTGCCCTTTCAAGTTCCTTGGAGACTCCTCTAATTCTTACAGGTAATACCATCCCTCCTAGTGATTGAAAGCTGTTGGCAGTGACTCTGATTGGGATGTCAGTGGCACCGGAAGGCCAGAGCTGTGTCCTAGTCTCACTGCATTATAGTCACTCCCTACATGGAACACAATCATAGAGAAGAGAGTGCTTTCATCTCCCCATGCAAGGATACATCTGTGAAAGAGAGCCATCTTATTAATAGCAATTCCAAACCACTAAGAATTCTGCTCTGACCAAAAATAGATGACACAGACACATTTTTGCTTAGGGGAGATCTGCCTTTCTCTCAGGTTAAGTCATCAGATCAAAGTCATGAAAGCTTTAAAGTCTAATGAAGAGTCTCTGGTGGATTAAAATGTTCTACTTATCACAAATGATAGTTAGAGCAAGCTCAGTATTTACCTGTTAGTAGCCCTTTTTGTGGAGAAGGCAATGGCACCCCACTCCACTACTCTTGCCTGGAAAATCCCATGGATGGAGGACCCTGGTGGGCTGCAGCCCATGGGGTCGCTAAGAGTCAGACACGACTGAGCGACTTCACTTTCACTTTTCACTTTCATGCATTGGAGAAGGAAATGGCAACCCACTCCAGTGTTCTTGCCTGGAGAATCCCAGGGACGGGGGAGCCTGGTGGGCTGCTGTCTACGGGGTCTCACAGAGTCGGACACGACTAAAGCGACTTAGCAGCAGCAGCATCCCTTTTTGAGTGTGTTGAATTTGCCTCTGTGTTAATTATAGCTCAAGATGACAGGAACATGTTTTCATACAGGAATATTTTTTCAGAGGAACCACTGCATAAAAATTTACAGATTCTTTCTCTCTCTCTTTCTCTCATCAATCAGAGTCCAAGTGTTAATTCTCATATTTTCTATTAGGTTGCACAATTAGAAAACAGTTTTGTGAGCCAGATAACACCAATAAAATCAGAGGTCTTGTTAGACTCCAATGATGATAGATAAGATTGCCCAAGTGAAGACAAGACACTGTGAGACAGACAATAAAGGTAGGCCATGTCAGTTCAGTTCAGTCGCTCAGTCGTGTCCAACTCTTTGCAACCCCATGAACCACAGCACACCAGGCCTCCCTGTCCATCACCAACTCCCAGAGTTTACCCAAACTCATGTCCATTGAGTTGGTGATGCCATCTAACCATCTCATCTTTCGTCGTCCCCTTCTCCTCCTGCCCTCTATCTTTCCCAGCATCAGGGTCTTTTGAAATGAGTCAGCTCTTCACATCAGGTGGCCAAAGTATTGGAGTTTCAGCTTCAACATCAGTCCTTCCAATGAATATTCAGGACTAATTTCCTTTAGGATGGACTGGTTGGATCTTCTTGCAGTCCAAGGGACTCTCAAGAGTCTTCTCCAACACCACAGTTCAAAAGCATCAATTCTTCTGCACTCAGCTTTCTTTATAGTCCAACTCTCACATCCATACGTGACCACTGAAAAAGCCATAGCCTTGAGTGGATAGACCTTTGTTGACAAAGTAGTGTCTCTGCTTTTTAATATGCTGCCTAGGTTGGTCATAACTTTCCTTCCAAGGAGTAAGCCTCTTTTAGTTTCATGGCTGCAGTCACCATCTGCAGTGATTTTGGAGTCCAAAAAAATAGTCAGCCACTGTTTCCACTGTTTCCCCATCTATCTGCCGTGAAGTGATGGGACTGGATGCCATGATCTTAGTTTTCTGAATGTTGAGCTTTAAGCCAACTTTTTCACTCTCCTCTTTCACTTTCATCATAAGACTCTTTAATTCTTCTTCACTTTCTGCCATAGGGGTGGTGTTATCTGCATATCTGAGGTTATTGACATTTCTCCCGACAATCTTTATTCCAGCTTGTGCTTCCTCCAGCCCAGCTTTTCTCATGATGTACTCTGCATAGAAGTTAAATAAGCAGGGTGACAATATACAGCCTTGATGTACTCCTTTTCCTATTTGGAACCAGTGTCTTGTTCCATGTCCAGTTCTAACTGTTGCTTCCTGACCTGCATACATGTTTCTCAAGAGGCAGGTCAGGTGGTCAGGTATTCCCGTCTCTTTCAGAATTTTCCACAGTTTATTGTGATCCACACAGTCAAAGGCTTTGGCATAGTCTGTGTAGCTATAGACAAACTTTAGTGAGAAAGGGCTGCTCTGCGTCACAAAAGGACCTGGAGGTCCTGGCGAGGGGAGTGCGGATGCGGACGTGTTTGTATGTGGTGGTAGTTGGTCAAGGAAGTGGAGTGGAGAGATGGAGTAGGGAGTGGGAATGGGCACAAAATCAGGTGATGAGAAGGGTGGGGGTTAGGGGTGCCAGTACTACCTAAAAATTCCCATCCAACAGGAATGTGTGGTATAAAGGGACCGGGGTTACAGAAAGCAACTGAAAAGCTTGAAAATCTGTAGATTGGAAACCTCTGATGATAGGCATGTCTCTATAAAGAAGAGAGCAAAATATGTTTATATGATGGATGATTTGACCCTAAACTGGCATCTCTTCATTTCTTACTCATTCCCTCAACAATCCCACCACCAACCTCCTTTATTTAACAGTAGCCCAGCCCTTTCCTAGGACAAAGGATAATGAGTGCAGCAGGAAGGGTGGACACTTCAGGTAGGAGCAGTGAGTAACGTTCATCTCTGAGAGCTTGTGAAAGCGGCAGCCATTCTTGAGGACCGGAACTTCCCACGCCCAAGCCTTCCTCAGGGAATTGTTGATCACATCTGTTTTCTGCGGAAAGCCTTGGTTTACTGAGGCAGTACTTTGGCACTGGCAGGAGGTTGATGGGAATATAATCATTCCAGCTCAGCTATTCATCTTTAGCAACCTGTGTCCTGACACCAGCCGGTATTGCAGATTTGTACCTTGTCACTGTATGTAGAGTGTGCCTGAGAAAGATGGGAACAAGGTCAATGCCCCTGTTTCACAGAGAGCTGTTTCCTCTTGTTCTCCCCCCATTACTCTTAACACTCTCTGTGCCATTACTCCCAACCTTCCCCTCTCCCCACCACCAAGCTCCCAACAGAATCTCCTGAGAGTCGTTACTCCTCAGCCCATCAGCCAAAGTTGTGGGTTTCCATGGCAACCAGGCAGCTGGTGTCTAGACACTCTGAGAGATGCCTTGCAATTGAGCTGTGGATCCAGCTTCTATCCCACACCCCCCTCCCCTCCCACCTCCTCTTTCCTCCCATTTCCTCTTATTTACAGCAGGCACTAATGCCAACACAGGATGGAATTTCCTTTTGACAGGCCATTAAAGGAAGGAGGGGAAGAGAGAGAGGATGAAAAACCCAAACTTGTCTCATCATATCAGTGAAGTGAGAAAACAACCGAAGTGACAGACC
This sequence comes from Tragelaphus eurycerus, assembly GCA_935064755.1. Lineage (NCBI taxonomy): Eukaryota > Metazoa > Chordata > Mammalia > Artiodactyla > Bovidae > Tragelaphus > Tragelaphus eurycerus. Next base: position 12,093,602 of record CAKXYN010000018.1, read on the forward strand.
CAATGTGGTTCGCTCTTTCTTCCTCAGGAAGGATTTTATTTAATTAAAATATGTTAAATTAGGAAGAAGTGCCACTAGTCCATTGGGAGCCATCAGCATCTTTAAGAGCCAGTAAAAGCCTTTCGGGATAGGGTTTCAGCTGATGACACAGCACTGAGGTAGAACCTTTTCACTGTTCCTTAACAATCAATGCAATTTCTCTCTGTGCTCAGGGAACTCACACATCCATAAGGATTCCGAGAGGGAGAACTCTGGAGGGGGACATAGGCAGTTACAAGGGAGGACCTTAACAGAGACACCTCAGATCTAGAAAAGTCAAGTTTAGCCTCACCCCTGTTTCTTCCAAGAAAGAGAAAAGCATCACCTGACAGCCAGGAGCTGGCCTGGCTGCCACAAAAGAGCCCTGGTCTTTTGCTATTAACATACACGGTTTCATAGAACACAATGTCGGAGGACTTGTGTGATGGTCCCAGACAAAGCAAGACCCTGCAATCATGTCTGCACACAGACTAAGTATGGACAGTGTCTAAAGCATACAATGGCCAAATCTTTCTCTAGCCTGCTGTATGGATGACGATACTTAACTCATTCTTCCTTCTAGATATTTAAGGGGAGGCCCAACCATCAAATGACACTTGTGATAGCATCCAATAAAGAGCAAAGCTCTGCTTCCTTGAATCCATCTCCAAATCCCTTCCCACAAGCTCAGATCAGTCCTTCCTAACCCCTTCTTACTGCCATGCTTCCTGATTCCCCTACTATATGTTCTCCCTAGCTGTGCTGTGTCAATAGACCAAGTTTAGCTCAACTGTGGGTGTGTTCCTGGTAATCTTTTGGTACACTTTACCACAGAAAATTTCTTTCTGCATAGATGTGGTGGTTACCTGATTATGGGGTCAGGGTTGAAATTGTTAGAATGAGTTGTTTGATGCAGAGCTGATGAAGAGAATGTAGAATTTAATCTTGGATTGTGTCTTGTTGTTGTTGCTGCTGCTGCTGCTGCTAAGTCTCTTTCGTTGTGTCCGACTCTGTGCGACCTCATAGATGGCAGCCCACCAGGCTCCCCCGTCCCTGGGATTCTCCAGGCAAGAACACTGAGTGGGTTGCCATTTCCTTCTCCAATGTGTGAAAGTGAAGTCACTCAGTCATGTCTGACTCTTAGCGACCCCATGGGCTGCGGCCAACCAGGCTCCTCTGTCCATGGGATTTTCCAGGCAAAAGTGCTGGAGTGGGGTGCCATTCCCTTCTCCATGTGTCTTGTTAAGGGATAGGAAATAAACATTAGACCCAGAATGGAAAGCAAAGCTAGGAAATAGCAAACATAAATCAAGAACTTTGTCTTCACTGAAGTTAATAAAAAAGGGATATTCAAGAAGATGCCCAAAACAAAAATATACCAACAATGAAGGAGCAAGTTTTGTTCAGTCTGTTACAATAGGGACCCTCCACTCCCAATACAGTGTCTTGGTAGGATGGCTTTCCCTTAGCTTTTGTAGGAGGAGTAGGTAAGTTCTAGGTGAGTGACTTACAACTGGATTTATTTTGCAATGAGGGAGAGTCTAGTCAGTTAGCTGAACAAGATTTATTTATTTCTATGTCTGCCTTGTGTCAGAGGGACAAACAATTCTGATCTAAGCTAGTCATTCATGAAACAAAGAATAGAAAGTTCAGGAGTCTGGCTTTGTCAGTAGGTTCAGGCAAAGGAAGAATGACCTGTCTTTGGCTTTGTTATGGGTAAACAAGGGAATCACCCATGAGTCTTCTGGAATCATGAGAGAGTAGACAGCAGATCACTTGGGGAAGAAGGTTTTATAGTGAGCCATTTCCTAGAGTGTAAAACAGTGAGAAGACTTCAGGAAAAAAAAAAAAAAAATTATGAGAATTTCTTAACTTCCACTGTTTTCTAGAACATAGAGCTCAAGTAAAGGTCAATACTTTCAAAAGGAGTTGTCAGAAGAAGACCAAGAGTAGTAGTAAATGAGAAAAGTCCTTCTGATTTGGATATAATTGGAGGGGGTGAATTTGAGGAGAGCATTGTTAGAAAAATGATAACGTCAACTCCAAAAGAACTAAAAGGTGAGACAAAGAAAAGGTGGCATAATTAAAATATATATATATATATATATATATTTTTTTTTTTTTTAAATGAACTTTGTTGATTGAAGACGGGGAAAAAAACAGGTAAAATTCTTGAAGAAAGAGGCTGTTATCTTTTCATTTTTGGACCTTCCTCTACAAAAGAAAGCATATTGAGGATATGTTTTGTTTGGTGTTATTCTAGAGGAAAGAACTGCATGGAAACTTGGGGGAGGCAAATGTTAGTTGATTCTCAGTAATAATGTACAGTTAGAGCTGGAGTGGTCTGTTGAGGAGCAGGCTGTCCATATGCTAGGAGGGTTCTTCTATTAGGTGAGTTGTTGGTGGCGGGTCTCCAGCAAACCTTTCCATTCTAAGGTTTCTGTGTGTTGCTTTCAAATAAACAGGATTATGAAGAAGGAAAGAGAGTAGGAGGTAGATTCTGGATATAAGGTATGTCTTAGAAAATTGTTTTATTAGAGAAAAAACTCTGAGTGGAGAAAAGAGAGATAGCCTTCCTAGGACAACCTTCCCTAGAGCAGTGCTGTGTGCTGAGCAGGACAGGTATGAGTCCATGGTTCTATCTCACATAAGCTACAGACTGACCATGAATCTCATTCTTTAACTGATTATTGTCCCAATGTCTCCAAATAGCCAGGCATATTACTCACTTTGCCACTAAATAGAAGAGCTTTGAGATCTTTACAGAAAAGAGAGAAATCAGCACAAATATGAATATCACTTTTTTGATACAGTTCTGATTATGTTCCAGTGAGTGCTATTGATTCTTAAAGCAATTTTGCATTCAAAGGCAATGCTATAATTTGACAGGCCCCAGGAAACCAAAGCACACAATGAGTGCAGAATGAATTGTCCCAGTGAGGGGTTGGGGATTGCATCTATTTACCCACATGCAAGCATATAACACAAACACCTTTTATAGGGCTTTCCTGTTACAATAATCTTTTTAAAAACTAATTTCAAAATTGAGTTAACCTTCTCAGTCAGCTTTTGAACAATCTGCTTTCATTGGGAAGCAGAGGGAGTGACAGATGGGGGAAAGATATGCACTTTTATGTCTTCTTCTCTGAATCTAATACTAATCTCTTACAGATTCCTGTATCTGTAGTAATTTCAATTACTTCTGGACTTTCATTATCCAGTAACTCTTCAATCACTTTCACTGTCCAGTAGCTCTTCAATCATTTCCCTGGTGGCTCAGATGGTAAAGAATCTGCCTGCAATTCGGGAACCCGGGGTTCAATCCCTGGGTCGGGAAGATCCTCTGGAGAAGAGAATGGCAGCTTATTCCAGTATTCTTGCCTGGAGAATCCCATTGACAGAGAAGCCTAGTGCGCGTCCATGGGGTCACAAAGAGTCAGACATAACTGAGCAACTAAAACTTTCTTTTCTTCAATAACTGAGTTTATGAAGCCTACCATAATCAATGATAACTATTTAGCTTAAGCTGCTAATTGTAGAGGTCCCCATTTTTGTCCCCTCTCTATTTAGAATATTCACGTCACCTCTCACCATCTGTGCATAATGTTTTGAAGTTTGATAAAAGAGTAGTCCTCAGCCCTGGTTGGGCAAACCTCCAGCGTATCTAATATTATTTCTGGTAGCTCTTAAAGTAAAATTATATTGAGTTTACCCTTTATTTCCTAAAGGAGAGAAGGAATGGAGGGAGGGAAGAAGAGTGATGAGGGAAGGGAAAGGAAAGGTGGGCAGGGAAAGAGCAGGGAGGAACAGACTCACACAGTACATTTAGGCCTAATAAGGAGAGATTCAAGTTAAAACCAAACAGTGGAATACATCATCCCCAAAGAGACGTTATGGTATTACAGGAAGACTGCTGAATTTTAATTAGCTGTGAGACTGGGCAAGTCACAGAAACACTCTACCTTCAGTTTTTCTCGGAGTGAGGGGCTGAGATCAGATAATCTCTAAGATCTTCAGCTTTCATTATTCTGTAATTTTACAGTTTCACAATTATGAGCTCACTCCACGACAACATATACAGATTTTGCATTTTTGTCCTGAATTATGTGGTTTATCCACTTGCAGTGATAAAATTATCAAGACAACTGCCAAGTCTTTAGTTTTCTTTGTGCTGTGTAGATACAGCCATAAGGGAAAATTAAACAACACAGATAAATAATTGTCTAGCTAATCTCAATCACTACCCAAACACATCATGGTGAGACATGGCAAAGCATGAGCTGAATATGACTCATAAATATAGTGCTTCTATTATAAAATTTAAATGTTATCCAAGCAATAGATATTTATATGTAGGAAAAAAAAATTTTAGACAGCCGTAGTCACTATTGGAGTGACCCTTATAGAATTAGAATTATTTCTAGTTTGGGTTTATGCATTTTAACTGTGGAGTCAGATAATCAAATCATGTAGTCAGATATCAGATCATGAGATCTGGCATATCTAGATCTGCTTTTGCTTTTAAAGACAAATGTTGAAAATATTTGTAATTTTTTAATAAAGCATATTAACTCAAATATGTTAAAACATTACAGATCATTGGTTGAATTTTTAAATTAAAACCAGTATAATCTAGAAAATAGTTCACTAACTTTCCCTAAGTCTGATAGACACAAATTACTACACTTCTGATCACAAGATAAGACTTAGGATAACTCACTGTTGAAAGCAATGAGTATAATGGAAATACCTAAGGAAATACAGTAATTTGAAATAGCTGGTACAATACCTAAGCAGCCTGATTCAATCAATGGAAAAAACTTCAAGAAAGAATAGCTAAGAGTAAATTCAATGAAAAATGAGCAACAGATACAATTAACCTGTTTGACATTTCCTTATCTCCTAAGTATGGACCTAAACAATTAACATCAGCTATATGAGGTTTGATTTTTTTAGAAAGTTATTAACTTTCTATGAAAGACAGGAAGAGGAAGTATAGATAGTCTTTTGGTGAGGAGGGGGAATGCTAACTTCAATCATGTTTGATCAAGAGTCCTAAAGAAGTATGGCATTTCTTTGCCTGGAATTCTCTGAAGAAAGTGGCCACTTTTCCTCCATCTTTGATCTCTTTATTCTTCACAATATGCTGGGCTTCCCTGCTTGAGAAATCCAAGAACTGAGAGAGCATGTGCACAGGCAGAAGGAATAACCCTATCAGAGCAGTCTTCCACGATGCCCCAGGGATTTCTCCCCACAAATATGCCTTGTCCACAGATGACTGGAAGCCCTCCGGGAAATGAAAAGTTCTTTCTTATGATAAAGCTGAAAAATCTCAGTTTGATCATTTTCCTTGAGACTAAAGGACAAGATGTCCTGGGTTTATTTTTCAAGTCTTGGATTCAATAATTATTATTGAATCAGGGAATTTTTCTTAAAATTGGATGTACTATCTTAAGCCTGGAGAATTGCTATCCCCTCTGTAACTTGCCTACTGGACACAAGGTTTACTATGTATCTGAGAGCAGGAGGTTCCTTGGTTCTTTCTCATCCAATATAATAAATGTGTTTTTACTACAACCTAGAGGGAATCAAATGGAGCTAAGGGCAGGGATAAGGTGGTTACCTACAGACTGCCATGTAGGTATGAAATAGAGAAGATTGTCCTCTTCAGAGAAGGCAATGGCACCCCACTCCAGTACTCTTGCCTGGAAAATCCCATGGACGGAGGAGCCTGGTAGGCTGCAGTCCATGGGGTCGCTAAGAGTCGGGCATGACTGAGCGACTTCACTTTCAATTTTCACTTTCATGCATTGGAGAAGGAAATGGCAACCCACTCCAGTGTTCTTGCCTGGAGAATCCCAGGGACAGAGGAGCCTGGTGGGCTGCCATCTATGGGGTCGGACATGATTGAAGCGACTTAGCAGCAGCAGCAGTCCTCTTCTTAAGTAAAAGCAATTTCAGAGAAGTTCCTGCCTTTTGAGATATTACTATTTAGCATCTTGGTTCTTACATCAGAGAATCATGCCTCTCAAGTTTGGCCAACAGTCAGCTTTGCCCTGGTGATTAATTTCAGACTTTAGACCTTGACTTCAAAGCTGTTTTTTCAAAGAATTATTATTATTATTACTCTACAAGCAAAAGCTTTATAAGGCAAGACTTTTCTCTCCCTTTCTTGGGGTACTTGAAGAAAGTTTGTCTTTGGCTGTGGGCTAAGAATAGATGAAAGTGGAAGTGAAAGTTTGTCAGTCATGTCCAGCTCTTTGTGACCCCATGGACTGTACAGTCCATGGAATTCTCCCGGCCAGAATACTGGAGTGGGTAGCCTTTCCCTTTTCCAGAGGATCTTCCCAACCCAGGGATCCTGGGTCCCCCACATTACAGGTGGATTCTTCACCAGCTGAGCCACGAGGAGAGCCCCAAAATACTGGAGTGGGTAGCCTTTCCCTTCTCCAGGGGATCTTCCCAACCCAGGAATTAAACCTGGGTCTCCTACATTGCAGGCAGACTCTTTACCAACTGAGCTATGAGGGCTTCCCTTGTGCGTCAGCTGGTAAAGAATCTCCCTGCAATGCAGGACACCTGGATTCGATTTCTGGGTTGGGAAGATCCCCTGGAGAAGGGAAAGGCTACCCACTCCAGTATTCTGCCCTGGAGAATTCCATGGACTGTAAGGTCCTTGGGGTTGCAAAGACTGTGATACAATTCACCTGTCCTATGCAGATTTCCTGTTTGGACTTCCCTAATAGCTCAGTTGGTAAGAGTAGATAAGCATGAATTAGTGGGGAGAGAGAGAGAGAGAGAGAACTCTTATGTATGAAGCATTTAGGTGACCAAGGAAATGGCACCTTATTAGTTCTTTTTTTTCCTCTCATTTAATGCTCATCACAAATCTATGAGGTAGGTATTATTATTTCTACTTTACTGACAAAGGAATAGCAAAGCAAGGGAAATATATCAATACATTGAATACCAATACGTGAAAGCACTTAGCACCTGGCTTGGCACATAGTAAACATCAAACCAGTGTTAGTTCTCTTCCAGTTACTTAATAATAATATTTACTGAGCAGTTTACTGAAACATGCCATTCATTATTAAGTACTTCAAATAATTAACACATCTGAGTGTTTTAATAACCACATGAAGTGGGTACCAATATTAACACCAGCTATAGATAAGGAGAGTGAGACAACAGAGGTTGAGTAAATTACTCCAAGTCATGGTAAGTACCAGATGAAATTTTAAAGGAACTTACAATGTAAATATAGTAAAAATAAAAAGCCAAAAAAGAGCAAAATATGACCACCCAAAATCATGATCCCCAGGCTGACAGCTGGTACCCAGCTCAAGAGGAAGACCATGTAAGTAACAAAGGGACACATGTGAGTTTGCTACTGAAATTTTTTTATTACTTTCCTTTGAGGAGATGATATTTAATATTCAAGAAAAGTGAAAATCGGAAGGAAAGGAAGCACACGCCCCAGCCCAGTCGTGGTTGGTAGAGTAATTGTGGGCATGGCCCCAGGATGATAGCAGCTTCTATTTAATAAATGTTGACAAGGCTGGGGAGAGCTGGGCAGGTCCCAAGAGATAATGTTTTACTGGGAAATCCACTCAACCTAATTTCAGTAATGTAGGGCTGTGGAGGGGCCTGGCCCAGTGCCAGTAAACAGGGCCATTAGAGTGCAGTGTAGGCACTGGCAGCTGGGAGCGCCGCCATCCCCCCTCAGCCCTGCAGCCGGTGCCTGGCTGAGCACACAAGCAGCCGCTGCTGCATATGCTCCTGGTATTTGCTCACCAACAGAACTTGCAGGCGTGCTATTCTCACCCTTTCCAGGAAACGAATGGAATGCACAAAGGCAAGAGCTGCTCCCGGAAACTATTTTCAGCAAGAATCAGAGAGCCGGTTAGACATACCTATTTCAAGGACCACTGTGAAAACATCCACATGGGTCCCCTTACCCATTTAAGGCAACCACCACCCAGTTCCAGATGGATGTAGAAATGACTTTGATTTTTATTACTGTCTTAATGAGGTCTTGATCTTTCTTAGGACTGGTAGTTGTGGGTCAAGAATATGAAAACTACTAGAGTTTAACATATTTCAAAATTTATGATATTGTTTAGAGTTATTCAACTTTGCAAGTCCAGGAGAAGTGGCCTAGGAGAAAATATGTCTTTTTAGGCTGCTCTTGTCTTGTCTAGATACTACTTTTTCCTTTACCAGCCCTTCTCCCACAAACAAAGCACATGAAAATAATTACTAGCATATGAATTCCAAGAAGGCAGATTTTTGCTTGGTATTTTAGTTGCTGTATCGCCATTGCAATGCACTGCATTTGAAATGCATGGCACAGTGTGTGGTGTGTAATAAAAGCCCAGGACCTTTTACTGAATAAATAAATGAATGAATGAATGAACACATTTCTTTCTTTCCTTTTGAAGCACCTTTCAACTCTAGAACATGAAGAATACATGGCTTTACTGTCTATAATGTTAACTTTCTATTTTTAAGGTAACACAGAAATCATAAAATTCATAAGATTGCTACTAAACATGGTGATTTCTGAGAGGTTCAGTGCTGGACATGGGACACTCAGAGTTGACCAGAAGATACTGTCATTACCCTTGAAGATCTTAAAGGTCCCTCTCGCTGCCAAAATCCTATAATTATGAATTTCATTGCCTATTAATGATATTAATACTAAAGTCTTAAACAAGAACAAGGATATTTTCTGGTTTTCTCCCTTTTCTTCTCAATACTTGGGAGGAATGTCTGGCACATTGCAAGTGCTCAAAACCAGTTTATTGAACAACCAAATGAATAATTATATTTCAAATACTTTGAAGCATTTAAGAGAAAATGATATGTAGATATTGAGGCTCTTTTAATAGAGAACAGACAGCAGTGACTTCCTGTCACAACAAACAGAGGCATGTCCAGCTTAACCTTTTCTCCTGGACCCAAGCAAAGGATAACAAGAGAAAGTGAGGGAATTTGAAAAGATTTAACCTGATTCTACCCGCAAAAGTGGATCGAAAGTTTGGCTGCTTCTCAGAATTATCTGGATCTTTGTTCCTTTGATTTCCCCTTTTGAATGTGTTCTCTTATTCCACAAATATACCTCTGTTCTCACCTATCCTGCTTACTTTCTCATCTTTTGAGTTTCTTAGCCTCCTTCAAATCATTTAAAATAGCTCCCAAGTTTTTGAGTAAGAGAGGTTTGAAGTCTTCTCTTGCTCCTGCAGTCAATCTTTTATGTTCTTCTAGACAGTTCAAATCAATATTCTCTTTCTTTGCAGTTTGGAGACGGCATTAAATATGTTGTTTCTTGGAACTGGTAAGGATGGTAAAGCACTGTGGGCATATCTTTAGTCTCCAAAGGTTTGGGCAGGGCTAGGGAACTAAATAAATTATCTGAAAGAATTCCAAATTGCTATAAAAAGATCTAACAAATGAATCTGGAAGCTTTCTTCTGGTAGAAAATTAAGTGACCCATTAGAGCATTGAATTCTGTGATCCATGAGGTATACTGCTGGTACATAGAGTATTATGAAGATCAGAACTGAGTTTTCACCCAAAACTTTTGGTTGGAAAATGTGATCAGTGTGCTGGTTCTTCAAAAGTTAATAATGGTCACCTTGGAGGGAATAGCCTTAAAAAATCTTTATGAGTAGTTGCAGATAGTCTTACTAGCATAACTACATTTTAACTTACAGTCAGTTGCAAACCCCACAAAATAGATCAGACTTTAAAACTGATCAAAAACAAGTCATAAGATAAAATGACCTATCATAGTTGCTGTTTACCAGACCTGGAATTTATTTATTCTTAAAACACACAGACAAACACACACACATATTTATTTTCAAAAAGATAAGCATTTTCTCCTACTGAAGAGATTTAAAAGAATATTATTAGATAGGTGTTCTAAAGAAGAAATTCCAAAAACTATATTTAGCAGCAATGGTCTTGTTTGAATATAAATGTTTGGCTTTATCAGAATATAAATATGTAGCTGACTGATTTCAAAGAAACATTTTATGAGCTCTTCTAATAGTCTCCTAAAAGTTTTCCATTTCTCTAGTCTCAGCATCTCTTAATTCTTAGAAATTTTTTTTGAAAAATTGACTCCTTGGCTGGTATCTGGGAACTTGAATTTTGAGAGGCTTCTCACCACTTCGTAGGAGTGTTACTGCTACTGCTACTGCTAAGTCACTTCAGTTGTGTCCGACTCTCTGTGACCCCATAGACAGCAGCCCACCAGGCTCCCCCGTTTCTGGGATCCTCCAGGCAAGAACACTGGAGTGGGTTGCCATTTCCTTCCCCAATGTATGAAAATGAAAAGTGAAAGTGAAGTCACTCAGTCATGTCTGACTCTTTAGCGACCCCATGGACTGCAGCCTACCAGGCTCTTCCATCCATGGGATTTTCCAGGCAAGAGTACTGGAGTGGGGTGCCATTGCCTTCTCCAAACTAAGAGTGTTCACCATGCCTAAACTCTTTGTGCCAACAATATGGTTTATGCTGGACATCTGTTTTCCTCTAGGAGTCTGGATTTGGTATATGCTAGGTAGAGGGTGCCTACATGACTAGCCTTCAGTAAAAACCATGGACTTGTACACTTAAGAGAGCGTCCCTAGGCCATGACATTTGCACACGTGTCATAATTCATTGCTCATGAGGAATTAAGCACATATTGCATGACTCCATGGGGAGAGGGCTCATGAAAGCTTGTTCCTGGGTTCCTCCAAACTTTGCCCCACACAACTTTTCCCTTTGCTTTTTAAAAAAAATTTATTGGGATATAGTTGCTTTACAATGTTTTAGTTTATGCTTCATAACAAAGTGAATCAGCTATCAGATCAGATCAGATCAGTCGCTCAGTCGTGTCCGACTCTTTGCGACCCCATGAACTGCAGCACGCCAGGCCTCCCTGTCCATCACCAACTCCCGGAGGTCACTCAGACTCACATCCATCGAGTCAGTGATGCCATCCAGCCATCTCATCCTCTGTCGTCCCCTTCTCCTCCTGCCCCCAATCCCTCCCAGCATCAGAGTCTTCTCCAATGAGTCAACTCTTCGCATGAGGTGGCCAAAATACTGGAGTTTCAGCTTTAGCATCATTCCTTCCAAAGAAATCCCAGGGCTGATCTCCTTCAGAATGGACTGGTTGGATCTTCTTGCAGTCCAAGGGACTCTCAAGAGTCTTCTCCAACACCACAGTTCAAAAGCATCAATTCTTCGGCGCTCAACCTTCTTCACAGTCCAGCTCTCACATCCATACATGACCACAGGAAAGACCATAGCCTTGACTAGGCGAACCTTTGTTGGCAAAGTGATGTCTCTGCTTTTGAATATGCTATCTAGGTTGGTCATAACTTTCCTTCCAAGGAGTAAGCGTCTTTTAATTTCATGGCTGCAGTCACCATCTGCAGTGATTTTGGAGCCCAGAAAAATAAAGTCTGACACTGTTTCCACTGTTTCTCCATCTATTTCCCATGTAGTGATGGGACCAGATGCCATGATCTTCGCAGCTATATGTATACATATATTCCCTCTCTCTTGAATCTCCCCCTACCATCTAGGTCACCACAGAACACCAAGCTGAGCTCTCTGTGGTATACAACAGGTTCCCCCTAGCTATTTATTTTACACATGGTAATGTATATATGTCAATACAATCTCCCAATTCATCTCACCCCCTTAACCCACCTTGCCATGTCCACATGTCCATTTTCTACATCTGAGTATCTACTCTTGCCCTGCCAATAGTCTCATCTGTACCATTTTCCTGGATTCCAGATTTATGCATTAATATGTGATATTTGTTTTTCTCTTTCTGACTTACTGTATGACAGACAGATTCTAGGTCTATCTGCATCTCTATAAATAAGCCAATTTTGTTCCTTTTTATGGCTGAGTAATATTCCATTGTTTATATGTACCACATCTTCATCTATTCATTTGCCAGAGGATACTTAGGTTGTTTCCATGACCTGGCTATTGTTAATAGTGCTGCAATGAATGTTGGGCTATATGTGCTGCTTTTTGTCCTCTTCATATCCTTTCATTTAGTAAACAGTAGCCATGAGTAAAACTATATGCTGAATCTGGTGAGTCCTTTAGCAAATCTCTGAACCTGAGGGGAGTTGTGGGGATCCCAAAACATGGAGTTTAGTTTAATTACAGATGCGACATCAGGGTGAATGGATTCTCTTTCCATTAGGTGGCATATTAGTAAGCTGTCTATAATACAAAATCTGTGAGTTCTGTCAGAAAACCACGCAGACAAGTTATTAGAAAATCAACTCTTCCTTAAGGAAAAAAAATGATCCTTTATAAAAGCACAAAGTATTTCTTATTTAGCAAAACACACTTGCCCTATGGATAAGTACAGTCCTCTGGAATGTTTTTGATTGCAAAAAACTAAAAACTACTACAGTGGCTTACAGAGATTAGTTACTTGTCTCACATTAATAAGAAAAAGTCTAAGGAAAAGTGTCCCAGAAGTACTATGGTCGATCACAAGTAGGTTTTTTCCTGCTTTTCTGCTTCATCATCATTATGTGCATAGTGCTTCCCAGGTGGTGCAGTGGTAAGGAATCCCCACTGATTCAGGTTACATGGGGTCAATCCCTGAGTCAGGAAGATCCCCAGGAGAAGGAAATGGAAACCCACTCCAGTGTCCTTGCCTAGAAAATGCCATGGGCAGAGGAGTCTGGCAGGCTAGAGTCCACAGGGTCACAAAGAGTCAGACACGACTCAGCACACATACCCTTAGTGTGTAGTTTTGTCTTCACGGTCGCAGGCTGGCTGCTACACTCCCAGGTATTGTTTGATGTCATGGTCATCAGGAACAAAGGGCAAACACCTCTTCTAGAGTCCTCCCGGGGAAGCCTGTCTCTAAGTGACCATCACTGTGTGACATGAACATCCCTACCTCCAAGGGGATTGTACAAAGACAAGTATTGTACTTTCCAACCTTTATAATATTAGAAATAAGGAGTGAGAGATTGAAATGGATGTTAAATGATCCAAATAGTATCTGATAAGTCTGACATTGATGCAAAAGAAATACAAGATCAAGGACTTCTCTGGTAGTCCAGTGGTTGAAACTCCATGCTTTCAATGCAGGGAGCACAGGTTCGATCCCTGACTGGGGAACTAAGATCCCACATGCCATGTGGCAAAAAAAAAAAAAAGAAATACAAGATCCTTGTGGACCCTCTATGTGTGGACACCTTGTTTGTATAGCTGACAGATTACAGACCATGGTAATTTCTGTTTAGCGGACTCCTTGCCCACGATATCATGGTTTGATTCCTGAGCTCTTTCCTATGCATCCCTGAGCAACTTCTTGGGGGTAACCTCTTCTGAGCCTGGAAATTACATTACTGAGATAGCAATAGTCTCTTTATATCTGAAATCTTTTATGAAGCAGTATGAAAAGAAGAAATCCATCGCACTGTCACCTGAGCATATGAGACAAAATACTAACGCTCCTTCTCTCACCCTCCACCCCTCTGTTTTCTTCCTCAGAAGCTGTAGATGAAACCAAACCTAAGGAAAGTGCCCGGCAGGATGAGGGTAAAGGAGAAGAACGTGAGGCGGACCAAGAACATGCCTGAACTTTAAGAAATGGCTTTCCACGTCCCCACTCTCCCCTCTCCTGAACCCTGTCTCTCCTCACCCTCTTCTTAACTCCACTCTGAAGTTTCCCTTCCTGTCCTGCTCACGTCCGTGAGTCTGTCCTCTCCCACCCACTGGCCCTCTTTCTCTCTGTGTGGCAAACATTTAAAAAAAAAAAAAAAAAAGCAGGAACGATCCCAAGTCAAACAGTGTGGCTTAAACATTTTTGTTTCTTGGTGTTGTTATGGCAAGTTTTTGGTAATGATGATCCAATCATTTGGGAAATTCTTGCACTGTATCCAAGTTTTTTGATCTGGTGCGTGTGGCCCTGTGGGAGTCCACTTTCCTCTCTATTTCTCTCTGTTCCAAGTGTGTGTGCAATGTTCCGTTCATCTGAGGAGTCCAAAATATCGAGTGAATTCAAAACCATTTTTCTTTTCCTCCTTTTCAATGTGATGGAATGAACAAAAAGGAAAAAAAAAAAAATTCAAAAAACCCAGTTTGTTTTGAAAATAAATAAATAAAGCAAATGTGCCAATTAGCGTACCTTGCGGCTCTACGGCTCCTTTTTCAATCTGAATATTAATAAACCATGAGAGTAATCAAACTCCAATGGCTCCGTGTTTCTGTACTGCCTTCTTGTGATTTGGTTTGACACACTGAGGTTCTTACATTTTATCTTTTTTTTTCCTGACCTCCCCGTCTGATACCAACAACCCTGACAAAGAAAAGATGGATGAAGCCATAAGGCTTCAGTCGGAACAAATGGTATAGGTCCTTAATCGGCCTGTTGGGCACCATATTGTTTTTGTAGGACTGCTGTAACAAAGTACCACAGACTGGGTGGCTTAAACAAGGACCGATATTTATTTTCTAACAGTTCTGGAGGCTTGAAGTCCAAAATCAAGGTGTTGTTGGCAAGGTTGAGTCCTTCTCAGGGCTGTGAGGGAAGAATCTGTCCCAGGTCTCTCTCCTCATTTTATAAATGACGGTCTCCTTCCTGCATAACTCTTAGAAATCCCCAGGCTTTTGCTTAGATAATTTATTTTTAATCCAAGTATAGACCCGTCTATTTGATTGTTTTTTCAGTTTATTAACTTCTGTTAGACTCATCCCTACACAATGCAACTGACAGACTCTTGGTTAATCATAATCATTGGTCCTGCCGGTGGTGATAGTATACAAAGAGAGGGTACATTTAGCACATCCACCCTTTTCCAATATCCTTCCAGTTTCTGTTTTTTAATATCCTCTACTAGGAAGTAAACAGTTCCCTTCAGAAACAAAGCAAGGTCCCTAAATCTTGAAGCATCTGATGCTGTTCTTTTTCCCTCTCAATTCCCTAAGTCAATTCTGATACAAGTTCTTAACATGTCAACTTTGCCCTGACCCTGATTCTTATAGACAAACAACACCAGTTGACTCCCTTCAGCTTCCTACATTCATCTGCACATAGAATTTCCCAGCAAGGAAGAAAAAAATGTGTCAAAGCCTTAAAATTAATGAAGATCATGGAAAGAAATGATCTTAGGAGATGCAACCTACAGCTTGGTAGTTCTTCTCAGATATTTGTGTGGAGCTAGTGCCCAGTTAATACTCTGAAGAAACCTGATGTCATGTGAAGGAAGAGTCCTTACTGGATCAAGGGGTCTTTCCCCATCACTGACAGTAAGTGGAAGAAGCACTGGGGAAAAGTTCTGTAAGAAAAAGCCCAGCGATTTTCCTGGTGGTCCAGTGGTTCAGCTCTGAGCTTCCACTGTAGGGGGCATGGGTTTAATCCTCGGCTGGGGAACTAAGATCTCAGATGCCAAGAGATTAAAAAAAAAAAAAAGCATAAAAATATCAAAAGGGAAGCATCAATAACATATTAAAATACTTTAAGAGTTTTTAATTTATTCTGAGTTTGTGTGATTTCCACAAAGGACTTTGCAAGTATCTGGAATTAAATCTTGATCTGATTATGGTCTCATCAGATGTGAGAAGAGATTTTAAAAAAGGTCTTCCATGGGTTGGAGCCATAGTGGCAAGATATTACTTTAGGAATTTTTTTACCCTAAAGTTTTTTTGATAGGGTAAATGTTTTAATTTTTTTCCCAAATCTATACTTCAAAGCAGTATTCCTCTGACCTGGCACAAGCTATCTTCTTCAAAGTATAATTCTAAACTTCATCCACTGAATCTATAGTTATACTGAAAACAATAGCATACCTTTTAAGTCTATATTAACATTCACTGTTCAGTGGTATTACTAGTTGTGTCAGAGTTGGAATTTTGTTTTTACTGATTTTTGTTTGGTTTTTAAAATCTTGTCCCCTTAATAGAAATTTTAGAATAGGGGAAGACACACCAGAGAGGCTTGTAATGATCCTGAAAGACATGCCGAGGATAACTGCAGCTGTTACACTGGTACAAAACAATGTGACTCAAATATATACACAACACACACAAAATCAGCTGATACTGGGAAACAGACTGTTCAACACGCAAAGACAAATAGATTCTAAATTCTGTTCAGAATTTGATGATCCTAAAACATCTACATCTATTTTTTAAGGATTACTGCTTAAAAAATAAAAGCTAGGTTGAGGACAAGTTAAAAAGGCCTCAGCATTGACAAGGGACTCTTTCAGGTGGTAATAAGATCATATTCTGGGCACCAGGCCAGATTGATAGCAAAGCCATGGCCATGTCTGCATGAAATAAATTCTTTTGACAGAGCTATATTATTTAAGTCTAAAATGTTCCAGCATGACGTAATACATTTGATCTCTTTGAAGATGAAGAGGTTTCTAAAATAGAACCTTTTATTCCCCTCACCCAGCTCACACTTTTTCATCTTTCAGTCTTTACCACCATCATCCACCCAGTGGTTCAGTTCAAAAATCTAAAAAGCAGCCTGATTCCTCTTTTTCTCATATAACATTTAATTCATGAACAAGCCTTCTGATGTGGATTCCAGAAGAGAATGAGGATAAAACTTGCACCTGCAGTTCTGACCAAACCTACACATTTCATAGTTACCTTGAAGTGATCTAAGGGCTTTTTTGGTTTGTTTTGGTGGGTGGGAGGGAGGGAAGGTTGTTTTGTTTTCTTTTAATAGTAGTCTCTTCCCATATTCAGCTCATAAGAGAGATCAAGGGAGGATTACCAAACTATCTCAACTCCCTAGGGAAAGGCACACTGGAGCTCTCAAAAATACATTATTTCCAACATAAACCAGCTCCAGGAAAGCTGATTCTGCAATTGGCATGGAATCCTGAGCAATAGGAAAATCAGATTAATGAATGATTTCCATAGAGCATTGTTAAGATCACCACAAATTCCATTAACTTTTTTTATTTTTAACCTTCCATAAGTTGTCTGTTGTCATGGAAACACAGCTTCTGCTAAGCTGCCTATAAAAATAACTTAATGATAGGTGACCCTTCTAGCTAAATGCTAGCTAATGAACATTTAAAATGTGGGCTTTTTTATTCAAAAAAATTTTTACTTTTTTCCCCTCGGGGATTAAATCTCATCCTGCCTATCACGCAGGAAAAGCCTGCATCCACGGTGACCACTTTCTTCAGCCACATATTGACTTGTATATAATTGCACTTTTGTCCTTTCTTCCTAGAAAGAAATTCCCAAAGGGAAAGAGGGCAAGATTATAGCTGTGAGAATGATGAGTCATTAAGAGTTCTTGGGAAATTTGATTAAATTGGGCAAGGACATTTTGAATGTATATTTTCTAGCAGATTGGTTACCTGATTTTTTTTTAAACAGGTATGTGTCCTTGTCGGTAATTATAGCATATTTAGTGTCACAGACAGTATCTTACTAAATATATTTTTGATGAAGTGAGATGCCTCCATACGAAGAAAATCATTGCAGCTAACATGGCAATGAAAGCACATGGGATTGTCATAAGAACCTTAAAATGATGTTATTGCTTAATTTCTCAAATAATATGCTTTCAATGTAGAAAAGTAAAATATATAAATAAAAAAGAAGGCAAAAATAATCTACAGTTTACCACCCAGAATTGAGCATGTTAACATTTAGAGATTTAGCTTCACATAGCCTGTCTGCCTGCTTATCTGCCTTCCTCCCTTCCCACATATTCTTCACTTATCTATTAAGCTATATTCATATCTGTGCATAGACATATATTTAAGGCTAAAATAGGCTCATGCTGTTCATATTATTTTGTAAACTGTTTTCCACACCACAGATGCTTTCATTTAGACTGCTAAATAAGAGAGGACCTTAAAATCCATGGTTCCCGTTGCTGTTTTCCTATGAATTAGTGAAGCCTTAGGTAAAATTAAAAATGTGTATTTCTGTATACGCTTATTAAAATATCAGTCTGTATTCTGTAGTTTTAACCAAATGGGAATGTTAATAAAAGCTCTATAATAAAACACATGACTATACATATATATTATAGAAAGTTCCACGTCACCCCAACAGTTGGTACACAGATCAGATCAGATCAGTCGCTCAGTCGTGTCCGACTCTCTGCGACCCCATGAACCGCAGCACGCCAGGCCTCCCTATCCATCACCAGCTCTCGGAGGTCACCCAGACTCACATTCATCGAGTCAGTGATGCCATCCAGCCATCTCATCCTCTGTCGTCCCCTTCTCCTCCTGCCCTCAATCCCTCCCAGCATCAGAGTCTTCTCCAATGAGTCAACTCTTTGCATGAGGTGGCCAAAATACTGGAGTTTCAGCTTGAGCATCGTTCCCTCCAAAGAAATCCCAGGGCTGATGTCCTTCAGAATGGACCGGTTGGATCTCCTTGCAGTCCAAGGGACTCTCAAGAGTCTTCTCCAACACCACAGTTCAAAAGCATCTATTCTTCAGCGCTCAGCCTTCTTCACAGTCCAGCTCTCACATCCATACATGACCACAGGAAAAACCATAGCCTTGACTAGGCGAACCTTTGTTGGCAAAGTGATGTCTCTGCTTTTGAATATGCTATCTAGGTTGGTCATAACCTTCCTTCCAAGGAGTAAGCGTCTTTTAATTTCATGGCTGCAGTCACCATCTGCAGTGATTTTGGAGCCCAGAAAAAGAAAGTCTGACACTGTTTCCACTGTTTCTCCATCTATTTCCCATGTAGTGATGGGACCAGATGCCATGATCTTCATTTTCTGAATGTTGAGCTTTAAGCCAACCTTTTCACTCTCCACTTTCACTTTCATCAAGAGGCTTTTGAGTTCCTCTTCACTTTCTGCCATAAGGGTGGTATCATCTGCATATCTGAGGTTATTGATATTTCTCCCGGCAATCTTGATTCCAGCTTGTGTTTCCTCCAGTCCAGCATTTCTCATGATGTACTCTGCATATAAGTTAAATAAACATGGTGACAATATACAGCCTTGACGTACTCCTTTTCCTATTTGGAACCAGTCTGTTGTTCCATGACCAGTTCTAACTGTTGCTTCCTGACCTGCATACAGATTTCTCAAGAGGCAGATCAGGTGGTCTGGTATTCCCATCTCTTTCAGAATTTTCCACAGTTTATTGTGATCTACACAGTCAAAGGCTTTGGCATAGTCAATAAAGCAGAAATAGATGTTTTTCTGGAACTCTCTTGCTTTTTCGATAATCCAGCGGATGTTGGCAATTTGATCTCTGGTTCCTCTGCCTTTTCTAAATCCAGCTTGAACATCAGGAAGTTCACGGTTCACATATTGCTGAAGCCTGGCTTGGAGAATTTTGAGCATTACTTTACTAGCGTGTGAGATGAGTGCAATTGTGCGGTAGTTTGAGCACTCCTTGGCATTGCCTTTCTTTGGGATCGGGATGAAAACTGACCTTTTCCAATCTTGTGGCCACTGCTGAGTTTTCCAAATTTGCTGGCATATTGAGTGAAGCACTCTCACAGCATCATCTTTCAGGATTTGGAATAGCTCCACTGGAATTCCATCACCTCCACTTGCTTTGTTCCTAGTGATGCTTTCTAAGGCCCACTTGACTTCACATTCCAGGATGTCTGGTTCTAGGTCAGTGATCACACCATCATGATTATCTGGGTCGTGAAGCTCTTTTTTGTACAGTTCTTCTGTGTATTCTTGCCACCTCTTCTCAATATCTTCTGCTTCCGTTAGTTCCACACCATTTCTGGGCCTAGATCTGATAGATAGAGTGCCTGATGAACTATGGAATGAGGTTCGTGACATTGTACAGGAGACAGGGATCAAGACCATCCCCATGGAAAAGAAATGCAAAAAAGCAAAATGGCTGTCTGGGGAGGCCTTGCAAATAGCTGCAAAAAGAAGAGAAGCGAAAAGCAAAGGAGAAAAGGAAAGATATAAACATCTGAATGCAGAGTTGGTACACAATCAGCCCTCAAATCCACCTGCTAGTGGACAAGAGGCACAATGCCAGGCCAGGGAGCTGAGGGCTGATGAGGAAGTGCTGGCCCCAGGATGCAATAATGCAAGGTCATAAAACACACAAGCAACAAAAGCAAACAGAACTTTTTATTGAAATTTTAGTGTCTGTTTATCATAGACATTTTAACATTAATTTTGATTTTAAAAATATTGCATTAAATGTGTATATGTGCTCATATATACACCAACTCTTTGCAACACTGTGGACTATATGTAGCCCACCAGGCTCCTCTGTCCATGGGATTCTTCAGCCAAGAATATTGGAGTGGGTTGCCATTTCTTCCTCCAGAGGATTTTCCCAACCCAAGGATCGAAAATGTGATTCCTGTGTCTACTGCATTACAGAAGGATTCTTTACTGCTGAGCCACTGGGAAGCCCTTGCATTAAGTATTATTTATCTTTTTCACTGATTTTTGGATGCACCTCACCCTATCTCAGATAATCATGATGGTGTGATCACTGACCTAGAGCCAGACATCCTGGAATGTGAAGTCAAGTGGGCCTTAGAAAGCATCACTATGAACAAAGCTAGTGGAGGTGATGGAATTCCAGTGGAGCTATTCCAAATCCTGAAAGATGATGTTGTGAAGGAGCTACACTCGATATGCCAGCAAATTTGGAAAACTCAGCAGTGGCCACAAGATTGGAAAAGGTCAGTTTTCATCCCAATCCCGAAGAAAGGCAATGCCAAAGAATGCTCAAACTATCGCACAATTGCACTCATCTCACACACTAGTAAAGTAATGCTCAAAATTCTTCAAGCCAGGCTTCAGCAATATGTGAACTGTGAACTTCCTGATGTTCAAGCTGGTTTTAGAAAAGGCAGAGGAACCAGAGATCAAATTGCCAACATCCGCTGGATCATGGAAAAAGCAAGAGAGTTCCAGAAAAACATCTATTTCTGCTTGATTGACTATGCCAAAGCCTTTGACTGTGTGGATCACAATAAACTGTGGAAAATTCTGAAAGAGATGGGAATACCAGACCACCTGATCTGCCTCTTGAGAAATCTGTATGCAGGTCAGGAAGCAACAGTTAGAACTGGTCATGGAACAACAGACTGGTTCCAAATAGGAAAAGGAGTACGTCAAGGCTGCATATTGTCACCATGTTTATTTAACTTATATGCAGAGTACATCATGAGAAATGCTGGACTGGAAGAAGCACAAGCTGGAATCAAGATTTCTGGGAGAAATATCAATAACCTCAGATATGCAGATGACACCACCCTTATGGCAGAAAGTGAAGAGGAACTAAAAAGCCTCTTGATGAAAGTGAAAGTGGAGAGTGAAAAAGTTGGCTTAAAGCTCAACATTCAGAAAACGAAGATCATGGCATCTGGTCCCATCACTGCATGGGAAATAGATGGGGAAACAGTGGAAACAGTGTCAGACTTTCTTTTTCTGGGCTCCAAAATCACTGCAGATGGTGACTGCAGCCATGAAATTAAAAGACGCTTACTCCTTGGAAGGAAAGTTATGACCAACCTAGATAGCATATTCAAAAGCAGAGACATTACTTTGCCAACAAAGGTCTGTCTAGTCAAGGCTATGGTTTTTCCTGTGGTCATGTATGGATGTGAGAGCTGGACCGTGAAGAAGGCTGAGCACCGAAGAATTGATGCTTTTGAACTGTGGTGTTGGAGAAGACTCTTGAGAGTCCCTTGGACTGCAAGAAGATCCAACCAGTCCTTTCTGAAGGAGATCAGCCCTGGGATTTCTTTGGAAGGAATGATGCTAAAGCTGAAACTCCAGTATTTTGGCCACCTCATGCGAAGAGTTGACTCATTGGAGAAGACTCTGATGCTGGGAGGGATTGGGGGCAGGAGGAGAAGGGGGCGACAGAGGATGAGATGGCTGGATGGCATCACTGACTCGATGGATGTGAGTCTGAGTGACCTCTGGGAGTTGGTGATGGACAGGAGGCCTGGCGTTCTGCTATTCATGGGGTCGCGAAGAGTCGGACACAACTGAGCGACTGATTTGATCTGATCACCCTATCCCTGGCCCTGCTTCTCCCAAAGGGAATACTGCTGCTGCTGCTTCTGCTGCTGCTAAGTCACTTCAGTCGTGTCTGACTCTCTGTGACCCCCATAGACGGCAGCCCACCAGGCTCCCCTGTCCTTGGGATTCTCCAGGCAAGAACACTGGAGTGGGTTGCCATTTCTTCCACCAGGGGATCTTCCCAACCCAGGGATCGAAAATGTGATTCCTGTGTCTCCTGCATTGCAGAAGGATTCTTTACTGCTGAGCCACTGGGAAGCCCTTGCATTAAGTATTATTTATCTTTTTCACTGATTTTTGGATGCACCTCACCCTATCCCTGGCCCTGCTTCTCCCAAAGGGAGTGCTGCTGCTGCTACTGCAAAGTCGCTTCAGTCGTGTCCGACTCTCTGTGACCCCATAGACAGCAGCCCACCAGACTCCCGTGTCCCTGGGATTCTCCAGGCAAGAACACTGGAGTGGGTTGCCATTTCCTTCTCCAATGCATGTAAGTGAAAAGTGAAAGGGAAGTCACTCAGTCGTGTCCGACTCTTCACGGGAATGCTAGAATTGTGTTTTCTAGATGAACAGTTTTTAATGACAGTTGGGCAGCTGTGATTATGTGAGGTCTCGATGACACCCAGGGACTGTAAGGCTTGAGAGTGGGTTGGCCCCTGAGGACCTGGGAATTAAATGTCTAATATTCCCAGAAGTTTCCTTGAGAGATATAGACATGATGGAGTGGTGCCAAGCTAATCAAGGCTGGGATGAACTAAAGAATTCATAAACTACCTAAACATTCTGAAAATAAATCAGAAAGTAAACAAGAATAACTCTGGGCTGCCAAACGAAACCACTAATATGTGATGCCTGTTGGGCTTTCACTGCCCTTTCCAGCTCTATCTATCCCGTGCCAGGGAGAGCACGGTTCTAAAGCCAGACTGAGTCACTTCAAAACTCATGTTCATGAAGGGCTCACTGGTTGTACACAGTAGGTACAAATTTATTTTTAAACTATAGATAAGAAGATGATAGATACTTCATTTCATGCATTGGAGTAAAAACAAGGTTATGTCTCTCAGAATTTTTATTTTAAAGCCTGGAGGGAAGAATTATGCTTTTTAAAATTTCCTCTTCCCATTATATTAGGGAAAGAAAGATGCAGAGTAGAAACAAGCAAGAGTTTTGTGCCTTTTTCAGTTTTTCTACCTTCGTGGCCTTTTCTCCTCTTTCTTTATGTCAACTGTAATTGGCATTTGCCAAGATTTGCCAGCAACTGAACAACAACTCTGCATTTAGATGTTTATATCTTTCCTTTTCTCCTTTGCTTTTTGCTTCTCTTCTTTTCACAGCTATGTGTAAGGCCTCCCCAGACAGCCATTTTGCTTTTTTGCATTTCTTTTCCATGAGTCGGACACGACTGAGTGACTGATCTGATCTGATCTGAACAACAACACCAAAGGCCTTTGCCATCTGCCTGTGCTGTTGCAGCTCCTGACCTTCAGCACTCTCTGAAGGGAATTCAGGGCGGAGGGTGAGGCACTCTGTTCTCCCGGGATACCGGTGGAACAGGTCTTTAGATAGCTAGACATTTTCAAGAACGGATTTCATGATCCCAATCCTTGCATCTCCTCATAGCTAGAAAAGCACTAAATCCCTTCATTGTGACATCCATTCCTCATGACTAGCAGAAAACCTTTTGTAAAAGAAGTGCTTGATTGCACTGAACTGCTTCATCGAAGTCTTATTTACTGACCTTCCCCCACTGCTGCTTTGGAACCATTGCTCAGAGCTATCTGAGGCAATGTCTCCCATACGGCAGTCCTTATTTCGCCCCAAATAAAACTGAATTCACAACTCTCACGTTGTGCAGCTCTTTAGCTAATGTTTATTAAGTAGAGTGAGGACAAAGCCTGGAAACCCAGAAGTGTTCATTAAGCAAGGAGGGGCTGAGGAGGCAGCAGGTGAGGAAAGCAGCCCGTGGGTCCCAGTTTTTATAGCACCAAGAGGCGGGAAGCCTCCCAGTATCACTCCCCCTGGGAAGGAAGGCAACCTCGCCTCTGTACTGGGGTCACCGACCTTGACGGTGACTCTGCAGTGCTGCCCTTGCACATCTGGACTAGGCATCCTGCCTTCCCCTCCCTGACACAGCCCAGCCTGTCTGCATAAACAACTGCCAGACTGCAAACTTCTTAGCTATGGGATTTTTGTCCAGCTTAGTTTTGTATTCTAGTTACACAAGTATCTGAAACTAGCAAGCAGATACTGCAAGCCATGCTTCAAGAATGCATGAATGGATGAATGAATAAATGAATGAAAGGGCTTTGATTCTCACTGATCACTCTCTACCTCATTTCCCCTTCCTTCAGTTTTGGAAGCTTCTCATGGGAGTTCCAGTTGCAACTCAGGCCCCTTGTCCAAGAAGAAGGAGGAGTATTTCCCTGAGAACCTAGCACTCTCACATACCAGACCCAATGATAAACTTGGGGTAGCTGTGGCCACATAACTCTGAGAAGTCTTGATTCAGGTACTCAGTGGTGGCCGAGAAACTCCAGCCACAGGGGCCTCCTCATTGTCCATGCTTACTCCATTCCTGACGTTGCCACTTCTGCCCTCTCTGTTCCCTCTGCTTGAAATGCTCTTCCTGAGATATTCACGTGGCTCTTTCAAGTCTTCCCTGAAATATTACCTTCTTATCAGAGCCTCCCATGAGCAAGTTGCTCAATATTTTCTATCACTCTTTCTTGTGAAAATATTTTAAGCAGAGATAAGTCTTATCTCTGTTAAAATGCTATATCCTTTACTCAGTTGCTTTATTTACCTAGTTTCAATCACTAGACTATAAGCTTCCCAAAGTTAAGAACTTACTCTGTTTTGTTTCTGTCTCTAGCTCTCAAGACACTGCTGGTTGTTTAATAGAATCTCAATAAATGGAAATGAATGCACTTCTCTCAAAACTGTAATCTAGAGCAGCATTGACATATATACTCTACCATGTGTAAAGTACTAGGGCCAAGCCGCTGCAGAGCACAGGGAGTCAGCGTGGTGCTCTGTGGTGACCTAGAAGAGTGGGATGGAAGGGAGCAGGATCAAGAGAGAGGGAATGTATACATGTAGCTGATTCACATTTTATGAGGAAAACTAACACAATATTGTAAAGCAATTATATTCCAATTTTTAAAAAAATTTAATTAGAAAAATTTACTTTAAGTGTTTTACCTAAATTTGACACATACTTTTTCACCTTCTCACTTATAAAACAGTAGAGTCATCCATGGACCACTTTCTCATAACTTTACTTAGCAGAGGACCTCTTTTGTTCTTGCTCACCGGAACCCTTTCCAGCCCTCTGGCAACAGACTGCCTCTTTCTTCTGTTGAATCTATGCTGATTAGTCTTAACAGAGCTGACTCTGAACTTTGTCGTTTCCTCCTCAACAGGGAATAGATACAAGAACCAGGCCTGGCCAATCAGATCATATATCTCCTGGACACAGTGATTGCTGTAATCACAGGCATGTGACTTAAGCCAGTTCGCCCATGGAATTTTCTGCCAAAAACTCTTTTTCTTGGTAGGATTTCTAGACAACTGAATGCATTTCACAAATGATGACTGTTTTCTCACCACAGGGAAAGAGCCTGCCCCCCAAAATGGAGAGAGACAGAGTCCTGGAAACTTTGTTTGGTTGCCTAGTTCTAACAATGACTGAAGCAAGTACTATTCTTGGACTTTACAGTTATATATGTTAATACCTTTTTTTTTTTTGGTTAAGCAAGTTTGAATGGTACTCCTGACATCTACAATTTAAAAGCTTCCTGATATATCAGTCCCTCCATACTTGCCCGAGCCCCAGTAACATCCCACCAGGTGTTCATGGTTTCTTGATCCCTGGACATTTTCACACTATCTGTGTCATAAGCATGGTGATTTGCTGCTCAGGATATACAGTGCATCCTCATTCTTTCTCCTGACGTGTTCATTCGATATTTTCAAGATTTAATGAATGTGTGTGTGCTCAATTGTGTCTAAATTTTTGCAACTCTATGGACTGTAGCCCACCAGGCTCATCTGTCCATGGGATTTTCCTTGCATTGAAGGTGGATTATTTACCACTAAGCCATGGGGAAAAGCCCCTGAAAATGCTAAAAGATGAGGTCATTTGGTCTACTGAGGAGGAAAACATTATAATATATAGCTAAAGTTGAAAGTGAGTTTTAGGGATGCCAATGACACTTTCCCTATCCCTAAGCTCTGAGCAAAAGACATAAAACATATCATGTGTTTAGAAGAATGGGATATTAGATGTGATCTAATTTTTAAACCGTAGGTATCACCTTCAAAAATCGAACCTTATTTTGCATCAGAAGAGCATATGGTATGAAAGTAATTATACATCTTAAAGAACACAAATCCTTTCCTGTTAGCAAACTATGTTGAACAAATATTTTTAAATATTTACTCTGGGTATGTTATTGTTATGCTACAATGAGTGGGTGTTTAATGATATAAAAATTAGTATAATATTTTTTGCCTAGAGTGGCAAACACAGTATACACACACACACACACACACACACACACACACACACACACATATATATACTGTATATATGGGCTTCCCTGGTGGCTGAGTGGTAAGGAATCTGCCTACAATGCAGGAGACCTGAGTTCGATCCCTGGGTCAGGAAGATCCCCTGAAGAAAGAAATAACAACCCACTCCAGTATTCTTGCCTGGAGAATTCCATGTACAGAGGAGCCTGATGGGTTACAGTCCATGAGGCCACAAAGAGTCAGATATGACTTAGATACTAAAAAACAGCAGCACATGTATATATACATATATATACACATACTGTATATATACACACAATACATCACATACATGTATATATGAGTATATATGCATGTCTATATGTATATACACATATAGACTAGAGATCTCTTCAAGAAAATCAGAGATACCAAAGGAACATTTCATGCAAAGATGGGCTCGATAAAGGACAGAAATGGTATGGACCTAACAGAAGCAGAAGATATTAAGAAGAGATGGCAAGATTACACAGAAGAACTGTACAAAAAAGATCTTCATGACCCAGATAATCACGATGGTGTGATCACTGACTTAGATCCTGGAATGTGAAGTCAAGTGGGCCTTAGAAAGCATCACTACGAACAAAGCTAATGGAGGTGATAGAATTCCAGTTGAGCTATTCCATATCCTGAAAGGATGCTGTGAAAGTGCTGCACTCAATATGCCAGCAAATTTGAAAGACTCAGGAGTGGCCACAGGACTGGAAAAGGTCAGTTTTCTTTCCAATCCCAAAGAAAGGCAATGCCAAAGAATGCTCAAACTATCGCACAATTGCACTCATCTCACAGGCTAGTAAAGTAATGCTCAAAATTCTCCAAGCCAGGCTTCAGCAACATGTGAACCGTGAACTTCCTAATGGTCAAGCTGGATTTAGAAAAGGCAGAGGAACCAGAGGTCAAATTGCCAACATCCTCTGGATCATGGAAAAAGCAAGAGAGTTCCAGAAAAGCATCTATTTCTGCTTTATTGACTATGCCAAAGCCTTTGACTGTGTGGATCACAATAGACTGTGGAAAATTCTGAAAGAGATTGGAATACCAGACCACCTGATCTGCCTCTTAAGAAATTTGTATGCAGATCAGGAAGCAACAGTTAGAACTGGACATGGAACAACAGACTGGTTCCAAGTAGGAAAAGGAGCACATCAAGGCTGTATATTGTCATCCTGTTTATTTAACTTCTATGCAGAGTACATCATGAGAAATGCTGGACTGGAAGAAACACAAGTTGGAATCAAGATTGCTGGGAGAAATATCAATAACCTCAGATATGCAGATGACACCACCCTTATGGCAGAGAGTGAAGAGGAACTAAAAAGCCTCTTGATGAAAGTGAAAGTGGAGAGTGAAAAGGTTGGCTTAAAGCTCAACATTCAGAAAACAAAGACCATGGCATCCGGTCCCATCACTTCATGGGAAATAGATGGGGAAACAGTGGAAACAGTGTCAGACTTTATTTTTCTGGGCTCCAAAATCACTGCAGATGGTGACTGCAGCCATGAAACTAAAAGACCCTTACTCCTTGGAAGGAAAGTTATGACCAACCTAGATAGCATATTCAAAAGCAGAGACATTACTTTGCCAACAAAGGTTCGTCTAGTCAAGGCTATGGTTTTTCCAATGGTCATGTATGGATGTTAGAATTGGACTATGAAGAAGGCTGAGCACCAAAGAATTGATGCTTTTGAACTGTGGTGTTGGAGAAGACTCTTGAGAGTCCCTTGGACTGCAAGAAGATCCAACCAGTTCATTCTGAAGGAGATCAGCCCTGGGATTTCTTTGGAAGGAATGATGCTACAGCTGAAACTCCAGTACTTTGGCCACTTCATGTGAAGAGTTGACTCATTGGAAAAGACTCTGATACTGGGAGGGATTGGCGGCAGGAGGAGAAGGGGATGACAGAGAATGAGATGGCTGGATGGCATCACTGACTCGATGGACATGAGTCTGAGTGAACTCTGGGAGTTGGTGATGGACAGGGAGGCCTGGCATGTTGCGATTCATGGGGTGGCAAAGAGTCGGACATGACTGAGCGACTGATCTGATCTGATCTGATATGTATATATACATGTTTAATATGTGTATGGTATGTGTGTGTATATATTTTTTATATTTGTTGTTGTTGTTCAGTCGCTAATTTGTGTCCAGCTCTTTGTGACCCCATGGACTGTAGCACACCAGGTTGCTCTGGCATCCACTATCTCCTGGAGTTTGCTCAAATTCATATCATATATATATATGTACATATATATACATATATATATATATATAATTTAATAAGGTATAGAAAGTGAGATAAGAAATTTTTAAAATTGTAAATAAAACAAAAACACAGGAGCCTCACCTTAACAGCTGTAACAAAATCAATTGTCTCTAGTAACTATCCCGGATTTTTTTCCCAAAGTAATTAAGATGTAGGAAGAAATCATTTAATCAAGGTATCACTTAAAATAGGGATGATTAGCCAATCCCCCAGGCCTACTCTGGAAAGGGGCTTGTATTCCTGAACAGGCAAAGTCATGTTGTTTTTTTCTTTCCTGGTTGCTAGCCTTTTCTTCTACATCATGCTGTGTATTATTAAGTTCAAATCCTCATCTGCTACTTTAAAACCATTATCAGGACCACTTCTGTTTATACATACTCAATCTCTGTTTTCTGACCACTCCACTGGAGCCTAGAAGCTACTACAGTTTCAGGACATCAATTGATTTTGCAGAAATTTATCAAGCCTTTGCACTTCCCTAACCACAGGAAATAGCACCAGAAATAAGACACAATCCACACAGTTAAATGATAATGGCATGAAACAAGGAAAGTGAAAAAGGGTTGTGAAGGCTGCTCTAGAGGAATAAACAGTCTTGTGAAAACCGGGTAAGGCATACCTAAACCATGCAGAGAATAATAAGGGCTCCCTGGAGGAGAAGACAGAGTCAGAAGTACTTAAGTGATAAAGAAGCCTGTTGGGTGAAGTAGGAGAAAGATACTTCAGTCAGAGAGACCACCCTTAGACTTAAAGACACAAAACAATTTGATAGAATTGGGCATGGCATGAGGTCTGTATGTCTGGAGATTAGATTACAAGAGGACATGTGGTTTTGGACAGAAGAGGCTGGGAAAAAGTACTGGAGATATTTGTAAATCACTTTAAAAATGAGCTAAGGAGTTTTGACTTTACTGCAAAAATGATTGGTATATAGGGACTCAACTACTAGAATCCATCTGGAATAGAATTCAAGGGGTTTGTGAACTTAGATGGAAAATAAAATACATCTTTATTTTTACTGATTGTTATGTGAAATATAGTGTTTCCTTCTGTCTTTTTCCTTGGGCTGCTGAAACAAAATATAAAGACTGAATGGCTTAAACAACAGATGCTTATTTCTCATAGATTTGGAGCCTGGGTAGTCCAGGATCAAGATGACAGCAGATTTGATTATTTTTTTTTTCCAGGCCAAAAGATATTTTATTGAGAATTAGGAAGGAATAAACATTAAAGAGCTTGGACTACTTTTCAAAATTAACTTATTTTTAAAAATTTTAATGGAGGATAATTGCTTTACAATGATGTGTTGGTTTCTGCTGTACAACAGTGTGAATCAGCCATAAATATACATGTATTTCCCCCCTCTTGAGCCTCCCTCTCACACTCATCTCCCAGATTTGACTCTTGATGAAGACCCTCTTCCTGGGTCTTCCCTCTTCCTTACAGATTGCCACTTTCTTGCTTTATTCACAGCAGACAAAGAACTCTGGTGTCTTTCTCATCTCATAATGGCATTAATTCCATCAAGGGGGGCTCCACCTCATCACCTTCAGAGAGTCAATTCCTAGGCAGGTTGATAAGAATTCCAGAGTCCCTGAGGAGGAGAAAGGATCTGGGGCTTTCGAAATGGAGATAGGGATCTCTAACTCTCAAAAAGGAGGAAATGACAAACATCTTTATTTTCCTACATTCCTTAGTCTTAGTCACATAAAACGTTCTTTTCTATAAGCTGGGAACTGATGATTACACAACAAACAACAGTTTAAACTCTGTATTACGGATTATACACCATCCTGAAAGATAATGCTGTGAAAGTGCTGTACTCAATATGACAGCAAATTTGGAAAACTCAGCAGTGGCCACAGGACTGGAAACGGTCAGTTTTCATTCCAATCCCAAAGAAAGGCAATGCCAAAGAATGCTCAAACTATCGCACAATTGCACTCATCTCACACACTAGTATAGTAATGCACAAAATTCTCCAAGCCAGGCTTCAGCAACATGTGAACCGTGAACTTCCTGATGTTCGAGCTGGTTTTAGAAAAGGCAGAGGAACCAGAGGTCAAATTGCCAACATCTGCTGGATCATGGAAATAGCAAGAGAGTTCCAGAAAAGCATCTATTTCTGCTTTATTGACTATGCCAAAGCCTTTGACTGTGTGGATCACAATAAACTGTGGAAAATTCTGAAAGAGATGGGAATACCAGACCACCTGATCTGCCTCTTAAGAAATTTGTATGCAGGTCAGGAAGCAACAGTTAGACCTGGACATGGAACAACAGACTGGTTCCAAGTAGGAAAAGGAGCACGTCAAGGCTGTATATTGTCACCATGTTTATTTAACTTCTATGCAGAGTACGTCATGAGAAACGCTGGACTGGAAGAAACACAAGTTGGAATCAAGATTGCTGGGAGAAATATCAATAACCTCAGATATGCAGATGACACCACCCTTATGGCAGAGAGTGAAGAGGAACTAAAAAGCCTCTTGATGAAACTGAAAGTGGAGAGTGAAAAAGTTGGCTTAAAGCTCAACATTCAGAAAACAAAGATCATGGCATCTGGTCCCATCACTTCATGGGAAATAGATGGGGAAACAGTGGAAACAGTGTCAGACTTTATTTTTCTGGGCTCCAAAATCACTGCAGATGGTGACTGCAGCCATGAAATTAAAAGACCCTTACCCCTGGAAGGAAAGTTATGACCAACCTAGATAGCATATTCAAAAGCAGAGACATTACTTTGCCAACAAAGGTTCGTCTAGTCAAGGCTATGGTTTTTCCAATGGTCATGTATGGATGTTAGAGTTGGACTGTGAAGGCTGAGCGCCAAAGAATTGATGCTTTTGAACTGTGGTGTTGGAGAAGACTCTCGAGAGTCCCTTGGACTGCAAGGAGATCCAACCAGTCCATTCTGGAGGATATGAGCCCTGGGATTTCTTTGGAAAGAATGATGCTAAAGCTGAAACTCCAATACTTTGGCCACCTCATGCGAAGAGTTGACTCATTGGAGAAGACTCTGATGCTGGGAGGGACTGGGGGCAAGAGGAGAAGGGGACGACAGAGGATGAGATGGCTGGATGGCATCACTGACTCGATGGATGTGAGTCTGAGTGACCTCTGGGAGTTGGTGATGGACAGGGAGGCCTGGCGTGCTGCGATTCATGGGGTGGCAAAGAGTCGGACATGACTGAGCGACTGATCTGATCTGATCTGATCTGATTAAGGATTATACAACAACAATGTATCCTGCTTGAGGACAGTTTCTCCTTCTTGAAAACCTTCTGACTAATCCTGTTATTGTAAAAATGTAAATTGTGGGAGTGAGTCTGGCAAAATTTTCACAAACTTGAAACATTCTTTTGATTTATTGTAAAACTAATTTTAAAAAGTATATAACTCCCTTGCAATACTAGTGAAGGGAGCCCTCTCTGGCCCCCTTCTGATGTTATGTCAGAAGTTTGCTCTGTCCCTTTTCTTACTTTAATTAAAATTCTGCTACACAAAAGCTCTTGAGTGATCAAGCCTGGTTCCTGGTCCTGAAGCTAAATCAGAGATCACGAATCTGACATTGTTCATGGTAAGCTATCAACCTCATCCAAATCTATTTGCCTCCTAAAGGCTTCACACTTGGATATCAAAATGTTGAGAGTCAGGGCTCCAGTCCATACATTTTGTGGGGAAGAAAAACATTGAGTCCTAAAAACTTCAATTATGAATGTAGCTAACAAAATACAGTGATTATTGCTACAGTGTAGCAATATCAATCACCCTATTCTCAAAAGAAATTGGATATTTTTATTTCATATTTCAGTTGTTACAGACACCTTAAAATGTTTATGCTAATTACATCTTCAAAATTTTGGTAATGTGATCCACAGTTACATCTTGTTATTAACAAAGAAGCACCTTGATAACTATCACAAATTTCTGAAAAAAATCAGTAACATATTTCACAATAATTTGTGCTATAATTGTATGCATGTTGTTTGATAATTTTCAGACAACACTCCAGAAAGAGAATAATAAGTGCGGATATTTGGTCAGCTGCCAAATGTTCTATGGGACAAAGAAGGTTAATAACTTTGTATTAGAGATATTTTAGAGCCTTGATTTGTGGTTTTTAAAACTGACAATACTGCAGAGTACAAGAATGGTGTGAAGATGAAGGCTCTCATGAGGAGGCTAACGTTCTTGTTTAGGTGAGATATGATGGGGAGTGAGCAGAAACACTGTCAATAAGGAGTGAGAAGAGGGAAGCTGTGGGAAGAAATGAGGAGGAGACCACGGGGCAGTGGAAACAGCACACGCAAAGCCCTGCAGTGGGCAAGAGCTGGCTGTGTTCCAGGACACAAAAGCAGAGCAATCTGGCTACAGGTGATGCTTAGAGAGGAGTGTGGGATGGTGTGAGACTGCCAGGGTGGAAGGGCCGGGTCATAAGATCATGGGGGCCTTGATAAGGAGATTGCACCTTACCCGAAGTAGAACAGGAAGCTGCTTAGGAGGTCAGAGGAGTCAATGTGATTTTATTTATCTTATAAAAAGTAAACTCTGACTGCTGTGTAAAGTGAGGATTGCAGACAAATTGAGTGGAAGTGGGACACTGAGAGATGATGGTGGCTGGGACAGGGCAAAATGGTGGCAGAGAAGGAGGGGAAAGGGTAAATATGGTATGATGGTTAATTTTATGTGTCAACTTGACTGGACTATGGTGGCCAGCTAATGTGTTTTAGGATGTGATTCAGCTCAGTTCAGTTCAGTTCCTCAGTCATGTCCGACTCTCTGCAACATCATGAAGACCAGGAGGCACACCAAGCCTCCCTGTCCATCACCAACTCCTGGGGTTGACTCAAACTCATGTCCATTGAGTCCATGATGCTATCCAACTATCTCATCTTCTGTCATCCCCTTCTCCTCCTGCCTTCAATCTTTCCCAACATCATGGTCTTTTCAAATGAGTCAGCTCTTCGCATCAGGTGGCCAAAGTACTGGAGTTTCAGCTTCAACATCAGTCCTTCCAATTAATATTAGTTTGAGAATAGTATTTATTTATTTTCACACAATGGAATATGGACTATAACTCAACCATTAAAAGGAACAGAATTGGTTTATTTGTCGAGCTGTGGATGGACCTACAGAGTGTCATACAAAAAGAGAAAAAACAAATACTGTATGTTAACTCATATATGTAGACTCTAAAATAATGGTATAGATGATCTTACTTGCAAAAGAGAAATAGAAACACAGGCATAGAGAACAGATACATGAATACCAAGCAGGAAGTGGGGGTGGGGATGGGAGGAATTGGGAGATTGGGATTGACATATATATGTTATTGATACTATGTATAAAATTGGTAATAATTGAGAACATACTGTCCAGCATGGGAATTGTACTTAATGCACTGTGATGCCCTGAATGGGAAGGAAGTTCAAAAGGGAGTGGATATACGTAAATAGACAGCTGATTAATTTTGCTGTAGTGTTGAAACTAGCACATTATAAAGCAACTGTACTCCAATAAAAATTAATTTTAAAAAAGAGATTAAAATTTAAATTGCAGGACTTTGAGTAAAGCAGAACACCTTTAAGTGTGTGGTTGGACCTCACCCAATCAGGTGAAGACCTGAATAAAATAAGATTGACCCTTCCCCAAGTAAGAGAGCATTCTCCAGTAGATAGACTGAACTCAAACTGGAACATTAGCCCTTCTGGGTCTCCAGTCTGCCAACCCATTCTGCAGATTTTGGACCTGTTAGCCTCCATAATTAGGTGAGACAATACTAAAAATCTCTTTTTTCTCTGTGTACATGTACTATTGGTTCAGTTTCTCTAGAGAACACTAATACATATGGTATGGTTAATAAATGTATAAAGGAACATCATCACATTAGGTATATACATTTCTTAAACAAGTATCTCATTTTAGAAATATTAACTAGCATATGAAAATCCACATTTTAGGAATCAGGAAAGTATGTCCATACTCAGCTTCAAATTGTCTACCTTCCAGGTTGTGACTGTCCTAGCACTCCAGGACTGCCTGCCTCTCAGTTTAAGCCATCTTCCAGGTTTACTTCAACTACTTTATATTCAGTTTAAAATGAAGTTGCTTAGAAAATTTGAGTAAATATAATGCCACCTGCAAAATGGTGTCTCTCTTCACAACTTTGGCATCCTATTAGCTAAACCTTCCTTACCATGGATAAGCCCTTACCTGAGAGCAATCTCAAGTCGTATAAAGTAATAGCAAACCAAATCATGCATCACTGACAAAATTTCCAGATCATTTCTAATTGCTTGGTCTTTGTATTATAATTCATCACAAG
Organism: Tragelaphus eurycerus; assembly: GCA_935064755.1. Classification (NCBI taxonomy): domain Eukaryota; kingdom Metazoa; phylum Chordata; class Mammalia; order Artiodactyla; family Bovidae; genus Tragelaphus; species Tragelaphus eurycerus. The sequence continues at coordinate 12,128,801 of CAKXYN010000018.1, forward strand.
TAAAAGAAAGAGTAGCTGGACTTTCTGCTGACGGCAAAATGTATAATGCCGATGACTAGAAAAAAAGAAAAGAACGTGTGCTGATTGGTATGAGCAGTTGAATAGTTAAGAGAGGGAGAAGAACATAAATCCAGAGTCCTCTAAATCTATATTAATACTCTACGCTTATTCTTTATTCATGTCTCTCATATTAAGTTGGCTCATTTAGCAAATGAAAACAGAACTTTTTTAAAAGACAGAAATCTTCCCTTATGTTTCTGTAAGGAGCTGAAAGAGGGAAAGATCTGCAGGGCAGTGCTGAATCACGATTATTATAAGTAGGGTTCCCTTTACCATTGTTCCAGCTCCAGCTTATACCTTCAGAAACAAGCATTCTTCCTGCACCAAATAGAGTTAAACTGGCAGTTGCAGAATTTGGGTGAGAAAAGTCACTTTGTCCTACTCCTACAATATAGACTCCAGCTCAGCTGACAGTGGGGAGACAGGTCTATTTCAGTGACTTGAGCAGATTGAAAGTCCATGATGACACCAGGCAACATTCCTCTCCTTCAAGGAAACCCTCCTCTTTGGGATTTGGTCACGTAGTGGACTCCTGAGAAATAACACAGGGAAGAATTAACACAAGTTGGGATGTAACGGGTGAAAAAGAGAGAGAAATTGAAGGTGGCTGTTTGGTTGTGTGTCTGAGAATTTAGAAGGATGCTGGCGGCAAGGAAAACAGATGGAATTGTGTGATCGCAGGGACATTTGACATTAGATAAACAACTTGGCTGTTTGCCTCTTTAAGCCCCATTTATTACTACTTAGACTGAATTGATTTTTGCATGGCAAATATTGACTCATCTTTCAAAAGTCCCAGCTAAAATGTCACCTCTGTAGAAAAGCCTTTCAGACAATCCCTAGGCATTTAGTTGCCTCTCCAGAGCCCAGAGTGCACAGTGCATGCACTGTTCATCCTGCTATATTTCCCATGCTGCAAATTGCTTCTTACACATTTTGTCTCTGTGACCAATGAGTCAGCATGACCTGCTTTGGTATAGACAGACTTGGTTCCAGTCACAGCTCTGTCACCATAGCATAGAGAACTCAGAGGTAATTTGTTACGTGTAACATGGGGACACTAGCAATTCTGTGGGACTGTGGTAAAGATTAAACTAGAAACATACCCCAGAGCTTGGCACAAAGGTGGCACTTAATTCATGCTCTTCCTCTCTCTTTATCTTGTTATACCATGTGCCACAGTTAAGTGCAAGATTGATGGATCACCCAACATCAAAACCCAGAATGACCATGACAAGTGTTTAGGATGAGTTGCATTCAAGATCTGGAGAAGGAAATGGCAACTCACTCCAGTGTTCTTGCCTGGAGAATTCCAGGGATGGCAGAGCCTGGTGGGCTGCCGTCTATGGGGTCACACAGAGTTGGACACGACTGAAGTGACTTAGCAGCAGCAGCAGCATTCCAGATCACCATACATGCATAAAAGCAGTTAGGATATCTCCACAGAGTACATGTTGTGTCATTTGTCTTCATTTTATAACAGCCGCACCTGCCATTCCAGAATTATGAGACTGTCTTGCAGAAAGGTTGAGTGATACATGACCCTGGGGTAACAACACAATGCACTTCAGATCATAGTGTTCCATGTCCTTCGAAGTAACTGCCTTTTGAGCCATGCACAGTCACCAGACAGGGACTGTGAACATGGAATTCTCAACATGTAGCTTGGGAGTCTTGTTTAATTTTTACTTGACTTAATTGACAAGTGTCTAAAGCTTAATGTGCTGTGCTATATAAACATTTTGTAGATTTAACACTGGTTAGCTGTCATTTTGATGCCAGCAAAGTTTTAGGGGATAAAATGGTATCTGACCAACATCAAATGACTTTTTGACTGCAAGAAATTCGGCACGTGGAAAAGTTCCATATGTGAGGAGGAAAAAGGAAAATAAAAGTGGATTTGAAAGATTTAAAAAAAGGAAGGAAGTGGGTTCTTGAGATCTCTGGTTCCTAGCACAGTATAGATCCCCAATAAATGTTTTTTGAAAGAGTAAATTGGTCCACTGTGTCTCTACGCTCTATGAAGTCACCTTTTCTTATAGTCATTGTGCAGTCTTTATGTGTCCATCTTTTTTACACTGAGAAATACTCAAAAACAGTAGACGATTAATACTTGGACCAACAGAATCTCCCTGCTGCCCAGCAACCCTTCATGGCTCTCTGCCTTCTGGCCACTTGCTGGGATGGGCTTCTTGCTCTCCTTGTGGCTGTTTCTGAGTCATGTGATTAGTTCTAGTCACAGAGTTACAAGTAGTAGTAGTTTGCTAACATAAGCAAATACGTGCCCACATGAGACCTCAAATTCTTTCTTTCATCATTACAATTGGTAATACTCAAGATGGTCAATGGCTTGTGTCCTTGAGAGAATATAGAGCAGAGCTCCCATCTCCCACCTACAATCTAGGAGGGACAAGTTAAGTAGTTAAGAATATACCTTAGCTGATTTAAGCCACTAAGATATGGTGGATGTTCATTATTGTAGCCTAATCTCACCTGTTCTGACTGATAGAGGCAGCAAAGGATAGAAATGTCTAGCACTATATTCAATAAAAGGCAATTATCAGAAGGCATGTTAAATAAATCAAATTTACAGTATTTTGCTATTTAAGAAGAGTTTCAGAAGTATTCTGTCATTAGCACTTCATAATCCTATGACATGGCCAAGGAGGGATATGATTGCTGTCTTATAGATGGGGCAACTAAAACTGGCAGTTGATACCCCTGAGAACTTCAGCAAGTCATACAGAATTTTTCAGAGTAAGGATAAGAATCCATGGGTTTTGCCTTTCAGATAGTTGACCTTTGACAAAAGCACACAGGAAATAGTAGAAATATATAATTCACATTGATAAAACTTCTACTCTTGAGAAGCTTACAATATCACAGGGAGCAAAATGAATTGAAATAGTTGTAAAGCAGCATTGAAAGCTTTGGTTTTGTTTAAGTTCTTTTTTTTTTTTTTTCTTATTTCTACCCCTGGAAAAAATTTCAATTATTGCTTATTTCTACATTTTTTTTTTTTATGGACAAAGGAAAGGATCAATGAGGGTGGGAGGGAAATGGGAAGAAAGAAGGGGAGTGATGGTGAGGAGGAGTATATGTAATTTCTTAACTAATGGCTTTCTGTTTTTAATCACAAAGAACACTTTAAAAAAATCATGTTGAATTCATCCTATATTAAGAGGTTTGATCTGGAAATGAAAAGTTCAGGAAACTAAAAGTCCAGTTTGGGTGTCCTCATCTTAGGCACATCTTGGTATTTTGTATTGGTAGGTCTATCTTTACCACAATATATTATTTAGGTTAAGTTCTAAATTATAGGTATAAGGGAATAAACTATAGAAGATCAAAACCAGGTAAAATTAATTTGAAATACAAGATTCAGGCAGACTTCTTCATAAAAAGATGAGATTTGAGATCAGATATATAGCATTTAATCTGAGAGAATTTGCTCTAATGAAACTACAAATTATATATTGTATTAGACAGTTAGTTAATTCTTACTCATATTTCAAGACTCAGCTCAGATGCCAGCACTGGCTGGGAGCTCTTTCCTGACTGTCCCCATCTGCTTAGTGACTCCTCGTGCCATGGCACTTAACTTCTTCTACTAGCACTCCTTGCATTGTTGGTGCTGTTCCATTGCTCAGTGGTGTCCAACTCTTTGAGACGCCATGGACTGCAGCACGCCAGGCTTCTCTGTCCTTCACCATCTCCCAGAGTTTGCTCAAACTCACGTTCACTGAGTCGGTGATGCCATCCAAACATCTCATCCTCTATGGTCCCCTTCTCCTCCCACCTTCAATCTTTTCCACATCAGGGTCTTTTCTAATGAGCCAGCACGTCTCATCAGATGGCCAAAGTATTGGAGCTTCAGTTTCAGCATCAGTCCTTCCACTGCAATAAAATCACCCATTTAATTGTCTACCACTGAGTTGCTGATTAGATCCTAAATTCAGTTGTCTATTAGACCCTAGGATTCTAAGGGCAGTGACCAAGTGTTTGTTGCACACCCAGCATCTAATGCTGAGGTTGACAGTTCAGTTGTGACTTAGTTGCTAAGTACACCATGTTCCTCTGCCCACAGGATTTGCCAGACAGGAGTATTAGAGTGGGTTGCCATTTCCTTCTCCAGTGGATCCACATCCACATCTCCTGCATTGGCAGATTCTTTACCAGTGAGCCACCAGATTTGGTAGTCACACAATAATATTTGCAAAATCGACTGATTGTTTTTCCCCAAAGTTTTTATGTTGAAGCCTAATCCCCAATGGAACATTTCATGCAAAGATGGGCTCCATAAAGGACAGAAATGGTATGGACCTAACAGAAGCAGAAGATATTAAGAAGAGGTGGCAAGAATACACAGAAGAACTGTACAAAAAAGAGCTTCACGGGCCAGATAATCACAATGGTGTGATCACTGACCTAGAGCCAGACATCCTGGAATGTGAAGTCAAGTGGGCCTTAGAAAGCATCACTACGAACAAAGCTAGTGGAGGTGATGGAATTCCAGTTGAGCTATTCCAAATCCTGAAAGATGATGCTGTGAAAGTGCTACACTCAATATGCCAGCAAATTTGGAAAACTCAGCAGTAGCCACAGGACTGGAAAAGGTCAGTTTTCATCCCAATCCCAAAGAAAGGCAATGCCAAAGAATGCTCAAACTACCGCACAATTGCACTCATCTCACACGCTAGTAAAGTAATGCTCAAAATTCTCCAAGCCAGGCTTCAGCAATATGTGAACCGTGAACTTCCTGATGTTCAAGCTGGTTTTAGAAAAGGCAGAGGAACCAGAGATCAAATTGCCAACATCCGCTGGATCATCAAAAAAGCAAGAGAGTTCCAAAAAAACATCTATTTCTGCTTTATTGACTATGCCAAAGCCTTTGACTGTGTGGATCACAGTAAACGGTGAAAAATTCTGAAAGAGATGGGAATACCAGACCACCTGATCTGCCTCTAGAGAAATTTGTATGCAGGTCAGGAAGCAACAGTTAGACTTGGACATGGAACAACAGACTGGTTCCAAATAGGAAAAGGAGCACATCAAGGCTGTATATTGTCACCATGTTTATTTAACCTATATGCAGAGTACATCATGAGAAATGCTGGACTGGAAGAAACACAAGTTGGAATCAAGATTGCTGGGAGAAATATCAATAACCTCAGATATGCAGATGACACCACCCTTATGGCAGAGAGTGAAGAGGAATTAAAAAGCCTCTTGATGAAAGTGAAAGTGGAGAGTGAAAAAGTTGGCTTAAAGCTCAACATTCAGAAAACAAAGATCATGGCATCTGGTCCCATCACTTCATGGGAAATAGATGGGGAAACAGTGGAAACAGTGTCAGACTTTATTTTTCTGGGCTCCAAAATCACTGCAGATGGTAATTGCAGCCATGAAATTAAAAGACACTTACTCCTTGGAAGGAAAGTTATGACCAAGCTAGATCGCATATTCAAAAGCAGAGACATTACTTTGCCAACAAAGGTTCGACTAGTCAAGGCTATGGTTTTTCCTGTGATCATGTATGGATGTGAGAACTGGACTGTGAAGAAGGCTGAGCGCCAAAGAATTGATGCTTTTGAACTGTGGTGTTGGAGAAGACTCTTGAGAGTCCCTCGGACTGCAAGGAGAGCCAACCAGTCCGTTCTGAAGGAGATCAGCCCTGGGATTTCTTTGAAAGGAATGATGCTAAAGCTGAAACTCCAGTACTTTGGCCACCTCATGTGAAGAGTTGACTCATTGGAAAAGACTCTGATGCTGGGAGGGATTGAAGGCAAGAGGAGAAGGGGATGACAGAGGATGAGATGGCTGGATGGCATCACTGACTCGATGGATGTGAGTCTGAGTGACCTCCGAGAGCTGGTGATGGACAGGGAGGCCTGGCGTGCTGCGATTCACGGGGTTGCAAAGAGTCGGACACAACTGAGCGACTGATTTGATCTGATCTGAATCCCCAATGTGTTGGTATTAGGAGGTGGGACCTTTGAATGGTGCTTAGATCATGAGGGTGGAGCCCTCATAAATGGGATTCATGTCTTTATGAAAAAGGGCCCCACAGAGTTCCCTCAGTCTTTGCACCGAACAGGGAGAAGTCAGCAGTCTGCCATCCAGATGAGGGTCTTCCCCAGAACATAACCAAGCTGGCGTCTTGATCTTAAACTTTTAGCCTCCAGAACTGTGAGAGAGAAATTCCCATTGTTTATAAACAGTTTATGATGTACTCTTACAGCAGCCTGAACTGACTAGGACACTTTGTGAGTAGAAATTGCAGTATTTTTCAATGACCCGGAGAAAATTCTGTTAACGTTAAGAATACTTTGTCGCTTAACTGATCCCAAAACATCTTGGTCAGTGCCTACACCACCTCTGCCCTTGAGGAATTTACACAGAGCTTGTCAGTGGGAGAACAGAAGTACTCCAGTACTGCTAGGGTTCGAAAGAGACACCAATTTGGGCTCTGAGTTGATAATGACACACACATATGGTCTGACAACTCAGAAGTGATTTTTATATTGGGTGAAAGTGGCTAAAGAGAGACAAGGGAAAGAGGCATATTTTCCCCCCAGACCAGAAAGCAGAAGGTATCCACTATTATACACCTACTAACTAAACTGGTCCTGACAGTGCAGAGGCCATTAATAAAGGTTTTCTAGCCTGTCACATGCTTGTGTGGGCTTAAAAGCCCTGTTCCCCCAGGGCCATTAGAAAAAGGAGAGGATCTGCTACAGCATATGCATCTGTCAGGCAGACGTTGGCTGCTTGCCACTGGAAATGCCAGGCCTGGCTGCTGACTTGACCGATGGGGCAGAAGCTGTGCACAACTGTGGTTTGGAAAGAAGTTAGGAGAGAAAGATGGTTCCTACGAGCATAGGAAAAAGTGTGGGACAGAACAACTTAAAAATAATATTTTTTAAAGACATTTAATAAGTGATTCATCTGTGCTCTGAGATGCGTGTGTTTTGCCATGTATAATGCTCATCACTTTATTTTAGAGTGAGTGCTGTATCTCTCTCCCTGATCCTCAATTTCTTCATCATGATAAGGGATAAAATGCCTTTCAGGGTAATGCCAGTCAACGTGAGAACTCAAGATTATTGGATGAGAAGTGCTAATCTTTAACCACTTGCTCTTTGGCCTCCTGTGCATTTTTGTGGTGATGGCACAAATCTGAAAGAATTGGCCAAGAGAAGCTAGAAGGAAGAAGGCTAGAGAGGGTGAGAAGCATTTTATTTCATCTCTGCCTGTTTTGCTCTGAAATCGTCTTCGTACCTCCTAACATTTCATTATTCAGCTCTTTCTGCATTTACAGAAGAGTATACAAGGTTTAATGGAGTCCCCTGATTTTTCCCTTTGAAATATTTATGGGTCTTTAGCAATTTCTTTCATGCACACCTTCTCCTCCATCAGGGAAGAGACCTTGGAGGAGACAGCTGAGAGGAAGCAGTGCAGGAGATTTGTGTGTGTGACAGGGGCTTACTCCCAGCTTCAGGAGCAGAAACAAAGTCCTCACCCCCCAAGGAGCTTGCCTGCCTCCATCAGAGCTGAAAGAAAGGCAGTGAGGAATGGCACATTCTGGGAAGTGGATTTTGACTATGTCATTTCTCTACCTATATCTGCCCCTCTCCCCTGCCCCTCTACTAGACACGAGTCATCAGGGATAAAATAATGAGAAACTGCCTCCATGAAAGAGCTTAGTGAAGTCAGCAAACAAGATAAAACGGGAGTGGGCCTCATGCTTCTCAAAATGCCATCTTTGCATCACCACCTTGGGGCCCCTGCTCCACCCTCAGACCCTCTCACCCAGCTCCATTTTCTACTCACATCCATCTATTATTGCCTCTCAGTCATAGGAGTAACATACATCACATAGTGACACAGCAGGACCCTTGATGGTTTTAATCTTGGTTTACTGAAGTGAAAACAAGCCACCAGGGAAGCCCTTGTATATATTTATTGTTGTTCAATCAGTAAGTCCTGTCCAACTCTTTATCAACCCATGGACTGCAACACGCCAGGCTTCCCCATCCTTCAGTATCTCCCAGAGTTTGCTCAAATTCATGTCCATTGAATCAGTGATGTTATTTAACCATTTTATCCTCGGTGGCCCTCTTTTCCCTTTGCCGTCAGGCTTTCCCAACATAAGAGTCTTTTCCAGTGAGTCAGCTCTTCACATCAAGTGGTCAAAATGTTTGCACTTCAGCTTCAGCATCAGTCCATCCAGTGAATACTCAGGGTTAATTTCCTTTAAAAATGACTGGTTTAATTTTCTTTGCAGCCCAAAGGACTCTCAAGAGTCTTCTCCAGCACCACAGTTCAAAAGCATCAATCCTTTCTTTGGCGCTCAATATTTTTTATGGTTCAGCTCTCACATCTGTACACGACTGCTCAAAAAACCATAGCTTTAACTATATGGACCTTTGTCAGCAAAGTGATGTCTTTACTTTTTAATACAGTGGGAGAAGGCAATGGCACCCCACTCCAGTACTCTTGCCTGGGAAATCCTATGGACAGAGGATCCTGGTGGGCTGCAGTCCATGGGGTCGCACAGAGTCGGATACGACTGAAGAGATGCAGCAGCAGCAGCAACAGCAGCAGGCTTGTCACGGCTTTCCTTCCAAAGAGCAAGTATCTTTTGATTGCATGGTTACAGTCACCATCCGCGTGATTTTGGAGCCCAAGAAAATAAAATCTGCCACTGTTTCCACTTTTTCCTCTATTTGCCATGAAGTGATGGGACTGGATGCTATGGTCTTCATTTGTTGAATGTTGAATTTTAAGCCAGCTTTTATACTCTCCTCTTTCACTCTTATCAAGAGGCTCTTCAGTTCCCCTTTATGCCATTAGAGTGGTATCATCTGCATATCTGAAGTTGCTGATGTTTCTCCCAGCGATCTTGATTTCATCTTGTGATTCATCTAGCCCAGCATTTCGCATGACATACTTTGCATATAAGTTAAACAAACAGGGTGACAATATAGAGTCCTGTCGTACTCCTTTTCCAATTTTAAAACAGCCAGTTGTTCCATGTAAGGTTCTAAGTGTTGCTTTTTGACCTGTACACAAGTTTATCAGGAGACAGGTAAGGTGGTCAGGTATTACCATCTCTTTAAGAATTTTCTACAGTTTGTTGTGATCCACACAGTCAAAGCTTTAAGCATAGTCAGTGAAGCAGAAGTAGCTATTTTTCTGGAATTCCTTTGCTTTCTCTATGATTCAACGAATTTGACAATTTGATTTGTAATTCCTCTGTCTTTTCTAGCTTGTACCATCTGAAAGTTCTCAGCTCATGTACTGCTGAAGCCTAGCTTGATGGATTTTGAGCATAACCTTACTAACATGTGAAATGTAATACTACTGCCCGCCTATCAGACATGAATCCTTTTCTAGAGCAAAGTCTAGCTCTTTTAATAGCGGTGCTTTTCAGAGTACTTATTATGTTTCAGGTACCATAACTATCTTCTCAAACAAATCCTCTCTGAGAGAGGAGGAATTTTAGGATGAGCGAAATCAAGTAACTTCAAGCTTCTTTTGGATGAGCTAAGATTTGAACCTCACCCTAATTCCAAAACCTAAGCCTTCTTCATTTTTCTGCCTCTCTTCTTAAAAGTAGTTTGAGAGCTCAAACCCTTAGTATTATTAAAACAAACAAATGTTTTTCAAGCTTGGAGGATTCATGAATAACTCCAATTAAATAAGTTAAAAATAAAGATTATAAATTAAATAAAAACCATAATAATTGCTCATTGTAAGCTCATATAAATATCATATAATCAGATATAAATCATGTTAAATGGAGAAATCCCTATGGGAAGGAATTATGAAACTGTATTTATATGCATAAAGGAAAAGACACATAAGACTTAGAGATGAAATAATATGCAAGATAAGAAAACAGTGTCTAGAAAAAAATAGATTATTTATTAATACTGTTTTTTAGACTCTAAAATTGTCCTCCCTTTCCCTAGGAATTCTCCATTTAACATAATCTATAGTCAGATTACATGATATTAATATAACATCTCTGTGTATTCACTGAATATGCATTTATTGAGCAATGATAACTAATATTTATTAAGTACTTATTATGGTTTCAGCACTGATCTAAGTATTTTATATTTATTGCCTCATTTAATCCTCACAATGATATGAAGTCCACATTATTTTATTCCCATATACAGAAAAGCACAGAAAGGCACAGAGGTTATGAAACCTGCCCAAGGCCACTCAGTACAAGGCAGAAACAGAAATCAAACACAGGAAGTCTGCTTCCATATTACAAAAGATACATCTCCTAATATTTCCCCACATGTTCACAGACGTATCTTTTTGTAGGAAATGTATTTCCAGATCTCAATCTCTAATCCAGGATCCTTCACTACTTCTCAAGTGTCAGGCACTGACCATTAGATGACATACACACAGCTCTCTCTTAAGGATCTCATAGTCTCAAAGGAAATAAAAACCTGGGGTCAGACTTCTCACCCACGACCTCTGACCCAAGCCCCTCAAATATCCTGCATTCTGTGGAGATTTCAGTGAAGGCAGGTCCCAGAAACCCAGAAGAAAATACATCCACTCCCTAAAAAGAAGCTAATGTTGAACTGTTACAGAATTGTGTTAAGAGATGCAAAATAAGTATAAAAGAGCATTAGAGTATTTTACACTATTCCCCTATAACACACCTCCTGAGGTAGAAAAGTAAAAATTGACATGAGGTATAAAACTGAGCTCTGATTTTATCTGAGAAACCATTTGGCCTGCTTGTCCCAATATGCTGTAAAGGCAGTTCTGCCTGGCCATGTAAAAATAGAGCTTTCCCCAACTCAGTTCTGTAGGGAGCGGGTAGGACTCCTGCCTTAACTACTGAGATAAGAGAAGCAGAAATGAGAAATGAAACAGCAGGTTAAATGAAATTGGTGCAGGGCCAGAGGCAAAGTCCCTGTCCCTCATTGCTGTGGATTTTTTTTTCCCCTTTAAAAAAGTTAACGTTCTTTGCAGGGGCTTTAAAACATAAAATGATATTACATAATCATCCCGGCTGGGATAGAGGTTGGAGAGTCTTCCTTGCCGCCTCAATTAAATGGATCATCAGGCAATTTCTCTGCAAAGGTCAAATGAGTAGAACCCTCCAGTTTCTCCACCTCTAAGGCCTGAGATGGAGCTGAACATAAGCATCAGGCATCCTCTGCATATGCCCCACTGTCAGAATCTGATGAAATACAACAGGATTAGGGTCCAAAAGAGGGCCATGAGAGTGAAACAAAACTGAATCCAGAATGCCAGCCTCTTCCATAAAATACCTCCATCTCACCAAATCAGTACATTTACACTTCAATACAGTCTCACTGACAAACTGATAATGACCTCATTTTCTGCTCTCATTTAAGTTAAAATATTTATTGGCAAATTGTACCTGTAACTTGTCCCTACATATCATTAGCAACCATTTTATATCCTCTGGATTCTCTGGTCCTTTGTATTCAGTGAAATGTAGCTAATACTACATACTTCCTTAGATTTCTGTGACAATAACATGAAATAGTATATGTAAAAATGTTAACAACACAGTTGCCTGGATGTGGTTGGTCTATTGCAAAAATGGTTGCAGTTTTTGAGCCCCTTATGTGCCTGTGTCCTTTGTAATATGACTTTGGAGCTTCTTCCCTTAAAAGGTGGAGGCCATTTCCCAGTCTGGGCATCTGGACTGGCCATGTACTTGCTTTGGCTAATAGAATGTAACAGAAGAGATGGCTCATCTTGTAGGCTTTTGTTCTCTTTATTGTCCCCTGGCTTTTGCTGTGAATAAGCCTGGATGACCCTGTTGGAGGGATGTCACAGAAACATGGAGAAGAACCAAGGCTGTCTTAAACCACACAAGAGAGAGCCTACAGCCAGTCCCCAACCTTGAGGGAATCCATCCAACTTCAGCAGAGGCTTTACCCAGATGACTGCAGATGCATAACTGAAGCCAATTGAGAGCAGAGGAAGCACCCATAGGCTCCAGAGCAATAGTAAATGCTTGCTGGACTTTCCTGATGGTCCAGTGGTTAAGATTCCTCTCTTCCACTGCAGGAGGCCCTGCTCGATTCCTGGTTGTGGAACTAAGGTCCTGGATGCTGTGCAGCACAGCCAAAATAAATAAATAAAAAATAAACAGTTGCTGTTTTAACCCATTAGGTTTGGGGATGATTTATTATGAAGCAGGAACTTAGCAATAGCCTAAGCCTTACCTTGATCCTCAGAGTCAGAAGACACAGGAGTAAAGCCCAGGCTTCTGCAACTTCATAATATGCCAGCTTCACACCTGGGATGTTAGTTTAAAAAATGTACTTTTCTAGGACCTATCTCAGTTTTAAATCAGAAATTAGAAGTAAAGGGACATGAGATTTGCATGTTTAACAAGCTCCTCAGATGATTCTTAATCACCAGTAAGAACAAATGCTCTAAGACAGCCTTTTCCCTCTTGAAAGTACATGCCACACTTTGAATAAACTTTTCTCTGTCTATCTGGAGTCGTAGAACTATAACTTCAAATTTAACATCTCTTTCAACTGAGTTATGGAGGAAAACCTTTAAAACTATGCAATAGTTTACAAACACACACCTTTACACACAAAATTTCATGAACCAGACTTTGGCAAGAGTGAGTGGCAAGGTTCAAAGGCCCTGTTGTAAAGCTTGGCTGCATATTGGAATCACCTCAGGGAGCCTTAAAAACTGAGCTGAGTCTCAGCCCCAGAAATTCTAATTTCATTGGTATATGGTATGGACTGGTCACTGGAATTTTTTAAACATCATCAGATAACTCTAATGTGCAGCCAAGTTTGAGAACCACAACTCTCAATTCTGCTACACAGCACCATTTCCAGTTAAATAAGAAAAAAATTTTAATAAATCAAACAAAACAGGTGTGTGTCTCATGGCCATTAAGATTCCCTGTGATGTCCAAATTACCTACTCTTCAGGAAGCCTTGTAGCTCAGTTGACATCATTTATCAGCAACCTGGAAGGAATCATGGGACATGGAAATCTGGCCAGATACTTTCTAAGTTGCTAGTACATTAAATTCTCCCATGAGGTTGGATGATTTGGCCATTGATATGCTACACATTTTTTTTTTTTTACAAATATGCACTTATTCTAGGAGTATTTTTCCCAGTACATTAAGTGTATTATCAATTACTGTGACTGGAGCACATATTTGGTGAGGAATCTTAGTGTGAACAAAGAGCAATCCTTACATAGCCTTGGATGGTTTTAGTCTTGGTTGACAATGGTCAACTCTACAAACATCATCATGAGTAGATGCCTTGTTTAATTAAAGTGTCAATACTATCATTAATGTAGGATGTTAATGTGATGTGTGAACCATATCACCCCCTTTCCTTATTACTTGAAATCCAGATTAATATAATTTCTTAAAATAAACAAGGATGGGAGGATAAAAAACATGGCACATGGGTTGACGCTTAACATTTTTGTTGATTTTTTGTCTGGTAACTAAGCATTTTTAAAGCTATGATTTTAATTACTCAATCAAGCACAGCCTAAAACAGCTCTTCTTCTTCTGGACTGTTTTTTTCCTGCTGAGTCTTGATTGTGAAATAAGAATTTAAAGAAATCAATGCTCATAATTGCCTTACCTGTGATGCTTATATAACCACCAACAAATATAAGCATTGAACACTTACTATATTCTAGAGCTTGTACTAAGGTCTTTATAAGCATTGGCTTTTTTATTTAATTCTTAAAGTTGCCTTGTAAGGTAGAGCTATTATTGTTATCATTACCTGTGTTAAGGGAACTTTATAGAGATTATTTAAGTTTTGTCTTTAGCTTCTTTGCATTTTATATAAGAAGAAGCTAAAGAATTAAAAAAAGCTAAATAATCTCTACAAAGGCCCCTCAACGAGTAAGTAAATAAATGCAGTGAAGTCAAGACTGGATCTTTGGCTGACAGACTCAACCACTAGACTATACTGTTACATGTGGCATGCAATGTATTATAATGACACTTACCAGAATCAGTATGCGCAGAGTGGGGTATAAACTTCGAGAAATTTTCAAATCCTGTTTTGTTTCGTGGTTGAAAAAATAAAATCCCAGAAAGATAAAGTGATCTGTTCCAGGTCATGGCACAAGTTTCTGGCAGCAATAAAATTAGAATCCATGATTCCTCAGAAAATGTTCTTATATCTCCACATTAAAAAAAAAAAAACTTAAAATTTGAATTATCATCCATAAAACACAGTTTCCAGGAATGTTTTCATATTCTAACATATATGTGAAATGAATAGCTCAGTTCCTAGTACACAGTTGGTGCTCAAAAATATTAATACTTTCTTTGGCATTCTCATTAAGATGCTTTCTCTCTTTATTAATTATTCAGAAGAATTTAAAAAATACACTTGACCTATATGCTACACACCCTCTTAAAATTCACTCTTCTTATCTTCTCCTGATTACTTTCCACCTCTGAAAATATCACTTTCAGTCTTCTTTAAGTCTTCTTTTCCTTCACCTGATCCTTAATGATATTGCTTTCAGATTTTGTCTCCATTCTCATCTCTTCCCAGTCTATATGTCCTCCCTGGCAATTTGTTCCTTGTCTATTGCTTCATCTACTTTCTGTGTGCCAATGGTAATTTTTAAAAAATGTACCTTAAGGTAAGACGTCTCTCCTGAGCTACAGTCTTACAGTTTAAACTGCCTACTGTATACCTAAATGTCATCCTCTCTGAGGTTAAGGGATACATGATTCAGTGTAGAACATTTGAGGGGATGGTGGTGATTGCAGATACAAAAGTTCCACCCTAGTTGTCTGAAATGGATCACTGCCCTCCCTGCATTTAACAGCAAAGCAGACTAATTCAAGACTTCAGAGATGCCCAGTGGGTTAGCCTGCCCCTCTTACAGGTAGAATCCAGAACTTATCACTTCAAAGGTTTATTTTAGAACCTATATTTTAGGATATGAGAGTCTTTTCTTTGTTCATTTTTTTCCCTAGGCAAACTATATATTTATCTGGATGCAGAAGTGTGTATTTATACATACCAATATACATACATATACATTTATATGCATAATAAGCATTCATGTACACATACATATAGAGAAATAAACATTATCCCCTTCTCATAGTGTGGTTGAAAGGTAGCTGGGTGGGGTGGGAGTAGAGGCCACAATATCAACATATTTATTCATAGCGTGAAAATATTCATCCAACCGCCTACACACTTTCCAAGAATGAAATGTTTATCAAAATGTTCACAGACTGTGCCATGCTGCTATGAAATCATCCTATCGTGCCCAGAATCATTCCAATTGCCAGGTATTCATACACCTCCCACAGATCTTTCTTCAGGGGTATGGCATTGAGTGAGGAGTCTCTGTCTGCCTGCCTTCCCAGATGCAGAGCCATCAGGAAGCCGCCTGTTTGGAGCAGCTGTCTAGAGATGGTGGAGAGCAGACAGGCTGCACTTTCCTGGTGGAGATCAGAGTAAACAGCCATGGCTGCCACAGTGCTTTAGTCCGCAGGGATGCAAATGTTCACTTCCAGGGCGAGTTTAGCACATAGATTTACTTCTATATTTTATGAGGGTATTAATTCTGAGTCAGACTTTCACTTTTACTCTGTGAAGGTGCATATTCCTAAATTCAATTTCCTATAAGATATATTAACTTGGTTTTACTCTGAATATGAAAAAACATATAAAGGAGAGGGACAATTTTCACTTCTACTTCCCACCTCAATTTATCAAGCCAACCTTCCCACCCTAAAATAGAACTGTCTTAATATTAGTATTATTTTAGATTTCCCCTGAACATGGATCATTGCCTATACAACTGAGGGCTTAATTAGTGCTATTATTTTATAAAATTCAGAAACATGCATGTATAAATTCTATAATTAAAGATCTCCATGAATTTCCATTTGTTATATGTATATAATTAAAACTTATCTCTTCACCAGGTTTTCAATTTCTACATATAAAATTTTACATTAATTTTAAAAGCTTGAAATCAGTGTAGCATAGTAGAAAGAGTAAGAAGCACACAATGCTTGGAATTTTACATTTCTTTTGCATTTAGTTACTGTGTGACCTTGGTCAAGTTACTTACCATCTTTTTTAGCTTTCGATTTCATATCTGTACATTGGGAATAACAATGCCTATGTCTCAGGATTAAACACCTTCTAGAGGTTAGTTCTCACTTTCACTGTATAATCATAAGGGATTTGATTTAGGTCGTACCTGAATGGTCTAGTGGTTTTCCCTACTTTCTTCAATTTGAGTCTGAATTTGGCAATAAGGAGTTCATGATCTGAGCCACAGTCATCTCCCGGTCTTGTTTTTGCTGACTGTATAGAGCTTCTCCATCTTTGGCTGCAAAGAATATAATCAATCTGATTTTGGTGTTCACCATCTGGTGATGTCCATGTATAGAGTCTTCTCTTGTGTTGTTGGAAGAGGGTGTTTGCTATGACCAGGGCGTTCTCTTGGCAAAGCTCTATTAGCCTTTGCCCTGCTTCATTCCATTTGCCTGTTACTCCAGGTGTTTCTTGACTTCCTACCTATGCATTCCAGTCCGAAGGAAAGTTATGACCAACCTAGGTAGCATATTAAAAAGCAGAGACATTACTTTGCCAACAAAGGTCCGTTTAGTCAAGGCTATGGTTTTTCCAGTAGTCGTGTATGGATGTCAGAGTTGGACTGTTAAGAAAGCTGAGTGCCACAGAATTGATGCTTTTGAACTGTGGTGTTGGAGAAGACTCTTGAGAGTCCCACGGACTGCAAGGAGATCCAACCAGTCCATTCTAAAGGAAATCAGTCCTGGGTGTTCTTTGGAAGGAATGATGCTAAAGCTGAAACTCCAGTACCTTGGCCACCTCATGCAAAGGGTTGACTCATTAGAAAAGATTCTGATGCTGGGAGGGATTGGGGGCAGGAGGAGAAGGGGATGACAGAGGATGAGATGGCATCACAGACTCAATGGATGTGAGTTTGAGTGAATTCCAGCAGTTGGTGATGGACAGGGAGGCCTGGCATGCTGTGATTCATGGGGTCGCAAAGAGTCGGACATGACTGAGTGACTGAACTGAACTGAACTGAACTGAGAGGTTAGTTCTGAGCCCCTTACCTCCTCTAGGACATGGGAGGGAGAGTGACATGAATCTTCATCCTTTTTGGTGTGGCTAGACTATGAGGGAAAGAGATGGCTTTCATGCAGATGAAGCAGGAACTCTGTGAGTAAAAGTAATAGTCATTGGATTCAGCCTGGGTTCTTCAGGTCCTGGGCTTCCCCAGTACCTCAGAGGTAAAGAATCTGCCTAAAATGCAGGAGACACAGAAGACTCAGATTTGATCCCTGTGTCAGGAAGATTCCCCTGGAGGAGGAAACCCACTGCAGTGTTCTTGCCTGGAAAATCCCATGGACAGAGGAGCCTGGCGGGGGCTATAGTCCATAGGGTCACAAAATGTTGGACACAACTGAGCATGTACACATACATATATATTTCAGGTCCTAGCAGTGCTTAGAATCTCTCCTCTGTCAGTCTCTGAAGCTCTACCATGCACTGACCCCTCTAGCACTGCAGCTGCCCCCTCCTCTCTGATCCCAGCAGATTTCTCACTTTCAAGCATGATTTTGGATGAAGGTGAAGCAGCAGCTTTTTACTTTTTCCAGGTATCCCCAACAGCAGGAGACAAAGATGACGCAGATAAAACCAATTTGTAAGAAACTCATCAGAGCAATGGGGTTGTTTTGTTGCAAAGGGGTGTTGTTAATGTGGACACATTGAAAGCAAACCCTCTCTAGACTGTAGCCAGAAGAGAGGATCAGCAGGCTCCTCCTCAGCTATTAATTTAGCTGTAAATTAATAATTGAAAAGCTGTCCTACAGAGAAGGAGGCATCCAATCCCAGCTCTGGGAGTCAACCTCTCTCAGGTTTTGTCCTTCTTGGACAAGGCTGGAGGATGATTTTCATGGTAGCAAGACTAAAGAAGTATAAATATATGGCTATGGCTTAGCTAACCTTCCTCCTTGACCACAAGGCACAAAAATGACCAATTCTTCAATGATTTAGAAGGCCCAGAAAAGGAAAAATTTGCAAAGGAAATTCTTCTGAAATAATGTAAAAAGATATATGTCTCTATGTACAAAACTGATTAACTGTGATTTAAAATGTCTCTGTAGCACAAGGCTTTTGTTTTGGATGAAGTGGGCTTTAGAGAAGGTGACAGATGACTCACACTCTGACAAACTGAGCTGATGACTTGCTATCCTGAAGTAAAACAGAAAAGATCAAAAGATGAGGAAGGTAAAGCCACATTACTACACTGCAGGATGGAGGGGGCCAAGATCTCAGAGGATTTTTTTTCTCACGGTTGCCACTTGTACCCTCTCTAAGTCCCAACACCAAGGAGGAGGCAGATTAGAAAAGCGCTTTCTCATCCCACTCTATGCAGCATTAATGGCATAAAATCCCATTAGTGCACTCTGGGGGTTCATTTCAAAACAGACAATGGCCTGTGAATCAGTCTGCCATGCATAATCATTTGGCAATAGGGAAATTACACAATCAAAAATTTAGAGAAGCTCCATGAAAGGCAGTTATATGAGGTCATACGTATTCCTTCTTTTGTGCGGATGAGAGGAATCACTTTAAGGCCAGCCAAATACTATTTACTTCCTAGCTGAATTTTTATAATCAAGTCCAGAAAGAGATTCTATATTCTTTTAGAAGAGAAAGTAAGAGGAAGTAGTTTGACAATTATTTTATAAGCAGATAAAAATAATTCTACCTCCTGCCACCTTAGATGCTCCTGTGACCACCGCTTTTAAAGGGAACCCTCCCACATTCCCTTCTGTTGCACTCAAGTACAGAAGAATTGTCCTTTGTCCCTGTCTTCCCTCTGTATTTGCTCCTCAGCTGGCTAACCCTGCTTTTCCAGTAGTTTGTCAGACTTCATTGCACAAATTTCCTTCAAATGCACGTCTGATAGTAAAATATCATCATCATGTATCTCATCCTTTATTTTCAGATACATTTACTGTTCCATTTATACAGTTCCTTTCTGTTCTTAATGTGAATTCATATAGTAGATTATCTCAATTCCTATAACTGGGCTGTAACAAATTCTTTCAGGGTTCTCTCAAATCCTTCTTTCTCTTTCTATTCCCACTGCCATTACCCAGCTTAAAAATCTTATTATGCCAAGTGAAGGTTATTGCCATCTTTATTCTGGGTTTTGTATCTTCAGTTATTTTTTTCTTCAATTTCCCCTGCTGGTAGAGTAATCTTATAATAACAATTTCTGGTTTAACTCTCTTTTGCTTAAATGGCTTAAATGATTGGCTTAAATAAAAGAATTAAATTATTTGTCATATAAAAAAGCCCTTCAGCCTAGCATTTATAGCCCTCCATGTAAACGGCCCAAATTACCTTTTTTTAAAAAAGCCAAAAAAACCTTTCCTTTATCCATCTTTTCCCACCTGCCTCTGGAAAATTCCTTCTGGAAAAGGTCTTTGAAGAGTTCACTAGGCCAGATTTTCCTGAGTACCCTTGTGGACCCATCCATCTGGCTACATATGATTGGACAAGGGGTAGACAACGTGACCCAACTGGACCAATCAGATTGTCTCTTCAAGGAATTTGGATTTAGGATGCAACAGCTCAGTTGGTTATGTAATATTACTGGGCTTAGATGGAAACATGGATGCGGGAGTGCGCGGCTGTCATTTTGCCAGAGCTATCTGGAGCCTATGGAATGCTAAGAACTGTATGAGAGCACTCTGCAGAGAAAAGCATGTAAATGGAGCCAAAATCCAGAAAACAGCAAAAATAAGAAACCCAGAAAGAGTTAATAAAAAGTAGATGCCTCAGTTCTTGAAGGTGAATCTGCTTTTATTTCCACACAAATATGAGGTTTGGCTGGTCTTCCTGCCCTTGGGTTCCATGAAGTTCTCTACTACTTAGAATAGAGCCTCATTAAGTAAAGATAGTTTGAGTGAATTTCCACTTCTTGTTACTAAACAGCCCCTGACTAATAAATATTCCCCAGGGACAACCAGATTAGCCTTCCTGCCAGGTCTGAAATACATCTTGCCATTTCTCACACCATCTGTCAAAAAGGCCCTCAATTTTCATTTCTCACATTCTTTAGCATTTATTTCAATGCCATTTTGTTTAATCTTTCATGATCACCCTCGTCTCAAAGATAGAACAACTTGCAGCAATTCTGCAATCTCAAAGTGTCAAGAGAATTTCAGGAAACGACTTGTGATCTATTGGATCTTTGGGCAAATAGTTCAAGAGAGAGAAAAAGTAGGACAGTTCTCTGTTTTGTTTCAGAAGGAAAAATCTATGTCTCACTTCTCCTTAGGGACAAACCAGTTCAACGAATTAAAAGACATTTGGGGCAGAGTTAAATCTTCCATCTTCAGTCCACATTTGGCCAGTGCCTTGACCTTACCCCCTGCCTCTCTACCAAGAAACAATTTTTGTCTTATTTTAATGATGCAATCCCATGACCTTGGATTAGTGGTGGGTGATATAACCTTCCTGGGTGTACTAAAGGCCCCCCACTCTGTTCCCTTTCCTCCTGTGTTGTGTAGCCCAAACTGGCCACTTCTGACTACCATCTGACACTGAATTTGCCACTCACAGTCACCCCAAGGTCGCTCTCGTTAGCATTCGTGTTCCATGGGCTCCTGCTCATTGAGTATGTAGTGCCTTGGCTCTTTTCCACAGTGATTCACGCTGAAACTCATCTTCCCCCTGTTTTTACGGATTCTGTTTTGTACTATACTGCAGAACATTTTTTTCTCTTATCTTATGTGTTAGAGGAGCCTGATGAATTATGGGCTTCAAGCGTTTGGTCCTGACTTTGCCCTGACAACTTTGCAGTTAAAATGTGCACTGGTTTTGAAGTAGGTTGTTATGATAATTTCTCCTTCATCAGAGGTCTCTATTGATGAAGTCTCATTTGATAGCAAATATTATTTGAATTCTAAGAGTCACTATATTTGAAACTTACTTAAAAAAAATCACTCACACATTTTGTTAGTTCAAGTTTTAATTTTTTCAGTCTCTTCAGGGTAAGTCTTTAATTCTGCGGAAATCATATTAAAGATTTCTGATATGATTCCACTTGTTCTACTGGGGCATTCTTTCCAGCCCTCATAGACCCTGACACTGCCAATCAGCTGATATGTCATCTCTAAACACTTCTCCTTGACTTCCTAGACTTGGGAACCTGCCTTTCTAGTCACATGGCACCTGCTAGTCTCTGTTCTTTATCAGAGCTCCCTTTTATGCTTCCTTCTAATCATCCTGTTCCTGAAATTTCCTATGCTCTTTTATAACCAAATTCTTTTCTGAAAAATAATCATGTAATACATACATTAGTCACACCTAAGCAGACCTTTCTTCTGTAGTATTCTGATAGCCAGATTTCTATGACATGGCCTTGCTCCTTTAACTGTGGCTAGACATTCAATCCAAGCTCAACCATTCATGCTTTTTTCTTTTGGAGACTTGAACAGAAGTACAAGCATCATGTTTCAATGCCTATAGTGCAAACATTTGATAAATTAGCACAGAGAAAAGGGAACTAGTTGGATCAATGTCTTTGAGTAGACAAGAATCAATGGAATCCAGTCCACAAATGGAGAAATTAGTTTTGGATAAGAGTACAGGAATCATCTATCGTAACAAGAGGGAAGAGATATACATAGTTACAGATGCTGGTAGATGACAGTGTAGTTGGCCATTTTCTACTGACTGTTTCAGCTTCAAGGAAAGTGGGAAATAAGTCATGAGGTGAGGCAAGGAGATGTTGGAGGTTAGAAAAGAAAAAAAAATCTGAATAGTTGTGAATAGTTGTAGAGGAGGTTGGGAGAGGGAAGTGAATCACACAGATTGATTGCTTACTAGTGGTGAGAGCCCACTTGGGAGTCAAGATCATAAATTTGAAGTTAGTGTTGTTGTGTGTTTTTCTCCAATTATGTTCAATGGCACAGGTGCAGTTTGAAGCGAAAACAGATTCCAGCATGAAACTGAACTAAGCATGTACAAAAAAGCCAAAAAAAAAAAAAAAGAAGAAGAAAAAAGAGTTAAGAAAGTGATCTCAATGACTGAAGAACTTAGATGGGTAAAGAGGAGAGTGCAGGTACCAAGGGGGTAGGAAAAAATAACAGAACTGTAGGAGCCAAAATTTGGAGATTCACCTAGAATCAAAGTATTTTACAGATTGGGATACTAGAGGGAATTGAGCTAGAAATTGAGAAGATGATGGACTGAGAATGGGAGGCAAGAAGATAAGCTTCTAGAGGATCTGCAGCTACTGGGATGAAAAATAATGTGAGAGTAAGTGACTGAGGTTGGGGAAGAACAAGATACCCGCACAGAAAGTTTTAAAAAAACTGAAAGGTGAGGGTACTGGAAGGATCATCTCAGTGCACATAAAAATCATGAAGAATAAAGGTAATCATATTATTAGATAAGCCAAAAGTGCAAAGTCAAGAAAGGAGGGGAGGGCGATTTCCCTGGTTAAGATTTCCAGTGGTTAAGAATCCACCTTTCAATGCAGCGAATGAAGGTTCCGTCCCTGGTCAGGGAATTAAGACTCCACATGCCATGGGGCAACTAAAGCCACACAGACATCCTGTGTATCAAAACAAAAACCGGATGCAGCCAAATAAATAAATAAATATTTTTTAAAAAGAAAGAAAGGAGGGTAAAAAATGGCTTAGGTCTTGGTAGATGTAAAGGATCATAAAGGCTATAACCTAATGTCATGGGATTCAAAGTTGAGGGAGTTTCAGGGAGAAGGAACAGAGAATGGTCTTAAAGTGGTGATGGGGAAGCAGCTCAAAATGATTAGACAACCAGAGCTTATTGTGCTTATAAATTGCTGGAATATCTGCTCAGTTGTTCAATTGTGTCCAACTCTTTGTGACTGTCTGGACTGTTAGCCCCTCATGCTCTTCAGTTTGTGGGAGTTTCCAGGCAAGAATACTGAAGTGGGTTGCCATTTCCTCCTGCAGGGGATCTTCCTGGTCCAGGGATCAAACCTGCATCTCTGGCATCTCCTACATTTGCAGGCAGATTCTTCACCACTGAGTCACCTGGGAAGCCATTAACCAGCAGTAATTGCTGGGCTCCATCTTATTAAGACACTAACATGTTTTAACTCATTTAATCCTTAACTATTCAATGAAGTAAATACCATTATTACGCTTGTTTTAAAGACCCTGCTGCTATTGCTGCTGCTGCTAAGTCGCTTCAGTTGTGTCCAACTCTGCACAACCCCATAAGAAGGCAGCCCACCAGGTTCCCCCGTTCCTGAGATTCTCCAGGCAAGAACAGCGGAGTGGGTTGCCATTTCCTTCTCCAATGCATGAAAGTGAAAATTGAAAGTAAAGTTGCTCAGTTGTATCCGACTGTTAGCGACCCCATGGACTGCAGCCCACCAGGCTCCTCCATCCATGAGATTTTCCAGGCAAGAGTACTGGAAAATCTTGGGGTGCCAGACCCTGATGCTGGGAAAGATTGAAGGCAAAAGGAGGAGAATGGGGCGACAGAGGATGAGATCGTTGGATGGCATCACTGACTAAACGGACATGAGTCTGAACAAGCTCCAGGAGATGGTGAAGGACAGGGAAGCCTGGTGTGCTGCAGTCCCTGGGATTCCAAAGAATCAGACACAACTTTGCAACTGAGCAACAACAATAGGATGAGAAAATCAAGACTTAGAACTGTAACTTGCCCAAGGTCACACAGGTAGACTGGCTCCAGGGGATGTGCTCTTTTTTCTGAAAAATTTTTCTAAAACCTTTTCATTTATAAATAATTTTAGAATTACAGAGAGGAGGCAGAAATAGTACAGTGAGTTTCCATAGTCTTAACTCAGCTTACTCTAATGTTAACATCTTGCATAACCAGAACACTCATAAGAACTAGGACATGAACGTCGATACAAAACTATTAAACTACAGACTTTATTAGAATTTAAGCAATGTTTATGCCAATGTCCTCTTTCTGGTACAGGATGAATCCAGGATCACATTATTTCCTTTAGTTTTACTCTTTTTTAGTTTCCTCTAATCTGTGACAGATCCTCATTATTCCCTTTTCTTTCATAAACTTGACACTTTTGAAGAGTCCTGGTCAGTTATTTCATAGAAAGTTTCTTAATTTTGGTCTGTCTAGTGTTTTCTCACAGTTAAATTCGTGTTGTGGCTTTGGGCACGAATATCACGGAAGTGATGGTGTGTCCTACTCAGTACATCATTTCAGGGGGTCCAAAGGTTCATACATGTTATGCCTGGTGATGTTACTCTTGAGCACTTGGCTAAAGTGGTGTTTGTTAGACTTCCCTACCATAAAACTGTTGCTTCCTGACCTGCATACAGATTTCCCAAGAGGCAGGTCAGGTGGTCTGGTATCCCCATTTCTTTCAGAATTTTCCACAGTTCATTGTGATCCACATAGTCAAAGGCTTTGGCATAGTCAATAAAGCAGAAATAGATGTTTTTCTGGAACTCTCTTGCTTTTTCCATGATCCAGCAGAAGTTGATAATTTGATCTCTGATTCCTCTGCCTTTTCTAAAGCCAGCTTCAACATCTGGAAGCTCACAGTTCATGTATTGTTGAAGCCTGGCTTGGAGAATTTTGAGCATTACTTTACTAGTGTGTGAGATGAGTGCAATTGTGTGGTAGTTTGAGCATTCTTTGGCATTGCCTTTCTTTGGGATTGGAAAGAAAACTGACCTTTTCCAGTCCTGTGGCCACTGCTGAGTTTTCTAAATTTACTGGCATATTGTGTGCAGCACTTTCACAGCATCATCTTTTAGGATTGGAAATAGCTCAACTGGAATTCCATCACCTCCACTAGCTTTATTCATTGTGATGCTTCCTAAGGCCCACTTGACTTCTCAGTCCAGGATGTCTGCCTCTAGGTAGTGATCATACCATCGTGATTATCTGGGTTGTGAAGATCTATTTTTGTACAGTTTTTCGGTGTATTCTTGCCACCTCTTCTTAATATCTTCTGCTTCTGTTAGGTCCATACCATTTCTGTCCTTTATCGAGCCCGTCTTTGCATGAAATATTCCCTTGGTATCTCTAATTTTCTTGAAGAGATCTCTAGTCTTTCCCATTCTATTGTTTTCCTCTACTTCTTTGCACTGATCACTGAGGAAGCCTTTCTTATCTCTCTTTGCTATTCTTTGGGTGGGTATATCTTTGCTTTTCTCCTTTGCTTTTTGCTTCTTTTCTTTCACAGCTATTTGTAAGGCCTCCTCAGACAGCCATTTGGCCTTTTTTAAATTTCTTTTTCTTGGGGATGGTCTTGATCCCTTTCTCCTGTACAATGTCATGAACCTCCATCTATAGTTCATCAGGCACTCTATAAGATCTAGTCCCTTAAATCTATTTCTCACTTCCACTGTATAATCGTTAGGGACTTGATTTAGGTCATGCCTGAATGGTCTAGTGATTTTCCCTACTTTCTTCAATTTAAGTCTGAATTTGGCAATAAGAAGTTCATAACCTGCCTCTAGAGAAACCTGTATGCAGGTCAGGAAGCAACAGTTAGAACTGGACATGGAACAACAGACTGGTTCCAAATAGGAAAAGAAGTACATCAAGGCTGTATATTGTCACTCTGCTTATTTGACTTATATGCAGGGTACATCATGAGACTGCTGGGCTGGATGAAGTTCAAGCTGGAATCAAGATTGCTGGGAGAAATATCAATAACCTCAGATATGCAGATGACACCACCCTTATGGCAGAAAGTGAAGAGGAACTAAAGAGCTTCTTGATGAAAGTGCAAGAGGAGAGTGAAAAGGCTGGCTTAAAGCTCAACATTCAGAAAACTAAGATCATGGCATCTGGTCCCATCACTTCATGGGAAATAGATGGGGAAACAGTGAGAGGCTTTATTTTGGGGGGCTCCAAAATCACTGCAGATGGTGATTGCAGCCATGAAATTAAAAGACACTCCTTGGAAGAAAAGCTATGATCAACCTAGACATCATATTAAAAAGCAGACACATTACTTTGTCAACAAAGGTCCATCTAGTCAAAGCTATGGTTTTTCCAGTAGTCATGTATGGATGTCAGAGTTGGACTATAAAGAAAGCTGAGCACCGAAGAATTGATGCATTTGAACTGTGGTGTTGGAGAAGACTCTTGAGAGTCCCTCAGAGTGCAAGGAGATCCAATCAGTGTGTCCTAAAGAAAATCAGTCCTGAATATTCATTGGAAAGACTGATGCTGAAGCTGAAACTCCAATATTTTGGCCACCTGAAACGAAGAGCTGACTCATTTGAAAAGACCCTGATACTGGGAAAGATTGAAGATGGGAGGAGAAGGGGACAACAGAGGATGAGATGGCTGGATGGCATCACCGACTCGATGGACATGAGTCTAAGTAAACTCCGGGAGTTAGTGATGGACAGGGAGGCCTGGTGCGCTGCAGTGCATGGTGTCACAAAGAGTCCGACACGATTGAGCAACTGAACTGAACTGAAGCATTAAACCACTGTGTTTTTTTTTCTTTTGTAGTTGATAGATACCTTGGGAAATATACTTCAAGACTATGTAAATGTTTTTTCCTCTCAACAAAGGGTCTGCTCATAACTACCATTCTATATTTCCCCTAATCAAAGTAATTTTATTGGGGAATTAGGAATGCCTTAATAGAAAAGAGGGCATTTGATTTTAATCAGAAGCTAGATTTTCATAGCAGAAATAAGAGGGAAGAGTGTTCCTGGCTGAAGGGATAGAATCAGCAATGGCCCAGAAGTCTGAACATGCATGTTGCAGTCAGTGAGACTAGCATGTAGGCTGATGTGGTAAAGCTAGAAATGAGACTTAAAAGATACCAGAGCATAGATCATCCATGCCTTGAATTCTCTGCTAAAGAATTTGGATGTTTTCCAAGTACTTCATTTTCTTCAGTTTCCAAAAAACTGCAGTTTTGGTGGTGAGGAGGGTGAGGGGGAGAAGTTCTACTTTTAGAGTCTGTATCTTTATCTATAAAAGGACCTCAGACAATCTCTAAGGCACCTCTCACTCGAAGTTTTATGATTCCATTTATTGGTAACATGTTGATTCTATCCATGGGCTTCCCTGGTGGCTCAGCTGGTAAAGAATCCACCTGCAATATGAGAGACCTGGGTTTGATCCCTGGGTTGGGAAGATTCCCTGGAGGAGGACATGGCAACCCACTCCAGTATTCTGGCCTGGAGAATTCCATGGCCAGAGGAGCCTGGCAGCTACAGTCCATGGGGTCGAAAAGAGTCAGACAGTATGAGTGACTTTCACTTTCACTTTCTGATTCTTTCCATGCCATTGTATACATAGCTTGCTGCTGCTGCTGCTAAGTCACTTCAGTCGTGTCCGACTCTGTGTGACCCCATAGACGGCAGCCCACCAGGCTCCCCCATCCCTGGGATTCTCCAGGCAAGAATACTGCAGTGGGTTGCCATTTCCTTCTCCAATGCATGAAAGTGAAAAGTGAAAGTGAAGTTGCTCAGTCGTGTCTGACTCTTAGCGACCCCATGGACTGCAGCCTACCAGGCTCCTCCATCCATGGGATTTTCCAGACAAGAGTACCAGAGTGGGTTGCCATTGCCTTCTCTGAAACATAGCTTAGTGGCTTTCAAATAAAATCTATCCTATGAGGCCACTTTCTCTTTCCCTTTCATGAAATCTTACTCATAATCTGAGTTGTTTCAGTTGAAGAGGACACAGGAACTTATTAGCCAAACTCTCCCTCCCTACCCCCTACCATTGCCTCCAATCCAAAAAAAAAAAAAAAAAGGAAAAGAAAGGAAAGGGTTGATCAGGGAGAATGATGGATTCAAGTTTGGACATAGTTATATTGATGAGATAATAGGATTTTTAAAATCAGATAGAAAATACAGGGGTAGCTATGAGGATTCCCTTGCTTTACTGTACAGTCTTCCATGGGTCGGTGGCAATAGAATTAGAGACCAAGCACTGTTCCTTCTCCTGGAATCATGAATTTAAAAAATTCTGAGATGGCAGTGGGGGCTTCCCTGGTGACTCAGAGGGAAAAGAGTCTGCCTGCAATGCAGGAGACTGGGTTCGATTCCTGGGTCAGGAAGATTCCCTGGAGAAAGGGATGGCTTATCCCCTCCAGTACTCTTGCCTGGAGAATTCCATGGACAGAGGAGCCTGGCAGGCTATAGTCCATGGGGTCACAAAGAGCCGGGTATGATTGCGTGTGCATGCACACACACACACACACACACACACACACACACGATAGTGGTAGAAGGAAAAGAGGAGAAAAACGACAAAGGATACTTGGAAAAGCAGGGCAGGATGTCAATAAATTGGCAGGAATTTATTTCTGGTTCTGCCGTGAATTTAGAGACCCACCAGAAAGATCACCTTGATTCTTCCCTTAGGCATTGGGGAAGAAAAAGAAAGGGGTACTCAGATCAGCAGTTAATAGGGTTTCCTAAATCCACTCAACTCTGTTAGCAAATGTGGCTTTGTAGCCAGGCTATATTGATAAAAATAATTTTACATTGCCTCCTTTTTATTCCTGAATGCTGTTATGCTTTATAAGAGAGCCCCAGACTGATCTTAAAATTCCAGATCAATGAGAGACAAACTATGATGGATTGTCACTAGGTTCTTGATGTTCTCTGTGAGCTTATTCCGTAATGACTCTCTATGTACTGGGTGGTGCCTTTGATGGCTCCCTGGTGTAGACATGTACAGCAATTTTGAAACCTTGCCAATTTACTGGACTTGTTACTTTAAATCACTTGTCTTTTTAAAAAACTAGCTAATAGTCTGTGTGGTATAACCATTCTAATTTGTTCAAGTATATTATCGCAAATAGCATCACAGTTTTTGCTTTCTGGGTTATCAGTATCAGGGATATTTTGTTTTACGTCTGCATTATTCCAGGAAAGATTTAAGATGGCTTTAAGGGTACATGCCATATATCAAGATAATGTAAATTAGAAACAAATGAGAAAAGGAAAAGTTAAACATTGGGTCAGGACATACATTAGAA
Source organism: Tragelaphus eurycerus (assembly GCA_935064755.1). Classification (NCBI taxonomy): domain Eukaryota; kingdom Metazoa; phylum Chordata; class Mammalia; order Artiodactyla; family Bovidae; genus Tragelaphus; species Tragelaphus eurycerus. The sequence goes on from CAKXYN010000018.1 coordinate 12,157,943, forward strand.
TCAGAAATGAAACTAATGCAAAACCAGATTTCCATTCTAAGCTTTCTAGCATCCATTTATATAAATTCTAAGACTATAAGGGCTTAGGAAACAAGTTTGTTTCAGCGAGGAATAGACTTATTTCTTAGACCCTAAAACCATTTCTCTTGAGGATTTTTATGAAAACATGCCACGTTATCAGGAGCAAATTCTTCAACAACATTATTATGTTTGAGGCAATGCATATTGTAGGGCTGCTTCTTTTTTAAAAATCCCTCAAAAAAAGAAAACGTTCATGGTATCAAACTGGATACATTTTGAAAAAGCTATTCTAGAAGTCTTGGAAAGGAGTTGGTAATACAAAATCCATTAAGTTAGCAGTTCTGCTGGCTTAATTTAATCCTGAAGCAGAGTTTTACAATATCTGGAGAAATGGATGTACTGCAAACCTTTTAGGCTTTACCTGTTCTCTCAGCTAAGGTCATGAGGGTTATTGGGCAGCTATCATGCTATAGTCAGGGACATGGTTAGTTGGAAGGACCAGAGACCCACATCATTAGCACAAGAAAAGAATATAGGGATACAGAGACGGCTCCCACAATTTAAATATGAGAAGTAAAGGACAGCTTGGTTTTATTGGAAATGTATCTGGAAACTGCAAAGAAACAAAGGCTGTGGATTGACCTGTTTCTTTCTCTGGGCTTACCCTGTCATCTCCACCATTCTGTATCTGCTGTTTTCTTCTCACTAGAGAGTCTTTGCCACCCAAAAGCAGCTGCTCTAGCCCTCAGAATTAATAATTCAGCATCCACGGATGATAAATATCATTCACTTGAATTGCCCAAACCCAAATTCCCAGGAAAGGAAAGGAATCTGACTCAGCTCTTCTTTTTGACCACCGTAGGCAGCTGTCGAGCGTTAGAGAAATGACCTTTGATCAAGTGTTTCTTGGTCCAAAAAGTGTGTAGAGGTGTGGGATATTTGGTACAGATCTTAGGTGTGACACTTCCAGGATAAGAGTTGTAAGTGAGGACAGGACAATTACTCAACGTGGCCTGCCACCTGGCTAGTCACATTTCTTAAGAAAACAGCCTATTGCATGGTCGTACGGGATGGGATATTTTCTAGACAAGGCAAGCTGGTCCAAATCAATTCAGAGAAATCTGTTGGAGGGAGGAAGATAGAGAGAATCATCTGCTGGATCCTTTCTGTATTGTTTCTCCTTAATCAAAGCACCATAAAGCAGTAGCAACCGCGTGCTTCGTTTATGTCACTCAGGTGCTCCCATACTCTGCAGCTTCATTTTTTCCAAAAGTGATGGGCGGAACCACAGTCCTAACTGACACACGTTTTTATCATAAGTCCATCCTTAGCCCATTTATCCAAACTAGATGCCCTATTCACTGTCTAGTTATGTAAAGAGAAAGTGCCTAATAACCAAAGGGAATTTGTGTGCTGTCTTCACACATCTTACCCTTTGCTCTCCTTTCCGTCTGTATTACCTGGATTCGATCCCTGAGTTGGGAAGATCCCTCAGAGAAGGGACAGGCTACCCACTCCAGTATTCTGGCCTGGAGAATTCCATGGACTCTGTAGTCCACGGGGTCACAAAAAGTCAGATACGACTGAGCAACTTTCCCTTTCCCTCTGTGTTAACTGGGGTGTGCATAATAGAGGTGGGGGAGAGGACAAAGGTCACAGACCACTGCTCCTTTCTCATCCCTTTTCCTTGATCAAACTCAAATCCAAGACAAGTTGCTTGCTTAACTGCACATTTTCTAGCATTTAGGATTAACCTATCTATTAAAATATTTTAAGACAGATAGGTCTATTCAGCTAATCAGTGATCTCTGAAGAGTATATGTACAAGATGATTCAACAGAATGCAAAAAGAAAATATTAGACTTCCTATTTATTTTTATTTCACCCTTTAAAAAGATTTATTATTTCTGTGTGTTTTAAATCACATACAAAACATTAGTATAGAAATGTAGCTACATACTTTATAAAAAAACACATATTTGAGGGTATATGCTCAAAATTATTTTTTCTGAATTGAGTACATGAACTAAAATTTGGAGCCCACTGGCGTCAAATTCTCAATGAATGGACATTACAGTATGGTTTTTATATCTAGATAAAGATGAATAGTTCCCATTTTGGGCCTGTGGCCAAATCTGACTCTAACGTCCTCAAAAGGACTTGGACTCAGCACATTACATTATTCAGCACATTAGGCTTTCAAACAGCTCACCATTTATTTAAATGTTTATTTGGTATGAAACACTGTTTATTTTGTATGAAACACAGATTGGGTTATGGTCATTTATTTATGTGTTTAATTTTGAATCAGAAAGTTTGAAACAACTAGTCCATGATTAATACAGAGTGAGGACCAGCCTCTGAGTATCAGCTTTCCTCAGTTTACAGGGTTCCTTGGGATCCTTGTTAGAACAGTGAAGTTTTGAACAGGGAACCAGAAAGCTGGGCATCTGTTTTTGTGTGAGTGTGTGTGTGACCACTCCATTAGTTAATATGTGCCTTATGTCCTACAATCAAACATATAGTCCCTCCAGATGTATTACAATTTTTAACATATGTAGATAGTCAATGACTGTTTAACTGGGTGGGGCTGAGATCTAAGAGGCCTCAAGGATCACTATTTCAGTGGTGAACAAGGGGACAAAGACAGAAGGCTATGGGTGTGGGAAGAGTGGACAGGCCCTAAGGCTTAGGTGAGCACTTTTCATTTTATTCGTAGAAAAATCCTGTAAAATTGCTGTCATTGTCAATTAAACAAGTTACTCCTTTCCGAAGAGCCTTAGTTTTCTCACTGAGATAATGTTACCTTGCAAGTAAGTGGTAGTGTTAAGATTTGAACCCCAGACTCTCTGCTGTGGCACCTTTCCTCTCAGTAATTTAGATCTGCTCCAGAAACCTCATATTGACACCCAAGATCATACTAATAAATACAGATATTACAAACTTAATACTTAGGAGATGTTTGGAAGTGGCACAGACTGTGAAGGATTAGAGTGAAGGATGGAATTCAAAGTATAAGTTTTAACATACTAAATATCACCCAGCATCACTGTTTGTGGCTGGCCTTTTCTGAATTTGCTACTTGTGCCAGACAGGTGAGAACAGGCAATTTTTCTTCATATCTTTTTTTTTTTTTGTAATTCTTGATATCCTGTTGATCTTGTAAGACCATAGTGAATCCTCCTTGTCTTAATTTCTGTTGAAAGGTCTGGGCTGTGTGATTCTATCTGAGTTGATGTGTCTTCTCCTCTGGAGTTCATACTCTAAAATCACCTACAGCACTTTCCTCTTTGTTGATCTTTGTCCCACTGTCTCTACAGCCCCCAAATCGGTGGTGATAGTGGTAAAGAATCCAACTGCCAGTGCAGGAGATATAAGAGACACGAGTTTGATCCCTGGGTTGGGAAGATCCCCTGGAGAAGGAAATGGCAACCTACTTCAGTATTCTTGCCTGGAAAATCCCATGGACAGAGGAGCCTGGCCAGCTACAGTCCGTGAGGTCACTAAGAATCAAAGATAGATGAGTGATTGAGCACACACACCCACACACAGCCCCCAAATTAGGAAAGTAATCTGATGAGTACCTAGAAAAAATATTGCTGGGGCCCATAGATCTGTGATTTACTTGTGAATATTCAAAATACCTTGCTTCCTCCCAAGTAGTAAATACAGTGACCTTTATGCTACAATTATAAAGATGTCTATATATGTCTGGTGGCTTTGTGCTATGTCTGCGTGGCTAAGATGGAACCGTACTGCCAATAATTCTTTGTTTCCAGGTTAGGGCCAGCCACAAGAGACTCTGTATGAGATCTGGAAGGCAGGAGAAGCACAGCCATCCTTCTTCCTTGAAGGGAAGTGCAGGTCAGGTGTGGTTACAGCTTATGCAGGTTGCTGCTGATTCACTGGCTCATGCATGTGGCTCTCATGCCTGCGTGGCAGAGACCGTATGCCTTGCATGAATGATTTCTTAGTCCTTAACAAATAGTAGAGGCCACTTTTATAGTAGTCTAGTGCTTTAGTGTCCTATTGCCCATTTCATTCAATAATTTTCCATTCAACAGCAATTATTGGATACTTATAATGCTTCCTTTGCTTTTCGCTTCTCTTCTTTTCACAGCTATTTGTAAGGCCTCCCCAGACAGCCATTTTGCTTTTTTGCATTTCTTTTCCATGGGGATGGTCTTGATCCCTGTCTCCTGTACAATGTCACGAACCTCATTCCATAGTTCATCAGGCAATCTATCAGATCTAGGCCCTTAAATCTATTTCTCACTTCCACTGTATAATCATAAGGGATTTGATTTAGGTCATACCTGAATGGTCTAGTGGTTTTCCCTACTTTCTTCAATTTCAGTCTGAATTTGGCAATAAGGAGTTCATGGTCCAAGCCACAGTCAGCTCCTGGTCTTGTTTTTGCTGATTGTATAGAGCTTCTCCATCTTTGGCTGCAAAGAATATAATCAATCTGATTTCGGTGTTGACCATCTGGTGATGTCCATGTATAGAGTCTTCTCTTGTGTTGTTGGAAGAGGGTATTTGCTATGACCAGTGTATTTTCTTGGCAAAACTCTATTAGTCTTTTCCCTGCTTCATTCCGTATTCCAAGGCCAAATTTGCCTGTTACTCCAGGTGTTTCTTGACTTCCTACTTTTGCATTCCAGTCCCCTATAATGAAAAGGACATCTTTTTTGGGTGTTAGTTCTAAAAGGTCTTGTAGGTCTTCATAGAACCGTTCAACTTCAGCTTCTTCAGCGTTACTGGTGGGGGCATAGACTTGGATTACTGTGACATTGAACAGTTTGCCTTGGAAACGAACAGAGATCATTCTGTCGTTTTTGAGATTGCATCCAAGTACTGCATTTCAGACTCTTTTGTTGACCATGATGGCTACTCCATTTCTTCTGAGGGATTCCTGCCTGCAGTAGTAGATATAACGGTCCTCTGAGTTAAATTCACACATTCCAGTCCATTTTAGTTCGCTGATTCCTAGAATGTCGACATTCACTCTTGCCATCTCTTGTTTGACCACTTCCAATTTGCCTTGATTCATGGACCTGACATTCCAGGTTCCTATGCAATATTGCTCTTTACAGCATCGGACTTTGCTTCTATCACCAGACACATCCACAGCTGGGTATTCTTTTTGCTTTGGTTCCATCCCTTCATTCTTTCTGGAGTTATTTCTCCACTGATCTCCAGTAGCATATTGGGCCCCTACCGACCTGGGGAGTTTCTCTTTCAGTATCCTATCATTTTGCCTTTTCATACTGTTCATGGGGTTCTCAAGGCAAGAATACTGAAGTGGTTTGCCATTCCCTTCTCCAGCGGACCATTACAAATAGCTGTGAAAAGAAGAGAAGCGAAAAGCAAAGGAGAAAAGGAAAGATATAAACATCTGAATGCAGAGTTCCAAAGAAGAGCAAGAAGAGATAAGAAAGCCTTCTTCAGTGATCAATGCAAAGAAATAGAGGAAAACAACAGAATGGGAAAGACTAGGGATCTCTTCAAGAAAATCAGAGACACCAAAGGAACATTTCATGCAAAGATGGGCTCAATAAAGGACAGAAATGGTATGGACCTAACAGAAGCAGAAGATATTAAGAAGAGGTGGCAAGAATACACAGAAGAACTGTACAAAAAAGAGCTTCACAACCCAGATAATCATGATGGAGTGATCACTGACCTAGAGCCAGACATCCTGGAATGTGAAGTCAAGTGGACCTTAGAAAGCATCACTACGAACAAAGCTAGTGGAGGTGATGGAATTCCAGTTGAGCTATTCCAAATCCTGAAAGATGATGTTGTGAAAGTGCTACACTCGATATGCCAGCAAATTTGGAAAGCTCAGCAATGGCCACAGGACTGGAAAAGGTCCATTTTCATTCCAATCCCAAAGAAAGGCAATGCCAAAGAATGCTCAAACTACCGCACAATTGCACTCATCTCACACGCTAGTAAAGTAATGCTCAAAATTCTCCAAGCCAGGATTCAGCAATATGTGAACCATGAACTTTCTGATGTTCAAGCTGGTTTTAGAAAAGGCAGAGGAACCAGAGATCAAATTGCCAACATCCGCTGGATCATAGAAAAAGCAAGAGAGTTCCAGAAAAAACATCTATTTCTGCTTTATTGACTATGCCAAAGCCTTTGACTGTGTGGATCACAATAAACTGTGGAAAATTCTGAAAGAGATGGGAATACCAGACCACCTGATCTGCCTCTTGAGAAATCTGTATGCAGGTCAGGAAGCAACAGTTAGAACTGGACATGGAACAACAGACTGGTTCCAAATAGGGAAAGGAGTGCGTCAAGGCTGTATATTGTCACCCTGTTTATTTAACTTATATGCAGAGTACATCATGAGAAATGCTGGACTGGAAGAAACACAAGTTGGAATCGAGATTGCTGGGAGAAACATCAATAACCTCAGATATGCAGATGACACCACCCTTATGGCAGAAAGTGAAGAGGAACTAAAAAGCCTCTTGATTAAAGTGAAAGTGGAGAGTAAAAAGATTGGCTTAAAGCTCAACATTCAGAAAACGAAGATCATGGCATCTGGTCCCATCACTTCATGGGAAATAGATGGGGAAACAGTGTCAGACTTTCTTTTTCTGGGCTCCAAAATCACTGCAGATGGTGACTGCAGCCATGAAATTAAAAGACGCTTACTCCTTGGAAGGAAAGTTATGACAACCTAGATAGCATATTCAAAAGCAGAGACATTACTTTGCCAACAAAGTTTTGCCTAGTCAAGGCTATGGTCTTTCCTGTGGTCATGTATGGATGTGAGAGCTGGACTGTGAAGAAGGCTGAGCGCCGAAGAATTGATGCTTTTGAACTGTGGTGTTGGAGAAGACTCTTGAGAGTCCCTTGGACTGCAAGGAGATCCAACCAGTCCATTCTGAAGGAGATCAGCCCTGGGATTTCTTTGGAAGGAATGATGCTAAAGCTGAAACTCCAGAACTTTGGCCACCTCATGTCAAGAGTTTACTCATTGGAAAAGACTCTGATGCTGGGAGGGATTGGGGGCAGGAGGAGAACGGGATGACAGAGGATGAGATGGCTGGATGGCATCACTGACTCGATGGACGTGAGTCTGAGTGACCTCCGGGAGCTGGTGATGGACAGGGAGGCCTGGCGTGCTGCGATTCATGGGGTCGCAGAGAGTCGGACACGACTGAGCAGACTGATCCGATCTGATCTGATCTATAATGCTTCCAGATCTATGAATTTCTATAAGGGATTCAAAAGAAATATAAGACACAGTTCCTAGTCTCAAGAAATTTGTAATCTAATAGTTTTCTTTTTATGCTTAATATGAATTTTTTATTTTTTATCAATTGTAAGTTTCTTTCTTTTTTTTTTTATTTGTAAGTTTCTAGAAAACTTTGTGTTTAGCACAAAGCTATTTTTTTCCCTCTGAGCCAATAGAAAATGTTAGCAATACAATGCTTCATAATCCTTGAGTCCTTTATTGTGTGCCTATATATATGTCTTCTATGTAACTTCACTATAATCATCAAATCAAAAATTAACATTGATACTTTGCTCCTATCCTATCTTCAGATTCCATTCAGGTTTCACCAACTATCCTAACAATGGTTTTTATAACAAAAAGAGGACATGAGTTGCAATTAGTGGTTATGTCTCTTCACGTTTTCTTCAATCTGGAATAGTTCCTCAGTTTTTCCTGATTCATAATCTTGATAATCTTGAAGACTGCAGGCTAATTATTTTGTAGACCCCCCTCAGTTTGAGCTTGTCTACATTTCCTCATGATTATGCTCATCGCAGAAGTGATGCTGTGCCCCTTCACTGCATCCTATCAGGAGCCCATGATTACTGATGATGTCCTCATTAGATTTTCAACTTACACATTAATGTATTTATGTCAGTGTGATTCACCTATTTTATTCAATGATTTGCAATCTGTTGCTCTCATACTTTAATGTTTAAATTACCCCAGATTTTTCCAGTGACATTTCATTCAAGCTTCTATTCTTTTCCTATGCTTCTCGTATTCTCAGAGCTTTTTTTTTTTTTTTGGCTATGCTAGATCTTAGTTGCTGCATGGGCTCTTCTCTAGCTGTAGAGATCAGGGGTCACTGGTTGTGGGCTTCTCATTGTGGTGGCTTCACTTGTTGCGGAGCGTGGGCACTTGGGTCTGCAGGCTTCCGTAGTGCAGCTCCTGGGCTCTAGAGCACAGACTCAATAGTGGTGGCACAGGGGCTTAATTGCTCCAAGGCATGTGGGAACTTCCTGGATTGGAGATCGAACCCATGTCTCTTGCACTATAAGACGGGTTCTTCAACACTGAGTCGCCAGAAAAGCCCTTGTGTAGCATTTAAAAAAACAACAAAACTTTTGGACACAGTATAATGCTCCAGGTTTATTTTATACTTTTTCTGCTCTGACCCGGGAGATTCAGCCAAGAGCCTGGGTTCCTTTTATTGAAGATAGGTATTTAGAAAGCAGGTTCCAAGAACTGAGCTCATTTCTTTGGGGGATTACTGCTTTTATGCGACAGTGCTAGGATTATGTCTGTGTGCACACAGGTGCATGGTGCACATTTAAATCTACGTTTATCTGTTCTCACCTATCTGGTATCATCTATCATCTCTATTTATATCTGCCTCTATTAAAAAAAGTAAGTTCCCACCAGTACCTCTGATTCCATCCTATCATGATAGGCTCATTCTATTTTCAGTATCCCCCCTTTCTTCTGTGACAATGAGAAACATAGCTTCCATCATCCTCAATAACTTTATTTTTTTAGTCCATTTCCCTCAGTGTTACTACTTTCCCACAGCCAAGGCCACACCATGATATTAAGCTCCAGGGCCTCTCACGCCCGTGCCAGGACACCTATGAAAGCTGGGGTTCTAGCACCTTCCTGGTGGGAAGGGAAATTCAGGTTATAATCAGCACAATTTTGCATGGAAGCATTTTTGGTAAATTGCTTGAAAATATCTCAGAAGAAAACAACCTGATTGTGGACTGCTTCTGTTATTTGTTGGGATTTTCTTCTCATTCTGAGTAAACATTTACTTTTAGTAGCTAGTTTTTTAAGCAATATTTTTTTTGTCCTGAGATAGGGTTCTCTAAATTGAATATGATTAGCCACCTCAAATTCTAAATATTTACTTTCAGCAGCTTCTCTGGTAAAAATTTATTATCCTTTTCCTTAGCTAGCTTCTATAAACCAAATGAAGTTTAGGCACCCCAAACTCTGGACTTGCCTGTCGATACTATGTATTTCTGGTGCATTTTCTTATTTAGAGCCGGGCCCATAGTTAACCTTTGAGGCAAACACTGGACTGTCAAATAAAAACACTGAACCTCTGCCAACTTAGGTCATTTGCTCAAAATCACATAGCTTGGAACTTGAAGCCAGTTTTCTGATGTCAAGTCCACTGCTCTTTCTAATATATCATACTCCCTCATGGATTACAGCCTTGATGTAATGATGGCTTGGGGTTGAAGAGGTAGTCCTTCAGGGAGCATAGAGTTTTTCTCACTTGTTGAAATGTGAGTAGGGAAAATGTCTTTGCTTTTTCTCTGCTAGGCAGGAAGTGTCTGCAAAGTGTACAATTAGTATAGACCCTAGGGAGGACTTGACAGACTATAGCCCATAAGCCAAATGCAGACTGCTAACTGCTTTTCTTCCCCTGCCTGTTTGTATATAGCCTGAGAGGTAAGCTAAGAATGGGTTTTACATCTTTTAGTTGTTGGAGAAACTTTAAGAATAATACTTTATGGCAAGCAGAAATTCACATTCTAGTTGACTCATTGGAGAAGACTCTGATGCTGGGAGGGATTGGGGGCAGGAGGAGAAGGGGATGACAGAGGATGAGATGGCTGGATGGCATCACTGACTCGATGGATGGGAGTCTGAGTGACCTCTGGGAGCTGGTGATGGACAGGGAGGCCTGGCATGCTGCAGTTCATGGGGTCGCAGAGAGTCGGACATGACTGAGCGACTGATCTGATCTGATGCTCATTCATTTATATATTATTTCATGCAATAATAGAGTAGTTGCAACAGAGACTATATGGCCACAAAGTCTATCAGATATCTACTATCTGACCCATGCTGGGAAAATCTGCTGACTCCTGGACTAGAGTCACACATTCATCTGCATTTAAGACTTGATGCTACTTTTTACTAGTTGTATGACTGTGCTCATTTTATCTAAGTTCCCATGTCTTATTTTCCTCAGACAAAGTGGGAATAGCAATGATGTCCACTTCAGTGAGTTATTATAAGAATCAAATGTAGCATAAGAAGCCGTCTGTAAATGTTTTTTGTTGTTTAGTCCCTCAGCAGTGCCCAACTCTTTTGGGACCCTATGGTCTACAGGCCACAAGGCTCCTCTGTCCATGGGGATTCTCCAGGCAAGAATACTGGAGTGGTCACTGTTTCCAGGGGATCTTCCCAACCCAGGGATCAAACCCACATCTCCTGCATTGGCAGGCAGATTCTTTACCACTGATCCACCAGGGAAGAGGCCTGTAAATGTTAATGTTACAAATATATGGAAAGATGAAAAAAAATTACATCTCCTTATTTGTCTAAGATAAATTAAATGATGGCCCAGCTCTCACAGATCAAGATTGACAGGTAAACTTACCTCCATCATTTTTTAGAGGGGATCCTTTCCACCTCCATTAGGATCATACAAGAATCCCAGGGGCTCAAGAGTATCGCTAAAGAGGTCAGTTCAGTTCAGTTCAGTTGCTCAGTCGTGTCTGACTCTTTGCGACCCCATGAATCGCAGCACACCAGGCCTCCCTGTCCATCACCAACTCCCAGAGTTCACTCAGACTCACGTCCATCGAGTCAGTGATGCCATCCAGCCATCTCATCCTCTGTCGTCCCCTTCTCCTCCTGCCCTCAATCCCTCCCAGCACCAGAGTCTTTTCCAATGAGTCAACTCTTGACATGAGGTGGCCAAAGTACTGGAGTTTCAGCTTTAGCATCATTTCTTCCAAAGAAATCCCAGGACTGATCTTCAGAATGGACTGGTTGGATCTCCTTGCAGTCCAAGGGACTCTCAAGAGTCTTCTCCAACACCACAGTTAAAAAGCATCAATTCTTTGGCGCTCAGCTTTCTTCACAGTCCAACTCTCACATCCATACTTGACTACTGGAAAAACCATAGCCTTGACTAGACAGACCTTTGTTGGCAAAGTAATGTCTCTGCTTTTGAATATGCTATCTAGATTGGTCATAACTTCCCTTCCAAGGAGTAAGGGTCTTTTACTGTCATGGCTGCAGTCACCATCTGCAGTGATTTTGGAGCCCCAAAAAATGTCTGACACTGTTTCCACTGTTTCCCCATAGGTAATCCCTGTTGTTTCTTTGATCCAGCCCACCTGGCCTGGTCCCAGGCAGGGAGCTCTAGAGGATGGTGAGTCCTCATGCATCACTAGTACAAGAGACCATGGAACCTTCCCCACAGCTTCCATACCTAGGGCCCCAGGAATAACAACTCTCTTCCCTCCCAAGCTTTGGCCACCTCTGGGCACTGTGCGGTAGCAGAGTTCTGATCCATTGTGACACCCTTTATGGGGCCATTTTTCCCAGGCTTCTGAATCCAACTCTGTCCTCAAATCACCCGTTCCCTTCTCTTTGTGGAGAAAGGCATGAAGCCTCCTTCTTGATAGCTCAGTTTTCCACTGCTATATGCCCAGAGTATACCAGGAATCTCCTGTTCAGATGCTTCACAAGGCCATGCAGGTGAAAAAGCTGAGTGTAAGACAATAGAGGGAGGCAAATACTGTGGCAAACTGGCCTCTGCTCCTCGGTTCCCATCCATTATCACCATTTAGGGCCAGCATCTCCAGATGTTCTGTTTGTTCAAGGAAAGCTGTGAATCTGGGTAGTTACATGAAAATTCCCAAAAACTCTCTGCAGGCTGAATCTTGCCTAAAGTTAGCCAGATAACCCTAGCTTCTCTAAAAGTAAATAAATATAAGGCTGCTAACTCCTCTGGAAGTGGAAAGACCACAGACCTAGCTGCCTTCTTGGCAGGGAAAAATCCCTCTCCTGCTCTCAACCTGAAACCATGGAAATATTGATAAGCTAGGATTAAGTTCTCAATTAACATTATTTTGGCATATTGCTATTAGTTATTATTTTACTACCGTTTATGTAAAAACAGTTCATGCCTGGTACAGTTAGCTCTCAATGAACGTTTATTATTACTATTTTATTAATGGTATTACCCCTATTTTAGAATATTTTAGAAGGAGTGGAATGCCAGTGGGGCACCAGGAATGTGTGTGTGTGTGTGTGTGTGTGTGTGTCTGGGGGCTGACCTATGACAAACACATCCACAGAGCTCCAATTCCAGCAGGAGGAGCCAGCAGGTTGACAGGTGCCGTTACCGCCACCTGCCGTCCAGTTCGCAGAACTATCATGGTTCACAGCCGCACCCCCAGGGCTGGGATGCTCGCTAGGCTGGCCCTTTGAGGCTGCAAATCCATCTTCCCCTGCAATACACACACACACACACACACACACACACACACACACACTGTAGGTTGTCTCTGTCTCTGCCTGACGAACACACACACACTCTGTAGGTTTCACTCTGTAGGTTTCTCCGTCTCTGCCCGGCACACAGGCACACACACACACACCACATACACACTGTAGGTTGTCTCCGTCTCTGCCTGACGAACACACATACACTCTGTGTGTTTCTCCGTCTCTGCGTGGCACACACGCACACGCACACACACACACACACACCACACTCTATAGGTTGTCTCCATCTCTGCCTGGCCCCCACAACGCCAGCTTTTCGATTTCTCCTGACACACACACACACACACACAACGCCAGCTTTTCGATTTCTCCTGACACACACACACACACACACAACGCCAGCTTTTCGATTTCTCCTGACACACACACACACAGCAGGCAGGCTCCGTCCCTGCCTGGCCCCAAGGTGGCCAAACATAGAACTCCTCTTTTTGGATTTCTCTTGACCTGGCGACACGGGTGACCGGACCAGCTACCAGGAGAGGGGGAGTAGGAGAAGCGCCTGTGGGCGCCGGGACCCCAGGGACCCAGACTGAGAGGAGCGAACAGGAACGCCGGGGAGACGCACGGCTGCGGTGGGACCCAGCGGACTCGCCCAGCTCTGCCTCTTTTCCTTCCCTTATCAGAGGCAGCATGACTCACTCCTTTGTTTCTGGAAAAGAGGTATCTGTACTGGCCCGAGGCGGAATTCACCCCGCCCGCACTTATTAGGAATCGCTTGCTTATTCGCTGGGCCCAGCCGTGCTTGCCCGAGACGCGGGCAGAATTCTTACGCGGGCTGACAGCCGCAGTGACGGGCGACACCGAACCAGAGACCCTCCGAGCCCGCCTCCCAGGCAATCCCGGGCGTGCCTGGCGGTGGAACTCGCCGGTCGGCGCTCACCTCTGCCCCCTGGTGGCTGGTGTGAGCATCGCAGCAGCTCCCACCCCACAACTCACCTGCAGCCCCCCTCAGCGTCACCTCTGGGTGTTTTTCAAAGGGATCATTTTTACAGTTCCATTCAGCTGCTGGGGATAGGAGATGTGGTTCTCAGATTAATTACTAATGAATGAGAAGGTTGCGTGTGTGTGTGTGGTGTGGGTGCAGGACAAAGAGAAACTCTAAGAGCGCGTTTGTGACCGGATAATGGAGAGGAGAGAGAGGAGTAGGAAAAAGGAAGAAAATTAAGAAGTGAGAGAGGGAAAGTCACAGTGATGAGGAAGTAGAATGACAGCAAAGGATGCATAAAGAATGTGGGGAGCAACAGTTTGATGGGAAATGGGAGGGGACTCACACATGAAAAAGAGGGGAGGATTTGACATCTGCGAGAGGGAAAGTTTCATTTCGGTGAAGTGAACCTTGTGAACATTTCAATATACCTCTCTCCTATTTTACATTCCGTTTTGTTTGGCAGCTGCTAGAAATGAGTTCCCATTTTTCTGTCTTGTTTTAATATTCTTATGTCTCCCACGTCACTAGATCATTGGAGGCAGAAACAATTATGCCATACATTCCTGTCTGACAGAACCCGGGGTGCATGCAGGCTTATTAACGCCTGGCCTTGCCCAGCCGCTACCAGCCACATCTGCTTTTATTGTCTGATCCAGATTTCATGCTCACTCTCTCTCCACTGACCTCTATGTGCTAGCTTGTCCTTTGGGAAATAGACCAGTAGCTGCTCAGAATCCAAATGTACATGACAATCAGACTCACAAAGGCTTCTGCCACCTAGTCTTCCACCAGCAAACCAAGCAAAGCCCACCAGCAACATAGAGCTTCAAAAATGAGTTCTTTTGAATCACATCTGTAGCTTCTGACCTAATCCCTTTCATCTTCTCTAGAAGTACAACAGAAGGAGAGAGGTTTTGCAAGATCTCTGCTAGCTATAGCTCATACAAGCCGTGAGAAGGTTGAAAGGGATTTTCCCTATCCCAGTCTCTGTTACTATTTTGTCAACATTACCCAGTCTGGTTCCAGATATGAGGGAGGGGGGTCACATTTAGAAAGCCTGAAGAGGAAGATAAAAACTGCTTTGGCAGGAGTGAAATCAATGCATATGGGCGTGGGCAGTGATGCCTAAACTCATTCACCACAACAAATGGTCTCATGAAAATGTTTTGGTCAATACAGCTAATTTTGCTATATGAGGAGCAGTTGCCTATCTGCATGAGTGAATGGGGGTGGGATGGACATCTCATGGTCACTTGGAGGGGTCTCTCAGCAGAGTGGTCATCTTGGTGTTTGACATTTATTTTGGAACATTCCAGGGATATTCTAGGAATGCAGTTAGGAGGTAAAATATTTCTCATTGAGGTCAATGGATTGTGATGCAGATAAGAAATACGAAGAGAAAAACGTGTTGGGCCCTCAAAATGCAAAGCCTTTTTATAATATGGTTTCTATTATCAAGTGGGGAGACACATTATTCTTGTCAGTGTATGAGAGTTAAAGATGCTCCCCAGGGCCAGGGCAAGACAACACTGTGGAGGAGAAGCATAGATTTTTGCCATAAGCTTTTTCAGAAACATTCAACAATCTAAATTCCCATTGTTGAATAATTCTTTAATTATGTTCCTAATGTTTGAACATTTACATTTCACTTTCTCTTTTTTGACAGCTCTCTCTACTTGAATCTGCTTAGTGCATTTTCTTTTTTTTATTTTTTAAATTAATTAATTTATATTAAGCAAAGGCTGATTACTTTACAATATTGTGGTGGTTTTTGCCATACATTGATGTGAATCAGCCACGGGTGTACATGTGTCCCCCATCCCAAAACCCCTTCCCACCTCACACCAGCTTTGAGTGTCCTGTTTCATGCATTGAACTTGGACTGGTCATCTATTTCACATATGGTAATATACATGTTTCAATGCTATTCTCTCCAATCATCTCACCCTCGCCTTCTCCCAGAGTCCAAAAGTCTGTTCTTTACATCTGTGTCTCTTTTGCTGTCTTGCATATCGGATCATTGTTACCATCTTTCTAAATTCCATATATATGCTTTAATATACTGTATTGGTGTTTTTCTTTCTCACTTACTTCACTCTGTATAATATGCTCCAGTTTCATCCACCTCATTAGAACTGATTCAAATGCATTCTTTTTAATAGCTGAGCAATATTCCATTGTGTATATGTACCACAATTTTCTTATTCATTTGTCTGCTGATTGACATCTAGGTGGCTTCCATGTCCTATCTATTGTAAACAGTGCTGTGATGAATATTGGGGTACATGTATCTCTTTCAAGTCTCGTTTGGGTACATGTATCTCTTTCAAGTCTCGTTTCCCCAGTGTGTAAGCCCAGCAGAGGGATTGCTGGGTCATATGGCAGTTCTATTTCCAGTTTTTAAAGAATCTCCACACTGTTCTCCATAGTGGCTCCATTAGTTTGTGTTCCCACCAACAGTGTAAGAGAGTTCCCTTTTCTCCACACCCTCTCCAGCATTTATTGTTTGTAGACTTTTGGACAGCAGCCATTCTGACCGGATGGTACCTCATTGTGATTTTGATTTGCATTTCTCTGATAATGAGTGATGTTGAACATCTTTTCATGTGTTTATTAGCCATCTGTATGTCTTCTTTGGAGAAATGTATGTTTAGTTCTTTGCCCGTTTTTTGATTGGGCATTTATTTTTCTGGTATTGAGCTGCATGAGCTGCTTATATATTTTTGAGATTAATTCTTTGTCAATTAATTTTTGAGGTTAATTGCTTTGTTTGCTATTATTTTCTCCCATTCTGAAGGATATCCTTTTACCTTGCTTATAGTTTTCTTCATTGTGCAAAAGCTTTTACATTTAATTAGGTCCCATTTGTTTATTTTTGCTTTTATTTCCATTACTCTGGGAGGTGGGTCATAGAGGATCTTGCTGTGATTTATGTCAGAGAGTATTTTGCCTATGTTTTCTTCTAGGAGTTTTATAGTTTCTGGTCTTACATTTAGATCTTTAATTCATTTTGAGTTTATTTTTGTGTATGGTGTTAGAAAGTGTTCTAGTTTCATTCTTTTACAGGTAGTTGACTAACTTTCCCAGCACCATTTGTTAAAGAGATTGTCTTTTCTCCACTGTATATTTTTGCCTCCTTTGACAAAGATAAGGTGTCCATAGGTGCATGGATTTATCTCTGGGCTTTCTGTTTTGTTCCATTGATTTATATTTCTATCTTTGTGCCAAACTGTCTTGATGACTGTAGCTTTGTAGTATAGTCTCAAGTCAGGCAGGTTGATTCCTCCAGTTCCATTCTTCTTTCTCAAGATTGCTTTGGCTATTTGAGGTCTTTTGTGTTTCCATACAACTTGTGAAATTATTTGTTCTAGTTCTGTGAAAAATGCTATTGGTAGCTTGATGGGGATTGCATTGAATCTATAGATTGCTTTGGCTAGTATACTCATTTTCACTATATTGATTCTTCCGATCCATGGACGTGGTATATTTCTCCATCTATTTGTGTCATGTTTGGTTTCTTTCATCAGTGTTTTATAGTTTTCTATATATATGTCTTTTGTTTCTTTAGGTAGATTTATTTCTAAGTATTTTGTTCTTTTCATTGCAATGGTGAATGGGATTGTTTCCTTAATTTCTCTTTCTGTTTCCTCATTATTAGTGTATAGGAATGCAAGGGATTTCTGTGAATTAATTTTATATCCTGAAACTTTACTATATTCACCGACTAACTCTAGTAATTTTCTGGTGCTGTCCTTAGGGTTTTCTGTGTAGAGAATCATGTCATCTGCAAACAGTGAGAGTTTTACTTCTTCTTTTCCAATCTGGGTTCCTTTTATTTCTTTTTCTTCTCTGGTTGCTGTGGCTAAAACTTCTAAAGCTATGTTGAATAGTAGTGGTGAGAGTGGGCACCCCTGTATTGTTCCTGACTTTAGGGGGAAATACATTTTCTTACCATCTTGCATCAGAAGTTCAGCCATGGAAGCCATACTTTAGCCGGGTTTCATTGAAGTTGTGACAGGCTGAATCTATTGACAATTTACTAAGTGGTTGGTGAGTGCTTCTCAGCTCCATGCTCAGTGCTGGGCCATGATGAGACCTCTTCTCACAGAATTCAGATAAATCTGTGGATCTATGCTCTGGAGCTGGGGTGGGACACTCTCTTAACTCTATTCTATTGAGAGTGAAAATGTAGTGTGTGTGTGTGTGTGTGTGTGTGTGTGTGTGTGTGTGTGTGTATAGTCTCACAATAGGTTTAATAACTGCCCTTCCCCAGTGGCTCAGACAGTAAAGAATCTGCCTGCAATATGGGAGACCTGAATTCAATCCCTGGGTTGGGAAGAGCCTCTGGAGGAGAACATGGCAACCCAATGCAGTATTCTTGCCTGGAGAATCCCCATGGACAGAGCAGCCTGGCAGGCTGCTGTCCATGGTGTTGCAAAAAGTCAGACATGACTGATGCAGCACACAGCAGCTCACACAAACATGCATACTAATGTTTCTTATTTTTTGAAAATTTTTATTGGAGTAGAGTTGCTTTACAATATTGTATTAGTTTGTGCTGTACAGAAAAATGAATCTTTTGTACTTATACATGTATCTTCTCTTTTTTGGATTTCCTTCTTATTTTGGTCACCACAGAACATTGAGTAGCATTCTCTGTGCTACACAGTACGTTCTCAGTTATCTATTTTATAAACAGTATCAATAGTGTGTATATGCCCACCCCAATCTCCTGATTCATGCTACCTCCCCATTCTCCCCTTGGTGTCCATACGTTTGTTCTCTACATCTGTGTCTCTGTTTCTTCTTTGCAAATAAGTTCATTTGTACAATTTTTCTAGATTCTACATATATGGATACTCCTGCCAATGCAGGAGACATAAGAGATGTGGATTCCATCTCTGGGGTGGGAAGATCCCCTGGAGGAGGGCACGGCAACCCACTCCACTATTCTTGCCTGGAGAATCTCATGGACAGAGAAGCTTGGTGGGCTACAGTTCATGGGGCTACAAAGAGTTGGACATGATTAAAGTGACTTAGCATATATAGTAATTGTCCCCCTAGGGTTGAAACATAAAAAAACATTTAGCAAAAATCTCACATGGACCAATAAGCCTGCTTTCTTTACTAGATTGCTGAGACTACTGAAACAAAATACCACAGACTGGGTGACTTAATCAACAGAAACTAATTTTCTTATAGTTCTGGAGGCTGGAAGTCCAAGATCAAAGTGCCAGCTGGGTTGATTTCTCCTAAGGTCTTTTCTTGGCTCTCAAATGGCCACTTACTTGCTCTGTCCTCATATGGTCTTCTTCCTCTGTGTTTGCATCCCTGCTGTCTCTTCTTTTTATAAGGAAACCATTCATATTGAATTCAGGCCCCACACTTACGACCCCAGTTAACTTTGATTGCCTCTTTAAAGGCCCTATCGCCAAACACAGTCATTTTCCAAGGTCTTGGGCTGGGGGGGAGGTATTTAGAGCTTCAACTATGAATTTTGAGGGGACACTATTCAGCCCATAACTCACTCCAAGCAGACTCACATGGGCTAGCCCAAGTTCCTCAGGGAGTTCAGTTCAGTTCAGTCGCTCAGTCGTGTCTGACTCTTTGCGACCCCATGAACCACAGCACTCCAGGCCTCCCTGTCCATCACCAACTCCCAGAGTTCACCCAAACCCACATCCATTAAGCCAGTGATGCCATCCAACCATCTTATTCTCTGTCATCCCCTTCTCTTCACGCCTTCAAACTTTCCCAGCATGAGGGCCTTTTCCAGTGAGTCAGCTCTTCGCATCAGGTGGCCAAAGTGCTGGAGTTTCAGCTTCAACATCAGTCCTTCCAATGAACACCCAAGACTGATCTGCTTCAGGATGGACTGGTTGGATCTCCTTGCAGTCCAAGGGACTTTCAAGAGTCTCCTCCAACACCACAGTTCAAAAGCATCAATTCTTTGGTGCTCAGCTTTCTTTACAGGGAGAGAGGTCTAATATTAGACCAAAAGGCATAGAGATCAGGACCTAGGGTATCACTATTCTGCCAGCTCTGTGATGCAGGCAGTTAATTTTCTGAGGCTTGGTTTCCTTGTCTATGAAACATGTACTAACTCTTATTATCCTACCTTTAATTATTATTGCATTATTACTATTTGATGCCCTGAGATAATTATGTAAAAAAGTTATGTGAAATGATATGTGCTGCTTCAATATATATTTTATAGTGAATATTCCGAATGGTAACTTTCCCTTGTGCTCGGAGATAATATTGTGGTTAAAGAGCCGTGCCTGTGGAGGTATACAATCTGAGTTTGGATTCCAGTCTATTCACTGCCTTTGAGCTATCACTTAGCTATGAAAGATTCAGTTTCTTTCTATATACCATGGAAGGAATAATGTAAATAGTCATATAGAATTCATATGATGATTCAAGAAAAAAATGTGTATAAAATGTGTGGGCTTGCAAATGGTTTATTTATCACCACTGTCAACAATGTATTTCCTTAAAATCTTTCCCTTTCCCACACTATGTTCACCTCTAAATGGAATTCAGTCCTACTCTTGATTTGGGGTTCCTGAATAATCTTTATGGCACCCTTCTGTGCCAATGATAGCAATTTATTTTTCAGTAAGGTCTTTTTCCTTTTCCTCCTTTTCTCTAAACAGCTTTCAGTGGGATGAAGCTGTGCGCCTTTGTAAAGATGGAAAAAAACACTCATGAAATTTCCTTTCAGACACATCATCTCCAGTTCCTTAAAGCAATCCCATGTCACATCCCACATGAGCATCGTAAGCAGTTCTTCCGCTATGCAGTGCTGATTTACAGACACAATGGCATCTCACTTAACATCTTTCAAAACATCTCTCTCAACCTGAAGCTTGAGGAAGCAGCTGGAGATGAGGATAAAACAACAACAACAACAACAGTGTTCCTCTTCACTCACAAGGGCGTCCCAGCACCTAGTGGAGCACCCAGCAAGTAGTGAGAGCCAACAAATATGTGGGTAATGAATGATCACACAAATGATGTGTTGACAAGAGAGTAGCCAAAACACTAACCCTGCTTTTTCAGTGACAGATAATAGATGGGGAAAATTCCCTAGAGGATAATGTTGGAGGACAGCATGAAGCTTAAAGTTAAGGAAACATTGTGTGTGTGTATGAAAGAGAGAATGGAGCAGGAAGTATAGTTCAGAATCAAATAGTTTTTTTTTTTTTAATTGAATGAGTTTTTTTTTTTTAATTTATAGTGCTTTACAATGTTTCACACACATGATTTCATATAATTCTATAATAACTCATTCTTCTCCTACCCTTCCCTTCACCGCCCCTCCCCTTCCCCCCTCCCTAAGAATCAAAGAGTTTAAAAAGAAAAGGAGGGATCAGGACACAACACATGAAAAAGAGTTCTGAAGAGCTGTGTCTTCGCTTCATAAACCATGTTCACAGTCCCATCTCCTAGGGATCTCAGTTTAACTTGAACCTAGCTCCAGGCATTCATAGTCTGGCCAGAGAGCAGGACTCTGAAAGGGTCATTAAAATGGCATATCTTCATCATGAAAGAATTGACTTATAAACCATTGTCAAATATCTGTCTTTCCAGCCAGATTTGAACTCCAGTGGATCCAAGCTTGCCTTCAGGGAACAAGTGAATGACTGAGCATAGTGCCCAGTCCACTACAGCCTCTTCCTAAAGAACGAACACCACAGTGGTTGGTATCTTCATATTTCTCCAGAGTGGTCTTCATATTTCTCCAGAGTGTTTTTCCACCACTCCTACTGAACCACTTGTTAATTACTAAGCAGTAACCTTGCACCTTACTCCTAAAGTTATGACCAATCTAGATAGCATATTCAAAAGCAGAGACATTACTTTGCCAACAAAGTTTTGCCTAGGCAAGGCTATGGTCTTTCCTGTGGTCATGTTTGGATGTGAGAGCTGGACTGTGAAGAAGGCTGAGTGCCAAAGAATTGATGCTTTTGAACTGTGGTGTTGGAGAAGACTCTTGAGAGTCCCTTGGACTGCAAGGAGATCCAACCAGTCCATTCTGAAGGAGATCAGCCCTGGGATTTCTTTGGAAGGAATGATGCTAAAGCTGAAACTCCAGTACTTTGGCCACCTCATGTGAAGAGTTGACTCATTGGAAAAGACTCTGATGCTGGGAAGGATTGGGGGCAGGAGGAGAAGGGGACGACAGAGGATGAGATGGCTGGATGGCATCACTGACTCGATGGATGTGAGTCTGACTGAGTTCAGCAGTGAGTCTGAATGAACTCCGGGAGTTGGTGATGGACAGGGAGGTCTGGCGTGCTGCCATTCATGGAGTCGCAAAGAGTTGGACACAACTGAGCGACTGATCTGATCTGAACCTTGCATCTGTAGCTGCCACATTCCTCTCCACGCATCTCCCTTTCCAGGTTGAATTCTACACCATGTCAACAAACGGTGGTTTTCTCTCTCCATCTCGACTGGTCACGGATGTCTTCATTAGCTTTCCTTCCTTCTCACCACTACATCACACGTAGTTCTTTTGTTATTTATGTGATAATATTTTAGGGCGTATTCATTTCAAAAAGGATAATGTACTTAGCAAATGTTATATATGCAGGAGGTTTTAAGTGGGACTAAATGCAGCAATTAATGCTAATGAGTCTGCTGTTAGCATGTAATATTCTTGGTTTTATAATCATGCATTACCGGATGTGGAGCCTCAGTTTGTTTAACAGATGCTGATCTTAATGGCTACATTCTCTTCCCATGGATAAGTTAGCTTTAGTTAAATGTACCATTAAAAATAACCATTTAAAATGCTAATGAAAACAGAGACTGTATCAATCAGGAATTTTGTTTTAACCTCTGGTTTTACTACTTCTTGTTTTCAAAAGGATTTTGGGAAGAGGAGGAGCTTTTTGTCTACTTAAGGTGCTTTAAACAGAAAAAGAAAAGCTCAGTTCATTGCCGTTCACAGGTAGTGTCTGTAGGCAAAGTCAAGAAAAAGGGATTCACAGTGAAGGTCAATGTCACTACAGCCTGGGGACTGCAGGCCTGCCTTGTTAACGCTGGCCATACTTGGAAACTGACTCTCCTGTGGTTGGCATCTCTTGTTTCTTTTCAGTGTTCATTTCAGATGTGAGTCAAAATTGAACAGTTCGAGTTAGTGATAGTTCAACTAGTTAATATCCAAATACGATCTTTGTGAAAGTACCATTATTCTATCACAGATTAGGATCAAAGAGGGAAAAATACCAGGATGTTGCTACTTAGGAATGAGTACCTGATCCTTCCTGAACATCAAGAGGCCTAGTTTGGGCTTTCTCATGGGAAGATGGAGTTTGTCTAATGAAGGATTAATAGATGCCCAGGGAGAGCTCCGTACCTTTCTTTTTTTGCATCTCTAGTGATGCCCTAAAACAGATTCTCCAGGTTTCTGAATGTGGCTGCATGGTGACCAGGATAGGGTCAAGGGATGTCTGTGTGTTGGGAGAGCCCATGTGTATTTAATGGTTATGACTCAGGCCTCCTAGACCTTCTAATTTCTTGGCTGAGCTATATACCTCTCCAGGCTATATCAGTTCAGAACAGGGTAGCTGGTACATGCTGGGAAGGGCTACATGGGGAAGGATTAGCCAGATGCAGTAAGAATGTTTATAAGGAGCTTTTTCAAGTGTGAAATCTAACTCTCTTGTTTGTAGGAAGTGTCTCCATCCAGTAGGAATTCTCATTCCTTCCCCTGGTGAGTCCTCTTGCTTCTGGGAGCTTTTATTTTATTTTTCTTTCAGAATTTACTTAAATAATAATGTATCTGGGGGAGAACCGATGCTACTTGAAGGCAATGTAATCTCAGGATTGTTGGTTCAGAGCCTGGGAGCTTATATATTAAGGTAAAAACTCAGTAGAGCAAGTTAGGCTAATTATCTGGAAGCCAGAAAATAATGAAAGGACAGAAAGGCATCTTCATAGTCTGAGGATTTAGAGTCAAAGTGTTTACAGAATAGAGGTCTGTGGATGGAGCCTGTGGTTGCTGCCACATTTTTTTCATTGACAGTTGCCCAGGAGTTTTGGAAGGCTTTTAAGATGGAGCTGCTGCTACTGCTAAGTCACTTCAGTCGTGTCCAACTCTGTGAGACCCCATAGACGGCAGCCCACCAGGCTCCCCCATCCCTGGGATTCTCAAGGCAAGAACACTGGAGAGGGTTGCTATTTCCTTCTCCAAGGATGGAGCTACTTGGAGCTAAAACTGCACCATTTCTTTTAACCAGACCAGTATCCTTTCTGATTTTGAGGTTTTTGATCATGTCCACCTCTGGATTTGTTCCCATTAGTAGGAACATCTTCTCCAGGCATGCAGAACCTGAGGCAGAGGTTCTCTGGGAAATAGGAAACTTCGCTACCTGATCAGTGGATGTCTAGTCTGATCTGGGAGATTCAGTAGGGCAGGGTGAGCAGATAGAATGATACAAAGTAAAGATAACATGGCCAGTGAAAATTTCACACTATCTTATGGAGTGAAAACTTCATGTCTTGTTTTAAAATACGTGCCAAATCAGCTAGCAGAGATTGTTCAGTTAGCTGGTGCATCGTTTCCATGCATGTTCTCACATACAGCTCCCTGGGTTCCCTATACCTCCTCAATACTTTGAGAATCTTTGGTCAGGAAATACCTTTGACTGATGGAAATCTACCCTAACTGTTCAGTTGCCAGTCTGGGGAGCAGAAGAGAACAACTTAGGTAGAAAGTGGAAAGAGGACCTTTTCCTCTTCACAACAAAGACCATTTCAACTTCAGTCTTGGGATTCTAGGCAGCCAAGTTTCCATATTTGTGTAACAATTTTTGTGTATGTGTAAGGGAGGGATCTGACTTTTGTTCCAAAGTTTTAAATTCAGGAATCTTCCACAGCTGTGGTGAGGTTATAGTGATTGGTAAAAAAGAATTCCATATGGACTAAATTTGTTGGTTGCATTGAACATGCTTCAATTCTATTTTGACAAATGTTTGCGAAGCCATTGGGGCCTTTTACCATGCCAGGTAGGAAAGAATCACAAGAGTGGAAAAGACATGGTCCTTTCCTTAAGAGATCATAGATACCTTTTTCCCAATCTCACCTACTGCTTTGAATGTATTTATAAATAGATGAGTATAAAGGGGGTAGAAAATGGGAGTGTATAAGAAGGAATTTCTTCTGGGTTACTAAGAAACTTCTGACTTGATAGCAAAGCCTACAGCTGGTGTTAACTCTTTAACATGAAGCTTCTGTGACTTAAAGGAAATAGAATCTCAAATCAGCTGGGGGACAATGCTCATTGAGACACAAGTGGTTTTTCACAAGATAAGTAAAGGGTGGTATATATTAAGGACTTTAGCTAACCTTTGTCCCTAGTTCCTGGGAGGTAACCTCTAAATCCTTGGAATTTTTCTAAGTCATAGGTGTTTCTCTGTCATTTCCTGTTGGGCTCTCTTGGACCACGCTTGATGAGGGGATTCATTGTGGGACCCTAGATGGTTTAGGCTAACAAGATGACTCAAGGTGGGGTTGGCTGTGTCAGAAAGACCCGCCCACTATGTGATTAGAGCACTGGGGCAGGAGAGGGAGCCTGGAACACTGAGGTCGACCAGTAGCCAGTGAATCAATCAATCATGCCAACAATGAAAGGCCAGTTAAAAACTCTGGGCACCTCAGCTTGGGAGAACTTCAGCGGGCAACACTGTACATTGTCACCCATCAATGTGTTGGGACAACGGACTCAAGCTTGGGGCTCTCTCAGACTTTGCTCTACACATCTCTCCCTTTGGCTGATTCTTTTCTTTTTGTAAACATTTTTACTGTGACAAATGCTCAGACAATATATTCCTGCTGCTGCTACTACTACTGCTGCTGCTGCTGCTATATCACTTCAGTCGTGTCCAACTGTGCGTCCCCATAGACAGCAGCCCACCAGGCTCCCTCATCCCTGGGATTCTCCAGGCAAGAATACTGGAGTGGGTTGCCATTTCCTTCTCCAGTGCATGAAAGTGAAAAGTGAAAGTGAAGTTAGTTGCTCAGTCATGTCTGACTTTTAGAGACCTCATGGACTGCAGCCTCCTAGTGGTCATCAAATACTTTTTCTTGGCCACATGGCATTTAGGATCTTAGTTCCCTAAGATCAGGGACTGAACCATGATCAGTCCAGGGACTGAACCATGCCCCCCTGCACTGGGAGCTCAGAGTCTTAACCACTGGACTGCCAGGGAAGTGGCTGACTGATTTGTATCCTTCTGTATAATAAAACTGTGATCACAAGTATAACATTTTCCTGAGTTCTGTGTTATTCTAGAAATTATTAAGCCTGAGAGGCTAATGGGAACCCCTAAAATTGTAGTCAGCTGATCAGTCATCCTAGCCTGAGGATGCTGCATTTGTGTCTGACACTTAATGTGAGGGTGATCTTTCTTGAGAACTGTGTCTTAGCTTGAGTTTGGCAAACTCATCGAAGAAGGGCATTATCAGGAGTTTTACATAAAATTCCGATTGGGGCGACGGGCCCATAGACTGTCTCTTTGAACTGGAGGGGAACAGAGGTTTTGCTTCCGTGTGAGACCCCCTGCTGATTGTTGAAAGCAATCATTAGTGCTCAACTCCTTCACCCCAGCCACCCACTCCAATTTGGGATCAGTTCTTTTGTTTTTTTTTTTTTTTTTTTGACCTAATTTGGCAGCTCAGGGTCAAACCTCAGACCCTCCAGATCACTTCTGATGCACAATTAATCAGCCTCACCTGTTTGGATTGCTCATCTCTCATTTTCTGCCGCCATCTCCTGTCTGTCCTATGCAATGCTGCTGGGGTTCTATGGAGATTCTGAAGACATTTTGTGAAGATAATAATAGCTCTCACCAAGAACAGAGAACAGCTTATTTCATAATTTAAAAAAAAAGTGACTTTAGAAGACAATTTATTTCCTCCTACTGCTATCAGGTTGGATCATATTAAAACTAAACCTTAAGGGGCGACCTTTATTATAGAGATTTTAAAGGAGTATACGCCCTAATGATTTTTGGTATCATATCCAAAGGTCTCTCACTCAAGTCTAAAACTCACAGAGTCTTAATGCTTTATCTGTAGCTTCCCAATGGTAATTTCTGCTTATTTTTTATTATCCCTTTAAGGGAGGAAAAGAAAAACTTTCAGAAACTCTCTTTGCTGAGATGAAGACAATTATTGTAAATATCACATTCCCTTCTGTGACAGAAAAGACACAGATAGAGGGCCTTCAAGTGATTCTTCAGTGTCTGGTCTATCCCTTCTTTACATATTTTTCATTATCATTGGCTTCATTTCCTATCTTATTCATGAAAAACTTCCAAGAAGCAGTGCAGTCAACCACAAGATCACTGACTCAGGTCAATGAAGACACATCTCCTTTTCACGTTTTATTTCATTTTGTTTTAAGATCACAGAAGAGCAGAGCATTCATACGTGTAAAGTAACAGAAGAGAGAAACTGAATTCAAATACATTTAAAAAGAAAAGGAAAAAAGCTTTTTTAATTTTAATTTTTTAAAACACACACTTGCGCTTTTTATTTTCCTTCACAGAGCTAGTATCCAGGGAAAAAATCCCCCCAATAAACAAATATAAAAAAAAAAACCTTGAACAACAAAAAACCCAAACAAAAAATGGCCATGAGTTTTTGTCATCAAGGAAAGTTTTGCTTATGTCTACAGGGATGAAAAAAGGAATATATTTATATATATATATTTATATGTATATAACACTGTTAATAAGGAGAATTCTAACCAAGAGCAGGATTTATACACCCTTCAGTAGAGCAGTGAGAAGGAAGGGGTGAACCAGTGCCAGGGAAGGAAGTTGGAGGTTTTCTCCCATGCTTCTCTCCTTCTGTAATTTCCACTTCACTCTTCTCCCACTCCCAGTAAATACTTAGGGAGCAGAACGTGGTCATAATTCACCAGGATGAACCTTTAACATTCTCTAGTGAAGAACAAAGACTAAGTAAGGGAGTTTTTGTTTTTGTAAAGGCTCCAAATAGCTTAGAATTACTGCTGCGTGCCAGAAAGTGAGTGGTCCCAAGGGTTTTCTTCGTTTGCAAGAAACAGATTTTCACTCTGTGCCTGGCTTTACATAGAGAGGGCTTATGCAGAGAAGAACATAGCTGTAGGAGTTGGTCCAGGAGCATCACTCAAACACATCTCTGAAATCACCCTGGAAGTGGGGAGTTATTCATGGGCAGGTCACTTTCTCACTTAAAGTGAGTTTCAGACCTACTTTAAGCACATTGAAAATTGTCATCTATATAGAGTGATACTAATGCTGGGAAGTTATGAATAATCCTTGCTTTTCAATGCACAGGAGACTCATATTATTTCTGTCCTCTTAAGCAATGCATGAAAAGTTACCATTGCACAGATGCTAAATTGAGCATCCAGGATAGTGTGGGGCTATACTTTAATGGGTCAAGACAAGTGCACCTGTGCTCAGGCCATCCAGAACAAGGTGCATGGTGGTAATTCCTCGTTAACCACCTGAGAAACCATCCTATTTACCCTCTGCTTGGAGTATTTAACTTTCACATTTGATTTTGACCTTCACAACTCCTATTACACTCAGCTCTGTAACCTGCTAAAATGTGTTTATTTTTGTCTTGTTTTCAACTTGTTTCTTTAAAATCGTATTGACTTGTATTTTGTGAACGTGAGGTTTGTTTTCTCTCCATCCATTTACTTGACTACATAGCCTATAGTCAAATTTAGAGAAACTTATGCCATGAGATGTTTCTTCCAAAACAAAATATATTATCTTGCTCATTTCTCCTAGAACAGACTTTTGAACCTACCTGGGATCACTTGCTTATGGCCACCTGCACAAGCAAAGAGGTTTCAAGGACAACAATTTACTATCACGAGGCACTTGGCCCAGGAGGAGAAGACTGATGTTTCCTTTCCCTTCACATGAACAACTTCCTCACTAGTTATGTGACCAATACCTAGTCTGGCTATTTTCTCCCTATGAAAGATTATTAGTTAGATTTTATAACATTTCAATTAAAGAAACAACTCCAGCTCTCTCAACGCTATAGTATAATTTGAATGTGTCCCTTCTCTACGTTACTAAGAAATTTTGATCAGGAGAGAATTATAGAACCAGTCCAAGGACCCTGTATTCTAGAAAGTTTTGGCTTTTGACATGGAGCTGATGGAAGGATGGTTCCAAGAAGTGAAGATCAAACTAGATCAAAGAGATCAAACCAGAAACGACAAATAGCTGCTTAGAATGACAAGCTGGGCACGGTGCTACATGAAGATTCAATTCTTATTCAGAATCAAAGAGTTTGGAGATGGCAGAGGTTTTAGAGAAATCATTTGAATTTCTCACTTTCAGGATGAGAAAACCAAAACTCAGAAAGTTTAACTAATTTGCCTAAGAGCATATGACTTGCTTATAGGCCAGACCTGGGGCTAGAACTCATTTCTCCTGATTCCCAATCCACTTTCCACCTACTTCGCTTTATAAAGTTGTCATTTGTCTTGGGTAGAGGACTATACTTTAAGCATAATATTAATTTGACCCAAATTTCTTTCGATAACAGTCTTTGCAAAAACTTCATGTGGTCCCTGAAGAGATCTCTTTGATGACTCCTTATGTACCAGCTGTGCTGATCACAGAAGACATATGTATGTCATTCTGTTAAACACATCAGACACTTCAAAAAGACTTCAAGAGAACATGCTGAGAGATACTCCCAATGAAAATGATTCTGTCCTCATTTGCAATAGTCAGTATAGAACTATAGGTAATAGATCCACCAGATTAAGCAAGAGTAATTCTTTCCTAGAGTGATTTAGCAAGATATTTCTCAAGGACGTAACATTTTTCAATATCCCTTAATTTCTTAGGATTGAGATGATGAAGAAACTATCCCAATGTTTCTGTTGAATGAAAAACAAAGACTGAGTAATACTGTGCTCATCAAGATATAGGTGACTTACTTTCCTTGGAGGTATTGAAATGAGACTTTAGGTTGTAAGTAAGAAGTAACAACAACAACAAAAACACTTGACAGTTGATGTAACAGACACATGAGCCCTTCAAACTCTGTCCTCTCTGTCTCTTCATTTCCCTTGCTCTGGGGTCAGGTGGGACAGCTGTGGTAGGTGTCGGATGGAAGTCCTGACTTCCTAACTCCTAAGTCAACACTTAAGTCCTGGAGGAACAAAGAGGTGACCTCTTAGGAACAGAGCAGGATGCGAGCCTCTAACAGTTCTGTGGGTCTGCTTCCTTTTGCTGAGACAACCTTATGTTTGGGCCATTAGTCATCTTTCATCCCATTCTGACCTGTGACAGGCTTTGGTTTTTATTTATTTATATGTGATTTTTTTTTCCTTTCAGATTCATATGTTTAGCTGAACTTGGGCATTGCATGAAAAATGAAGTTTACATAGTTTATATTATGTACATAAACTACCGATTTACATTGATTTACACATGATTGGTGCCTAATTTATTAATCAGCACACAGAATGTAAATGCGC
This sequence comes from Tragelaphus eurycerus, assembly GCA_935064755.1. NCBI lineage: Eukaryota > Metazoa > Chordata > Mammalia > Artiodactyla > Bovidae > Tragelaphus > Tragelaphus eurycerus. Next base: position 12,187,973 of record CAKXYN010000018.1, read on the forward strand.
TGAAAGGAAATCAAGGTTTTAAAATAAATTTTCCATAATATCCATAAACATTTACGCTGGTGTGAATGTTAAACCAACACCTAACGTTAACACCAGCTAGCTTGTCAACGGGTTAGTTATGCACTGGTTGCTGGGTGAAGATAAATTCTTTCTTGCGTATCACTTGGCCACATTTAACAACATAGCTGCAAATGAGAACAGTTTACTTCTCCTTCTACTGTATGCACATAAATGTAAACTTCATTTTGCATTTAGTGAGACATTTACAGATATTATGCCAATGCTATAGAAAATTTACTCCACTAGAGCAAATGCACCAGAGAAAAAGTATTTTAAACATTTAAGAAAGAAGGAGACTTCCTAAATTGGATTTACATTTCTTAACTCAGGGTCTTCACTAACTGTTTCTGTGGTATATTTAATATTTGTCTTCAAAATAGTAATTGTTTTGTAGGTCGGATACAGCATTGCACTTATATATCTATAAAAATGATACTTATTAGAAATCAAGGCTAAATACAGGTTGAAAGGTTATGAAGTCGAGCTAAAATAAGGTGATGGTTATTCCCATGGAACATGATCCATAAGCAAATTCCTTTCAAACAAATCATTACAGTGTGGAAAAATGGGGCTCCAGGTCTTTCAAAATGAAGTATAACTCTTTTTTAAAACCAAATTCAATACTTTTCTTCCTTTTAAGTTTAAATCATTATTCTAGATTTGGTTTATAATACATACAATATTGCAAATATAGCATCTGTAAAGATAAGGTTTAAAAAAAATACATACACATATATATATATTTCCACAAATAATTTAAGACCTTCAAAAAACAAAATGGGAAATTCTGGGATGCAAGCCAATAGACACATTCAAACCACAACCAACCTGGGGATGGAACCTATGATTCTGGAACAGTTAAGAAGCTAATAACTCAGTAGGTAACAACTGAGAAATATTTTCATGCTGAGGAGTTTAGTTTTTGTGTGCAAAGGAGGTAAGTCCATTTTTGGAGGAGAAACAGATTTTTGTTTCTGTCCTCCAATAACATGAAAATCACAAGTACTTTTACAAGGTCTCTATGAATAGCCCAAATTGTCTGAAGATGTAAAAAAAAAAAAAAAGAAAAAAATGCCCAGGGCAAAGGTGATGTCTGACTTGGAAGAGAAGGCAAAGGTCAGTGGGACAATTCTTCCCATCAGAAAAAGCAAGGACCTATCCCTAAGCCTTAGTTCTTTCAGGGTAGAGGGACATTTTGTGCCCAAACTAGTAAGACTGTTCCTCCAATAGGGCAAAACCTTCTGATGAACAACTGCATAGAGGAAAGAATTTTGCAGTTGTAAAACCTAGGATAGTTTTCATTTTTCAGGAAGGACCCTTCATCAAGGTCATTTCTGCTTTGGTTAACTGTAAGTCAGGTCTCAGGATTTTATTTTATGAAGAGTGGAGTTTCAGTTTGCATACAAAGGACATTAAATGTGTTAGCCATTCAGATTAATTGATGTATTTCACTCCTCTCAGTATATTGTTTCCAGCCAGTTGATTCTTTTCATTGCAGGATTTCATGCTTTGATTACCAATGGACAAAAGTCTTGAAGAAAGTTATCGTGTTATGATGAACTAAATCCCAAGAAGTCCCATGTTTAAACTTATCTTGATGTCAGTAATCCGGCTTCTACCTTTTTACCTGAACCTTTTCCAAACTATGTTCTCTTCCATTTTTCACATTGCTCAAAAACATCCTCAAACCTATGAAATTTCTGGGGTCAATGATTGCTCTGAAATGGGAGACAGGACAAAATTCCCAGATCCTACCAGAGATATATGCAAACACCACAATATTCAATACATGTTTAATTACGTTTAATATACGGACCATTTTAATAAAACTCAGGGAACAAATGGTGCTGACAAGGCAAAGACATTGCTTTCAATGAGAATCTCCTTCTATAAAGCCAAGACCTTGTCCTTAGGACAAGGTAGAGGCAATAAGAAATCTAGGTGTGTGATGAAAAATATGTGACATGCCATGGGGATCTGTTTCTGAAATTGATACTAAACTGAATTAACTCCTGTTACTTTTCTTTTCTTATGTATCTTTAAATTAGCATGCACTCCACTAAAGCTTCCACTTAAGGATGTGGTTGACTCTTCAATATAGGAAATATTGATCATCAAGGATGATAAGCTTTTATTCCTGTACTAAGAAGACTAAATTGTTAGAGAAATCCCTGATTGTCAATAAATTGATGCTGCCTAGGAATGAGGCTCACCTTCTCTATGTTTAAGTAGCTACCATCTTGGATAAGAATTTTGGTCCTATGCCAGGATATGCCACAAATACTTTTACCCACTCCCAAGTCCAATTTGTCCTTCTGTTTCATGTCTAAACTGCAGAATCATAAAAGAAGTCTGGTGATAGGCTTTTAAAACAATAGAATCCCCTAGAAGAGATTAAAAGTATCACTCATCAGGAGATCATTACCTTTAAAGACAAGATTCATTGCAAAGAGCCTTCAATTAATAAAATCTATCAAGATAAATTTCAGATTTATTATTTTCCTTCCTTCCTCCTCACTCTCCTTCTATACGCCTTCCCTTTCTTCCTTTTTCTCTTCCTCACTCCCTTTCTAGTTCTTCCTCCCTTCCTTCCTTCCTTTTCTGATTTGCAGTTATGAAGCTTCCTGTTTTACATCACATAACAGCCATTTTCCAGGTTCTAAGACTTGGTGAGGTACCATATTTGGCTCTGCTGCAATACATTCCACCGTGACCTCAGTAACAATCCTATGTCTTCTCACTAATGAGCCATTTCCAGTGCCTATTAGTCTAAGTAAAAGCAACGGTTGGTTTCCTGACAAAGATATCTACACACCGGGAGCTCTCTCTGTAATGCTTTTCCTAAGAAAATCCTTCTGGTGTGGTGGTGATGTCAAGTTTTGTGGTATGTATATAGCTTTTGCCTAAATGATTACAAGTTTCTCAGCTGTTCTGGTTGAGAGCTAACTCATATTTCAGGGTTAACAATAAGATGTCTCTTGTATGTGTAAACTTAAACATCATATCTCCCACTGTATCTTTTTCAGGAGACAAGAAGCCAAGAGTAAGTAGGAAAGATGGAATACAGTGCTGTTCCTAGTGGCCTGGTGCAGGATAAGGATGAAGTGCTCTCAACAGCAGTGCTGCGAACACCATCCGTGGGTGAGAAAGGAAATGATGCGGGCAATCAAATCAAGTATTAGCCTAGAACACCAGGACAGAGCTGCAGAGGAGCACAAGGAGTAGATTTCCCCCATGTTACGGCCAGTGCTTTGTACTGGGGCTGTCACAGTGTTTCTACCACATGAGTAGGGACCTGGGTATCTGTACTTCTCTTGCCTTGCACACGGCTCACTGTGTTTTATCTGAAATATGGAAAAAAATCTCTGCTCAGGGAAATCCATGGGAGCAAATGCAGTGTTAACTGAAGATTGGAGAGGGGGCAAAACAGGGCTGCTAAGGATCTCCGCGTGGCTCAGCATCCTTTCACTAGGACTTAACCCTTGGAGACCTTCCCACTTCTGGGGATTTGCTCCATACCTGCTACTGCTGCGGCAGAGCAGGACCAAGTCTGCAAAAAGCTGGGAAGCACATGAATCCTTCAGACTCACTCGTGAAACAAGAGTGAAATCAGAAACTTCTGTCCTAGGTCACCTCATCCGCATCACTGATTCTTTCTACTGTTTGCTCACCCCATCAATAGTAGGCACTTTCATTGACAGTGATAATCTGAGTGACTCTGGACTGGGTTCTGATGACTGGACTGGGAGGAAGATGAGGATCTGCCCCTAGGTGGGGCACAGCTTGGTCTGAAATACACGCTGAGGTCCAGTGACAGCCATGGATGGGGGAGCGGCTCCGCTCCTCGCCTCCTTCCCCTCCCACGGCCCCCAGCACCTCGTCACAGCCGCATCTCAAGATTACAATGAGGGACAGTATCTACAGCACAATGAGTCTATGTACACGTGGACCATTCCCTCGGCATGCTTTAGAGAGAGGCGCACACGCCCACACACGTACACCCACGTTGAGAGAAAGAGGGAGAGATACGGCACGCGCGCACAGTGGAGAGAATTAAAATGGCACTTTCTAGCATCTGCGGCATGACGGCATGACGAGTGCTGGGAGGTGGGGGTTAGGGGGTGGTAGTGAAGGGAAGTGGCTGGGGTGAGGATAAAGAGCAGATATCCGGCACAGATGCGGGGGGAGATTGAACACGGAGATGATCTTAAAAGTTGGAGGGAGGGTGGAAGCAGGAAAACCAGATTAAGGGTCAGGTAGGACTCCAGCATGGATTCCATTGATAGTCTGAATGGCTATGCGTCAGCTCAAATTAAAAAACAGAAATAAAATGTTGGTAGTATAAACATCAAGGCAAGACCGTATTTTTTTCTTTCCCCGCAGATGAAAAAGGATGAAGGAAGGATAAAGAGTGTGTGTGTGTGTGTGTGTGTGTGTGTGTGTGTGTGTGTGTATATGTGTGTGCGTGTGGTGGGGGGTTAATACCCATCTGGTACTTCTTCATTTGTAATTTTTTTTATAACATCAAATCTCCTTAATTGATGGAGTCTTTACACAGTCTACATTTGCTTAGATATACACATTTCTTGGTAGAACTTTTCCCACCTGGAATTATACTTCAATTTTTATTGATGGACTTTCAAATTGTTTTAAATGTTGAATTTTCTTCTTCATTTTCTTATTTCCCCCTTCATTTATAAACACACAAAGTTGTGAAAGAAACAGTCTCCCCCCATTTCACTCTCTCTCTCGCTCTGTATCCTGTGTGACGCATTTTTGTGTGTTTTTTTTTAATTATTTTTAAACTTTTATTCTATTAACATTTGCTGAGAAGGCAGAGCAGAGATGCTGCCAGCAGCCACAGTGGTACGGCCAGACTGATAGATCCATTTATTCCTCTCACCGACCCAGGTCCTGCAGTGCAAAAGAGAGAAAAGAAAGTAATTATTAATACATCCGGTTCACTCTATGTCACAACTGACAGCTCCTTATTTCAAAGGTAAGACTGGGCCGTGTACCAGCATCTCAAAGTCTGGGCACTTAAATACAGTCTAAAAAGGACTCACCATCTTTTCTAAATCCTTCTGGTTGAGCTATAAGTATCTTAGGGGTATCTTGTGTGATGCTGGATCAGTCTCCTCTCCACCCAAATTTATCCTGCACTCTCTGGTCTGCACAGCAGTGGGATGTCAGCACTCATTAAGATTCCAAGCATTACTGAGGGTCCTTCAGCAGCCAGACACGGGCTCCTCCAGCTGATTCACCACAGTATCTCCATCAATAAAATGTGGGACCAGTCTCTGATGCGCTCTTCTCAAGGGGTTGGGGGAGGGGGTGGTGGTGGTGGCAGTAGCTATTTATTTGTTAGTGGGGAGAGGAATTGTTTTAAAGTAACATTTTTGGCTGGGTGGCACCTTAGCTGCAAGGCAGAAAATAAGTCAACTCATGGTGGGATTTTAAGCAACAGCAGGGGGTCATCTGGTCCAAACCCTTCATTTGACACTTTAAAAATTAATGAGGATGACAACAAAAACAAACAAACCTAGGCAGGCAGGTCCAAACGGGAGCAGAGCTGAGACTTGAACTTGCCCAGAATTCATCCTGGAGGGGTTACCTGTGGGTTTCCCACTGCCAACCTGAGTTCTCCTAATGTAGAAGAATTTGGGGGATGTGGGTGTGCAAATGGAGAAGAGAGTGGGTGAGGGATTTGTGTATTTACAGAGAAAGAATTGAGGCAGTGAGTGTGGGTCTAGAGCTTGCCTCCTATGCTATGCCTGTTGCATTTCCTACTTTTGTATAGTTCTGTTCATTTAGATTCATTACAAGAGGAAAACAGTTTTTCACAACAAAGACTTTTGGATTTAAGACTGTATGCTTAGACATGACATTCAAAAGGAAAAAATGGTGTCATTGTAACTATGGGTCAGTTGAAAGTTTTGAGGGCACTTAAGGAGATCAGTATGTGTGAATGAGTGTGTATGTGAGTGTGGGTGTTTGTACTTGTGCACGTGCAACGGAAGCATCCTCTGGCATGTGAACATTTCTAAAACTCTACAAACATACCAGGTCAGATATAAAACAACTGGGAAAATGTTGAATATAAGAATATTCTCCCATCTATGTTTCACATATCAATAAAAATAATATTATAGGAACAACAGCAACCAAAGACAACCAAGAAGCAACTACACAGCACTCATGACAAGTCCTGTTAAAGATGCTTCACAAATATAAGCACACGACCATGTTACAAGGCAGGTCCTCTAGTGAACCCTGCTTTCCAGTGAGATAAGGGAGCCACAGAGAGGGTGAGTTCACCCCATGACTGTACACAGTAGGCAGAGAGCTGGCCTTTCCCCCAGAGACTGACTCTAGAGTCTGTGCCTGTCACTGCCGCGCAGTGAGGTTATGTGGTGAAGGGGGGCCCCGAGTCTTCTGTCAAACATTTGGCAAATGAAATCTGGGTTTGTTTAAAACAGTAGCCCAGAACCAACAAAGCAACAGGAAGGTACCCATTATCTTTGAAAAAAATGATTTTCAATAGATCTTTTTTCTTTAAACGGAAATGTCTTATTGAGAATATTAAAAATGCTACTTAATATATATATAAAGTTTGAATAGCATAGTTACAGTATAAAATGAGTGTTTGAGTGTTATGTGTTGAGCAATGGTAACACAGAATAAACGATTTAAATATCCAGTCAATTCTTTAGGTTTTCTGAATGACTGTAGGATTATATTAATAAGACACTTTAGCTACCTTCAGGTTCATGCCTTACATGAGGAATTAAGGATCAAAAAGATTATGCATTCTGCATAAAGCGCCTGATTAGTAATGGTGACCAGGCACTAGAATCTAGATATTAAGTCAATGTTTTTCCTAATTCACACCTCCCCCCACCCCACACATCATTCTTTTTGGCCTTTGGGGACCGTTAAGCACCCTTCACGGCCCCTGCCCAGGGCCTCCAGCCTGATGGCAATGCAATCCCCTATCATTTTCATTTCTCTCTGGGCTTCAGATGTCATGAGTTCTGTGGCACGTTTGTTTGGATTAGTGTGTCAGTGATGCTTCCCAAACAGAGAAAGACTACACACAAATTGAGGCCAGACGGGGTTAAGCAAGGATGATTTTTGTTTTGCCCCAGGGATCCTTTGAAAACAGGTTTTCAGACTCAATTCAGCCTATTTCCTTATTCTCATTTTTAGTGCTGAGACAGGTTGGATTATCTTTCAGACATCTTGGAGTTGAGTGGTACCTGGGGGAACCTAAAAAGTCTAGTCTTAAACCATTTTATTTGAAGGATAGTAAATATTTGAAAAAACAAAAATGCCATCACTGAAAAATATGATATATGCATCTATGAACCTAGATACACATGTTCACATATAACATTCTTGCTAATGTATGTACACACATATATGCAGATACCAAGAGAAGTGTATTTGTTATATGCATACTCATATACACGTATGATAGACACACGTTAAAGTTATTTTAACACACAAAGTTGACAATTAGCTCTTACTCTTACATGCTATTCTATGTTATACATAGGGAATCTTAGTATGACTTTAATAATCTTTAATTTTATCCCTAATAGAATCATTACTACATATTTTAAATATATTTTGTGGCTCTCTGAAAGATATTTTCATCTCTATCAATTATTATTTATTAAGTGCTCTCATATAGCTATTTGATGTGCTTATATGACTTGCTCTTTTCATAATTGGTTTTGAGAGTAAATAAATAGGCTTGAAAAAAACAAGGGTAAGCAGGTGATAGTTGGGGAATCAGCACAAGTGTGTATACAATTACAGATACATGTATATATGACTGCATAGGATTCTACTTCAGTTAACGGCTATTTCAGGGAAAAATCATCAGCAAAATCATTAATTATGTTTTAGTTCATAGTTATGAAATTTCTGCTTATTTGTGGAAATGCAAATGATAAATCTTATTTCCCACACCAGATGGCCACACTCAGCAAGTGCTTTTATACACTGACAGATATAATGAAAGCAAGAGTCTGCAAACATAAATTAGCCTTAAGAATAGATGGGCAAATAGAACCACAATTCAAAAATTGCTACATGTTTTTCACATAACAGAAAAAAAATCATATTTTGGTATTTAGCCACATCCTATATATATGTATATATGTGTATGTGTGTTTATCTACTAAACATTTAATAAGAGGTAGCAACAGAGGATTAGATGGTTGTATGGCATCACCAACTCAATGGACATGAGTTTGAGCAAAGTTTGGGAGACAGTGAAGGACAGGGAAGCCTGGCTTGCTGCAATCCAAAGAGTCAGACATGACTTAGCAACTGAACAACAATAACAACAAGATTGTCATTATTGTTATTAACTCTGGAAGTCTATGTTACAGTCTATGGCATGAAATACCTCTGGATCAAAGACACTGGTTTGTGAACTGGGTCAAGGCTTTTAATGTTTGACATGAAAAATGCAAAATTTAGTTGCAGTGGGCCTGGGAATCTTGAGTCAACACACCAGGTCAAGGTTTTCAACTCCAAAGATAGTTGAGACTCTGTATCAGGGTGAAGGCCGGGCAGCGCTTTGCCAGGACAACGCTTATCCAAGGGAATTGGTGATTAAGGACAAGGCTGAGAGAACATAGTTCAGCCATACAAGAAAAGAAGGGCCAGGTGAATTTAAGCTCAAACTCTTCTTAGAATTATTAAGGATTGACAAAATGACTAAAATAAAAACATAAACAATACGCAAAACAATTGTTAAACAAAGGAGAAAAATAATCTACTAAACGTCTCTTAGCTATTATCTTGATGCCCAGGCTGAGGCCCGCCCCCTCAGTGGCCTGGAGCCACATTTAAAAGGGAAAAAGACTGACTTTGGTGCCACCTGCTGATCATTTTCTGCCAGAACAGCTTCCTCTGCAGGAAGGAATCCACTGGGGAGGACAGCCTGTAGTTTCCAGGCCTGGAGTAAATTGTAAGAGGGGGCATACTGATGTTTTCTTTGAGCAGTGTGTCTTGAAAATAAATTTGGGTTCCATCTCCATAACGCTTTATGCATTATCTCCCTTTTCTATAAAAACGGTCTTGGGTAAGTCTGAAGTATGCTCACAATGAAGTTGGAATTATCACACTTTTTCCATCAAGACAACATCAAATATTTTGACTTGCAAAATCTTGAAACTTTAGGCCATTTCTTGCCTTTGAGTGACACTAGGAATTTTTCTTGTTGATCTTTGAAATTAAAAAAAAAAAAAAAAAAGTTGCATGCTGTATTTTCCCCTCCACTCCAAAGCTCTGTGGAATCATTGTGTTCTAACACCACCAATTACTTAAGATTCAAATGTAATGGACAATCGTGGCATGCAGAGAGAAGAGGGTATGAAGAGGACAGCAGTTTATACTTCTTGTCCTAAATAATCTTGATCCTATATACATATTTCTGGTCACTTCTTCCCTGCTGCATTCTGTGAGGGCTTGCTAGCACTGGTCATAAACTAGATGCTGGCCCTTTCCTCGGTGTAAACAACAAAGCTGGTCCACAGTCTCTGAGGTTCACTGCCTGGTTGGGTCTATGGACCATAAGAATAGGTTTTCACTCTTGAGAGTGATCTTGATAGCCCCAGCCCCTTTGACACTCAGACAAGAAGATGTCTTCATAGGAGACACTTATCAATCCAAGTGGGTGGCCATGAAAATTTATGCAGGGTGGTGCCTGCCACATAGATTTTTCCATGACTCTGGTATGGGAACAGACACTGTTAGGGATTTCTGTTGGTCTTGTAAAGATAACACATCAGAATTGGTAATTGTTTGAATCTTAGGGTCCATGTCATGAAGTGTTGACCTGACTATATTGTCTTTGTAGGGGAAAGTGTGTGAATCACGGGCCACGTGGCTGACAGAGCTACATGAGGCATTTTGACGGCCCAAAAAGGCAGTTACCCAATGTCCCTGCAGCCTGGGTATAGGGTGGCAGGGCGAGGGTATGGGAGAAGGTTCTGGCAGGAGAGAATAGGGAATGCTCAAGTGCTTCATTTTTGGAGACCCTACTCTTATCTCCTTAAGCAATATATCTGCTTCAACAGCCAACGAGGGGTGATGAAATGGACTCTCGTCTCAACTGAGAGCCCTGACACTGGGAAGTGGACATTTCCAGAAGTGCAGCTCTGCAGAAATTAACCAAGGGAACTTAAGGGCAATGGGAGAGGGAATAACTTGCTCAGTTCCAGAGATTCAAAAATGAATAACTCAAAAGCAATAGAGGGGTCATTGTTGGATCAGAGGTTTTTTGTAAATGAGAAAGTTCACAGTTTGGGAAAAATAGTGGCAAACGTGTCATGGAAATTATTATCACAAATTATCAATAGGGAATAATCGCGTGTAGAAGGCTCCAATGTGTTGCTGTGGACTCTCAATTTTAACATACAGAAGGGAATCAGAAATAAGAACCATACCTTTTTGCTTGAAGTGCACGGTGGTGCCAATTTCTAAAAAGGAAACATTTAGCAAAACAAAAACAGGTAAAAAATTCTGAATCAATTGAGAGTAAGCACAAAGGTCGTCTGGTACTCTCCACTGCAAGGAGAACGAGAGGAAAGGTGAAGGAACACGCTCAGAGGAACACACACTGGTAGAGACTGAAAGAAAGGTACATGGAAAGACTGCTTTGCTGGAACAAATGTGCGGTTGGAGGTGGCAAAAACAATTTGCAGCTTCAGATACTTGATGTAACATGTGATGAGTGCAGACGAGTATGAGATCTCTGAGGATGGCAGATGAAAGGACTCTTGAGTGCAATGTAGCCAAGGAGAGGTTGTGTCTGCCTCCCCACCCCCACCCCATCTACCCTTTTGCGTCTGCTTTGCTCTGCTCACACCCATTACCTTTCTTCCTTTTCCTTTCTACCTTTTTTTCTAATACACTAAATCCCTTCCAACATTACAACCTTTGCCCTCACACCTGCTTGGAATGTCCCTTCCCAGACCTCTGCCTGGCCAGCTCAGTCACTTCATTCAGATTTCTGCTGAAATGTCAGGAAGGATTTCCCCCATCATCTCCTCAAAAATGCTATCCTCTGTGACTTCCTGTTATTTTACCCTGGTTTGCTAATACTAATAGTCCTGATCCTTACTTTTCACCATGTTACACATTTACTTACTTGCTTGTTCAGTTTCTCTCCTCCATGAAGGCAGCCACAGTGCATATCTTGTCAATCATTGTACCCTGGTACCTAGATCAGAGCCCAGCATGTCCAGCATGTAGCAGGTATACAATAAATACTTGTTGAATGTATTAATAACTCTCAGTGTTGGGAGAGCTTCTATAGGTAAAATGCTTGGATTCCCTCTTAAGTATCTTGATCAATTAGAGCACAGCAGTCCTTGATATTCAGAAGTAAATATCAAGAATTTCCATAGGATACTTTGAATCTCAGGAACAACTGGATGACTGATCAGATATAGGAGTCCAAACCATGGAAGCTGGACATAGGTTTTCTTCTCTGTGAGGATCAGGACGCAGCCCTGCATTCCTGAGTGCCATGCTTTCACTAAGGGCATAAAGTGGCCTGGACTCTGAAGAGGAAAAAGAAGCTTCAGATTTGGAACACAGTCACCTCACCATCCTGCTTGAAACTGTCTTATGCTTTCTCATGACTTCCAGAATAAAGACCAAACTACTTCGCATGCCATCCATGGCTCTGCCCTTTCACCTTTCCAGCCTCATCTCACGCGGAGATGTTTATTATCTCTGTATCCCAGCCCACAAACCTTCCTGATGCTCCATGGTACCCCGTTTTCTTTGTCGTGGGGTCTATGGCTTGATGATATCTCTACTAGGAATCCCACTCACCCGTCAAAATTTAGTTACAAATTCCACAGAGAAATCTTCCTTAGTCTCCCTGGTAAAATGAAGTCCCTCTATTATAAGCTCTGTTCTCCTTCACAACACTCAGCTCAATTTAATTTCAAACGTATTTGTCTGGTGTTTTGATGAATGCTTATTTCACTAGTGGGCTATGAGTTCCACGGAAGCAGGAACTGTGTCTGTTACTACTCCCTTGTTGGCTCAGCAAATCAATGACGGCACTCTGAGTACACAACGGACCAAGACAGCACGGGCCAAATCACTGAAATATGAGAAAAATAAAGATATGCCAGGCATCCTTCTAACAGAGGAGCTGAGACTCTGTTAAAACTACAGAGAGTCTGAGTAGCTAAAATCATTATCCTCCGATTTAGCACAAAGGGGTCCGAGCTTCAGAATCAGGTCTACAAAGTTTTGGAGGTTCAGTGCAATCTATGAACCCTCTCCCTCGCAGATTTTCCTTTTGCCTTTATGATTTAAGGAGATCACAAGGAGAAGTCTCAAGCAGCCTGATGTTTTCTAGCATACTCATGATGGCTCTAAGAAGGGCACCACTGTCCTAGCATTCAAAGTCTTGAAAATGTTTGGCTACCATTCAGCATTTGCTGGGCTGTTCATAGAGCAAACTGTGTCCACAAGTGAGGACAGACGTGGGGTGGGGCAGGTGCGGGTGTGTGAATGTTCTTTTATACCATGATTGCTGGTGCACTTCTGAAGACACTCAAAGCCATCAGCATCTGCCCTTCTGTCCTTGATGAGCTAGTCCACTATTTGCAGAAGGATGGAGGTCCATTCAGAAGACTGGAGCACGATTTCTGATCCTCTTCTAGCAGAAGCCAGTTACTGAGGTCACTGTCACCTTAGAAGTGAAGTCAGATTCTATTAAGACTTAAAATGCTGGTGTCCACCTGTTGACCGCACAGATCACCTGACCGGCAACGTTTCATTTGTGTATTAAATATGCTGGCACCTGTTTTCTTTCATAATACCTGTTCTCACAACTTTTCTTTAAAATCAGCATATTGCTTTGAAATATTGCAAAGTCTCTGTAGAGAACTGCTCATCAAAATATGAGGAAGCTGAGGCCCAGACAGGTTAATCAGTTCCCCAGGGTCACACAGACAGCAAGAGGCAGAGCTGAGACTGAAATTCAGGGCTCCCACTTCTCCAGGCAGAACTCTGTCCATTATTCTGGAATTTTTATGATAGCAGGGCTGAGTAAGTATAGCCTACATAACTCTAGGGTTATCACTGAGACATTTATATGACTCAGTATTGACTGGAGAAACTTTGGCGCTGCTCCTGTGCAAAGTACAACTTCTCTTTCTTTGCTCAAATTTTTTGGTTTATCATTCTTTAGAATTTATAAGGACCTCTCAGGGTTCCAGGTGGTGCAGTGGTAAAGAATCCATCTGCCAATGCAGGAGACGCAAGAGATGTAAGTTTGATCTCTTCTCCCTGGAGGAGGAAATGACAACCCACTCCAGTATTCTTGCCTGGGAAATCGCATGGACAGAGGAGCCTGGTGGGTTATAGCCCATGGGGTTGCAAGAGTTAGACAGGACTGAGCACAGCAGCAGCAGTGGCTAAGGGTCACAGAATGATGCTCTTCACCCTAAGGGGTTGAGATTTCCTGATGGGATCATCTCCATGTAAAGAACCCCTGAGGTTTCCCATGGTCCATCCCAGGTCTCACAGAATAATCCCAAGCAGTTGTTCAAGAACCTGGGCAGGCAGGGACACCAACAGTTCTGCTTAACTAGAAATTATCACGTCATTTCTTTTTGCCTCGGTTTCATCAACCATAAAGTAAATTTAATTACATGTTTCCTGTAAGTTTGTTCTGGGGCTTCCCCGGTGGCTCAATGATAAAGAATCTGCCTGTCGGTGCAGGAGACGCAGGTTCGATCCCTAGATTGGCAAGATCCCCTGGAGAAGACAGTGGCAACTCATTCCAGTATTCCTGCCTGGGAAATCCCATGGACAGAGGAGCCTGTCAGGCTACGGTCCACGGGGTCGAAAAAGAGATCAACAAGACTCAGTGACTAAACAACAACAACAGCTCTGTTCGATCACTTAGATAATTATCATACTCCTCCTGGAATGCTGCCAGGCACATGCTAATTGCTCAATAAATAAGAGTTGTTGTTGTCAGATTTATAGTAAAAGCCACTTACAGAGGAGACCGTCAGGAAAAGTTTTGTGGAAAAAGAGAAAAACAGATCTTCAAAGTCAGCCATGGCAGTACTGTTACCAAAAAAAAAAAAAATTATTTTTTTAAAAATCTATAGCACTACGGATAAACAAAACAAGATTCTAGCACACTGAAGTGATAATGAAGCAGACTGATTAGGGAGCATTTTGGCCAGGAGAAAACTAGCAACAGGTTAACCAGTAAAGGGAACAGACTTCAGCAAAAGTCTGAATGTCCTAAATGGGAACAGACACTGCCTTACTAGTTGATTAAAAATAATTTGACAAAAGAATTTAAAAGTATTGCTCAAACTTTACACTCTATGAAGAAAATATTTTTACAAATCAGATAAAAAATATACTCTTGTTTAAGTTATCTTTAAAAAGCAAACTGCCAGTTAAAATTTAGGAAGTCTTCCCTATGGCAATGAATGACATAGTTTGTGAAATACCAACGATCTTAAGACTTGGAATTCCATTTGTATTTAGAAAAAAGAGAATGTAACTTTTATTTTGTATTATTATGTCTTATTCATCCACTTCTGTTGGAATAGACCTTTCTCTTTTGAGGAGCAAAATTCTGAATATTTTTGAGGGTTCTTTGAAAAGTTGGTTGTATGCTGCCATCTTGTGGTAATACTAAACATGTTCTTTTGCGCCGTCTAACGTAATTACCTTTGTCCACCAGGTGGCAGTAGTGAAGAAAATTATCTGTTATTTTCAAAAGGAGCCTTTCCTATTACAGATCAAAAAAAAAAAAAAAAAAAAACAACTCTTGGTCCTTAACAACTGACAATAATTCTTTCTTTTCCAACATGAAGGCGCTCTCAAGTTCTTGAGTAAAACTGCCTTGCCAGGGACACCAATTCTGTAGGGATTCCTGGATGTACTCATTAGAATATACCTGACACCTACCATTTTTATGCCTCTCCTGAAGACTTCTCTCCACACGTCAATTTTGCTTCAGCAAATAGACTTAACAAGTAAGCATGGTAGTGCCAGTCTGAACAATGAAATAAAAGGATAAATCTACAGCAGCAGTACAATGGACAAAACTTTAGGGGGTTCAAGTACAAAGAAAGTTCTAAAATTCTGTGAATGCATTATTGTCATATGCTTAGATCTCAGCTCCTGATGAGGGTGTAGGAGGCAGCAGTGGGTAAAAGAATTTAATACTAGAAACAGCAAGTGCCTTGATAAATTTATTTATGCCAATCTGTCTTTGACTTTCGACTTTCAGATTCTTTACAACCAGCTGTGTTAGACAAATGTCCCAGGTGGTACTAGTCATAAAGAACCTGCCTGCCAATTCAGGAGACAAGAGAGACACAGGTTCGGTTCCTGGATGGGGAAGATCCCCTGGAGGAGGGCACCGCAACCCATTCCGGTATTCTTGCCTGGAGAATCTCATGGACAGAGGAGCCTGGCAGGCGATGGTCCACAGGGTCACACACAGTCGGACACGACTGAAGCAACTTAGCACACCGCACACACAGCATCAAAAAGAGCTGAGTGGGCCTTGCTCGTCGGCAGGACGTCTTCCTTGTTCACTACTGTGGCCTCTGCTTCACTATTTCTTCAGCACAGAGTCTGTATTCAATAGGTTGGGTGAGTAAGTGTCTGAGTACATAAATGAATAAATGAATGAGTAACTGAGTGAATTAATCCATCACTACCTTAAGAGCTGCCCTCTAAAATTCTAGGTAGGTGGAAATATTATTCTTTGAAACCACCATGCCTTAACACAAGGGCAAAATGACTGTTGGTAATTCACAGTCATTTAAAGAATAATAAGGGGCTAGGAGGTTCTTTGGAGAAGGCAATGGCACCCCAGCTCCAGTACTCTTGCCTGGAAAATCACATGCGCGGCAGAGTCTGGTAGGCTGCAGTCCATGGGGTCGCCAAGAGTCCGACACGGCTGAGCGACTTCACTTTCACTTTTCACTTTCATACACTGGAGAAGGAAATGGCAACCCACTCCGGTGTTCTTGCCTGGAGAATCCCAGGGACTGGGCAGCCTGGTTGGCTTCCATCTATGGGATCGCACAGAGTCGGACACGACTGAAGCGACTTAACAGGAGCAGCAGCAGGAGGTTCTTTCATTAGTCTCCAAATCCCAGGCAGGTAGAAAATTTTCTGGAGGACCGAGCTTTATTTATGAATATCCTCATGAAATTCAAACATTGGAAAACAAAAACCCAAGCTCGTTTTTTTTTTTTTTTTTTTTATTTGTTTCAAAGTCCAGAAGATTTCTTCTTACCTTTCATCTGTCCCTATGTGGTATGACTAGGTCTCTTGCCATTAAAGTGAGTGTTGTGAAGGCAAGAGATGCTTCACTGGAAGCTCTAGAGTTTACAGTTTGGTAACTCCATCACTGCTGCTGCTAAGTCGCTTCAGTCGTGTCCGACTCTGTGCGACCCCATAGACAACAACCCACCAGGCTCCCCCGTCCCTGGGATTCTCCAGGCAAGAACACTGGAGTGGGTTGCCATTTCCATTTCCTTCTCCAGTGCATGAAAGTGAAAAGTGAAAGTGAAGTCGCTCAGTTGAGTACGACTCCCTCACTACCTGAGGAAATTTCTGTATCTATATTTATGAAGAGTTATCGCATTTCGCCTTCTTTGAATTCTATCTGGGAGAGGAGGTGAGGGTACAACAAACCCATGAGGAGAAGAATTGATTTTTAGTGCTCTGACAGCTTACCTCTAATCCTTTGCTTATAAGCATTCATTCCAGTTCACAGGTAGGATATATAGAGTTTGAGGGTTTATATTGTTTGCACAGTTGTTCTAATTCCAGGGTATTTACTTGAACATAAACGGCTCACTTTTCAACCTGCCACAGTCACTGGAACAAGGAAACGTTCTCTGTTGCATATGGCACAACTCTTTTTAAGCTTTCTGATGCGCCCTGGGTTTTGAAAATAACATATTAGCGGACTTAACTAACTGGACTTTTTTTTTTTTTGTTGCCTGTATCAGAATGAATAAGGATGTATGTTCAGCAGAAAGGGAAGGTCCGAATTCAACAGGGGTTCTATCTTCCAATTGTCTGGGAAAAGTGAGAGAGGGATGGAGTTAAAATCATTAAGAAGTTTAATAAAATAAACATTTAAGAATATCCCCTGTTCCACTGCCTCCTTCACTGATGCTGAGGACCTGAAGCAGAACATTTCTAAGTGTCCTCCATGGGAATTTATGTGTTTTTGTGCTCTTTTTTTTTTTTTTTTTTGGCAATATTTAAAAAAATAAAACCTTTCCTATTATATTGGCTTAAAAGGGGGACATTTTTATTAATTCAATTTTCAAAGCCACACTCTGAAAGTTGTTAATTTCTTTCTCAATGGTTTCTCTGCTCTACTTGGAGGCTTTAGGGATTAGCAGCTTCTACTTACAAGAATTATTATTATTTTTCTTTTTGACATAGAAAAAAAATGCCTGTGGTTTCTATTTGGATTGTTAAGAGTTTTAATTTTCTCTTTTGTACTATATCCATATTGTATAAACTCTAATGCCTAATATTTACAGAGTAATGTTCTCTGAGAATCTCAGTGATCATTCTGGGTCTGGTGCTGGAAGAAAAGCCAACAGAGAGAAATAGGTCTAATCCTCAACCTTAAGGTTATAGCTGTTTTCTTACCTAGTTCATAGGCCAGTCACTATCCTGACAACTGGGGAAATATGCCACACTGGCTGGGGAAAGTGAAAAGTCTTAGCTCAGCATGTCATCAATATTTGGGAAGGCAAGTTGGCCTCCCCCTTAGCTAGATTTGGGTCAGAAAGGACTCCTACACTTTACTTTTAAATACTCCTAGGGGCTTCTGATTATTGACCATGACCAGTAATGGACTTCAGATAGTCTGATGGTGTTTCAAAGTGAGTCAGAGACATGAATGATATATCAAGCTTTTTGCCACCCAGGATATTCTGGTGATAATTCAGTGTTGAATGAATGAGTATATCCAAATCAAAATGAATGTTGATATAACATATCATTATATAATAGAATAATTGAGAAAAATGAATGTGGATATAATGTCTCATTATAAAATAAAATAATTGAGAATCATTCCTTATTCTCATCAATTAGTGGACCAACCCTCCATTATGTTCTATATGAAAGAGAATTGGAGAAAATATTTTTAAAATAAAAGTTCATCTCATTAAACAGAAGATAACTTTGTCTTATACCCCAATTAAGAGAGAGAAAGTAGGAGGTTCAGTAAGGGGGACTCTTACTGGAGACCCTGGAGGCGACTCAGTGGAAATGTCTTGTAGGGTGAGTCAGGTTTGACGCAGGACTGGGAAGAGCGGAGGGTGTGCTGGTCCCTGTGGAGTGGGCGGTGGCCTGAGGGGCAGGGACTCCTGAACCTGACTGTTCTGTGACCTTGAGCAAGACACAGGGCTAGGCCAGCCTCAGAGGGGCAGAACGCAGAGAACGGGTCAGGTATTTTCACTCGAATATGTTATAATACACCGACAGCTCAAAGATTCAGACAAAACATTTGTTTCTATCATATTAATGGTGTTATCTCTGAGGAGAGAGATTATATATAATCTTTATTTTCTTCTTTATAGTTTCATATATTTTCAAATTCTTCCATAATGAAAATGCATAACATTTATTATCAGAATGGAAAGCTATTTATAAAAACAAATCTGGGGTAAAGAAAATAATCCCCTAAATCTGGGGAAAAGAAAATAATAATTTTCTGATTCTTTAGCTTTGAGTTGACATCATTACAAGGAGACTGAATTTTCCCCGCCACTTTTTAGTTGGCTGGTATTAGTGAAACTAAAGAGAAGCTAAGATAGGTGAGGTCTAATTTCTATAAGGAACATTGTCTTTACAGCATGAAATGACAATGCAATAAAATATGTATTATATGGGTTTATGAGGTCCTTCTGACTGCACGCTTGAAGTAATTGCTCTGTGGAGTAAGTACAGGTACATGAATTGACTTTAACTGCTATAGGCTCTGCTCGATGGTGATACGGACTGTTCCAGAAAGTACAGGATCACTAAGCACTCCCAGCGTAAAGGAAGGGTTTCATTAAGTCTCTTAAAGCAAGTCAGCCTGCTCAAATCCTGCAGGTTTCTTATTTAGCCTGAGAGGTTTAATTTTTAATAATCAGTGAATTAAAATGTTAGAGAATGCCCAATGGGGTAAGTTTAATAAAGGAATTTCCCTGGGCCACTCCACCTAAAAATACATATAAGATAGAAAAACTCCAGAAATAAATTTTTTAGAATCAGTAAGTTATTAGGGCCAGACACGAACTCTTTGCCTTAAAGAAGAAACAAATGCTTATGCTCCTGTGCCTATAACACACCCATTGCACCTGTGGGTAAAATCCTGGCATTTGGTCCTCATTGGAATGAAAGAACAGTCATCCAATTTCATAAAGAGCTACTTCCTAGCCTCAAATCTACTTATTGTTGGGGCAAAGTAGATTACAGGTGAAAAGACATAATTTCATGTACATTTGGAAGCATTCTGCGCCTTCATGTATTTGACTTGCTAAAAAAGGATTTTAAAAGTACAGGTTTGTGTAGGTCTCTAGAGATTTGCCTCCTGTCTGGCTTTCTCCGTTTCCATACTCTAAATTGTGAATTGCAGATCCGTTTCAGAATACATTTTTAGATTTAAATTCTAAGGGACTCAAGACTGGCCTTAATCCGTGTAATATGTGTTTTCATTTCATATGTTTTGAAACCAAAAACATTCAAATACCATGAAATAAGGTAACTCGCTGTGGAATTTGAATGCGGAGATAAGTGAATTTGTGAGATTTCCTGGGACTTTAAGGCTCTCACAAATTGGAAGATAAGGGATTAAAAAACAGTGGTACGCTCAGAGTTACCCCAGAGCCTGCGTCTATAGCACTGACCGCCGCAGGGCAGAGAACTTGGTGAAGGCGGTTCTGCTTTGGAAGCTTGGCAGTGACTACTACTGGGAGTGCCAGGACCCCTCAGGGATTTACCTGTAATTCTTGCTATGTCACTGACTTGAAACATAATATACCTCCAGGTTCTAGAGAAATCAGCTCCTGGAAAACACAGATGGCTCCAACCGACCTGACCACCCCTACAACTAACTTAGAAGCCTACTGTCAAGCCTCCTTGTTGAGAGGCTGAAAGCTTACTGTAGATGCTCTGATAGAGAATGGCTCTCAACATCCTCCAGAAAACTCACCTCTGTAACACTGCCTACCACATAGTATACTCTATCCACACATGTCCACACAGTAGTCAAGTTGGCAGCTGCTCTTTCTTATCTTAAATGTGTAACAGGTAGTAATGCCCATCTCTTCTCTTTTAACTCCACTGGTTTATCACATTTCTTTTGTTTTTAAACAGACTAGATGCAAATGAGGAAAAGTAAGAAACTATTAGGAAAAAAATGTGGGTTTTTCCCCCCATATTTAAAAAATTATTTAGACACTATTGTTGAGCTGTCTCTGGATTCTAATCCTCTGCAATCCTGGGATGTTCTGTTCCTTTCTCCCTTCTCTTCTTTCTGCCTTAATTTTAAACTTCACTTTCACTGGTTAGAGAACTGACCGGTCCAGGTTAGCTAAGATGTCCCTGTGCTGAGTTCTCCATAGACCACACAGGTGTCCTCAACTTAGCAAAGTTTCTCGTAACTGCTCATCAGCAACTACTGCCCTGGCAGGTCTGTAAGGTCTATTATTGTGGAGGTCGTGTCCGGCTTCTTTTCACAGCCCTTCCCAAGTACCTAGCTCAGAGCTAGAGCTTGACATAGAATGTACTAGGATGGTACTTTTTTTTTTTTTGAAGGAATGAATAGTGTAACCAAAATACTGTGTATTGTCAAATAAACTTCGTCTGGGCCAGAAACTAGTTTTCACTGCCCATCAAGAATGAAATTTCTTTCTGGTGTTCCTAATGGTTGAAAATCAGATGAAAAGAAAACATGAACAGAAAAAAAAGGAAATTTACAGAGCGAAGGCAAGTGGAGAGTACATTTAAAGGCAGAATAGAAAGTGACGCATTCATTTAATGACAGATGGGAAGACCAAACTCCTGTGGGTGAGAGCATGCCGTCTATTTCAGCACTGTGACATGAAGTAAACCACCTTCCACAATGAACTTACCTGTGTTCAGGAACTCCAGGGACGAGAACACATCTCCCAAGTTACTCTCTAAGTTGTGATTCAACAAAGAGAAGTGAAAGCTACTGCTTTTATTGCGTTCCTTTTTTCCCTTAGTCATTTCTGCCCTCCAAACATTCACATGTACAACTGAGAAAGCACTTCAGAATGGCCAAGCAACTTTCCAACATAGCACATGGGTGGGGATGCTCAGCGTCCTGCGGGCTAAAGAGGATGGGATGGTGCACGGGATGGGTACTCAGTCAAGGCACAGTTATCTGTTTTGTTTTTTTTTTTAAACCACAGGATGCTACGGTTGCCCCAAGCAAGATTCTCTTAAGTAGTTAAAAAAGAAAAGTCATACTGGAACTACAAGGTTTGGAAGATAAGTGGTTAAAACAGAATCTCCGTTGTGAGTATGGGGCAAATAAAGTAAAGTGGACTGATAGATGTGATTTATAGCAAAGATACTCTGTTAGTGGTAATGTCCAGCTATTAAAACGTACATATGTGTTACAGAAACGTGGGAAGCGTTTTCTTTTACAACCAGCATTGTGATGAGTAAAATAGTGCAATAAACTATGGCAGTGTTCAGGTCCCCAGGGTCCAATTAGGAAGCATGATAAATGACTTGTAAGGTCTCTCCTCCTACTGATTTGCAGTGGATATAAGCTGACGATTCTCGGTGGAGTCCTAGTGAGTGGTCTGCCTACTCCCATCATATATCTGGGTACAAATGAACACCTTAAATTGGAATTCCAAACTCATTATGCCACGCTGTGTCCTGACTTGGCAGGTGTGTTTCTTCACAGCAGTGTACAAGGGGAGATGTAAGGTGGGACCTCTTAAGCTGGGGGATTTTGCCTCCTATGGCAGTGCTTGTTTAATTTAATGCCTACAAATGACTTGTGATGATTAAAGACCATTGTGGGGACGGAGTGACTATACAAGGGAGGTTGTTGTGAAGGTTCATTTGTATCTAGCCTCTCCAGATAGATGGGATAATGGCTTTGTGGTGCTTCCCTGGGTGGTATCCAGTGTTTAGAACTGAATGCTAACACCATGAAAACCTTTTCTTTGGTTTTGTTTGAAGGATGTCAAAGAGAGAGTGTATACAAAATGCAAGGTGAATATGGTGGAAAATGTAGAGAAAAGGATCAAGAAATACGGATAAGAAAAATAAGAATTTCAGGTGAAAAAGAAAAGAGGGAGCCAAGGGGAAGACTAAAATGAAAGATTATAGTTTTGCGGGGCTATACTATGAAATTTGTCAGGAGCCAAGACTTTACTGATCATTGACTTCTTGGAAGAATATGTGTTCTTTCTTCACTTTTTTTCCTTTGAAACTTTCTACTTATTTTTTTTTTTCATTTTTTTTGTAGCATAGTTGCTTTGCAATGTTGTGTTAGTTTATATTGTACAAGGGAATCAATTACACATATACATACAGCTTTTTGACTCTTAAATAGTGCCACTTCCTTTAAGGACTCTTGACCTTTTCTCTGAACCTAGAGCAAAACTCCAAAGAAAGGACCGTCTTCTTAGCTACACTCAGCAACTCTCCTCAAAGTACGTGGCTATTTAACATTCAGCTGAGGGATGGAACCCAGGTCTCCTACATTGCAGGCAAATTCTTTACTGTCTGAGCTACCTTTTGGTACCTTTTGATACTGATATACTGAAAGTTCCCAGTACATCGCTACCCCACTGCTAAATACCACACTTGATGCAAACACCAGGGTGAGCTCCCCTGGGGTGCTCTCCAAAGACCAAAGGGACCTGTATAAGCATTTTCTGTCCATTCAAGATCCTGGTCTTGTCACCCTTTGGGGCAGCAAGCCAGTATTTTCTGCTGCAAATCTCTTTGAGCTCTTCTTAGGCAGCTTTATTCCTTTTAATTAAAAAGACAAGACTGTCAATTACTTAAACTTAATCCCCACATGTAATTGTTACTTTGAAAGATATTTTTTCTCATAAAGCTCATAGAAGAGAAATATTTCCATCAAATTAAAATTTAGTGGCAGCTTGCATTTTCAAAAATTATATATATTCATCTTTAAGTCCCTGCTGGCTATAGAAATCTAAATAGCACAGCAAAGTTTAAGTACGGGGATCACCATGAAAGGCTGCCTGATGCAGGCAGATCCAGACTAGGAAAACAGGAAAAGGCATTAGGAAAGAGTCTCAGGATTAAAAATTCTCCTACCTTTAAATTGATGCTATAGGATTTTTAGCCATTTCACTTGAAGCTAAATGTAAATTCTAAGGGAGGTTAAGATTTCCAAGCTTCTTTTGAACATTTAAATAAGAGCATGAATAAATTCAGAATTATTCTGGCTAGAAAACTTTAATGAGGAGAGAATAAGAACTGCTTAGGAAACAGGGCAAAATGGAGAATGAAACGGTAGAAGAGAAAAACAAGAAGTGGATTCAACAGAGAGAAGTGCATGTTACAATGGGTCCGAATTGGTGGTGTGGCCCACCTGTTACAGTTGAGTCTGAGTCACCGAATTGGTGGGTGAAGTATTGATTCTAGGTGAAGTATTGGCCCAACTATCCCCCTTGAGATAAACCAGGAGGAAGTTAGACTTTTGTTCCCATGAAAGGAGTCAGGGGATGGTTGTCAGATATTCATGTCAACTCTCAGTTACCTTCATGTGAATTAATCAGGGCTTGTGATTCTACTGTAAATTCGTGTTGACATGGCTACCTAAGTTCTGTCAATAAAATCAAGGCCCTTATTTCCATTGGCTAGTGGGAAAGGAGCAATGCACTTAAACACTGAAGCCTTTCCTAGGACATGCTTTTGACCAGAAAAAAAAAAGGGCAGGTTTTTTAGATTGGTCATTATGGACTAGTCTGACAGGTGCTAATGCCCAGTTGGGCATCCACCACAAGTGTGTGCCTCACAGTAGAGAACTGTGTGACCGCAGCTCCTCTGAAGTGGAGCATTATGACAGTGTTGAAAAATAATGAAAAGTATACTTTGGCCTTAGGATACTTCTGTATTTAAACTGTTAACAGTGTGGGTATTTCAGACACCCCTAGAATCCAAAATACAGCCATCTATAACAAAGCCAAGGCTTTCCCTGGTGGCTCAGATGGTAAAGAATCCACCGGCAATGAAGTAGACCTGGGGTCAATCCCTGAGTCAGGAAGATCCCCTGGAGGAGAGAATGGCTGCCCCCTCCAGGATTCTTGCCTGGAGAATCCCATGAACAGAGGAGCCTGGAGGGCTACAGTCCATGGAATCGCAAAGAGTCGGACACGATTGAGTGCCTATGCACAAGCACATAATGAAGCCAAACCAAATTTTTATCAAATTAATATCTAGGCAACGTAATACTCGATACAAGTGCATCTTTAAAAATTATAAGACAAATGTGTATCTGAATAGGATTATTTTGAATTCAATAAGCATTCTTTTGAGGAACTTGAAGCTCTCTTTTACATGTTATTTAAAACACCACTTTGAGTTTGTAGGCGTGAAAAATATAATTTCTTTCCCATTTCACAGTTGGAAAAACTGAATTAAAGAGAACAATGCTAGTAATTATCCATGATTAATAGAGGTGTGTATGTAAATCAGCCTGAATAAGTGTGTGAAATTAGATGTCCTGATGCCAGATAGCTCTGCTCATGTTTTTTAAAGACTAAGCTTTCAAATCTCTGTGTGTTGAGTGGGTCTGGAATGAACTTTGTAAAGGTGTATGGATATTAAGGCAACTGTATTGTTTATTATAAGCATTATAATACATAAAATAAATTAGATGAGTGTTTAAAATTCATTAGACAGATATATCCAATACATATCTAATGAACATGAATGCATACATAATGTCTATTTATAATGTGCTAGAGTTTATATGTGTGCCTGGGTGCAACAAGGAGTAGACTGAAATTTGGGTGGAATTTGATGGTTAAAAGTGTGGGAGAAGATGCATGTTAGTTTCTTCGGGGTGTGGGGATTAATTGGATTAGTACATGCCAAAGCTCTCAGAATTCTATTGTTACATGAGAATTCCATTGTGTTAACAATTATTATTATTATTACTGTTATTACTAGACAAGGTGACACTGCTGTTATAATAAGGAGCTGAAAAGAAGCATTCTCTCTTCAATACCTGGGAAAATATCCTACGGAAAATAAATGAAGCTGTAGGAGTGGTCCAGGCACCCTCACAGCCTGGGATCTTCGGAGGATTTTTCCCCAGTTTTCCTTCCATGCCAGCGGTCTGACTTGAGAACCCATTCCTGGGAGTGCCGGGTGAGGGTAGGTCCATCTCTTCCTCTTTCTGGATATAGAATCCGGCTGTTCTGATGCAAGGCCTGCCCTGAGCCAACACTTGTCTCCCTGTGGGAGGAAGCAGGCCAGGCGGACTGCAGATTTCTACAAGCCTGGTTTGTTTGTGGGCTGGATTTTAATTTTTTTTAAACTTTAATTTGGGAGGGGGGGTTGTTTTGTTTTCAGAGCGAGCTTTAGACAGCTGTATTAATCATGCAAACCCAGCCATGTGCAATGCGTTTTATCAATGGAAAAACAGGAACGGAATGGCAAGCAGCTGTGAACAAACCCAATGCAGTGCCTGAACTTGGAAGATAATCTCAACATTTCCCAAACCTGCTCGCCACATGGGGTTAGTGAATGGAAAGGCTGTTCACTTGGGATAAATAATCAGATGGGAGGCAAACAGAGGAGACACATTCTAGGGTTATTAATTTTTTTTTTTTTTTTAAGTGGCAGTGATTGCAACCAGAGAGCCTTGAGCTCACGGGAATTCTTCACTTGAGGGTGATAAACACACAACAATGGTGGTTTGTCCTTGGCCTTTTCTCTTCTTTCCCTTCATTTTTAACTTCCTGAAGCTGGTTTCCTCACCTCACTCTGCGCCTGCGGTCCTTCTAAAGGTGAGAGCCTGTCTGGTGCATGTCCGTCACTAGGGGCTGTGCACAAGCGAGTTGATGGGGAGGAGATGGGAGCCCGCTTACCATGTCTCAGTATTCAGAGCCTCAGGAAATGATTTGAGACTAACAAAGTGAGAAAAGCTCCCTCAGATATTTAGAGTTGGCTCTTTCCTCATTTTACAATTCAGTGGATTTTTTGCAGCGATATAGTCAAGGATAGTTATGCAAATATATGCAATTCAGGACTCATTTCAGAATAAATAAACCTAAATTAAAATTAATGGAAAAAACACCTATCAGAAACAGATCAAAAATGGAACACTATTTGTTTTATTTATTTATATGTGTCTCTTAAATTAAGGAGCAGGGAAGCACCCTGATTTTTTGTTTTTTTTTTGTTGTTGTTGTTTGTTTCTGGTATAAGAGGAAAGGAAATTTGAAAATTTCTGATTGGCTGCAGACAATACAAATTATTCTTTGGTGTAATTCCAGTATTATTATTATCACTGCAGAAAATCAAGTAATATGATGAAGGGAACCCAAGGGAAATACATTTGATTTATTGAGCCTTGTTTTTGTTTAATCACAGCTTGAAGGGGTTTAGGACTGCATTCCTGCTGTGACTCGGCTGTTTATCCCCAGTCAGCTTGATGAGCCATGTCGAGTGGGGGTAAGGAGAGGAGACCCTCCAATGAGAGATATTAACAATGAAGCAGCTGAAATTAAACATATGTTTCTGTTACTGGAAAGTAGGAGGAAACGTTCTTTTTTTCTGATAGGAGGACAGAACGAAGCTTTGGGACTTTCTCCTACTTTCAAAACACCTTAAGGAAATTAATTGGCTCAAAATCCTTCAAGCCATTTGCATCAACCATCTGCTTCAAGACATCTTCACACTTTAGGGTAAGAAGGTAGGATTCCACATAGATGATGACAACATAGGATATTTAATAAAATGAAGGTGTCTTGTCCTAGAGCTATGACCACAGTGAAGCAGTCATCTTTTCTTAGAGACTTCAGTACTCAAGGGGCACTATAAAAAAGATTAAGGATCCTATGTGTTAGTATTTTTTTCCATAGGAAACTACATTTCACATGGGCTGCCATCTTGATTGGAAAAGAGGAGAGGGGAACAGATTTGATTCTAGAAAGTAACAGTCCTTGTAAGAAATAGGAAACTTAAGAGGGTACTTTCTATAACCACCTCTCACACCAGCTACCCCAAGTCTCCATGAACAGCTTTTCAATTTCTACCAGCAGAAGCCCTAAGTATTAGTAGTAAGAGAAACTATATTCTCTAAAACTATTGGATCTAAAGAAGCTATATCTACAGTCTATCTACAACGTAAAATCAAACTAGGGTCATTCTCCATTCAGCAATTCCGTTTGTAGGAATAGATCAAGTTCAACAAAATCCCACAAGCTCCATCCTGGTCCAGACTGTTTTTCAATATCAAACACTGTTCCTTTGTGAACAGTGTCTGGCTTCATTTTGTTCAATGTTATATGTATCATAAAGAGTAATCAGATAAACTATTTGGCTTTGGGGCTGCAGAACTATTCTCATAAAGGATACCTTGAGTCCTAGTGACTCTGTACGAAGCTCGTCTCGGATGGAGCACGACCTCTTTGAGAATGTTGTCCACTGGGACAAATGTGTATGTGCATGTTTGTCTCATCAAGACACTTGCAAGATGGCAACACGATATAATGATGTCAATCTCTGCAGCAACAGTAGAAGATAAATGTCTTAAAATAATTGCGGCATGTCAGGAATTCAAAATGGGATACTTCCCATGAACACTAAGTCTCATGTCATGTCTAAAAAAACAGACACATTTTAACAGTCTTATTTTTAGTGGCTGGGGAAGAAAACGAATTTCATCAATGTTTTAGGGAAGAATCTTATTCAACAGAATTCTTCTAATAATATTTTGGACCTTACTTGAAATTTAAGAATAATTCTTTTATTAAGTTGTCTAGTTGATCCCTGAAACCTTGCGATTCTCATTTCTAATATAATTAAAATAAGTTTGTCTATATGTGAATATATCCATATGCAACACATTGCATTATTGACAGTCTGCATATCTACACTCATTTCTGGCCTAATTTTTAGTTTAGATAAGTGTTAATGAAACATGATCCATCTTCAAACTTAGAAAACAGTAGCTTCCAACCTTTAATTCTGAGCACATTTCCTTTAGAGTGTATACGATAATCTTGTTTAATTGGATTTATTTTCTCCACACGAGGCCCCGCATGGCCTACTTTCCATTTTTTTCCTCAGGTCTTTGAGTGTTATTTGCAAATCACTTTTCTGGAATTTAATTTCAATGGTAGGTTGGTTTCATTTCAGATTTTTGTATTGTTTTAATTTTATTTGCCAATTTGCCTTTAAATAGCCTTAAGCTAGAAGGCTGGGGCTGTAACTTGCATCTAAATGTGATGTAGGAAGCAAAATTTAATTTGAGTGTGTGGAAAGTTCTGTGAAAAAGAATACCAAATGACTACCTTGTTTTCTCATTTGTGTTTTCTAAAATAGTTGTGTTTAAAAGGAAAAGTCCCCAAATTAGCCACAATTTTAAGAAAAAGAAATGTCCTCATAATATGATTGAGTTCAACCTTTGGTGATAGGTAAATTCACTTCTGGAGAAGGCAATGGCACCCCACTCCACTTCTACAAGTGATACAAATGATTTCAGATTTGGATTGTATAAGGTGGTTAGTTAGAAGATTCATATTGTTATGAGCTACAGAATTTAACTAGCTGTGTTCCAAATATGTAAGTTCATAGTTACCTGTAATATGTATTAATTGAACAAAAAATCACTTTCTTAGCTTAGTACTATCCCCCCAGTTACTGACCAACTTGAAGTACAGACCAGTTTTCTGCCTTTCAATTCATGTGAGGACAATTGACTGACTTTTCTTTGAAGGTTTAAAAAAAAAAAAAGGTTCCTTTTTGTATGTGTATGTGAATTTTGTGAATGTATTTATCCCTTTTTGTGTTTTGAACATTACAGATGATGGAGAATGACCCAGCAATAGAGCTATGATGATAAAAACAATACTGACCTTGAAGGGGGTGGGGGATTGTGGGTGAAACACGCTCTAAAGGGGAAAAAATAGTAAGCATCATGGAGAATTTATATGGATAGATAAATAGATATAGATATATCTTACTCATGTTTAGCTACTTGGACAATTATAAAACAGAAGAGTTTTCATACCTAGGGGATCGTATCTCCTATACAGCATTTGTCTGTCCTTCCTGCCAGTGCTAAATGATCAGAGAGCTGTTAGTAAAATTTTAAATCCAAAGCCCTTAAAAAAATTAGCTAGAGTAGAGGATAACACCCTATTGTGGTAACCTTACAAATAGAATCCTACCCTCCTCTGGAGAACCCACCAAGATTACAGACTTTTTGGAGTGTTTAAATTAGTAGTGATCAGATCCAGGGCATGTATCTTGGTCCTGGGGCTGGGGTCTTTAACTTCTGATGGATGAACTTGTGGTAACTAACAGCTCCTTTCCTCCCTCTAAGCCCACCTGTTCATATCAGCTTTAGCTAAGCATCTGGAAAATTTATTTTGGTAAACACTAATTCAGATTTTCCTTCAAATTTTTCCTTCCACATTACTGATACCAGGACAAGAGTTATGCCAGGATATAAGCTTCTTGCGATGATACAATTTGATTTTTAGTCTTTTCCTTAATCCCACCCACTTATGATAACACAATCTCATCTGAAGTTTGAAGTCAAATGTGCTTGATGACACCTACTGGTGAGTAGTAAGACATGCTTTTCTTTTTAAACACAAGGGTCTCAGCTTATAAGTTTCTCAGAGTTCCATCCCAAAGCTACTAACCATAAACTGAACATGCTGAAAGAGCTCAGGCTTTAAGGTATCCTCTATCTGACTCATTAAAACCCAGGTTTAATTAAACTCTTCTCTGAGGCTCTTTCAGAGAGAGAGAATGTTGCCTTAAGGATAAGATGCTTTACTTGGTACCCCCAAACCCTATAACGTAAGTATAATCATAATGCTTTTCTACATTCCTCGTAGCAGCTTGGTTAGATAAAGACCAGGGATAAATGAAAATTAACAACAGTCTAAACCATAACAAGGAAAGCATATTTACATACTCACATCTGTTCTGCTTGCCATCTTATATCATAAGCTCAGAAATTCTGACTAGATTTTTGGCTGAAATTTGGGCACTCGGTACATATGGACACTAAGAAAACCAAGTCTCCTTGCAGAGTGAGCTTTCCTCTAACTTGGATGCAAGTTTTGGTTTAATGCCAAAATTCTGTAAGTGCATTAAGATGGAACAGGTCAATAAGAGCACAGTGAACAATTGTGTCTTAGTTCCACAAGTGTGGAGGAGAAAAATGCTTTAAACCTCCACCAGTTACTTGGTATTAAAGTTTCCAGCTTTGAAAATAAATAGCTAAACTGCTTTCAGCATTTATAGAGCAGTTGGAGACTACTGTTCCATATTATATTCTATACATCCTATCTTATTTTTATTATTACAATTATTATTCATCCTGTTTAAATGATTCAGGTTAATATTTTCTCATCACACTGTTCACAGCTGGATAAATGCACTCTGCTCTCATTTCAACAAGAATGAGAGTTTATTGAGTTTATTGCTAAACTATCTCATCCACCCTCCTCTTCACCTCTTCAAGTTTCCCAGCTTGTCATTATCGTCTTAGCTCCACCCTATTATCATCATCTTAGCCCCATCATGGCCCATTAGTTATTCTCATTCTCTTAATTCCCTACTGACTTATCTTTCCTTAGATCCTTCCCCATCCCAGCCTTTTAAGCCTTATTCTTCCAACATCATTTCACTTTCATTTCATCCAAGAGTAGCTGGTTGAGAGGCTTTGCCAAGTCTTAACTAGCATCATCAAGTGGTGTATACTTAAACGCTGGGCCCCAGAGATAGTAAAATGGCTTCGAGAGAAGCAGGGAGGCTCTCATTTAAAGCGTTCCCTCCAGGGATGGGTTGCTTAGGTGGTACTTGAAATTTAATCAAGCATAGGTTAATGATTTTTTTAATTAAAAAGAGAATTTTAAAACTTCCATACATTGATGTAGTACTGGCTCAGTGTAGATTTCTTTGTATTTTTATTCTTTTATACTCAGTAGCCTCAAAATATCTTACTAATCCATGTATTTCTCTAAAATAGAAGGCAATTGATCAGTAGAATTGTCTTTCTTTAATCTGTTGAATACTCCCTTCCTAAGGGTCAAAGGCTGAGTATAAGGCTGGACTCTCTGCTCAAAATCTCAAGGTACCAAACACAAGCCAACAGTCTCACTGGTGTAGCAAACCCAGGCTTCTGAGAGTTAATGGAAATAAGAGTGGGAGGTGTTAGAAGCATTGCCCCTGGGTGAGAAGAAAAAAAAAAAGTGTCTAGTCAGTGAAAAGACATCATTAGTGAAAAAGGGAGGAAAAGTTAGATGCCATTTTACCTCTGAACTACAAAAGATACATCTCCTAATACTTTCCCTACATCAGTTCAGTTCAGTTCAGTCCGTCAGTCTTGTCTGACTCTTTGCAACCCCATGGACTGCAGCACGCTAGGCTTCCTTATCCATCACCAGCTCCTTGAGCTTGCTCAAACTCTTGTCCATCGAGTCAGTGATGCCATCCAATCATCTCATCCTCTGTTGTCCCCTTTTTCTCTTGCCTTCAGTCTTGAGCAGCATCAGGGTCTTTTCTAATGAGTCAGTTCTTCGCATCAGGTGGCCAAAGTATTGGAGTTTCAGCTTCAGCATCAGTCCTTCTAATGAATATTCAGGATTGCTTTCCCTTAGGATTGACTGGTTTGATTTCCTTGCAGTCGAAAGGACTCTCAAGAGTCTTCTCCAACACTGCAGTTCAAAAGCATCAATTCTTCAGCACTCAGGTTTCTTTACAGTCCAACTCTCACATCTATACATGACTACTGGAAAAAACCATAGCTTTGACTAGATAGACCTTTGTCAGCAAAGTAATGTCTCTCCTTTTTAATATGCTGTCTAGGTTGGTCATAGCTTTTCTTCCAAGGAGCAAGCATCTTTTAACTTGGTGGCCACAGTCACCATCTGCAGTGATTTGGAGCCCCAAAACATAAAGTCTGCCACTGTTTCCATTGTTTCTCCATCTATTTGCCATGAAGTGATGGTACAGGATGCCATGATCTTAGTTTTCTGAATGTTGAGTTTTAAGCCAACTTTCAACAGGAGGGTCTTCAGTTCGTCTTTGCTTTCTGCCATGAGGGTGGTGTCATCTGTGTATCTGAGGTTATTGATATTTCTCCCAGCAGTCTTGATTCCAGCTTGTGCTTCATCCATCCCAGCATTTTGCATGATGTGCTCTGAATATAAATTAAATAAACAGGGTGACAATATACAGCCTTGACTTACTCCTTTTCTGATTTGGAACCAGTCTGTTGTTCCATGTCCAGTTCTAACTGTTGCTTCTTGACTGGATACAGATTTCTCATGAGGCAGGTCAGGTGGTCTGGTATTACCATCTCTTTAAGAATTTTCCATAGTTTGTTGTGATCCACACAGTCAAAGGTTTGGGCATAGTCAATAAAGCAGAAGTAAGTGTTTTTCTGGAATTCTCTTGCTTTCTAGATGATCAATGGATGTTGGCAATTTAATCTCTGGTTCCTCTGCCTTTTCTAAATCCAGCTTGAACATCTGGAAGTCCTTGGTTCATGTACTGTTGAAGCCTGGCTTGGAGAATTTTGAGCATTACTTTGCTAATATGTTCAGATCAGATCAGATCAGATCAGTCGCTCAGTCGTGTCCGACTCTTTGCGACCCCATGAACCGCAGCATGCCAGGCCTCCCTGTCCATCACCAGCTCCCGGAGGTCACTCAGACTCGCATCCATCGAGTCAGTGATGCCATCCAGCCATCTCATCCTCTGTCGTCCCCTTCTCCTCCTGCCCTCAATCCCTCCCAGCATCAGAGTCTTCTCCAATGAGTCAACTCTTCGCATGAGGTGGCCAAAATACTGGAGTTTCAGCTTGAGCATCATTCCTTCTAAAGAAATTCCAGGATTGATCTCCTTCAGAATGGACTGGTTGGATCTTCTTGCA
Source organism: Tragelaphus eurycerus (assembly GCA_935064755.1). NCBI lineage: Eukaryota > Metazoa > Chordata > Mammalia > Artiodactyla > Bovidae > Tragelaphus > Tragelaphus eurycerus. Next base: position 12,221,241 of record CAKXYN010000018.1, read on the forward strand.
GTCCAAGGGACTCTCAAGAGTCTTCTCCAACACCACAGTTCAAAAGCATCAATTCTTCGGCGCTCAGCCTTCTTCACAGTCCAGCTCTCACATCCATACATGACCACAGGAAAGACCATAGCCTTGACTAGGCGAACCTTTGTTGGCAAAGTAATGTCTCTGCTTTTGAATATGCTATCTAGGTTGGTCATAACTTTCCTTCCAAGGAGTAAGCGTCTTTTAATTTCATGGCTGCAGTCACCATCTGCAGTGATTTTGGAGCCCAGAAAAACAAAGTCTGACACTGTTTCCACTGTTTCCCCATCTATTTCCCATGCAGCGATGGGACCAGATGCCATGATCTTCGTTTTCTGAATGTTGAGCTTTAAGCCAACCTTTTCACTCTCCACTTTCACTTTCATCAAGAGGCTTTTTAGCCCCTCTTCACTTTCTGCCATAAGAGTCGTGTCATCTGCATATCTGAGGTTATTGATATTTCTCCCGGCAATCTTGATTCCAACTTGTGTTTCTTCCAGTCCAGCATTTCTCATGATGTACTCTGCATATAAGTTAAATAAACATGGTGACAATATGCACTCCTTTTCCTATTTGGAACCAGTCTGTTGTTCCATGACCAGTTCTAACTGTTGCTTCCTGACCTGCATACAGATTTCTCAAGAGGCAGATCAGGTGGTCTGGTATTCCCGCTAATATGTTAGATGAGTGCAATTGTGCGGTGTTTGGAACATTCTTTGGCATGGCCTTTCTTGGAGACTGGAATGAAAACTGACCTTTTCCAGTCCTGTGGCCACTGCTGAGTTTTCCAAATTTGCTGGCATATTGAGTGCAGCACTTTTACAACATCATCTTTTAGGATTTGAAAGAGCTCAACTAGAATTCCATCACCTACACTAGCTTTGTTCATAGTGATGCTTCCTAAGGCTCACTTGACTTCGCATTCCAGGATGCCTGGTTCTAGGTGAGTGATACACACCATCATAGTTATCTGGGTCATGAAGATCTTTTTTGTATAGTTCTGTGTATTCTTGCCACATTTTCTTCATATCTTCTGCTTCTTTTAGGTCCCTACCATTTCTGTCCTTTATTGTGCCCATCTTTGCATGAAATATTTCCTTGGTATCTCTAATATTCTTAAAGAGATCTTGAGTCTTTCCCATTCTATTGTTTTCCTCTATTTCTTTGCATTGATCACTGAGGAAGGCTTTCTTATCTCTCTGTGCTGTTCTTTGGAACTCTGCATTCAGATGCTTGTAGCTTTCCTTTTCTCCTTTGCCTTTAGCTTCTCTTCTTTTCTCAGCTATTTGTAAGGCCTCCTCAAACAACCATTTTGTCTTTCTTTTTCTTGGAGATGGTCTCGATCACTGCCTCCTGTACAATGTCACAAACCTCCATCCATAATCTGATAGAATCTGATAGAATTCTTCAGGCACTCTATCAGATTTAATCCCTTGAACCTTTTTGTCACTTACACTGTATAATCGTGAGGGATTTGATTTAGGTCATAACTGAATGGTCTAGAGGTGTTCCCTATTTTCTTCAATTTCAATCTGAATTGGCAATAAGGAGTTCATGATCTGAGCCACAGTCAGCTCCTGTACTTGTTTTTGCTGACTGTATAGAACTTCTCCATCTTTGGCTGCAAAGAATATAATCAATCTGACTTTGGTGTTGACCATCTGTTGATGTCCATGTGCAGAGTCTTCTCTGGTATTCTTGGAAGAGGTTGTTTGCTATGACCAGTGCATTCTTTAGCCTTTGTCCTGCTTCATTTTGTACTCCAAGGCCAAATTTGCCTGATACTCCAGGTGTCTCTTGACTTCCTTCTTTTGCATTCCAGTCCCATATAATGAAAAAGACATCTTTTTTTGTGTTAGTTCTAGAAGGCCTTGTAGATTTTCATAGAACTGTTCAACTTCAGCTTCTTCAGCTTTACTGGTTGGTGCATAGATTTGGATTACTTTGATACTGAATGGTTTGCCTTGAAAATGAACAGAGATCATTCTTTTATTTTTGAGATTGCACCCAAGTGCTACATTTTAGACTCTTTTGTTGACAGTGAGGGCTACTCCATTTCTTCTAAAGGTTTCATGCCCACCGTAATAGATACAATGGTCATCCGAGTTAAATTCGCCCATTCCGGTCCATTTTAGTTCACTGACTCTTGTTATCTTCTGTTTGACCACTTCAGTTTACCTTGATTCATGGACCTAACATTCCAGGTTCCTGTGCAATACTGTTCTTTACAGCACTGGACTTTACTTCCATCACCAGTCACATCCCCAGCTGGGCATTGCTTTCACTTTGGCTTTGTCTCTTCATTTTTGCTGGAGTTGTTTCTCCAGTCTACTCCAGTAGCATATTGGGCACCTACAGATCTGGGGAGTTCATCTGTCAGTGTCCTATCTTTTTGTCTTTTCATTCTGTTCATGGGGTTTCAAGGCAAGAATACTGAAGTGGTTTGCCATTCTCATCTCCAGTGGACCATGTTTTGTCAGAGCTCTCCACCATAACCCATCCATCTTGGGTGGCCTTACACAGCATGGCTCATAGTTTCATTGAGTTAGACAAGGCTGTGGTCCATGTGATCAGCTTGACTAGTTTTCTGTGGTTGTGGTTTTCATTCTGTCTGCCTTCTGTGGGATAAGGATAAGAAATCTATGGTAGCTTCCTGATGGGAGAGACTGACTGTGGGGGAAACTGGGTCTTGTTGTGATGTGTAGGGCTATACTCAGCGTAGGGCTGTGTTCCCTCCCTGTTGTTGACCTGAGACCAAACTATGGTGGAGGTAATGAAGATAATGGTGACCTTCTTCAAAAGGTCCCGTGCATGCACTGCCTCACTCAGTGCACCTGACCCTGAAGCAGGCCATCACTGACCCACATCTCCACCGGAGACTCCTGGACACTCCTGGGTAAGTCTGGGTCAGTCTCTTGTGGGGTCACTGCTCCTTTCTCCTGGGTCCTGGAGTGCATAGGTTTTGTTTTTGCCCTTCAAGAGTCTGTCTCCCCATTTCTGTGAAAATTCCGGTGGCTCTATGGTGGGGTTAATGGCAATCTCCTCCAAGAGGGCTTATGCCACACCCAGGTCTGATGCATCCAGAGCCCCTGGCACTGTGGCAGGCCACTGCTGACCCGTACCTCCTCAGGAAACACTCAAACACTCAAAGGCAGGTCTGGTTCAGTCTCTGTGAGGTTTCCTGGTGTGCACAAGGTTTTGTTTGAGCCCTCTGAGCATATACATATACACATCTAGATAATGTGTTAGTCTGGAGCCTGGACTCTGGAAGGAGGTTCAGTTCAGTTCAGTTCAGTTCAGTCTCTCAGTCGTGTCCGACTCTTTGCAACCCTATGAATCACAGCACACCAGGCCTCCCTGTCCATCACCAACTCCCGGAGTTCACTTAAACTCATGTCCATCAAGTCGGTGATGCCATCCAGTCATCTCATCCTCTGTTGTCCCCTTCTCCTCCTGCCCCCAATCCCTCCCAGCATCAGGGTCTTTTCTAATGAGTCAACTCTTCTCATGAGGTGGCCAAAGTATTGGAGTTTCAGCTTCAGCATCAGTCCTTCCAATGAACATCCAGGACTGATCTCCTTTAGGATGGGCTGGTTGGATCTCCTTGCAGTCCAAGGTACTCTCAGGAGTCTTCTCCAACACCACAATTCAAAAGCAAGGAGGTTACCTGAGTTTAAATCCCGTAAGTCTTATTTAGTTGCACTAATTATTTTACCTCTTTGTAGAATGGAGGAATGTGAGCGCCTGGTAAAGTAAATCATCTTTCCTGGTAATTAAGTGAGATCACACATGTTAGGTGTTTGGCACGTGCACAGTATGTCCTACGCGCTCACTTAAGAAGTCATTATATTATGGGTAGAATCACCTCCCTTATTCTTCCTCCCTATTTATTTCTTTAAAAATAACTCCACGTAAGCACTCAAACAAGATAGTTTCCCTTTGTGGGTATCTTGCAGTCACAAGTTTGGATACATGGGATCTGTTATTTTACATATGCTGACAATAGAATATCTCTTGGCACCACCAGACCCAGTCTTCACCCATACGAAGCAAATTCCTACATCTGACAAAAGCAAGGGAATGGCACCCCACTCCAGTACTCTAGCCTGGAAAATCCCATGGATGGAGGAGCCTAGTAGGCTACAGTCCATGGGGTCACTAAGAGTCGGACACGACTGAGCGACTTCACTTTCACTTTTCACCTTCATGCACTGGGGAAGGAAATGGCAACCCACTCCAGTGTTCTTGCCTGGAGAATCCCCGGGATGGGGGAGCCTGGTGGGCTGACGTCTGTGGGGTCGCACAGAGTCGGACATGACTGAAGCAACTTAGCAGCAAGGAGCTGAATCCTTGTCCATCCATGTTGTACTGCTGGATTAATGTGTTCAGAAAAGTGATACAATGTAACACTTTGCCCAGGATGAAGACAAAGCTATCAAAGGCATTACTTGGCTAAATAGACTAAGGTACTATGGATCCTTAATAAACAAGAAGACTAGAATGAATGGAGGACAAGACAAATGAGAAAGGAATGATTCCACTGGCTTAGAAAAAATTACTATGAATACATTGTATTCTTGCCCTCTGGTTCAATTATTTTGACCCCTTTGGAGGTCAGTATTTGAGTAGAGTGTGAAGAAGTGTATGTCTGTGTGTGGTGGATATATCAGTGACCGCAAACTGACACTGTGTACAGTCAGCACACGTCACTGTTGGTAGACATGGAAAATATGCTGATGCACCTGTGAAGGTGGATAATTGTGAACTCTTCAGGGGCTCTGGCTCAAGATTTACCTGCCGCCGCCTCTGGCTGGCCGCAGCTCACCAGCTGCCTCGTCTGCTCTGGACTGGCTGGGTCAGCAGAGCACCCTGCTGCCCGCATAATGCTGTCTGTCACGTGGGGCTGGCCGCGGCCATCCTCCCAAGCATCTCTCTCCTCCTGACCTTGTTCTGTGGGAAAGTACTGCTAGCAGCAGTGTCTTAATCTAAGTAATGGGCAATATGTTCAAACACGTACTTTCTTTTTTCCTTGTCTTCTTTCCCTTGTGTGCTCTCTTCCTCCACCCCCACCTTTCTTTTGCCTGTGCAGAACTGGCTACAATAGAGTCATGTTCCTAAAATATCCAGCTACGAAGGTTTTAACAACATATCTCCCAAACCCAAATTGGGGTGGCAGGGTGGGCATGGTGGACTTGCTATTCCTCCTGCAAGAAGCAGAGCTTTCCCCTTAAAATATTCACACTTGGGCCTTGGGTCGAAAAAATAGGACTGTAAATTCACTAATGTTTGGCAATTTTAATAGCTTCTTTTCACCTCAAAGCTCAGTGACCTTTTGTATCTGTTCTTCCGTAAGGATTACACCTCCTAACATTCCCATCAAATGGGAAATCAATTTCAGGCCGAATGCTGAGACAGGTGTCTGTGTGCAGAGCAGGTGCCTGTGTGGGCGGCCCTGCAGAGGGTCTCCCGGAAGTGGCACATTAATCACAGCCCTGTGCACTTCTCAGATGTATAATGAGGGTGACTTCTGCAAAACCATCAAGGACAATATGACCATGATACACTTGCCTGATTTCTTGATTCTTAGTTAACAGGCAGAAATTCTGTAAGATTCTTGATATTTCTTTATCTTACTGGGTGGAGTCCTTTACGTGAACTTTTGTGAAGAGAACCATAGTATTTTAGAGCTTGAGATGACCTTTCATTACCACTAGCGGTATCTCCATTATCTTTGACCTAGCCTGTGCTCTTTTTCTCCTCTTCAAATGATTCTTTTCCCCTTCTTCCTCTTTTTCTTTCTTTCATACCTGTGTAAAATAGGCTACCATGGAGCCTACACCATCTTTCTATCCTTCTTGCCCTTCCTCTTTCTCAGTCTATAGGGATCATTGTATTTATTATTTGAAATATGTCATTAGCACAGTCCTTCTGAGAGGGAAAAGAAGATACTTTTATGCCAATTTATAGTTGCTCACTTTCTCTAACTAATCCAATTATACCATTTTCTCTTTTCCAATCCCCCTAAAAACCTCTTGTTAACTGTATGTTGTTCTACTTAATCAGCTCCCCTTAGATTTGTCAGAATCTCAAGTTTCAGAGTTGAGGCTGCTCTCCCCTCTATTTATGGAATCCCTAATGTCAGGAATGAAACAGATAAGTACATTTCTTAATAAATGTCTTCTCAAATGTTTTGAGATATCAGTGCCTCCAGCTTAAGTCAAAAACACTGATGTTTGGTCTTTGGAGACAAGTAGACAGGGATATGAATTTTAAACTTCATATTGACAACATTTGTAGCACAGCTGTATCCCATCAAACTTACAGGCTGAAGTCAATGGGAGTTATGGATGAGAAACTGAAGGTCAAATTTAGAAGAGTTTGTAGTAGTGTTTTGTTTGTTTGTTTTTTAGTAAGTGGAGTTGGATCTTGAGCAGTTTTAAAATGACTTTAATATTATATTTCAAGGGAACTCTTAAATTGATTCTTCTCTTAAAAATCTTTTCCTTGAAGGCTTATCTAAACTGAATAAAGCAAGATGAAGACATTTCTCCTGGCCCTAGTGTTTCTAAATTTTCCAATTTAGCCCATGAAGGCAACAACAACAGCAAAGCTTCTAGTAGCTTGTTATTTCATAATATAATAATAATAATAAATTTGTTGGACTTTCTCTGGCCAAATGAACTCTCTGGTCCAGCATGTGCTAACTCTTTGGTTTGTTTTACTTATTCTGATAAACATTTTCCTATCCTAATTGTCCTCATTTTCTCTGATCTCATGGATCATACTTCTATTTTTCAGGAGGCATCTGATTCTCTGCTCATATGTTCATAGCTGCCAAGCCAACAAGTCAGGGGGCAGGTATCTAACTATAACATGCTGTTCAAGGGAAAGGCTAGAAGGTGGGTTTTCCTATAAAATTACTGTTTCCAGTAACTTAAAACAACTTGTCCTTCCTTAGTCTGCCTTGAGGATCTTCTTTGGTCTTCAGAAAAAACTTTGCTCCTCTCTCTCATCATCTTATTTCTCTTCCAAAAAATCTATCAGACAAATAATGTTTCTTGCTGTCACACAGAAACCTTTCTGCACCCATTTCTCCTCCTTTAGATTTTATATTATGTTTTAATCACTCATTCCACTCTACCTCTTGTGTTGTTAAAAATACACTTTCTTTTTTCCAGCCTCTTCCTTCTCCCAGCACCTTATCCATCCTCCCTGAATACTGCTTCTTTAATCACTCCCATGCATGCCATTTTTAAAGAGCCATCCACTTTCCAGGATCTTACATCATCTAGGTTCCTTAAAGAGACCATCACCAGAGAGATTTTTGTTCAATGAATATTCTTACAGTTTAACCAACCAGGAAAGACAAACTAAAAAAAAAATCAGACAAAAAAACAAGGCAGTTATCACAAGTAAGTCAGGGACTAGAGAGGGCAGGTATTCCATTTGTAAATTTTGTCTTATGATAGGGATTGAGAACTTGTGGTTTTGTTTCTGTGGTGATACTCTGATTTTTGCATAAGTTTATATTTAATAGTAAGTTAATGATGTTCAAATTTTCCACGGGAGAAACTTTGACTTGGTTCTCCTAAGTGGGCTCCCTCTTTGGCATACTTACTGAAAAGGACGAGGCTGGCGTTGGTCATCCCCAGATTGTTGGCAGCCACGCATGTATAGTTGCCATAGTGCTCCTCAGTGACATTGGTCACTGTCAGGGAAGACTGGCCCTCCGTGCTCTTAATCTCAAGGCCATTGGCACTATTTATCCTAAGGGTTCAAAGACAGAAGAGTAAAGAGAAACAACTATCAAGATTTGGTGTAGTCATTTATTTTTCATCTTTTAAACTGAAGAAAAGAGAGCGAAAGGAAGTAGTTAGAGCCTGTTGATCCTGCTCAATTCCTCATTTTAATGGCGCAGTCCCAAAGTATCAGAATCAAAGTCTACTGATGGAGACAGCCCGGGAATGGATGAGTTTCACTGAGCTTTGGTTTCTGTTCCAGGCAAGAAAGACATGCAGGTGGAAACTGCCCACTCTGTGCACGTAACCTGCGTGCTTTGGGGCTGGAGTCCAAGAGCTACAGTCCCAAAGCACCAGGTAAAAAGCCTTGGAAAAGGAATAGTCTAATTGGAAAGGCCTAGTAATTACGGCTGGGGTGGGTGTTTCATCAGGGCTTCTGGTTTCCCTCACTGAGGAGTGAGACCCAGGGCGGGCACAGCAGATTGGGAACAAACCTGGTGTCATCTCGGTACCACTCAAAGTCAGGCGCAGGCACTGCCGAGGCTTCGCATTTGAGGGAAGCTTTTCGGCCGGTGGTGGCTTCGTTGCTCTTGGATTCCGTGATAGTGGGAGGATCTATAGGAAGGAAAGACACACAGTTTAGTTTACATGAGCTTTGGATGGTGCTCCAGAATTTCCATGCCAGGAGGAATTAGAAAGAATAGTGTGACTGCAGAGGAGCAGGACAAAAACAGTCTTAAAGCTCCATTTATGTAAGTAATGTGATCGGCTGAATGTGATTGATCCCTAGAAAACTAAATAAAAATAAGAGATCAATCAAACTGCAGACTTGGTTTATTTAAATGCGGCACTGGAAAGGGTTTTATGGAAATGAAATCTAGGATTTCTTTTTCTCTTCCAATAGATCATCCATTATTCCAATCACAGGTTATCGTATTTACATATTTTTTTTTTTTTTCTTTTTGTACATTAAGTGGTGATACTAAAGGACTTGGGATTTGATATGTGTAATCTGAGCTTTTTTCTTTTTCACCTTCATCAGCATCATTATTATTATTATTGTTACTTTCGGAGATGGTAGTAAGAAATCTGACGAAAATCATAGAGCACTAAAGTCCTTTTAGCTCAGGCTTAGCCTGATACCATTGCAAGAATTCAGGAAAACAAACTGATGTTAAATAATTGCTATACTGTTTCCCCTCCTCTGTGTTCCATTATTTCCATTCTCCAGGTCAGTTTTGCTTTTATGAGTGAGAGCGCAGTTTGAAGTCTATCGTGGTACATGAATATCTTCCTGGGGTTCCATCTTCTTCTCTCTTTGGCTGTTGTGCACTTGATTTTTTCTGCTTAGTACTGGGCCTAAAAAACTGTGACAGCCTTGAAATGAGCTCAGAAATACATTCTAATTTTCCATGATTCTCTCAAGCAATCCCAAGGAAAGTGGAACAAGAGTTTACAGGATCACAGGACTCAGCCACAAGGGTAAACTTAAGCTCTAGGCTTGAGGATGCTGTGTTTGTGCAATTTATGGACTTTTCAAGGAGAAAAAGACTTCTGTCCAAAGGTCATTTGCCAGAAAATGGCAACTTGGCTGTGTGTACATGGATAAAATAGACCCAAACCACCTGTTTATATTTTACAGATGAAAAAACCTTATTTAGGTAAATTAGTGAAGTGAACTTTAGTATTAAAAAGTCATTGAATTCATCTCTGCTCTTTAGCACCTGGTTCAGCTCATTTTTTTTCAGGGTTTTATCTTCATAATCAAAAACTATTTTCCAAGTTTTCTGCCTCTAGAAGATCTGGATTCTCTTAGTTTAGAATGATGTACAAAAACATCAGGTTAGTCTGCAATTTTCTCCCCCATTTCATTTTCACATGAGCTTGGGTGTCTTTAAATTGCTGTCAGAGAGAGGAGGAGTTAGAGCACATCTGGAGAGCATGGCCATCCCATGCGTAAACACATGCCAGAGAGGGAGGGGTTGTTGTTCTGTTTTAGATTGATCTCCTCATTTCTGTACAGACACAGAAAGGCAACAGGGAGAGTGGAAAGAACCCTGGACTAGAACCTAGGCTTGCTGGAATTCAGTCTCTGTTTGGTTGTGTGGACTTCGCATCACATACTGTATCTTTCTGAGCCTTGGTTTTATTATTTATAAAACGAAGGAACAACACATTAGAGATCTAGAGAGTATCCCTTCAAGTTGGAAAAAAAAAAAAGGCCAATTCTAACCCAAACAGCCCATTCATCACAAATGGGTCGCATGAGGACCCGAGTGTATTTTCATACCTTTAATCCTTAAATTGCTAATTTCAAAACTGTAACTCACTTATCTAATATATGGGTTGAGGGGTCAGGATTAGCAACCAGAAATAGAAACTGGAGGTCTGATTTTGACTCTTAACCAGAGCTGTGGCCTGGTCAAATGTCTGTACCCCTTTGAGCTTTCTCTTTCTCATATTTTCAAATAAGAAATTAGTTTAAAATGATCACCAAGGTTCCTTTTAAAATTCTTTCATTCTATAATTGGTTATGTTGATTGTTAGAGCACATGAGTTCAGAGGTTAATGTAATGATTAGAGGTAGTGGTATGAGGGAGGTATTTGTACAGAGATGGGGCATTGAGTAAAAATTAAGAGCTTGAATTTAAAGTTTGACAGACCTGTGCTCAAATTTAGTCTCTGTCCTTCATCATTAAGAGAGCTCATTACTTTATCTAGAGTCCCACTGTTGCAATATCGTCATCTTTAATATGCTGGAACCAGAGGCAGGGAGGATCATTTGGAGACTGCTGAAGAAATCCAGAGATAGCCTGCACTAGGTTTGTGATAAAGGGGATAGAAAGGAATGAACAGGACCGATTTGAGACAGAGGATATGGGCTGCAGAACGGACAAGATTAGATGTGAACAGTGAGGGAGGAATATCAAAGATAACACCCAAGTTTCCAACCTCAGTATCCACGTGATGCCGTCCACTGAATAATGTTAGTTTTCCATCTTCATCGCCTTGCTGTATTAGGTTAGGCTCTTACATTGCTAATAACCCTACAATCGGTAGAATGTTGAGCAGAGGGATGATCTTGTTTGTGAGTCTATGGGTTTGTTTAACTTCTCAATTTGTAAAGTGAGTTTTCACCAGTGTTTGTGAGGTTCTGGAGCCACATGGTTAACAGTGTGATGACCAGCCCCACTCTGGGCCAGACTCCATGTTTTCCATCGCCTCCACCCTGCAGCTCATAGTTGGAGCACCTCAACATATTAATAGTCCATGGTGGAGGTCTTCTAGCCCCTCCATCATGGAACCAGTTATACAAGTCCCAGCTGTACAGTTTTACGGAAGCCTTCTTCCCCACTCTGGATGTTTCCTTCTGTGTGGAGGGTGGGAGCTTACTTAGTAAACCTCCTTGCTCTGGAACCTAGGCGGTGATTTTTCTACCAGAAAAATTAGGAAAGAACAAACTCAGTTTGTTTGCTTCATCTTTCTTCTTTCCTTCTTCTGGGACCAAACTTCTGGTGGGGATCAGAGGTTCTCTGCTTCTCCAGACTGATGTCTTACATAGGCTCTCTCCTTCCTGCTCTTATGCGGGCAGGCCTGTCCTGGTCCAGGGCTGCCGTGTCTGGGGAGGTGGATGCGGCACACCAAGATACTACCTCTAACCATGTTGATGTCTCACCATAGGGGCAATTGGGCCTCCTGTATGTCTCTTTTACTCATTTCTCAGAACCTGAATAGCTAAGTAGTAAGCCTCAGATATGCAGATGACACCACCCTTATGGCAGAAAGTGAAGAGGAACTAAAAAGCCTCTTGATGAAGGTGAAAGTGGAGAGTGAAAAAGTTGGCTTAAAGCTCAACATTCAGAAAACGAAGATCATGGCATCCAGTCCCATCACTTCATGGGAAATAGATGGGGAAACAGTGGAAACAGTGGCAGACTTTATTTTTGGGGGCTCCAAAACCACTGCAGATGGTGACTGCAGCCATGACACTAAAAGACCCTTATTCCTTGGAAGGGAAGTTATGACCGACCTTGATAGCATTTTCAAAAGCAGAGACATTACTTTGCCAACAAAGGTCTGTCTAGTCAAGGCTTTGGTTTTTCCTATAGTCATGTATGGATGTGAGAGTTGGACTGTGAAGAAGGCTGAGCATTGAAGAATTGCTGCTTTTAAACTGTGGTGTTGGAGAAGACTCTTGAGAGTCCTTTGGACTGCAAGGAGATCCAACCAGTCCATTCTGAAGGAGATCAGCCCTGGGATTTCTTTGGAAGGAATGATGCTAAAGCTGAAACTCCAGTACTTTGGCTACCTCATGCGAAGAGTTGACTCATTGGAAAAGACTCTGATGCTGGGAGGGATTGGGGACAGGAGGAGAAGGGGGCGACAGAGGATGAGATGGCTGGATAGCATCACTGACTCAATGGACGTGAGTCTGAGTGAACTCTGGGAGTTGGTGATGGGCAGGGAGGCCTGGCGTGCTTTGATTCATGGGGTCGCAAAGAATCGGACATGACTGAGCGACTGAACTGAACTGAAGGTATTTATTGGGCTTCCCAAGTGGGCTAATGGTAAAGAACCTGCCTGCCAGTGCTGGAGACATGAGACACAGGTTTAATCCCTTGGTTGGGAAAATCCCCTCGAGAAGGAAATGACAACCCACTCCAGTATTCTCTCCTGGAGAATCCCATGGACAGAGGACCCTGGCAAGCTACAGTCCATAGGATCACATAGAATCAGACACAATTAAAGTGATTTAGCACACATACACACATACACACACATGTACAAGCTATTTATTAGCTCCTCTGAGATGCCAGCATGGTGAGGGTGGTGTTGAACCAGGGTTCAATATTTTTAAATGCATTGATCTTGGGACAGGATGAACTGGCCATTTATAAAGGCCAAACACTTGTTCTTTTCCTTGAACATCTAGGAAGTTTCTCATACCAAGGTGTAGTCACAGAGAGTGATAAATGTATGAATAGTTCATTACTTCTAGTATTTCTCAAATGACACAATGGTACAGGTCTGTTCCGTTCTATAGCTTATTGGAATGAACAGTTCAAAATTCATTTGTAATGAACTTTGTATAGGTGAGGCTAAGAAAGTTATTACAAATCATATCATGGCATGTCTAGTATGGTTAAAATAATAGATGTCCTTGTTCAAAATACAGTTATAATTAAAATGTGGCTTAATAAAAATGCTGCGCAGAGGTCCATTGTTATTCTTTACCTGACTTTGCAATAGCTTACAATCGTCAGAGGACTATTCTGGTTATTACTTTAAAATTTTGAGTTCTGAAAATATTAATAAAGGTTTTCTTCTTATATCACCATCAACAAGACTCTTTCAATTAGAATGAACATGATAACAATGATAGTGGCCTAGCAAACAGAATATCATCCATTTAATCTTCCCAGTGTTTGGAATAATAGTATAAAGGAGCAAAATTCTTAATAAAAGATTCAATTTATAGACATTTACCATGTGTCAGCACTCCCCTAGGCTTTATTCATTCTTCATCCAAATAGTAGCCCTAGAAGTAAGGATTATTAACCCTATATTATGAATGAGAAGGCAAGTCTGCAGAGGGTTAGTTAATTCTGCAAATTCACACAGCCAGCATTTGATGGAGTCCATATTTGAACTCATGTTCTGAAGCCCATGCTCTGAACTTCTCTGTATTTCCATTTGAATGAGTTCTTTTGGAGAGAAATTGACTCCTAATACGGAAGAACACCATTTTGGAGAGCATGCTGGTAGCTTAATAGGTAAATGTTACATATTCAGCTATTATAAGGCACCCAAAGTGGCAGAACATACACTGGCACAGTGGATATAAACCCACATTAGAAATCAGAATTTGAGGGCTCAATTGCTGCCTCTGCCACTTAGGTTGTCGCCTCTTGAGGGTGACACATTAACTTCTTAGAGTCCCTCACCTTTGAATGTAGATAATAAGACCTTCCTACCTGTCTCACAGGCTTGATGAAAAGACCAAATGAAGTCTCATATATCAGAGCACATTTATCATCTGAAGTGATTATATTTATTATTATTATTATTATTTTTACTATTTCTCACATGATATCTTGGAAGGAAAGAGAGCTTTAGAGTTAGACCTGGGCAGAGTCCTGTCTCTACCACTCACAGGTTCTTTGGTCTTGTGGCAGACAATGCTTACATTTTCTGAGCTCTGGTTTTTGTCCTCTGCATGGGATGATTTGATTATCCCCCAGGTTAATGTGTGATGGTGGACTAGCTGGGTGGCGGCGGCGGGGGGGGCAGAGAACATTGGCAATAAGAAAGTCATTGTTTTCAGAGAATTTAAAAACAATAAAACTAACTAAAAGTTGTCTTTTTTTAAAAAAAGATCACCTTTTTTTTTTTTTAAAGATCACCATGTACCAGCAATACTAAACCAAACATACCAAAAACTGTCAGTGATAAAGTAGGTCAATACTCCTTTTGTGGAGGCAGGCCAGGTCCCATACACTCTTTCCTTGGTTGGCCACTGTTGGTGAGGTGATTACAGTGAATTATACAAAATCACCAATAGAGTCTTGGTACTCTGGAAGTACGCAGGAAATGATGGTTATTGCTCACATTGCAAAGTTACAGTAGAAAATTGCAGTAGTCTGGACTCTTACTGAATAGTTCGTCTGACAATCCCATAATAGATTCACAAACATTAGGATGTGTCTTTACTGACATCATCTCCAACACAAGAGTAAACTGCAGGTTGTCATGGAGAATAGAGAGGTGTAGCCATGAAGTGTTAGAGAAGGTAGCCAGTCTGGTTCCATACTGAGCAGTTATTTTCCTCAACTTTTATCATTAGGTGACGAATCAAAATATTGAAGAGTTCAGTTAAAATACAGATACATTATCTGGAGACAAAAGATGTCCCCAGGCACAGTTGTGGAAAATATGGTAGGTAACCTCACTTCCTTTAATACATGGCTATCAAATGTAAGGGTGAGCTTTGGAAATGCCAAAGTCCCATGTCCCACAGCACCTTGTTGAGTTGGTTAGCTCTGGACACGAGTGGAGGTAGAGCTGAGTTCAAAGGGAGAAAAGAAGAAAATAAGTAACAGAGTGACAGTGTGATCGTAGTTGGAGAGGTAGCCGTGGAAAAGCTGAAGGCAGGAATATTAGCTGCTCAATGGGTTCAGCAGCAGGCCTGACAACTAGGGGCAGATTTTGAGAAAAAGTTCTCCAAGAATAGGAAAAACATCCAGTGTAAGAAGAGTCCAAATAAAATTCAGTCCTCTGGCAGCCCACTCCATTGTTCTTGCCTGGAGAATCCCAGGGATGGGGGAGCCTGGTAGGCTGCCGTCTATGGGGTCGCACAGAGTCAGACACAACTAAAGCAACTCAGCAGCAGCAGCAGCAGCACTTGCTGAACACTTACTATGCACTAGACATTGTCCTTGGGATACTGGGCACTAGGATAAGACAGATCCATGAGTAGTTACTTTTAACTCTCCATGAGAAGTGCAATTGAGGAATTATACCTAGAAATGGTAAATCGAAGGACAGTGGTCCCTAGGGTTGGTATCTGGATGAAATTGGTAGCTAAATTCTAAGATATGAGAAAATAGGAATCCTGCCTACTGAATGAAATTTTACTAAGTTTATTTAGTTGAAGAGATTTCAGGTCAATAATTTAGCTTCTGTAAATTCTGGGACCTCCTACCACTTAGAAAATAGATTTTGCATGTCTAATGCAAATGGCTATGCACAGTGCTATAGACCAACTGTGGAGAAGGATTATCCAGCGAAGTCGCTCAGTCTTGTCCGACTCTTTGCGACACTGTGGACTGTAGCCTACCAGGCTTCTCCGTCCATGGGATTCTCCAGGCAAGAATACTGGAGTGGGTTGCCATTTCCTTCTCCAGGGGTTCTTCTCGACCCAGGAATTGAACCCGGGTCTCCTGCATTGGAGGCAGACGCTTTAACCTCTGAACCGCCAGGGAAGCCCTGGATTATCCAAGAGGAATAAAAAGGAGAGACTGTAAGATCCAGCTTGTGAACTCAACAGAGGAACTGTTTTGACTCTCTTGTTTACTGCTCTAGCTTTCAGTGTCCTGCAATAAATATCTGTTGGCAACTAAGTAAATGAATCAATGAGATGCAAGTAAATGAGATGCTGGAAAAAATTACCAGCACTGGGATTTTTTTTTTTTTTAAGTGGTACGCTGAATCAGTTTCATTATGATGATCTACCCAGCCATTAATTCTCTTAGTCATTCTGGTCCCTTGACCTAATTGCAAACCTTGTGCCTTGAAAAGGAAGAGGAATCAGCATAAAGAATAGGCTGTTTTCACAGTACAACAACTACTCGTGCTCAGCATGGCCAGCTCTTCGCGACCCCGTGGACTGTGCCCACCAGGCTCCTCTGTCCTTGGGATTCTCTAGGCAAGAATGCTGGAGTGGGTTGCAATTTCCTCCTCCAGGAGATCTTTCTGACCCAAGGATCGAACCTGCATCTCCTGCATTGGTAGGCGGATTCTTTTACCGCCTAGCCACCTGGGTAGGCAGGCTTATATGAGGTGATGAAGGTGATGCTGAAAATTTGTCAGTTTCGATGAATTTTGCTAACCAGACCTCAAACTGTAATTTCATCTTGGAGACTTCATCTTCTTAATACAACTGCATTTAAGTAGGGAACGGGACAATAGGTGCAGTGCCTAGTTGTTTTAATATAATATAAACACAGCTTAATGAAGTGCTGGTAATAAGGTGTTTCCAAAGGACATTGACTTAGAATATGCTTCTTGATTTGTGACCAATATCAATTTGCAAAGTCTGGAAAAATGTTAAGAGAGCAGAATTTACCTGCAAGCATGTGGGTCACCTATTCAGTAAACATTTACTGAGCAATTTTTATAAAGCATGTGTTAGGTGCTGCTGTTTAGGACAGACTGGCTGACTAAGCTCATTTTAGTTTTCTGTGTAATTTCTTATGACATGTGTTTTTAGCATCTTGAGGCTCTGTACATATTCTTCTGTGGTTCACTCATCACTTGGAAAAGCTCACATTTTTATAAAAGGCTTTTCTTGAAAATTATCAGTGTTTTCTTCTGTTCTAAGTTACACTTCAGGGACAGTCAAGAAGGAGCAGTGTCAGACTAATTGCACTAATAATAATAGGACCCAGGCGGCTGGCTTTGATCTAGGGAACCATCTGCAACGCCGACTGCTTTGATGTTTCACACAATGGAAGCATAAATATTTTCAATGTACTCCATGATTGGACTTTCAGAAATCTAATTAAGATGAAGGTCAATTAAGAGAAAATAAAATCTTAACTCCGAAAGTCAGAGAAGAGGTGGAAGAGGATGGCATGGCTGTGTGTACATAAAAGAAGCTAGCTAACCTAATTATAAACTTATATCAACACCAGAGAAATTGTCTTTCATGTGAAAAAAAGGTCCTAAAGCATTTTATAACATTGAGATCATTAAAGTGTCTTTGAAACACACCCAGGACTGGAAAAGAATAGTAATACTGGCATTTCAAATCTCTATTACTTAAAAAATGATCACAGACAGTGACAGGATAAAAACACTCTGGACCTTTTCAAATGCAGCCCCTTGCTTCTTGGAAATGAGTGCCACAGATGATACAGCAGCGTTGTATCCGTAGATCCATCGAAGTCTGGTGTGAAGGGATTTCGCTTTCTATTTCAGAAGGCTGCCAGGCTGGAGCAAGGCCATGGGAAAGAGCGCAGCCCAGAATAGACCAGGTCACCTAACGCAAGTTTCCTTGGTTCTCAATGCTTCTATTTCCAAATTTTTAAAATCAGACTAAGGATGATTATCCTATGAGTTTCCTGTGAGGATTAAAGCTCAAATATCAATCCCTTAGTACCTACTAAGAGTTGAAAACACCTGTTCCTCCTTCTCCTAAGGAAAGGCATGGGCTTTAGAATCACAGATTGGAGTGTGAATCCCTTTTCTCACCCTTGCTTTCTGTGTTACTTTGGAAAGACAACTACACCTCCTTGGGCTTTAGTGTTTCAAACCCTGAAACAGAGTCATTGGTATCTACCCGGCTAGGCACTTCATACAGAAACAGCAGCACCTAGGTCAATTGCATGGAAGGCTTAAGATGGTGGAAAGTACCTTATCACTGTCCAAAGCATATTTTCAAATATGGGTTAAGATGTCTATGTATGTGTATCTGTGTGCTTTTGGGCACGTGTGTATATATGTCATCTGTGCATATGTGTCTGTGTGGAGTATGTACTTGTGTGTGTGTATGTGTTAAACACACAGGAGAGAAGAACTTTCAGGACACACTTTTGTCCCTGTCACTAGCCACAATTATGTGATGTGGAACTTGAATGACATGGAAAGTCACTCCTCGCTGAACAGGGTAAACGAATTCTCTTTATTCCTTTGCTGGGTGACACACATCATGTGGATCTGCCCCTGCCTCCCCCTCTTCTCTTTTGAACTACATCTAAGGATCCTTTCATCTGAGAAGTTCAAAGTATGCCCACTTACCTATGCATCTTACTGAAATCTTCCTTTCTAATCTGCCCATACTTGGGGACAAATACATAACCAATATTAACCTATCAGGTATCCCCTGTCGCCATCAGGGACACATGGTATCTGACCACAGTGGCTTAAGTTTGTTCCCAAGGCCAATTAGCTCAATGGCCGAGGATAAAATATGATCTTGAATTATTCTCTTCCGACAAACAATCCATTAAGATGAAAATTCCAGCTAAAGCAGATACGAATTGTTGTTTTTTCCAAAGTCGTATGACCTTGGTCTTCACAAAGAGCAGAAGAGTGATTGCCTGAACTGCTAGTGCTGTCTGATCATGTTTCCTTAATTCTATAGTCTGAGTCAAAGACAGGGTGTATTGTTAAATGCATTATGGGTTATATTTAGAATTGGTATGGTTGATTTATCAAATTCAAAGGCCAAGTCCTGCCCTTGGATATGTCCAATGTACAAATGTGCATTCCTGACCAGAGGAGCATCTGCTTGGAATGCAATGTTCTCTTGCCAACAGGATCTGTAGAACTCGCGGGAGGTAGAGGCGGACCCTGGGCACATGGCCTCTGCCGGCTCCTGCCATACTCACAGTTCACAGTGACCTTGACTTGTTTGACATCCGCCGAGGAGACCTCATTGGCAGCTTTGCACTCGTATTTGCCTGACTGCTCCCTGGTGATGCCGAGGATCTCCAGATATTCTTCTTCTCCTTCAAATTCTCTTCCTGAAAAAGAGAGGTTTGTATGATTTTTTTTTTTTTAAGTTTAAAATATGCAGCAGATCACCATTTTCTTTTTAGAAGCAATAAATCCACATGGCTTTTCAATAATTTGGTAGTGTTCTTTGTCTGAGGTCAGGCTCTATGGATGCAGACTCCAAGACAAAAAGTTATGTGAAAATGATCAAGGAGGCAGTGTTCTCAGGAAAAACTGGTAGGGGAGTGGGAAAATGAGATCTGGGAGAGAAAGGAGCCAAGCCAGGGAGCAATGCCAAGTCTTGTTTCACAGCGGGCAGCCTGGCTCAGTCCCCCAGGGAGCTCTGGGCACAGCATGGAGCCGAGTTCCAAGTTGTCCCCATCAAGAGTCAAGAAACTGGAATGTTTATACATCACACTGATCAGTCACTGGTTAAAGGCTTAGACCAAAGTGGGAGTTGTGGGGAGGGGCATGCCAGTCGTAAAGGGCTCAGAGGGGCAGCCCCGAAGGGCTGAATCATCCATTAGACCACATTGCAAATCACACTTTCCACTAAAGTTGTTATTAGGACAAGCTGTTTCCTTTTGAGAAGCTGTCACTCTTCTCTCCCAGCTTATGTGGAATTCTATTCACAAAGGTCATGTCCAAAACCCTGTGTTGTAGTTATGGCTTCCTTCTTCAGTACTAAACTACGTCATCCATGAGACTTTCAGGGCATGGACCAGATCCATGAGAATGTGCTGCTGATGGCTCATTTTGTCACATGGTGGGGTAGGGAGGGCTAGGGAGCTAAATATCATTGGCCTAATTCATTGGAACCAGGGGTCTGGAGGCCCATTTTGGAAAGCTGCACAAAGCTGGATGTGTCCATTTTTATAAAGAAATCTCAAGATAGGTAGGTTTGTTGATTAAATGACTTTCTTTCTGCAGCTGCAGGGGCGAGACATGGAAGGGGAGGAAGAGAAAAAGGGGAGAGAGAAGGTGAAGAGGAATGGGGATTGAGTAGGGAAGAGTGCAGCTAAATTCAACTTCCGTCGCCCTCAAGTTACCAACGCCACTGCTGTTGCACTAGAACAGAGTAGCTGGGAGGGTCCTAGAGGACACAGTCCTGCCACTGCTCCTGGTCCTTCTACACTAAACGGTACCAAATAATAGCTCTGTTCAGATACTACAAGCTGCTTTCCTTTTCTGGAAATTCTCTGAAGGCCAAATCAACATAACAGCCAGCCAGCAGAGAGACAAATTCACTGTCTAAATATGTCAGCTAACTCTGCTAACTAGGTTCCAAATAGAAGCTAGTGCCTCTTTGATAACATCTTTTAACACAGCTGTCAGGAATTCTCTTAAGTTTCACGTCTTCTGTTAATCGTCACTATCACTAGTTTTGAGGAAACTTTGAAATCCCAGCAACAAAAAGGGAATAGTTATAATAATTTGGTTTGGAGTCCTGCACATTATCAAGTACATGCTTCTACTGAAAATTTTATAGAATTAGTCTGTAAGTGCCTAGCTGCATATGGGCTACTCTGCTCTGGTGGCTCAGTGGTAAAGTGTCCGCCTGCCAATTCAGGAGACATGAGTTCCATCCTTGGGTGGGAAGATCCCCTGGAGAAGGATATGGCAACCCATGCCAATATTCTTGCCTGAGAAATCCCATGGACAGGGGAGCTTGGCGGGCTACAGTCCATGGGGTCGAAAAGAGTCACACACAACTTGGTGGCTAAATGACATCCCATAGCTGCATATTCCAGTATGCATATGAACAAGGTCCATTCCAAGAGCATGTTCCTAAGGCCAATTTGTCCATAAGTTCAACAAAGTTAGCCTAGGTACCCAACTAACATAATCAGCCATATAGTAATGTAATGTGTTTATAATACTTTTCACACAAATAATACATAAAAAAACAGAAATAAAGAAAACATTTTTAATCTTATAGAACAGTATCTTGAAAAGTACAGTACTACAGTACAACAGCTGGCATACATCTGTGTACAGGCAAGAAGAGTTACTGACTGGAGGAGGAAGAGAAGATGGGAGACAGGAGTTGAAGAGTCATCAGCAATAGGAGATGAAGGGCAAGCTGCAATTTCACTCATGCCTTAGATGACTGGACATGTGAGGGCACATTTGCATCTTTGAAAGTTTGCAACTTGCAGGTTTGTATATAGGGGACTTACTGCATTTATAAAACACTATTTTTTTTCCTTCCTTTTGTTTTCATCTTTTTCCTTCTCCACACTCATGCAAGTAGTCAGATCTGACTTCTCATGCCACAGAAGTTGAATGCGGTAAGAAAGAAAACAGAAATCTTGGAAAGGGTAACAGTCTACTTTACTGGATTAGTGGGGAAGAGTTTGGGCTTGGAGGAGACAAAAAGATCTTTCCAGCATCCTTGCAACCATGAACTTAGAGTCATGCCAACTAAGTGATGCTAAGAATCTTCAAGCTAAATATAAATACTCTGAAGACAAATGGCAACACTGACAACTGCAGACTAAAATAGGACAAAGCTCATTAAAAATCTGGAGTGAAAAAGTGGGATTTACAGTAAAGACAGCATTATTGATTTTGAGAATAGTGGTGGATTATAATGAAAAAAGAATTAAAGGTGAGTTCAGAATAGTTTGGGATTTCTGCCCTGCTCTGCTTCCACATCCATCAACTTCATTCCTAGGTACAGAGTTGTTAGTAGAAGAAAGAGAAAAGGACTATAGTTTTCTTATAAATGGCCAACAACAATGGATTCTTTTCCCATCCCACAAAATAACTAGAAATGCTGAGCAATGAATCCCTATCTTGCATTTTCCTTTCCAGTGGTCATGTATGGGTGCGAGAGTTGGACTATAAAGAAAGCTGACCGCCGAAGAATTGATTCTTTTGAACTGTGGTGTTGGAGAAGACTCTTGAGAGTCTCCTGGACTGCAAGGAGATCGAATTAGTCCATCCTGAAGGAAATCAGTCTTGAATGTTCATTGGAAGGACTGATGCTGAAGCTGAAACGCCAATACTTTGGCCACCTGATGTGAAGAACTGACTCATTTGAAAAGACCCTGATGCTGGGAAAGTTTGAAGGTGGGAGGAGAAGGGGACGACAGAGGATGAGATGTTTGGATGGCATCACTGACTCAATGGACATGGGTTTGGGTAAACTCTGGGAGTTGGTGATGGACAGGGAGGCCTGGTGTGCTGCAGTCCATGGGGTCACAAAGAGTCAGACATGACTGAGCAACTGAACTAATCTTGCATTTTGAATTTCTGAAAGGTATAAACCAGTTCCAGGATGAGAAAGATGATTTTTAGCAACAACCAAGGCCCTGTCCATTTGGGAAGATGGCACGTGTGCGAGTAAACACTGAGATGAATTAGAAAAAAATAAAGTGACATTTATTGGGTTTGGCCTCTGGGATTCTCACATGAATATCAATAGAGGTATTCATCATCTCATTTTTTTCCTGATAGTGTGTTAGTCACTGAGTTGTGTCTCACTCTTTGCAACTCCATGGACTGTACCCTGCCAAGCTCCTCTGGCCATAGAATTCTCCAGGCAAGAATACTGGAGTGCGTTGCCATTTCCTTCTCCAGGGGATCTTCCCAACTCAGGGACTGAACTTATGTCTCCCGCATTGCAGGCAGATTCATTACCATTTGAGCTACCTGAGAAGCCATGATAAGCAGATAATAAATCAAATCTTCATGGGGTGAATTTTCAATCTGATGTGTTTAGGAAGAATTCACCCAGCACTCCCTCAGGATAAAGGGGGAGTTTTCCTTTAAATGTCCTACCCATAGGCAAAGGTCATTTTGTTTCTCCCATGCTAGCTCTCCTACGCTCCGAAGGCCACCTGTCTCTCTGGCGCACAATGTGCACAGCTGGTCCATCAGAGCAGGGGATTCTCAAGACGCTAACCAAATATATTCAAGAGAAACTAGATGGTCTTCCCTCATTCAACAATCTTGAAACAAATTTAAAATATTAAACAATATCTCTGGGCCCTTCTTGTCACTCTTCCTTTATCTCTTGGATCCTTCAGTGGGACCTCTTATCCTGCCACTTTTTTCTAGTCAATTTCTCTTGTACCCACAGGACACTATGCCTACAACACACAATATCTCACTTGATCATTTCTCACTAATCCACTGTGATTTGGATTTTTTTTTTTTTTTCAGTTGCTAGAAAGTCAAAGAACTTGACTTTCTTTCCTTGGAGACTGTCTTGCAATATCCCCATGCACAGCACGGGGTCTAACACAGACTGCTGCTGCTGCTGCTGCTAAGTCAATTCAGTCATGTCTGACTCTGTGCGACCCCATAGACAGCAGCCCACCAGACTCCCCTGTCCCTGGGATTCTCCAGGCAAGAACACTGAAGTGGGTTGCCATTTCCTTCTCCAGTGCATGAAAGTGAAATGTGAAAGTGAAGTCGCTCAGTCGTGTCCGACTCTTAGTGACCCCATAGACTGCAGCCTACCAGGCTCCTCTGTCCATGGGATTTGCCAGGCAAGAGTACTGGAGTGGGGTGCCATTGCCTTCTCCGGAACACAGACTAGTTACTCAATAAACATTTGTTGAGTTAGCTTAACTGAAAGAGAAAACAACAGCAGAAACTAGGGTCAGATTCAACACATCATCTCGCTTGCGGGAACCAACTATTGGAAGGTAATTTCCATACCTTCTGTTCTTTCTGTGACAGAAGCTGATGTGTACATTCACTCCCTTTTAATGATGCTAACAAAGAACAATTTCACTGGGGAAGGATGGGTGTGCTCAGTACTCTGCTGTTGAAACGCTGGATGGGGCATCTCTGGCAGTGTCCTAAGGATGTATCTGCTGTGGGTATTTATTATTTCAGGAGAAAGTGCAAGGCCCCAGGTGGGAATGGGCCCAATGCCATTTTTTTCATCTGACCAACTGCAGTTTCTTGTTTCAAGGCATGGACTACAACACATTTATCTTAAGTCGCAGAGTTTTACAATGCACTCAGATCTTCTTGTTCCCCTCCCTTGGCCCCCATGTGTCTGTACCCCTAGGGCACCTATTTTCCCATTCTTTCAGTTTTGGCAGACTAGCTGCTCTCAACCCAGGGGTCCTGTCACCATCTCGCTCTACTCTCTCAAAAGAAGACTTTTAGACCAGAGTCTGCCACTACACCTGCTGGTAAATTCTCTGGTGGAATATGGGCCCTTCTCATATTAGCCATAGTGTGGCTAATATGGGCCCTTCTCTTGTTCCTATCATTTCAGCCCTTGTATAAATGTTTACTTGAAATGCAAATTTCAGTATTTCGGTATTTTAAACATCTCAACCTATTTCCACAAGCTTGCTCACATCGCCGAGTGTTATATTTATTCTGGGATCTGGCGTTTAGTTTAAATCTCTCTTTGCTTGCTGTGCTTTTGTGTCTCCTGGCAATATTCAGCTACCAGGCTAAATAACTTCTCGTCCTCCTCAGTGAATGTACCTTTCAAACTCTTCACATAATTAGCATATTGCCCCTTAGCCACTGTTTACTCAAGTTGTACATATTAGTTCTTTTAATATTTCTTCATAAGTCAGAGAGAAGGGCCTCGAGCTAATGGCAGGAGGAAAATGTTCTCTTCTGTGTTCCCTGATGTAGAGGCAAATCAGTCAGGAATAACGCCAATTAAAGTATACCAGGTGCTACCTTCTGAGCACAGTACCTTCAGAGGATCGTGCTTTGGTGAAATCTGTAGAGTTCACATCCAAGATGTTGATTTATTTAGATTTCCAAGGTCAACCAGGCATTTGGAAGCAAGCAGCCATTTGAAAGTAAACACGTGGCCTTGGTGTTTCTCTGTCTCCCCTTCTTTACTTCTTCCCCTCTCTCCTCTCCCTCCCTCCCCTTCAATATGCACACCTACAAAGGGCTATGTATTTACATATAACCATTTAACTTTTAGGAAATAGCATGCAAATTCACTAACACCCAAATATTTGCTCACTAAACACAGCAAGCCTATTGAAAATTCTCCATGGTATGACATCCAATACTCTATTTAAAATTAAAAAAAAAAAAAAGCTTGCTACCCTAATAATCATTATATCTATCTTTCTTTTACCTTTATCTGAGATACAGGAAATAAAATTTAGAAAACTTGTTAAATTTGAGTGTTTTATGACTTTAAAGTAAAATTCCAAGGATTCTCACATGTTAGGAAATGGATGAAGCATTTTCCCCCACTATTCTGAGTTATATGTATCACATCTCTGTAGATCATTCTTTTACAGAAGGGAAGATGGGTTTTAAATAGGGCTGCCTTTCCCATTATTAATCTAAATTGGAATATTTTCTAAGTAAGTGACTGTAAACCCATTGGCTGTAAATACAAACACATATACATAGATTAATGAAAGGCAAAGAAGTGGCACTTGTTTTTCAGGTATATATGTATATATGTATGTATGTATGTATATGGGTGTTTGTGTGAGTCTGTGGTCAGAAAGGGCGGGAGTGAAGAGGGTGAGCAAAACCCAGCTATGAGCTTCTACCTCTAAAAAGAAAAGAAAAAAAGGATCACGAATCAATGATGCCATTTGAAGTTTCCTGTGGTAACTTCAAATGCTGTAACAAGTTTCTGTTCTTACAGTACATTTCATGTTTTTTTTTTTTTATCCTAAGGACATACCTGTTCCTGTTTTTGCTTCTTCCTTTTTTTTATGCACATTACTTTCTGTACAGACATGCTAAAAAAAAAAAAAAAAAAAGGGAAGAGAGAAACACAAGAAATCTAGAAAAAAAAAATGCTTGTGATGGGGTTCTGTTTATATTTCCAGCCATGTCTCTAGATCCTTTGAAGTTTTTGTTTCTCTGCTTCACATTCTACCTGAAAGACAGTTCAGTATTTGACAACATTTCTGTCCAAAGGTGGAAACAGCTTCTCATTCCCACTTCTCATCACCCATCAAGGGAGGGGTGAAGAGTAGTAACTGATCCATGATTGAAAGAAGGGTGGGTAGGCAGCAGACACAGCTGCCAGAGCAGCAATCATAAGAGAATAAGGAGACACAGGGAAAAACAATATATTGAAGGGAATGGGGGTGGGGGGGTGCGGGGAATGGAGAGAATGGATACAATGAGGATGATTATAAGGAATAGTTAGAAGAATAGAAATGAAAGAATAGAGAATTCTCCAGAGACAGAGACATCTGACTATTAAGATATTTGTACCTACAAAGAAGGGAAGGAAGGGGTTGGTTACTCTGCTGTAGAAATGCTCCCTCTTTGAATAGTAAGACACAACAGGATGTGGATTATGCAAATTGGCCCCATGCCTTCTGTGGCCCCAAAGGGTGTAGTTAGTACCCAGAAATCAGAGGCAAGCACAATGCCTAGAAAGATTCACAACCGGCTTTGAATCTATGAATGAGCACAGGGCAAATGAAGAAGTACACCCTGGCGTTATATTTCCTGGCATCCAGAGAGATCAAGTTCATTACGGTTTGGGTTTTTGCTTTCATATACAAAAAATCAGCTAGCTGACATAGTTTGAGCTCAGCATCCAACCAGAAGCTGCCTTCCACACATCCTTCTCAGGGCCATGTCGTCGTTATTGTGCTCATACTTAACCATTCCCTCCTACTTGGTGTCAGTTTACAGAAACCATTCAGCCCTTCTAAATGCTAGGCTTGGAATCAAGATCCTCTATGCTTAGTCCTCTGATGGGAAATTGTATTGGTGACAGCTAATCTTCCGCTGTAGGGACCATGTCTGACTTTGCTCATCATTGTCCCCCTAGTGAACAGCACAATGCTTGATGCTAGAGTGCTCAAGAAATATTGCAGAGAAACTGTGGAAGGAGCTACCATTTGATAAACACATGTTAGATACTTTGCTAAGTGAATCAGACATTATCATATTTAATTCATAGTGATGTCTCAGAGGATAAAGAAGCTGCCTGCAATGCAAGAAACCTAGGTTCCATCCCTGGGTTGGGAAGATACCCTGGAGAAGAGAATGGCAATACACTCCAGTATTCTTATCTGGAGAATTCCATGGACAGAGGAGCCTGGTGGGCTACAGTCCATGGGGTTGCAAAGAGTCAGACACGATTGAGCTACTTTCACACTCACACCATTAAGATGAGGAATCCAGGTTTAGACTGTACCTTTAAGGAAATTTCTGGAGTTTGTAATGATATTAAGGAAGAACGCAGGTTTGAACCAGGTCTGTGGACATTTGGAGACCGTTTTCCTATCTAGGCATGACTATTTTTATCAGTAAAGATTCTCGTTAGCTGAATTCTTAGCTCTTGGAATCTGCTCTATTTCTGTCTTCTGAATATAAATATGAGGTTGAGAATGGGACACTTGGGGAATTTCCAAAACAGTGGAGCTCAGTTATACATAAAGAAAATAAAAAGACAGTCTTCAGTTTTTTCAAAGTTTCTCTACTTGCCTTACTCATCAAGAGAATCAAATAAAGCAATCAATGAGAAAAAAGCCGGTATTTAAAAGTTTATACATACTCATTTACAGAGGTCCTTCCAAAAGCAATATAAAGCCATTGCTGTACACAAATGCCAACAGACAGCAAAGGAGCTGCAGGACAGTGTGAAAGTGAAAGTGAAGTAGCTCAGTCGTGTCCGACTCTTTGTGACCCCATACGACTGTAGCCTACCAGGCTTCTCCATCCGTGGGATTTTCCAGGCAAGAATACTGGAGTGGGTTGCCATTTCCTTCTGTAGAATGCACTTATATTAGTAAAGATTTACTAGGAGAGGTGCGTTTTCAGGAAGTTGAAAAACACAAGTGGAGAGAATCAGAGCCAGCAAATTGTAAAAGGGTGTGGCAATCTGGTTATCCTGCCTGAAATAGAGTTCTCCACACAGGAGAAATGAGCAGCGTGATATGACAGCAATACATAGGCTGGGGTGCGAAGAGTGGTGTGAAGACTCTGGACTTGCCATGTTCAGTATCTCTGCATCTCAGTGAAGGCACAGTGGAGCCTTCTGGCTCCCATAAGGCATTGAGTAAGATGACATTTCAAAAAATGATTTATTTTAAGCTTTCTTTTTTCCATTTTTCCTTCCTTTCTTTCTTGAGAAAACAGGGTATGTAAGAGGGGAACGTCATGGAAATTTTACTTGTCTGAAGTCTTTTGTATAACAACACCACTTACTCTAGGTGCCAATTTCTTGGTGTGCTGCTGCAAAGTCACTTCAGTCGTGTCCGACTCTGTGCGACCCCATAGACGGAAGCCCACCAGGCTCCCCTGTCCCTGGGATTCTCCAGGCAAGAACACTGGAGTGGGTTGCCATTTCCTTCTCCAATGCGTGAAAGTGAAAAGTGAAAGTGAAGTCGCTCAGTCGTGTCCGACTCCCAGCGACCCCATGGACTGGAGCCCACCAGGCTCCTCCGTCCATGGGATTCTCCAGGCAAAAGTACTGGGGTGGGGTGCCATTGCCTTCCCCGATTTCTTGGTGTACTGAGTACCAAAATGTACAGTAATAAGCTGCCCTGTGAACTGCTGTGAAAGTGGAGATGTTTCTTCAAGGTTGTCAAATAGCCATCATCAACCCTGACAAACTGACAGTGATTCAATTCTGCGGAGAATGCTGAGGCAGTGTAGACTCAGTGGGAAAGAGTGGAGATGTCTGTGAGGGCAGAAGGGAATGCACCACCCACCCTTGGAGCCTCACCCGCCCTGGGGTCTCCTGCAGTCCACTTGAGTTTTCTACGGGTGTGAAGAAATATATTCTAAATACAGCATGTTTTCATAGATTGAAAGCTAGTGACTTCCTGCATTTGAAGGCAGTTGGTACCATTCAGGCAAGTAGGAAAGAGTGCATATTTGGGGATGAAAATAATGAGCTCCATTCTTGACAAGGTTGGTATCAGGTTGGACTATCCTGGGGATTGCATTTCACAGGCATTCAGAAATATATAGAACTGCTCAGAAACTAGGGCTAAATGTGATTGAACATGTAATATTTATACTGGTAGTAGGGACTATAGTACATTTGTATGATGTAGCATTATGTCATAAAGCAAGGAATAACTGTCTTACTTCTTTTTTATTATTCTGGGATGAGGGGAAGAAGAGGCAAAGAGGTAAAACTGGGGGAAAAAAAAAACCCCAAACACGTAGAAGACTCCTTTGGAATAAAATAGACATAAAACTTTCTGCAGGTATTGATTGTTTTCTAGACTATTTCCTAAGAAGGGGGAGGCAGAGATTAGAGCTGCTGGTCTGAGGCAGCAACAACCAAGATCCTCCCACCATTGTCATCTGAACTGCAGGGGTCTTCCATGACCTGTCATTAGTGACTCTGCCAAGGCTGAGGATTAAATATCAAGAGAGATGAGAGCAGTGGCTGCTGCTTTTAAGAGTCACATAAATCAATTGGCATTTTGTAAGTGAATGTGTTAAACTCAGCAGGGCAACTGCATTGTGGAAGGATTACTGGGCATAATTTTGTGGCTGCTGAGAAGTCTTTGAAAGGTAATTAAAACAAAGGAGGCCTTGGCCACATCTGGTCCTTGGTCCTGGCATCCCAGGCCCTGACGTTGCAGTGACATTATTGGAGCTCAACCCCAAACTCTCAGTCTCCCTTCTTAATCTAGCCTCACTGCTAAATGAGCCCTTCTTATCAATATAGGAAAGTATTCTTGCTTAGAGTCAATAAGCAAGTAATGAAGAGGAAAGTAGTGGGTAGGGATGGGGGGAGGCCAGAAAAGAAAATGGTTTAATAGACTCACAGACAATAGAGAACAGATCTGTGGTTGCCAAGGGGGAGGGAGAGTACGGGGAGGATAGACTGTTTGGAGTAAGCAGATATAAACTATTATAAATGGAATGGATATACAACAAGGTCCTACTGTATAGCACAGGGAACTATATCCAATATCCTGTGCTAAATCACAGTGGAAAAGAACGTAAAAAAGGATGGATGTCTGTATAACTTAATCACTTGGCTGAACAGCAGAAATTAACACAACATGGTAAATCAAGCATATTTCAATTTAAAAAATAAATAATTGAAAACCCAGTGAATAAGAAGAAAGTTAAAAAAATATAAAAGAAAGAAAATAGTTTAAGCAGGTAAGAAGTCTGGCAATTTGCTTCTTGCCTTTAGACCAAAGTGAATGAATGAGCGGTTACCCCATCAACATTCAGTTTGTGTTGCTGCCCTCTGTGCCCTCAGTCTTGGGGTTTTTCAGCCTCTGTGAGGCAGATGGATTGTAGTGGAAGTGAGGGTCTTGGCTGCAGAGTTGGGGCTACACTGGAGAGGTGGAGTGGGAGAGACAAGGAGACAGCTCATGCCTACTCTGGACAGCAGTCGCCCTCCCAGGGTGGGTCTAGGCGAGGCTATGAGGCCAGTGGGCCAGCACTTAATAAGAAAACAGCAGCGATTTGTCTCCACTGCTATTTATGTTTCAAGTGCATGACAGGCTGTCGGTGCAAGTGAGGGTCGCTAAATTTACTGCCTTTCAGATTACTGCCACAGTCTCTGACTTGACAAGTCACTTCATTTAAAAAGCACTGTGTGAGGATGTTTCTTCCACTTCTTTTTAAATAAAAACAAAGGGAGAGGAAAAGGCCACCACAGAGGTTTAAATGATTGAAATGAAGGAAGCCCCCAAGACTGCCTTCGCCTGATGGGAGGGCGCTGCTTTCACACACTCCACTGTAATTAAAGTGGCAAGTGAGGGAAAGGGGTGGCCCCGAAGTTCTTGGTTTGACTGATTTGTGGACTGGGTGATATTTTTATGCAGCTGGGATGGGGGTGTGTGTGTGTCATAAAAAGAATTTTCATATCTTAAACATTCAAGTGGAGATTCCTTTTAAACAGCTGGATATTGTTGTTTAAACAGCTGGATATTGTTTAAACAGATGTTGTTGTTTAGTTGCTAAGTTGTGTCTAACTCTTGTGATCCCATGGACTATTAGCCTACCAGGCTCTTCTGTCCATGGTATTCTTCTCCAGGCAAGAATACAGGAGTGGATTGCCATGCCCTTCTCCACGGGATCTTCCCAACCCAGGGATTAAACCTGTGTCTCATGCTTTGGCAGGCCGATTCTCTACCACTGAGCCACCAGGGAAGTCCAAATAATTGGATATAGGTGAAGAATAAAACTACTTATTTTTTAATACTTCACTTTTATATCTGTTCATTTATTTTCTGAGCCCTTTATAAACAGAAGAAGATAACTACAGCCCCCCAAAAAGGAATTAATCATCAGTGGGGTAAAGGGGATAGAGTTAGGGTGATTCCCAATGCTGAATAAGAGTAACAATTCAAAATATAAAGTTTTGGTATAATAAGACCTAAATACTTAAAAGTACATATGCTAGTGGATTTTGATCTGAACAGTTGAGCACGGTTTCTGAGTACAGTTGCTGCTGCTGCTGCTGCTAAGTCGCTTCAGTCGTGTCCGACTCTGTGTGACCCCATAGATGGCAGCCTACCAGGCTCCCCCGTCCCTGGGATTCTCCAGGCAAGAACACTGGAGTGGGTTGCCATTTCCTTCTCTAGTGCATGGAAGTGAAAAGTGAAAGTGAAGTCACCCAGCCATGTCTGACTCTCTGCGACCCCATGGACTGCAGCCTACCAGGCTCCTCCATCCATGGGATTTTACAGCCAAGAGTACTGGAGTGGGGTGCCATTGCCTTCTCCCTGAGTACAGTTACAAACAATCATTTGACAAATATCTATTGCTACCATGTGAGGCCAATATTTAAATCAGAATTATAAGAATTAGAGGAAGTAGAAGAAATATATTATTCCTAACTCTATGGAACTCACACACTTATCAAGGATAGATATAATTAAATACCCCTGGAAGGCCCTGATTTTATTTCATATGAGTGGTGGTGGTTTAGTCACTAAGTCCTGTCCTACACTTGAGACTGCATGGACCCCTGCCAGGCTCCTCTGTCCATGGGATTCTCCAGGTAAGAATACTGGTATGGGTTGCCATTTCTTTCTGCAGGAGATCTTCTTGACGCAGGAATTGAACCTTCATCAATAAAGTTAATACATAAATATTAAGACTAAAAATGTATTTAAAATACATATGACATAAAAGGGGCTTCCCTTGTAGCTCAGTCGGTAAAGAATCTGCCTGCAATGCAGGAAACCTGGTTTTCATCCCTGGGTCAGGAAGATCCCCTAGAGAAGGAAATGGCAACCTACTCCAGTATTCTTGCCTGGTGCAACCCCACGGACAGAGGGGCCTGGCAGGTTACGGCCCGTGGGCTTGCAAGAGTCAGACAGGACTGAGGGACTAGGCACACATGACATAAAGTAGTGGCTTCCAGCTGGCGCTAGTGGTAAAGAATCTGCCTACTGATGCAGGAGACGCCAGAGACAAGGATTCAATCCCTGAGTTGGGAAGATCCCCTGGAGGAGGGCATGGCAGCTCACTCCAGTATTCTTGCCTAAAAAATCCCATGGACTGAGGGGTCTGGCTAGTTATAGTCCATAGGGATGCCAAGAGTCAGACGTGACTGGGCAACCAAGCACATACGCACAAACATGACATAAAAGGGCCAAACTCCTTAAAAAGTTGAATTTTCAAAGTCAGCAGGCTCGACTGACTATTTGGGAGACAGTTTGAGAATACCTACTGAAGCTGAGGACATGAAGGGATCCAACAATTCCACTACTGTGTGCAGAGATGTCCACAGCAGCATTGGAAGCACCCACATTGTGAAGAGATTAAATAGATTGTGGCATATTCATATAACAGAATCCTAGACAGCAAAGAAAATGAAAAGATGACAGCTCTATATAGCATGTGGGCAATCTCCCAAACAATATTGTGTGAAATAAATAAAACAATCATTATAGTATATAAATGCCCTCCTATGAAAATTACAGATAAGCAAAACCTATTTTTTTCATGAATGCTGTACAGTTGTAAAATTACAAAGCAAACCAATGAAAAGTCCATCACAAAGTATTTTTCACTGTTTGTGTGTGTGTGTGTGTGTGTGTTTGTGTGTGTGTGTGCTTAGTCATTTAGTCATGTCCAACTCTTTGTGACCCCATGAACTGCAGCTCACCAGCACCTCTGTCCATGAAATTCCCCAGGGAAGAATACTGGAGTGGGTAGCCACTCCCTTCTCCAGAGGAGCTTCCCAACCCAGGGATCAAATCCAAGTCTCCACATTGCAGGTTTATTCTTTAATGTCTGAGCCACCAGAAAGCCTGCACTGTTATATCTAGCATCTATTATGTGTTTTTCATATAAATGTATTCACTTAAGAAAGTTTCATTCACATGCTATAACTCTATCTAGTCATAAAAAGATTGTTGGTTATAAAATACTATGTATATCTGTTTTGTATTTATATATATACATAAATGCATATATTCATATGTATACTTTTTAACACATTTGCTTGTATATACACAATATCCACACAATATTACTTGCAGTTTGATTTATGGATTATGGAATCAGGAGAGGCAGAAGCATGTGGTCAGGAAATTTCTCTTCATTTTATGCTCCCTCTACTGCTTGAATTTTTGACATAGATCATATATTACTTCTATATTAAAAGTTTCTTAAAAGTGGAATTGGATTTAGTAATTTCAGTCTGGGGGAAAGACTTACCCACCCTTGTGGCTGTTATCCTCAGGGCAGGTTTTTCATAATGAAAAAGAAAATCTCTGAGATTTTTCTATTTCTGGCATAAGGAAAGAAGAATTAATGGGAAAATAAGATGTCATTATCAAATGACAGAAGGAATGGTAGCAAGGAAGTTGATACCACATAAAATCAGAGCAGTTCTCTAATTAGCATGCATTAAGGAGAGCCAACCAGTCCATTCTAAAGGAGAATAGTCCTGGGTGTTCTTTGGAAGGAATGATGCTAAAGCTGAAACTCCAGTACTTTGGCCACCTCATGCGAAGGGTTGACTCATTGGAAAGGACTCTGATCCTGGGAGGGATCGGGGGCAGGAGGAGAAGGGGACGACAGAGGATGAGATGGCTGGATGGCATCACTGACTCGATAGACGTGAGTCTGAGTGACCTCCGGGAATTGGTGATGGACAGGGAGGCCTGGTGTGCTGCGATTCATGGGGTCGCAAAGAGTTGGACAGGACTGAGCGACTGAACTGAACTGAAGGAATTTTAATACTATGTGGGCATCGTCTGCTTCAGTCTACCTCCTGTACTGTGTCTATTAAAAAATTGTGACCTGCAGGCCCACTCTGCCCTGAACCAGTGAGACTCAAACACGGCCAATTGTTAGAAGCTCTTCACCCACTGTTGAGAGGGGTCTGGACTTCCGTGCTTACCCAGAATGTGGCAGGTACCTGTATGCACAGTGGGACACTTTTTCTCTTCCTGTTCTCCATCCCGCTGACCGGTTTGCTTGGCTGTTCTTTGGTCCATGTTGGTGGCACTCATGTTTCACTCCAGTGCCCAGCTGGGGCTAAACTATGAATTTGACCCATCATCTAGTTGTCAGTAACTCCATTCTTCTGAGGCTGGAGGCTTGTAAGTCCTCTCCTTTCTATCATTGATTAATAGCCTGCTAGCCTTGATGCAGCAGCACTACACAGGAATCTCTGTACCCTATTATCATCATAGCCGTGGGACCTGCATATTCTGAGAACAATCTCAACTTGATTTTATGTAATGATATGAACCAAGAGCCTTTCAGAAAAGGGGAGGAGGTCTGAAGTGTAGGTAGAAAGAATCCATCCTTTCTTTCTAGTGTTTTTCTTCTTTTATATTCCTTCAGCCCAAGCAAAACTCAACTTATCTTCCCCTTGCCTCCCTGCCTGGGGGACTTCTAAATTCACTAGTGGCTTAGGCCCCCTAGGGTCTAACAAGCAAGAATCATGAAATTACTTCCTTAAAAGTATACAATTTATAGGATCTATATAGAGACCTTTTATGGATGGCGAGAGCAGGTACTAAATAACACCTGTCATACAAAAATATTAGGCTCAGGTTTGTTTTTTTTTTCCCCACAGTATATAGCACAGAACTTTGTATCTCAACCAAGCACATAAATGTACTAAATTATTTGTTTATATCAGACAACTTCCCAGGTCGGTGTTGAAGCCATTTTGTCCTACTCTAGGAAGCTGATCAATCTGCTTAGAAGGTTTTCCTTCTCATTCTTACCTTACTTCTCATTCTTACCTTATAAGGATCTCACTGCAACCATAAAAATAACTGTATATATAGAGATTCAGTTGCTAATAGATTTCAATCTGTGCTGTGTGCTGTGCTTAGTCCGACTCTCTTTGTAACTCCATGGACTGCATCCTGCCAGATGCCTCTGTCCATTGGGATTCTCCAGGCAGGAATACTAGAGTGGGTTGCCATGCCCCGCTCCAGGGGATCTTCCTAACCCAGGAATTAAACCCAGATCTCCCACATTGCAGGCAGATTCTTTACCGTCTGAGCCACCAGGAAAGATTTCAGTCTAGAACTTGTCAAATGCTTGTTGAAGACACTTGAGAATTGCAAAGCATACTGTTATAGACTGAAAATTTGTGTTCTCCCAAAGTTCATATGTTGAAATCTATCACCCTCACTGTGATGGTACTAGGATGTAGGGCATTTTGGAAGGTGCTGAGTCCCTGAGGGTGGAGTTCTCATGAATGGAAGTAGTGCCCTTATAAAAGAGGCCCCAAAGAGCTCTCTGGCCCCTTCAGTCATGTGGGGACACAGGAAGGAGACTGCTGTATATGAACCAAGAAGTGAGTTCTCACTGGATACCAAATCTGCTGGCACCTTGATCTTGGATGTCTTAGCCTCCAGAACTGTGTGATGTAAGTATTTGTTGTTTAAACCATCCAAATTATGATGCTTTGGTATAGCAATGTGAACTTACTAAGATAATCTCTCTACTGAGTATGCTGTGTGTATGTGTGTTAGTTGCTCAGTCGTGTCCAGCTCTTTGCAAAGCCATGGACTACAGCTCAAAAGTTCCTCTGTTCATGAGGATTCTCTAGACAAGAATACTAGAGAGGGTTGCCATGCCCTCTTCCAGGGAATCTTCCCAACCCAGGGATCGAACCCAGGTCTCCCACATTGCAGATGGATTCTTTACCATCTGAGCCACCAAGGAAGCCCATTATCCATTTATTTAAGAGTCTCTGATGTAGATCCAAGGACTGCATATTTAGAAAGCAGGCGACTTGGACTGTAATTATTTACGCATGTCCTAAAAATGGCTTTACTGAAGTGAGACCATGGACTTTTCTATAAGGACTATTAAAAATTACCATTTTGAGTACATTTTCTGTGCATTCGATAAACTTCAGTCAAATATGCTATCGAATACATTACTCTATAACC
Source organism: Tragelaphus eurycerus (assembly GCA_935064755.1). NCBI lineage: Eukaryota > Metazoa > Chordata > Mammalia > Artiodactyla > Bovidae > Tragelaphus > Tragelaphus eurycerus. The sequence continues at coordinate 12,257,503 of CAKXYN010000018.1, forward strand.
TTTACAAATGGCCTCCATGCATCAGATATTTGAGGATCACGTCACCTCAAATGAATTTTAAAACTTGCTGCTGTTTTTGAAACAAAAGGTAGCTGCATGAATCAGTGTTTCTTCCCTTTTGTTTTCACTTTAGAAAAACTATGCAAATATTGTGCCTAGGTGTAGTGATCAGCTTATCTCAGGTTCGTGCCAGCATCTATTCCAGTGCCTCTCAAACTGCGATCCATAGATGACGTGTGTAAGAACCACACTGGGAGCTTATACAAGCAGATCACTGGCCTCTTCAACAGACTTATTAAACAGAACTGCCTGAGGTGAGACCCAGGTATCCGTATGTTTATACAGCTCCCTACTACTTGGGCATACATACATTTGGTACTCATGCAGCTGATCTCAGTAGTCTGAGATTCAGAGGCATTTTCCCTTTCTTCTCTCTAACTGCAGTTGGCAGGTTTAGCCTTCACCTGGGATTGGGGATCAATCCAGTTTTAAGACTGGGGGAGGTTGAAGGAGAAAGGTTAAATTATCAAGAGTAGAATCAATGTTCTGCATTGAACTTGACACTTGAACTTGACTTCATCAGTGATGAAAGTCCCATCACTGAGCTAACAATTCTTCTGTTTGTTAGTACCACTTTGTAACATGCAGGCTTCTTACATGTACTAGTTCATCTATCTGCCCAGGCTTATTCTTTTCTCTTTATTTAAAAATGAAGCTACTTAAGTTTAGTAAAGTTAAGAAACTTGCCCAACATCACACAGAAAATAAATAGCAGAGCCAAGATGTCTGTGTGACCCTATTCCTGGGACTAATCTCCATCTCGCCTACCAGTACTAGATACCACAACAGCCAATGCTGACTACCTGCTGGCCTGCCTGCAACACTAAACAAAGCTTGGGTCTCAGTTCCTAATTGTTTGCTGTCTTTTCCTTTCCCTCTCTTGCTCCTGTAGTTCACTGTGTTTTGCCTGACATGATCGCAAGATTTTTATACTGTAAAAATCACCAAGAAAACCTCATTTACGTGCAGAGTTGGATAAGAAAACACAAACTGCCTTTCCTACCTCCATTATGCATGAATTTTGTGACAAAAGCACCTTTGATCAGTGGATAAGCTATCTGTGAACTTGAAGAATGACAGATGGATGGCTGTTGACCTTCTCAAGAATTAGAAGATTTTCTAAGAGTAAATTAATTTGTAAACAGATAGATTTAATTTCCTCGGATCATGTGACATAGGATTCTGAGCTATCCTACCTCATACTCTTGCAGGGTGGCTGTAGAGTTTGCATGGAAATTACATGTGGCCAACATGAGGTATAAGTAGATACAGTGATACAAAGCAGAGGCTGCCTGTGTGGTGAGATTTGACAGGTTGCCAGACAGGATGAGGGTGGTGGGTTTGGTTGCTAAGTCATGTCTTACTCTTGTGACCCCATGGACTGTAGCCCCCCAGGCTCCTTTGTCCTTTTGTGGGATTTCCCTCAAGAATACTGGAGTGGGTTGCCATTTCCTTCCCCAGGAGACCTTCCCAACCCAGGGATCAAACCCGAGTCTCCTGCACTGTAGGTAGATTCTTTACCACTGATCCACATAAATTGCCTCAAAGATATCAAACTTTAAAGCTTAATTATTTTCCCATTAAGACTCCTTTAACAATGCAAACATTAATGCATTTGGTTACACCTTTTATCAGCTAATGTCTTAATTGTCAGTGAACACCTAGGGGACTTGTCAGCCTGCAGGCAGTCAGAACAGGGAGCTGTGGGAAGAGGTTCTGAGGAATGCAAGGACTGGACTGGAAGAAGACACTTGGAAAAGAGTGGTTGCAGCTCAATACCACACTGAACACACATCTAAATGTAGGAGCTAAAGTGAGACAGGAAATAATTCTCACTAACATCTAAGTTGTGGTGTGAAATTACAGATAGGGATAAAAAGGTCATAGCTTATGACATTTATAAATAAATAAGTCTTGGAATAGGTATAAAACACACTAAAAATCTTTGGGTTCATTTGAGGTCATGGTAGGGGTCTTTTAAACTTGCTGATCCATATCTTGATAAGAGCAATAATGTCCAGGTTTTCAGAAGATAATTGTGTAAACTCTGAGCAGGATGTCTTGGAATGTATTTAAAAAATCAATACACTCTTAAATATCTTCAGCCTCCTCTTCTTTATCTACTATTCTAAACTACTGCTGGTTTCCAGAATATGAAAGTTGATTACATCAATATCTCACCATAACATGTACTGATGACCTTTTAGATTCCTGGTCTAGCAAACCTTGCTTGTGAAAAAGTTACGCACCTCAAATCACTACCTTTGGACAGATGGTTTCACCTGAAGACAAACTTAGCAGTGCCTCTTGGACAACAGCACTGTCTGACCTGCTGTGTTCAAGGGTGGAGGAGGTCACAGGGAAGATGTGAACGCAGGAAAGCATGGGGAGGAAACCATGCAGAAAACATGAAGGCAGTGGAGTGGGGCATGGAGATCATAGGAAGAAATCTAGCAAATCAGATTGTGGGGAAGAAAAAGAGCCTAGAGTAGATCCATAGATACCTGCAACATCAGCCTGCTGGCTGTCAGGGCAGCCAGCTTCATTTTGGTTGGTTGAATCTAAGCCTAGTCACAAAAATAGTTCCTCTGTATGACATATAATCACCATGCTAAGAAGTGGTTATCTGTCCTACAATCTGAAAGTAAATGAATAGATGAGCATATGACAGAAAAAGTGGCTAGGTATAGAAAAGCTTAAGGGTCACAAAAGTTTGGAGTGGTCATTCCTGTCAACATAGCGATAACCTTTAGGCTTATTTAAAAGACTGGAGGCTCAAACTATTTTTTTTTTTAACCAACATCCCTGGTTTTGATATAGTTCCAGGTGATCTAAGGGCAGGTTGTCAAAGTACTCTCTGCACATCAGGGATAAGGATAAAGTTTTGTCCTTACGTTCAACACTTATTTAATGAAATCTACCTAAAGAACTGTTGAGTGCTGTCATGCATGAGAGCCATCAGCCACTGGCACAAGAAATGGGGGTTCTGAAAATTTTCCAAATTATAATCCAGGACACAGGTTCTCAAAATTTTTCAGGTAGCAGAGCACTGGATAATCATGGTGAGAGGGTAACAAGCAAGAAGGCCAGGGGTCTCCAAACAGGAAATAGGATGCAACTGTCAGATATTTTTTATCTCTCCCTTAAGTGGCAGGAGGCCTCAAACTGCAAGTGTCAGATTTTTTTTCCTTTTCTATACAAAATTAAAAGGAGGTTACTCTTAAAATTCTGTGTTGCCATGATGACACCTGGTTCCATCTGAACTTAACTCTTTTCAAACCTTGAGCTAACCAATGCGTTTTTCTTATGGAAATGTTTTTCTTAAGCTGTGTTAGTGAAACTATGAATCTGACTTTCTTCAAAATGGTTCCACCTAAGACTAATTTTTTTTTCTTTTCTCAAACCTTGGGCTGATAATAGCTCAACAAACCAGTATTCAGATCAACTGTTTTATGGCTGGAGGATGACACACCTCATGCCAGCCTATCTCAAAAATGCACATTGTGGGAGAGGGGCCTGGTGAAACTCCCTCAACCTTGAGGTGTCTCTCTTATCTGATTAATAGCTTTCTAACATACATAAACTAGCTTGCTAAAACTAGCAAGGGGGGCACCCTTTCTGCCCTCTTCTGATGTCTATGTCAGAAGCTTTGTCTATCTCTTTTACACCTTAATAAAACTTTATTACACAAACTCTCTGAGTGATCAAGCCTCACCACTGGCCCAGGATTGAATTCCTCTCCTCCAGAGGCCAAGAATCCTGGTGTCTTTCACAACTCAGCAACAACCTTTCAATAGTACTGTTTGTCTAACAATACACTCAAATACAAGAAGCTAAATATTTGAATATGTGATTTTGTTCATCCTATACCTGAATTGGATTGTTTTAGTTTAGGAAAAAAAATGGTATAGACATTAAAATTTTGAGAATGTTTTATGGGACAACCTTCAATCAATAAAATCCTATTTTATTCAGTAATGTTTTCCTTCTATGAATCAGTAAAAAAAATGTCAATGTTTGATTTTAGCAGCAGAACCCTAAGTTCAGTTTCTGGAATGCCAGGGTTCCTTAGCATGTAGTTTGAAAACCATTGAAGAGTTTTTAAAGAACAAATCAGCGCCATCAAGCTCAAGAGACAAACTAAAATCAAGTGATATAAAGGGACAGTAGATCAACTGCCAAGCTCCAAGTTTGATAGACATAAATGAAAAGGTAAATGCAATCAGGTGATTGACATCCTTGGGTTCTTCACAAAGCTGAACTCTCTATCTCATGCTACTGAGAGAGAGAGAGAGAGAGTCTACAAGCACAGGAAGGGTGGCTTCCCTTTGTAATGAGTACCAGTTCCTCAGAATAAAAAGTATAATCAGATCAGATCAGATCAGATCAGTCGCTCAGTCGTGTCCGACTCTTTGCGACCCCATGAACCGCAGCACGCCAGGCCTCCCTGTCCATCACCAGCTCCCGGAGGTCACTCAGACTCGCATCCATCGAGTCAGTGATGCCATCCAGCCATCTCATCCTCTGTCGTCCCCTTCTCCTCCTGCCCTCAATCCCTCCCAGCATCAGAGTCTTCTCCAAGGAGTCAACTCTTCGCATAAGGTGGCCAAAATACTGAAGTTTCAGCTTTAGCATCATTCCTTCTAAAGAAATTCCAGGATTGATCTCCTTCAGAATGGACTGGTTGGATCTTCTTGCAGTCCAAGGGACTCTCAAGAGTCTTCTCCAACACCACAGTTCAAAAGCATCAATTCTTCGGCACTCAGCCTTCTTCACAGTCCAGCTCTCACATCCATACATGACCACAGGAAAGACCATAGCCTTGACTAGGCGAACCTTTGTTGGTAAAGTAATGTCTCTGCTTTGGATCATGGAAAAAGCAAGAGAGTTCCAGAAAAACATCTAATTCTGCTTTATTGACTATGCCAAAGCCTTTGACTGTGTGGATCACAATAAACTATGGAAAATTCTGAAAGAGATGGGAATACCAGACCACCTGATCTGCCTCTTAAGAAATCTGTATGCAGGTCAGGAAGCAACAGTTAGAACTGGTCATGGAACAACAGACTGGTTCCAAATAGGAAAAGGAGTACGTCAAGGCTGCATATTGTTACCATGTTTATTTAACTTATATGCAGAGTACATCATGAGAAATGCTGGACTGGAAGAAACACAAGTTGGAATCAAGATTGCCGGGAGAAATATCAATAACCTCAGATATGCAGATGACACGACTCTTATGGCAGAAAGTGAAGAGGGGCTAAAAAGCCTCTTGATGAAAGTGAAAGTGGAGAGTGAAAAGGTTGGCTTAAAGCTCAACATTCAGAAAAAGTATAATAGAGAATTTAATTTGACAACTCTTATACTGCAAAGATAAAGCATAAGAAGACAATACTAAAATGTAAAAGAATATGTTACTACTTAGGAAATCATTATATTAATAACAACTAGTTAATAATAAAATTGCTTTAAATGTCGATATTCATTACTTTTGAATACTCTGCATACATACTAAGTTGCTAAAGTTGTGTCTGACTCACCAGGCTCCTCTGTCCATGGGATACTCTTGGCAAGAATATTGGAGTGGGTTGCCTTACCCTTCTCCAGGAGATCTTCCTGACCCAGGGATTGAACCTGTATCTCTTCTATCTCTTGCATTGCTAGGCGGGTTCTTTACCACTAGCACCACCTGAGAGGCCTTTGAATATTCTAGTTTCTTTCTTTTGAATCTAATGAACAGTGCATAACCTGCCTGATAACCGATGAACCACTTTTAAAATGTAAGATTAGAGATTTAACACAGATGTCTTTCCTGATTGAAAATCTTTCATTGATGGCATATATCTAGAAATCTATATTTATCCTATTATTTTATTGATAGTCAAAAATGTTCTTGAAAAAAATATTTCCTGAGATTGAGCTTTATTTTTTTCCCAAGTTTGTCTTAAGTTGGAACCAATACAGGTACAGAGATGGAGTTAGCAAGCTATACCCCATGGGCCAAATGTGACCTCTATATATTTTTGTATAGCCCATAACTAGGAGTGGTTTTGCACTTTAGAGTAATTTTAAAAAATTAAAACAAGAAACATATCTTGTGGCACAAGAATCTGTATTTTAACACTATGGGGATGCTCCAGGGGTGCACCCTCACTGCAAAAGCTTCGCAAAAAGCCTTTGGTTCACAGGTCCCCTTTGCCCTAGACTCAACAAACTGGCCATGATATGAGAAAAGAGTTCAAAACTCTAGCTGCAAGTCTTAACTATAGTATTTTAGCTTTCATCCTGAGACTTTCTACAGAACAGAGTTCTGCACTGGCCACGGCGTTGCTCCCAGGAGAAATACAGTAAAAGTTAGAATCAGACGAACAGGCTTATACTTGTTTCTTTCCAAAAAAGCCAAAAAGACCCAAGGCATTGCTTCTGCCTGCTGGAGAGACAGTGATCACAAACCCACAAGGTGCACAGCATTTGGGTTCTCACAGCAGACAAAAGCCATTATATGAAATCACACACAAATGCCCAACAACAAGATGGGAGAGAAAAGCTCAAGAATTGTTCATGGAGCTTTCAAATTATGAAACGAGAAATTATATTTCCAAGAGTTGAAAAGTTTTCCCCACTGAGAATTGTGTTATCCCAAATTCACAATAAACCTCGTTCTCATTTTATGCTGCCTGGGAGTTCTTAAAATTGATGGACCATAGAAGAAATGGCATGACATTCTCATAAGGACTGGCAGCCTGGAATGGCTAAATGGTTTAGACCCTGAAATGTAGAAATATTCATTCCCTCTTCCCCCTTTTAAATTGTCCTCTTTGTTCTGAGTCAAGGCTCAAGACTAAGTCTATACAGCACAGACAGAGAAAGAATGGCCACAGGAAATCAGAAGACAATCGGCCTTAGAAAAGTGCAGCCCTGGGAAATCAACCTTACCATAGAAGATTCCAAAGTCCCTAGAAGATCTTGGAAAAGGCAGTGAGGTAAAAGGAAAAATGTTAGTAGTGCAGTGCTGAAATAAAGTATAAAGAAAGGACAACCCTGTTAAAATTATTCCAATGTACAAACAGCAACTGAAATTGCTTTGCACATTATTTTAATGTACAAAGGAAACCAACCTGAAAGTAATATATGCGTGTGTGTGTGTGTGTATGAGACAAAGAGATAAAAAGAGAGAAAGTGTCTCCAATTTCCTACTCATTTACATTTTCCCCTCTTTGTCCCACCTGAAGGTGCCCTGATTTTCCTGGGATACTGTTGATGCTTTGTAAGATTCTAGGAAGAAATAAACATTTAAGTGAATAAGCAAAGCAGGAAACAGCATCTGCTCTATACAGCTGGAAAAAGTATGATGAACACTGTCAATCCTTTTGCTTCAAGACATAAGGTAGTCACCAGCTGGACTCAGAAACATATAGCAGAGGGCCTTGTGAGAAAGAAGAGTTATGAGCTGCTCAGAATAAGTGTGCAGCTTGGCTGATACAGTTAAGAGGATGCTAGTTCTCAAAGTATTAAAATGTTCATGTCTAGTTGTTGTTTATATCGCAACATCTCCTTTTTTATGTCCTTTTTTTTTCTTCTCAGATTTCTATTGGTTTACATACCTCATTTCTGAAGTCATGAAAACAAGAGAAGAAAGATTAAATATAAATGCAAAAATAAAAGGACTTACAAGAATGAGTAAGGAAGCGATCACATGCGTACTTCTTGAGTAGACTCGTGTGTGTGTGTGAACTTGAAAATATGGAAGGGGATGAATTGACAATTCTCATTGTTCAATAAATTTTGTTGCCTTCATTGTCCCAAATCAAAGACATCGAAATTATTTATTCTTCAGTGCTTAGAACAGCTTGAAAAGTCCTCCGGGCAGGTGGGATTTCTCCCTTAGCCACCTTCAGACATCACCTGGTCTCTACTTCAGCTCTTGAAGAGTTGGCAAAGGTGAGTGGAAAGGCATCAGGGATTAGAAGAGGGATAGCAGAAGAATGCGAGATAGAAAAGAGGACTAGAAATCTGAAAAGAAGAGAGTCAACAGTGCCAGAAGAAGGACTACAGCAGAAGGTAGAAAAGTGAACAGAATTGAGATCCTTGAGAATTGATTCATGAAGAGTTTAAATGGTGTGCAGAATGAAAATACTAAAAGGAAGAGGAAAAATCACAAGTATTTATTGAGTGAAAACTATGTGCTAAGGACTTGAATTCTATTACTCAACCTTCTTGAAAACTTTAATACAAGTACTATTATCTCTATAGATGAGGAAACTAAAGCTCTGAGTTATTAAGTATCCGGCCTAAAATCATACAGATAGTGCGGAAGGAGAAGAGAACTATTAGTTCTCTAAACAAATATGTATTGAGAGCTTACTGTTACCCAGACATGTACTAAGCAATTCCACACATACTAATTTATTAATTCAGGAAGTGTAACATCCATAGATAACATATATAGTGTGTATATATATATATAATTTATACATATTATATATAACATATATAAATATATAATACATAACATATGTGTATATTTAGAGATGTGGTAAGACACAGAGAGACATCAGAATTAGTTTTTCAAGATTATAAAAATAATTGACAGAATCAGGATTTGAATTCAACTCTGTCTAGCTCTGAAGTCCATGCTTTTTAAATAAAAAAAAAAATTGGAGTATAGTTGCTTTATAATGCTGTCTTAGTTTCTGCCCTACAGCAGCGTGAATCAGCCGTATGTATATGTATATTCCCTCTCCCTTGGACTTCCTTCCCATTTAAGTCACCACAGAGCACAGAGTAGAGCTTCATGTGCTTTGCAGCAGGTTCTCATTAGTTACCTATTTTATACCTAACAGTGTACATATATCAATCCCAATCTCCCAATCCATCCCATTCCTCTTTCTGCCCTTAATATTCATACGTTTGTTCTCTATGTCTGAGTCTCTATTTTTGTTTTGCAAATAAGTTCATCTATATCACTTTTCCAGATTCCACATATATGCATTAATAGATGATACTTGTTTTTCTCTTTCTGGCTTACTTCATGCTGTATGACAGTCTCTGTGTCCATCCACACGTCTGCAAATGGCAGTTTCATTCTTTTTTACGGCTAGGTAATGTTCCATTGTATATATGTACCATATCATCTTGATCCATTCTTCTGCTAATGGACATCTGGGTTGCTTCCATGTCTTGGCTAGTGTAAACAGTGCTGCAATGAACACTGGGTTGCACGTATCTTTTTGAATTATGGCTTTCTTGGGGTACATGTTCAGCAGTGGGATTTGAAGTCTGTGTTTTTAACTAGAGCAGAAACTCTATTTTAGAAATTGGAAAAAGGGACTAGACTGAAAAAGAGATCTATAGCTTGAGAGAGAAGAAATTCAGAAATAAAGAAAAAAAGAGAGACATGTATTCTAAGATAGGAGATATTTGGTGAACAGATCAAATATAGTTAGATCAGATTTTAAAACTTTCTGTTCTAGCAAGAGAGTCAGAAAATTTACTTTAACAGTTGCATTGGATTTTTCTGGTCATTCTACTTTATTTTACCTGCTTTGTTTCATTTTGTTTTACAAAATAAGTAAGCCTGTGTAGTATAACCGAATCTTGGGACTGAATTTAGGGATCCTGAGTTTATAGCTTTGCCATTAACTTTGAGCAAGTCATTTACAGTCTCCAAAGTTCACTTTCCTCATCTGTAAAGTTGAGGTTATAATACCTTTCGTGATGACCTTATAAGACGGCTATGAAGTTCAAAAAAGGTAATACATGCAAATTACCGAGTGCTATACATTTATAAGTAAATGCACACAGTTAAATTTCATAGCATTCCTGTCCTAGGCTAGGAGAACCTCCAGCTTGTTCTTCCTTTGTCCCCTCTGTGGATTATCCTGGGATTTGACCTTCCATGCAGGAATCAGTCCATAAAACTGCATGCCCAAAGGAGCTGGCCACTACTCATTTTGCATGGGTCAGAGTCTGCATGTTCTTAGAAACACTTTACACTCTGAGCTCTGCCATCTTACAGGTTTATTCTTCCCTCTTGGAGCTATTCCAGAAATTTTATTGTATGTTTAAATCTAATCAAGCCTTGACTATTGCCTTTGACTATTGCAAAACATCCGTTTGTTTTGTTTGCATAATGGAGTTGGAACTTTAGATTTCAGTGTACAGATCAATGCAAACAAAACATGACATCCCTCTTCCTCCAGAAAGACATTCCTCTCCTCTCTCTCTGGGCTTTTTCTAAGCCAACCTTCAAGAATCAGTCCACAGGACAGCTCCTTTATGAAGCCTTTCTCAGCATCTTCCCTTCTGCCTCCTCCTCCTACTCAAAATTACCCCTATTCTCAGCCTAAACTCTTTTGGTCTCCCCATGCTGCTGCTGCGTCGCTTCAGTCGTGTCCAACTCTGTGTGACCCCACAGACCGAAGCTCACCAGGCTCCCCCATCCCTGGGATTCTCCAGGCAAGAATACTGGAGTGGGTTGCCATTTCCTTCTCCAATGCATGAAAGTGAAAAAAGTGAATAATTGCCAGTAATTTTGTTCACGCAGTCATGGCAGCCTTGATCAGGTTGTTCTGATATTGTTTGTATATATTTCTGTCTCCCTGATTTGATGATGAAATTCCTAAGGTGAGATCTCCAGGTCTATTTATCTTTATATCCCTGCCACCCCATTTGTTCATTGACTAATCCATTTATTTATGTCGTCAACTAAATATGTTAGTGAGTGCCTGTTACATGTCAGACCCTGTGCTAGGTATTAAAGACAGGGAGGGGAATAAAACCAACCCATTTTCATGTTCATGAAGCTTGCCTCTTAAATGTGTGTGTGTGTGTGTGTGTATGTGTGTGATTATTTGATTAAATCTACGTTACAACCCTGGTCAGTGTTAAGAAGGCAATATCACCTAAGAAAAAGTCACTTAATTTGTTATCTCAAGAATAAGAGATATTCTTATTCTTTATTATGCTTTATTAAAAAGTAAGGTGTTCACAGAACATAGCAGATGATTAAACAAACAAACAAACAAATGGGGGACTCCTCAAATAAAACATACATTCAATGGAAATAATTGTTATTTTTAAGTCTTTCTATTCATATCTATATTATCTCAGGTAACACTTATAACAACCGTATGAGAGAATATTATTGCTTTTCTTTCTTTCTATATAACAAATTCAAAATGGATAGAGTAGAAGTAACAGTGAAACAAATGTAACGCAGACTGTCTACTTTTAGTTCAAACCACAAATTTTTCTTGAGATTCTCTCCCAAATATTTTTCTCAGAAGAGATATTATCCTGTTCCTTTCTATCAAAGAAAACCAGCCAAGTAATCTTAATCTATCATTTGAATTTATTTTTCCAATTTTATTTTTTATCTTCACTTCCCAAATAAGATGACTTCATACCCTCACTAAACTGTACTGAAATATTTAATTGAGTGAGAGATGAAAGTAGGGGCTTTAGAAGTGGCTGCAGTATTCCATTTTAATAAATTTGATAAGCCGTAACCATATCTCTATAAATAGACATGTACTACTAGAGGGTCCAGAATAATTTAATATTATCCCAAATATCACTATGCCTGTCACTTAGTAGATACTCAATAAATGATGATTTTCTGATGATGAATCAGATGATTTGTCTTTGACAAGCCATTGCTGTTATGACTGAATATTTATTTGAGAGTTCACTTCCAGGGTTAAAGACTGTGGTCAGAGGACAAAGTAAAGTTTGCCAGGTTATGGAAACTGTGCTTGTTGTTCTGACCTCATCAGCATCAGTCCCAGGGGTCTTGGACCTAATACCAAAAATAATTCTTATGACTACATTAAGGAAAATTATAGTTCCTCTCTACAGGATCACAACCAAGGAAAAGTGAAAATATGCATATATTTTGAAGTAACCTTACAAAATGTGACCCTGACTGAGCTCTATACAACAATGTTGTTCTGAAGTTTAGGGACACTACTGTTAATGCTGATGGTATATTTTTATAAAGGTAAAATCCTTCCCCTAACTTCCACACACAGGTGGATTGATTTTTTCTTTTCCTTCTTTCATTAGAAAGAGCACTGAGGAATTCCTTTCTGTTCCAAACTATTAATGAGGACTGTGTTTGGGAGATTTGTCTCCGTAGCTAATCTTTTATGCTAATCAGTCCTATGGTTATCTCCACCTTCACACCCCTACTGTTTCAGATCTTTTGCATGAATTATGTCTTAGCCTTGTAGAGGATTTTAAACAGTAATGTCTTGAGCTCCTTATTCATTTCTGCTCAAAGAAATAGTTCTGATAAAGAAAGCCAATTGTTTTTTGAAGCAACAAATGATATTCAGAGTTTCATAGCCCTCATTCACTTTACCTTGAGGAAAGTTTAATTTCCATCAGTTTAATTTCTGTACTGCCCAGGATAATGTATTCAGACTCACCAGTGTACTGCTAAGAAATGAGCATGTGTTGGCGGTGTGTTACTACAAGGAGGTCCAAGTAGAAAATGCTTTCTGCCACAGAGTATGAAGCTACTATTGATTTCTCCCTTATTCCTTTGCTCCATTGATCTGATTTCGGTTGCAATCCTGTCATAAGTCTATTGTCTGGACCAAGGCCCGTTCATCACAACCCTGTGCAATGACTTCGCCTGTGTTCCTGTCATAATGATCTCACTCTCAGGGTCTCACCCAGGACTTCCCTGTTATCCTGTGTCGCTTATTTCAACCACCCCCGGAAGTTTTACTTCTCCCTCTTCCATTCTCTTTCTCCTCCTTTGTGCTTTTTTTCTCTGTTGTGATCATAAACATGTGAGGAACAACAGGCTGGGATTTCATAAAATCCCTGAGTTATGAACTGAGAAGACATGGATAGTTCCCCATTATCAAGAGAGCAGTTTTAATTAGCTTTTTCCTAGAGTTTTTCCTCATTTGGTCCACCCTTTCTCCCCTCCCTAACTCACCCCTTCCTTTCTGGAAGCTTTCCAGCAATAAAGCAGAAGGAGGCAGTCTGAGAAAGGTTAGGCAAACACAACAATATTACTGGAATAAGTAACATATTGCTCATTAAACATTTAAAATCAACAGTTGCTCGCTCGATCTGCCAATATTTTGAGAAATGCCAGTTTTACTGCTAGGTGCCACTTGGCTTGAGCTGCTTAATTCATGATTTGTGAACTGACATCCAGGATAACAAAACCATATTCCAGTTAGGATTTTTTTTTGCCGTCAAGAGGAAAGCTGAAATATCACAACACAAAGCTCCCTGACTGTTCTGCTTCTCCTTCCTGCCTCCCCCTTCCCTCCCTCCCTCCCACCCCTCTACCTCTGCCTTCATTCCAGAAACAAATGGATGTGTTAAAACAGCAAAATGTGTTTGTGGAAGATAAATAGTTTATCTTAAATATACTGTTGTAGTGTCAAACCAAGTCTCAAATACATGTACATATTTTATTCACAGACATAACATTTCAAAATAAGTAGCGTTTTTTTCCTTTTCAAACATTTATACATGAGTGGAGGCCTGCAAAAAATAAGAAAGGAACGACAGTGTACCTCAGATCCTATCAGTGTTACGTGCAGATCTCATCAAGAACATGAGCCCAGAGCGCAGTGTTTTGTTCCATAAAAGGCCTCCCTTTCCGAGTGGCGGCAGAGAGAAGTCTCTAGATTTTTAACACATCTCGTTTCTTGCGTCCATTGTGAAGTTTTGCTGTAAGTGTGTCCCTTCGTGGCTAAGGCCTTCAATCCTATGGTCACACTCTATGTATACTGCAGCGAGGAAATCCTTCAGTCAGTTGGATCATTGGTAACTATGGCCCAGACATTGTACTGTCCCAGGGAGAGGAATTGCAACAATAAATAGAACGCGTACTCCCCTACCCTTAGGCAGATCATATGTTACTGGAGAGATAGATAAGCAAATGGATGGTGTTGACAGGCTATACACATGCTAGAACTGAGGTGTTTTGATCTTCTACTACAACTCAGGCTTTCAACACAATGGGCTAGGGTGTCTGCCATCAAGCCAATGAGCTCCGCCTCCCTGAACCATGCCCACAGGTGCCATTTTCCATCACAAATATGAAGTGTGTGGCTGCCCTGGCTGAAATGTATTAAACTTATGAAAATGCAGTTCATATCTCCACATTCTCTGTATCTCCACAATGTCATGGGCTTCCCTAGTGGCTCGGTGGTAAAGAATCTGCCTGCCAATTCAAGAGACAAGGGTTTGATCCATGAGTTAGGAAGATCCCCTGCAGAAGGAAATGGCACTCCAGCATTGTTGCCTGTGAAATCCCATGGGCAGAGGAGTCTGGTGGGCCAGTCCATGGTGTTGCAAAAGAGTCAGATGTGACTTAGCAAACAAACTACAACAATAGAGCCAGTGAGGGTGGTCATGAGTAGGAGAGAGAATGTCAAAGGGATGTGGGACTCTTCATGAATGTCCTCTCGGAACACTGGTGTGTCTCAGCTAGAGATAATCTAAAATGAAAGGGGAGCAAGGAAAAGATGATGGAGGGCACTCTGCACAAGCCTGATGCCATAGGGCATGGGACACAACTGTGCTGCTTAAACAAAGTGGGGGAGGGGGTTACTCTGTTGGCTAAGATGGTAATGAATTTACCTGCAATGCAGGAGACCTGGATTCAATCCCTTAGTTGGGAAGATTCCCCTGGAGAAAGGAATGGCTACCCACTACAATATTCTTGCCTGGAGAATTCATCAATTTTGGTTAACAAGAGAGAAGCAAAAGAATGCATTCTCCTCATTCATTCAGTTCAGTTCAGTTCAGTCGCTCAGTCATGTCGGATTCTTTGTGACCCCATGAACCACAGCACGCCAGGCCTCCCTGTCCATCACCAACTCCTGGAGTTTACCCAAACTCATGTCCATTGAGTCAGTGATGCCATCTAACCATCTCACCCTCTGTCGTCCCCTTCTCCTCCTGCCTTCAATCTTTCCCAGCATCAGGGTCTTTTCAAATTAGTCAGCTCTTTCCATCAGGTGGCCAAAGTATTGGAGTTTCAGCTTCAACATCAGTCTTTCCAATGAACACCCAGGACTGATCTCCATTATGATGGACTGGTTGGATCTCCTTGCAGTCCAAGGGACTCTCAAGAGTCTTCTCCAACACCACAGTTATTAATAACTGATAAAAAATTTACTCTATACTTTGAGAACATGTTTTTCTATAATAGAATTGTAATAGTAATAATGATGGTGGGACTGGTCAACAGGTCCAGAAGTAAGAGAGAATTACTTGGGAGTGAATCTACAAGTATGGCAGCTAAAAAGGATTTGGGGACTCCAAAGAGTTTCAGTGAATTATGGGGTCAAATTGAGTAGTAGAGACTGATGCTCTGTATTTGCACTATCCACAGAATGAATACATTATTCCAAAACTGTAGTTCCCATATCTCAAAATTTTGATGAAAGTTACATGACAGTGTATTTATGACAGGCCTTAAATAACCACTCTCATGCATTTGGGACTGCAAGTTCAGTCAAGTTCACATCATTATTACCATTCCTTGGGTTTACAGAGGGCAAATTTTATGATCCAAGAAGTACAGTCCAGCCAAGCAGGTAAGTGGGTTCAGATTTATTGTGAAGATGCACTATTCTACCCTTTTCTGTAGCCTATGATACAAGTCCAGAAGTGTGTGCATTTAATAAAATTAATGGAAATTGTCAATTTCAAATTACCCAAGCCATTGGATGCTCAGAGTATCATAAATGAGTAAATGAAACCCAAAGATAAAAGTCAAGCGTTATACTGCTAAAAAATTTCAACTTCCACCTCCATCACTGAAGCACTTATTAGTTACTATCAGGTGGAAAATCTGACCAATATGGGTTTTATATGCCTCTTTAGAACTTGTACACACTGGCTTATATTGCTAATAATAAATAAAAGCTGATGTTATAAAGTAAAAAGAGGAGTTGTAGTCACTCATTCACTGATTGATTCAACAAACACGTCATTAGTGTTTAGTCCATTAAGCATAAGACTGTACAGAAGGAGGGCAGGGCTCCTGTCCTGCCAGGGTTCACATTTGAGTGACAGTGTTAAGGCTAGACAGGAAGCCCTGAGCAACCGAGACCTGGCTGATCAGCTAAGCTAACATGTAGATGTGAAATAATATCATCTTATTGAGAAAGAGGTCAACTTTTCAAAAAGGAAGCCCTGATAAAACTAACAGCCATTGCTCTGAGCACTGGGATACCCCAAATACAGTCTTTCTTTTCTGATCCTTCATTAAAGAAGTCTTATGACAACCTCTATATCACAGATCAAATGCTTAATTTGACTTTAAGATATGAGTATTAAACATAATCTTTACCTGTGGTGGATTCATGTTGATATATGGCAAAACCAATACAATATTGTAAAGTTAAAAAAAAATAAACATAACCTTGGTAACTATGAATTTAAATTTCTTTAATTTTACATGTTTTGAAACATCTTAACTAGGTATAAACATTTAGGCCCATTAAAGAAACACATAAATAAAAATAAATTTAAAAGCTTTTACAGATCTTAACACACTGATGACCACAGATAGTAAGGGACAAACTCTATTGCTTAAGCCAATATAGACTGGATGGCTGCCTGGACATCAGTGACTTTTCTGGTGACCATTTCTGTGTCACCAGCCTCTGGATAGGCTGACTGATCCCAGGGGGAGAAATGACTTAGGCTAGACTAATAAACTCTTCTAGAAATGCAAAACTTGTGTGGAGAGTCTTAGAATGAGAAGTTTCATTGATGGCATCATGCTACAGAGAAAGTCCCCAAACATCTCCTGCTTTAGGGTCATCTTATTTTTGCCGTATCAAGGATATATTTTCATCTTTTCCTTCAAGTCTAGATTGGCTCCTGAAAATTCCTAATAAATTCTGTTTTGCCCTGTTAGGTCATTTAGTTTCTGTTGCTGATCACTGAAGAACAGTAACAGAGATGAATACTCCAAAACCAACTTTTTCTCTTGAGATACTCAGAGTCTTTACAAAATACAGGGCCAAACTTAAAATTCTGTTTACTTACCAAACCTCAGTAGGATAATCTAAGTTCAGAATTATGAGTAAAATGTATGTTATCATCTAGTAGCAAACAATATTTTTTTATGTTAGAAAATTACATTAAAAGATTATGGTTAGACTGAAGCCTAAACATTTGATATCTGCTGTGTTATAATATTGGAAAAGGCGACGGCAGCCCACTCCAGTACTCTTGCCTGGCAAATCCCATGGACGGAGGAGCCTAGTAGGCTGCAGTCCATGGGGTCGCTAAGAGTTGGATACTACTGAGCAACTTCACTTTCACTTTTCACTTTCATGCACTGGAGAAGGAAATGGCACCCTACTCCAGCACTCTTGCCTGGAGAATCCCAGGGATGGGGGAGCCTGATGGGCTGCCGTCTGTGGGGTCTCACAGAGTCGGACACGACTGAAGCGACTTAGCAGCAGCAGCAGCTTCTTGATACACTTTAGTTTAATCAAGACCCATGTTCCTAGAACAGCATGTAGTAGACTTTCTGTAAATAGAGTCATATTTGAAGTGGCATGAGGAGTATCCAAATAAAAGTGTTACTGTCAATCCCTTTAGAAATTGAATAATCATGAAATTATTCTACTTTGAAATTTCCTTATAGAACATTAGTATAAAAAAATGTACTGATTTCATGGGTAATGTATTAATGCCAGAGGAATTTACTGCTGACTTCTCCTCCCCCACCCCTTCCCCACTCCCCATTCTTACATTTGGACTTCCATTTCTGCCTTAATGGTTTTGATATTTTGGCCCCAGTCCTTCCTTCCTGCTAAGTTTACCTTATGCTGATCAAATCCAGTTATTTTCCCATGTTTCTTTATGCTCAGCATGTGGGTGGAATGGCTATAAGCAAGAATTTGTCATGGTATAGGAAGAATAAATGGCAACCCACTCCAGTGTTCTTGCCTGGAGAATCCCAGGGACTGGGGAGCCTGGTAGGCTGCCATCTATGGGGTCACACAGAGTTGGACACGACTGAAGTGACTTAGCAGCAGGGAGAATAAGGCAGAGAGACTGAATGAGGAGTAGAACTGAAGTCAACGCCTATTCCACTAAATTCCTAAGGATTACTCACATTTTTTCAGTTTTTAAAACCCTCTTTCATCAATTGCTTCCCTGGTGGCTCAGACGGTAAAGTGTCTGTCTACAATGTGGGAGACCTGGGTTCGATCCCTGGGTCAGGAAGATCCCCTGGAGAAGGAAATGGCAATCCACTCCAGTACTATTGTCTGGAAAATCCCATGGACAGAGGAGCTTGGTAGGCTACAGTCCATGGGGTCGCAAAGAGTTGGACACAACTGAGCGACTTTACTTTCACTTTCCTCTTCCTTTCATCAATTGCTACTGGAAACAAGAAGACCACTGGCTAGGGCTTTGGAATACCTTGATTAAACAGAAGATTTTGTTACACTGTAGTCTATTAGAACAAATTTGGATAAAAGAATAGAAAAGGGACTCAAAAAGATGAGAAGTAAGAAGATCAAGAGGATAAGCAGAAAGATAAAGGAAAGAAAAAGTGGTGGGGAGAAGAGAGTCATGGCGTGACTGTGTATTTATGGAACAAGGGCTGGGAAATACTCATTACAAGATTATGTGGGTACCCCATGCAGAGCTGATTGGCATATGACTGGATCTATAGTGTAGAAGGCATAGGCAGTGCATGTGGATAACATATGCCTAGAACTCAGGTCCTCAGTGTAGCTGATGGGGTCTCCAAGCAAGCACTGAGTCCATCTCTTGGGATCTGTAGAAATCCTGGCTCTGAATCAAATATGGGGCAGTAATCTTAGCTATTCTCTATTTACTCGCTATTAAAGCCACTGTTTATATAAAGAAATGCAAGGGTATTGTAAATTAGAAGAGAAACAAAAGAATACCAGAAAAGGAGAATGAGTCAGGGTTGGCACAAATGGTTAAAGCTAAAATGCAGTCTTTTTAAAAACACCATACAACAATGGAGAAAATAACAGTGAGTGAAATCAAATAAAAATGAGAGACACGACATTTATGATAAGTCCAAATGGCTAAGAGACTCAATTAATTTCTTAAATATTGTTTTAATAAGAAAACAATTACTGTGTATGATTAGGACATAATATTTCTGCAAAAACAGGTCCTAAAAGCAGAGAATGGAGTAATTGGAAAATCCAGACCTTAACAAATCAGTGACACTAGGCATATTATACCTACAATTGACTTGATAGTTGAGTGTCATAGTGATTGAATTGGATTTTGCAAAGGTATGAAGAAAAGAGAGATCTCTATGTATGTCCAAAAGATGTGGTAATAATGGATGAATGCAAATAATTTTCATAATGGGTAAAGAGAATGATTTTGGAGGCTGACTTCAGCAGTTTTTAAAAGGAACAGATGTTCATAGAGAACAATCTTAAACATCAAGATGACAGGTAAGCAATATTATCATGAGAAGAATAAATGGTGGACATCATTTTTGATAGCTTTATGGTGGATGGAATCATAAGCAAGTAAAAAAAAGTCAACACAGGACAACTCATATAGTTGAAATTTAATAAATGTGAAAGAGAGAGTAAGATTTTAATTCAGCTCAAATTCAATTCTAATTTAATGCTATTAATTTGTCAACTAGAGATTCCAAGGGAATATTTCATGCAAGACGGCCACAATAAAGGACAGAAACTGTATGGACCTAAAAGAAGAAGAAGATATTAAGAAAAGGTGGCAAGAATACACAGAACTATACAAAAAAGGTCTTAACGATCCAGATAATCATGGTGGTGTGATCATTCACCTAGAGCCAAACATCTTGGAGTGTGAAGTCAAGCGGGCCTTCGGAAGAATCATTATGAACAAAACTAGTGGAGGTGATAGAACTCCAGCTGAGTGATTTAAAACCCTAAAAGATGATGCTGTTAATGTTGCACTCATTATGCCAGCAAATATGGAAAACTCAGCAGTGATCACAAGACTAGAAAAGGTCAGTTTTCATTCCAATCCCAAAGAAGAGAAATGTCAAAGAATGTTCCGACTATTGCACAATTGCACTCATTTCACAGGCTAGCAAAGTAATGCTCAAAATTCTCCAAGCTAGGCTTCAAGAGTACATGAGTCAAGAACTTCCAGATGTTCAAGCTGGATTTAGAAAAGGCAGAGGAACCCAAGGTCAAATTGCCAACATCTATTGGATCATAAAAATAGCAAGAGAATTCCATAAAAACATCTACTTCTGCTTCATTGACTACAATAAAACCTTTGACTGTGTGGATCACAACAAACTCTGGAAAAATTTTTAAAGAGATAGGAGTACCAGAGCACCTTACTTGCCTTCTGAGAAATCTGTGTGCAGGTCAATAAGCAACAGTTAGAACCAGACATGGAACAACAGACTGGTTCTAAATTGGGAAAAGAATATGTCAAAGCTGTATATTGTCACCCTGTTTATTTAACTTACATGCAGAATGTGAATGTACATAATGTGAAATGCCAGGCTGGATGAAGCACAAGTTGGAATCAAGATTGGCAGGAGGGAGAAATATTGATAATCTCAGATAGACAGATGACACCACCCTTATGGCAGAAAGCAAAGAGGAACTAAATAGCCTCTTGTTAAAGGTCAAAGAGAAGAGTGTAAAGCAGGCTTAAAATTCAACATTCAAAAAACTAAAATAATGGCAACCAGTTCCATCACTTCATGGCAAATAGATGGGGAAACAATGGAAGCAGTGAGAGACTTTATTTTCTTAGGCTTCAAAATCACTGCAGATGGTGACTGCAGCCATGAAATTAAAAGACATTTGTTCCTTGGAAGGAAAACTATGATCAATCTAGTCAGCATATTTAAAAATCAGAGACATTACTTTGCCAACAAAGGTCCGTCTAGTCAAGGCTATGATTTTTCCAGTAGTCATGTATGGATGTGAGAGTTGGACCATAAGGAAGGCTGAACACCACAGAATTGATGCTTTTAAACTGTGGTGTTGGAGAAGATTCTTGAGAGTGCCTTTGACTGCAAGGAGATCCAATCAGTCAATCCTCAAGGAATCAATCCTTAATATTCATTAGAAGGACTGATGCTGAAACTGAGCTCCAATACTTTTGTCACATGATGGGAAGAACTGACTCATTAGAAAAGATGCTGATCCTGGAAAATATTGAAGGCAGGAGGAGAAGGGGATGACAGAGGATGCGATGGTTGGATGGCATCACTGATTCAAAGGACATGAGTTTGAGCAACCTCTGGGAGATGGTGAAGAATAGCAGCCTGGTATGCTGCAGTCCATGGGGTCATAAAGAGTTGGACATGACTGAGTGACTGGACAACAAGTTTGTCAATTAGTAAAGATTTATCATGAATGGCCAGAGATCTAGTTCTGATGACCTCTTTAGAGGGAGTATTATATGGTTCATTGGGGCTTCCCTGGTGACTCAGATGGTAAAGAATCTGCTTGCAATGCAGGAGACTCAGGTTCAATCCCTGGGTCAGGGAAGATCCCCTGGGGAAGGGAATGGCTGGCTACTCACTCCAATATTCTTGCCTGGAGAATTCCATGGACAGAGGAGCCTGGCGGGCTACAGTCCATGGTGTTGCAAAGAGTCATACATGACTGAAGGACTACAGTTGTTGTTGCTTATAAGGTTAATCATTGTATACAAGAATGACTATGTAGACATTGCAGATGACATAGATTTAAAGATATTACAAATGTCAGAGAATATAAAATAATGCAAGGAATGCCAACTCGCAAATATAAACAGAAAGCATCTAAAATAAGACTGAGTTTGGAAAAAATGAATGTTCTAGCAGAGGGAAAAAACAATATAACAGACACGTATATTCAATTTGAAAATAAACCTGGAAATCAGCAACACTGAACAAAGAACAAGTATGAATGATTATAAGAAACACAAGTATATTATGAGTACAGCAACTATAAACAAAGAGTTGTTCTTTCAGATGCTCAGCATAAAGAAGCACTCTTCAAAGGTCAGAGAGGTGCTTGTAGATACAACACGGGGAAATTGAATTTAAAAAATGTTATTTAACACTTAGGATGTGCAAAATACTAAGTAAGGTTCAAATTAATGTAAATGAAACATGCAAAATAGAATTGAATATCTTTATGACACAAATATTTAAAAAACGAGAAAATTTACGGAAGAAAAAAGCAAAGCCTGAGATGGAGATGCTGTAAGAATGCTGCAAACTTGAACAAGAACACAAATTTAACACCTGCAATGTGCAGTGCAATGTGCTTGGTGTTCTGAAACAAACAAATACAGCAGAATTTCTATTCATGTATTCATGTTCTCCAGTCTTTTAATTTTCTTTGGGAAAGAGATTTATGTATAACATAACTTGCCATATTCAAGAACTTTAAGAGCTGTAAATATGGAATAATGAAAAGGACAGTAGAGTGAGCAGAGATCCAAGATCCATTATGATTATGAGATTAAGTGGTTGGATGAGAAAATCTCAAATCCCTTCTCTATTTTACAATTCCATGGTTTTCCTAAAAAAGATTAGAAGACAAGAGAGGGAGTGAAGCTATATCAACCAAGGAAATAAAAAGAGTGAATTGAAGAAGATAGGTTTAATATCATCTATAGGCATGAGCAGCTGGTCAAAAGCAATCCCAGGGACAGGGGAGCCTGGTGGGCTGCTGTCTATGGGGTCGCACAGAGTCGGACACGACTGAAGTGACTTAGCAGTACTCATAAAGGATTTATGTTCTAACTAGCACAGGCCAAGTTTGAAAGATAAAACAACAGTTGGGGGGAGGGTACTGTTTGCCATATAATGCAAGATACTTCTTTACCTCAAAGGATATGGGAAGGATATTCCAAAGGACATACCAAACAGGATATTGGAAGCAATTTAGAAAAGCAAAGTCAAAGTTAGAACCAAGAATCATGCAGGTTGATGCTGCCAGGATCTGAAGCAGTACCATGGAGAGCTCCCACTAAGCCTGAGGGCCTGAAGAAAAGGTTGCTCTGTCATTCTATTAAAATTCCCCATCCACAAAGGGAGTGCTTGAGCTCATAAATTACCCAAAGAAGAGTAACTTTGGAGTTTTCATCTGTAACAGGGCTTTGTCTGCCCAAATATGGCTTCCAAAGGAATACTGGTTTCTCTAGGTTTTTGGCAGAGATTTATTCTTTATGTCTTTTAGTCTCTAATAGAAAATTGCTCTTTTTTTTTTTTTTTTTTTTTTGAGAACACAGATCCTAAGTCTTCTCCTTTGATTCACTCTCTCTTGGTAAAGGACTTATTTAAAAGAGCACAAAGGAATTACTGGTGAACATGAACATCAGAGTGAATATGCAATTATGCAATATCTACCCATTCATTCCTTCCTTATTTTTATTGGCTATTTTAACAAACATCAGGCAAAATATATGTAATTCAGATATGTACTATTTATGATATGTTTTGTGATGTCTTGCAGGCATCATTTTAAAAGGTTAGTATGGATAAATGAATGAAGAATAGTTAAAGTGAAATATTACAAAAACATATTCAAAAGTCAAAAGCATATTCAATAGAATCATAGAATGTTAATTATAGAAAGGACTTTGGGGATTTAAGTTCTTATTATACATTTGAGATAAATGAGACCAGAAAGATGAAGTTAGTAGTTGACAGTAGCTCCAATTACAATTTAAATCTTCAGATACCTATTGCTTTGCAGTCTTTTTCTTAAACTACATGCTAATCATCACTATTATTCAAAATATAATTTATGAATTTCTTTTACTGGTTTACCAGGTAAGTATACTTATTCAAACATTTACTCTCAATTTCTTTATTTATCTCATAAATATATACATTTTTATATAAGTATAATGTATATTCATAGACAGTTAACATTTTACCAGCTGGCACTGGCTGGTGGACCATACGTTGAGCAGCAGTGATGTAAATGACAACATGCACCCATTTGAAATTAGAACAGCCAAAGATGATTATAGAGAGGAAAGATGCTATGTCCAAGTAAATGAAGGTCCAGAATTCAACTCTAAACTGTCTTTTTTCCCCTCTCACTTGAAATACTAGTGGAATTGTGTTCCTGTATTTCCTCCAAACAAAATTGTTAATGCTGCTTTTAGTTTGACTTTCTGTGTGCCCAGTTCATCTATTCCTGGTTGTCAGAAACAAAGTGGGCAAGTGGCACTGGCTGAATAGGCTAAAACTTCAACTCCACAAACACGCTTCATTTATGACCCAGGATGAAATGGAGCAGTTTTGTCTCGAAGGGTGGGGCGCAGGTTAACAATGTGTTATTCTTTTGTATGTACTTTGGAAATTGGAAATCACCTTTAAATAGTAAGTTAACATTTTTTTTTGCTCAAACTGCTGAATGTTCCATTGATGCCTATGTAAGCAGAGTTCAGCAATAATGTTCCCTCGGATAAATATGCTCAACTTTAATCATTTTTAAAAAACCATTCTCCCGTGTCAGAGGCCTAATACATATGCCAAAAAAGCATCAGCAATAATTAACATACAAGGAATTTTATATGTTCTTGCTATTAGAACAACAGATTTTCTTTGAACCATTTTGACCTTAAAACATGGGGCAAAGTAATAGTCTATGCAGACAGGAATGGCCTTCATAAGTACCCAAATCATTTTTTTTATCAAATGTTTTATCAGCAAATTCAATTAGTTTTTGAAGTAGCTGTTAATACTTTCTAACACTGAATACATACTCTATGGTAGAATTGACTAGGGTTAGTGTGGTGACTCTATGAGACTCTATGACTCTCTGCCTTTCTCCTTCCCATTATATATATTATCAGTACAGTTTTATTACGTCTATACATGTATGCAAGTATCAGAAAGTCTAAGAACAACTTATTGACTTTTATCTTAGAGCATAAATCAAAGATAAGTTTTATTTTAATACAGTGTAAAGCAAGGTTCTGCATATATTAAGACCACTTAACTGTTCTTGATAAAATGAATGAGATGCTTTAATAAATATTAGCCATCTAATAATTTCATTTGGGGCTTCACCAGTGGTGGCTGAGTGGTAAAGAACCCACTTGCCAATGCAGGAGATGCAGGAGCTGTGTGTTTGATTCCTGGATTGGGAAGATCCATTGGAAGAGGAAATGGCAATCCACTCTAGTATTCTTGCCTGGAGAATCATAGGGGATCACAGAGTTGGACACGACTGAGTGACTGAGCATGCATGCACACAGTAATTTTATTTAACTCAGATGTTGCTCTTCTGGTTTTTCATTAGGTGGAAAACTTATATTAAATAAATTAATGTAGGAAGATAAATATTTCAAATATTTTTATCCCATGTCTCCAAACCACAGCCAATTTTGAGGGGTAGGGATAGGATGTGTTGTTTTTCAAAGCCAGAGATAAAAGCTGAGGCCATTGTCATTTAATGAATCATCAATTCATGAAGTGTTTGGTATATATACACATCCACAGTATTTTAAGGGATTAAAGAGACAATGGCTAGAAATAGGCAGTAACTTAGAGTAGGTGACCTCAGAAAGATTGGTAGATTATGTATTCTGCTTTGTGAATTGCATGTGAACTAAGAACTGTTTCATCTGGCTATAGTTAGCTTAATCATGCTAAAAATAAAAACAAAAACACAGAGTGAAGTACTGACTGATATTTATCAGGTAGTAAGCACCGTAAGATACTCTTTTTCCACTGAATCTAAAATCTTGACCTATTTAATGGTCAGTAAGAGAAGCCACATCTCCCACATCTTAAGGGTTTTCACTCTCGGTGAAAGAGATAGATACCTGAAGCCACAAATCGGAATTTATCTGGCCTCCTTTTCGCTAGCAGCTGCAGCCATTTGATGTTGAGGGGGGCTATGGTGAGGTGAAAGATGCTGACTGTTCTTCATTGTCACATATTTTATCTGAGGCAAAGGGCCATGAATCCTCATGATCTATACGGTGACTGCACTAAACCCAGAGAAAATCATGAGAGCAGGTTGGAAATTAGAATGTGACCATTAGGTAGTTCACTGAATCAAAAAAATTCTGTACTATATTTAGGTTAAAAAGTAGCAATATGAAGAACATACAGCAAATCCTATTAAGAATTTAATGGTAAGTACCAAATGTTTATTACTTATAAAGAGTACACAGGTGTACTTCAGAGATATTGTGGGTTCAGTTCCACACCACTGCAGTAAAGCAAATTAAATACAGTTACATGATTTTTTGTGCATATGAAGTTACTTAAATGCATATAGAAGTAATTTTTACAATATACTGTAGTCTGTTATGTGTGCAATAGCATTATGTCTAAAAAAGCAATGGACATACTTTAATTAAAAAAAATACTTTGTTACTAAAATTTGCTAACCATCCTCTGAGGCTTCAATGAGTTGTAATCTTTTGGAAATAGTAACATCAAAAATCATTGATGACAGATCACCATAACAAATATAATAAAAATGAAAATGTTTTAAATATTGTGGGAATTACCAAAATGTGACACAGAGACATGAAATAATAAGAAAATGTTGTTGGAACCATGGCGCTGATAGACTTGCTGAAAGCAGGGTTGCCACAAAAATGCAGTAAAGCAAAGCACAATAAATCAGGTATGCCTGTCTTTATGCTTGTAAAGAGTTCTTGCTCTGCTTAACATCCTCTCAGCACCATTCTTCATGTAGTCTTCATGTATTTCAGCTCAGTCTCCTGGGATTCTCCCACTTGCCCTGAGAATATGTCTTGTTCTTGAAGCCTGAGCTCCAGCAAGAACATATATAAAGTTGACCTGAACCCAAACTGCAGCAGGAAGCCAAACCCATCTGACTTGCAGCCTGATGCATATTCATATAGCTGAGCCTCAACTAGATCAATTGTGTGTGCGTGTATTGCATCTAGACCGATTGTGTGTGCGTGTGTTGGTTGCCTAGCTGTGTCTGACTCTTTGTGACCCCATGGACTGTAGCTGGCCAGGCTCCTCTGTCCATGAAATTCTCCAGGCAAGAATATTGGAATGGGTTGCCATTTCCTTGTCCAGAGGAAATCAGTTGAGACATGGTTAACTTGAAAACCTATGAATACAAGTGTGTGTGCTTAGTCACTCAGTTACATCCAATTCTTTGCAGTCCCATGGACTGTAGCCTGCCAGGCTCCTCTGTCCATGGGGATTCTCCAGGCAAGAATACTGGAGTCGGTTGCCATTTCCTCCTCCAGGGGATCTTCCCAGATCAGGGATCAAACCCAGGTCTTCCACAATGCAGGCGGATCGTTTACCATCTGAGCCACCAAGGAAGCATGAATAGGTGAATGAAGGCCTATTTTTGAAAATTCAGAGTTTGAAGACTGTTTGTTACACAACATTATTGTGCCAAGAACTAATCGACATAAGTATCAAGCCTGAATTAAGGGAAGCGATCACTGGCTAAATGGTAGACACTGTCTTAGGAAAGTACAGTGAGATTCATCTCATCATTTGCTTGAATTTAGATCAGGCACTGATGAATAAGAGAGAAAAAAAATCTCTCCTTTCATGTGTGCATGCTAAGTTGCTTCAGTCACGTTCGACTCTGTGTGATCCTATGGACTATAGCCTGTCAGGTTCCTCTATCCATGGGATTCTCCAGGCAAGAATACTGGAGTGAGGTGTCATGCCCTCTTCCAAGGGATCTTCCCCACCCAGGGGTGGAAACTGCATCGCTTGTGTCTCCTGCACTGGCAGGCAGGTTCTTTACCACTAGTGCCACCTCAAAATATATGTATGTGTGGGGGTGTGTATACAGCTCTTTATATAAGCAATCCTGTTGATTTAGAAAGCAGCAGCATAAGAATCCTTATTCCATTTTTTTCTCATATACCATGAAATACCACAGCAAGACTTAAAAGAAATAAAAGCTCTTAAGTGCCAATTAATTATCTTCTTATTGACTTAGCTGTGCTAAGAGCTACTTCTCTTAGTACATTTGTGTTAGTTTTCCTATTACCACCTCAGGCCTTTTCTGAAGCTTCTAGTCCCATCTGTTCCAAAACCTAGCTTTTATTTAGACTATAGCTGTTAATTAACATCTTTCTGCTACTTCACACAACATCTGACCCTATGCCAGTATCTCAGTGTCTTTTGGT
This sequence comes from Tragelaphus eurycerus, assembly GCA_935064755.1. Taxonomy (NCBI): domain Eukaryota; kingdom Metazoa; phylum Chordata; class Mammalia; order Artiodactyla; family Bovidae; genus Tragelaphus; species Tragelaphus eurycerus. The sequence goes on from CAKXYN010000018.1 coordinate 12,285,685, forward strand.
ATAAATCCCTTTTGTCATTCAGAGTTCCACATTTCCCCATCTTCTCTCTAAAATCAATACTCCCTGATACCTTTAAAGAGAAGTGGGGAATATACTCAAATTGATCTTCATGTACTCTTCAATCCCTGGTCCACTGTTTCACTGAATTGCTCCCCTTGACAGCCAGACTTCCATGCTGACTGCCTGATCTCTTGAAGCTCACCATCTTTCTTTTTGATATTTTTAAAAGCTCAAGCAAAAAAATGCACAGGTTAAACAGATTTCTATTTTCTTCACAGTCCCTTCTTTACCACCCTATCTCAGACTGTTGGGAAGGATAAGTTTAGAAAAGAGGAGAGTCAGTTCTGTGGCACAATGGGATTGTTGAGGTTATTTGGAATGGAAGCCTTGTCTGTCCTCTTTGGCTGGAAGAAATGAATGTGGAAAAACAAGAGACAGCCAGTCCACACTAGTCTTCTAAGCACTACAGATGTCAGTTCGTCTCAGGGCTAGGCTCTGTCTTCCAGAACATAGAGCAGATAAACTGGTCCCTCTCGCCACTCTACCTCCACTAAGCGGAATTAAAAGCTTGTTCCTGAGGATGGGCAACATTCTCTGTGTTGAAAACTGGAATGCAGTTAGCTGTTATTCTACTTAGTGGAAATCATGCTTTTTTAAAATTAAATGTAAAATATGAGGTTGAATCACTGTAAAATCTAAATATCCTTAATGTTGTATTAGAGAATTTTCATAGCTCTATGCACTGCTAGGCTTGTGTGTGTGTGTGTGTGTGTGTGTGGTGGTGGTGGTGGTTTCTAAGGAATAAACTTGGATTCTAGTGCTCAAACTGGGGTTATATTTGGATGGGGTCTAGGAACTTAAGAAGGAGTCCAACTATAAAGTCATAGATCCAAGTGCTGGAAAAACTGAGATTTCTCTATGAACATCATTGAATTAAGTCTCAGAAAGCCTGATTTTCAGCTCTGGTATGGCCCCCTATTAGGTGTAACTCATAAATGGATAAGGTGGCATTCAAGTATCAGTGAAATAATCCTGGAGAGCAAAATGAGAATGAAAACTGGCAATGGGCTTATAGATTAATATTCTATAACTCTACATGATAATTCTATAAGAATAATTTATTATATCCAAACTCTCTATAAATGATATAATACCAGCAGTTCTGTTTAGGCATCTCTACCAGGCTATTGCCTAAGATACAGTCTTAAAAACTGAACAGCATGAGAGAATCCCTGTCCATGTCTCCATTACTACTAAAAGAATGTGAAAAACATACAAATCATAATAAGAGCATCTATATTGCGTTTGGAGAAGACAATGGCAACTCACTCCAATACTCTTGCCTGGAAAATCCCATGGAAGGAGGAGACTGGTAGGCTGCCGTCTATGGGGTTGCTAGGATTTGGACACGACTGATTGACTTCACTTTCACTTTTCACTTTTTACACTGGAGAAGGAAATGGCAATCCACTCCAGTGTTCTTGCCTGGAGAATTCCAGGGACGAGGGAGCCCGGTGGGCTGCTGTCTATGGGGTCGCATAGAGTCGGACACGACTGAAGTGACTTAGCAGCAGCAGCAGCATATTGCATTTAAAATATAGTTACAGTGGAAAAGATAATTCTAGGCACACCCTCAGAACTGGCAAGAACATCCTCTTTCACATCTCTCTCATTTGTTATTGTTTGTAGACATAGTATGTACCTAACACTTATTTTATGTAAACAAATGAAAAAACTCAATAAACAGTATATTCCTTCATACTTTGTGACAGCAAACTTCTATTTTAATGAGATTTGGATTCAATAAAATGATTCCAATTTCTCTTCGAGTTGGTTAAGATAAGATTCTATCTGAATTCCTAAATCTTAAAAGCATCCATAGTCCTCAGACAGGCCCAATGCAGAAAATGTTAATGCACTCTCTTTCTGGGTCATTCTGCAAATAATCCCCTGAACTTGTAGACAGGATATGGAGTATCAACCCATAATACTCCATAATTATACTGATTAATAGTCAAATAACTCTACTTGACAATCCAACAAGAATAATTTACTTTCCTACTATATCTAAACTCTGTGAAACAATATGGCATGAGTACTTCAGGTTAGACATCTCTTCTAGGTACATTAGTAGTTTGGCATGAGGATACTTTTCACTTTCCCAATAAAGGTTAAGATGTCCCAGGTTGGATCCAAATTATAATGGTATTTGCTTTTTAAGTCCTCTCTCTTCTTCTTTACTGTTTCTTTTTAAAATTTTATTTATTTATTTATTTATTTTTGACCACATCACATGGTTTGTGGGACCTTAATTCTCCAATCAGGGATTGAACCCAGAGCCTCGTCAGTAAAAGTATGGAGTCCTAACTATTGGATTGCCAGGGTTTCCCTCTATTGTTTCTTTTCTATATTTCCAGAGCAAATCTTCTGTTCTGGCCTGTGTAAAGCCTTTTGTAAGTTTATCTTTTCTTTTACCCACACAACAGAATGAATGAAAGGGAAATTTCAGTAAAAGAGAGTGACTAAGCATTTACATATTCATGCATAAATAACTGATAAGCCTTAGAGTATTACATCCCCCCCGCAGAGATACTTCCATATGGAAAGAGTTTCACACACCACAGGGATAAGTATGTAGTGGGGAAAGCCTGAGCAGTCTTAGTCTTCTCATTAAGTCCTTCTCAACTAGTGTGCTGGATCATACAAATGTGACAGGAACTGGTTTCAGGTATACAGAGATATTGTTCTCCTTAGTCCTTGGAGGACTCACCCACTTCCCCCTCATCATGAGAAGCCCAGTTTAGCAGGTGGAAAGATGTCATCATTTTCCATTCATTTCTTGATGTGAAGCGTTTGTGGGAAGCTTGATTAGGACACAGGTAGACATTTTGGAGGGAAGGGGTATTTCCATCGTGATACAGATTACCCCACAGTGTGCCCTTTGTATACATTTCTCACCCTACCCCAACTTACTCCTAAAGACATTCCCAGTTGCATGCAGAGGGAAGGCCAGGGACCAGAGGTGGATTTACTAGATACCTATTTGTCATGGAATGATGGCAGGAATACACCCAATATCCCTCCTTTTATTTATCCACACTTACTGCTATGTTGCTATGAAGTTTTGTAGGCCCCTTCCATTTCTGACCCTGGGCTCAGCCAGATGACTTGCTTTGACCATTGAAATTTAGCAAACATGCTGCATACTGAGGCCTGTTTTGCTCATGCCTTTTGCTACTGCCATGAGAAGAAACAAGCTTAGTTGACCTGATGAAATTTGAAGGGCATGAGAAGAGCTGAGTGATCCCAAGTGATGCCAGTCAAAGCCTTCTTAGAGCAGTTGATACCCTCAGCATACAAGTAATCTCAGCCAAGAGGAGCAGAGCCACTTTGTCAATTATCTCACACATGTGAGCAAAATATGCTTATTGTTGAACATCACTGAGTTGTAGCTGTTTGTTGTATGGCAGTACTCAACAGATAATGGATAGGATGCAGGTCAGGAAGCAACAGTTAGAACTGGACATGGAACAACAGACTGGTTGCAAATAGGAAAAGGAGTACATCAAGGTTGTATATTGTCACCCTGTTTATTTAGCTTATATGCAGAGTACATCATGAGAAATGCTGGACTGGAAGAAACACAAGTTGGAATCAAGATTGCTGGGAGAAATATCAATAACCTCAGATATGCAGATGACACCACCCTTATGGCAGAAAGTGAAGAGGAACTCAAAAGCCTCTTGATGAAAGTGAAAATGGAGAGTGAAAAAGTTGGCTTAAAGCTCAACATTGAGAAAACGAAGATCATGGCATCCAGTCCCATCACTTCATGGGAAATCAATGGGGAAACAGTGTCAGACTTTATTTTTCTGGGCTTCAAAATCACTGCAGATGGTGACGGCAGCCATGAAATTAAAAGACACTTACTCCTTGGAAGGAAAGTTATGACCAACCTAGATAGCATATTCAAAAGCAGAGACATCACTTTGCCAGCAAAGGTCCGTCTAGTCAAGGCTATGGTTTTTCCTGTGGTCATGTATGGATGTGAGAGCTGGACTGTGAAGAAAGCTGAGCGCCAAAGAATTGATGCTTTTGAACTGTGGTGTTGGAGAAGACTCCTGAGCATCCCTTGGACTGCAAGAAGATCCAACCGGTCCATTCTGAAGGAGATCAGCCCTGGGATTTCTTTGGAAGGAATGATGCTAAAGCTGAAACTCCAGTACTTTGGCCACCTCATGCGAAGAGTTGACTCATTGGAGAAGACTCTGATGCTGGGAGAGATTGGGGGCAGGAGGAGAAGGGGGCGACAGAGGATGAGATGGGTGGATGGCATCACTGACTAGATGGACGTGAGTCTTAGTGAACTCCGGGAGTTGGTGATGGACAGGGAAGCCTGGAGTGCTGCGATTCATGGGGTTGCAAAGAGTCGGACACGACTGAGTGACTGATTTGATCTGATCTGAATGAAGCTTAAGCTTCACGGTATCTTACTTGTCAAGGTCTCTTTTGAAGTCCATGGGAGAGGCCTTGGCCATTTGTCCAATTTGGCCAGATATTTTGTAAAACTTACAAAAATATGATATTCTAAGCACAGCAGGTTATAACTGTTGCTTTTCTTTCACCCCTCATCCAGACACTATGGTACTGGCACAAAAACAAAAATATAGACCAATGGAACAACATAGAAAGCTCAGAGATAAACCTATGCACCTATGGGCAGCTTATCTATGACAGAGGAGGCGAGAACATACAATGGAGAAAAGACAGCCTCTTCAATAAGTAGTGCTGGGCAAACTAGACAGCTACATGCAAAAGGATGAAGCCATGATACTTCTGATTAAGGCTGTATAAGGACAAAAATCTCTCCTGCCCTTGGGAAGGTGGGAGCTGAGATGAGAATCAGGAAATACAACCCCAAACTTCCCCCTCTTTAATGAATATTTCACTCATTCATTTTCACACTGCATATGACCAACTTGTCAAACAAACTCAGGGCAGCTACACAGCTGAATCTGGCCCCTCTCCCCCTGAGAGTGTGCTGCTGCCGCCGCTAATTCGCTTCAGTCCTGTCCGACTCTGTGTGACCCCATAGACGGCAGCCCACCAGGCTTCCCCATCCCTAGGATTCTCCAGGCAAGAACACTGGAGTGGGTTGCCATTCTCTTCTCCAATGCATGAAAGTGAAAAGTGAAAGTGAAGTCGCTCAGTCGTGTCTGACTCTTAGCGACTCCATGGACTGCAGCCCACCAGGCTCCTCCGTCCATGAGATTTTCCAGGCAAGAGTACTGGAGTGGGGTGCCATTGCCTTCTCTGCCTGAGAGTGTACTATTGCTTAATAAATCCTTGATTTGCTCTCTTGACCTCTATGCTTAATTTTTTAATGTAAACTGAAGGCATTTATTAGCAATCTTCTTTTTAGGAAAGTAGTCGTTCACATTACTAGAAATACTGGGTGTGGTGGCATGGGAAGTTGTAAAATCCCACTGTATCACTGAATCAAGCAATATTTAAATTTCTTGTCAATTTTACATAAAACATTAAAACCAACAAAGATAACATAAAATGTTTAGTTTGCCACCAGAATGAAAACACTGGTCAATAGGGTCAACTCAAAGAATATTTAATAGTTACTGTATGAGAAAAATTGAAATGCCTTTATTTGACAGCTCAAAGATGAGAAGATGCCAATAGAGGTTTCCTTTCCTCCAAACTGACAACATTGCAAAACATGTGCATGATATTGCCAATAACAGATATGAAATTGAAAGGAATTTTTAAAATTATCAATACTATAATACATCTTTGAACACTGGTAGCAAAGAAGAAATTAAATTGTCCTTCTACATATTCCATACAAAATATTATAAAAATGTAGTCTTATAAAGAAGTCATCAAAATGTACAACCAAAAAATGGAGGGATAAAAGTATTAGATGTATATCAGCAGTTAGTTAATAAAATGATGATAATCTCTTGATTTTGTTGTATTTCAGTATGGTAGCTTGGATAGTAGAGAGTCTGCCTACAATGCAGGAGACCCGGGTTTAATCCCTGGGAAGGGAAGATTCCCTGGAGAAGGAAATGGCAACCCACTCCAGTATTCATGCCTGGACAATCCCATGGATCGAGGAGCCTGGTGGGCTACAGTCTATGGGATCGCAAAGAGTTGGACATGACTGAACAACTCTTCTTCACTTCACCGGTTTTTAAAGTTTTTAATTTATTACAACATCTATTTTTACTCTAAGTAAAAACTGACTTTTATACCCAAAATGTATTCTTGTTTTTCAAGAGGATGCCCAAATTATGGAAGTTTTAAGCCTTAAGGAACCTGGAGGCCCTTGTTGGGAATCACCAGGCATACTTCACAGTTGTCTCCTGCCAGGCAGGATGTCATTGCTTCACAGCCCCTTCCACCTTCTAACTCCTTCTATGCCGTAGTTAAGTTGGGTCTCATTTTCTGCTTTCCTACTTGTACTTTCACTTTCTGTTCTCTCTCACTCTTAATTTAGATGGCCCCATTATGCACTATAATCAGAATTAAAGTATGCATGGATACTTCTTTATTGCACCAGCCCTAGCCCAAGAATTTAGATGTCTCTCTTTGGACCTCCCTGGTGGCTCAGATGGTAAAGCGTCTGCCCACAGTGTGGGAGACCTGGGTTCTATCCCTGGGTTGGGAAGATCTGCTGGAGAAGGAAATGGCCACCCACTCTAGTACTCTTGCCTGGAAAATCCCATGGACAGAGGAGCGTAGTAGGCTACAGTCCATGGGGTGGCACAGTTGGACACGACTGAGCAACTTCACTTCACTTCACTTCTTCTAGTGTAGAAGAGGAAAAAGTGGAAGAAGTGACAGATTACATTTTCAGTTCAGTTCAGTCACTCAGTCATGTTTGACTCTTTGCAACCCCATGATCACAGCACGCCAGGCCTCCCTGTCCATCACCAACTCCCAGAGTTCACTCAAACTCACGTCCATCGAGCCGGTGATGGCATCTGGCCATCTCATCCTCTGTTGTCCCCTTCTCCTCCTGCCCCCAATCCCTCCCAGCATCAGAGTCTTTTTCAGTGAGTCAACTCTTCGCATGAGGTGGCCAAAGTTTTGGAGTTTCAGCTTTAGCATCATTCCTTCCAATGAACACCTAGGACTGATCTCCTCTAGAATGGACTGGTTGGATCTCCTTGCAGTCCAAGGGACTCTCAAGAGTCTTCTCCAACACCACAGTTCAAAAGCATCAATTCTTCGGTGCTCAGCCTTCTTCACAGTCCAACTCTCACATCCATACATGACTACTGGAAAAACTATAGCCTTGACTAGATGGACCTTTGTTGGCAAAGTAATGTCTCTGCTTTTGAATATGCTATCTAGGTTGGTCATAACTTTTCTTCCAAGGAGTAAGTGTCTTTTAATTTCATGGCTGCAGTCACCATCTGCAGTGATTTTGGAGCCCCCCAAAATAAAATCTGACACTGTTTTCACTGTTTCCCCATCTATTTCCCATGAAGTGATGGGACCAGATGCCATGATCTTAGTTTTCTGAATGAGGGTTTTAAGCTAACTTGTTCACTCTCCTCTTTCACTTTCATCAAGAGGCTTTTGAGTTCCTCTTCACTTTCTGCCATAAGGGTGGTGTCATCTGCATATCTGAGGTTATTGATATTTCTCCTGGCAATCTTGATTCCAGCTTGTGTTTCTTCCAGCCCAGCGTTTCTCATGATGTACTCTGCACATAAGTTAAATAAGCAGGGTGACAATATACAGCCTTGATATACTATGTGGAGCCAGTCTGTTGTTCCATGTCCAGTTCTTGCTGGGCTCCAAAATCACTGCAGATGGGAACTGCAGCCATGAAATTAAAAGATAATTGCTCCTTGATAGGAAAGCTATGATGAAGCTAGTGAAAGTGAAAGTTGTTCAGTTGTGTCCGACTCTTTGTGACCCCATGGACTATATAGTCCATGGAATTCTCTAGGCCAGAATACTGGAGTGGGTAGCCTTTCCCTTCTCTAGGAGATCGTCCCAACCCAAGGATTGGACCCAGGTCTCCTACATTGCAGGCAAATTCTTTACCAGCTGAGCCACAATGGAAGCCCCATGATAAAGTTAGATAGCATATTAAAAAGCAGAGATATAACTTTGCTGACAAAGGTCCATATAGTCAAAGATTTTTCCAGTAGTTATGTATAGATGTGAGAGTTGGACCAAAGACGGTTGAGATCCAGAGAATCGATGCTTTTGAATTGCAGTGCTGGAAAAGACTCTTGAGAGTCCTTGGACCACAAGGAGATCAAACCAGTTATCCTAAAGGTAATCAACCTTGAATACTCTTTGGAAGGACTGATGCTGAAGCTCCTATATTTTGGTCACCTCATGCAAAGAGCTGACTCACTGGAAAAGAGCTGACTCATTTCCCTGATGCTGGGAAAGATGGAGGACAGGAGGAGAAGAGGGCAACAGAGGATGAGATGGTTGGATGGTATCACTGACTCTACGGACATGAATCTAAGCAAACTCCAGGAGACAGTGAAGGACAGAGGAGCCTGGCATGTTGCAGTCCATGGGGTCAGAAAGAGATGGATGTGACTTAGCAGATGAACCACAGCCTCTAGTGTAATAAGAGAAAGGTCTGTGGTGCACCTGATTCATGTAGGGCAATCATATCCAGATATCCAATTCATTCGCCCGAGCCCTAACATTTTCCTCAGCACCTACCATTCCTTGCTTCTGGCCACCGTCTATACCCTAATATTCCCTTCTGTACTTCCACTTTATCCCTATTTACATGCTGCATCTAAAAATAAAAGGTGAGAAGCTGGGAAATAAAGTATGTGCTAACCATACATGAGTTTATCCAAGACCCTTTGGATGAAAGAATATCCTCACGTTGAAATGCTATATGATATAAAGTGGGGAGAATAAGCTCATTTTGAGCCTTCTATGTTTAGGCTATAATTTGGGGAGACAGAGAACACAATGCAGGAAAAAGTGGGGGCTTTGTGGCAGATCATCTTATTTAAAATACCATCTTCTGAGTTAGGATCACTAACTCAGCATTCAGATTTAATTCACTGTTCCTGAAAAATGAAAACCATTGATACATATTTTTTTCCCACAAGGAGTTCAGAAAAAAGTCTCAAGTCACTGAAAGAAGGATTAATTTGCCTGTAATGAAACTGACACACAGGAAAAATTTAAAATCAATCTCGTGCTTAAAAGTAGAACAACACTGATACTACCTCCATATTTTCTCCCGCTTCCTACTGCTAGCTTGTTACCAGTGAACACATATTATGCATATTACCCACCAATCTTTCCTCTATTTAAATTAAAAAAAGAAACACCATGTTTTTAATCTATCTATTTGCACTTGGCTGTCAAAACTCACAAAAGCACTCTGATTTCCCTTCATTATTCTCAAGAGAACCAAATGCAGATGAATGAAAAAGAATGAAAGGAGGGGAAATCAAGGGTTAATACATCTTGCTAAATGCAGGAAAATGTAAAAAAAAAAGAAAAAAGGAGAACTGAGTTTATTCATGGCCTTTAAAAATCTATGTTAGGCTTTTTCCAATGACAATTATCAGAATCATCAGGTATAAATACAGGCTTTGATTCTTTAACTATCAGATTGTTGTTCTACGATCCTTTTTTTCTATTTCACAAGCAATGGCTCTTGACATCAAAGCAGTCCAATCTCTTGATTGGACTTATAGAGTCTTAAAGGCCAGGAAGGACCATCCTTAAGAACTCTGGGGATGTATCATTTTGATGTTGTTGGTCAAAGATCTTGGACAGTCAAGAGACCAAATGCTCATCAGAGGATCAGAAAGATGAAGTTGGATGACTCCTACTAAGTTTTGGGTCCTGGGGGCAAGGTGTCTTAAAGGAACAGCACAATCTCTACTAGTTACACAAATCAACTGATCATTAGAACTTCATGAATGCAGTTTACAGGCTTAGGAAATAAAAATAAAGGATTCCCAGCTAAATCTCAATTTCAGAATAATAACACATCAATTTTTTTAAATGGCAGTGTTTATTTTTTATCTTTTTTTTTCTTGCAAGATATTTACTTTACAGTATTGTGCTGGCTTCTGCCATACATCAACATGAATCACATCAATTTTTAATATAAAACCCTGGATCTTCCCTGGTGGTCCAGTGGTTGAGAATCCACCTGCCAATAGAGGGGACACTAGTTCGATCCCTGCTCCGGGAAAATCCCACATGCTGCAGAGCCACTAAACCCAGGGGCCACAACTACTGAAGCCTGCGTGCCCTACAGCCCATGCTCCACAAGAGAAGGTGCCGCAACTTGAGAGTAGCCCTCACTCTCTGCTACTAGAGAAGGCCTGGGTGCAGCAACAACGACACAGCACAGCCAAAAATAAATAAATATACAAATCTTTAAGGAAAAAAAAAAAAAAAAACTTTTCTGGGAGTGGATCAAGGGGCTATATATGGTATTCAGTATGGATGGATCTATGGACTGTGGGAGGAGCAGGTAGGCGGAAGTAGCATGAGAAGGGATGTGTGTGTTTAATATATAATAAGGACATAAGACAAACTTGCAATTCCCTTTCAGTATATTTATTCCTGGCAGAATAAAATCTATCTGTAAGACCATATTTATCTAAGACTCTTTGGAAATGATTCCTTCTAGATAGCCAAGTTTTTTGTTTGTTTGTTTCTTAATAGCTGGGGAGTTCCATCTTTAGGCAGTAAGACATTTTACATTTTAGCTTCTTTGCTTGGAAATCTTCCTTAAATGTGTCACACATATATTCCTGCCATTTTAAACAGAAAACACTGCTATTAAGTAAATTTCTGGGACTTTTCTGGCGGTCCAGTGGTTGAGACTTCATCCTTCAATACAGGGGGTGTGGGTTCGATTTCTGGTCAGGGAGCCAAGATCCCACATGCCTTGTGGCTAAGAAATAAATACAGAAAACAGAAGCAATATTCTAACAAATTCAATAAAGACTTTAAAAGAATGGTCCACATCAGAAAAATCTTCAAAAGATTCATTTTTCCTTGAAGAGTCAGGGTTATAATCATGAGCACCTATTACTTCAATAGATTTTGAAATCTTTAAAATTCATTGAAGGATCTGTTGGACTATTGGCTCTTTCACTCTCTAATTAAATATAATCTCTATTCTGCTCAGTTTTAAATATTCATATCTGCTTTTGTTTTTCCTGTCTTCTCCTGGTCAGGCTATTAACTGTTATTCTTCCTCTTTTCTAATTTTTCAAAATTCTTTCTCCCTTCAATTTGTTTCTCTTTATCTCCTAAGGTTTAAAAATAAGGCATCAAGGCACTAAATTTTGCCCTTAAAATTGTATGAAATTTAAAAGATTTCATGCTGCTGCTGCTGCTGCTAAGTCACTTCAGTCGTGTCCGACTCTGTGTGACCCCATAGATAGCAGCCCACCAGGCTCCTCTGTCCCTGGGATTCTCCAGGCAAGAATACTGGAGCGGGTTGCCATAAAAGACCCCATATTAAGATACTAATGGAGTCTCCTATGAAGAAAGCACATTAACAGGTAAAAAGTGACCATAAGCTGTCCAAATAGTTGCCACGTAGATATTCTACTCAAATTGATTCCTAGTTAGTACCAGGTAGGTATTGTTATAAGTGGGCACTATCTATCCCAGGTAGAAATGTAAGATGTAATATGCTGTCTCTGGATATATACAGAGTGGTGCCTGAGGTAAAAATAATCACGGAGAAAAGAGGGTAGAAAAAGAGGAGACCAGTAGCCTATAGGGTTGGTGATTTTTGGTCCAACAGACAGTAGACACCAGGACGATCAGAAACAAGAGGGACCATCTGGTCTGCCATGCCCTAGCTTATGTGAAACTTTAGCATTCATTTAATCACCTGTACCGTGGTTTTCTGGTTTTCTCATTTGTAAAATAATGTTGATAGGTAATACTACTCTTGGGAAGTAAGGAATATTTCCTGCTGTTGTCATTTTTCTAAACTGCTCCTAAGGGACACAGTGTCTACTATTCTTCCGTGTGATTAGCCTCAGTGCAAGGACTTTCTAATGGAACAGAATCCCAGTCCTTACGGTCGTGATTTACAAGTGCAGAGTTTCTATGTCTTGAAGGTGGCACTTCCGTGCTTATGCATGGGCTGATATCTTCTATTCCCTAGAAAACATATCTTGAGCAAGGCCTGCCATTTGGTTTGGAACTCCATGTCTGTTTCTATTCCCACTCTTTGCCTCTGACACAGATTGGAGTAATGAAGACCTAGACTTTTAGATGTGTGTGGTGGGGAGAGGGTAGGGTGGGAAGTGAATAAATAAGAAGCCTTACTTATGATTCCAAGTTTAAGTTTCCTATTGGTACCTCTTACCTAAGAAACCTTGACCTGCATAGGGTTGGGCTATGGTGTTTGTGGGCAGAAGAGGGGGTGGTGGAAGGGCATTCCTTAGGTGTTTGTCCAGCTATTTATAAAACCAACAATTTATTCCCTTATTTGGTTGGTATCATTGTTGCATACAATTTTCTCTACAGCAAACTTGGAGGGAAGAGGGCAGAGCAGCATAAATCTAACCCAGCCCCATTCAGAAATCTTCTCACTCCTAGGGATTATGGTGACTACATGATATGAAAGCTTGACACACATTAGGCCCTGTGTAAGAGGGAAGAGGACAGAGTAAAGGAGAATAAAATGGAAAAGTGGTAAATCACTACCTGTTAGGTAATGTTCTACCTAACAGGGAGGCTGTGAGGAATAACTGATGAATGATTGTAAAGCTTTCTGGAAAGATAAAAGCTATAGAAATGCAAAATAATAATATCAAGGAAGTAGAGATGTCAGTTGAATATAAAAGAAACAGCTTTTATTCCCATACAAATATCTTGGTCACTATCAGCAGCAGTGAAGAAGAAAACAGAAGAAGAATATGTGACAGTTTAATAGCATTTTGTTAAAAATAGAACACGTTTTAAGAGTGTCTGGACTTTCTTTGATATGAAAAGATGAGACCTGACTCACTGCCTGATGGAATAGATTCAGAAGTGCCTCTGGCAAAAATCACTGGCTTTCCCACCTCTGATTTCTTACATTAATTAATTTGGAAGGGCAAATTTGGTTTATGAGAGGAACGACGCCAGGAGGCCACACTGGTAGGCAAAGTACCACTTCACATGGGGGCAGTCTGTGAGTGTCCAACTCTGAACAGCTCAGTCTTCCACCCTAGATTTAAATCTTATTTGAGCTTCAAATCTCTGGCCCATCATATTCCTCCTGAGGATGTCCTAGGGGTTTGAATAAATTGAAAAAACACCCACCAGCTTAAGGATTTACATTAAGGAAACTGGGGTGAGGGGGAGCTCTTAGCTCTTTTTCTGAGTGTTCTGAGGCTGCCCTGCTATGCAAAAAATAGTTCATCTGGCAGAATGAATTTGGGAAACACTGGAATAAAAAAACCAGCTTATTTTTAAATGTAAAAGTCCCTACAACATTTAAAATGTTATATGTATTGTGAATTTCCAAAAGATAAAGGCAGTGTATTCCTCAAATTTATCTGACCGTGAAACTGCTTTCCAGAGTGTTTAATAGAATAAGGCAGAAGGCACACTTCGGGGAATACTGTTCTGGGGCCACCTACAGATTTTTCTTTTCGGCTTAGGCTTCCTAAGTATTTTCTAGAGAGAGTTGAATTTCCAGAAGAGCCAAGGAAACGGAGTTGAGGATTCCATTTCGGTCTGAACAAACTATTTCGGTTGCATCTCAGACCACTTTAGTAGCAATAGATGATTCTCTAAATTTGTTCTAGAGCCTGAAGTTTGAAACATACATTCAGGCACCCAAAAGAGAGTTCTTTTAGCTTAACAAGATATAATTAGATGGAAATCCATCTGGTGACGAGCCAGCGGCCCATCCTCCCTCAATGTGCCTGAATCAGGTAGACCTCACATAGAAGAAAGCTCAAGATTTGGGCAGCACAAGGCTTTTTTATCTGAAGATTGTGAGAAACCTTCAGTTATGACCACCTCACTGAATAGCCATAAAGGGAGCTCAAACTAGGCAAGAAAGGAACTAGTGTGTGTAAAGTTCTCTTTGGTCACTCTGAGTGCACTTCGAGTGTGGGTTACAGAGACCAACGAGCTATCATTTGAAGCCATACATCAAGATGTAGACAGCCATGGGCATCTCAGATGGTACCACAGTATAAATGTAGACAAATTAGTTCAGTATCTAGAACCCAAAGGATACAATTGTGCTGAAGTCATGGAAAAGGATAAAAGAAGCCTCATTTTAACGTTAAACACACATGCATGTAACTAAGGTGGCCAATCTGAAGCCAAAGCAGATGCGTTCAGGGTACAAAGAATAACATTTTTAGCTAGCTCGGCTTCCTTTCAAACAGTCTTTCTCAACAGTGAAAGCTTTCTGAGAAATGCATTTATATAGGTACAAAGCATGTGTCTCCCTGACAGCAGGCGTCTTTATTTGCATCAGATTTACTTTAACACCTGTTTGTTTCAGAGGGCAGAGCCTTCCTAGGAAATCCTCCAGAAATGGGATTACATAAGGGAAGGATGCCTCACTTTGGAAAGAAGAGGCAGAGCAGAGCATTCATAGTTACTATAAGTCATTGGGCCTACTTTTCTTGGTGAATAATAGAAAGGTACTTTAAAAAAATTATTATTAGGAGAGCTGTGATTACCCTTGTGTGCATAACTGCCTGATGCCTAAATTTAAACCACATCCTAGGAACACATAAGTACTCATCAGAAGGTGGAGTGTGAATTATCTCAATAACTCAATGCTACACATCCACTAAATCTTATTTGTCAAATTGCCATGAAATCTAAATGTGATGCTGTTTTATTTTGTTGATTAGAATGATCTGACATCTGTCTCTATACATAGTCCAAACATCAACTTTGCACAGTCAGCAACACACTAGATTCTTAAACATCCCGAGAAGGGGACATGGCATCTGGCTCCACTTTAAATTGTGCTTACTATTGACAACAAAATTCTCTAAAAATAGCACTGGAGTCTATATTTATTCACATCTAATTTATTGCAGAGGGACAGACCTAGTTTCCAAACTGAAATATGGTCTTCCTAATGACCATTAGGAATGTCCTGCTTTCTTAAAATGTGAATGGCAGAAAGACAATGAAAGGATCACTATAGATTATAATCCTTTACTTCCTCACAGTGGTTCTCTAAGTATGATAAATAATTTGGATGTGCAATTACACTTAACTATTTACACTTAGGATGTCTGTTTCATGACAAGCCTTCCCTAAGCTCGATAGACTAGAGAATTTCAGTGTGGATTGTGATCTTGCAGATGCTACTTTCTAAAAAAGTTGAAGTAGGACAAGAATAAGAGCTTCATCTTAACTCAAATTGCTCTTGGATATCAAAGCCAGAATTTCCTACAAACTTTGACCCTAAGTCTTAAAGACAGGCATTTGAGGATCATCTACATTTACCAGTTTACTGCATAGTGTTAAGTTGGAAGGTAAAAGAGCAGATGCACAACCAAAGGGAGAAAAGTTGGCTGTCCCATTGATTTGACTCCTGTTTTTTTTTTTTTTTTTTTGTCTTCAGTATCAAGGGGAAAACTGAAAATACAATAAAAATGGCAAACTAAAAAAAAAATTGTATTCTCTTGCTAGGTGCTTCATGGGCCCATGGCCCTAATACAGTGGATTCTGCATCAGATGAAAACAACTCATATTGGCTTATGGCTATAGATCCTGTAGTCAAAAATGTCTAATGTAGTATAAACTATTTTCTTATTTATTCGTTAAAATTCTTCTTTGCTGAAATTTTTACCTTTTTCTCTCCAGATTTTGACAAAGTCAAAAAAATTTCCATATCTCAGACCCACACATATTCTCCTCATCCCTCTATGTTCAGCTTTGCTCTGGTCGTGAGTAGCAGGCTCCTTTAAAGCTTAGTGAGAAAACTAAAGCAGCAAGAGCACATTTATGGACTGCTGTCAGCTTCTCTGAACAAACCTTTGGAGTCTCTGCTACAAGAAACATTCTGGGTCTGAGAGTCTGGATTTAAACTGTCAGTGATGGCAACTAAGAGCAACTTACATAATCACTGCCTTTTGCCAATTTAGCAGCAAAATACTAGCTGGAAGGCATATGAAGAAGGCATATGTATAATAATACATTTTTATAGGTTTCAAAGTGTGTCCTTGGCTGCCTTCTCTTCTCGTTCTACTTACTTAACTTAGGCTGCAATTACCCCCTTGATGTGGATACCTCCCAAAATAGTGTTTTAAGGCCACGTCTCTCTGCTGAGCTACAGATACATTATTTTCAACTATTTTCTACATATATTAACCAGCATTTCAAAAGTAACATGTCAAAAGTCAATTTTCCATCCTATCGTCACAAACCAGCTTATCCCCTTGTATTTCCTCTCTCAATGTGCTCAGTTGCTCAGCTGTGCCTGACTCTCTGCAGTCCCATGGACTGTAGCCCACCAGGCTCCTCTGTCCATGGGATTCTCCAGGCAAGAATACTGGAGTGGGTTGCCATTTCCTCCTCTAGTGGATCTTGACTTAGGGATCAAACCTGCATCTCTTGCATCAGCAGGCGAGTTCTTTACCACTAGCGCCACCTGGGCAGGCCAATATATGGCATCTAAATCCCCTTAGTAACCTAAGTTAGAGTACTGTTAAATCATCTTAAAATTTCAACTTCCATAATATCAACATCCAATTAATGAAGTTAGCTCCGATACATCTTCCTTTCTCCATCACCATGGCCTTAGTTGGACACGTTATCTTAACTCATTAAGGCAACTAATTTCCAGGCATATTCAGAGTATCATATCTAACAAGTAGAGAATACAAATTCTCCTAAATACATATGGATCATTTACATTAACTAGTCACATTCAAGAATAAAAAAGCAAGTCTCAATAAACAGGATTGGTATTTACAGATCACAATCTCTGGCCAAAGTGCAATTAAAATTATAAGCTGGTGACAAAATTTAACTAGAAAATAAAATCCTGTCCATTTAGAAATTATAGATAACTCAGGAGCAATGGTATAAATCTTAATAGAATAAGAATGAACAATAAAAGAAATACTGCAAACCAACTCCTCTGGGTTTCAGTTCTCAGAGGGTGACCTATGACATTAAGTGTTTACATTATGAAGAAAAAGATGTTGAAGATTAATGAGCTCAGCATATACTTTTAGAAGTTACTATATGCAGAGTACATCATAAGAAATGCTGGGCTGGAAGAAGCACAAGCTGGAATCAAGAGTGCTGGGAGAAATATCAATAACCTCAGATATGCAGATGACAGCACCCTTACGGCAGAAAGTGAAGAGGAACTAAAAAGCCTCTTGATGAAAGTGAAAGAGGAGAGGGAAAAAGTTAGCTTAAAGCTCAACATTCAGAAAACTAAGATCATGGCATCTGGTCCCATCACTTCATGGGAAATAGATGGCAAACAGTGCAAACAGTGTCAGACTTTATTTTTCTGGGCTCCAAAATCACTGCAGATGGTGACTGCAGCCATGAAATTAAAAGACGCTTACTCCTCGGAAGGAAAGTGATGACCAACCTAGACAGCATATTCAAAAGTAGAGACATTACTTTGCCAACAAAGGTCCATTTAGTCAAGGCTATGGTTTTTCCAGTAGTCATGTATGGAAGTGAAAGTTGGACTGTGAAGAAAGCTGAGCACCGAAGAATTGACGCTTTTGAACTGTGGTGTTGGAAAAGACTCTTGAGAGTCCCTTGGAGTGCAAGGAGATCCAACCAGTCCATTCTAAAGGAGATCAGTCCTGGGTGTGCATTGGAAGGACTGATGCTAAAGCTGAAACTCCAATACTTTGGCCACCTAATGTGAAGAGTTGACTCATTGGAACACTATAATGCTGGGAGGGATTTGGGGGCAGAGGAGAAGGGGACGACAGAGGATGAGATGGCTGGATGGCATTACGGACCTGATGGACATGAATGAGTGAACTCTGGGAGCTGGTGATAGACAGGGAGGCCTGGCATGCTGTGATTCATGGAGTTGCAAAGAGTTGGATACGACTAAGTGACTGAACTGAACTAAAAACAGCAACGTAATAAATTCATAGGAACTAGAAGAAAATGACAACATAGATAAGACCCTAAATTATTGTAAAATGGAACAATATGACAAAAACATGGAAGAAAATGAACAAAATTATGTTTGTCCTTTAAAAAATTAAAAATTATCAAGCCTCTGTCAAGTGTACTCAAAAAAAAAAAAAAAAAAAAGGAGAAAAGATACAACTAAATATTAGGAGTAAAAAAAGTATCTAGAAGTATAGATATTAGTCAAAACCTGAATATCACTATAGCTGAAAAAGACAAGAAACGATCATGCATATTTTCAGAATTATTACTCATTGGAGAAGACTCTGATGCTGGGAGGGATTGAGGGCAGGAGGAGAAGGGGACGACAGAGGATGAGATGGCTGGATGGCATCACTGACTTGATGGGTGTGAGTCTGGGTGACCTCCGGGAGCTGGTGATGGACAGGGAGGCCTGGCGTGCTGCGGTTCATGGGGTCGCAAAGAGTCGGACACGACTGAGCGACTGATCTGATCTGATCTGATCTGATTGTGAAATTAAAAATATATGTCAAATGCTTCAAAAATTTAGATGAAACAATTATATAATCCAAACAATATAACTTATCAAAACTGATTCAAGAAGAAATCTTAAAAGCCTACAGTTTTATACTCATTTTAGAAGTTTATCTTATAGATTCAAATTCCCCCATCCCTCAAACATACAAAAAACAGACTCAGATAAAACTGTAGGAAACAAATTAGAAGAACAATTCAAATTTATCTTATCACTCCATGTTACTTCATTTTATTAGGCTAGCAAAACTGAAATTATTTCTAAATCTGTGTCTTAGTCTCCTCTCTCATTTCTTCCAGATCTACCCTTCATTCTCAGCATGATTTTCCTAAAATGCAGATCTGATCATGCAAATCTTTTGGGGATACTCTTTGATCGTTTCTCATTACTACCAGGATAAACCATCAAAGTTCCTTCCTCTGGTACCCTGTCTCCTTATTCATCTCATCTCTTGCCTGCCTTTCCAACTTCATCATTTTTTGTTCCCCATGCATCTCTATTGCACTTTCCCAAAGATACTGTGCTTTTGCACCTCTCTGCTTCTTTACTCACTCTCTGACTTTACATTCTTTTCTTTAAAAACTAGATTTAGTTGTTCCCTCCTTTGCAATGAGGGAGACCCGGGTTTGATCCCTGGGTTGGGAAGATGCCCTGGAGAAGGAAATGGCAACCCACTCCAGTACTCTTGCCTGGAAAATCCCATGGATGGAGACTATAGGCTACAGTCTATGTGGTTGCAAAGAGTCGGACACGACTGACCGACTGCACTTTCTTTGGACCCCAGGGCATTTTTGCATGTCTTCCTCATAGCACCTATCTCACCATATTGAACCCTGCTTTCAAAAACAGTTTGCATTTTTCACAATAATGTAAATTTCTTAAGGGAATTTGTTTGTGGGTCTTCATGGCTCAGCACATGACTGGCACTTGGCAGTTATATAGTATATTTCAGTGTATCATGGATGAAATGATTTTCTGTATGCTTGTCTTGCAATTTAATCATCAAGTAGAATCTTATTTCTATGGGAAATAAGTATAAAGGATACAGAGAACAACCAAAAATGCACTTTTGAAATACACTCCATTTGTAGGTTGGGATTGTCTCTATTAGTTATGAAAAGTTTCTCAAAAGTTTGGAATATGGGGAGACAATAAGAGCATCACCTTTCTCTCCTAAGTACTTCAAAGGGCAGGAAGCTCACAGGTGCTCTAATAGGAGATACTGATGAGATTGGGAAGCATTCTTTAGTGCACAGACACACGGCATCCTGAAAAAAAATCAATGTTTTACCTTCCTCCCTGCTGGGTTTCATTTCACAATACAGAGCTATCATTACAAGCTTCCAAAATATACCTGTTCAGTTTTTCATCTGTGAACAACATTGCACTGATTTCAATTAAATTTCAAAATAGGTACTCTAGAGTCCTGTCTAGAATTTTTAATATTTGGCCTTTAATATAAATTGATCCTTTTCGAGTGAGTCAGTAACACAAAACCAGGAAAAGGCTTTGAGAATTATTAAAGTCACAGGCTGTGCAGCTGTATGGGGCTTACTTGGGAACATGTACTATAGGAAATTCAGCTCTGCATAGAGAAGTCACATGTTTACAAAACCTCAAAGATCTAGCATGCGAACCCAACAGGAGACACCAAGATGCTCACCCTCAGCTGCACTGGCACTTGCAGTTCTCAGCAAAAGAAGAGGCTTCATGTTGATTGCCCCTCAGGTGCATCTCTCATCCTAGAGTGTCAGCAAGTCAAGAGCCTATAGAATATTTGTGAGGGGATTCTGGGAGTGAGAAAATACTGGGCACTCCTGGTTTGCGAAATGCTGGGGAGGTGAGATGAGGTCAGCCAGAATTCCCAGGTCATGGGGCTCTGGCAGAACTGGAAATAGCAAAAATGACTTTTGGCATTCTGTCTGTTCATCTGACCACTGGACCATGGAAACAGGTGCTGAAACCTTATGGAGAGTAATTAGAGCTCCCGTCCAGACTATAGGCTTTTGCCAATGTCAAAAGGAAAAAAGAGCTGATGAGGTTACTAGCCCAGGGAATTTCACTCTAAGGCTCTCGCCTTCAGTATTATGCCAGAAAAGGATTCAGTGATGGAGTTCTGCCATTTATAACATGTGTCCCTTTGTCTTTGAGAGATCAGAAGTTACTTTTATTCACTCTATTTCGTCTATCTGAGATCAGTATTTATTAGGCATGGTACTGAGACTACACTTGATTTCCCCTCAGTTTTCTTGAATTGTTTTTCATATAAGTCTTGAGGAAAATAATACTGCTCTGGAGAGCAAAAGACTTAAATGAATCAGATGTTGTCTGGGGGTAGGTACTGCCATGAGATCAACTTCGTTATCATAGTTAATGCAACACGTAGCTATCTGCAGAGTAAACTTCAAAGAGCAAGCAGTTCACAGCTCTGTAATCCAAAGAGGGAGACAGTATGGAAGAGCAAAAAGATCTTTAACTTGGGAATCCCATTTCTCTCTCCTCCTAGCTGCATATCCAGGAGCAAGTCACTTCAACCATCAAAGGCTTAATTTATTCATCTGTAAAGTAAAGCTAATAGCTTTGTTTGCTGAAGGCTTTAAATAAATTACTATGTATAAAGAGTTTGGCACAGTTTTGGGCACACAGCAGGTGCTCCTTGCATGTTAAGTCCTGTTCCTTATTTTAGACATGCTTTTCCAAGAGAGCTCAGAGATGAGATGTGGTCCAATAATCAGGTATTACATATTAAACTGAATTGGGGTTGGCTAATTATATCTTTGCTAGTTTGATTTCAAAGAATGAGCAAATAACTTTTGGGGAACTGATCTGAATTCTTAGTTGGGCTCTACATAGAGAAATGCAAGTAAAGAGGTAAACAGTAACCATAATAATTTGATGTTATCACCAAGTCAGAATAATTGGGATATGGAAAACAAACTCCCTTTCCTGCAACAACTGCACAAGTGGGTTGGTTTCCCATCTCAGTCCTGAACTGTCAAACAGCCAACACACCCAATGGAATCAGCTACAGTTGCCTTCAAGTCTTGTTTCCTGCTTCCAGCTTGCTCCCACTTGGATCAATTTACTGCTCAGCTTATAAACCTTAGTTCTAACTCCCATTCCTGCTTCTCTAGCTTATCCATCTTCTGAGTTTCTGCTCTCCTTCAAGCTCACTATAGACTATGTCCCCAGTCGGATTTGCCTGACTCCACATCAAAGTAAATTCACAGGGAAAAGTACGATAACAAAAGGCAGTTCCCAAATAATTGGGTACTTGTTTGTGAGCATAATATAAACTTAACAGCAAAAAAATGTTTTCAACGAAATGGTTTAGCTTGTAATCAAAGCAAAATTACATATTTGTATTTGAAGCATTTTGCAGAAGCAAAGGAAAGGCTGCTGCTGTTGGCTAAGATGCCCAACCGCTGTTGGATAAGACGGGACACCTTGGGAGATACTCAAAGTCTTCTTATCATGAAGATCACCATGACACTTGCTGAGCAGTTTCCACTCAGACAACATAGTTTGTCTCACGTCACTGCTGACTTCAACAGTGTGCAGATGGATCTTTCACGTTAAAAGAGTGCTAGGAGAAGGCAATGGCACCCCACTCCAGTACTCTTGTCTGGAAAATCCCATGGACAGAGGAGCCTGGTAAGCTGCAGTCCATGGGGTCGCTAAGAGTCAGACACGACTGAGCGACTTCACTTTCACTTTTCACTTCCATGCATTGGAGAAAGAAATGGCAACCCACTCCAGTGTTCTTGCCTGGAGAATCCCAGGGATGGGGGAGCCTGGTGAGAGGCCATCTGTGGGTTCGCACAGAGTCGGACACGACTGAGTGACTTCACTTTCACTTCACTTTCAGTGACCTATACTTAACTCATGGAGAGATTTGAAGCCAGTTGGTGAAGTCCTGCTGCTTAACCAAAAGGGGACAGTAAGAAAACTTTCCCTATATTTTCTTAAGAAAAAGAACCAACACTGGAAACCTCTCTCTCAACATCTGATCTAATGATTTTAGGTCACTCCACACCTTAGAAAATTGCTGTACCAAACTTAATCAATTACAGACTTATCCCTTATCTTATTGCTAATATGGATTCTCTAGTATAATCTGTCCATCTGTAAGGATCAGAATAGAACATTGCTGATGGGCAGATTTGCAGATCTCAAACATGGGAACTGATCTTGGTATTTAACTAAGTGAAGGATAAGATGAACTCCTATTTAAATCTTCCACAAGTCCAACTTTGACACTCATAGCCTGACCTTTTCTCATATATTCTTCATATATTCAGCCTGTGATATTTATATAGAATTTATTTCTACTATGACCAGAACACAAAAGAGAAATAGGAAAATAAAAGGCTGAGACAGCATTACTATGTGACTGCTGTTAATATATCCCTTTTAGAGCAAAAAAATAATTATTTTTGAGTCTTTAATCTACATCAGAGACTTCACAGTTTCCTTCCTGAAGACCTCTCCACTTTCAGCATGCCTGTCTTCACCACCAACCTACCTAGAAGATCAGTCTGGCCCCAGGCACTGAATCCTTCCTGCCCTCAGTCAAGAGGGACGTAAGTTGCTCTAATTCACTTCTAGGGTTCCAGATCATCCTAGATATTTGTTTTGTCTCCCATGACCTTATACTTGAATTTAAATAGTATAACTTTTATCTATTTCTGGAAGTCTCACTTTAGCTGCTAATTCTGGTAAAACCTGGATTCCTGTGTTGTTTGATATAATATATACACTTTCCTTATCTTAATGGCTGTGTAGATTCAGTATCTATCTAGGACTGGGGAGTGACCTGATTTTAGACAGTCATGTTGCCTCATCCCTCTTAGCCTTGATTTCCCTTTTGCTATTCCAATAACAACAGGTTTTTGATGTCAACTGCATTCTGGAATTCCAAGTGTTTGGGGTCTTGATTTTTGACTCTCTGCTCATTTGCCAGATCTCATATTTCTGCTAGTTTCCCATTTTGGCTTTTCTGAGTCTGCATAATCATGAAAATGGTCCCTTTTGGCTTCTTTCTTACACTCTTTTTTTACACTCATGACATATGAGTGTAAATCAGTTGAAAGATCTCCAAATGAATGATTCAAGTGTCAAATGCCCAGGTGTTTATTTCTGTTCTCTTGGTATAGTCATTCACTTAGCTTACCATCAGATCAGATCAGATCAGTTGCTCAGTCATGTCTGACTCTTTGCGACCCCGTGAATCGCAGCACGCCAGGCCTCCCTGTCCATCACCAGCTCCCGGAGTTCACTCAGACTCACATCCATCGAGTCAGTGATGCCATCCAGCCATCTCATCCTCTGTCGTCCCCTTCTCCTCCTGCCCCCAATCCCTCCCAGCATCAGAGTCTTTTCCAGTGAGTCAACTCTTCACATGAGGTGGCCAAAATACTGGAGTTTCAGCTTTAGGATCATTCCTTCCAAAGAAATCCCAGGGCTGATCTCCTTCAGAATGGACTGGTTGGATCTCCTTGCAGTCCAAGGGACTCTCAAGAGTCTTCTCCAACACCACAGTTCAAAAGCATCAATTCTTTGGCACTCAGTCTTCTTCACAGTCCAGCTCTCGCATCCATACATGACCACAGGAAAGACCATAGCCTTGACTAGGCGAACCTTTGTTGGCAAAGTAATGTCTCTGCTTTTGAATATGCTATCTAGGTTGGTCATCACTTTCCTTCCAAGGAACAAGCGTCTTTTAATTTCATGGCTGCAGTCACCATCTGCAGTGATTTTGGAGCCCAGAAAAATAAAGTCTGACACTGTTTCCCCATCTATTTCCCATGTAGTGATGGGACTGGATGCCATGATCTACGTTTTCTGAATGTTGAGCTTTAAGCCAACTTTTTCATTCTCCACTTTCACTTTCATCAAGAGGCTTTTTAGATCCTCTTCACTTTCTGCCATAAGGGCGCTGTCATCTGCATATCTGAGGTTATTGATATTTCTCCCGGCAATCTTGATTCCAACTTGTGTTTCTTCCATTCCAGCGTTTCTCATGATATACTCTGCATGTAAGTTAAATAAACAGGGTGACAATATACAGCCTTGACGTACTCCTTTTCCTATTTGGAACCAGTTTGTTGTTCCATGTCCAGTTCTAACTGTTGCTTCTTGATCTGCATACAAATTTCTCAAGAGGCAGATCAGGTGGTCTGGTATTCCCATCTCTTGCAGAATTTTCCACAGTTTCTTGTGATCTACACAGTCAAAGGCTTTGGCATAGTCAATAAAGCAGAAATAGATGTTTTTCTGGAACTCTCTTGCTTTTTCCATGAGCCAGCGGATGTTGGCAATTAGTACTTGTTTTTATTTCAAGAGCAATATAAGATTTCCACCACTCTCATTGCCTACAAATACACTTTGACTTGGAAACTCCTATTTCTAGGTGCTGACTCAATCTGTATGTTTATATTTCCTAACTTTTTCTTTAAAATTAAGAAATATATCACTTCTTAGGATGAGCAGTATCTGTTGTAGGTTGAAGGCCTCTCTCTGTTTGATTGGGGCAATGGTGCCCAAGCATACAACTTGAAATGTTCTAAACAGCCACAGAGATATCATCTGTACTCCATCAATTGTGGGTCAAAAGTAGTAAGAGACTAGTCAAGATAAATATACTTTCATGAGAAACTTGTTATATTAGAGATGAGGTAATTTTGTGTTCATTTAGCTCATTCTATATAAAATTTCTATTCTATAAAAAATTCTATATAAATGTACCCTTCTAAAAAGCTAACACGAATATATTTATCCTCCTCTTTACACTACTATGTTTAGCTTAGTTATTTTTTGCTTGTAAAGACACATCTAAATTCTTGATTCTGTGTGCTCATATTAGTGTTTGTCTTAATAATAACAATACTTTTCATATTATATACATGTTCTTTCATTTGATCTTATTATAACCCTGGAAATAAAGTAAGAAAACATTTTTAGTATACTTAGTTTACAGATGCTCAGAGAAATTAGGTAAAATATTTAAGGTCCTAGGGCTACTAAAAAGTAAAATCCAGGTATTTCTCTAAATCCTCCTCCTTTCCATCCAGCAGTTCTCAAGACTTTTCACTTAAGAAAACTGGGAAGCCAGAGTCAAGCAGATTCTTGTTTCTAGAGACCTACAATATAGTTTCAAAAGTCTATTGCAAATGTAAGATGTCTTTGATGTTTCATGTTTTATAAAAATTCAGGTAAAATTTGCATTTTCTCTGTATTCTATCAGTGTGTCTTTCATGTAAGCAATGCCTACTCTAGCTTTTCCACCCCTCTTTTGATTTTTTTTGATGTATCTTTTTTATTTTGTCTCACTATTACCTAAATTAAAATTAATATTAAGCTAAACTATATTTCATTGTATTTAATTCTATGTGCTGCTGCTAAGTTGCGTCAGTCGTGTCCGACTCAGTGCGACCCCATAGACGGAAGCCCACCAGGCTCCTCTGTCCCTGAGATTCTCCAGGCAAGAACACTTGAGTGGGTTGCCATTTCCTTCTCCTATGTACATAGAACTTAAAAATAGAAACTCTTTAAACATCATTTTTGAAAGAAATTCTGAATGTAGGTTCAAGATATTTACCTTAAGCTGTTTTGATTTTTTTTTTTTTTTAACTTGAGTATAATCGCTTTACAGTGTTGTGTTAGTTTCTGCTGTACAACAGCATGAATCAGCTGTGCATGAATCCTCTCCCTCTTGAAGCTCCCTTTCATCCCTCTAGGTCATTGCACAGGCTGAGCTCCCTGTGCTACACAGCAGCTTCCCAGTAAAAAATGATGCAAAAATCACTGTGAACTTCCTGCCTAGTTTCCCCATGGTAAAAATATGGCACAATACCACAGTCAGGATGTTGGCTTAAAGATATTAACATGCCATCAACACAAGGATCCCTCACATTCCTCTTTTACAGCCACAATACTGCCTACCTGTCCCTATCTCTTTCTTAGCCCCCCAAACACTAGTATGTTCTTCATTTCTATATTTTTTTTTTCCTTTTCAGTGTTATATAAATGAAATTGTAGAGTACACAACTTCTGGTGTTGGCTTTTTCCAGTCAGTGTAATTCACTGAAGAATCATATGTGTTTCTGGGAGTATCCATAGTTTATTCCGTTTTATAGCTGAGTTGTGGCCCATGGAATTGATATACCACACTTTAACTTTCACTGGACATTTGGGTTGTTTCTCTTTTGGGGCTATTATAAATAAAGTTGCTATAAACATTTGTGTACAGGCTTTTGTGTGAACATAACTTTTCATTTCTCTAGGATAAATGCCTAGGAGTATGGTCACTGGAGCATATGATAGTTGTATGTTTAATTTTTAAAGAAAATGCCAAACTTTTTTCCAGAGTGGCTGTACTATTTTACATTTCCAATAGTAATATATGAGTAATTCAGTTTCTCTGCATCCACACCATCATTTGGTGTTGCAATATTTTTTTAAATTTTAGCCATTTTGAGAGATATGTAGTGGTACTTCATTGTGGCTTTAATTTGCACTTCCAAGAGAGTTCCAGAAAAACATCTATTTCTGCTTTATTGACTATGCCAAAGCCTTTGACTGTGTGGATCACAATAAACTATGGAAAATTCTGAAAGAGATGGGAATACCAGACCACCTGACCTGCCTCTTGAGAAATCTGTATGCAGGTCAGGAAGCAACAGTTAGAACTGGACATGGAACAACAGACTGGTTCCAAATAGGGAAAGGAGTGCGTCAAGGCTGGATATTGTCACCCTGTTTATTTAACTTATATGCAGAGTACATCATGAGAAATGCTGGACTAGAAGAAACACAAGCTGGAGTCAAGATTGCCGGGAGAAATATCAATAACCTCAGATATGCAGATGACAGCACCCTTATGGCAGAAAGTGAAGAGGAACTCAAAAGCCTCTTGATGAAAGTGAAAGTGGAGAATGAAAAGGTTGGCTTAAAGCTCAACATTCAGAAAACGAAGATCATGGCATTCTGTCCCATCACTTCATGGGAAATAGATGGGGAAACAGTGGAAACAGTGTCAGACTTTATTTTGGGGGGCTCCAAAATCACTGCAGATGGTGACTGCAGCCATGAAATTAAAAGACGCTTACTCCTTGGAAGGAAAGTGATGACCAACCTAGACAGCATATTCAAAAGCAGAGACATTACTTTGCCAACAAAGGTCCGTCTAGTCAAGGCTATGGTTTTTCCAGTGGTCATGTATGGATGCGAGAGCTGGACTGTGAAGAAGGCTGAGCGCCGAAGAATTGATGCTTTTGAACTGTGGTGTTGGAGAAGACTCTTGAGAGTCCCTTGGACTGCAAGGAGATCCAACCAGTCCATTCTGAAGGAGGTCAGTCCTGGAAGGAATGATGCTAAAGCTGAAACTCCAGTATTTTGGCCACCTCATGCGAAGAGTTGACTCATTGGAAAAGACTCTGATGCTGGGAGGGATTGGGGGCAGGAGGAGAAGGGGATGAAAGAGGATGAGATGGCTGGATGGCATCACTGACTCGATGGACGTGAGTCTGAGTGAACTGCGGGAGTTGGTGATGGACAGGGAGGCCTGGCGTGCTGCTATTCATGGGGTTGCAAAGAGCCGGACATGACTGAGCGACTGAACTGAACTGAATAGTTAAT
Organism: Tragelaphus eurycerus; assembly: GCA_935064755.1. Lineage (NCBI taxonomy): Eukaryota > Metazoa > Chordata > Mammalia > Artiodactyla > Bovidae > Tragelaphus > Tragelaphus eurycerus. The sequence goes on from CAKXYN010000018.1 coordinate 12,313,973, forward strand.
AATGTTGAAAATCTTTTCATCCTTGTTTGCCATCTATATATCCCCTTCAGTGAAATGTGTGTTCATTTGTTTTGTTCATTTTCTAAGTTGTTTTTGTTTGTTTTCTACTACTGAGTGTTGAGAGTCTCATATATTCTAAATATCAGTCCTTTGTCATATAAGTAGCTTCCCCCACTTTCTAATTTACTTCACTTTTTTCAGAGGTTTTTTTCAGGGTATAAGTTTTTAATTTTGATGAAGTCAAACATCATTTTTTTCTTTTTATGGATTATGCATTTGGTGTCAAGTGTAAGAAAACTCTAACACCTAGGTTGATTTTTTTCCTCTAAAATTTTATAGTTTCATATTTTATACTCAAGCCCCTTTCTTGGTCCTTTGGAGAGACAGCAAGCTTTAGTTGAGGTTTTTTGGTCTATATTCATTGGCATTTCCAGGTTGCCAGTTTCTACAACTCTAAGTCTGGGATTTATAAACAAAACAAAACCATAGGGAAGTTACAGCCATCTTGTTCCTTGCATCCCAAGGACCTGACCTAATTTGTCTCTTCTCTCCAACTTTTAGACTCCTCTATGTTTGTTTTAAATGAATCGTGTGCTGGTGCTGCTGCTGCTGCTGCTGCTCCTAAGTCACTTCAGTCGTGTCCGACTCTGTGCGACCCCATAGACGGCAGCCCAACAAGCTCCCCTGTCCCCGGGATTCTCCAGGCAAGAACACTGGAGTGGGTTGCCATTTCCTTTTCCAATGCATGAAAGTGAAAGTGAAGCTGCTCAGTCCTGCCAGACTCTTAGCGACTCCATGGACTGCAGCTTACCAGGCTCCTCCATCCATGGGATTTTCCAGACAAGAGTACTGCAGGGGGGTGCCATTGCCTTCTCCCAAATGAATCGTGTAAGGCTTTTGTAATTTTATTTTTCTGGAGAAATAAATAAATACGTTTACTCTGCCTTTCCATTAGTGGATGTTCCCCAGTTTAAGTTTTAAGTAGAACCTGATGGTTTAGAAAATATGTCATGTTTATTCTGGCAGGTGAACTATATGATTTTAATATGTTCTTCAAGACTAGGGGGGGGCGCAGATACTTTAATAAGTTGCAGGATTTTTATGTTGATGATTTTAAAAAGAGAGAGAAAAACTGATCTTCATCAGTTAATTACCTCTAGGGGAGAGCATATAATTGATACTATTTTTTTCTCTCTGACTTTACTTTCCTCTAGACTTAACGGCAACTGGTTTTCCAGTGTTTTTACTCCATCCCACTCAACTGGTTGTATTGACATCTCCAGCTCACCAGCTGCATGACAAATCTACATCCTTATTGACCTACAGGCTTCTGTCAGTCCACAAATGTTTATTGAATGCCCCCTGGGGCAGAGACCCGTGCTGGGTGCTCAGCAAGCTAGCAGCAGCCAGTGTCCTTTGGCCTTCAGCCTCCCCAGAGCAAGGACTGTCAGACAGCTGAAGGGTGCACAGGTGTTTTAGGTTAAAAAAAACTGCCCTAGAAATGCCTTTCTTCAACAAAGCTCTTTTGAAGCTGTCTGAGTATAATCTTCAAAAAAGGGAGGAGGGGAGGAATATGTAAACTTCCACTGATGAGGGATCTCTCTTTGACATGGAAATTGAGGAGAAAAGTGAGTGATACATCATTAATATGGGGCTCTTCCACAAAACATTAGTTTTTCCATAAGGACAGTGTTTTCTTCATGCATGTCTCCTAGCATGGTCCCTGGCACAAAGCAAAGGCTAAAATCTACATCACATTGAGCCACAATCATGTGTAAAGCTATGTAAAGCCATCTTGAGAAGGTAATGTCCAGGGAACCAAACTGCATAAATCACTATGGCAATTTTGCCAGAATCCTTCTACCCTGATCACCCTCAATATCTGATTAAATTCCTTATCCCCCAGTATGCCACCCTTGATATCTGATCATGCTAGCCTGCCTTTAGCAAGAATCCAGCTAGGTCAATTGCAAGGTTAAGAAATTCCTCTTAAACTTGGATATCTCTTCCTATAGTAATTTTGATCAGCTAGCCTCCACCCTCCCAACCCCAACCCCCTGCCCTAACTTAGTCCTTGGCTATAAATTCCTGCCTGTTCTTGCTGTATTGGGAGTTAAGCTTGATCTCTGGGCCCTACTGGAGTAGTCTTCATATTTTTCACAAGTCCTGAACAATGCCTTCCTTACCATTTTGACAATGTCAGAATGAGTTTTCCTTTAACTATCTCTAAATCTATGGGAGAACTTGAGAGGTAGCTTCTTTTCTCTTCCTTTCTCTTATCATATTTCTTTCTATTATCCCTAAGAGTTAGATAAACTGAAGAGATAAGCATTTCTCTTAAGGTATCCCTAGATCTATGCTTTTTAGCCACATACCATATAAAATCTGACCTAGTGTCAGGAAGAATGGGGCCTTAAGTGCTCTAAGGCACAGACACAAAACTTATCCATTCTTCCTAACCTCTCAGGATTTTTCTGCATTGATGGCAAATTGGAACTAGGAAGTTTATTTTTATCCTTGAAAGGGCTGTATCCTGGGTTTGACCTGAAAGGGGATGAGACAACAATCACCTTGAAAGGGGCAAGGGTGGGGAGAGGTGCAGAAGGTAGGGACTGTTTATTTCTTTTATTTACCAGGAAGCCAGAAAGCAGTGAGAGGTTGATGTCTTGCTGTGATATAGAGACTGTCTGAAAAGGGTTTTCCTCTCACCCTTTTCCACTCTTATGTAAGTGAAGCTGGAATTGGGACACCCAGGATTTGCTGCATATTTCTGCTCTCGAGTTCTTTTCAACTGTGACCAAACACCCGAGTGAAAGTCTGACACCGTTAACTTGGCTGAGACAACTCCCACGCTATTAAATATGGCTAAATCAGCTCTGTTCTATTGGGCAAAGTTTCATGACAACTCAAGTGATAAATTTAGAAGTGGAAAAATGAGATGGGGTTTTCTCAAGTGTCTGCTTGCCTACTTCTAAGTGGTTTGGCTGACTATAGAATTTTGATGCTGGAAAAGACCTCTGAGATCAACTAGGTCAACTCCTCCCTTATTTTATGCATGAGGACATGAAGTTTAGAAAGGTGACACAACATGACTTAGATCCTGCAGCTAATTAACGGCAGGGGTGGATCTTGAATCTAAGTTTTCTCACTCCCAGCTTTTTCTTCTCCATCACTGAATGAAAAACTTCTGAGGTCACCTTGCTGCAGCCTTTAAATGTTAGTCTCAGGAAGTGATCTGGTCATGGGATGACCTTGTGCTAGATACAATCCCTAGAATATTATGTGAACTCTGGCCCAGAAGGGAGGGTAATGAACATAAAGTCACCAGAAATACCTTGGGAAGACAGCTGTGTTTCGCGTCATTCTCATTTGACAGAGAAAGAATGAGATATGGGTTTGAGGCCTTGTTTTTACTTTACAGATGAACGAAGCACATCCTAAATGTTGAATATTAAAGCCTAAGGTCCACACCTATCATCCAACAGTGAAGTAGAGTCAAGAAAATGCAAGGGGCGTAGAGGATGCCTGACCCTGCTTATAGTTATGCCTCCCACCGGTTTTTCTCTTCAAAACATACTGCTTAATCAACTGGGGCCTGAACTATAAGGGATTCAGAAGAGAGCTCTGATATGGGGAGCTCCAAGGGGCTCAACAGTCATGAGACAAAATAAACAGATGTTTTCAATATGGAAGCCAAAACATCTTAAATACACAATAAGCACTATTAACTTTATATAAAGTGTTTGGCAAATATCACCACTTCCTCTCAAGTATAAATTCCTATCATCTAATGGAACTTAATTTTCAGTTCAAGAGCATAAAGGCCATTCAGTCATTCATAACACTGATGTATGAGATGTATCAAGCTAGGGAAAATCTCTGTAGTGTTTAGTGGTAGTCTTTTTTACCTTCTCTTACAATAATTTCATGTTTAACACGTTTTTTGTCCAGCTTTATTGAGATATAACTGACATACAATATTTTGTAATACATTGTGATAGTTTGATACATACATATATTGTGAAAAAGACAAAATGATCTTGGTTTGTTACCAAAGCAAACCATTCAACATCACAGTCATCCAAGTCTATGCCCTAATGCTGAAGAAACTGAAGTTGAACAGTTCTATGAAGGCCTACAAGATCTTCTAACATCAAAAAAAGATGTCCTTTTCATCATAGGGGATTGGAATGCAAAAGTAGGAAGTCAAGAGATACCTGGAATAACAAGCAAGTTCGGTCAAGTACAAAATGAAGCAGAGTAAATGCAAACAGAGTTTTGCCAAGAGAACACACAGTTCATAGCAAACACCCTCTTCTAACAACACAAGAGACAGCGCTACACATGGACATCACCAGATGGTCAATACTGAAATCAGACTGATTATATTCTTTGCAGCCAAAGATGGAGAGCTCTATACAGTCAGCAAAAACAAAACCAGGAGCTGACTATGGCTCAGATCATCAGCTCCTTATTGCAAAATTCAGGCTTAAATTGAAGAAAGTAGGGAAAACCACTAGGCCATTCAAGTAGGACCTAAATCAAATCCCTTACGATTGTATAGTGGAGGTGATCAATAGATTCAATGGATTAGATCTAGTAGATAGAGTGCCTGAAGAACTATGGACAGAGGTTCATAATATTGTACAGGAGGTGGTGACCAAAGCCATCCCAAAGAAAAAGAAATGCAAGAAGGCAAAGTGATTGTCTGAGGAGGGCTTACGAATAGCTGAGAAAAGAAGAGAAGTGAAAGGGAAAGCAGAATGGGAAAGATATAGGTAACTGATTGCAGAGTTCCAGAGAATAGCAAGGAGAGATAAGAAGGCCTTCTTAAGGGAACAATGCAAAGAAATAGAGGAAAACAGTAGACTGGGTTAGACTAGAGATCTCGTCAAGAAAATTAGAGATACCAAGGGGACATTTCATGCAAAGATGGGCACAATAAAGGACAGAAACGGCAAAGACCTAACAAAAGCAGAAGATATTAAGAAGAGGTGGCAAGAATACACAGAAGAACTGTACAAAAAAGATCTTAATGACCTGGATAACCACGATGATGTCATCACTCACCTAAAGCCAGACATCCTGGAGTGTGAGGTCGAGTGGGCCTTAGGAAGTGTTACTATGAACAAAGTCAGTGAAGATGATGGAATTCCAGCTGAGCTATTTCAAATCCTAAAAGATGATGCTATTAAAGCGGTGTACTCAGTATGTCAGCAAATATGGAAAACTCAGCAGTGGCCACAGGACTGGAAAAGGTCAGTTTTCATTTCAGTCCCAAAGAAGGGCAATGCCAACGAATATTCAAACTACCACACAATTGCACTCATTTCACATGCTAGCAAGGTAATGCTCAAAGATTCTTCAAGCTGGGCTTCAACAGTAAATAACCGAGGACTTCTAGATGTACAAGTGGGTTTAAAAAATGCAGAGCAACCTGAGATCAAATTGGAGAAGACTCTTCAGAGTCCTTTGAATAAGATCAAACCAGTCAACCCTAAAGGAAATCAACCCTGAATTTTCATTGGAAGGACTGATGCAGAAGTTCCAATATTTGGCTACTTGATCCTAAGAGTTGACTCATTGGAAAAGACCCTGATGCTGGGAAAGATTGAGGGCAGGAGGAGAAAGGGATGACAGAGGATGAATGAGATGGGTGGATGACATCACTGACTCAATGGACATGAGTTTGAGCAAAGTCTGGGAGATAGTAAAGGACAGGGAAGCCTGGTGTGCTGCGGTCCATGGGGGTTGCAAAGAGGCAGACATGACTTAGCAACTGAACAACAATATGATTGCCACAATAAGGTTAGGTAACACATCATTCACCTCACTACTTACCAGTTTGTTGTTGTTATAGAGAAAACATTTAAGATTTATACTTTTAGTGATTTTCATTGTTTTACATTAATTTCATTCATTCATTTCTTTAAAATCCAATTTTCCAGGTATTTTAAGTAACTTAAAAATGCTTCTAGGATGAGGTAATGATTGAATATAATTTCATTTATTTCTCATGACAATAATCTGATGAAATAGCTACTATTCTCATACTATAGGTGGGAAAACCAGAGCTCTGAGATTGTAATTTACTTGTCCAAGGACAGAAGCTGCATGCAGGTCTGTCTGTCATAAAAGAATTATATGCCTTGCATATAATGCCTTTATATTTCTAGAGACCTGGGGAGGATAAGTATAGAAAGTAGAGAGATAGGAAAAATAGTGGTAATATTTGCCTTGTAAATGGTAGCTTCACTTTTCTATGAATGAGATCCCCAATGTGTATATTATTAAAAACTCTAAGTAAGAGACTCATAGTACTGCAAAATATAGAATAGAGGAACAAGGGGCTTTGTTAATGATTTCCTGAAACTTGCTTCGGGCTTGCAGCTGGGAAGAAGGAAATGATTGCATCCCAAGGCACACAGTAACTTACTGTGGATGGTTTCAGGTATTTCTCAGGTTGGGAAACATAAGGGAAAAATAAAATATTAAGGTAAGGGTTGAACTAGGACATTAAAAAATGGTCAGTAGCTGTGGGCAATCCCTGGATACTTGCTTCCATATTTCTAACTTGCAACCAAACCTTTGATTTCACCTCTTTAGCTGATTGTTTATTACACGCCTTTGCTCATATATTGATGCTCCCTCCTGAAATAAAACACTTCAATCCCAGAATCACAGCAACAGGACAAGTCTCTCAGTGATTTCTTCTTCATCACTTTTCTGGAGGTAGCTCCCATGTTGTGTTATTACCACCTTCTCTTCCTTCCTGCTACTTCTAAAACATATTTCCAGTTTATTTTTTCCATCTTCAGAAACTATATAACCCATGTTTCTTTGTTAGGCACTATTAATAGAGGTCACTATATATTTTTCGTATTCTCTTATCATTTTTTTCTAATCTTCCTCATTCTGCTAAACACTCTTAAAAACACATGTTTCAAGTTCATCATAACTACTAAATATCTGAAAGCTTGCTTTGTTTAAGAATAGTATCCCCAGTAGGAAGAAGGGTTAATTTGGTATTTAGTGGATATTCAAAATGGAATGAAATTTTCTTCACTTTTCCCATTTTTACAATTTGCCTGAACATTTATAAAACTATTTATTTTATTAGGTACAGTACATTAACCTTACAAACATGCTAATGACTGAAAATCTGCTGCCTCGGCAACTTCTCTGAATAGAAAAATTATTTCTTTTTATCAGAGAGATTTTAATTATATATTATTATTTCCTAAGAGCACCTCCTGTTCCAAACTGATGCAGTCTTCAAAATGCAAGGACTGTTCAGTGAAAAATAAGAAAAAAAGTAGAACCTGTAGCTAACACCCTGGCTGCAGACAGAGGTCATGTTCAACTGCACATTTCTATCTGCTGACCTCTCCAGCTCTCTGATCATATGGGTCAATGGTCATTGACTGTTAGCAGAGGACAAAGAAGCAGTTTTATTCTTTTAGTGCCATTAAGACCCCAGATTTGTTGGTGGATTCTTATGTAGGGATATTACCAGCACAGATCTAGGATAAGATCATGCTATTCCGAGCAAGGCAAAGGTTAGGCTTATTCTTCTTAGCCGTGGCAAAAAAAAAAAAAAAAAATACACCAAGTGAAATCAAATGCTCAAAGATTTCTCTCGAAGCTGAGAAATGAACGATGTTATTGGGTATGACATTATGTGTTCCTTCAGTAAAACAAATCCCAATTCAGTCATTCAAGGGACACTTTCTGAGATCATGATAACCTCTTAGGATAGCCTGCTTGAATCTGAGGTGTGGGGGAGGGCTTTTTATGCTGTGTCTGGCCAAGACTTTCACCTACATTAGTCTCCGACTGGCATAGCTGTGATGAAGGGCACAGGAATAGCCCACAGTTGGAGCAATTATTCTGGCCCTGACTATGGCTTTGGCAGGGTGATGATGAACTGCCACTCTCAGTGGCTGCTTTGCCCAGAATAAATCCCCAGATGGCTTTATTTTTAGATTTGGGATGAGATTCCAAAAGATAGCATTTTGTCCCTATTTCCACGGTGCTTATGGCTCAAAGAGATGGGAGAGGGGTATTCTTAACTGCCTCAAAAGTTGTTTTGAATGAGTTAAATTTGACCAGATTAGATAAGAGCTACCAATCACTTAGTGCTTTCTACATGTCAATCATTGTGTTAAACTCTTTACATGTATGATCTAGTTTAGTCTCACAGACTTAACACAATCTACAGTGTCTCCCAAGATAGGTGAAAAGAGGTGAATTATCTGCCCCAGAAGAGTTGATGCTTCCTTATTTCCTGTAGGACAGGCCACACAGTACTTAAAAATTTCTGCTATTTTTTCCCCAACTGTCCTGTTCGATGCTGGGCTGTCAATAGGACATTCTATATTTAGTTTTCTGAATCTACAAATTAAATGCCAACACAATCCATTCAGAGTCGTGTTTCTATACACCTGGGTTTATTTAGCCTTGAGGGAAAAAGTTGCAGGTGACCTTTCTTTATTGTGCTTACCAGACTCAAAATACATATGGTTAAAGTAGCTTGACCAGATCAGCTCAGAAAGACAGATATGACTGCCTCATAACAGGCCAGAGTTATGTTGGCCAACACTTTGTTTTTCACTACAATTCTAGAGGGCCGTTTTGGGTTAAGTATGCACATGAGAGGTGTGTGTGTGGGTGTGTGTGCACATGTGTGTGTACCTACTGATGTATGTGAAGTATGTCTGTGAATGAGTGTGAATGCGGATCTGAGATGTGAATATTGTTAACATCTCCTTTGTTGACTTCTCTCTTTTCTGCATCTGAAAATGCTACAAAACAGGTTTTATTATTTCTTCCATTCATTCACTTTCCACAGAAATCTCAGGTCGCAAGAGGTAGGTTCTGATATAGATTGAAGTTGGTGAATTCTCTGTAGTGGTCAAATATGGGATGAAAAAGTTGAATGTACTATAATAATTTATGTCTGAAAAATAAAAATGTCTCTTTCATATATATATTATGCATAATGTTCTCTCTCTGAATACACATGCATATATACATACACATATTACATATATATCAGTTAAGTTTGCTTCAACCCGAAGAGTCAATAATTCTGGAAAAATGCAAATTCCATAGTGAGGTATAGGAAAAGATTTATATTATAGATTTTAAGAATCACTTAAAGGAAAGAGAGAAGAATAGCATGGTGGTCTAAAGCATCCTGGAGACTTAACTGGCTTCAGATCCCAACTTCATCACTTGCTAGCTATGAGACTCTGGAAAAATTTTGCCTAAGCCTCAGAATTCTCATCTGCAATAGCAGAGACAGTAACAGTTGTTTATAGGGTCATTGTAAGTCTTTTTGGAGTAGTGTTAACTATAAGCACACTGTTGTACAGCAGCTCTCTAGAACATTTTCATTTTGCATGACTGAAACTTCATTCATTAAATACTAACACTCTCGTTCCTCCTTCCCCCAGCCACTGGCAAACACTGTTCTACAGTTGACCCTTGAACAACATAGGTTTGAATAATGTGGGTCCACATATATAGGAACTTTCTTCAATAGTAAATACTACAGTATTACTTGGGCTTCCCCTGTGGTGCAGTGGTAAAGAATCTGCTTGCCAATACAGCAGATGCAGGAGACATCTGGGTTCAATCTCTGGGTCAGGAAGACCCCCTGAAGGAGGAAATGGCAACCCACTCCAGTATTCTCTCCTGTGGAATTCTATGGACAGAAGAGTCTGGTGGGCTACAGTCCACAGGGTCACAAAGAGGTGGACATGACTGAGCATGCACACACAGTAGTACTACATGACCCATATTTGGTTGAATCTGTGGCTGCAGAACTGTGGACACATTAGAACCACATATATAGAGAGCTTACTCTAAGTTATAAGTAGATTTTTTTTTACTATATAGAAGGTCACTGTGCCTAATCCCTGCATTGGTCAAGGATCAATTGGATATTCTATTTCTATGGATCTAACTACTTCAGAAATGTAAGTGAAGCAATGCAGTACTCGTCCTTCTGTGACTGGTTTATTTCATGCTTCAAAATGACCTCAAGGTTCAATTGTGTTGCAGCATATGACAAGATTTCCTTCTTTTTCATGGCTGAATGATGTCCCGTTATATACATGTCACATTTTCTTTATACATTCAACCATTGCTGAGTATTAGATTGTTCCCATCTCTTGTCTACTAACAATATTACTGCAATGAACATGGAAATGCAAATATCTCTAAGAGATCTTGATTGCAATTCTTTTGGATGCATATCCAGAAATGAGATTACTGGGTCATTGGGTAGTCCTAGTTTTAATTTTCTGAGGAACTGCCACACTGTTTTATCATATTAGCTAAAGCAATTATGTGTCAGCCAACAGTGCACAGGTTCCAGTTTCTCCTCATCCACGCCAACACTTGTTTTTCTAATTTTGTTTTGTTTCTAGTCACCAGCCTAATAGGCATCAGGTTATATTTCATTGTGATTTTGATAATAATGTTGATCGTTTCATATACATGTTGGCCATTTTGTATGTCTTTTTTGGAGACATGCCCATTTTTAATTGTTTTTTTGTGGGTTTTTTGTTTTTTTTTTCTTGTGCTTAGTGAGAGGGGCATGCTGTTTCCCACCTCCATCACCCCCACCCCCACAACCTGGGGTGTTTATAACCTCTTCCTCCCCCTGGCGTCTTTCTGTGGCACTGCAAATTACCTTGTTTTATAGCACCTACTGTACTGTTCCGGAGAAGGCAATGGTAACCCACTCCAGTACTCTTGCCTGGAAAATTCCATGGACAGAGGAGCCTGGTGGCCTGCCATCCATGGGGTCGCACAGAGTTGGACACGACTGAAGCGACTTAGCAGCAGCAGCAATGTACTATTCTTGTTGTCAGCATTCACAAAGAATCCAAATTCAACTGGTTCCCATCAAGGCCCAGCGTCAAGAGAACAGATGTCAGTCACTCCAAAAAGCTAGAATGATGGAGGCATGCTCCACTCCTCTGCTTCCCTCCCAAAGAAGAAGTCCTGAGTTGGTGCCTTTTCCCAATCATGATGAGCTGTGCCAGCCATGGCAAGTCACCTTACCTCTTTGTCCTCAGTGTCTTTCAAGCATCCAAACCATGTCTCTTCTGTGGGCACTTTAGGTGGACCGAAACAGAAACTAGCCCCTCAGGCAGCCTTCTAACAAGGTGGAGCATTGGATACATACTCTATTCTTTTCATTCTTCTGAGGAAGAAGTTCCAAGGTGGTACATTCTTTCCCAGTGCAGAGCTGGATCAGCTTGGGAGAAGGGCTGATGCAGATAAAATTGCTTTTCTTATCTGTTTCAATGCCACTGCTCTTGGCTTTGTATTCACCTGGAGTGCTGAAATTTCTTAATTGGATTCTGGAATTCTCAGAAAGGTATTTTGGTTCCTATATCATTGTTAAATCAGTATTTCTCTGGGGCAACAAGGACTGGGACTTTTATTCTGTGATCTTGCCAATATCACCTCTCTCTCTTATTGAGATAATCTGTGTGAAGTGCTACACATAATTCTTATATGTAGTATATGTCCAATATGTTCACTTGGCTATTACTATTATCAGAATCATCTTTTACTTTACTAAACATTTGAACTATTTACTAAACATTTGTACTATTTACTGAACACATCATGCTTCCATGTTCTATATCTTCTGTCTGGAATGGCTTTTCCTTCCCTTTCCACTCAGTGAACTTCTACTTAGCTTTCTAGAAGAAGTCTTAATGTCATCATTGTAAATCACACACACAAAAAACCTTCTAAAATATTCATAGCACTTTTTTCATTTTTACTTTAAAATCCATACCACATAGTATCATAATAGATTTAGATTTCAGCATTACCTGTTTTAGAACTTCTGTGTTTCTATTCCTGACACCTATCCTTTCTGTTTTCTGTCCATATCCAGCAAGGTGACTGGCATGAGGTGCTTGTTAAATGTCTACCAAATGAATTATATGGGGTAGACATGCTGCTTTCCTGGAATCTCCAGGAAACCTGATTTCAATTTTACATTAGCAAGAGATAATAAAGATTTATTCTTTCTTAATTTGAATTTTTTTCATCTTGACTAAAGTTCTCAGCCAAAACGAAGTGTCAGTGGATTTGTTCTGGATGGCTCTAAAACAGTGAATGTATAAGCATGGCAAAGACAATGTTGAAATTGAGAGGAAACTTACTGATTGCCCCAGGGGCTTCACTGAAGACTCAGCAGGTAAAGAATCAACCTGCAATGCAGGAGATGCAGGTTTGATCCTTGGGTTGGACAAATCCCTTGGAGGAGGAAAGGACAACTCAGTCCAGTATTCTTGCCTGAAAAGTCCTACGGACAGAGGAGCCTGGCGGGCTATAGTCCAAAGTGTCACAAAGAATCAGACACAACTGAGCAACTGAGTACACATTACAGATTGCCCAAGCATTGTTGCTTCTCATTTACTAGAGGAATAAACTGACTTATCCAAAGTCACTTAGCATTTTAGAAAGAGTAAAGATACTGCCTCATTTTGGTTCAGGTGGAAGGCAATCTTGAAAGATTATTTCATTAAATATTACCTATGCTGATGAAGCAGGACACATTTTCTCTTGTTATTTTTTTCTAAAATTCTTCACTGAATCTCTTAAGAAGGTACAATAGGAAGTCTCTTAGGAGGGTATAATACCTTTTAAAAAACATTAGAAATTATCCATGAATAAATGTTGGCTCAAATTGATGTTAACTAGAAACCCATTTTAATTTATTCCTTGCAACTAAAAGCTTTCTAAAACATAAAGTCCTACTCCTCTGTTAGTTCTGTCCTGCACTTAGACTCAGGCTAGGGAATCCCCTGATGTGGGTCTTACACCTCAGCAGGCCCTATTCTGGCCCTTCTCCTTCTCATGAGACAAAGAATCCATGGGACTAATGGGGCATGTTTTCCCACAGCCAGTATCTACTCCACAACCTTCTAGACCATGTTCTAGATATATGAGACTCCCAAATTTCCTGCCACATAGCTCCTAATCTGCTCCCTGGCTATGCTTGGGCTTCCTTCCCAGTTCATTCTTTGGAGGGTATGCCATGTCTCAGGTTTGCGTATTTGTAAATTCAGGCGGTAGACAAGAGACGACTGTTTATGGGGAGTACCTATGGATCCTGGACACATGGGCCAGGGTGTCTGCACACATGTTCGGAAGGCTGCCTGTGCTATTAGACAAAGCCAAATGTAGAAAGAAGAGGGGAATGAGCTCTGAGCCAGGATCCAGGATTCAGCTCTTAACACCACCATATTCTGGCACAGAATTCTGAGGTATTCAAGAACTTTAATTCAGACTTGGCTTCATTGCCTTTAAAAGTAATTTTATAAGTTAGAGGATAGGCTTTTTTAAAAAAAAGCTTAATGTGTAGCTTTATATATATATTAGGTTATGGGCATTTTCACTTTTGCTCCAGGACCCAGCATTAGGGGAGGGCTTGCCTTTCTTGGTAAGTATCAATTGTCATGAAAAAGACTAGATTTGTTTTGATAATTGCAACCTGTACAATATAGGCCAGAGACATTGCCAACATTATATAGGGTAGTTAATGTGAATTGACCCTGAAACATACCCTGAAAGTTCTTCTTAATTAAACTTTCAGTTATTTGCTCATTTATTTTAAATTTTGCTTTTTATTCTAAAAGTGGAATGCTGCTGATTGAGTGTTCCAATTAATTGGGTCAATCAAAATTTTTCTGAATAATATTATTTATGAATTGATAGAAGATGTTGACAGGCATAGTGCAGAAAAACAGGAAGAGATGCTGAATCAATGAGAGGGTCTTCATAAGGCAAACCAGATGCATTTAATCAGGCTTTGGGGACAAAGGTAGATCCGAAGGCCAAAATCATGAAAGAGAACTGGGCAACATACATTATGAATGCGTAAGATACAAAGAAAATCACAGAGAAGTATCACAGTACATCCTGCTGCTAAGCCACTTCAGTCGTGTCTGACTCTGTGTGACCCCACAGACGGCAGCCCACCAGGCTCCCCCGTCCCTGGGATTCTCCAGGCAAGAACACTGGAGTGGGTTGCCATTTCCTTCTTCAATGCATCCTAGAATTCAGTAAAAGGAAAAACTTGTGAGGGAATGTGTTGAACGCTGTGTGAGATGTATAAAGAAATGAGGAAAACGGGTGCCTGGAGATGAGCAGGTGCTGCCTCCATGGCCATGGGCTATGCTGTGCTAATTCTGGGGACTGCACTTAAGAAGCAACATGAGCACTTGGAACATGTTTAAATGACAGTGGGATGATAATGACATCATCTTTTATACAGAGGGATCAAGAAAAGGTGCTGTCTTCTGATACCTGGAGAACTGCCACATTCAAGTGCTATTGAACTTCTTCATAGTCCTGGAGGACATAAAGGTGGACAGGGAGTCACAGGGAAATGGGTTTTGAACAAGCATATATATATAAGCACATACCTAGCACTGGGAGTTCACCTAACATAGTTCCGTCAGGACAGAGAAAATGTGTGTTGTGTTTATAGCTGGATCACTAATGTAATGGTTCTTCATTATGGTTGAACATCTGGTGGAGCCTTTTGAAAAAATAGGCATATTTTAACTCCCATCACCAGAGATTTTGATTTAGAAGGTGTTGCAGGGGTATGCTCCTCTGAAGTCCTGAATTGTTCCATAGGGGTGCTGATGTGCATTACAAATCAAGAGCCATTGCCTTGCTGTGAAATACAAGCCTTGGTACATGCTAAAACTTAATAATTTACTGACTCCGGACCTTTGCACTTACTGTTCTCTGTGCCTAGAACATTATTTTCTAGGCTTCTGAAAGTTTTGCTTCCTCATTTCATTCAGATCTAAGATAGGCCCATCTCCCATTCTCCCATCACTTCGTTTTGTTTTCTTTTCTTTCTTTTGTGTATTGTTCTTTATGAAATTTTATTTATCTCTAGCGTGGCGCGCTGAGAGCACGCCCGAGAGGAGCTACCCAATGACCAAGGAAGGACGGCGATGAGGACTGGCGCACTAAGCACGGCCAAGAGGAGCTACCCCACGACCGAGGTCAGGAAGGGCGGCGGTGAGGAGAGACCCCTCATCCAAGGTAAGGTGCGATGGCTGTGCTTTGCTGGAGCAGCCGGGAAGAGATACCCCACGCCCAAGGTAAGAGAAACCCAAGTAAGACGGTAGGTCTTGCAAGAGGGCATCAGAGGGCAAATACACTGAAACCATACTCACAGAAAACTAGTCAATCTAATCACACCAGGACCACAGCCTTGTCTAACTCAATGAAACTAAGCCATGCCCATGGGGCAACCCAGGATGGGCGGGTCATGGTGGAGAGATCTGACAGGGTGTGGTCCGCTGGAGAAGGGAATGGCAAACCACTTCAGTATTCTTGCCTTGAGAACCCCATGAACAGTATGAAAAGGCAAAATGATAGGATACTGAAAGAGAAACTCCCCAGGTCAGTAGGGGCCCAATATACTACTGGAGATCAGTGGAGAAATAACTCCAGAAAGAATGAAGGGATGGAACCAAAGCAGAAAGAATACCCAGCTGTAGATGTGTCTGGTGATAGAAGTAAAGTCCGATGCTATAAAGAACAATATTGCATAGGAACCTGGAATGTCAGGTCCATGAATCAAGGCAAATTGGAAGTGGTCAAACAAGAGATGGCAAGAGTGAATGTCGACATTCTAGGAATTAGCGAACTAAAATGGACTGGAATGGGTGAATTTAACTCAGAGGACCATTATATCTACTACTGTGGGCAGGAATCCCTCAGAAGAAATGGAGTGGCCATCATGGTCAACAAAAGAGTCCGAAATGCAGTACTTGGATGCAATCTCAAAAACGACAGAATGATCTCTGTTCGTTTACAAGGCAAACCATTCAATGTCACAGTAATCCAAGTCTATGCCCCAACCAGTAATGCTGAAGAAACTGAAGTTGAACGGTTCTGTGAAGACCTACAAGACCTTTTAGAACACCCAAAAAAGATGTCCTTTTCATTATAGGGGACTGGAATGCAAAAGTAGGAAGTCAAGAAACACTTGGAGTAACAGGCAAATTTGGCCTTGGAATACGGAATGAAGCAGGGCAAAGACTAACAGAGTTTTGCCAAGAAAATGCACTGGTCATAGCAAATACCCTCTTCCAACAACATAAGAGAAGACTCTATACATGGACATCACCAGACGGTCAACACCGAAATCAGATCGATTATATTCTTTGCAGCCAAAGATGGAGAAGCTCTATACTACTACTACTACTAAGTCGCTTCAGTCATGTCCGACTCTGTGCAACCCCATGGACGGAAGCTCACCAGGCTCCCCCGTCCCTGGGATTCTCCAGGCAAGAACACTGGGGTGGGTTGCCATTTCCTTCTCCAATGCATGAAAGAGAAAAATGAAAGTGAAGTCGCTCAGTCGTGTCCGACTCTTAGCGACCCCATGGACTGGAGCCTACCAGGATCCTCCGTCCATGGGATTCTCCAGGCAAAAGTACTGGGGTGGGGTGCCATTGCCTTCCCCATACAATCAGCAAAAACAAGACCAGGAGCTGACTGTGGCTCAGACCATGAACTCCTTATTGCCAAATTCAGACTGAAATTGAAGAAAGTAGGGAAAACCACTAGACCATTCAGGTATGACCTAAATCAAATCCCTTATGATTATACAGTGGAAGTGAGAAATAGATTTAAGGGCCTAGATCTGATAGATAGAGTGCCTGATGAACTATGGAATGAGGTTCGTGACATTGTACAGGAGACAGGGATCAAGACCATCCCCATGGAAAAGAAATGCAAAAAAGCAAAATGGCTGTCTGGGGAGGCCTTGCAAATAGCTGCGAAAAGAAGAGAAGCGAAAAGCAAAGGAGAAAAGGAAAGATATAAACATCTGAATGCAGAGTTCCAAAGAATAGCAAGAAGAGATAAGAAAGCCTTCCTCAGTGATCAATGCAAAGAAATAGAGGAAAACAACAGAATGGGAAAGACTAAGGATCTACTCAAGAAAATCAGAGATACCAAAGGAACATTTCATGCAAAAATGGGCTCGATAAAGGACAGAAATGGTATGGACCTAACAGAAGCAGAAGATATTAAGAAGAGGTGGCAAGAATACACAGAAGAACTGTACAAAAAAGAGCTTCACGACCCAGATAATCATGATGGTGTGATCACTGACCTAGAGCCAGACATCCTGGAATGTGAAGTCAAGTGGGCCTTAGAAAGCATCACTACGAACAAAGCTAGTGGAGGTGATGGAATTCCAATGGAGCTATTCCAAATCCTGAAAGATGATGCTGTAAAAGTGCTGCACTCAATATGCCAGCAAATTTGGAAAACTCAGCAGTGGCCACAAGATTGGAAAAGGTCAGTTTTCATCCCAATCCCGAAGAAAGGCAATGCCAAAGAGTGCTCAAACTACCACACAATTGCACTCATCTCACACGCTAGTAAAGTAATGCTCAAAATTCTCCAAGCCAGGCTTCAGCAATATGTGAACCCTGAACTTCCTGATGTTCAAGCTGGATTTAGAAAAGGCAGAGGAACCAGAGATCAAATTGCCAACATCCACTGGATCATGGAAAAAGCAAGAGAGTTCCAGAAAAACATCTATTTCTGCTTTATTGACTATGCCAAAGCCTTTGACTGTGTAGATCACAATAAACTGTGGAAAATTCTGAGAGAGATGGGAATACCAGACCACCTGATCTGCCTCTTGAGAAATCTGTATGCAGGTCAGGAAGCAACGGTTAGAACTGGTCATGGAACAACAGACTGGTTCCAAATAGGAAAAGGAGTACGTCAAGGCTGTATATTGTCACCATGTTTATTTAACTTATATGCAGAGTACATCATGAGAAATGCTGGACTGGAAGAAACACAAGCTAGAATCAAGATTGCCGGGAGAAATATCAATAACCTCAGATATGCAGATGATACCACCCTTATGGCAGAAAGTGAAGAGGAACTCAAAAGCCTCTTGATGAAAGTGAAAGTGGAGAGTGAAAAGGTTGGCTTTTTAAAGCTCAACATTCAGAAAACGAAGATCATGGCATCTGGTCCCATCACTACATGGGAAATAGATGGAGAAACAGTGGAAACAGTGTCAGAATTTATTTTTCTGGGCTCCCAAATCACTGCAGATGGTGACTGCAGCCATGAAATTAAAAGACGCTTACTCCTTGGAAGGAAAGTTATGACCAACCTAGATAGCATATTCAAAAGCAGAGACATCACTTTGCCAACAAAGGTTCGCCTAGTCAAGGCTATGGTCTTTCCTGTGGTCATGTATGGATGTGAGAGCTGGACTGTGAAGAAGGCTGAGCGCTGAAGAATTGATGCTTTTGAACTGTGGTGTTGGAGAAGACTCTTGAGAGTCCCTTGGACTGCAAGGAGATCCAACTGGTCCATTCTGAAGGAGATCAACCCTGGGATTTCTTTGGAAGGAATGATGGTAAAGCTGAAACTCCAGTATTTTGGCCACCTCATACGAAGAGTTGACTCATTGGAGAAGACTCTGATGCTGGGAGGGATTGGGGGCAGGAGGAGAAGGGGACGACAGAGGATGAGATGGCTGGATGGCATCACTGACTCGATGAATGTGAGTCTGAGTGAACTCCGAGAGCTGGTGATGGATAGGAAGGCCTGGCGTGCTGCAGTTCATGGGGTCGCAAAGAGTCGGACACGACTGAGCGACTGATCTGATCTGATCTGATCTGATGGGTCACTTTGCCACTAAATATAGGTTCCATGAGAACTGTGATTTTGTCTTATTCTCTGTTGTTCAGTCATGGCTTAGAATAAAGTCTGCTGCTAAGTCGCTTCAGTCGTGTCCGACTCTGTGCGACCCCAGAGATGGCAGCCCACCAGGCTCCCCCGTCCTTGGGATTCTCCAGGCAAGAACACTGGAGTGGGTTGCCATTTCCTTCTCCAATGCGTGAAAGTGAAAAGTGAAAGTAAAGTCTCTGTCATGTCAGACTCCTATCTACCCCATGGACTGCAGCCCACCAGCCTCCTCCCTCCACGGGATTTTCCAGGCAAGAGTACTGGAGTGGGGTGCCACTGTCCTCTCCAAATAAAGCCTCGGGAATCATAAATGTTCAACAAATACATGTTAACTTAATAAGGAGAAACTTCATGAATGAGGGCTTGTTGCTGATTGATGGTTTGATTGACAGATTGAATGACAACCCACCCTCCTCCCCACTGGAGAAGTTATTAAAGCAGATGCTAGACCACATTTTTTGAGGATGCTTTGGGGTCAGTCACGTATCACATGTAAGGCTGATCTCAAAAGTTTCTTTCCAGCCACCAAGATGACATAGGGGATGGCCAAGATGAAGAGAAGGAGAGAACAGGCATAAAAGACAGCAGAATTAAGGAGGAACTCGAGAGCACTGGAGTGAAACAGCTTGCTGAGAAGCTGGCAATGGCAGCTGACGTGTTGAAATATTCACCACACTTTGAAATAACAGATGTTATTTGAGGGATCTGTGTGAGCATTTGTAAACTGCTGCTTTCTATGCCTTTCTCCTTCTCCCTGCATCCCACACACAGCAGCTTGCTGCCTGTCCATCCACTCCCAGAGGTACTATTTCTTCTTTCACAAAGAGAGAACTAGTGCCCCTCTACCTAACTGTGGTCATATACTATCCCATTCTTGAAGAGAAGCATCTGTGTGCCTCCTGCCCTTAATTCTTTGTCTTCGCCTTGTTCCTCTCCTGCCACTCACCCTTGCTCACTCTTCTTGGGCCACACTGACCTTTCTGCTCTTTCTTAAACACACCAGGCATGTCCTGATTTTAGGGCTTTGCACTGGTTGCACACTTTGCCTAGAAGGTCTTCCTCCAGAGGCCATCTGACTCCTTCCCTCCCCTACTTCGAGTCTCTGCTCAAATCTCACCTTCTCAGTGAGTCTGATTTGACAACCCTGTTTAAAACAGCAATCTCATCCTCTCCACATATTTCTGAAACCATTATCCTGCTCCATATTTTTCACTGTTCCATGTACTCCTTGCCTGATAATATGTTTTTACATTTTATTTATTGTATCTAATTAACTATCTGTCTTCCCACAACAGCTCCTCCTGTGAGGAGAGCAAAGCATCTTTGTTTTGTTTGAAGATGTATTCCCCATGAGCAGAGGAGTGTCTAGCATATAGTATACAAAACAATACATAATAAACATGTGTTGCATGGCAAGATGAATGAATGATGTGTTAAAATTAAATAAAATCCAGGAAAGAGTTCACTTAACAATTCTCATCCAATGAAGCAACTTGGGAATCCCTGATCCTTTGGACTTCATAGCTTGTGTTCACATTTGTTTTCCTTCTTCAATGATTAATTTACTCAAAAAGCACTTACCACTGTGTATAGAAGGCACATATACAGTTGTGCCTTCTATACACAGTGCCTCATTGAAGTTCTTGAAGGAGGCAAAATCAAGAGAAGATAGTCCTAACTAGCTTGCAGTGCAGCTATGAAAAAACAATGATAAGAATGTGTGCATACTTGCATGCTCAATTGTGTCCAACTCTTTGCGACCCCACAGACCGTAGCTTGCCAGGCTCCTCTGTCTATGGGCTTCTCCAGGCAAGAATGCTGGAGTGGGTTTCCATGCCCTCCTCCAGGGGATCTTCGTGACCCAGAGATCAAACCCATGTCTCCTGTGTCTCCTGCATTGGCAGGCAGATTCTATACCACTGGGAAGCCCCTTATGATAAGAATATCCTGTGACTAAAGACTGTGGGTTATCAAAAAGGCTTGTACCACATTTCCTTTGCTAATATGTAAATGTGAAACATAAAATAACTTAATTACATTATTATATTTGCTTAATGGAAATCGGAGATTGGGGGGAAGATGGGAGCTTCTTTCACAATGCTAAGTGCATAATTGTGAATCTCTGGATTTGTTTTACAGGATTTCTTAAATCCTGTAAAGTGATAAGTCATAGGACCTTTGGGAAAAATAGACATTGTGGCATCAGAGGGATTGCGGGAGGTGTGGGTGGGAGGGTGAGGAGAGGTATAAAGGGGCTGCTGGGGAGAAGGGGTGTACAGGAGAAGGGTGAGAGAAAGAGGAAGAATGAGTCCAGAATTTTCATAAACTTGATCCCAGGACGTATCAGCCATACTCTGTAACCATGGATCTCAGGTCACAGGCCAGTGAAAGGAAATGGAGAGAAAATGAGAATCCTGAGCGAATGTTAACGTATTTTCATCTGAGGTGTTAAGGGCAGAGAGAAGAATACAAAGGCAAGGATTTGCAGTGTGAGAAGACTATTGTCAAGAAGGTTGGGATGTTAATGTGCTTCTGTGCCCTATTTCACTTAGGATTTATTGGGCAGATTTTTGAGATTCTGCTTGTATATGACAGGAACTTGAACATGGCCTCCTCTTACCTGTAATAATATTCTACAAATATCTTGCCTGCTTAATGTGGACTATGAATAGAACTAGAAGAAGGGGTGTCCCTAACCCCCACCAGGAAACCCTCTTAATAATCTAGTGCCCTTAGTGGAGAGTAAAGGTAATTAATTAACTAAGGAAATCATGGCAGAATAGTAAAACAAAACATAACCCTGATGTCTGGAGGAGAACCATAGAACCTTCAAGAGAAAGGAAGGAGAATCTATAAGCATGGGTGAGGGCTATAAACATGGACAAATTAATGAGGTTACATGGGACTGTACTTGTGACATTATCACAGACCTCAGGCCTCAATCCTCAAATAGGTGGTATTTCAACTAATGATATTCTGCACAGAAGAAGAGTGAGTGAAAATGCAAAGAAATCCTCTTCCTTAGTTACATGGTGGTGGCTCTGAGGAGGAAACATCTAGAAGTACTGAGAAGGTAGGTGAAAATACACACATGGCATTTGTTGTTGTTCAGTCCCGCGGTCGTGTCTGACTCTGCGACCCCATGGACTGCAGCATGCCAGGCTTCCCTGTCCTTCACCAACTACTGGAGCTTGCTCAAACGTATGTCCTTTGAGCCGGTGATGCCATCCGACCATCTCGTCCTCTGTCATTCCCTTCTCCTACCTTCAATCTTTCCCAGCATCGTGGTATTTTCCTAATAAGTTGGCTCTTTGCACTAAGTATTGGAGTGCACTAAGTATTGGCCAGAGTATTGGAACCTCAGTTTTAGCATCAGTCCTTCCAATGAATATTCATGGTTGATTTCCTTTAGGATTGACTGATTTGATTTCCATGCAGTCCAGGGGACTCTCAAGAGTCTTCTCCAACGTTGGTTGAGAGTTAAAGAATTTGGTGTTTTGCAGAAGCTCAGCCATTGACTAGTTATGTAATCATAGATAAGTAAATTTTACCTTTGAAATAGGTAGGTTATAAATTCCTTTCCTACTAAAGTGCTATGAGATTCTGACTTTGTTACATAAAGAAAAGTAATATCATAAAAGCAGAAAAGAGCTCATTCTGAGATACACAGGGCTAGGTCTATGACTCAGCAGTAAAAGCACTAAACTTCAAGAGAAATTAAAAGGACTAAGCGATCCTCCTACCCCATCCCTACACCCCCTAGTTTCTTGAAATTGTATCCTTGATGTTAGTCTTTTGTGATTAAGTATAATTTTATTCCTTGGTGGCACAATTGGTAAAGAAACAACCTGCAATGTAGGAGACCTGGGTTCAATCCCTGGGTTGGGAAGATCCTTGGAGAAGGGAGTGGATAATATGTGGTTAATTTGCTACCAGAGCAAGGAGAGACTTTCTTAGTTAGGACAGTCTCCTGGTCAGTAGATTTCTAGGGAGATCAGATAGGGAAACCCAGTCTACAAGAAGTAAAAGGAGAAATATATGAAAGAAGAAAACCTACTCCAATTAAATGGATTAGCATTTCTTATCTATATTTCTTAACGTTCTGTCACTGAGTAGCACACAAACCAATAAAATGTCATGAATCTTTTGGTTTGAAGGGCTTTGAATACATCAAAATATTTCACTGGTGGCTTAAATCTCAACTTTTGCATTTTCCACTATGAGGGATGAGAGAGGATTAACAGTTACCTCTGTCTTCGGAAGTTTCTCCCCTAAACACCATGATACCATGGGGCTTTTCCTGGCTTGTTTTTCGGGAGGTCAACTGGTCCTCTAGGTCTAGATACATAGGTTGAGAATGTAAGCCTAAAAATCTTAAGCGCATATTCTGAATTATTTGCCTTACATTTTATAAAGACAAGATGATAAAAAAATTATATCTTAAATTGAAGTGAGTCCCAGGTTTTTTAATGAACGCTTCTTGCAGAAAGGGCGATAAGGTCAACATTGACCGCAGATGATGACAGACCCAGTTGGGTGTTATTCTAAATACATCACTTCCAGTATCACCCTTGGCAGCACCCCACTTCCTCCTTCCATCCTGGATTTCCCATCAGATGTGGAGAGAGCTCATTACTAACCAGGATGGGAGAACTGATGTTAACACCCACTGCAGCAGTTCAGTCAACCCCTTCATTACTCTTCCTTCTGGCCAAACTCCCAGAAGCCTCTGGTGAAACCTTGGCCATGGCACACTGCAAATCCCAGGGCTCCTCACTAACACTTCACTTTTCATGGAGGTCATGACTAAGCCGAGCAAGACTTTCTTTGCCTGCCCCCAGCTGAGTGACCTGCTTTCACAGCAGCACGATTTCTCTAATGAGATTGTTTCACAAAGAGAAGAATGAAATCAAGTGTCAGGGGCTTGGATCAAAGTGATTCTTATGCTCTGAGGCACAGGGTCAGACTGCAGGTAGGAATGAGCTCTTGGACTAGACAGGATCCTGTTGAGAGCACCTCCCCACCACCCTCATGTCTCTTTCTCCTTGTCAAGACTGACCTTTAAAATTTCAGAAAGGATCTCCCATGCAAATACTTGAATTTGTTTCAAGGAAAATTCCTAGAATATCAAACATACAGCTATTCTTTTGAGCATGTAGCTCAACTGACACAAATTCCCATGCTGATTTCCATGAGGTAGGAAATACTATTACTTCAAGTTTATTAAAGGAGGAACTGAGGCTCAGAAATGTTGAGTAACTTGCCACCAAACCAAGTGCTAGTAAGTGGGAGAGTGGAGATTTTAAATCATTTTCATTCATCTCCAAAGTTTATGAGCTCAAATCCTAAGACACAGCAAGTAATATATACCTAGCACTGAGGGGGGATATATGGAGGTTGTTGAGATGAAACAGATTAGGTGTGGCTTCAAACACCTATATACAATGCGTGCTGTTGCTAAGTCACTTCAGTCGTGTCCAACTCTGTGCAACTCCATAGACAGCAGCCCACCAGGCTCCCCCGTCCCTGGGATTCTCCAGGCAAGAACACTGGAGTGGGTTGCCATTTCCTACTCCAATGCAGGAAAGTGAAAAGTGAAAAGGAAGTCACTCAGTCATGTCCGACTCTTAGCGATCCCATGGACTGCAGCCTACCAGGCTCCTCTGTCCACGGGATTTTCCAGGCAAGAGTACTGGAGTGGGGTGCCATTGCCTTCTCTGATATACAATGCATAGTTGAGACTATATACAATGTATAGTATATAGAAATATGCAGTGTATAGTTGAGATAGACATGAGTTTAAATTATAGAAAGACAATATAAGGAAGAATGTGAAAATTGTGGGCCTGAGTCTTCTGACCACAGTGCCAAATCTCAACTTCTATGTGATTCTAATTGACGGAAGGGAAAATTTTTATAGGGTAATTATAATTTTAGCTGGGCCTGAATTGGTACTGTTTTTTAATGTGGATGTCTTTTTATTTTTACTTATTTTGGCCATGCTGTGGCATGCAGGATCTTAGTTCCTCAACCAGGGATCAGACTCATGACTCCTGCAGTGGAAGTGAGGAATCTTAACCACTGGACCTCCAGGGAAGTCCCAAATTGATTTTTTTGAATATGCTTGCAATCTCTGGGTTGGGGAGATCCCCTGGAAGAGAAAATGGCAACCCACTCCAGTATTCTTGCCTGAAAAATGTTATGGACAGAGGAGCCTGGTGGGCTACAGTCCATGGCATCACAAAGAGTTGGACACAACTGAGTGACTAATACATTCAAAGAGTGTGTAGGTCATTCTAGGCAGTGAGAAAAACATGTAAAAAATCTCAGATGTGGGATAAGATTACAGAATTATTTTCAAAATCACTGAATAGTCAATTATGGATAGAAAGGAGAGATGGCTCATTGCTAAAGCTAAAGCCTAAAGAAGTCTCCCAGATTCTGTTTTGCAAAAATGGTACAATTTATATATTATGAAGATCATAGGGCAGTCAATTTGGAGGAAAAATCAAAACACATGTAACAGTTCTGTAGATAATCTCTAGATATTCTATGTTTATTAATTCTTGGTCTTTTCTAACATGGAAGTCACTCAAAAATTGTACCTATTTCATGACTTCCTTTACTAGAGGAATATTCATCTAATTAAAAATGTTTTCTGATTACTAACAATGTACAAGTCACTGGTTAAATAAGAGAGCAGTGGCCAAGAAACACATATTAAATTAAAGAAAGAGAAGAGATAAATGAAGAGATAAAGAGATAAATAAAGAGACAAATTTATCTCAAATGAAGAGATAAAGCACTGGACAATAAGTCTCCATGGTGAAAAGTGGGCACACAGTGGAGACAGGAGGTGATGTGGCCGTTAAAGAAAGGAGGAGAAACTCAATTAGTCCTTGAGCAGTCCTTCAACAGATAATGATTTAGAGGAAGAAGGAGAAAATCAAGCAGGAGAATCAGGGTGAGTGAAGTGAGAGCTAGTAGCCAAGGAGGGCTAGAGCACAGAAGGGCATGATCTAAGTCTAGACAAGAATGGGGAAACTCATGGCTATGCCCGCCGAGCTGAGCTCGGACTGTACTGAGACAGCAGTGGGAAACCACTGGCGGTCGTACATCATGTAGTGACAGCAGCAGAGCATTAGAAACTCTGATTCTTGGTGGTGAGCTTGGACGGTTTGGAGTTGGAGAGATTGGAAGTGGGAAAGACCGGGTGGAATTCTATAGCTCTGGCTCAAGTGAGCGGTCACAATGGTGACAATGGAAATGATGGGATGGGTTGAAAGTTGATACAGAGAAAAGATAAATAGGATTTGTGGGTGACTAAATTTATGGAACAAGGGAGAAAGAAGAATCAAGGTAGTATCAATACTAAATGAGTAGAGGTAGAATTATTAATATTAAGAGAATCCAGTTGTCATAAAAAAAGATCTGTTGACCATGTTGAAATTGAGGTATCTGTTAGACATCCAGATAAAATGATTAGTAGGCAGGGAATTCATGTCTAGAGTTCAGAACAGCCTATTTTTAAGCTCTGGACTATATAGGCTTAAAAGCAGCCCTGGAGGAAAGAGAAAACAGTAGCAGAAAATCTGCTAAGAGATTTTCTTAGCAGATTCCTTATTATAGAGATAAGAAATATCTCTATATTCAGGTGACAAGGAGATGAACAGCTATCTAAGGAGTTGGCAGAACTTTCTTTCGCAAAGTGTTACAGGACGAGAAGAGTGTCAACAATGTCATAAACTGCAGGGTCATTAACGAGGATGCGCCATTTGGGGCTGGTAACTTTCTGGGTAGGAAATAGTGTGGGACAGAAGTCAGCAAGTAGAATTAATATGGGCCAAGGAAGCAGGGACAATAAACATAATCTATTCTTTTCACAATGTGGGCACTGAGAGGAAAAGGGAAAGATGGAGCAGTAGGTTGAGTAACTAGGATTATGCTCATGCGAAGTTTTTACAATGGAAAGCATAATTCTTTCAATGTCTTTTGGATATGGCCTTGGAACTTAAAAGCTTAAATTTATTCCCCCAAATGGTTTCCTTAAATGTATAGTTTACATCATGTTTTTAAAAAGTATTGTTATTGAACTTAATGAATGCCCTATATAAGATACAAGTATACTACATTTTATTTGAACCTTTAGGCCATGAGAAATTTAGACAGTGTATTATGTAAACAGCAGGATTTAATGCACTAATAGTTTGAGAAGATAGAGTGTGTGTTCTGACATTAAGTCAAATAACTTCTTATATTTTCTGCACAAATTACTTAAGCCTGGCTCTGTTCCCATGTGTATAGGAACAATATAGGTAATGGTCCTGGGTGTGTCAGTGACCAGCTGTGCAGCCTGGGACAAATTAATTGGCTTATATGGGCCTCTGCACCACTTTATAAAAATAATGATTTTAGATACAACCTCTTAAAAAATTCCAGTTAGGAAATGTTATGTTTTCCCTGTCTTATTACATGGAAGGGAGGGTATATTTTGGGGAGAGTATTGAAAACATTGTATATATGTGATAGATTGGATTAGAAAATTGGTCAGGCTTTAAGAGAAAAAGTTTCAAAAACTGAGGACCTAATGATTTATTTAGAAATAAGAGCAAAGCATGGATTGAGACCAAATACATAAATTTCACCAATTGTGGGGTGGATGGGGAGAGAATGACAGTTTCTGGAATGTTAAATATAATTTTGAAAAAGAAAACAGAAAGGTAATTTAATAAATAAAATATGGAAGCAAATTCTTTATGTGGTCAAACTATACTTCCAGACAAGTGTTTTCTGTTGGATTAATGAATAAGAATCCTTGAAGTTGTCTTCCAACACATAATAATGTGGCCAGACTCTTTGGATATATTCTATTTGGGTGATGGGAAAGAACAGAATAGGAACGAGGGAGGAAAGAAACAGAGAAAGTAAAGTTCATTCAATACAGGCAATTTTGTCACCTTGCTCAGTTTCAGATGGAAGAAAGTCTTGATTCTGAGGATGATGAATGAACTGGAGGCATGAGAGGGCCCGAGAGATGATTTCTCTGCTTTCTGAGAAAAGGATGTGGGATAAAGAGCCTCTTGAGAAAGTCAAGTGGAAAGAACCACAGACAATGGCAAATTGCAATCTTACCTTCATGGTTTTCGAGAGGCAGTGGATGGAGCACGTGTGCTGTACTTCACATACTGTTGGTTCCAGGAGAATGGAAGTCCATTAACGATAGAAGGTATTACGGTCTGAATGTTGTGCCCCTGCCCCCATTTGGATGTTGAAATGCTAACTGACAAGTGATGGAATTTGGAGGTGGGGCCTCTGGGAGGTGATTAGGTGATGAATCAGCCTTCATTAATATAATTAGTGCCCTTATAAAAGTGGTGCTAGAGAACTCCATCATCTTTTCTGCTGTATGAGGTTGCAATAAAAAGATAGCTATCTAGGTGATTCTCATCAGACACCAAATCTGCCAGAGCCTTGATTTTTGGACTTCTCAACCTCCAGGACTGTGACAAATAAATTTCCGCTGTTTATAAGCCACTCAGATTATGGTATTTTGCTAGAGTGGCCCAAATGGACTCCGACAGGTGGCTCTGCTATTTTCTACCAAGTTCTCTCTTCATCTCCTTCTCCACTGCCTTGGGACGGGATGTCAAAAGGCCTCTCTCACTGGGAGTGGGTTGGATAGTTGCCACTTCATTCCTTTCTGATCCTGAGACATATCTTTGCATCTGCTGTATTCTATATGAGAAAAGACTACCATCTCAGAATGTCAGGATGGAGGATGTCTTTGGGGTAGTAGGAAAGGAGGATTTTTCACACTGTGATGATTTCAAGAAATAGCAAAAATGTTTTAGTATCTGTAAAAGCTAGCAAGGTGTCATGACACTTCTTGGCTGTAAATAGCACTCTTTCAGGACCCAAAACATAATTCGAGGTGTCCTGCCAGTCTCCTCTCTATTCTTCTCGCCACACATGCTATAATGCCTGTCCCAGGCAATTCCATCAGTTGTGACTTTGTGATCTGACCAAACCTTCACTATTTTGGTATTAAATTGGATTTGAACTTGGGTCTCAATTCAATTCAGTTCAATTAACATTTATTGAACACCCACCAGGCAAGGTCTTCAACCTTATCTGTAAGTCACATCCAAACTCTCTAAACAAGCAAATTGAACTGGAAGTCGGTAAGAACCACACTTCTCTAAAACACTTCCAGTATCTTTAAGTATTTTGCTTCTTAAAATATCTCAGGTTTGTCTTAGAGAGCAGTATTACTTGGTAACTGAGAAGGCTAAAAGACTAATTTCATGTGAATCTTCACCTGCACCAGGAGAGTGGGTTCTGCCAAAGATTCTGTAGGTCATATTTAAATGGTAAGTCAAGAATAACAAGGCCACAGATTTGAATTTCTGACAGTGGTGTTTCAGAAATCAAATTTGAGTGTTTCACGACTCTGTTAATTGGGTGCTTTTTTCTTCAATATTTATTAAACCATTTTGAAAACAGTCAGGTGTCATGGAAAAAGAATCCTGGATTGGGCATACATTGCTTGTGGGACTCTGGACAAATTACTCGATCCTCCCTGGGTTTACTTATTTCAGTAGTATCTATTATCTGTCACACCGTATCTAGCACATTAGATGAATAATCCTTCCTTTTTTACATTGGTCATTAAATGATGTCCTTTATATATGGAAAGAGAAAATCATTAAATGCAACAACTGGTTTTGTTCTGTTCAAACGTGCTTTAAATGTTTAGTTTGGTTGAGATAATGGCAACATTATTATCGTAGCAATATTATTGCCAAAATAATAGTATCTTCTTTCTTGAGGTTTGTCATAAGAAAAACAACAGCTGATGTGTTAGACAGATTCCTTTTGATTTTAGTCTGGACAAACAATTGGAGTGATGATAGATAGAAGGCCATTTTTGTTTTGATTTTTCAGGGAGTTGATGAAGACCTATTACTAGTTTCCAGAGTAAAAGAAGATAGGTGAGACCTCTAGGTGATAAGGGAAAGCAGCAAGAGGGAGACAGAGGTGAGAGGGAGATTTCTAAGCTACAGTAAAAGTCTTGTTCAAAATTAATGTATTCAACTCATTTAAAATTATTATATTAAAGCTCTACAATATTTCTGGGTACAGTTCTAGGTTCAGGTAATACATATAGAGTTGCTACATTAAAATTAGCTACCATAGGGAAATTCTGATCACAGGAAGAAAATTTGAGGAAATATGCAAACTAGATCTGAGTAACTTCAGCATTTGACAAAACTGTAATTAGTAGGTGTTGTCATTTAGTTCAGTACATAAACTATATTCAGAAATTTTAGTTAAACCTTCTCATGTTATATTTCTTTCAGATATTCATGTATTATCCTAAGGATGCCACTAAAATAATATTCATCAAGATGTTTTAGATCACAAGCATAATGTAAACTGAAAATGTGTGCCTTATCTATTTACTGACTTTCTATGTTTTTTGTATAAAATTTTTCTTTGAGGAGACCCTACCACTTTTTCTACCAGATTATTAACAGCAGCTGGATCATCAAAAAAGCAAGAGAGTTCCAGAAAAACATCTATTTCTGCTTGGTTGACTATGCCAAAGCCTTTGACTGTGTGGATCACAATAAACTGTGGAAAATTCTGAAAGAGATGGGAATACCAGACCACCTGATCTGCCTCTTGAGAAACTTGTACGCAAATCAGGAAGCAACAGTTAGAACTGGACATGGAACAACAGACTGGTTCCAAATAGGAAAAGGAGTACGTCAAGGCTATATATTGTCACCTTGCTTATTTAACTTAAATGCAGAGTACATCATGAGAAAAGCTCAGCTGGAGGAAGCACAAGCTGGAATCAAGATTGCCGGGAGAAATATCAATAACCTCAGATACGCAGATGACACCACCCTTATGGCAGAACGTGATGAGGAACTAAAAGCCTCTTGATGAAAGTGAAGGAGGAGAGTGAACAAGTTGGCTTAAAGCTCAACATTCAGAAAACGAAGATCATGGCATCTGGTCCCATCACTTCATGGCAAATAGATGAGGAAACAGTGGAAACAGTGGCAGACTTTATTTTTGGGGGCTCTAAAATCACTGCAGATGGTGTCTGCAGCCATAAAATTAAAAGATGCTTACTTCTTAGAAGGAAAGTTATGACCAACCTAGACAGCATATTCAAAAGCAGAGACATTACTTTGTCAACACAGGTCCATCTGGTCAAGGCTATGGTTTTTCCAGTAGTCATATATGGATGTGAAAGTTGGATTATAAAGAAAGCTGAGCACCGAAGAATTGATGCTTTTGAACTGTGGTATTGGAGAAGACTCTTGAGAGTCCCTTGGACTGCAAGGAGATCCAATCAGTCCATCCTAAAGGAGATCAGTCCTGGGTGTTCATTGGAAGGACTGATGTTGAAGCTGAAACTCCAATACTTTGGTCACCTGATGTGAGGAGATGACTCATCTGAAAAGACCCTGATGATGGGAAAGATTGAGGGCAGGAGGAGGAGGGGATGACAGAGGATTAGATGGTTGGATGGCATCATCGACTTGATGGACATGAGTGTGAGTAAACTCCAGGAGTTGGTGATGGACAGGGAGGCCTGGTGTGGTGCAGTCCATGGGGTCACAAAGAGTCGGACATGACTGAGCGGCTGAACTGAAACGATTAACAGCAGCACCTGGGACTGACTTCTGGAATTTTAGGAACAATGAATAGAGAACATAGTTTGGTGCCATATAATTTTATGTGAATTGCAATTTTAAAATAAAATATGGTAGCATAAAAGTATAATGTTTTACATTACATCCAAATTTTAAAATATAGTGGCTGAACTCTTAATCAGATTCCACTTACCACCTTCATCTTACTTAATGCTCTGTTCATCTGTTGAAAGGGATGACCACTGCATGCTGAATGGTATTGGCTAGTACTGTATGGCTACATATTTCTTCCACAGTTAAGTCATATGATTATAATGACATGGTTGTGTTTATTATCAAACCTATTTCTCACAGGTGTATTAGTAACTATAATTAAGTAATTTAACTTAATATTGTATAGACCCACTAAAATACATATTGAAAGATACGCAAAAGAAAGAAGCAAGTCTGAAAAGGTTACATGCTGTCCATGAGTGATATGATACCAGCTCTATGACATTCTGGAAAACGGCAAAACTATGGAGAAGAAAGAGCATCAGTGATTGCCTGAGGGGCTGGGGGAAGGATGGCAAGGTGGAGCACAGAGGATTTTCCAAATAGTAAAACAATTATGCTGTAATGGTGTAAAGGTGACACTATGTGTTTGTCAGATCTATAAAATATGGAACACAAAGAGCAAACTCTAATGTAAACTAAATGGAATTTATTTATAAAGAGAGACAGAGAGATTGGAAACATTCACTAAAGGAAAGGTGCTTAAAAAGTATTGTTAAATTGGATGTGGGCAAGACAACTGTAAAAGAAGAAAAGCAACTGTAAACATACTGCATTCAGGTTATTCTAGGTTTTCACTGCACATAATATAAAACTGGAAACTGAGGAAGATCTACTATAGATGTGGTTTATGAGAGAAAAATGACACTGAACTCTAATCAGCAGACCAACACTCACAAAATACTATGATCCTAAGTCAAGAGATAAGTGGATACATTTATTTGTATTGAAATACAAATACATTGAAATAATGAAATGTCTATGGGTTGTATATTTTTATATGATTTCCATGTTTGAACTAACTTGTCCAATGACTAAACATTTAGATTTCCTATTGTATCAGATTCCTTCAGTAATGAGTATCTTCCAAAATATTTTACAAAAAGCCAAGAACTATTATATCAGGTGACATGTTGAATAAGCTATAAATAGTATTTATGCTCTTAAATCATGAATGTACCACTTTAGCTAAGCAAAATGTCAACATATGCCATATTTGGTAAAATTAGTCCTGAATAATATGAGTTACCAACTTATAAAAGGATTTAAAATACAAAAAATGCAGGTAGAAGAAAGATGAATAATAAAAATTTAATTCTCTAGATATATCTTATTAAAAGTAGATACGTAGATAGAGAAGGATTAATAAGGATTTTCAGTATGTGAACAACTGCAGTTACATAAGGCTACCAAAACAAACATCTGAAAAAACATCCATTCAGACTGAAATGCATTTTCTTGTTTCTGTAAATATATCACGTCTGAGATATTAAATCTGTTCACTTCAGTACCATGCCTTTAAAAAAAAAAATTTCTAGCACAAGGACAGCAGGCACTCAACAAATAGCAATTTATTATAAGAACATGTAAACTCGGTAATTTTCATTTTGTTTCATTGATTTTTCAATTTGGGGTCAATTTTAAGGGAAATCAACCCTGAATACTCGTTGGAAGGACTGATGCTAAAGCTGAAACTCCAGTATTTTGGTCACCTGATGCAAACAGCTGACTCATTAGAAAAGCCCCTGATCCTGGAAAAGATTGAAGGCAGAAGGAGAAGAGGGTATCAGAGAATGAGATGACTGGATAGCATCTCCGATTCAATGGACATGAATTTGGGCAAACTTTGGGAGATGGCCAAGGACAAAGAGGCCTTGTGTGCTGTAGTCCATGGGGTCACAAAGAATAGGACATTACTATGTGACATGGAACAACAGACTGGTTCCAAATAGGGAAAGGAGTACATCAAGGCTGTATACATTGTCACCCTGCTTATTTAACTTCTATGCAGAATACATCATGAGAAACGCTGGGCTGGAGGAAGCACAAGCTGGAAGCAAGATTGCTGGGAGAAATATCAATAACCTCAGATATGCAGATGACACCACCCTTATGGCAGAAAGTGAAGAGAAACTAAAAAGCCTCTTGATGAAGGTGAAAGAGGAGAGTGAAAAAGTTGGCTTAAAGCTCAACATTCAGAAAACGAAGATCATGGAATCTGGTCCCATCACTTCATGGGAAATAGATGGGCAAACAGTTGAAAGTGGCAGACTTTATTTTTTGGGGCTCCAAAATCACTGCTTACTCCTTGGAAGGAAAGTTATGACCGACCTAGATAGCATATTCAAAAGTAGAGACATTACTATGCCAACAAAGGTCCATCTAGTCAAGGCTATGGTTTTTCCTGTGGTCATGTACAGATGTGAGAGTTGGACTGTGAAGAAGGCTGAGCGCCGAAGAATTGATGCTTTTGAACTGTGGTGTTGGAGAAGACTCTTGAGAGTCCCTTGGACTGCAAGGAGATCCAACCAGTCCAGGACTGAAGGAGATCAGCCCTGGGATTTCTTTGGAAGGAATGATGCTGAAGCTGAAACTTCAGTACTTTGGCCACCTCATGCGAAGAGTTGACTCATTGGAAAAGACTCTGATGCTGGGAGGGATTGGGGGCAAGAGAAGGGGATGACAGAGGATGAGATGGCTGCATGGCATCACTGACTTGATGGACGTGAGTCTGAGTGAACTCCGGGAGTTGGTGATGGACAGGAAGGCCTGGTGTGCTGCGATTCATGGGGTCGCAAAGAGTCAGACATGACTGAGCGACTGATCTGATCTGAAAATCACTGCAGATGGTGACTGCAGCCATGAAATTAAAAGACGCTTACTCCTTGGAAGGAAAGTTATGACCAACCTAGATAGCATATTCAAAAGCAGAGACATTACTTTGCCAACAAAGGTCCGTCTGGTCAAGGCTGTGGTTTTTCCAGTAATCATGTGAGAGTTGGACTGTAAAGAAAGATGAGTGCCAAAGAATTGATGCTTTTGAACTGTGGTGTTGGAGAAGACTCTTGAGAGTCCCTTGGACTGCAAGGAGATCCAACCAGTCCATCCTAAAGGAGATCAATCCTGGGTGTTCATTGGAAGGACTGATGCTGAAGGTGAAACTCTAATACTTTGGCCACCTCATGTGAAGAGCTGACTCATTGGAAAAGACCCTGATGCTGGGAGGGACTGGGGGCAGGAGGAGAAGGGGATGACAGAGGATGAGATGGCTGGATGGTATCACAGACTCGATGAACAAGAGTTTGAGTAAACTCCGGGAGTTTGTGATGGACAAGGAAGCCTGGTGTGCTGCAATTCATGGGGTTGCACAGAGTCAGACAGGACTGAGTTGAACTGAACTGATAAGAAGTGAACTGATGTGACTTAAACAACAACAAATGTTTCAATGAAGCCCCAGTCTTAGTTTCCCCATCTTAAAAAGATACAAAGTAAAATTGAAGAGGATATATATATACACACACACACACATGTAAAACCTAAAATAGAACAAAACAAGCAGGCATTGACCTTATTGTCAGGATTCAGCATAATGTTCCTTTTACCATATCAGATTGCTTACTGAAGGATAATGTTTTATTTCTTTTATAAAATTATTTTATTATTTTTACATTATTTTCCCTACTAGTTGTGCGGCAATTTGATACTTATTTAATAAATTCTGCTAAAATGAACATATTAGTACATTTTGAACCGCAAAAGAGAATCAGTAGTTTGGCTAGTTGATGAAAGAAGAAGTAATAGATTTCATTATACAAAGACAGAAATGGAAGGATAGGTTAAGGAAAGAAAAACAAAATAAATAGCTTTGCAAACAAATTTAGTGTTGCATTTGAGTTCTATCATGTTATCCAGTTTAAACATATGTTTTTATTACTTTCTCCTTTATATGAAAGCTTGTGTGTGTGCTTACTCACTTATTAGTGTCCAGCCTTTTGTAACCCCATGAACTGTAGCCCACCAGGCTCCTCTGTCCATGGGATTCTCCAGGCAAGAGTACTGGAGTGGGTTGCCATTTCCTCCTCCAAGGATCTTCCCAACCCAGGGATCAAAACTACATCTCCTGTGTCTCCTTCATTGGCAGGCAAATTCTTTACCACTTGAGCCATCCGGGGAAGCCCCTTATATGAAAGCTTGGCTCCTTTAAAAAAATTTGATATTTCCCATCATCAAAGTCAAAATTTTATTGGTTAATCCAGATGAAGAATTTCTAATGAGAAGCCAAAGCTGTAAAAACTCAGACTAGGCCAGACTATGAAGATTGAGTCACCATTTCTCCTCTATAAGCTGATAATTATCTCACACTGTCACAGAAGTAATTACGTAGTGGAGAATATATATGTACTATAAGAGGGTGCAACATTCCAAAAAGTATTCCACTGTTTTCAATACAACATTTGAACTGTAATGTTTCTAGTTGCACTCACATCTTTTGTCTTTGCTTCATCTTATCACCATAAACATGATTGATTCCATCATCTTAATACTAGAGTACTAGAAACTCTCAATGTGCTTGTTAAAATGTGTTTTGAAGCCTACCCCCTCCCATAAGATTCTGATTCAATAGGTCTTCAGTGAAGTCTCAGAATGTGTATTTTAAAAATTGTCCAGTACATTTTCATACAAGTAATCTATAGACTATATTTTGGAAACTTTGGATAAATACCTATCTTGAACTTTTTGCTTTTATGTTAAAGATGAAAAGGGAATCATACTAGCATCCATGGCTTTAATAGCCTCCTTGTATATAGTTGTCAACACTAGCATTTTCACAGATTGATTTATAGTCCAGTGGAAGGAGATGAGCATAGATTCAAATGAGCGTAATGCAATGCAATAAAAAAATACTCAGTGAATTGCAAGGATGAACAATGTAAGTTAAGAAGAGCTCAGACAAAGGAAAAATAATTTTCAGCTGTAAGGTTCAAGAGAAGAATTCATTTGAAATGAGATTTGAAAAGTGAGCATTTATGTAGGGGGAGAAAAGCAGCTCCATAACAGGGCAGGTTATGAAGAGACACCTAGAAGAAGAAGGTTTCATCTGTGGTACAGCAGGTGCACAAGTGAGGCAGGAGTACAGGATGTGGGTCAGAGTATCAGATCAGTTCAGTTCTGTCACTCAGCTGTGTCCAACTCTTTGTGACCCCATGGACTGCACCACACCAGGCCTCCCTGTCCATCACCAACACCCTGTGTTTACTCACTCATGTCCATTGAGTCAGTGATGCCATCCAACTATCTCATCCTCTGTCGTCCCCTTCTCCTCCTGCCTTCAATCTTTCCCAGCATCAGGGTCTTTTCCAATGAGGCAGTTCTTCGCACCAGGTGACCAAAATATTGGAGTTTCAGTTTCAGCATCAGTCCTTCCAATGAATATTCAGGACTGATCTCCTTTAGGATGGACTGGTTAGATCTCCTTGCAATCCAGGGGACTCTCAAGAGTTTTCTCTAACACCTCAGTTCAAAAGCATCAATTCTTCAGTGCTCAGCTTTCTTTATAGACCAACTCTCACATCCATAAATGACTACTGGAAAAACCATAGCCTTGACTAGATAGATCTTTGTTGGCAAAATCTCTGCTTTTTAATATGCTGTCTAGGTTGGTCATAGCTTTTCTTCCAAGGAGTAAGCATCTTTTAATTTCATGGCTGCAGTCACCACCTGCAATGATTTTGGAGCCCCCCCAAAAAGTCTGCCACCGTTTCCCCATCTATTTCTCATGAAGTGATGGGACCGGATGCCATGATCTTTGTTTTCTGAATGTTGAGCTTTAAGCCAACTTTTTCACTCTCCTCTTTCACTTTCATCAAGAGGCTCTTTAGTTCTTCTTCACTTTCTGCCACAAGGGTGATGTCATCTGTATATGTGAGGTTGTTATTTCTCCTGGCACTGTTGATTCTATCTTGTGCCTCATCTAGCCCAGCATTTCTCATGATGTACTCTGCATATAAGTTCAATAAGCAGAGTGACAATATACAGCCTTGACGTACTCCTTTTCCTATTTGGAACCAGTCTGTTGCTCCATGTCCAGTTCTAACTATTGCTTCCTGACCTGCATACAGATTTCTCAAGAGGTGGGTCAGGTCGTCTGGTATTCCCATCTCTTTCAGAATTTTCCACAGTTTATTGTGATCCACACAGTCAAAGGCTTTGGCATAGTCAATAAAGCAGAAATAGATGTTTTTCTGGAACTCTCTTGCTTTTTCCATGATCCAGCGAATGTTGGCAATTTGATCTCTGGTTCATTTGCATTTTCTAAAACTAGCTTGAACATTCATGGTTCACGTGTTGTTGAAGCCTGGCTTGGCGAATTTTGAGCATTACTTTACTAGCTTGTGAAATGAGTGCAACTGTGCAGTAGTTTGAGCATTCTTTGGCATTGCCTCTGTTAGGGTCAGAGTATAAGGAAGAGAATTTGGGGAGGTCGGCTAGGCTGAGAATTAGATTACTGGTCTATTCTCATTCTTCCCTGATTTGGCTCTGACTTCTCATTAGAAATTCTTCATCTGGGTTGGCTCCTCCTCTAAACCAGTAGCACATACTCTTCTAGGGAATGTGAGAGCTTAAAGTCCCTCCTCTTTCACTGGACAGTTAAAATGTACCCCTTAACTGAGGTGACAACCCCCAGTGAGAGAATAAGTTGAATGCCGTTTTCTTACCACTCTACTATCGTTAGACTGACTGTATGCATGCTTGTTCAGTTACTTAGGTTTG
Organism: Tragelaphus eurycerus; assembly: GCA_935064755.1. Lineage (NCBI taxonomy): Eukaryota > Metazoa > Chordata > Mammalia > Artiodactyla > Bovidae > Tragelaphus > Tragelaphus eurycerus. The sequence goes on from CAKXYN010000018.1 coordinate 12,352,264, forward strand.
TCCGACTCTTTGCGACCCATGGACTGTAGCCTACCAGGCTCCTCTGTCCATGGGATTCTCCAGGTGAGAATACTGGACAGAGTTATTTTCTTCTGGGGATCTTCCTGACCCAGGGATCGAACCCACGTATCCTGTATTGGCAGGCAGATTTTTCGCTATGGTGCCACCTGGGAAGTTCATGAGACTATTATCCCCTAAAATCAGTGAGACTCTGAGCACCTGACAGGCTGTCTTCTCTTAACTCCCTATGATCTTACTTCCTGAAGTTCCCACTGAGGGGATTTTTCTTTAAGTAATAGGCAGCTACAATCCTGATTTGTAGCTGTTCTCATTTAAATACCTGGAAGATGCTACTTCACCTTCTCAGGTCCCATCTGAAATCTGAACTATTAATAGGCTGCACATAAGGACCTTTAGAGTGTTCTGCTATTCCTGTGACCTTACTGCTGCCTCTGGGGAGCCTTGGGCAGGACCTGGGGTTGTGGGTAGCTCTTAGAGGATCCTCCTTTTTCAAGCATGCCTGAACTCGTTCTTAAACAAGCCTTTGGGGAAATTCCAAACTGCCTTCTAACTGCTTCTCTCTCTACCCCCCGAGGGAGAATGCATCTCCTTCTAACAGACTTATTTAGGAGCAAGTTCCCAGAAGCTCTCCTTCTGGTGGCTTAAAGTCTAGAGATTCCTGAAGGGAAAATGATACATAACCAAAAGGACAGATTTCTAGTGCTGTATTAAAAACAGTCATTAATATCACTTTTCCACTGTACTTAATGAGGGTGCCAGCTGGTGGTAAAGATGAATTTCTGACTGTATACTCTTACTCAGGGCCTCTGGAGAAGGGAGCTATGGCTGGCTGAGGCATTTAGAGTTTGTGCTCAACTCTTAGTAGGAATGTCCTTGCTGGTGTTTCTGAGGGGATGAAGGATTGAAGGTGAGTCATTAGTTCTCATTGAAAGTAAGAACATATCGACCATAGGCTATTAAAGACAATCTCTATGGATGCATGCATTGTTATCAATAAAATGACAGTTTTGCCTATTTGAAATTCAGCCTCGTGTTTCACACTGAACCCTTGGGTGATTGTCAATTCAAACTCTAAAGAGGACTTGATCAACTAAGTTTCAGTCCCTGCAATTCCACCCTGTTATAGTTTAATTATTCCTGGTGGAAACAAACAAACAAAAAATGGTGGCTTCAAGGGCTCTGAGACCCCAGTGTACCTCATTCTACCAATACTGAAGTAATCTTAGCTACCACTTACGGAGTGATTATGGGACCAATACTTTATACATTTTCTTAGTTAATAATCGTAATAGCTGTTTATGTTACTACCTTTATCCAAATCTTACAAACAAGGAAACTGAAACTCAGAGTTAAGGTATTGTTCAAGGACACATATACGACAAGCAACGGAGTCAGAAATTGAACCCAAGGCTATCTGATTCCACAGCCAGGCCTTTTCAACCTCTGTAGTGCAGTGTGTCCTAGTGTCCTGGGCCCATCCATATTTCCGTCCACTGTGCATTTGCTCAGATTATTTGCGTCACCTGAAGAGTTAGGTCCCCTGTCTGAATTCCCTTCCTTCCTCATACGTACCTATCAAAAGAATATACATTTATTCAATTCAATATTCTCTGTAAAGACTAGCCTAATTTCCTTTTCTTCTTTTCTACACTCCTCTAACCAGATTTTTCAGTATCTTCAGCAACTTTCTTATAACTGGCTATTTAACTGAAAAATCTCAAATTCTGGCTCACATACAGACTTAATCAAATCTTTTTCATATGATGGATGTTCAATAAGTTATCTATAAAATGCAATTTGCTAAAAGTGTTTGTAGGATTAATATGGATCAGGGTTCAGACCAAGTATCTATCCTACGAGGTATGGAGGCTTTGGATTATGGGTCTTTGTGTTCCATGGGAGAACTGAGGGTCGTGATGGAAGTTTCTGGCTCTACCAGGGTTGAGACAGAGTAAAGACATAGGGGATGAGAGTCAAGAAAATGCTTAACAAGGGTTACACGACCGTGAAGCTCCAGAGCCACTGAGCTATGACTCATCTCACCTTTATCCTAGCGCAACTTTCTTTTTGCTACATCATGCTGACATAAACAGAACAACCAGAGATGATACTTCAAGTATCTTGCCATCAATATTTCTGGTCCTGGAGAGCAACAACTTTTCCCTCAAAATGTGACTGGAAACTTTAGAAAACAGTTTAAATTAATTGATTCTTTACTGTTATAGAAACTCTTTGCTCAAATATACACCTCTCAATTATTCACAGATGGATCATCAAGGACAAATTTTGCTTTTGAGTTCTTATTGACACTATCACTACTCAATTCACCTAAATCCTTTGTTAAGGCAAGTTTTGTGTGCTATTCTTTGAAGTTTTTGAATACAGTAAGAGTTAAAATACTGTTTTAAAGTCAAACTCTTAATCAGAACATTGAATTCTGAAAATCAGAATTCAACGAACTTTCAGAACGTTGTCTGAAAATTCTACTTACATATTTAATCATTTTGATTGAACAAAACCATTTTTTCCAAACTAAACTGAGAAAATTATCAGCAGGAGAGCAACACTAAACATTAATAAATACAAAGAGGAGTTCTTCAGTAAGAAGGTAAACAATTCCACATAGAAGTACAGTAGAGCAAAAGAAATAAAGAGCATCCTAAAGGATGAATATGTGGTCAGTCTAACTGAATATCCATAGTTTAAAACAAAAATAACATCCTGTAGTGTTCGAGATATATGTTGCATTAAAATATGCTGCAACATATATTTCAAATATTGCAGGACGTTATTATTGTGGGTAAATGGAATTGAAGGGTTGGTTTGTAATAAAAGTATTAATTTAAAGTAAACTCTAATAAGTCAAAAATGTACATTGCCATGTTTATGGTAACCATGAAAAGAATGTTTTTAAAAGTGTATAGTGAACAAGGGAGCACTCTTTATAATGTTGGTGGGAATATAAATTGATATAACCACCATGAAGAACAGTATGGAGATTCCTTAAAAGAAACAAAAATAGAACTACCATATGAACCAGCAATTCAATACCTGGGCTTACAACCCAGAGAAAACTGTAATTAGAAAAGGATACATACACCCCAATGTTCATTGCAGTACTATTGACACTAGCCAGGGCATGGAAGCAACCTAAATATCCATTAACAGAGGAATGGGTAAAGATGTGGTACATATATACAATAGAATATTACTCAGCCATAAAAAGGAATGAAACTGTGTCATTTGCAGAGAAGTGGTGAACCTAGAGACTGTCATACAGGATTGAAGTAAGTCAGAAAGAAGAAAATCAAATATCATATATTAACACATATATATGAAATCTAGAAAAATGGTATAGATGATCTATACCAGAAGAGAATAAAGCTATGGACACCAAGTGGGGAAGAAGGGGAGGGGGATGACTTGGGAGACTGAGATTGACATATGTACACTATTCATACTATAAATGAAATAGATAACTGATAAGCTGAAAGTCCCTCTTCTTTCATCAGAAAGTCAAAATGAGGCCTTAATTGAGGCGACCACTCTCAATGAAAGAACAAATTGGATGCTGTCTAGCTTATGAAATTCTACTCAGTGCTCTGTGAGAAAGTGAAAGTCACTCAGTCATGTCTGACTCTTTGTGACCCCATGGACTGTAGTCCATGGAATTCTCCAGGCCACAACACTGGAGTGCATAGCCTTTCCCTTCTCCAGAAGATCGTCTCAACCCAGGGCTCAAACCCAGGTCTCCCGCATTGCAGGTAGATTCTTTACCAATTGAGCCACAAGGGAAGCTGGCTCTGTGGGAAAAAAAATCCAAAAAAGAGCAGATATATGTAGCTGATTCACTTATCTGTACAGTAGAAACTAATACAACATTGTAAAGCAATTATAATCCAATAAAAACTAGGAAAAAATCATGAAAAGGTAATGAGAAAAGCCTCAAATATGCCAAATCAAGCAACACTTTTCTAAATAACTCATGGGTCAAAAAAATATTACAATGGAAATTAGAAAATTTTTCAGCAGTATAACAGTGAAAACAAGATACAAGGGTGCAGCTAAATTAGTATTTGAAGTAAATTCATGTCTTTAAATATATTAGAAAATTTCAAGAGACTAGAAATAATGATATAAGGATCCATTTAGAAACAAATGAAAGGCAAAACTGAAATAAAAAATCATAAAGAATAGAAATTAATAAAGCAGAAGGCAGATACATTATAAAGAAAATAAAGCTTTAGTTTAGTTTTTAGGAAAGAATAATATTAATAAAGTTGATAAACTTCATGTGAAATTATTTGCAAAAAGAAATACACCAAAATTTCTGAATACTAGGAATAAAAAGGTATACTATAGTACAGATTTTTTTTTTTTTAACTTTACAGTATTGTATTGCTTTTGCCATACATCGAGATGGATCCGCCACAAGTATACACGTGCTCCCCATCCTGAACCCTCCTCCCCTCTCCCTCCCCATACCATCCCTCTTGGTTGTCCCAGTGCACCAGCCCCAGGCATCCGTTATCAGGCATCGTACCTGGTCTGGTGACTCGTTTCAGACATGATATTATACACATTTCAATGCTATACTCCCAAATCATCCCGCCCTCTCCCGTTCCCAGAGTCCAAAAGTCTGTGCTATACATCAGTGTCTCTTTTGCTGTCTCGAAAATAGGGTTATTGTTACCATCTTTCTAAATTCCATATATATGCGTTGCTGCTGCTGCTGCTAAGTCGCTTCAGTCATGTCTGACTCTGTGCGACCCCATAGACGGAAGCCCACCAGGCTCCCCTGTCCCTGGGATTCCCCAGGCAAGTACAGAATTTATAGAGAATTAAAATATAAAAACTAAATGTAAATAACTTAGTGCCAAAGAATTTGAAAACTTGGATGAAAATAATGAATCTCTTGAAAAATAATTTATCAAAACTGGCAGAAGTATTAGAAAACCTAAATAGCCCAATATCTATTGAAGAAACTTAATGCATAATTAAAACCTTCCCACAGAGTAAACTATAGGCCCTTCATTGATGATTCTTGCAAACATTTAAGCCAGGGGAAAAATTCTTCCAGAGAATAAATAGAAGGGGAAATATTTCCAAAAGCATTTTTTGAAGTCATTAAAACTTTGATAACAAAATCTGACCAAAAAAATGCAATAAAGTAAAATTAAAAGCCAATTTTTAAATAAATGTAGATGTAAAAATAAAATATTAGAACATTGGAATCATATATATTACCTTATACAAATATAATCATATTTCAAACCAGGTTAGACTTTTTTTCTCAGAAACACACAGTTGATTTAACATTTGATAAAAATCAATGTAATTCACTGTATTAACAGAGTAAAGAAGAAAAAATATCATTTTCTCTATTTATGCACAAAATGAATTTTTTTCAATTTTATTACACATTCATTACAAAAACTCTGCAATTAAGATAAGAAAAAAATGTTCTCACTCCAATATAGGGGGTCAAACAAACATCTACAGTAAACAAAACATTTGATGGTGAAATATTGAAAGTTTTCCCTTAGAAATGAGACAAGTATTTCTGCTGCCCTTCTAATCATACTACATGAAGCCCACAGGTAGTGCAATAAAGCAAGAAAAATGAAAGTTAGGAGGATTGTAAAGGAAGTACTAAAACTGTCATTATTTGCACATGACATTATAGTGTAACTAGCATGTACACATAATACTGAGTGAAAGATACCAAACATGAAAGAGTACATAGGATGGCATCCCATTTTACTTAAAAAGAGAGAAAGAAAGCCTTCTTCTAAAAGTGAAGGAAGTAGTCACGACAGCTGTTACTCGAGGGAGTGGTAATGCTAAGAAAGGCAAGAGGGAGGTGTCGGGGTTTCTGGTTGTGTCTTTATTTCTTGATGTGGGATGTGGTAACACTAGCGTGTTCACTTTGTGGAAAGTCATCAAAATGCATACGACTATTAATCTGTACTTCATGCACATTATAATTTAATTAAAAGTTTATAAAAATAATTTTTAAACTAATTGCCTAATAACCTATGCCTACAACAGGCTTAGATTAAAACTGACAAGGTGACAATTAAGTGTGATACAAGTTTATGAATGAACTGGTGGAGAGTGGGATAAACTGAGGGAGGGGTGAACTGGGCATAAGACAACCTCAACAGGTTGCACATTCTTGTCATGTAAGAGCTTACTCTTGTGTCTCTAAGCTGGGAGCTCCCTGATGGGAGGGCCACTGCCAGGGGTCTGTCCAATGACTATGCATGTGTAAAATGCTAGATTATTTAATTTAATATTGATAAAATGTTATTGTGTTAGTCACTCAGCCATGTCTGACTCTGTGACCCCAAGGACGGTAGCCCGTCAGACTTCTCTCCTCATGGAATTCTCCAGGTAAGAATACTGGAATGGGTAGCCATTCTTCTCCAGGGGCTCTTCCCAAACCAGGAATCAAACCCAGGTCTCCTGCATTGAAGGTGGATTCTTTACCATCTGAGCAACCAGGGAAGCCCCAATCTTGACAAAAACATTATAGAAAAGACATTGTTAGCCCTACACTTATAGATGAGGAAAGTGAGGTTTAGAGATTGAAGTAATTTATCCAAAGTTAGAGAGATGGATGGTAATTGGCAGAAAGGGGATTTGAACTTCTTTCAGTCAGACCCAGAGCCTCTTCTCAAGCACTATATCTCACCTATGTGGCAGTAGAGATAGCCATAGGGGACATTCCTTTTGCAGGGTTTTCAGAACCCTTCATTCAATTCCTGCCGATTTTTTCCCCTATACATGCCTATTTTGTTTTATCTTTGAAAAAGGAGAGTAATCAACTTTGATTATTGGGTTGATTTTCCATGGCACATTTTAATCCTGAGTCATTTTCTATGTATCCCAGTCACATATGTAAGTGTGTAGTGGAATCAGACCAGTGTTAATTAGCAAAACTGATCAGTGAGACAAATTTAATGAGATGAAACAATAGTGTAGCCTATTTTTATATATACACGTCTCCATGATAAGCCAAATAAACTCCCTTTCAAGCAGCACTGGGGGTTTCTGCAACACTCTCTCCAGTCAGGCTTATACTTTGCCCAATTTTTCCTTTACTGGGTAACTCAGCTCAGTGCTCTAGCTAGCAAAATTCTGGTGCCAGCAGAGCTACCATAAATGTGACTTAAAAATTAAAAGAGTAAGTTTGTAAGGAATGCCAATAAAATAGGAAGACCACAAAATGTGCAAAATTCCTTACCAGAGTCTACAAATCCTTGCAGAATCTGGCCTCTGCCTATCTCTCCAAAGTCTTTTTATGGCAGGGTGGCTCTCTCTCGCTGTGCTTACCTGCATTGTCCAGTTTTCTCTTCCCCTAGTCCATGCCTGCCTCAGAGCCTTCCTTGGGTCTCCTGGTCCCCTTGCCTGGAATGCCCTTTGCCCAATTCTTCCCAGGATATGGGTCTATGCTTCTCTTCTAGGTCTAAGGTCAAATGTCTTCTTCTGTGACAGGCAGTCCTTGAGCTCTTTTGCTAAAGTAATCATTCCTGAGCCCTTGACCTCCTCTTACATCACTCTACTGATTTTACTCCTTTTGGATCACATATAATAATCTAAAAATATCTTATTCATTTGCTTTTTAATTGTTTATTTTCAGTCTTATCCCCCAGTCCCCCTTTCCTTATTCCCAGGTGGCATGCTATATCCATAAGATACTTGATGAATATTTGTTGAAGGTTTATTTGTTCCTTCCTTCATTCATTCATTTAATTTTCTGAGTCTCCCTGTTCGAAGGGCCTGCAACTTTTCCCCATTCATCTCTGGCATTTGGATTGCCATAAGCAGCCAAGCTAGGAATACAGCTTTACTGTAAGACAGCCCACAGTGGGCTTTTGCTGAAGGACAGGGCCTTATCTCTACTATCCTACCCTTGGACATTCATGTACTTAGCTCTATGAGATCTAGTGATGGGATGAAATTGACATGCCTGCTCCTCCAGATATACAAGTATAGGGATACAGCACTGGGGAATGAGAAAAACCAAGTTCAAACTAGGCAAGGACTTTTTTAAAGAAGGGGCCAGATAAGTTGAAATGGGTATGGCAAATGTAGAGAAAAGAGGACTGGAAAAAATACAAAGGTCTGATACATTCTTTTAGACACTCAGCTGCAGCACTGAGATAGAACACTCAACTGCACTAAAGCCAAGCTCTTTCAACATTGAGACTAAAAATGAACTAGAACAAAAGGGCAATGTGTTTTTAACAAATCACATTATTTTAGGATGGCTGGCAAGGAAAGGATATTCTTTTGCCAGAGCCCAGCATGCATTAGATGTTACATTTAAGATAGTCTCTGACCAAAGAAGACACTGACTCAGACTTTTACAGTAGTTCCATAAGTATTTCCTCCTCAATGTACCATATCCTGTTACCAAATCAGTCGAGCTGGTTCCTGTGGATCAACCTAGTCCCTGCCATTTTAGGCTAGGCCTACACTACTCAACTTGGTATTATCTTTCTATCTGACTGCTCTCTAATGTGTCTGATAGTTTGTCTATAATTTGGTGGGTAAATCCTGAGCTAAGGCTCAATCTTTGAATCTTGAATCAGATTTCTCTGTTTTCTTGAAGCTTCTCTAGAATTATAACTGTTCTACCCATGTTCTGCTTTAATCCTAACTTCTTTACTAAACCATGTTAACATCCCACAAAAACAGAGGTGATAGCATACTGCATTCATTCCTTTAATCCATTCATTCACAAATTCTTATCAGGCATCTACTGTATATGAGACTGTGTACTACCAGTAAACAAAACCAGCATGGTATTTACCCTCAAGAAACTTATATTTGGGAATGGGAGACAGATTTTAAGAAGTCACTGTAACACTGCCAGTGGGAAAAGAAGGGGTGCTCACCCAGCACACAGCTGTAGGTGTGTATTATCACATTCAACTTTCTGGAAGAAACGCTAAGTTGAGGCCTGAGGTATACACTGGAATGACCAGGTACTTTGTAGGGACAACTGCAAAGGAAGTCTCTCTCCTTGCTGCTCATATGGCACCCACATCCTGCCTGCTTGGCTGGTCAGGGAGCTCATGTAACTCTGGAGTCGCCTTCAACACAAATCTCCAACACGAGTCCAGCTGATGCTGAAAGGATGAGGGGTCTCTTTCACTTAACTATTTGGACAGGTCAAGAGAGTGAATGCCTATGCATAAATCCCCAGTGCTCTCATTAGGTCAGCATACGATCTTTTTTTTTTTTCCCAGGAGCTTTATTAAAAAATTTAAGATACTACCAAAGAGAAAAACTGAAACTGAGTTACATATCAGGGTCAACAGGGGTGTAACTCCATTCAAATGTAGGCTACTATGATACACCTTGCCCAGAACCTCACCTGGAAACGTAGTACTTTTTATGATAAGTTTGAGGTGGCTATATTAAGAAGAGATGGCAAGAATACACAGAAGAACTGTACAAAAAAGATCTTCATGACCAGATAATCACGATGGTGTGATCACTGACCTAGAGCTAGACATTCTGGAATGTGAAGTCAAGTGGGCCTTAGGAAGCATCACTACAAACAAAGCTAGTGGAGGTGATGGAATTCCAGTTGAGCTCTTTCAAATCCTGAAAGAAGATGCTGTGAAAGTGCTGCACGCAATATGCCAGCAAATTTGGAAAACTCAGCAGTGGCCACAGGACTGGAAAAATCAATTTTCATTTCCAAAGAAAGGCAATGCCAAAGAATGCTCAAACTACAGCACAATTGCACTCATCTCACACGGTAGCAAAGTAATGCTCAAAATTCTCAAAGCAAGGCTTCAACAATACATGAACTGTGAACTTCCAGAATTTCAAGCTGGTTTTAGAAAAGGCAGAGGAACCAGAGATCAAATTTCCAAATCCATTGGATCATCGAAAAAGCAAGAGAGTTCCAGAAAAAACATCTATTTCTGCTTTATTGACTATGCCAAAGCCTTTGACTGTGTGGATCACAATAAACTGTGGAAAATTCTGAAAGAGGTGGGAATACCAGACCAACTGACCTGCCTCTTGAGAAATCTGTATGCAGGTCAGGGAGCAACGGTTAGAACTGGACACGGAACAACAGACTGTTTCTAAATAGGAAAAGGAGTACATCAAGGCTGTATATTGTCACTCTGCTTATTTAACTTATATGCAGGGTACCTCATGAGAAACGCTGGGCTGAATGAGGCACAAGCTGGAATCAAGATTGCCGGGAGAAATATCAATAATGACAGATATGCAGATGACACCACCCTTATGGCAGAAAGCAAAGAAGAACTAAAGAGCCTCTTGATGAAAGTGAAAGAGGAGAGTGAAAAAGTTGGCTTAATGCTCAACATTCAGAAAACGAAGATCATGGCATCTGATCCCATCACTTCATGGGAAATAGATGGGGAAACAGTGGAAACAGTGTCAGACTTTATTTTTCTGGGCTCCAAAATCACTGCAGATGGTGACTGCAGCCATAAAGTTAAAAGATGCTTACTCCTTGGAAGGAAAGTTATGACCAACCTGCTGCTGCTGCTAAGTCGCTTCAGTTATGTCCGACTCTGTGTGACCCCATAGACAGCAGCCCACCAGGCTCCCCTGTCCCTGGGGTTCTCCAGGCAAGAACACTGGAGTGGGTTGCCATTTTATTCTCCAACACATGAAAGTGAAAAATGAAAGTGAAGTAGCTCAGTCGTGCCTGACTCTTAGCCACTTCTTGGACTGCAGCCCACCAGGCTCCTCTGTACATGAGATTTTCCAGGCAAGAGTACTGGAGTGGGTTGCCATTGCCTTCTCTGATGACCAACTTAGACAGCATATTCAAAAGCAGAGACATTACTTTGCCAAAAAAGGTCCATCTAGTCAAGGCAATGGTTTTTCCAGTGGTCATGTATGGATGTGAGAGTTGGACTGTAAAGAAAGCTGAGTGCTGAAGAATTGATGCTTTTGAACTGTGGTGTTGGAGAAGACTCTTGAGAGTCCCTTGGACTGAAAGGAGATCCAACCAGTCCATCCTAAAAGAGATCAGACCTGTGTGTTCATTGGAAGGAGTGATGTTGAAGCTGAAACTCCAATACTTTGGCCACCTGATGTGAAAAGCTGACTGTTTGGAAAAGACCCTGATGCTGGGAAAGACTGAGGGCAGGAGGAGAAGGGGATGACAGAGGATGAGATGGTTGGATGGCATCACCGACTCAATGAAGATGAGTTTAAGTAAACTTCGGGAGTTGGTGATGGACAGGAAGGCCTGACATGGTGCAGTCCATGGGGTTACAAAGAGTCGGACATGATGGAGCGACTGAACTGAACTGAACTGATGATAATTTTTGGGCTTCTCAGGATGCACTAGTGGTGAAGAACCTGCCTGCGAATGCAGGAGAGGTAATAGACCAGGTTCCATTCTTGGGTCAGGAAGGTCCCCTGGAGGAGGGCATGGCAACTCACTCAAGTATTGTTGCCTGGAGAAACCCATGAACAGAGGAACCTGGCAGACTACAGTCTATAGGGTCACACAGAGTCGGACACGCCTGAAGCAACTTAGCATGCATCCATGCATAAGTTTTAGAAAGAGCGTGTCACCTCTTCCATAATTATTCTCCAAATAGCTACATTGGAAAATTTACCATCTGGTAGAAAACGAAGATTCAGCAAACCCCTAGGGTATGAGATCAAGGACTTGGAGCCTGAACCTGTGCATAGAGTTCTGCAAGAGAGATCTGAACTAGTAGGAGTGAAATCCAAAAATGAGTGATTCTGCCTTGTTCTTAAAAACCAACCCTGAAACAGGGAAGCTTCTACTTCAGCCCAAAGTCACTTCCAAATGACCTGAACGCACAGAGGACAAAAGCTCTGGCTTGCCAGATTGGCACAATTAAATATCTATCCCCATTAAATTCATCACTTCTGTACCATGGGCTTAAATTGATTCTTTACATCCTGCTGGTTGCCCACCTCTATTTTCAGATAGGAAATACGTTTTGGTAGAAGATACTCATGTTCTAAAGATATGCTTTATGAGAGTTTCACTAAAGATTTGGATTTAGGTTCATGTCAGCTTGTTTCCATGACAGAAGAAATCCAAGTGGCAAGAAGGGAAAGAAAATGTTGGGGACTTACATTAAAACTTTTGCAATTCTTTAATTACTTTCCAATAAAATATATCAGTCTAGATTTAATTCTAGCACATTAGGATTTTCAAATATTCCTTGGATTTAAGATATTTATCCCTTCAGCCCCAATCTCCCCTTATACACTTCAAAGAAGTCAGTCTGGGCTTCCCAGGTGGTGATAGTGGTAAAGAACCTGCCTGCCAATGTAGGAGACATAAGAGCTGCAGGATTGATCCCTGGATAGGGAAGATTCCCTGGAGGAGGGCATGGCAACCCTTTCAGTATTCTTGCCCGGAGCATCCCACGGACAGAGGAAGCTGGTGGGCCACAGTCCATAGGGTCACAAAGAGGTGGACACGACTGAAGCAACTTGGCACACATGCAAAGAAGTCAGCCTACTATTCTTCAGATACCATAAACCTCTAGAACTTGCAAGCACACTTTAATTCGGAGACTTCTGAGAGACCAACCCAGTCTAAATGTACCCCTAACAAATACTTATAGTCAAAATTAATACCCAAGCATTTATAATTGTCCAACTTTGTTTTGAGGGCCCTGATGCTGTCTCCATTTTGTGTGTGTGTGTGTATCTTGTAGAAAGTTAACTCAAATTATCTGAATATGTTTTGTGGCATAAAGATACTCATGATAGGCATTAGAAGTTTGACATTTTTATTTGAAAAAGTCTAGTGTCTAAAAAGGGTTAAAACTCCTATCAAAACATCAGAAAGCTCTACTAAGGATAGATGCAGGAGTCCATTCTACATCATATTCACTCCCAAGGGCTACAAACAACTCTGCAAATGGTTTATGTTAGAAACAGAGCCTGTTTAGGAAGCTATTAACTTGAGTACTTTGTTGCCACTGACCCACTGAATGTTCAGTGAGACCTTGTCCATTCTATCCTGGCCCCAAACTGCATCCAAAGTATCCAGAGGCCCCATCACCAATATATTTACTTTTTATTTTTAATTTCTTCTTTGGGAAGACCTAAGTTCAAATACACCTGTGACAACTGGATACAACCACCTGAACTGCAAAGGGGTACTGGGAACAATAGATAATTCACCAGTTTTTTTGTCATTACATGACTTTACACTGTGAGTTCTACCTCAGGACAAAGGAGCTGAGGAATTTTTTTTTTCCATGTCAGTTTCAAAGCTTTTGTGATATTATATCAATGATCATAATGGCTCAGTTGCTTCCATCTCAAAGCCTTGGAACCATCCTTGTGGTTTTAGTCTTCAGAGCAAGAATATATCTTTTTTTCCTGGAAAACATGCTGACCATCTTACAGTGGAGAGCTCTCAAAAATATGCTCTCCCAAACCATAAGATTTCCAGTTGTAACAATCATCACCTAATTATGGAATGTCCTTCTCTATTACCTCTGTGTTACTCATATCTCTTGTCCAGTGTTTTTTCATATGTGCTGCTCAGGTTTCCCAAGAGCAGAGAGAGGGAACTCCTCTGGTCCCCCAAAAGGAAAAAGTAAGAAAAATTCTACAATTGCTTGTGAGGCTGTGATAACCGTTGCTGAGCCTGTTACTTTTATTGAGATGAAAATAATTACTTTTTTGTTTATTCATTCATATGTACACACATAGGTGTGGCTCACTTTATAAAGAATTTGAAGTGCTGCATAAATACATGGTTATCAGAATTGCACAATGCCTTCTTAATATCTTCTTCATAGAATTTTACATGTAAGAGGGAAAGTGACTATAATAAGTATTGAGATGTTATCACAAATCTTCCAATTACATGTTCTATTTTCCAGCTAGATTACAAATGACTAAAAGGTAGAGATCATTTTTTAAAGCATCTTCAATGGACTCAGAAATGTGTTTTCGAAAGGGGGGCATTTGAATGCTTCAAAGATGTTTGTCAAATTCTCTGCTAACATTAGTGTTTCTCCTCAGTGTGCTCAGACATTGTAAGTCATGTGTGGTAAGTGAGGAGGAAGTTGAGCATAAATAGGAGGTTTATACAACTTACCTGAAGGTCAGCCAGCAAGCTGAGGTTTGGGGGAGGACAGAATTGGAACTCATACCCCTCCATTTTCCAGACTTGTGCTTAGCCCACTGAACCCTACTGCCTCTGACTCAGTGCATGAATATAGACTGTGAAACACAGCTTGTCTGAACATATGGCAGAGAGGATGAGAAGATGATATTCCATAGCAGGATTCATTTCTGCAGACGGGTGGCTGTAAAGGTTGTTTTTCTGCAGAGGATTCAGCAAGTGAAGCGTTAAGTGCTTTTCTTATTTCTGTCTCCAAATGAAACAACTTTTCCCCTTGAATGAGATCAATTTCTGGGCGTTCCTATTGTCAAGGGAAACTGGTAGAAGTGAGGCCAGGAGGGTTGCAGGCCTTCTCATAGGCTGTGGGGAATAAGCGATAAATCCCACGCTGAGCAGTCAGCATTAGACCTGGAGGGGGGCCTGATAATTGTTCCCTCTCCTTTCCCAGCAAACCGTATCCTGTATTTAGGACATAGGTTCTAGAAATGTCTCTTGATCAAAATGCTTCTAATTCTCCTTAGCAGTAATCTATAATATCTATGCTCTTAATAAAGCCTACCTATTTATTTATAACTAGATGCCACTAATAATCTAGTTTAAGGGCTTCATAAAATATATTGGACAAGTTATTATGGATTTTAGCCCCAGATTCTTTCTTGAGCAGGATATAGAAATATAAAGTTTATAGACAGGGGAAGAAAGTCAGAGATCAGACAGGGTTCAGGCTTTTAAGACAGAGAATCCAAAAGCGTTAAGGATTTAAGGCACAAATTAGGGTTGTGGTTTTCAGATTCGTGGAACCTCCAGGAAGAGGCAGTGGGGAGATTGAATGGACAGGATTCTATATCCCTCTTCTTGATTTTTACATTGTGTATCTGTGCTATCTAATAGAGCTCAGTGTCAGAGTTTGGTTGGAAAAATAGAGGGTTTTGTAACTCAAAGACAGTTCTCAAAGCCTGATTTAGGAAGTGGCTGGTTCTATACAATAAAACGTAGTAGTTAAAAGCATGGCGATTGGTTTAGGTAGAATATAGCTCTGCATCTAACTAACCCTTTGAACCTGGACCAGCTGCTTAGCCTCTCTGGACCTTCATTCTCTCCTCTATAATAATTTTCTCTGCCTAACTGAGACAGCACATAGAAGTACTTGACATGGAGACTGGTGCACAGTAAACATTCACTGACAGGTAGCTGCTGTTACAATTTTACCATTGCTATTAACTATTACTTTTGCTATTATTATAGATCTGAGAGAGAGATAAAGAAGGCTGAGCACCACAGAACTGATGCTTTTGAATCGTAGTACTGGAGAAGACTCTTGAGAGTCCCTTGGACAACAAGGAGATCAAACCAGTCAATCCTAAAGGAAATCACCCTGAATATTCATCACAAGGACTGATGCTGAAACTGAAGCCAATACTTTGGCCACCTGATGCAAAGAGCTAATTCACTGAAAAAGACCCTCATGCTGGGCAAGACTGAGAGCAGGAGGAGAAGGGGGCGGCAGAGGATGAGATGGCTGGATGGCATCACTGACTCAAAGGACATGAGTTTGAGCAAACTCTGAGAGATAGTGAAAGACAGGGAGGCCTGGCATGCTTCAGTCCACGGAGTTGCAGAGTCAGACACAACTTTGTGACTGATTAACAACCACAACAATCTCCAGAAATGTGAAAAAACAAATCTCTGTTGTTTATACCACCTAGTCTGTGGCACTTTGTTGTGACAGCCTAGCAAACCCTGGAGATTTCATATTTCCAAAAGGTGGCCTTTCTTTACCAATCCAAATGTAGGCAAAACAGTCTGAGGCCCAGTGTTCCCCTGGAATTTCAGTTCTACTCCTCCTTTTTCCTAAATAGAATGCTGTTAGTATATGGTTGATCTTTATGTATTCCCCAAATCAGCACTGATTTTTTTTTATCCAATATATTTCAGCCAACTTTTCATCTGGTACTCCCTCCCAACCCCATCTTTTCAGAGTCTTCATAATGACCCTGCCTTCCAGCTACACCCTGGGACCTAGCATATCCAGGGCCACCTAGAAGAGGAGCTTAAAGAGTTAACAGTTAAGGTTTTAAAAAGATGATATAATGTCTGCCAAGATAATGCCTCTGGAATACCCTGGAATCAACTGTTAATAAAAGGCAAACAATTTTTTAAAAATTGTTTTTTCCCATAAAGGAAAAAAATCATTTTTAATCCAGCTGCACCCAAAATGAAATAGCTATCAAAGAGAGCTCCCCATCAGCTGTCAGTTCACAGCAACTTCAATCAGCTAATGTGTCTGAGCCTGCGGTAACATCTCCCCAGCAGCCTCCCACATGCCAAGCTTGACTGCTCTGTTCGAGCCACATTAAACCTGTCTGCCATCAATCCCCAGGTTTCCTCTGCAGCAGCAACTTAACTAGGTGAGGGAGCTGGCATCACCAAGAGGCAAATGCTATTTTAGAGGAAACGAGAGATGCAGAAAGAAGAGCGGTGGTGGAGAAAAGCTAGATATAGGCCATTAAGCAACGGGGTTTTTCTCCTAAGATCTTCCTGTATTGTCATTTCTATGCAGATGTGTTGTTTTAGAATTTTCTAACATCAGAACATACAGTGGAAGATGAGTTAGGAAGCACCAAATCACAGCAGGCTGGCTATACCTTCATGCTATTTTATCTTATGGAGAAACTGAAGGACACTTTGTCAGTTTCTTTCCACTCATCTCTTAGAGATGGAGACCCATCTTTTTCCAGGATGGGCTAGAGATGCTTTCAGAATTCACAGCAAGAAACACTAAGAAAAGCATGTTTTCTTTTCACCCTTTCAGACAAATCTGGCTTGAAGCTTACTCACAGTGTGTATTAGCACTGGAGGAGCTGATCTAACTCACCAATTCCCCATCCCCGCCAACAAAGCTGCCAATGAAGGGGACCTCACCTCTCGCAGTAGGGCCAGAAAGAGAAGCAACTGAGTTACAAAAGAGAGAAACAGTCCCCAAACCAACTGTCTGCACTAGCAACCAGAAAACCATGCGGGCAGCTCCACCTTCTCCTTCACTCCCTTCCTGGAGGCCAGTTTCACTGATAGCTTGAAGACCACAGCAGGGTGGAATCTGGAGAGGTTTCTGGGAATAGAAGCTGAACTTCTATTTGAAATGCCTCCGTCCTGCTGTCCTTAAATAACACTGACAACAATAATGGGCATTTGTACTGATAGGGTCCTTCAGAACCTTTATTAAATCCTTCCAAATATACTCTCTTACTTCTCTCCAGCAAAAATAATATGCTTTGTGGCAGGTGCCCAGAAGATGGATGCATAGCTCTTGGCTACTGGAGCCACCTGCTGTGTACAATAACTCCCTTATTTGTGTCCAGGTTCTGAAAAATGCCCAGCAAAGGCATTGGCCTGCAATTTTTTTTTTTTTTTTTTGACCCAGTAATGTGTGCCATGTTGTTTTAAAACCACAGAAACTCAGCCATGAGACTTTAATGATCCACTTGCTAGATCACACATTCGAATAAGTGACATTTGAAGGAGCATTGCAATCAAGTAGCCATCCAGTCTGGCCTTGAAATACTGGGATAGAGAATTTAAAAGTAATAATCTCCATCATGCTGACTCTCATTGAACATCATTTCCCTCTTAAAAGGCTTAACCTTTCTTTTCACTAATTCCATTTAACTCACTCCTTTCCCCCAAAGCCATGAGTATAAAGGCAGTTCCTACAGAACATGACCAGTGTTGTAAGAGTAAAATTTTCTTCTTGTCTTGTATTATACAATTTGGGATAATTCTCTATGGACATAAACTGGCATAGTGAAGACAGTTAAGACCTTGAGTAAGAAGATACAGGTGTGAGTTCCAGCTTGCTCAATTACCACCTTGTGAATTGGGAGGTCTATCAGTCTGTCTGTTTATAAGAAGAGAATGAAATGGTATGTCCTCAAGAGGATTGTGGAGAGAGTTCAATGAGGTAATAGATGTGAAAAGAATTTTTAAATGGTAAATTGTACATATTCATAAGTTGTTTATTCCTTTCTTAATTTTTCAACTTTTAGGTTATTCCTTGGAAATTTGTGCCCAAGCTGTAAGAAAGGGAGAAGGGCAAGAGTGTGGTGATTTAATTAGATCCACAGGACATTGCCTTCACAATGTAGTTGGAGGCCCCGGCCCTTTGGATTTCAGCTCGTTGATACGTGGTAACTTAACATGCAAATGAAAGGCCTCAGAGGGCAGCCAGTCTCCACATGTACCAATTAATCAGAGGAAACAGTATCATCCTCTAATTCCACTAATTAGAGGATCATTCACAAGCTACTAGGCTTCTGAGCTAGTGAGGTTTAATACATTTACAATAAATTATAAGTAATACTTTAACCAGGGACTAAACTGCTGCTGAGCAATATGATAAGAGGAGGGCTCAGGTTACCTGTACATTTAAAGATTTTTTTAAAATTCATTTCCTTTTTATTATTTTCCATCCTGAAGTGTTCTGAACACATTGGTTGTATGGGGCAGTGGCTCCCCATGGTTCAAAGTAACATGGGTCCAGAAATAATATATTAAGTACAACTATCAACTACTGCGATTTAATTTTAACCATTTAAGCACATGTATAATTTATCCATAGTTGCTTGCTTTAAAATAAATTGTGAATTTATATACTTGTTCTAATGATGCCACTATTGCTAAAAATCAAGGGATTCTTTGAGAATGGCCTTCACAGACTCCTTTATTCATTTAAATCTCCTCAAGAGTGGCAAATTATCAGCTTCAATTTGAAGGCAGATAAAAGATGTTTGGACCCACTCTGACTACTAAGGTAGGTAATCAAGCAGAATAACCCTATGGTCATCACTAGAAGGACCTATCTCATCATCTATATGCCTATGTGAGGGGATTTTGCTAGAACAAAACTCTGGCTATTAGATTTGAACTCCATTACAAGATTGAGTTTGCTCAAGGATAGATTGGATATATCTAGTTTAAATCTGTTTAAAAGGCTTCTGACTTAAAAAAATATACTGTAGTTAAAAGCTTTCACACAGCAAAGGAAACCATAAACAAGTCAAAAACACAACCCTCAGAATGGGAGAAAATATTTGCAAACGAAGCAACTAACAAGGGTTGAATCTCCAAAATATACAAACAACTCACGCAACCCAACAGCCATAAAACAAATAACCCAATCAAGGTTAGTATGGGAATAAGAGCTAAATGGGCATTCCTCCAAAGAAGACATATAGATGACCAAGAGCCATATGAAAAGGTGTTCAGTATCACTAATTATTAGAGAAATGCAAATGAAAACTACAGTGAAGTTCACCTCACTATGGTCAGAATGGCCAGCATAAAAAAATCTACAAACAATGAATGCTGGGGAGGGTGCTGAGAAAAGGGAAACTGCTACACTGTTAGTGGGAATGTAAAATTGGCACAGCCAATAAGGAGACCCATATGAAGGTTCCGTAAAAAAATAAAAATAGAACTATCACATGACCCAGCAATCCCACTCCTGGGCACACATCCTGAGAAAATGATAATTCAAGAAGATACATGTACCTCAGTGTTCATAGCAGCACTATTTACAGTAGTCAGGACATGGAAACAACCTAAATGTCCATCAACAGAGAAATGGATAAAGAAGATGTGGTACATACATACAATGGAATATTCAGTTCAGTTCAGTCACTCAGTCGTGTCCGACTCTTTGCGACCCCATGAATCGCAGCACGCCAGGCCTCCCTGTCCATCACCAACTCCCGGAGTTTACCCAAACTCATGTCCATCGAGTTGGTCATTTTGTCATTTTGACAAAAATTTAAAGTCTGATCACTTTAATTGTGGCAAATAGAGAAACAAAATCTCTCTTAATTTTCAGATGGGAGTATAAATTAGTATAATCAATGGGAAAGAGCCGGCTAGTTACCACCCAATATTTGTCTTTCTTTTCTTTCTCAGTAATAAGAACTCTATTTTTAGCTGAATTCCTGACCAGTTGGACTAAAGACTTCATCTCCAACTTTCCTTTGTAGCCAGATATGACCATGTAAATTCTGGCCAGGGATATACAAGTAAAAGTGCTATGTGCATCTTTGGGGAAAGTGCTAGCAACTTCTTGTTTCTTTCTCCTTGACAGCCACAATGTGGATGTTCTGGCTGGAGCTTCAGAAAGCATTTGGACCTTAATATGACCTTGTGGATGAAAACAGTACATGGGAGGTGATGTACACAATAGAAGGAGCCTGGGTCTTTGACAGTGCTCCTTCTCACCTTTGGAGTGACCACTCTCCAGACTTTCGGAACCTAAGATAGAAATGCATAGCTCTAAACTACTGTGATTCTGGAGTTTTTATTACTCACAGTAGCCTAAACTAATCCTAACCAATATAACCTCATTAAGAAAATTTGGGACATTATCTCATGAAACTGAAGGTGTACAAATCCTATAGCCCAGCAGTTTACTCTCCTAAGTATGTGCCTTGAAAAACTACATCCATATGTGCATCAGGAAGCATGTCCAAAAATGTGCATAATAACACAGTTCTAAGACTAAATATTGGAAACAATCTGAAAGTGCATAGATGAAAGAAGATTATTCACTGTAGTGTTTTCATTCAATAAACTACTAACATACAGCTAAGAGTAAACTAAATCTCTAAGGAAACCATCAGCATGATATAATTTATAAAACTCAACAACGGGACTTACACAATATATTCTTTAGTATTACATACATCGATATAATTTGTAGGTAAAAGCAATGGAATAACATTCAAATTTAGACTAGCCATTACCTCTAGTATCCTGGAGAAGGGAATGGCTACCCATTTCTGTATTCTGGCCTGGAGAATTTCATCCACTGTATAGTCCATGGGGTTGCAAAGAGTCCAACATGACTGAACAACTTTCACTTACCTTTAGTACGAGGGAGAGGGGCTGCAATCAGAAAGGGGCACAGAGGGAGCTTCAAAATACTAAGCAGCTTCTTTTTATAAATGCTAGGCACTAAGGTCTGTCTAGTCAAGGCTATGATTTTTCCTGTGGTCATGTATAGATGTGAGAGTTGGCCTGTGAAGAAGGCTGAGCGCCAAAAAATTGATGCTTTTGAACTGTGGTGTTGGAGAAGACTCTTGAGCATCCCTTGGACTGCAAGGAGATCCAACCAGTCCATTCTGAAGGAGATCAGCCCTGGGATTTCTTTGAAAGGAATGATGCTAAAGCTGAAACTCCAGTATTTTGGCCACCTCATGCGAAGAGTTGACTCATTGGAAAAAGACTCTGATGCTGGGAGGGACTGGGGGCAGGAGGAGAAGGGGACGACAGAGGATGAGATGGCTGGATGGCATCACTGACTCGATGGACATGAGTCTGAGTGAACTCCGGGAGTTGGTGATGGAAAGGGAGGCCTGGCGTGCTGCGATTCATGGGGTCGCAATGAGTTGGACAGGACTGAGCGACTGAACTGAACTGATATCATTACTCAATAATCCTCAACAGTCCAATGAGCCACATATTATCAACCTTTCATAAAATCTACTTGAGGTTAATTTCAGAGTGATGAAAGAACAAGCCTTATCATCGTTAGTAACTGGCAGTGCCTGGGTTCAAATGCAAACCTGTCTGTTTCTAAAACATGTCCTTTCATACTGCTTCTCTTACTTCAAATATGACTATTTTTTACTGTCATTCCTTCATTTACAATAATGAGTACCAACAGCTCCTCTGAAGCAATATTCATAGAGATATTTTAAAGGATTAAAAGAAAGGGAAGAATATAGTGAATATATGACTGAATAATGACAATATTTCTGAAAGGTAGAAAGATGAGACATTGAGAGAAAAGAAGCAAGGCATTCTGAAAGACTGAGGGTGAAAGAACATAAATAGAAGAAGACAAATTAAAACCAGAGAAATAGGCAGAAAGAAGAAGAGATCAAGAGGATGAACAGAAAATAATAAGATCATCCTAAAAAATTTACTTTTTTCCTTGTCCCCAGAAGCCTCTCTCTTCACCTTGGAATAGGTGTTTCATCTTTTGAAATAAGTTGGATAAATAAGAAGCAAAGGTTGAAAAGTAATTTCAAGTCCACAGAGAAAACCTTAGGATAAATTGTTTTTCCTTCATAAGACTTTTATCCAGATAGCTTTAATATCTCATGGATTTGGCAATAATTATAGAAGTAATAATAATAATAATACTGTCTAGCTGGTGTTTTCCCCTTAAGAGCATGTCTGTACCAATAGGTTTGTCACAAATATATCTTCAATTTTACACACTCATTTGCTTGAGTCCATTTCTTAGAGTACAGAAGTAAGGGCTCTTTCATGCCCTTGGACCTCAGTGTATTTTCCATTTGGACATCTGTGTTAATGAGGTACTTTCAGGTCAGAAAAAAGAAGCTCTTGATTTAACTTATTATGTATATTTGAATATTTTAGCTGTGCATTTGAATGTATATATCAGAGATATATGCAGAACTTTCTTTGGAGTGTGAAGACTCAGACTGTTAGGGCGAGAGTATGACACTTTGCACTCGTAAGAGTTTTTTAAAAATAGGATATCTACCTGCTTATTAAAAAGGGTAATTTTGGTACTGCTGGCTAGCAGGGGGGATGTGTGAAACAACTGTTCCTCCTCTGAATTCTGTGACTGTTGTGTTGTCATGAGACCTGTGAGCTGAATGTATTGTGTGGTTTTAATAGCAATCACTGTACATTACAGTTCATTTAAACCTTCTTTTGATTTTAATGATGTTATAGGCATTGATCATCTCACATGCTAGTAAAGTAATGCTCAAAATTCTCCAAGCCAGGCTTCAGCAATATGTGAACCGTGAACTTCCTGATGTTCAAGCTGGTTTTAGAAAAGGCAGAGGAACCAGAGATCAAATTGCCAACATCCGCTGGATCATGGAAAAAGCAAGAGAGTTCCAGAAAAACATCTATTTCTGCTTTATTGACTATGCCAAAGTCTTTGACTGTGTGGATCACAATAAACTATGGAAAATTCTGAAAGAGATGGGAATACCAGACCACCTGATCTGCCTCTTAAGAAATCTGTATGCAGGTCAGGAAGCAACAGTTAGAACTGGTCATGAAACAACAGACTGGTTCCAAATAGGAAAAGGAGTACGTCAAGGCTGCATATTGTCACCATGTTTATTTAACTTATATGCAGAGTACATCATGAGAAATGCTGGACTGGAAGAAACACAAGTTGGAATCAAGATTGCCGGGAGAAATATCAATAAGCTCAGATATGCAGATGACACCACTCTTATGGCAGAAAGTGAAGAGGGGCTAAAAAGCCTCTTGATGAAAGTGAAAGTGGAGAGTGAAAAGGTTGGCTTAAAGTTCAACATTCAGAAAACGAAGATCATGGCATCTGGTCCCATCACTGCATGGGAAATAGATGGGGAAACAGTGGAAACAGTGTCAGACTTTGTTTTTCTGGGCTCCAAAATCACTGCAGATGGTGACTGCAGCCATGAAATTAAAAGACGCTTGCTTCTTGGAAGGAAAGTTATGACCAACCTAGATAGCATATTCAAAAGCAGAGACATTACTTTACCAACAAAGGTTCGCCTAGTCAAGGCTATGGTCTTTCCTGTGGTCATGTATGGATGTGAGAGCTGGACTGTGAAGAAGGCTGAGCGCCGAAGAATTGATGCTTTTGAACTGTGGTGTTGGAGAAGACTCTTGAGAGTCCCTTGGACTGCAAGAAGATCCAACCAGTCCATTCTGAAGGAGATCAATCCTGGAATTTCTTTGGAAGGAATGATGCTAAAGCTGAAACTCCAGTATTTTGGCCACCTCATGCGAAGAGTTGACTCATTGGAGAAGACTCTGATGCTGGGAGGGATTGAGGGCAGGAGGAGAAGGGGACGACAGAGGATGAGATGGCTGGATGGCATCACTGACTCGATGGATGCGAGTCTGAGTGACCTCCGGGAGCTGGTGATGGACAGGGAGGCCTGGCGTGCTGCGGTTCATGGGGTCGCAAAGAGTCGGGCACGACTGAGCGACTGATCTGATCTGATCTGATAGGCATTGAGGATATGAGAGAGGAAAGAGGCAGAAATAGTAATGGAAACAGTTCATTCAGATTCTTCAAGGCATACCAGGGCAAGAAAATTCAAGGGTATAATCAGATAGATTTGAGAACCAATCCTATGATGGATAGATGCTGTATATGTGCTGGAGGGGAAGCTGGGTCGGGAAGTAGTGGGTCTGGAGTCAGGAGAAGGGTGCAAAGCAGGTTTTTCATTCTTCATTTTAAACGCTCAAAATTATGCCTGTACGTAAAGAGAAATATTGATGAGGAGAAATATAATTATGATGAAATACACCTGTTTTCCCCCAAATTTCACAATAAACAGAGGTTAATAATGAAGTTAAAATCCAGTTGACTTTCTAAACTAACACAATGATGTGTTTAAATTACAATGGCAAAAAAAAAAAAACAAAAAAGACACTACTGTTACAATTGAATGATCAGATCAGATCAGATCAGATCAGTCACTCAGTCGTGTCCGACTCTTTGCGACCCCATGAACCGCAGCACGCCAGGCCTCCCTGTCCATCACCAGCTCCCGGAGGTCACTCAGACTCGCATCCATCGAGTCAGTGATGCCATCCAGCCATCTCATCCTCTGTCGTCCCCTTCTCCTCCTGCCCTCAACCCCTCCCAGCATCAGAGTCTTCTCCAATGAGTCAACTCTTCGCATGAGGTTTGAAAAGCCCTAAAGCAGAATACTTTCTCATTTGCTTTCATATTACTAAAAAGACTCTTGCTTTCATATGAAAACTAGTTCTCATTTTTAATATACTAATTGACTTAATACTACTGAAGCTTTAAACCCATTCTAGGCAGCAAGTCTTATTTTCCTAATTATTATTATTTCATTGCTACTGAGCATCAGTAATATACTAGATATTATCTTAGCTCTTCCTAAACGTTAATAAAATATAAAGGTTCTCTATCCTTTTGGTGATTCTAACACTTAATTATCTTAGCTATTAACTCTTGTCAAAGTCATCATCACTCTGAATTTCCTTTACATAGTACACATGAAGTTAACCAGTTAGAATATCTGTTAAATGGTAGGCTATTTAAGAAAGACTCATGGTTTTTTTCACAAAGAAAGTGCTTAATAAATGCTCACTGGATGAAGGAATGGATGGATCAATTATTTGTATAGGTTTAGCAGAAATTCAGCTTTTTGAAAAAAATGGATTCCATGCTTACAATTCCCCCTATGATTTCATTCTGAATTGCACTCAACCATTCTTTGAGAAGATACATTTTTTAGTTTTTTGTTGCTCTGCTGCTGCTGCTGCTAAGTTGCTTCAGTTGTGCCCAACTCTGTGCGACCCCATAGATGGCAGCCCACCAGGTTCCCCCGTCCCTGGGATTCTTCAGGCAAGAACACTAGAGTGGGTTGCCATTTCCTTCTCCAATGCATGAAAGTGAAAAGTGAAAGTGAAGTCACCCAGTCATGTCCGACTCAGCGACCCCATGGACTGCAGCCCACCAGGCTCCTCTGTCCACAGGATTCTCCAGGCAAGAGTACTGGAGTGGGGTGCCATTGCCTTCTCTGCTCTATAACAGTACAAATCTTACAAATTCTATATATCCATTAGATAAAGAAGAAATAGTTTTCAAGACTACAGATCTCACTAGGTTTAGGACACCAATAGGAAAGATCCAAAGGGAGAAAATTTATTAAAGATGGTTATTATAGACTTTGTTTCTCATTCTATGAACAAATTACCTCAGTTCATAAAGAGGCGTGTGGAAGGGACTTTCCTGGTGGCCCAGTGGTTAAGAATTTGCCTTCCAATGCAGGGGATGCAAGTTCAATCCCTGGTCTGGGAACTAATATCCCACATGCTTGTGCACCACAACTAGAGAGCCTGTATGCTGCAATTACAGATACCACGGACTCTGGAACTAAAGGGCCCATGAGTCTCAACAAAGATCCCGCATGTTGCAACTAAGACCTGACCAGCCATAAATAAATCAATAAATGGGTTTAGAGAATTGCTAGAAATTATGTGGATAATATCCAGCATTTCCACAGAAATACAGGGCTAAAGGAAAACCAAAAGTTGTTGGAACTAAATCAAATTACTGCAAAATTAAATCATCTGACTTTAAATGGAGAAATTTGGAAAAAATAAAGGTATAAAATGCCTAATTAATAGAACTGTGCACTAAACCAGTTAAATTTGACTCTATGTAAATTATACATTGATAAAGCAGACTAAGAAAAAGGCCTTTTAAAAGTATAATGTCATTATTAAAAAGTTTCCTCCATTACTATGGCTTCAGTAAAGTCATGAAATTTATTATCAGATGAAGGTGATTGTAAAACTTAAAAATATTTCTGTCAAGATTAAGAGTAGTGACTGTGAGGCCTAACACATAAGGAAAGCTGAGTTATGATATTTTGGGCAAATTTAAAAACCACATATAAGCACTAGCTTGCTGCTGCTGCTGCTAAGCCACCTCAGTCGTGTCCGACTCTTTGTGACCCCATAGACGTCAGCCCAACAGGCTCTCCTGCCCCTGGGATTCTCCAGGCAAGAAAACTGGAGTGGGTTGCCATTTCCTTCTCCAATGCATGAAAGCGAAAAAGTGAAAGTGAAGTCACATTGGTAAAACTTAGAAGAGTAGATATGTGAGAGGGTTATTATGAGAACTTAGCATGATAATGTATATAACACACCTAACATATAGCCCCAAATGTTTTGAATTATTCTGCCAGGGCAATCAATAAATGCTTCCCAGAGAAGTGTGAGTAGAAAGGACATTACTGACAAAGAGAGAAGAACGAACAAACGGATTGAGACAGACAAGAAAGTAACTCTAGTTTGAAAGCAGTATTGGGTATCTGAAAGGGAGACATGGAAGACACATCTAGAAATGTGGGATATCACCAGATGGTGGATGGTGTTAAATGTTATTTTAAGGAGTTTGGATTTTATTCAATGGGTAATAAAAAGCAGCTAAACATTTTGTAGTAGAATGACATAATTTCAACTGTACTTTATGAAGATTAATTTGGCAGCAATCTGTAAAGACAGATAAGAGGTGAGAATCATTGGAAGTGGGAAGTTGGTCTAGGAGATGGTAGTGGTGGTGTTTTAGTTGCTAAGCTGTTCCACTCTTGTGACCCGATGGACAGTAGCCTGCCCAGCTCCCTTGTCCATGGGATTTCCTAGGCAAGAATACTAGAGTGTATAGTCATTTCCTTCTCCAGGGGATCTTCCTGACCCAGGGGTCAGATCTGCATCTCCTGCATTACAGGTAGTCTCGTACACTGCAAGTGGATTCTTTACTGCCGAGCCACCAGGGAAGCTTCTTATTTAGGAGATAATACCACACATAGTGACAGTAAGGTCTTGAATTAGAATGGCAGTGGTGGTGATAGTAATAATGCAAAAAGTATGGATTTGGGGGATGTTCTCTAGGTAGAATTGATAAGAAGAAATGGAGAATAGTAAGGAACAAGATAGATAAACAGCTCAAAGCTGTTTTTGAGGTTTGCAACCTGGACTCTTGGAGTGTTTCTGAGACATTAAAGATATTTTACTGGAAGATTATGGGTGTGTTTGAGATACAAACATGAGACATCCGAGTGGGGTTTTTGGCTTATCTATTGTAAATACAGATCTGGAACTAATGAAAGAGACTGAGATACAGTTTTGTCATTTTTCTGATTTATAAAGATGATTGAAGCAGAGGACTGAGGACAGAACCTTGGGGGGATATTCTTGATATTTAGAAGACAAAAAGAGGAAGCCAATGAGACAGAGAAGATAATATTTTCTGAAAAACTGACTCCAATAATCTTTAAAGATAGGGGCTTGATTAATGAAAGTTCTAGAGCATGAGAGAAGAGGTGACAGTGTGTAGACATAGGATCAGGAAAACTCATTCAAGAATAAACACAATTTTTTTGGCTTCTGTACTTCTGTTTCATGCAGTTATCTTCCTACTTTTCTGACCACAGAGATTTCTAACCACTAAACTATTGATTTTTATTTCATCATTGTAGATAACCTCTCATACTATGTTACTAACGTCTTGATAGTCCTTAACTAATAGCTTCTATGTAAAGCACATCTCCGGAGAAGGCAATGGCACCCCACTCCAGTACTCTTGCCTGGAAAATCCCATGGGCAGAGGAGCCTGGTAGGCTGCAGTCCATGGGGTTGCTAGGAGTTGGACACGACTGAGCGACTTCACTTTCACTTTTCATTTTCATGCATTGGAGAAGGAAATGGCAACCCACTCCTGTGTTCTTGCCTGGAGAATCCCAGGGACGGGGGAGCCTAGTGGGCTGCAGTCTCTGGGGCCGCGCAGAGTCGGATACGACTGAAGCAACTTAGCAGCAGCAGCAGCAGCAGCAAAGCACACCTCTATTTCTAGTACCTGTCTCTTTCCTAAATCCTAGCCTACATTTCTAACCATTCACATAGTCGTAGTCTCATATCTGTCTACCTGATACTCAAACTCAGCATGACCCAATATCTCTCTCTTTCCAAAGCAACTTCTATTTTGGCTTTATTTCACCATTCTTTCAATTGCGATGGTTGACAGTATATGTCAACTTGCCTGTGCCAGACTTCTGATCAAACGTTATTCTGGATGTGTCTGTAAGGGTGTTTCTGGATGAAATTAACATTTGAGTTGGTAGACTGAGTAAAGCAGAGGTCCTCCCTAATGTGATGGGTATAATTAACTGAAGATGTAAAAACAGAACAAAAAGGTGGAGCAGAGGGAACTTGCCTGAGCAGGGACATCAGTCTTCTCCTTTTCTTGGACTGAAACTTAAATCATCAGCTCTTCTGGCTGTCAGGTCATCAGACTCAGATTAGAACTACATCATTGGTGCGCCATGGTCTCCAGCTTGCTGACTGCAGATTTGGGGATTTCACTCAGCCTCTAGTATCCTGTGAGTCAATTCTTTCTATAAATCTAATTCCTTGGTTCTGTTTTTCTACAACCCTAACTAATAGACCAAATCACTGCAGTTTGAAAGCTTTCAAGAAACTTTGATTTTCTTTTCTCTTTCACGTTAATCATTAGTAAGTTTCTCAGCTTCCGTCACCATGTTTAACACTCTTCTTCATTTCCTTTGATACCACTCCAGTGGGTGATTGAAGTCTTCTTCCAATTGCATTTCTGTTTCCCCTTATTTCAATCTGTTCTATTTTTGGCTGCCAGATTAGTCTAGCCAAAGAAAATGTTGATCATGCCAAATAATTTCTGTGGCTTCTCACCTTCTACTTAATCAAATGCAAATGCATTAGCCATTCAATAATACTGTCCATAAAATAGTTCCAGTTTGACTGAGTGAATAAAAACTTCTTTATGTGGATTCAAAACACTTAAGTACATAAGAAAAAGATTAGGGGAGATAGCAAGGAGAAGGGGGTAGAAGGAAGAAACTGATTTAGCAGCTATAAATAAGCCAAGCCAACTAATTTTATTGGAGGCATACTATAGATATGACAAAAACCGCAATCTCCTCAAAAGTGCTGAACAGAAACAATAATCAAGAAATATTACCACCACTGAAGGGACTGTGAAGAAAAAAAAATTCAGAAGATACTAGAAAAAGACGATCTCTCAGGGATGGGTAATACAGTATTACTTTATCCTATTTGATCAGGATTCATGGTGAATATTTCATTCAATACTAGGTATTATTCTATAAGATGGATACAGGAAAAAAAAAAGAACATTCTTAGGAGAGTAAGCATAATGCTGAGTAAACAAAATGAATTTTATGTCATTAAAGTCCATGTTATATATCATGTTACATGAGATATTGCTTAAGGAACTGATGATATTTTATAAGAAAATGAGAAAATTTAGAGGGACCTGAGATGTCTTTTAAATATATAAAGAATAATCAGGAAGAAAGGTAATTTAACTTGTATGGTATGGCCCAGACAAGCACATTAGGACCAGCGGGTGAAAGAAGATAGATTTGTGCTCAGTGTAGAAAGGAGCTTCTTATAGTCAGTGTAGTCAAAAGGTGTTCTAAGGTACTTCATCAAAAAAGCAAGAGAGTTCCAGAAAAACATCTATTTCGACTTGATTGACTATGCCAAAGCCTTTGACTATGTGGATCACCACAAACTGTGGAAAAATTTAAAGAAAGGAGAATATCAGACTACCTGACTTGCCTATTGAGAAATCTGTATGCAGATTAGGAAGCAACAGTTAGAACTGGACATGGAACAACAGACTGGTTCCAAATAGGAAAAGGAGTACATCAAGGCTGAATATTGTCACCATGCTTATTTAACTTATATGCAGAGTACATCATGAGAAGTGCTGGGCTGGATGAAGCACAAGCTGGAACCAAGACTGCCGGGAGAAATATGAATAACCTCAGATATGCAGATGACACCACCCTTATGGCAGAAAGTGAAGAAGAACTAAAGAGCCTCTTGATGAAAGTAAAAGAGGAGAATGAAAAAGTTGGCTTAAAGCTCAATATTCACAAAACTAAGATCATGGCATCCGGTCCCATCACTTCATGGGAAATAGATGGGGAAACAATAGAAACAGTGGCAGACTTTATTTTTTTGGGCTCCAAAATCACTGCAGATGGTGATTGCAGCCATGAAATTAAAAGACGCTTGCTCCTTGGAAGAAAAGTTATGACCAACTAAGATAGCATATTAAAAAGCAGAGACATTACTTTGCCAACAATGGACCATCTAGTCAAAGCTATGGTTTTTCCAGTAGTCATGTATGGCTGTGAGAGTTGGACTATAAAGAAAGCTGAGCACTGAAAAATTAATGCTTTTGAACTGTGGTATTGGAAAAGACTCTTGAGAGTCCCTTGGACTGCGAGGAGATCCAAGCTGTCCATCCTAAAGGAGATCAGTCTTGGGTATTCATTGGAAGGACTGATGCTGAAGCTGAAACTCCAATACTTTGGCCACCTGATGCGAAGAACTGACTCATCTGAAAAGACCCTGATGCAGGGAAAGATTGAAGGAGTGAGGAGAAAGGGCTGACATAGGATGAGATGGTTGGATGGCATCATTGACTCAATAGACATGAGTTTGAGTAAACTCCGGGAGTTGGTGCTGGACAGGGAGGCCTGGTGTCCTGCAGTCCATGGGGTCGCAAAGAGTCAGACTTGACTCAGGGACTGAACTGAACTGAATTGAGGGTACTTCAAGAAAGAGTGAGTTTTCTGTCATCAAAAGTTTTAAATTTATTCTGAGAAGAATATTACAGGGTTAATTGAAACATCACTAAAAGAGCAATATGACCTCTAGGGTTTCTTCCAAACTACCTTATCTCAAATCCTATCTTTCTAATGCAGATTTAGCCCAATCCTTTAAGTTTACCATAGGTTCTTGTCAGACATGGCTACTGAGAATCTCTTGTGTTTATACCTTCCCAACATAATTCCTTTACTCAGGTTTTGTCCTTTTCCTGAAATGATTCTTGACTAACACACTCAGCAGCTTGAATGCTAACTGGATTATTCTTCTTTATTGAATGTCTCCCAACTTAAGTACCTTCTCCTTATCATCCTATCTACTTGTTGTTGTTTAGTAGCTAGGTGGAGTGAGTAAAGTGTCTGACTTTACTTAGTGTCTGACTCTTTGCAACCCCATGGACTGTAGCCTGCCAGGCTCCTCCATCCATGGGATTCTCCAGGCAAGAATACTGGAGTGGGTTGCCACTTCCTTCTCCAGGAGATCTTCCTGACCCAGGGATTGAACCCAGGTCTCCCGCACTGTAGGCAGATGTTTTACCATCTGAGCCACCAGGGAAGTCTGATTCTTCTGTGATCCCATGGACTGTAATCCACCAAGCTCCTCTATCCATGGGATTTCCCAAACAAGAATACTGGAGCTGGTTGCAATTTCCTTCTCCAGGGGAGCTTTCCAACCCAGGGATCCAACCTGCATCTCCTGCCTCTTCTGCATTGCAGGCAGATTCTTTACCACTGAGCCACCAGGGCTTCCCAGCTATTAGGTATGATGAAAGAACTGGAATGAACATAACAGAACATTGAAAAATCTTTGTCTTATTTTTTTCCCTCCTTCCTCCCTTCCTTCTTCTCCCATTCCTCCTCCCTCTCCTCCCCTTCACTCTCTCTCTTTCTCTCTTCCATTCAAGTTTAAATATAAATAGTTGATTGGGGCAAGTTTCAGTGGTTCCAGTTGCGAAAGAAGGAAAAAACTAAAATAGAAAGAAGATACCATTTTCATGGCCTTGAGGGGCTGAATGAATTAAATTCACTTTAGATTATTAACAACTTGGTAAATGTTATGACAGATGCAATAGCTATCATTTTTGAGTAGTCAAAGGTAAAATCTCCAAGGACACAGCTCTGGGATTTGGAAGGAATCTGAAAGGGCACAGCCTTCTGCCTTAAGTCTAGGAAGTTACAATCAATCCCTTCTTTGGCGGAGGCATCTATACCCCTATAAAAGAGAATGGTAAAGGACAACTTTGATATTATGTGGACCTTTTAAACATTGGTTCCCAGGAAGAACATGATAGATTGAAATGGTATTTTAACATCTACAAGATGCTTTTATGTACAGTTTGTCATCTGATTATCACAACAATGAGGTAAACACACATTTTAATCCTTATTTGCAGATAAGGAAACTCAAAATCCCTGAGGCTAAATCCTCAGGATCTTTAATATTCTATTCTTGGTAGCTCAGTGGGTAAAGAATCTGCCTGCAATGCAGGAAACCCAGGTACAATTCCTGGGTCAGGGATATCTCCTGGAGAGGGAAATGGCAATCCACTCCAGTATTCTTGCCTGGAGAATCCCATGGACAGAGAAGCCTGGCAGGCCACAGTCCATGGGGTCATAAGAGTCAGACACGACTAAGCAACTAAATGATGAACACAACTGCCATTTATAAAAAATGATCCGTCAGCAATTTGCTATGAATTTTTGAAAAATTCTGGCGCCAAGCAAGATATTTTCATCCTTTGATGATAGTGGTAAATTACAAGGAGAAAGTAAGCTCAGAAATGTGGTATTATTAATAGTGTTGCCATTAAGTAAACCCGGAGAAGGCAATGGCACCCCACTCCAGTACTCTTGCCTGGAAAATCCATGGACAGGGGAGCCTGGTAGGCTGCAGTCCATGGGGTCGCTAAGAGTTGGACACGACTGAGCGACTTCACTTGCACTTTTCACTTTCATGCATTGGAGAAGGAAATGGCAACCTACTCCAGTGTTCTTGCCTGGAGAATCCCAGGGACGGGGAAGCCTGGTGGGCTGCCCTCTATGGGGTCGCACAGAGTTGGACACGACTGAAGCGACTTAGTAGCAGCAGCAGCACTAAGTAAACCAACTTTACCCTTTGAAGATCTCATCCACGGTAACAAATAAACAAATCTCATCACATTTCACAGATGGGAAAAAGAAGAAAAGGAGTCAGTAAATAAAAGAGATGAGTGGTTAAAAAGAAAGAAAGAAATAGGGCTTAGCAGTGGATTGCTGATGAAGGCTTGGTTTTTAAGGAGGAGGGAACTACCATAAAACAAGCAGAATTAGTATGATGCCAAGATGTGATTTTGCAATAGGGAGCAAACTGGTGATTGCCAAATTTAAAGGAATGCAAAAGAGGTGACCAAGAAGATGAAGTTCACTATTTTGAGAGATCTGGTCCAAAAGACAGTATTTGTTTATTGGTAGAAAAGGCAACAATATAAGACGGTTAAAGTATAATATTTAGAAGATAGGAAAAACAGCACAAAGAGAATAGGCGGAAAGAAGAGACTACGATAGCTGGTCTTATTGGAGCTTTTTCCTCTATCTTACAACACTGTTTATCTTGTACTAGTATTTATTTTAGGAAGGATAATCTGAAGCAGAGAAAAGGGAAGATGAAAATGCTGATGCCCAAGGAATCAAGCTTATAAGGCAGAGGGAAATGAGAAGAAGCCAATGATATTTTGGGATTTACAAGCTTGAAAATAATGGGAAATTCTTGTCATATCCATTATGGAATGAATATGAGATATTTAGAATGAGTTAGATAAAAGTATTTGCCAGCAGCAGCAAGGATTCAGCTGATATAAGAAAGCATGGCTTTGATGGTTCTACGATTTTCTTTAGCAGTACCTATTTTATGCAAAGATGGGCTCGATAAAAGACAGAAATGGTATGGATCTAACAGAAGCAGAAGATATTAAGAAGAGGTGGCAAGAATACACAGAAGAACTGTACAAAAAAGAGCTTCACAACCCAGATAATCATGATGGTGTGATCACAGACCTAGAGCCAGACATCCTGGAATGTGAAGTCAAGTGGGCCTTAGAAAGCATCACTAGGAACAAAGCTAGTGGAGGTGATGGAATTCCAGTGGAGCTATTCCAAATCCTGAAAGATGATGCTGTGAAAGTGCTGCACTCAATATGCCAGCAAATCTGGAAAACTCAGCAGTGGCCACAAGACTGGAAAAGGTCAGTTTTCATCTCAATCCCAAAGAAAGGCAATGCCAAAGAATGCTCAAACTACCGCACAATTGCACTCATCTCACACGCTAGTAAAGTAATGCTCAAAATTTGCCAAGCCAGGCTTCAGCAATATGTGAACTGTGAACTTCCTGATGTTCAAGCTGGTTTTAGAAAAGGCAGAGGAATCAGAGATCAAATTGCCAACATCTGCTGGATTATGGAAAAAGCAAGAGAGTTCCAGAAAAACATCTATTTCTGCTTTATTGACTATGCCAAAGCCTTTGACTGTGTGGATCACAATAAACTGGAAAATTCTGAAAGAGATGGGAGTACCAGACCACCTGATCTGCCTCTTGAGAAATCTGTATGCAGGTCAGGAAGCAACAGTTAGAACTGGACATGGAACAACAGACTGGTTCCAAATAGGAAAAGGAGTACGTCAAGGCTGTATATTGTCACCATGTTTATTTAACTTATA
Source organism: Tragelaphus eurycerus (assembly GCA_935064755.1). NCBI lineage: Eukaryota > Metazoa > Chordata > Mammalia > Artiodactyla > Bovidae > Tragelaphus > Tragelaphus eurycerus. Next base: position 12,387,370 of record CAKXYN010000018.1, read on the forward strand.
TGCAGAGTACATCATGAGAAATGCTGGACTGGAAGAAACACAAGTTGGAATCAAGATTGCTGGGAGAAATATCAATAACCTCAGATATGCAGATGACACCACCCTTATGGCAGAAAGTGAAGAGGAACTAAAAAGTCTCTTGATGAAAGTGAAAGTGGAGAGTGAAAAAAGGTTGGCTTAAAGCTCAACATTCAGAAAACGAAGATCATGGCATCTGGTCCCATCACTACATGGGAAATAGATGGAGGAACAGTGGAAACAGTGTCAGACTTTGTTTTTCTGGGCTCCAAAATCACTGCAGATGGTGACTGCAGCCATGAAATTAAAAGACGCTTGCTCCTTGGAAGGAAAGTTATGACCAACCTAGATGGCATATTCAAAAGCAGAGACATCACTTTGCCAACAAAGGTTCGCCTAGTCAAGGCTATGGTCTTTCCTGTGGTCATGTATGGATGTGAGAGCTGGACTGTGAAGAAGGCTGAGCACTGAAGAATTGATGCTTTTGAACTGTGGTGTTGGAGAAGACTCTTGAGAGTCCCTTGGACTGCAAGGAGATTGAACCAGTCCATTCTGAAGGAGATCAGCCCTGGGATTTCTTTGGAAGGAATGATGCTAAAGCTGAAACTCCAGTATTTTGGCCACCTCATGCGAAGAGTTGACTCAGTGGAGAAGACTCTGATGCTGGGAGGGATTGGGGGCAGGAGGAGAAGGGGACGACAGAGGATGAGATGGCTGGATGGCATCACCGACTTGATGGATGTGAGTCTGAGTGACCTCTGGGAGTTGGTGATGGACAGGGAGGCCTGGCGTGCTGCAGTTCATGGGGTCGCAAAGAGTTGGACACGACTGAGCAACTGATCTGATCTGATCTGATCTTGGGCTCAAGAATATAAACAGAAATTAGATAGTGGTTATTGCTCTGATCAGATGTTTAGAACATAGTTTTTTTAATATAACCTTAGAATGAGCTTCCAGGGAAGACCAACGAATCTCCATTCTCTAAAATCTCTAGCAACAGAATAAACAATGATGTTCTTTTGAGTACTATGATCCCATGAAAAATAATTTTGAATACTCAGATATTTCTCCTCTAAATAGATTTAAAAAAAATAGAGATCATTCCTTATAATCATCATGTATTTTCCATTAGTACAAGTATTAATCTCTGCATGCAATAGGTGTTTAATAAATATTCACTAAATTAGTTCTACAGCTTTAGAGCAATTGGAGCACTTTTAATGAAGCTTATGATTTCTACTTAGAGATGCCCTTTCATCATTAGTAGATTTGTTCACTATTTTCTTCCACATTCTACTAAGCTAAATTTGCATACTCTTTGGCTCTAAAATCAATGTATATTTCACTTTCAGTAAGATATGGTACCTGTAATTCACTGCATCTTATTTTAAGTTAAGCCTGTCATACACAATACATAAGAAATCTTGTTAGACTCCAACATTTTATCCTAAATTTGGGAGAGGTTTTAATTTAAAAAAATATTCTCTTAAAATTTCAGACTACAGATCCTTTGCCAATTCATTTCCCTCTTAAGAAGGGATCATTTCAAACAAACAAAACAAAAGAAGAGAAAAATAAATGATCACTTTATTTAAACTGTAAATTCATTACCGGTTTCATAATGATGGCAAAAAAAGGTAGACTGTAATTTCTTTCTCCTGCTGAATTAGTGTTGAAATCTTCTCTTATAATTTGGAAATTTTCCACATTTCTCAAAACTTCTAAATAGATAATGTTTTATAATTTCTCATTATTTTTCCTCAATTTTCTTCCTGTATAAAAGAAAAATAAGCCCCATGCTATGCTATGCTATGCTATGCTATGCTAAGTCACTTCGGTCGTGTCCGACTCTGTGTGACCCCGTAGACGGCAGCCTACCAGGCTCCCCCATCCCAGGGATTCTCCAGGCAAGAACACTGGAGTGGGTTGCCATTTCCTTCTCCAATGCATGAAAGTGAAAAGTGAAAGTGAAGTCGCTCAGTCTTATCTGACTCTTAGCGACCCCATGGACTGCAGCCTACCAGGCTCCACCATCCATGGGATTTTCCAGGCAAAAGTACTGGAGTGGGGTGCCACTGCCGAAAAATAAGCCCCATAGTGACCTCTATTTGCAATTTGCCTTTCTATTAGTGTAGGGGAAAAGTCTAAATTTTTACTTTGAGACACAGACAGTAGGAAATATTTCTGTGTTAATTTTTACACATATTCTCTTCAATCCTGGGTTTATAAAAGCATAATGGAAAATATTGGAATACATCAAGTTGGCTGACACGTTTTGAAACTCTTAGATGCCTTGAATAATTATTGAGACCTTTAGGTTATTATTTGTACCAAGTCTTTTAAGGTTCATCCACCTCTATTTTCTGTCTAAAGGAGACCTTGGTCCTTGTGACTTCAGAAAGGACAAGCCCCAAGGTCCCCTTTTATCCCCTAATCTGAGTCATCTCACTCACCTCTAAGGCCATGTAGCTCTTGCTGTTCTCTGTTGCATGAAGTGGCCTTTATGCTTCAGAAAATTTAAAGGTCATTTTCCTTTCTTTGAAACCTCACTACATTTTATTACTTAAAGTGTCAGTTTCAGTAAAAGAAAACAGAGAGGTGAATTGTTATTTTACTGGTGATAACCAGAGCTTTTGGGAGTACCCCTGAGAGTTGTTTTCAACCCTGGGTCATAATGCCAATGTCCCAGACTGAGTTCTCTTCCCTTTTAAACACCGTAAACTATAACCCAACAATGGCACTGTATTCCTGGTGTGAAAAGAAAGTCGTCCCATAAGAAATTGCTTCACCAAAGAAAACATTTATAAATAAGAAAAGAAGTGAGCTCACTGAATAAACAATGAAAATTAGGAGAGGGCTAAATGATTTTGCCCTTCAAAGCTAGTTTTTTTAGAAGATTTTGTGAAATTAACATCCACTACAGCTTCATGGTAAGCTTCTAGGATAAATCATTAGATATTTACCTAAGTGGAGCCTTTTGTGATAAATAGGAAGCAACAGGTAACACCTTACAAAGTCCCTTTTGTTTGTTTTGGACCTATACTGTTGATAGTAAGATCTTATAAAAAATTATTTTGTTGCTGCTCAGTCACTCAGTTGTGTCTGACTCTTTGTGACCCCATGGACTGCAGTAGGCCAGGTTTCCCTGTCCTTCACTATCTCCCGGAGTTTGCTCAAACTCACCTCCGTTGAGTCAATGATGCCATTCTACCATCTCATCCTTTGTTGTTCGCTTCTCCTCCTGTCCTCAATCTCTCCCACTTTCTAAAGATGTAAAGTACATTTTCCAAACCTGTTAACACTGTAGCTTTGTAAAGCTGCACTCCAATCCATTATTTTATAATCATTACATACCTGAATGCTGCCTTTACTCCATTTTCTGACATCAACTGGTTACTAATCACATGAAATGAATTCCGGTTGGATGGTCTATTTGCCGTGAATTCTGATTGGCTAGTGGCTCAGATGCATGAAGGTCACTTACTGAATTGTTTTGTACACTAGTCAGTATTGTCCCATGTTCTCTTGCAGTCCCGATTTCTGACAACATTATTTAACAACAAAAAAACAACAAGAAAGAAATCCACACATTGGAATTCCGACCAAGATCCCTTGTTTCCTCTCAACGTGGGAAGCAGAACTCCAGCTATGATAATTACATCACTCCTTTTCTGGCACTTTCCCAGCGCCATAGTCAGTCACATAACAAAATCTTCACAGAGATATCTAAAAACACCCACCTTTCATGTGACTAGGTGTCGAATGATAAAGGTGTCACTAATGATGGGAAAGTGTAATTTGGAGGTCCAAAGTGTACTGGTTTCATTCACATTTATGCTTTTGATGAATTGTTTTTTTTTTTTTTCTTTAGGAAAAAAAGGAATACTAATGCCTTTATGTGTTATTCCTTTTTCAAGGAGAAAGAAGCCATTGAATATAACTTCATCATCATTACCAATGTATTCTGCAGACAAAGGGATAGAGTTGAGACATTCCAAAGCTTTCATCAACTGCTATTGGAGAACTAGAGGCAGTAACACCTTTATGCAACCGGTGGATGCACATGAAGGATGAACTCTGCATACAGAAGAAAACATTTACAGAAAGGAACATAGGGATGGGAGGGGACTGCAGGAAATGCAGATGGTATGACTCCTGTTCAGAAGATACATTTGCCAGGTTCTCTAATTTCATATTTTAGGAACTGAGCTTCCAAATAATCTGGATGCCTTTTGTTAGCTCACACTGATTTTGCAACATTTCTCATAAGACAGAGACTCCTTATTAAAACATTTAATTATTTATTTTAAATGAAAGGTGGAAAAATCCTCCAAATGACCCATGATTCTTCTGGTACAGAAATTAATGAAAAACTCAGAAGTGAGACCGTCAGAGGTTCTTGGTGTCTTTCCATACTCTGGTTTCTCATTTTTCAGCTTCTTCCTGTGTTCAGTTTCGCCCTTTATTGTTCACTTCTTTCTTTACCTCTCTGAGCCTCCATCCCCCATTCCTCCAGCCTCTCCAATTACCAGCAGTACTGATTGTATTTCTCCTCTTTCTCTTTTTATCTCCTTCACTGTCTCAGCCAGGGCTTTTCAGGTACCTGAGATTTTTTATTTTTAAATGCTTCTTCCTTTTCTGTTTATCAGCTTGTCACTGTCTTTGCTTGCCTTAGCCTCCTCCCGTGGGCGAATTTTTATCTCTTTTCTCTGTCTTAACCAATCATTGCCCATGGAGGCTTTTTTTTCCCCTTTCTTCTTCACCTTTTTTTTTTTAATCCAGTCTAAGGCAAAGTAGAGAGGTCATTTGAGATCCTATTTAAAAACGAAGATATGGAAAACAAAACTTTTTAATATCCTTTTCTTGTTGCCCTCACCAAAACCAAAATACAACAAAAAACAAAACCCCAACTAAAAATATGGCTTTCTGAGACACAAAAAAGGAACACAGAGATGGATTATTTCAGTCATTATAGGAGGATCCTAACATCTAAGGACATTTAGTAGTATAAATAAATTAATGGCTAAATTGCAAATATATTATTTTTAGATTTTGTGCTTTTCAGTGTTAAGATTTCTGATGATCATATATTGAGTCAACACATATTTACAGAGAGGCCTGCCTATGAGTAGTGTTTTCCAAGATATGTAGTCAACACTTAGCCAGAGAATTATTTGGGGTCTGCAGGGAGAAGGAAGATTGGAGAAGGCAATGGCACCCCACTCCAGTACTCTTGCCTGGAAAATCCCACGGATGGAGGAGCCCAGTAGGCTGCAGTCCATGGGGTCGCTAAGAGTCGGACATGACTGAGTGACTTCACTTTCTCTTTTCACTTTCATGCATTGGAGAAGGAAATGGCAACCCACTCCAGTGTTCTTGCCTGGAGAATCCCAGGGACGGGGGAGCCTGGTGGGCTGCCGTCTGTGGGGTCACACAGAGTCGGACATGACTGAAGTGACTTAGCATAGCATAGGGAGAAGGAAGATAGGCAAGAGAAGTGTTCCCAAATCAGTAGCAGTAGAACCACAGAGTGTTCTCTTTGTCAGCACAAAGGTAGCAGTATTAACACAAAGGCAATAGGAAATGGTGGACGGTGTTTAAAAAGAAATGGCACGTGGCTAATTTATGTTGGAAAACAATCATGTTATAGCCATGCAGAGAACAAAGTGCAGAAATGTCAGAGAAGAGGCAGGAAAACCAGTTTGGCGATTGTTGCAATATCCTACACAAGACATGATAAGAAATTTTTTTAAAAGGTAGAGAAATAATAATTCAAGACACATATTAAGTCATAAGCACAGTGACAAGCTGGGTATGAGGAGTAAGAAAATAAGAAAAGCCTGGGATGACACTCAACCTTCTGTCTTGAGTAAACTCTGGTGCCACAATTTCACTGCTAGATATTTTTGAAAAATCTTGGACCACCATGAGCAGAAGTTGAGCTTTAAAAGTTAAATAGTTTCCAAAGAGAGCATATGTCCAAAGTCCTACTGCAGATGTCAACAAGAAAATGGTGGGTGAGTGATGGCCTCCCCGACCTCTCACAGAGGGCAGATCTAGGAGCCACTGAGAAGAAAGCAGGCAAGAACACAAGATTAAAGAGGCTCAACAACCCCCAGGTTGGGGGCATGGGGCCCTTACAATATAACAGCCAGTGGAACTGTCCTGGATCCATGACCAGTATGCATCTCCCATTTCTCCCTCTCCCAGTGAAAGTCCATTGTGATTATATCACCTCCGTTCCATCACTGTATATTAGGGGTACACATGATGGGAAAGGGGAGGGGACAGGCAACTTATCTTTTTCTGTCCTCATTTGTTGAACTAAGACCAATATCTGGATCTCATGGATAAGGCTGTGGAATTTGAGGTACACACGGTGACTGGGTTTTCTCCCTAAGGGAGGGGATCGTGGTATTCTGTGTAAAAAAAGAAGTCTGTGACTATCTGGAGGCTAGACGAGTTGACTGTGGCAGGGAAAATGTTTTGCGTTGATTGTGTCTTCTTTCATTTACTTCTTTCTGGGTACAAATAAGATCCATGTTTAGTCTTCTCTGCAGTCACGTAGGGTCAAAAGTGTGCACCTGGGCTGATGAATTATGAGTGGAAGTGAAGCGTGCTTTTTCTGGGCCAAGGCAGTTATGAGCTAGTGATCTGCCCTGTCCCCTAACTGCCCCCATCACAGTGATCTTGGAGGCCACATTTACAGCCATAGGGTGGCAGAGCTGCACGGTGAAGAATGATACCCATAGGACTGTAATATGAGGGTGTGGAGTACCTTTTTAGTTACCTCACTGAGATTTTGGGGATTGCAAAAGAATCAGGCACAACTTAGATAGATAGATAGATAGATCAGTCGCTCAGTCGTGTCCGACTCTTTGCGACCCCATGAATCGCAGCACGCCAGGCCTCCCTGTCCATCACCAACTCATAACAGAATCAACATCCTCATAGTTTACAGACATTCACCAGATAGAATATAGTTTTACAATGTTTCATTTAAAGCAAGGTTTCTTGGATGATTTGTGAATTCTTCTTCATGCTATCATATGATAAAACATCAGGACCTATTTTATCTATATATCAAGTTCTGTATCATACCTACGAATGATATTTCTGATATGGGATCTTTAATACATATATATTTTTCAATAATGAAAAAAATGCTTGAATACAGAGCTTCTTTCTACTAAACAATTGCATGGAATGGCTCCCTTATCACTGTATACATAAAAATCTTCAAATCCTTCAAATTTTTCCACCAAGTCAGAACTCCTACTTTCCTTCAAAGTTTCTCTCTATCTCAGGATAATAAGAAATTCTAGGTCTGTGATGTGTCTAAAACTAAATATGTATTTCCTCTCTAATCACACTCTACCTGGATGCCTTTCCAATCTGATGTCTACATTGTCCTTTCTTTTCTACAAATATGAGAAGACCCATCTTATCCAAAAGCTATCTTAGCAATGGCACCCCACTCCAGTACTCTTGCCTGGAAAATCCCATGGATGGAGGAGCTTGGTAGGCTGTAGTCCATGGGGTCGCTAAGAGTCTGACATGACTGAGCGACTTCACTTTCACTTTTCACTTTCACGCATTGGAGAAGGAAATGGCAACCCACTCCAGTATTCTTGCTTGGAGAATCCCAGGGACAAAGGAGCCTGGTGGGCTGCTGTCTATGGGGTCGCACAGAGTCGGACATGACTGAAACGATGCAGCAGCAGCATCTAACTACAAGAACACCATAAAAATGCAAACCACTGCAAGGGGTAACCTCTTTATTCCTTGATTTTAGTGATAACAAAGTCATATAAAAATTGTCACTTCAAATGCTCCCAAGTAGATAACTTGTCATTCTTAGCTACTATATTTCACTTAAAATTACATCATTAATTATCTTATAGCATTTCATTTGGTTACATGTACTCATGGAAACAACAAGCATACTTCAAAGAGTAGTAGCAAGGAAACATATACAGATACTTTATCTCTTAAAGGGAAATTTTTACATTTAATGAGTTGTTTTGAGAGATGAGAGTATGAGAGAGCTCAAGATATGTGGCAAATAGAACTGAAGAAAGTTAAAGAAATTCACAGGGAGAGAAAAGAAGGAGGAAAAAAGGGAAAAGTGAATGCTTATGTTCTGTGTACGATATAAATAAACAGCAAATAAACACTGGCTATATCCTTAGTGGTTTTCTATTCAAGGAAACAAAACCATCATAATTATCATTTTCATCGTACTTCATCCAATATACCTAGAAAGGACTTCTTTCTAAGAAGATACTGGCAATTTGACAAACATCACTAGTCAATAAGTAGTACTTTTAATTTGTACTAATGACAAAGCTTGAGACTTAAGATGAAGCTCGATACTGGACACTGCATTAGTATTATATCTGGCTACTGACATCTAAAGTAAAGTGTTAGTAGCGACTGCATGGAGTATAGCCTGTCAGGCTCCACTGTCCATGGAATTCTCCAGGCAAGAATACTGGAGTGGGTTGCCATTCCCTTCTTCAGGGGATCTTCCCAGCCCTGGGATCGAATACAGGTCCCTTGCATTGTAGGAGGATTCTTTACCATCTAAATGACAAGAGCTGCCTGACATCTAAAAGGATACCAAAATCTTGTTAGAGTTCTTTTTCTCTTTGTCCATCTGTTAATAATTGAAAAGTATTCTATCAAGAAACTAGATCATATTAATGTAATTGGTCTTATCTGTAGTAGCAAAGAAAAAAAAAATCTTTGTGTGCTGGAATTCCTGGGTGCAGCCTGATATATTTTTATCATCAGTGACCCAGGAATGTTGTACAAGGGTTTGTAGGATGTCTATTTCCAGAAGGAAACCATTGCCATTTTAGCAATATAGTTTGACACTAGAATAATTTTCTTCAATTCTTAGATGTAAAATAGACTGGATAGGACAGCTTGTTTTGTGGTTCCAATGTTTAGCAGTTAATATTAGTGATGATAAGTAGACCAAATCTAGGCTGTGGACTTAGAGCAAGTTAGAGCAATTCAGAAACAATCCAGAATCCTGTAAGAGGCATCTGATACCTAGCAAAATGATAGAAAAGAGTATCTTAGGCATCATTCAGGGCTATAATCTAAGCGGGGAGAAGTCCTTGCATAGGATGAACATTTAGGATCAGCCTTAAGATCTAGAGAGGTTTCTGAACTGTGTTGAGATGATACATAAAGGGATTTGTATGAAGATCAAGAGAATCCAGTTCCTAAGCAGCTGACTGTGGTTTTAAAAACATCCCTGTACTGATTCCTCCTTGAAATGTAATCCAGTCAGTGAGATAGAAATCTCCTTACACTTGAGTCTTATTTGTCATAATTATGCATCTTTAGGGTTTCATAATGACCAATTTAATCACTCTGCTGTTTAGAGGACTATAACAGCCAATCATGATAATAGGTTTGGTATTTGGTAGGAACCATTTAAGCCCAAGAGCCCTTATTCTGAGCCTCTTGATGCCACTTCAACTTGACAGGCAGCTTCTGATTAGCACACTCTGCAAAACCTTTGGTAAAACGCTCATTTCATTTAAATAAATTCTGTGACCTAGTAGTATGCATGTTGTCTTGCAAACAAGGTCACCATGTGTGAGAAGTTTTCTCCAAAATGTTTATTTTCTTCCTGGTCATCCGTTATAAATCTGAACACACCAATTAGCCTCTACTTCCTTAAGAATTCCAAATGTAGCTTGGTTCTAACTGGTGGCTGGTAACATACCAGGACTTCCAAACAAGCCTTGCCATTGTCATTGAGCAATATTGCTAAAGTCATGAGCTATGTCCATCTAAAACTTACCATTTTCCTATCATCAAAGGCACTTTCCAATAACTTGTCACACTAACATGATGAAAAACAGCACAGGATGTTAGGATATTTGTTCTCCACCTTCAGTGGACATAAAGATAACCCAGAGAGTATGCTTTCAATGTAGATTCTCTGAATTTACCCTCAGAGACTCTTATTTATTATGTCCAGGATGCCTTCCAAAACCCCATTTAGCAAGCACGCCAGTGATTTTCATATAACTAGCACATGATCACATCTTGAGAATTATTGTATAAGGCTCATTACTGGTAGGTTGACTACCATAGGTAAAGATATCTCAGCATTATATCTAAATGCATTGATAAAATTATTTTCCTTTTTTTTTTTTTCTGACTCTGCCCCCATCCCCTTTAAACTAAAGAATCTCTTTTTTAAATTATTTTGCAAATGAACATTTGAGTGAATTTATTTCCTTGGGGAAAAAAAGAAGGTAAGAAAATACAGAGCTCTTGCAATTACATTAAAAAGTGATTTTGGAAATCTTTGCCAGCATCATAACTCACAGTATGGTATTTCATGGTAAGATGTGGGTTCAAGTACCATCTATGGTATTTACTAGATTTTAGTTATTTAATCATCTAATCTTCAGTATCCTCATCTGTAAAATAGGAATAATGATATATTTCTTTTAGAACTCCATAAAAATTAAATACAATTTTATATATGTATATGTACATGTAAGATACATAGAAGATTTTACATAGACATAAAAGATTGTATATACATATAAGGTCAGGGCTTATATCAGGGCTTGCCTGATAGCTCAGTTGGTAAAGAATCCACTTGTAATGCAGGAGACCCCAGTTGAATTCCTGGGATGGGGAGATCACCTGGAGGAGGCATAAGCTACCCACTCCAGTGTTCTTGGGCTTCCCTTGTGGCTCAGCTGGTAAAGAATCCACCTGCAATGTGGGAGACCTGGGTTCAATCCCTGGGTTGGGAAGATCCCCTAGAAAAGGGAAAGGCTACCCACTTCAGTATTCTGGCTTGGAGAATTCCATGGACTGTATAGTCCATGTGGTCACAAAGAGTCGGACACAAATGAGCAATTTTCACTTTCTTTCAAGATTACACAAATATATATCTTAGTGAAGTGCTTGACCCAGGGTAATCTTATGACTTCACTGTAATTAGTAAAGGACTAGAAAGAAATGTTAACATTTTTTAATATCTTTATCTGGGAAAAGGAAAATGTGGCTTCTAGTCACTCTCTCTAACCTAGCCTCCTGATCCTCCTTACAAGTATAAATAGCAAAAAAACATAGAAGAAAAAAGTCCCATTTGAAGACTGACAGGCTGAAGCTCTGGATGGAATGCCACAGAATGCACTGCAGGTGGCTAAATGTGCTGAGGTTGGCCCACGCCCAGCAGGACTGCTGCAAGCTCAGATGGCAGGGATACAGCAATGCTCTGCCCTAGGGTAAAGCAGATCATCTGGAACTGTCTCCTTTTCCCCACGCATGTTTGCTCTTGCACATGTTACTAGTTTTTTTTTTTTTTTTTTTGCTCACTAATAACCCAGTTTTATTCTGAAAGGGGACAAATGAAGGTGGATGACATTAGCTGCAGGAACTAAGTTATCTTCTTTGCTGTCAGTAATAGTTTGAGAAGAAAAAGTGCAGTACACATGATTTTCTTAGAACATCCTTTACAAAGCATGTCAACTGAAGAGCAACACGTTGGGTTGTTTTCCCCGGATCAGATGTCCTTGTCCTCTAGCTCTAGCTCCACGCCAGCAGCAGCTTGGTGTGACGCAGATGGGGACCCGATCAAAATGGCTGCCTAAGCCCTCATTTTTGATGACAGCTGTGGTTAACGAGGCCAGAAGGTGGGTGAGGGCGCCGTACTGATGACTCACAGAATTGCAACCACCTCCCACCCAGGGTTAAAACTTTTTGCTGCTGCGGCTGCTGGTCTTCTTGCTTTAGAGTCTTGGAGATAGATGTTTGGACTCCTATCAGTGAGTAAGATGGTCAAAAACATCTTCCTTCCTCTCCTATCAGGATTAAAGTTAGCATGCAAGCAGATGAAACCACTGAGTGGATTTAGTCATTTTGAAGCTTAGAGACAAATCTTTTCATGTAATGCAAATAAATAACAGAAAATATCTTTTGCAAAATATTTTCTTCATTGAAAACTGCCGAAATGCATTTATTTTGTGTATTGACGGCCTTCTTTCCTTTGTGGTGGATTGATGACGTGATGTCGACATAGTTCATAAAGATGATGAAAGGGTAACAATGGGATAACTTGTAGTAAAAGTAAATTTACAATAAGTCAAAGCTATCTAGAGGTGGATAATTAAGTCATGCCTTGACGTGACTACTCATAAATTTATCTGCTGCCTGAATTAAAATTGTGTGTCAGTTTAACACTGACTTCCTCCTTCAGTCATAGGACTCTTGAGAACTCAGTGGAGATCCTCTTCTCTGCCTCTCTTCCTGTCTACCTGGTTCATACTGGTTGTATGGATGGTGGCAATTTCTCTAGCTCTTAGTTTCAGATTGATATAACATGAAGATATCTAACCTCTAAGATATGCATGGTTTAGTGTTCTATTCTGTAAGCATGGAATAATTTAACATTTCCCCTGCACACAATATAGGGGTATTCTTATTATTTACAAGTCAATGAGGAGCATGAAGATTGTTGAGACAAAATTATAATAAATGTTTACAAAAGGAAACAAACATTTCCTCTAATTTTTTTCAGTGGCCATTTGAATATCTGACACAAACCTGGGCTCTCAGCTCCAGTGAAATCGAACATGTCCTTTTGACAGCCTTGAAAGTGTTAGGGAAAATTCCACTTTTGTTTTTCATTCCAACTGCTGTGTTACCTATGGCCATGAGTTCCTCTGATCTGTGGGGCATTTAGGAGATATAAGGAATTTAGTATTCCAAAAAAGAATCAATCTCTCAAAAATTCTGACTATATTACATAGGTTCAGATAATCTTATTAACATTTAATGATTATATAAACTAAATTCACCTATTCCTCTTTTGAAATTTGCTAATAACTTGTCTCTTGAAAGTTTTCTAAAGTCATGACACTTCATGCTAATTTGATTTTTTATTTTCATGACTGTTTCCCCTGTGGTCTTAAAGGAACGGGTTTTATTTTTCATTGTAAAGATTGCTGCTGCTGCTAAGTCACCTCAGTCGTGTCCGACTCTGCATGACCCCATGGATGGCAGCCCATCAGGCTGCCCCGTCCCTGGGATTCTCCAGGCAAGAACACTGGAGTGGGTTGCCATTTCTTTCTCCAGTGCATGAAAGTGAAAAGTGAAAGTGAAGTCGCTCAGTCGTGTCCGACTTTTAGCGGCCCCATGGACTGCAGCCTACCAGGCTCCTCCGTCCATGCGATTTTCCAGGCAAGAGTACTGGAGTGGGGTGTCATTGACTTCTCTTTGTAAAGATTAATATACATTTTTTTTTTTTACCTTTCCCTTGAAAATTTGACACTTTTGAAATGGTGGTATTTTTAAAAAATTTAATATAAAAACTGAGATATCCCTTAAAATGTAAAATGATCATATTTCTCCTGTCCTTTTCCCTTTTCTTATTGGTATGCAATATTTTTATTCCTGAAAAATGTATGAATCAAAATCAGAATGTTGATTTATCTCAGCAAAGGCCTGCTATACTTGAAAAGAATGGTGCTGGTGGGTCATGAGTGCAGACCCTTAGAAAAAAATATTGCAGAGATTGTTTTCCCGGTTTGAGTTCTGTTTGAGAGTCTAACAAGTACAAGTTCAAGTCCCACAGTTTCCACATGGTGGAAGTTGGGACAAATAAACTTTTGTCATTTTTTCCCCCATTTCTCTGATATGAACCTGGACTTTGGAAATGACCAGAGGCAGCCTAGCATTGCAGCAGTGACAATAAAAATCAGGAGAGTGGCTTCCTGGATGTCAGAGTGACTTCAGCTCCCAGATCTCCTGCTCATGCTATGCTAAGTCACTTCAGTCGTGTCCGACTCTGTGCGACCCCATAGTCGGCAACCCACCAGGCTCCCTCGTCCCTGGGATTCTCCAGGCAAGAACACTGGAGTGGGTTGCCATTTCCTTCTCTTGTTCATGATGGTGGCATATTCAGGGGGGCAAAAAAAAGTCAGCTTTCGGGAAAGAGAGAGGAACCAGGATGGAATTTCATGAGTCTGGGGACTTGTAAGGGTAATTCTCAGGAGGAGAGAAAGATAGTCTATAGGCAAGAAGGGAGCTCCAGTCATTATGATAGAAACAAACACCACCCCCAGGATGCAGCTTTATTTGGCAACCCAACTTGGGAAGTGGGTCATATCACTTATCAGCTATAAAATTATTTAATTATATCCAACCAGTCCATTCTGAAGGAGATCAGCCCTGGAATTTCTTTAGAAGGAATGATGCTAAAGCTGAAACTCCAGTATTTTGGCCATCTCATGCGAAGAGTTGACTCATTGGAGAAGACTCTGATGCTGGGAGGGATTGGGGGCAGGAGGAGAAGGGGACGACAGAGGATGAGATGGCTGGATGGCATCACTGACTCGATGGATGCGAGTCTGGGTGACCTCCGGGAGCTGGTGATGGACAGGGAGGCCTGGCGTGCTGCGGTTCATGGGGTCGCAAAGAGTCGGACACGACTGAGCGACTGATCTGATCTGATGTCTCTTTCATAAGGCATACTTTCTCTTAGTATTATTTGAGTCTGTATCTGTAACTGATGTATTGTGCTATTGAAAAATCAATAGAGGGGACACATTTAACTGCTGAAAGACAGTTTCATTTCAGCACAGAGTTAGTGATCCCTACATACTGATAGTGAAATGCTTTGAGATTTGTATGGTAAGAGGGAAAATAAGTCAATGGAGAGTCATTAAGATTGAATCCTCTTTTTGAGAGGCTTGTTTTATATACTAAGTTTGGCCAGAATGAGGCTACTCTTCCTTTAATTTCAATTTGTGATCCTGAAGGAACTATAGTCCAGTTTAGCTATTAAATCAGTGCATTCTACACGGATTCAGATTTGGTTAATAACAGGCATTTGCGTGGAGATGCTGGGGTGATAACATACTAGTGAATGTCTTTCTCCCCCATATCTCCCTGAAACAGATGTAGCAAGTGCAATACAGGTGTAAGTGAGAATGTAGCTATCTGGGCATGGCATAGCGCCCATTTTTCCAGACAGGTGCAAATAAAAATTTATGTAAAGCACTCCCAGAAGCCTTCCTGTGTGCCTACCATTATTGGTCTTGCTAGTTCAAGTCTGTCAGATTTCCCTACACAGAATTCACTAAAGGAATTTCCCATTTTTTTTTTTTTAATAAGGGAAGGAGACTGCACTGCCTTAGGGCCATCCATTTTCTGTGTGATGCCACCATTATTCCTGTCAATAGCAAATAATTAAATGTATACATGATCAATAGCTTGCCTCTTCCAGCGCTCTATCTTTACCCCAAAGCCCAAAGGGCCTGTATATGTTTGAGATCAGTGCTGATCCCAGACAAGGGGGTTCTTGTTCCTTTTGTTTAATTCAGCATCTTCACTCTCCTTTGTATTCAGGACCCAGTTGACCACTAGACACGTGATACTGGCTGCTCACGGAATATCTGTTGGTGATGGTGATAATTATCCCATATCACAGATCATTAGCAGTTTCTCTGGAGAAGAGAAACCAAACTCCTTAATTATTGGTTTTATGTTTTTGTTGTTAGTGAATTTAAGAAACTGTATGCATTCCAGAGGGTGTTCAGAAGATAGATAGTTTCAGGAACAGATTCAGACTTTTTTTTTCCCAATCGTCTATTTAATAATCAATGTTGTACTAGGTTTACAGAGGTAGGGCAAAAGTAGCAAAATAGGAAGGTATATGTTTTAGTTCACTGACTTTATATGTTAGTAACAGGGCAGAAGAGTCATTCAATGCAAAACTGAGAAAAGTAATAAATAGTACTATTGATCACTAATGATTTATCCCATGATCGGATTTTCCCATAAAATTAATGAGCCTTTATTAGGAGCTGTTGGGGAAACCAGTATATTTTATTTATCTGTGAAGCATCAATGGTTTATCTCTGGGGATATGTGAATAATTATCAGAGAAAGCTTAGCTTGAGACATAATATAGTAACAATCAGAACTCTGAATTGAGTAAATGCCTGGGTTCCATTGATTATTATTGCCAAACAACTGATTTGGAGTGGTGTAGAATATATTAGAATTTGAGCAAAACATCTGAAATATGTGGACTACAAAATGGCAAAGTGAATTCATATCTAACTGAAAACTTTTCCCAGAAAATCAAAGAACTGATGTCAATTTGAGGAACCTATAAAGAACATGAAAATCAAATTTATTGATTATAATCTGTTAAACAGATTAAAATAGCTAGCCCACAGAATAACAGTAATAAGAATCACACTTTGACATTTATTACATGTTAGGAATGGTTACATGGTAGAATAGTATCCAAAGGGTGACATATTTTGGAGTGACATATGCAGATAAATTCCCATCACTTTTTATTTCAAGCAAAATTTTCAGGGTATTGATGTCTTGTTTAGACTTTTGTGACAAGAATTTCGAGATCATTGCCTTATTATAATATTTCAACAATAAAACAAATCTACTATGGTTGCATGTAACAAGGATAAATGCAAAGATTTTCCCTTACATTAAAAAACAATGATGTAAATTCATGATGGGAAATAGATGGCTCATTAGATTTGTGTGTGAAATCACTGAAAAGCTTTTTGTTTGACTGTAATCTCACAGCCACTGGTATGGCTTTGGGCTAAAAAGAAATTCCACCAAAGTCCTCGTGAAACTCATGATAATTCATTTAGGTTAAATTCATATAGTTTTCCTTATCCTTTATTCATTCCTCACTTTATTGCAGTTTTCTCAGGAAAGGTCATTTCATCTCCCCTTAGGGTTCCTTCACTTTTCAAGAAAAATAAACCAGGTCTATTCAACCTCAAGGTAAGGATGAACTGGATTCCAGGTCAGAGCCATACTCCAGACCTGCCTCCCCATTTCGTACCCACAGAGAAAACCAAACAAAGACAGGACTCCTAGCCGTTTCCCCGCCTGATAGTAGAGAAGTGGGTCTGCTGGCAAGATACCTGTGTAGGCTGGGGAGCAAGTGACTCCCTGTGAGTCCAGGAGTTAGTTACTCGTTATCTACCCTGGGATAGGTGCTGGGAGGGATTGAGGGCAGGAGGAGAAGGGGACGACAGAGGATGAGATGGCTGGATGGCATCACTGACTCGATGGATGCGAGTCTGAGTGACCTCCGGGAGCTGGTGATGGACAGGGAGGCCTGGCGTGCTGCGGTTCATGGGGTCGCAAAGAGTCGGACACGACTGAGCGACTGATCTGATCTGATCTGATCTGATCTACCCTGGTGTCACGCACACGCCAGTGTGTATAGAAATCGCAAAGAAAGCCTGTTAAAATCTAGGTTCCCGGACCCCATCTTAAGAGACTGTTTCAGTAACTTTGAAGTGAGGCTTTAGAATTCTCCATTTTAAAAAACACATAACCAAGCAGATTCAGCTGTGTGTTCATTCATTTGCTAATTAATTCAACACATATTTTTGAGCTGTAAATATGCCCTGGGCACCCTTCTAGGTTGCAGCGGGATTGCTGAGGACACGGCAGTGAACATGACGGACAAAGCACATGGTCATCGTGGAACTCACATTCTGCTGTGGGCTACAGAGTTTAGAATCTCACAAATAAGCAAATCATGAACTTTCAAACAGTGACAGTGATTAAAAAAAAATAACAGTGGAAAAACAGTAGCAGAGAATGAATGCTATTTGAGCTACGTTGATTAGAACAGCTTTTCTTACAATGCTGTATTTAAACTGAGACCTTAAGATATAAAGAAGCATGTGTCTATATATATATTATATATTGTATACATGTGGGTATATATATATAGTACATTATATAAACACGTTATATACATGGGCATGTATATACATGTATGCATGCATAAACATTTACACACATGCATGTGCACACACAATGTGTGTATACACATATGTATATGCACACATATGTATATACACACATATGTATACACACACATATAATGAGTCTGAGGGTCAAGATGTACAGCAAGTGCAAAGGCCCTGAAGTAGGAAGAAGCTTGATGATCCTGAGTAATGAAAAGCAGGTCTGTGTGGCTAGAACAGGGTTTCTCAACAGTAGAACTACTGATATTTGAGCTAAATAATTCTCCGCTATGTGGGCTTTCCTGTGTATTATAGGGTTTTAGTAGCATCTCTGACCTCTTCCCACTAGTGCTGGCCATACCCACTCAGTTGTGACAACCTACAGTGTCTCCAGCCATTGTCAACCTGAGTTGAGAACCACTTTATGGTTGAGCTGTTGGGAGAAGGAGGATGGTAGGAAATGAGGTGATAAAGTAGAGAAAGTCTAGATCACATAGGGCTATAATGATCACTGAATTTAATTCCAAGAGATTCTGGAAATCACTGGAGGATTTTAACTGTGATGGTTGAAGTTATATGGTCAACTTTTATTTTTAGAAGGACATTCTGATGCTAGGCGGCAAACACAGGCGGCAAAAAAGTGAAAGCTAGGACTACTGAAGCAGTATAACAGAAAGATGGTGGGATTGAAATAGGTTTAGGAGAGAAGATTGTAAGAAGACAGTGGATTCAGAAAGTGTATTGGAAGGAGTCCTAACAGGTCTTTGGGTGGCCGGTAGACCACACCTGGAGAAACAATAATCTTGATCTTTGCTGCTCAAAATGGGATCCACAGACCAGTATCATGGTCTTCACCTGGGAACTCAGATGTACTATCCCAGATCCTACCTACCCCAGACATGCTCAAACAAACTCTACACTTTAGTATGCTCCCCCAGACAATAGCTATGTATCTCAAAGACTGAGAAAGCAGCTCCAGGCTAGCTCTTCATTATGTTTATAAGAAAAGAGATGCTCTGAGAGGAAGGGTGGTCTGTCCGAGTTCACAGAGAGAGTCATGGGCAGTCAGAACTAAAACCCACTTCTTGCATCTCCTGGTCCCAGGTCCTCACTAGCAGCTTGCTCCATGGGATAATGTCTCCTGTTAGAGTCCTTCCTTAGCCAGAAATTGCGATTTTTGTCCCTAAATTCTTATAGGACAAGAAAAAGTCACCCTTCAAAAAATAAAAGATTGAAATTCCTCCAGGGAGGAAGAACGAAAGACCCATGGTATCAATTTAGAGCAAAAAAGCGTTTAAAAACCAATTACCAAGCTGTGTTGCTGCTGCTCACAGGGCTGCCATCTTTTCCTTGCTCGGAGTGTTAACACTGCAAACACAAAACAAATCCCTTGAAAAATGATGCCAGGCTTGGATTGTGGGCAACAATGATGAGGCTCTGAGATCAGACTCTGCTCAGAGAGCTGTTCAGTGACAGGAATCTTCTGGATCACAGGCAGCAGCAGGATTTGCAACTTGAACTATGCAAGGAGAGATTTTGGAAAACTGTGTTTCCCTTGCCTTTATCATCCCCTTCTCTGGCTGCCCAGACTGGCCACTTTCTCATCCCCCAGGGAAACGGACCATTTGTCAAATTCTCTTCTCCTCAAAACCTAAAGCACAAAATAGCTACTGTCCTTCTTGGCAGCTCCTGCAGAGCTAATATGCTGTGCTTATCCCAATATGTGGGACCCCATCATATCATAAATTAGAGAGACTGCTTTGCAGGATGAGCTTGAGGCGAAAGAAGGATAAGGAAAGTAATTCAAATCCTCAAGTCTGATTTTCATTTGACAAGATACTGATCTCTGTCTCTCAGCCCAGTGAGTGCGAGGGCAGTCCTGCCTCCTTCGAAGCCTGGGAGTGAAGGGGGAAACCACTTCAGGAAGGAGGTTTTAAAGAGCGGATAGCAGGTTTATAAAGAGCGGATAAACCAACTGCTGAATGAGCACGGTGGTCGGTGGGCAGGGAGATGACCACAGGTTCACAAGGGAAGGAAGACAAAGGAGTGCCTTTTTAGGGCTGAATGTGAAACTGCTCCTCTCTGTAGGGGTCTGGCCCCCGAAGCACATACTTCTGCCATTGCACAGCTGTCAGCTGCCATTATCAGGTTCCTAACAGAGACAGGCAGAGATCCCCAGTGCTTCTCCCCAGCAAGCGAAGCTAGGCAGTGATGCAGGGGTGTGTGTGAGTGTGTGTGTGTGTGCACGCATGCGTGCTGGGAACAGACAACAAAGAAAAAAGAAGAGGGATTAAATATTAGTGCAAGCGTGCTCAGTCATGTCCAACTTGACTCTTTGCAACTCTATGGACGGCAGCTTCTCTGCCATGGCCTTTCTGCCACCACCAGGCTTCTCTGTCCATGAGATTCTCTAGGCAAGAATACAGGAGTGGGTTGCCATTTCCTCCTCCTGGAGATCTTCCCAATCCAGGGATCAAACTTGTGTCTCCTGCGTCTCCCTTTGTCGGCAGGTGGATTCTCTACCACTGAGCCACCCAGGAAGCCCTGTTAGTTCTGAACACTCAGATATATACACAGTACAGAGAGAAAGAGACTAGTATTTGATCCAGATTTTCCATTCTGTTATTAGGACTGTAGGTAAGTCATTTTATGCCTCTGGTTTTCTTTATCCTTCTTCACCCACCGAGAAGAGCAGAAACCTATGATTTATGGACTCCTTAGCAAGTGCCAGGCTCCATACTAGAGCACATTGTAAGTGCCAGCTCAATCTTCACAGTAACTCAGGTAGGAATTATTCTTCCTTTTTTTTTTTTTTTTCTTTCTTTGCTGTTGAAGACACTGAGGCTTAAGGAGGTTAAAGGAATTTTCTCCACAACACTGAGGCAGGGGATGATGGACCCTGGATTTCACCAGTGCTGTGTGACTCTGGAGTCCTCAGGCTTCAGGCTCCTCAGGCTATGCCTCTTCAAACAAGGATGTCAAGCTCATTCAGTGTCTGGGTGTCAGCTGAGGCTTGGGTGGAAAAGCACACTGTACTCTGAGAGCTGCATGTATGTTAGCCATGGTTATTTAAAGAATTCAGCATTTACTTACTCACTGAGTACTTGCTGAGAGCCTGGTTCTATTCTACAAAGTATGGTCAGTTTTCCAATTTGGCGGAGAGTGGAAAAAAAACTGTTGGCTCTTTTGTCAGGTCACCTACATTTTATCAAGTGTTTGGAAGAAAAACAGTGCTATCCGTATAGCAGGTTCACAACACCGGAAATCAAGGATACCCCACATGCGCACCAAGTGAAACTAAAACAAAACAAGTGCTACCTAATCTCTGTTCTAGTGGATTTCCATGAGTTCTAGTACCAAATGGCATTTTAATAAAAGTAACTCAATAGTAAAGGACTGATGCTGAAGCTCCAATATTTTGGCCACCTGATAGGAAGAATTGACTCAATGGAAAAACCCTGATGCTGGGCAGGAGGAGAAGGGGATGACAGAAGATGAGATGGTTGGAAGGCATCATCGACTCAATGTACAAGAGTTTGGGCATGCTCCAGGAGTTGGCGAAAGACAGGGAAGCCTGGCTTCAGTCCATAGGGTCACAAAGAGTTGGACATGACGGAGCGATTGAACTGAATTGAACTGAATCTTAACCAGGAGTCCTCCTTCTGTGTCTCATTCTCTCTCTCTCTGGGATACTTCAAAGCAAATACCTGAAATCAGTATTTTAATTCTGACACAGTTATGCTGTATTCCCAAAGCTGTAGTTTAATAGACATAGTGCTAATAGACATAGGTGCTACATCATAAATGATGGTTTATCTAGTGTTCATCACATGGAAATGTTACTATTAGCAGGTGCTTCTGTGTTTCAACAGTACAATGATAATTGATGTTCACAATGATTATCCCAAGGCAGTGCAATTTCCTAAAGTGCTTTGTAGATCACAAAAAGATCTACAAAGGAAGAAAAGAAAAAAGGCAAGAAAAAAAGAAGTTTCCATTAGTATATTTTTTGCATTATAGGTTATCATAATAAAATTCTTTGAATATTAGTAACCAGTTACAAATTGTGATGATATGAATCAGAGCATCGCCATTCCCCATCAGGCCAAAACAGGTAATTTGATATAGACACATGCTTAGTATCCTTTTCTTTCCCCAAAGCTTAAGCCAATTTTATATTACTGCATGTTGGCTATGAAAAACTCTTAAGTGTTCACTCCATGAATTATTGTCATATAACTGCTGTAAAAAAAATTGCAAATTTAGAGTTTAAAACAATAAGCCAATTCTTGAGGTAAGAAATCCCGTAAGGGTCTCATTAGGCTCAAAATCAAAGTGTCAGTAGAGCTACCTTCATTCTGGAGATCTTAGGGCAGAATCTGTTCCCTTGGCTTTTCTAGTTTTGAGAAGCTGCTGCTTCAAGGCAACCCCTTGGCTTGTGGGCCCTTCCTCTTTCTTCATGCCAGCGGTGCAGCATCTCCAAATCTCTCTCTGACCACAACCCCTGTTTTTGTCATCACACCTTCCTCACTCTGACCTCCTGCTTCCCTCTGATAAGGACCTTTGTGATTACATTGGGTCCACATTGTTAATTCAGAATAATCTCCCATCTCGAGATTGTAACTTAATCACACCCTCAAAGTCCATTTTGCCAAGTAAGATAACACATTCACAAGTTCTGGAAATTAGAATATAGTTCTGGGGTGCATTATTCCGTACACCACATTCGGTTTAACAATGACTCATTCATTGCAATGATTTCTTTCCTGTATCATTTCTCTTTGGCTTTGAATATTTCAAAGCAGTAGCCTCTTCCCATATACAATGGGTAGGATGACCCTGACATGAAAATTAGCAAAGTTCATGAAGATTAAAAGAAGCAAGTTCATCCAGAATCTCTTCCAATATTTTACCAATGGCGTGAAAACCAGCAAGAAAGGGGCAATGTGGACAACTATTCACTAAACCATGTCTGGCCTAATAGGCCTTGAAGTGAAGTGAAGTGAGGTGAAGTCTCTCAGTTGTGTCCGACTCTTTGCGACTCCATGGACTGTAGGCTACCAGGCTTATCCATCCATGGGCTTCTCCAGGAAAGAATACTGGAGTGGGTTACCATTTCCTTCTCCAGGGGACCTTTCCCACCCAGGGATCGAACCCCGGTCTCCCGCATTGGAGGCAGATGCTTTAACCTCTGAGCCACCAGGGAAGCCCAAATGGGAGTTGCTTAGACTTCTATTTCTTAAACTTTTAACTTAAAGGTTAGAACAATTTGAATTTAGGCTATGAAAGGAAGAAAGAAAATGATGGAGAATATTTTCCTGGTGCCAGACAGTAGCGAACTCAAGAGGAAATGAGGAAGGAGAAATGAGAAGGCAGAGAGCCATGCTGAAAGAAGCTCTGGATGCCATCTGACAGGCCTTTTGAATGTGCGGGTTTGGCAGCCTGCCCACTGCACCATGTGGCCTACATCCCTCTGTGCATTGCTGGAGAAGCAGGAAGGCACATCCTTGGAGAAAACATCCCAGCACACCCAGAGAATAAGGGAAAGGCAAAACTAAGCTGATGAGAGAGACACCAGCCAGGGGGGTAGTAGAGGTTACAGCTGTTGTGGACAAAATGTTCAGACAGCAAGGAAGTTTACACAGGTAGAGCCAGATGGGGTTTCTGTTTCTCAGCTGTAGACAAACATCCTCTCTGCTAACCTTCTGCCCTAAACTCACACTGGCTGCTTGCCTCTGAAGTGTGTTGCATATTTCTTTTTTTATCTCAAGTTTGGGTATTTCATAATTCTTGCTATTTGCAAAACCATTATGGTTTACACAGGACATGTGAAAGATCCATTGTAAGCAATGCCTGAAGGAAAATGTCTATTGTTGCAAGCCCAGGTGAAGCACAGAAAAAAATCTACTGCTGAAGCACTGGGGGCACAGGAAAGATGAAGACGTATCACTGTTTGCTGGATTGTTTCTCTTGGTTCTTCCTCCAGGCATGATCACTTGTGAATTGGTGCCTTTGCACACAAATCATGCCTTCTTCCATTAGAAATTCTAAGAGAACAACAATAACAGCAACTATCTTTATTAAGAGTTAAACAGGTCAGGTGTTATGGGAAGTACCTCAGGAACATTATCTCTTTTATTCCCACAATGATAATGAGAAAGTCAGATGATTCTTCATTTCATAACAGGTCATTCCATGACTTAAGGAAGTCATTTTGTCATGATCATACAGTCAGCAAATCATATCTAAAACTCAAACCCAGGTGAGCCTATTTTCTAATTTTTCCCTCTTAGCAACAATGCATATTTCCTTTATATTTTTCTATAAAGGCCTTTGTCTTCATAGGGAAGCTCATAGAATTATGCAATCTTTAAAATCTCTTCTCCTCAGGTTACTTGATAAAAAGCAAGGTCTAATTACATTTAATTTGAATATGGCAATACTTGGATATTCCCATATTTTGCCTTTCATAATTCATTTAGGTAACACTTGAATTTCATCATTCTTTTCTTTTTTAAGATTGCAGTGGGTTGAACAGTTGCTGCCAAAAAGACATGGCCAAGTCCTAACTCCCAGAACTGCTGCTGGTGCTGCTGCTGCTAAGTCGCTTCAGTTGTGTCCGACTCTGTGTGAACCCATAGACGGCAGCCCACTAGGCTCCCCTGTCCCTGGGATTCTCCGGGCAAGAACACTGGAGTAGGTTGCCATTTCCTTCTCCAATGCATGAAAGTGAAAAGTGAAATGGAAGTCGCTCAGTCGTGTCCGACTCTTCGCGACCCCATGGACTGCAGCCACCAGGTTCCTCTGTCCATGGGATTCTCCAGGCAAGAGTATTGGATGGGGTGCCATTGCATTCTCTGAGTATGACCTTATTTAGGAAAAGGATCTTTGCAGTGATACTTATTTAAGGATCCTGAGCTGAGGTCATCCTGGATTATGTTGGAACCTAAATCTAAGGACTGGTGCCCTATAAAGGAAAAGAAAAGGAGACTGGAGACACTCAGATACAGAGACACAGAGGAAAAGGGTATATGAGGATGCAGGCGGGGATTGAAACAATGTTGCCACAGGCCAAGGAAGACCAGGAGCAACAAAAAGCTGGAAGAAGGCAGGAAGGATCCTCCCCTAGTCTCTCAGAGGGAAGGAGGCTCTGCTAAGGCCTTGAGACAATGAGAAAATAAAGCCACTATGCCTGTGGTAACTTTCAGTGGCAGCAAGTTACCTAGAAAACTGACACACAGGTATATTTTGATGATGTAGGTATCAAGGTAGTTTGGCAAATGTTATAAGGGAAACTGTGATTTGTGACTACAACTGTGTCTTAGGAATGCAGCTTTGTACCTTAGTTTCTTACTGATGTAAACTAAGAAATCACAAGGTATGTGAAAGTGAAAATGTTAGTAGCTCAGTCATGTCCAACTCTTTGCGATCCCATAGACTGTAGTCTGCAAGACACTTCTGTCCATGGGATTTTCCAGGCAAGAATACTGGAGTAGGTTGTCATGCCCTTCTCCAGGAGATCTTCCCAACCCAGGGATCGAACATGGGTCTCCTGCATTGAAGACAGATTCTTTACCATCTGAGCCACCAGGGAAAGTCCTATTTCTAAAACTTAAAAGATCCAATAATGTCAAATTCTATAAACAACATAAGCAAATCATGCTTATATATATATACACATACACACACACGTATAAGCAAATGTATATGTATACATATCTGTAAGCAAATGTATACACACATGTATATATACTCATGTGTAAGCAAATGTATATGTATACATATCTGTAAGCAAATGTATACACACATGTATATATACTCATGTGCAAGCAAATGTATATAATATACTATAAATGTATAAAAAATCTGTGTCATTTGTTGTATATTTGATTGGTTTCTTGTTAAAGATGAACTTGGAGAAAATTTCATTTAGAGATGACTAATATCTGGTTTCCCGGGTGGCTCAGTGGTAAAGAATCCTCCTGCCAACGCAGGAGACACAGGAGATGCAGGTTCAATCCCTGGCTTGGGACGATCCCCTGGAGGAGGAAATGGCAAACCACTCCAGTATTCTTGCTGGGAAAATCCCATGGACAGAGGAGCCTGGAGGGTTACAGTCCATGGGGTTGCAATGGGTTGGATACGACTGAGCAACAACACACACACACATTAATATCTGGTAGATTTTTCTCTGTCCCTGATCAAAACTAGGAATGCCCCTTGGCAATGGTCTCAGGTCCAATTCTTAATTCATAAGTTATCACCTATAGAACTCTGGGCTTGAGCTGGGAATTGGTTCTGAAAAATTCATGGAATCATTCCTGAGTGACTGGCCAGTATCTCCTATAATTAGCAATTACAAATGTTGAATTCCCTGGACGTGACTGGCAAGGGCTAGACATCCCATCATTAATAGCAGTAATTGAAACTAGTTAGGGTATTGGAGAAAGAAATGGCAGCCCACTCCAGTGTTCTTGCCTGGAGAATCCCAGGGATGGGGGAGCTTGGTGGGCTGGTGTTTATAGGGTCACACAGAGTCGGACATGACTGAAGTGACTTAGCAGCAGCAGCAGCAGCAGGGTATTATTAGTGTTGATGGTAGGCAACCCACTCCAGTGCTATTGCCTGGAGAATCCCAGGGACAATGGAGCCTGGTGGGCTGCCGTCTATGGGGTCGCACAGAGTCGGACACGACTGAAGCGACTTAGCAGCAGCAGCAGATGTAGTAATAATAGCAGTAACTGTATATGTGGTGAGAAAAGACCTAAATTATTTTTGTTTGTCCGAATCTCATGGAACTCTCTCATTTAAGATAGAAGGATCAAAGAAAGAGAACCAGTTCCAAATATGGGTGTTTTAATGGATATTGAGAATCTGTTACATCCCAGAAATGTACCACCTTAGGTAGCTGAGACTTTAAAAATAGACTGTCTGGATCTGATAAAACAACTCCAAGGATGTATCCATAAGAAGACACTATTTAGAACCAGGTCAGAAGCAAGAGGAGGTGCTTACAGGCTGCCATGGTAGTAGCCCTTTATAAGTCTTCCAGTCACCAATCATCCACCCTTACACAGCATGATAGAATAAGCTTGTGAGTTACCATTGCTGCCAGACACCTTGGCAGAACCACACCATAGACAAGCAGCAGACCTAAGTGAGGATTCACACATATTCTTAAAGGCTTAGCAACACTGCACACTAGCCTCAGCAGAGCCTCTGATCCACTCTGACAGCCAGCAGTGAAATCAGACTGCTACGGAGACCTTAGAGTGCTTAAACGTTCCTGGGGAATTATCTCCTCTAGAGACAGTCAGCAACAGAACTGCCAAGGGCAGAAGTTAGAGCTACTCCCACATACATGAAACAATTTTTTCAAATTTTCCTTCCCACCTGGCTTTGTAGATTACAGGAATAACTGAGTGGGACATGCTTTGAGCTTCCTACAGTTTCTCTGACATTTGACTGTCCTCTATTGATAGGACATTTGGACTCAGAGAGCAGAGTCAGCAAGAGTTCTATTGCCATTCCCAGTTGGTCTCTGGATTATGGCTGTCTAGGATATGCAGCCCTAACCCCTCGACTTCACTTTCACTTTTCACTTTCATTCATTGGAGAAGGAAATGGCAACCCACTCCAGTATTCTTGCCTGGAGAATCCCAGGGATGGGGGAGCCTGGTGAGCTTCTGTCTATGGGGTCACACAGAGTCGGACACGACTGAAGCGACTTAGCAACAGCAGCAGCAGCAGCAAGATATGCAGCCCTAACCCCTATAGGACAATATTTGGAGATGTGGCTTTTGGGATGTAATTATGTGCATGTTCAGTCATGTCCAACTTTTTGCCATCCCATGGACTGTAGCTCACCAGACTCCTCTGTCCATGGGAATTCCCAGGCAAGAATACTGGAGTGGGTTCCATTTCCTCCTTCAGGGGATCTTCCCCATCCAGGGATCAAACTACATCTCCTATGTCTCTTGCATTGGCAGGTGGATTCTTTACCACTGCACTACCTTGAGTTAAGGTCATGAGGGTGGGGCCTTCATGTTGGGATTCATGCCCTTATAGGAAGATACACCAGATATTTTGCTTGCTCCCTCTCTCTCAATCATGTACCCACCAAAAAGAGGTGTGGTGTGTACACAGAGAGATATTAGTTGTCTAGAAACCAGGAAGAGAGTTCTCACCAGAGTCTGAGCATGCTGCACCTTGATAGTGGACTTCTTGCCTCCAGAACTGTGAGAAATTAAATACCTGTCATTTAAGGCCCCCAGTCTATGGTATCTTTTTTAGGGCAGCCCAAGCTGAATAATATACTATGGGCATGTGTTCTAAGTCACTTCAGTTGTGTCTGACTCTTTGCAACTCTATGGACTGTAGCCAGACTCCTCTTTCCATGGGATTCTCCAGTAAAGAATACTGGTATGGGTTGCTATGCATCAAACCTGCATCTCTTATGTCTCCTGCACTGGCAGGCAGGTTCTTTATCACTAGCACCACATGGGCAGCTTGAATAATACACTACAGTGATTGTTTAAAAAAAAAAAAAGTGGACTTATTTAATTTTTTAAATGAGTGGGCTTATAGAAGTCATTACAGAGGCAGCAAGCATAGTTACCATAATTAATTAGTTTCTGTGAAAATAAAAGATGTCTTCCTCTTCAAGGAACAAGGAAACCACCTATCTTCTCTCACATGGCTCCAAAATTAAGCTGCCCAAATTCAAGAATTACCCGAAGAATTGTCCACATCTCTGTCCATACCAACTGATACTAACCTATGGGCAACCAAGTCCTCAATACCATGTGTTATATTCGGAATGCCTCTTGTTCTAAGGTGAAATTTTGGAATTTATAATTTGTTGCAATTTGTAAAGCAATTTTCTAGTGGCTTCCTTCCTTTCTTGGAGTGGTGAGGGTTTTTAAAAATACAAAATGTCTCTTAGATTGCCCCATGAAGGCTAACTTTCTGTAACTACTTTTCTGTTTGCCTTTCAAATCCCTCATTCCCTGATCTGGATCTGTCTTTCTACAGGTACAATGTCTCAGTGACCAGGCCAAAAAGAAGATATTTTTGAAAAAGACTGATGTCATTCAAAGACTGACATTTCAGTTTTTATTACTAGAATACCTTGAAGAATTAGATCTGATTTGCATTGATATTTGCCAACTGAATTATTAAAGTGCTTTTTTTTTTCTCTTCCCTTTCCCTCATCAGATTTTAACACTTTAGTCAACAATAGACAGAGTCACAATTTAAGAATCATATGACTTCACAGAGACTTCTGGGCTTTTGAATTGTTGACCAACTTGAGAAAAAAAATTACCAGATTTGATGCATAAAATTAAGGTGATTACATATAAAGGAAATGGCAAGAGGGCTTACCTAATTTTTTAAATGAGTAGGCTTATAGAAGTCATTACAGAGGCAAAGGTTTTTGTTGTTTTTGTTTTGTTTTTGTAAAGGGATCTGCTTCTCACATCTATTTCTTAAGTGACCTGGGGTAACTTCATAGACATGTCTTTTGTGGGCAATGTGACACCATTTGAGTTACCTATTGAGGTTTTTCTCTTTTATTAGAATTAATTGTAAACTCAGTGTACTGGAACATTTGAAAATGAACATGTATGCCTAAAGAAGGATGAGGGTTTCAGAAATGTGTGCACATTTAAAGTGATATATTAGCCCCAAATATCATTAGACTGTAGATGGAAAAAAAGTGGGAATTTCTGTGTAGTTTTTACTTCTAAACCTTTTCATCTAAAGTGACAGAACTACTAGTCATAGAACTGTAATAGTGCACCTCTATATCAAAGTTTTAAACATATCACACACACACACAAACCAGGTCATCAGGTTATTACATAGAATCTCAAATGTTTCCGTACTCATGCTTGGTAAAAATAGCACATAATCCTACCTCAAAAAGATGTATTTTCTTTACATCCTTTACAGTGCAGAAGTCCTATGAGTTTATGGCATATCACCTGGCAGATTTGTTAAATTACAAATCCCTGGGGCCCCCCTCCTAGAGTTTCTGATTCTTGTAGGTCTGTCTGGGGTCTGATAATTTGCATTTCTAACAAGTCCTCAGGTGATGCTAATGCTGCTGATTTGGTGACCAGACTCTGAGAAGCACTGCTCTGGTTTTATTACTTTGATTCAGTGGTGGGCTTCACAGCCTTGCAGTCAATTCTTTCTACTCTCTAACCAAAATAACTACTGTAATTTGAGTCTATGTTTGGCTCTGTAGAATCTAAGATAATAGTAACAGTAAGCATCCCTTGAATAATGCTTTATCATTAATAAATCATTTTTGCAAACACTATCTCATTTGACACAGCACAAGTATCCTGGTAGGTGAGCAAGTATTATATTATTCATATTTTGCAAATGAAAGTAGAGAGTTTAATGGATCCACTCAAAATCCCTAAAAAGTAAATGGTGAAGAACAGAGATTTGAACTCAAGCTTTCTGACTCTTAAATCCTGCATTCTTTCTACCAAGTCACTCTTTCTCTTAATCCCTTACAGTTTTTAGACAGCTTTACCCTATTCAAACTACCTTCATATTCATTATCTAATTTGATTTCTCAAAGCAACAGCACAAGGCAGACAGAGCACATATTATTGTCTAGATTTTATAGGTAAAGACATTATAAAAGATGATGAGAAAAGTGGCTACTGTCATTCAGACAGTATTTCTTCATACACAGGCTAAAATTTTCTTGTAATATTTAGCAGCAGCATCTGATGTAAAGCATCATATGGTTCCCCTTTCCGAGTCATATTCAATGGTCCAGTATTCTAACCCCACCCCAAAACCTACACCAGTTTTTGGTTTGTTTTGTTTTCTTGGTAGGAATATATCTGGAGGGAATGCAGGTGGAGATGAAGTTTAGGGTTATCAGTAGAAAGAGAGGAAAAGTTCTTAAATTTTAGACTTTAAATACTAAAGAACACAGTTTTCTCTGCATACAAAGACTTTTTCACTTCTCATCTTGGGTTTTTCAAAGTTTAATGTGTATACAAACCACCTGAAGTTCTTGATGAAATGAAGATTCTGATTCAGTGCATCTGGAGTGGGGCCCAGCATGCTATAAAGCTCCAAGGTGATGCCGATTCTGTTGATCATAGTCCAACCTTGATAGGCAAGGGTCCATCCTATTTCTCAATGCCGTAATTATTTTTACTATTCTCTAAACTATCTATGAATCTTTAGGGTGAAACAGAGAAATTAAATATAAAACACTGTAACAATATTTTGTGAATACTCTGTACACTGTGGGACTTCCTTAAATGCTATTCTGTGCTAGGCTATTTATAATGCCCTAGTATTTTACAACCTATTCTCATCTCAAGATTCAGGATGATGCTGAAAATGTGGTCCATGGACTAGCAGAGCCAACATTACCTGGGTGCTTGTGAGAAACATAGAATTTCAGGTCTCATCTCAGACCCCCTGAATTAGAATTCACATTTTAACATGATTCTTCAGAAGATTTTCCAGTACAGTGAATTTAGAGATCCACTCCTTTAGATCTTTTTGCCCATGTGTACTTACATAGTTATCATTATGCTCATGTGACTGGTCCTCTGGTTCACTGGGAGGATCTAATCCTCCAGAATCCCAGAATTCACCAAAGGAATTCAGCAAAAGAGATGATTTAAATGTGGAGTGAGGCAGGAAATCTGCATTTTTTAAAACTTGCTTTGAAGTAATCCCAATGATTGGCCAGAGATAGAAGTCTAATAGTGGAAATGAAAGTTATGCCATATATGGCTACAACCAGAACGGATGGTTTATAGGTAAGGAATCATGCTGCTGCTGCTAAGTCGCTTCAGTCGTGTCCAACTCTGTGCAACCCCATAGACGGCAGCCCACCTACGAGATGTTATAAAACTTTCAGCTATGCAGCAGAGATTCCTTTTTCAGACTGACTCAACCTGTGAACTGTTCTCTATTTCTAAAACCAAGGTGGGTCTGAACTTCTGCCACCCAACTCCCACTACATCACTAATGCATTGGTGTGACAGTGCTGAGAGCTTTGTTACCACGTATTAAATTTTTTTCCCCAGATACAGAAACCTGAAGTAGGCATTTTAGTGTGTCTTACAGAAAGACAATGTCCTATATATTTGACACAGTAAAGCAAAAATATAGTTTCTGAAGATTCTATTCTTAAAGTCTAAACTTCAAGAAGATTCTAACAGAGTCTGACATTTAGCTAGCATAAGTGATTCATTTATTCAATAAATTTTTACTGATCATTTACTCTGTGCTAGGCACCCACTCCAGTGCTCTTGCCTGGAAAATCCCATGGATGGAGGAGCCTGGTAGGCTGCAGTCCATGGGGTTGCTAGGAGTTGGACATGACTGAGCTACTTCACTTTCACTTTTCACTTTCATGCATTGGAGAAGGAAATGGCAACCCACTCCAGTACTCTTGCCTGGAGAATCCCAGGGACGGGGGAGCCTGGCGGGCTGACCTCTATGGGGTCGCACAGAGTTGGACACGACTGAAGTGACTTAGCAGCAGCAGCAGCAGCAGGCACTATAATGGCACTAAGAACATGTAGGTGTTTGCTTTCATAAGGAAAATAGTAAAAACATAAACATTTAAGATAATTACTGAGTGTGATACCTGCTTAGGAGAAGAACAACACGTTAGTGATAAAGAGAATGTCAATGGATTTGATACAAGAATGTAAAGATTTCAGAGCATTCTCTGTAGTCCAATGGATAATAATGAGAATCCCATAGAAGCAAACCGGCATGTCAGGGTAACGAAGAAATGGATCTGAACACGACCTAGAGAGCTTTCCTGAAATTTCCAAAACCTTCTTAGTAAGAGATTATCAAAACTATTAGTTGGATAGCCTTAGTTATATAATTCTATTGTACCGTTTGCTGTTTGCTTTCTACTCATTCATCCTTGAATTACTTGTCAATGTCTATTTAGTTTACACTTCACAATGTGAGTTATTTCCCAACAATACTATTTTTTATAAAGCCTTTAATTGAATAACTGAATTGGTTGGTGGATTGATTGAGCACTTATATTCCAAGCAATGAACTAAGAATATACACATAAGTAGGATACAGTTTCTGCACTTTTACAGATCTTATAATCCAGAGACTGCACATAATTAAAATGAAATTTTATTACTTCTATTATATGGCTTCCTGAAGGAAGTGTCATCTTGAACGCTTCAAAAGAAAAAGTTATACTGGCAAAATGATGATACAGGTGAGATGTGAAATCATGTTTGAAGAAGAAAACCAGGATGTGTGAAGGCCCCAAAGCAAGTGGACAAGACATATTCTTGAAATATAAGTAGTATTAATTTAACCTACCTACTACCTAAAGTAGAGTGATTAGGGGTTTAGGGATAGGAAAATAAATTTAATGAAGGGTTCTGCCATGCTTAGTTTGAACTTTATCCCAAAGGCAATGGGAAGTCTAGCAGGAAATTTAACTCAATAATTTTAAAATTTAGAAATAGCATTTTTGTAGTAGGGGTAAAATCGCATGGATGGAGGAGCCTGGTAGGCTGCAGTCCATGGGGTCGCTAAGAGTCGGACACAACTGAGTGACTTCCCTTTCACTTTTCACTTTCATGCATTGGAGAAGGAAATGGCAACCCACTCTGGTGTTCTTGCCTGGAGAATCCCAGGGACGGGGAAGCCTGGTGGGCTGCCGTCTATGGAGTCACACAGAGTCGGACATGACTGAAGCAACTTAGCAGTAGGGGTAAATACCTAGTAGCAAGAGGTCCAACTGGAAAATTGAGAGAAATTGTTGGTCATTTTTTGGTGTTGTACTACCATTGCCCAAAATATCAATTTTATTAAGAAAAAATCACTGTAATTTACAACCTATAGGTTTTCTACAGCTGCAGTTAATAATGTATTAGCTGTTACATAGCCAGACTCCGGGAGAATGGTCCTCTAGGAGAAGACGCATGGACACATGAATAAAGCAGATCAAAAATCTCTCCCTAACAAGCTGTTGTCATGCCCTTTTGGAAAATTAACACCTCAAATGAGTATGTTGAGATATGAGGCAATATAAGATGTGAAATATTAAGACTAGCCTTGCTGAGGAACATCTGTAGTGGTCCACTGGCTATGACTCTGCACTCCCAATGCAGGGGGTCTGGGTTCAACCCCTGGTTGCGAAACTAGATACCACATGCTGCAGCTAAGAGTTTGCATGCCGCAACTAAAGATCCCGCATGCCACGATGAAGGTTAAAGATATGACATGCCACAACTAAGACCTGGCAAGGCCAAATAAATAATTATTAAAAAAAAAAAAAAGACTAGCCTTGGTGAGAGCATTTAAAAAGTCTGCCTGGCTGCTTGCTGGAATGGATAAAGATGGCGCGGAAGTCGTCTACAATCAAATCATCAGCCTCCCCCAAACTTTCACTATGGAAAGCTGACATATGGATTAATAATAATTAAAATATATTGAAAATAAGGATATCAATAATAGCTAATGCCGTACTAGGACTTTGCTTACATGTTCTCTTTTAATTCTCATGATAACCTTTGGCAAAGATTTTATTTTTAGAGCTACTTTAAAATTAGAAAACACAGACTCTTTGGAATAATGGCAAAAATATTTGAAGTCATGAGACGCTGAGAGATGTGGACTCTATTTCTGTTCTACTAGGCCATGTGCAAAATCTGTGATTAAGCTATCCCTCCACCCCCTACATGCCACGCAAACTTCTAAAATGTCCTGGAGTACTCATATCCAAGCTAGTGCCCAAGGACAAATTTAGGACAGCTCATTTCTCTTCAGAAAGTTTTCCGGGGATCTGATGACAGATCTGGGGAGGCCAAGAGTAAGGTGCTGGTGGTCCAAGGGCATCTGTACAACACTCAGCAGAATGGCCAGCACGTCTGCTTGTGGAAATCCTCCCATGGCTTAAAGCCTGTCAGTGTCAGTTGTGAGTCTCTTAAGGCTTTTTAAGGTTTGGAGGCCAGTGATCATGTAGTTACGTTTTGTAGTCTTCATTTTCTAGATTACCCATTTGTTTTAATGACAAGGTTACTGCTGCTAAGTCACTTCAGTCGTGTCCGACTCCGCGTGACCCCATAGACGTCAGCCCACCAGGCTCTCCTGCCCCTGGGATTCTCCAGGCAAGAAAACTGGAGTGGGTTGCCACTTCCTTCTCCAATGCATGAAAGCGAAAAGTGAAAGTGAAGTCGCTCAGTCGTGTCCGACTCTTAGCGACCCCATGGACTGCAGCCCACCAGGCTCCTCCATCCATGGGATTTTCCATTTTGTATTTACTTGATGAGGCTATTATGAAATTATATGCATGGGAAAAGAATATGTTTTTGACCTAAATTTAGGAGTTTTTTTTTGTTGTTTAGTCACTCAGTAGTGTCCAGCTCTTTGTGACTCCATGGACTGCAGCCTGCCAGGCTCCTCTGTCCATGGGACTTCCCAGGCAAGAATACCGGAGTGGGTTACCATTTCCTTCTCCAGGGGATCTTCCCAGTCCAGGAACTGAACCTGCATCTCCTGCATTGACAGGCAGATTGTTTACCAATGAGCCACCAGGGAAGCCCAAATGTAAGACACATACAAAA
Organism: Tragelaphus eurycerus; assembly: GCA_935064755.1. Taxonomy (NCBI): domain Eukaryota; kingdom Metazoa; phylum Chordata; class Mammalia; order Artiodactyla; family Bovidae; genus Tragelaphus; species Tragelaphus eurycerus. The sequence continues at coordinate 12,422,795 of CAKXYN010000018.1, forward strand.
ATAACTATCTATATACCTGCTACACTGGGATATACTACATTGTATATTTAAAATCAATATACAAGTAAGGTTCTGAAAAAGAAAAGATAGCAAGAGTTTTCTATATTTTCCTGCTCTTTGAAATGGGAAACTAAGAATGTTAAAAAGTAAAAGGAAATAATGTATGCTAAAGAAAGAGATTAAGTGATTAAATTTTAAAAGAAAGTCATCATAACCTAACACTGACATCATGGGTTCACATAAAGATGCTGGCCTGTATTCGTCAATGCATTGTTTACATGTGCTCTTTTGTTACAGAGTCCAATCTTGCTCTGCTCACCACACGATGGGCCAATGAATCCAAGAGATGAGTGGCTGAGACAAGGAAGAGACTTAAATCAGGAGCCAGCTGACCAAGAAGATGGCATGCTAGCACCTCAAAATAATCATCTTATCTGAGTCTGGATGCCAGGTTCTTTTATAGATCAGAAATGGGGGGAGGTGAGGAAGCAAAGTAAAAAAGCCATTAATCTTGCAAAAATCTCCTAGAATGGCAAGCCTCAGGCAGGGTATGTGTTAATTTCTTCCTTCCTGCCATCTACAGGTGGACAGGGTTCTGAACAAAGGCAATTTAGCTTAATAGTCAGGCAGAGGGGCAGGATTCTCTGAGGTAGCCCATTCTGTATGATTATAATAACAAAAGTAATGAAAAGCAAGTTGAAAAGAAACAGTTCCAACATGGAGTCAGAATTGGCTTCTCTGCAACACCTTCTCTGCCAAGGATACTCTTCTCGCCTCTATTTTCTTGCCCTGGCTCTATTTATCCTTGAGGTCTTAGCGTAAGCTTCCTGGAGCTTTGCTGGCCTTGCAGATTTTCTTATGTTGGCCCTGTTTTATGGTCTTATTGAATGCTACTATAATTTTCCTTTATACTATATAAATCTATTTAAGTGGTTATTCACGCAATTAGTAGCTTAATACTCTGCTTTCTTGTTGAACTGTAAGTTCTACTTTTGCAGGGACATGTCTGTCTTGCTTCTCATTTTGGCCTTTTACAAAGTGAGCATTCTATAAATATTTCTTGTCAGAAAAACAAAGTGTAATCAGGATCAAGATTAATTTGAATATAATTCTATATTGATGGAAGATATGCTTTAAAACCAATATATATTTTTGGGCTCCAAAATCACTGCAGATGGTGACTGCAGCCATGAAATTTAAAGATGCTTGCTCCTTGGAAGAATCAAGCTATGACCAACCTAGACAGCATATTAAAAAGCAGAGACATTACTTTACCAACAAAGGTCCATCTAGTCAAAGCTACGGTTTTTCTAGTAGTCATATAAGAATGTGAGAGTTGGACTATAAAGAAAGCTGAACTCTGAAGAATTGATGCTTTTGAACTGTGGTGTTGGAGAAGACTCTTGAGAGTCCCTTGGACTGAAAGGTGATCCAACCAGTCCATCCTGAAGGAAATCAGTCCTGAATATTCATTGGAAGGACTGATGCTGAAGCTGAAACTCCAATACTTTGGCCACCTGATGCAAAGAACTGACTCATTGGAAAAGACCCTGATGCTGGGAAACACTGAAGGCAGGAGGAGAAGGGGATGACAGAGGATGAGACAGTTGGATGGCATCACCAACTCGATGGACATGAGTTTAAGCAAGCTCCGGGAATTGGTGATGGACAGGGAAGCCTGGTGTGCTGCAGTCCATGGGGTCGCAGAGTTGGACACAACTGAACAACTGAACTGACTGACAAGTAAGACAATAAAAGAAAACACAGCAAGACTTTTCTTTATTTTCTTGCTCTTTGTAAACAGAAAATGAGAATATTAAAAATTAAAGACTGCAAAAGTAAATAAAAGTAATCAATAGAATAGGTTGAATCAATATTGTTTAAATTATCACTAAATGGTCAAGACCCCTTACCTGCAAAGGTAACAGGCTTGACTCTTTCATATCATTATATTGATACTACCAAGACTGTCTTAACAGAACCTTCTGGAAGGTCCATAAAAGAAATCCCAGAGAAAGACTTTTCTGAAACTTCAACTGTAGATTATATAATCTCTACATTCTCTCTATAAAATGTGAAGTCAAACTAATTCTAACATGCTAAGTGAAAAGGCCAGATGATAGCTACTTGCAACATATGCTTCTGGAATTCAACTTAAAGAAATGAATTTAGTTTAACATTATGTATTTCTTCCAAACCCATGAAGGCAGAGTCTAGGCTGGACATATTAATAATTGGGTAAGTTATAAAATCAGAAGTAAGACAGATGGAGCTATAACATCAATGGAGTTTAAGAGCACTATTAGGCAAGGATTCAACTTGTAAATGAACTGAAAGAATCTGGCTAAGTGATAAAACCCAACCTCCAGTGAACAAGGGGATTTCAGACTCTTCAGAGTCCCGTTCTCCTTAGAATGTTTTCCCTACCCCATCAACATAGAAAATGCTTCTTTTTTATGGAAGGATCGTTGATGTACAACTATATTTATATAAGTTATAGGTGTACAATATAGTGATTCACAAGTTTTAAAGATTATATGCTATTCATAATTATTATAAATTATTGGCTACATTCCCTGTGTTATACAATATATCCTTGTAGCTTATTTATTTTACACATAATACTCTGTACCTCTTACTCCCCTACCTCTATATTGCCCCTCCCCACTTCTGCTTCCCTCTGCCCACTAGTAGCCACTAGTTAGTTCTCTTTATGAGTCCATTTATTTATTTTTTTATATTCACTAGTTTGTTGTATTTTTTAGATACTACATACAAATGATATTATATATTTATCTTTCTCTCTCTGACACTTCACTTAGTATGACAATCCCTAGTTCCATCCATGTTGCCACAAATGGCAAAATGCAGTTTTTTTTTATGGCTGAGTAGCATTCCATTGTATAATTATACCATATCTCTTTTATCCATTCATCTCTTAGACACATAGGTTGCTGCTGTATTTTGGTAACTGTAAATACTGTTGTTTGAACATTGGGATGCATGTATCTTTTCAAACTGCTGTGGGTTCTTTTGTTCTTTTATAAATATAAAATATTCCTTACATGAGCTTTCTATATGTGGTGCTGATGTTAAATCTGACTTAGGCAAGATAATTATAAAATGCCTGCTAAACTGCTCTCAGCCTAAGGGGCTAAGTTCTCAGTGCTCCAGGTATAGAAAGCTGAGGATGTAAAATCTTTTGTAGAAATGAAATGTACAGAAAAACTATTGTTGTCATTGTTTAGTCACTAAATAGTGCCCAACTTTTCGTGACTCCATGGACTGTGGCCCACTAGGTTCCTCTATCCATGAGATTTCCCAGGCAAGAATATCGGAGTGTATTGCTATTTCCTTCACCAGGGTATCTTCCCAACCCAGGGATTGAACCCACATATTCTGCATTGGCAGGTGAATTCTTTACCACTGAGCCACCAGGGAAGCCCAGAAACTCTGTAACTATGAACAAATCTGACAAGGCATGAGGCACAGTAGAGAAAGATACTTCCTCTGGAATGTGAGAAGAAAGATTTAGAAACAAAGTTAAATGAAGATGGAGCAGCTTAGCTCACAGAAGTGAGATCAAACACACCATAGAAAATACATGTTACAGTGCAATTGCCCTCTGGGAGTTACAGGATTATGAAAGTCTAACTTAATTAAGGGAGAAAATAGGTCACATTTAACAACCGCATATGTGACACATCATTTTGACTATAGAAGAACTGAAGAGGAGAGAAAAATTAAGATATCAAAAATACAGGGAAGGGAACCATAGAATTCATCAATCTCTTCTCCTCCATCTGTATCAAGTATGTTCTGATTTTATATACATAAAAAATTCACCATTGTTCTAATCTCCCTCAGTAAAAAAACACTTGCAGTATTCTTGAAAAAGAAATTTCAGGTGTCAAAAGAAAGAGAAACAAAATGATCCAACAATTTTTTTTAAAAAAGGACTGAATTAAGAGGTAATAAATATTCTTCTTCTCATAAAAATACACCTTGCACCTACTTTCCTTTCTCCCCCTTGTGTCATCAAGTGACAGGTAATCAAGTACTTGTGAACCCTGCATGAAATCTCCCCCTTTTCAGGGCTCAATGTCCCTGTGGGGTCGAGCTAATTACAGGTACATTTCCTCTGCAAGGCATTCACACTCTGTTCTATTGAAGGCACAATTAATTATTGAACAAAGCTAGCTGGAGATTTTTGCTCGTATGGCCATGGGTTGCAGGTAGCTTTGCTGTCACACAGGGAGCAGAGCCTCTTCTTTGAGTGTCCTTATGAAAGGCTTTGGATTATAGCTGAAAAGGATCAACCCCTGTATCCAAATTTTGCAAAGGAAAACACACAAAACAACCCCCCTCCAATTTCCTGTATAGCTTAGTAAAGACAAATTCTCTCTCATGTACTCAAGAATATGATTATGATTAGGTGGTTATTTAGGTCAGATGTGAAAAAGATGAAAAAGCAGACTTGGGAATTAATACCCATCGACTTCCCTGGTGGCTCAGACGGTAAAGTGTCTGTTTACGACACGGGAGGCCCGGGTTCGATCCCTGGGTTGGGAAGATCCCTTGGAAAAGGAAATGGCAATCCACTCCAGTACTCTTGCCTGGAAAATCCCATGGATAGAGGAGCCTGGTAGGCTACAGTCCATGGGGTCACAAAGAGTTGGACACGACTGAGGGACTTCACGTTCCCGTTCACGTTCATGTTCACGTAGAGCGAATTGGAGTCTGTCCTTGAGTTCGTGGGCTTCCCTTGGGCTTCCCTAGTGGCTCAGAGGTAAAGAATCTGCCTGCAATGCAGGAAACCCGGGTTTGATCCCTGGGTTGGAAAGATTCCCTGGAGGAGGGCATGGCAACCCACTCCAGTACTCTTGCCTGGAGAATCCCACGGACAGAGGAGCCTGGCAGACTATACAGTCCATAGTGTCACACAGAGTTGGACACGACTAGAGCGACCAAGCAGCAGCAGCAGCTTGAGTCTGTGAATGCAGCAAGGAAGCAGTTTTGCAGGTGCCAGAATAGGATTTGACCCAGAGAGAGGGCCTAGATAGATTATAGAAGCATAAAGTTCTTTCCCTTAAGATGTATTTAGGAACTTAATGGGAGATCTTCCCAAAGCCCCATGGAATCATAGATGAGTCCAGAAAATCCTTGTCCCATGCTTCAAGCCATAGTCTTGAGCAAGGGTCTGTAAACTATTCTGTAAAGGGCCAGATAGAAAATATTTTAGGCTTTAAGGGTTAAACCATATCTGTCGCAACAAAAGTCTGCTGTCTTTTTTTTTTTTTTTTTTAAAGCAGCCATAGACATCATATAAATGACTAAGCATGGCTGTATTTCATTAAAACTGTATTTAAGGGCACGGAAATTTTAGTGTCCATATATTTTTTAAAATTCTTTTGATTTTTTTCTAACCATTTAAAAATTATTCTAAGCTTGCAAAAAAAAGTGAGGTGGGTTGAATTTGGCCCAGGAACTATAGTTTCCTGACACCACCCTCCCCCAACTATTGGCATTCCTTCTGTGTACACCAATTTTCTATTAATTTTGAAGTCCCTCAGGTTCTCTGACTGTATGTAAATGGTCCCTTTATTCTGGAAGATCTAGCTTGTCCTTTGATCTTTAGATGACTTGAAATATCATGGATAACCAGATTATTCAGGGTTCAAACCATTTATTTACTGTCATTAACAAGTTTACTAAAGTTAGCCATGAAAATCTAAACTTATAGAACAAGCCTGGGGAAGTCTTGAAACTGGTTTGATTTCATTACTTTTCTGAACTGAGGGGATAAAAAGAATTATCTTTAGTTTCAGATCATCAATAGTATTTTTCCCTAAAAAAAAAAAAACAAAAACAAAACTATTTACTAGTCAATAATGCACCAAAGGGATAAGGCATTTTTATTAATATTAATGCAGTTCATTTCTTGATTATAACTTGAATATAATCTATTTCCTCCCCTCTTTCTTTCTTTTATCTGCCATATACTCCATAAAAATAAGAGATCATAAATACTATACAAACATTTAAATTAATTACAAAAGGTAAATGATATGAAAATAACGATAAGAAAACAAGATGAAAGCAAGAGTGTGTCTCTATATGGATTTGATGCCATAAATCCCACACAGTTTGTTCAAAATCCATTTCATTAAGGTGTAATTTATATATGATTTCCTCTATTCTTTTTCAGACTGGTTATAAATTTGGCTCTAAGTTTGGTAACAGTTAATACAATGAAGGACTCATTATTTGTAAAAATTCATTGAGTTCATTTAAAAAACAAACCATTGCTTGGAAATAGGACAGTAGAAATACTGAAATAAAAGAGGAACTTCCTCAAAGGATCCTTTCAGAGGAAACTATGTAATACAATAACAATCTCTCAAAGCAACATTACAGAAAATGCAATGATTTCAGAGGATATCTTCTATAAATCCTTAAACATGTGCCCCAAACTTTTATACCAAATTGTACTTAGTAAAAGCAATTTTACAGGAGAAAGGTAGGTATGTTGTGGGATTGAGGGTTAATATATACAATTCCATTCAAGGAGAATGTGCTCTGAAGGTTAAATTTAATCCAGGGGAAAGGTATATGATAACCAGTGGCTCAAACTTCAGATAATCCTGCATTTGTATTTTTTTCCATGTGAGGTTTAAAAGGAGAATGAGAGGATATGAGTTTGAGGTTCATCCCATAAATAAATGCCTCATTTACTGCTTTTATATATTCTCTACAAATAACAAGCTGTAGGCATTAATAATAAGAATGAATTTTGACTTCTATTTTCTGCAACTGGAAAATAGAAGCCTCTAATTAGAACTGGTGCCTAAATAAAAGACTATTCCATAGGTTAGTTCAAACTTCACCTGGTAAATTAATTAGAGGGATAATATGAAATGGAGGCCCATATTTTCATACTACAAAATACAAAATTATTTAAAGATGCTTTAACCAAACACTACCCTAGTCTGGTCTTTCAGAAGTATATCAATATAGATCCCATTGTCTATCTAGCTTTGCATAACAATATTTATGGTGTTCACTTCAAAATTAATATGTTGTATTTGAATCTGTAGAAACTTATATGAGAAAATGTTAAGAGAATATCAGATATAAATGAGTTAAACGTTTGGGGCTAGTTACCAAAATAAATGATACTTTATAAGAAAAATTGATCCATAATTCCTCTTTCTGGAAGAACTAAATAGCAGACCTGATTCTGTAAATACTGTGTCATTCACAAAGGCATAGTTTTGTAGGTAAGAAAATTCAGTCTGTAGAGTAGGAGAAGACACATGCAGTTAATCCTAAATAATTCGGTAAAAACATTTAAATGGGATTTAAAAGGCAATAGAACCTCAGAACCCAGCGACGGTTGTGGGAAGGAGGAGGGCAGAATGCAGACGACATTTCTGAGAAATGATTTTCTGACTTTTATTAAATTAGCATCAATAGCTGGAGATGCATAATGAGTTCATGAAGGTTAGTCCATGCCTGGTGCCCCTCCAGAGAACCAGATGCTAAGGACAGGCTATTGCAAGTCACAACTTTGTATTATTCCTGAAAGATTTCTTCACAAGGTGCTACAGTATTAGGAAACTATATTTAAAAGCAAAGCAACACAAAAAGCACACAAAGAACTACGGGAATTTAACTCATACAAAATATTGTCCGAAGACATTCAGATACCGACCTGCTTTAGACATAATTATTAAGTCATTTAATGCATTTAATGCTTCTATATTGGTTGCCTTGGGCGATTGGCCTATTAAAATGAAATATAACTTATATATAAACCACAGAACTATATATATTGTATATATATATTATATATACATAGTATAATATATATATGGTATGATTATAGACTTTATAGAAATGGACATATTAGCCAAGACCAGAGATGACCCTAAATAAGTTAGCTCTATGCCACTATTCTAACTGTTTTTTAAAATTTATTTACTTTTTAATTGAAGGATAATTGCTTTAGAGAATTCTGTTGGCTTCTGCCAAACATCAACATGAATCAGCCATAGTTATACAAGAGAGGGAGGTTCTAATAGTGTTTTAATAACAAAACACAGGCTTGCCTTTTGGATCCAATGGAATAACAGAAGCATGAGGATATTTTAAATGGTGTGTTGTACCTTGGGGCCTGGAGAGTTGCTTACCAGTTGGTGTAAGGTGTCTCCAGGTGATCACAGGTTCAGGACGGCCATTGGCCATGCAGACCAGGGTGACGTTGCTGCCCTCATTCACAGTGACATCTGAAGAGATGTTGGAGATCTTTGGTGGAACTGTTAAGACAAAAACAAATGGAATAAGTAACCACATCATTAAAAGCAGGTTTGCAGTATTGGTCCATGCAATTGGAAGTGGCAAATCTAAGCAAAGTACTTTTCTGACTTGAACCATTTGAATTTTTGTGTTAAGAAGATTACGTATTTTAGGACTTCCTTACAGGTTCAGTGAGCAGATGTAAAGGATGGGTCTTACTATGAGGTGAAATTCTTTCCACTATGGTCAAGCACTATAGGAAGTACACAGGGTAACAAGCTCTTTTATGATTCCAAGGTACCTAGTTTGGTTATTAGAGAGTATGCACAAGTATAAGCATTAAGAATAGATTTTTCTTATCACTAGGTACTACTTACATTTACTTTCTTATGTGGATAAAATGAATGTATTTCCTTCAAATGTCAGGAAAAGAAAAGCAATGCTATTTAATATCAGATTCCAAGTTGTGTTATTAAGATGCAGTAATCTGGTTGTTTACAATCTAGCCACATAATGAAACCCCTAGTTAATCACTACAACAGAAAGCCTTAAATATCATCTTGGTGTCTGACAGGTCTTATGATGTTACCTCAGAGGTTAAATATGGAAAGTATAAGGCCTGTGTCACAGACAGGAGGGCGTGCATGTGTGCTAAGTCTCTTAAGTCATGACCAATTCTTTCCAACCTTATGAACTGTAGCCTGCAAGGCTCCTCTGTCCATGGATTTTCCAGGCAAGAACACTGGAGTGGGTTGTCATGCCCTCCTCCAGGGGATCTTCCCAACCCAGGGGTCTAACCTGCGTCTCTTGCATCTCCTGCATTGGCAGGCAGGTTCTTTATAGTTGGCGCCACTGGGAAGCCCCAAATTCAGTTCAGTCGCTCAGTTGTGTCTGACTCTTTGCAACCCCATTGACTGCAGAACACCAGGCTTCCCTGTCTATCACTAACTCCTGGAGCCTACTCAAACTCATGTCCATCACGTTGGTGATGCTATCCAACCATCTTATCCTCTACTGTCCCCTTCTCTTCCTGCCTTCAATCTTCCCTAGCATCTGGGTCTTTTCAAATGAAACAGTTCTTTGCATCAGGTGGCCAAAGTATTGGCATTTCAGCTTCAGCATCAGTCCTTCCAATGAACACCCAGGACTGATCTCCTTTAGGATGGACTGGTTGGATCTCCTAGCAGTCCAAGGGACTCTCAAGAGTCTTCTCCAACACCACAGTTCAAAAGCATTAATTCTTCAGTGCTCAGCTTTCTTCATAGTCCAACTCTCACATCTATACATGACTACCAGAAAAACCATAGCTTTGACTAGACAGACCTTTGTTGGTAAAGTAATGTCTCTGCTTTTTAATATGCTGTCTAGCTTGGTCATAGCTTTTCTTCCAAGGAGCAAGCGTCTTTTAATTTCATGGCTGCAGTCACCATCTGCAGTGATTTTGGACCTCCCCAAAATAAAGTCTGTCACTGTTTCCATTGTTGACCCATCTATTTGCCAACAAGTGATGGGACTGGATGGCATGATTGGAAGGCCCAAGACCTTATGTAAATTATAAGTATTATCTCAATAACTCCTTATAATAAGTAAATAATATCCTATGAGGATTTTATTTATGGGTAGGAAAATAAGTTATAGAAGAGGCTAGGTGACATACAGAAAACAGATGTGAATCTAAAAAGACTCCAGGGCCCACACTCTTAAGCCCTACTTGAATGAAACTTCATCTTCACAATCCAGGCTACCAGATGGCCAAAAATAATGGGAATTACTTTTTGGTGATGTGAGAAAGGAGTCCCCAGGGGCTAGCTGTACTGCCGTCTGACTTCCTTGATTAGTGTTCAGGGTAGCAACATTAGATTTCATACTGGTGGGCTTAAGTGGAAAGTGAATTACTTACTCACAAATTTCATCACAGAGGTTATGCCCTGATTACAAATTGCAGAGTTTATGCTTTGACTATGATTTTCCTTTTCCTATTTTTTTAAACTCTTAGTTGCTTGTGCTGTCCCTGAGAAACTATGTGTCAGGGGGAGGGAAGAAGACAAGAAAGCATGAAGAAGTTCAATAAAAAACAAAACCAAACCAAAAAACTTATTTTTCCCCCACTCTTCCTGCCCATTAGAGACTCTGTGCAGAGACAAATAAAATGGGAACATTTTCTGCTTGTAGAAACAGCTGCATAAGATTCTGCAGATCTCTGTTCGCAGTTTTTGATGGTACCTGGGCAACTGACCAGGGCAGAGTGTCAAAGGAGAAAGTGGGAGGAGAATTCTGTTGACTAGCATTCTTCTCACAATGGCATCTTATATGGCCTCTGGGTAGGAACCAATCATTCCAAACCAAACACAATGGCAGAAATAGCATGTAGCTATTATTAGCTACATAAATAGCATCCTGTTATTTATTAATTTCTATTGGTAGAGTTTCTGTTTCCTCTTTGGGTTAAGAGTAGTTTTCTCATATTCATACATTGACTTATAATATAGTATCTTAGACTTTTACATGGAGAACCTGAAAAGTTATACCCATTTAATAGGGAAGAGCTTGAGGCCCAGGGTGGAATAATGGCTTATCAAAGGTGATCCCATCAAGAAATAGGCTTAGAACTAGGCTTAGAATTCAGAGCTCCTGTATGTCCAACTGTTCTATTGTTTAATAGTCACACTTTCTCTTTTCCAACTGAACAAGCCTTTGTTCTGATCATGTCCCATAACACCTACAATACTACTCACGATGGCGTTCGAGAACAAGACTTAGACATCCTAGGAATCTTTCCTCAACAGTCTAAAACCTGTAAAAGGAAGCTGTATAGTAATTACAAGAGCTCACATCACTTAATTCATTGTTAATTCTGAATTCCAAGACAGGCACAGAGTACAGAAAAAACAAACAAACAAACAAACAAAAACACTAAAAAACAGATATGGTCTGATTTAAAAAGAAAAAGTGGAGAGAGAAAGTTCCATACCCCTAAAATATTGACTATAAAAACATGAAAATTAACAAAAGAAAAATCTCCAATGGTCAAGATCCCAGAGAGCTTTTATCTGTGATAAAATTTACTCATATTGCCTCTCCTTTATACAAGGAATATATATGTACTAAGGAGTTTGATTTTACATGGCACAAAAGGGGGGTGTCATTTGTTCAATGTTACATAGACAGGTGGTGATAAAACTGAGAATAAAATAAAGAATAATTGACTACAGGGCTATGTTTTGGCTATCAACTATATTCCTTTTCCTAATTAAGGACAATATGTTCAGGCTCTGGCTCTCAGATACTGGAGATGTAGGCAACATTTGGGCTAAACAGTTAGAAATGTAATCGTGCTGACATTGTATCCCATTCTGGGTCACTAACTAACAGTTTTTACTCCACCGTTTATCTTCCTACTTTATTGGAAGTTTTTTCCCCATAAGCATTTATATATGATGTAGTCTTTCTGTTCTAGAAAGAAGACCCTCCACAACCCTGCCAAATCCCATCTTACCTACTTTCAAACCTCTCTATCTCCACGTTCTTGAAGGAACTGTTCTATCTCATGTCTTCATTCCCTAATTCCACATTTCATACTCCAACCTTCAGTGCAATCTAGACTGATTCATCAACTTCCAAAGAAACTGCTCTCAAGAAGCTCACCAATGTCCTTGAACCATATTGCTTTCAGGTCCAATGAAAAATTTTATTATTCCCATTTTTCTCTTCAGTATTTTTTGTTGATAGTAACATCATTTTAGCGCGGGAGGCTGTGACCGGCGCATTTAGTGTGGGCAGCTGCAACCGGTGCTTCCCCACGTCTGAGGTCAGGGGCAGAAGCCCGGAGGACCCCATGCTGGAGAGGAGGCGGCCAAGAGGAGTTATCCCACCTCCGAGGTCAGGGGCGGCGGCCAGGAGGAGCTTCCTCACGTCTGAGGTCAGGGGTGGCGGCCAGGAGGAGCTTCCTCACGTCTGAGGTCAGGGGTGGCGGCCAAGAGGAGCTACCCCACCTCCGAGGTCAGGGGCGGTGGCCGGGAGGAGCTACCTCACATCTGAGGTCTGGGGCGGCGGGCGGGAGTTTACCCCACCCTCAAGGCCAGAGGCAGTGGCCAGGCGGAGCAACCCCACCTTCAAGGAGCGGTGGCTGCACCGGAGCGCAGGAGGGCCTAGAGGAGCTATTCCACGTTCAAGGTCAGAAGGGGCAGCGGTAAGGAGATACCCCTCGTCCAAGGTAAGGAGTAGCGGCTGCGCTTTGCTGGAGCAGCCGTGAAGAGATACTCCATGTCCAAGGTAAGAGAAACCCAAGTAAGACGGTAGGTGTTGCAAGTGGGCATCAGAGGGCAGACACACTGAAACCATACTCACAGAAAACTAGTCAATCTAATCACACAAGGACCACAGCCTTGTCTAACTCAATGAAACAAAGCTATGCCTGTGGGGCCACCCAAGACAGGCTGGTCATGGTGGAGCGGTCTGACAGAATGTGGTCCACTGGAGAAGGGAATGGCAAACCACTTCAGTATTCTTGCCTTGAGAACCCCAAGAACGGTATGAAAAGGCAAAATGATACGATACTGAAAGAGGAACTCCCCAGGTCAGTAGGTGCCCAATATGCTACTGGAGATCAGTAGAGAAATAACTCCAGAAAGAATGAAGGGATGGAGCCAAAGCAAAAACAATACCCAGCTGTGGATGTGACTGGTAATAGAAGCAAGGTCCAATGCTATAAAGAGCAATATTTCATAGGAACCTGGAATGTCAGGTCCATGAATCAAGGCAAATTGGAAGTGGTCAAGCAAGAGATGGCAAAAGTGAATGTTGACATTCTAGGAATCAGTGAACTAAAATGGACTGGAATGAGTGAATTTAACTCAGATGGCCATTATATCTACTACTGCAGGCAGGAATCCCTCAGAAGAAATGGAGTAGACATCATGGTCAACAAGAGTTCGAAATGCAGTACTTGGATGCAATCTCAAAAATGACAGAATGATCTCTGTTCGTTTCCAAGGCAAAGTATTCAATATCACAGTAATCCAAGTCTATGCCCCAACCAGTAACGCTGAAGAAGCTGAAGTTGAATGGTTCTATGAAGACCTACAAGACCCTTTAGAACTAACACCCCCAAAAGATGTCCTTTTCATTATAGGGGACTGGAATGCAAAAGTAGAAAGTTAAGAAACACCTGGAGTAACAGGCAAATTTGGCCTTGGAATATGGAATGAAGCAGGACAAAGACTTACTAGAGTTTTGCCAAGAAAATGCACTGGTCATAGCAAACACCCTCTTCCAACAACACAAGAGAAGATATACATAGGAAGTGAGAAATAGATTTAAGGGACTAGATCTGATAGAGTGCCTGATGAACTATGGAATGAGGTTCGTGACATTGTACAGGAGACAGGGATCAAGACCATCCCCATGGAAAAGAAATGCAAAAAAGCAAAATGGCTGTCTGGGGAGGCCTTACAAATAACTGTGAAAAGAAGAGAAGCGAAAAGCAAAGGAGAAAAGGAAAGATATAAACATCTAAATGCAGAGTTCCAAAGAATAGCAAGAAGAGATAAGAAAGCCTTCTTCAGCGATCAATGCAAAGAAATAGAGGAAAACAACAGAATGGGAAAGACTAGAGATCTCTTCAAAAAAATAAGAGATACCAAGAGAACATTTCATGCAAAGACGGGCTCGATAAAGGACAGAAATGGTATGGACCTAACAGAAGCAGAAGATATTAAGAAGAGCTGGCAAGAATATACAGAAGTGTACAAAAAAATCTTAATGACCCAGATAATCACGATGGTGTGATCACTGACCTAGAGCCAGACATCCTGGAATGTGAAGTCAAGTGGCCCTTAGAAAGCATGGAGGTGATGGAATTCCAGTGGAGCTATTTCAAATCCTGAAAGATGATGCTGTGAAAGTGCTGCATTCAATATGCCAGCACATTTGGAAAACTCAGTAATGGCCACAGGACTGGAAAAGGTCAGTTTTCATTCCAACCCCAAACAAAGGTAATGCCAAAGAATGCTCAAACTACTGCACAATTGCACTCATCTCACACGCTAGTAAAGTAATGCTCAAAATTCTCCAAGCCAGGCTTCAGCAATATGTGAATCATGAACTTCCTGATGTTCAAGCTAGTTTTAGAAAAGGCAGAGGAACCAGAGATCAAATTGCCAACATCCGCTGGATCATGGAAAAAGCAAGAGAGTTCCAGAAAAACATCTATTCCTGCTTTACTGACTATGCCAAAGCCTTTGACTGTGTGGATCACAATAAACTGTGGAAAATTCTGAAAGAGATGGGAATAGCAGACCACCTGACCTGCCTCTTGAGAAATGTATATGTAGGTCAGGAAGCAACAGTTAGAACAGGACATGGAACAACAGACTGGTTCCAAATAGGAAAAGGAGTACGTCAAGGCTGTATATTGTCACCCTGCTTATTTAACTACTATGCAGAGTACATCATGAGAAATGCTGGGCTGGAAGAAGCACATGCTGGAATCAAGATTGCTGGGAGAAATATCAATAACCTCAGATATGCAGATGACACCACCCTTATGGCAGAAAGTGAAGAGGAACTAAAAAGCCTCTTGATGAAGGTGAATGAGGAGAGTGAAAAAGTTGGCTTAAAACTCAACATTCAGAAAATGAAGATCATGGCATCTGGTCCCATCACTTCATGGGAAATAGATGGGGAAACAGTGGAAACAGTGTCAGACTTCATTATTTGGGGCTCCAAAGTCACTGCAGATGGTAACTGCAGCCATGAAATCAAAAGATGCTTACTCCTTAGAAGAAAAGTTATGACCAACCTAGATAGCATATTGAAAAGCAGAGACATTACTTTGCCAACAAAGGTCCATCTAGTCAAGGCTATGGTTTTTCCTGTGGTCATGTATGGATGTGAGAGTTGGACTGTGAAAAAAGCTGAGTGCCAAAGAATTGATGCTTTTGAACTGTGGTTTTGGAGAAGACTCTTGAGAGACCTTGGACTGCAAGGACATCCAACCAGTCCATTCTGAAGGAGATCAGCCCTGGGATTTCTTTGGAAGGACTGATGCTAAAGCTGAAACTCCAGTACTTTGGCCACCTGATGCTAAGAGTTAACTCATTGGAAAAGACTCTGATGCTGGGAGGGATTGGGGGCAGGAGGAGAAGGGGATGACAGAGGATGAGATGGCTCTATGGCATCACTGACTTGATGGACGTGAGTTTGAGTGAACTCCAGGAGTTGGTGATGGACAGGGAGGCCTGGCGTGCTGAGATTCATGGGGTCGCAAGGAGTCGGACATGACTGAGAGACTGAACTGAACCAAACATCATTCTTCCTTTTCTTAGTTTTTAGGTCACCAAACTTAACTGCTTTTCCTCTTATCCTTTTGGCCAGCCTTCCAAGTTTAACTTTGGGCTTACCTTGTCCCATTCCCTAAACATTTGAAGGTCTATCACCATCCACTTTTTTTAATATTATGCACTGTGATCACTCACTACACATATGCTCTTTAGCTTCAGAAGCTACCGCCATGATACTGATGACTTCCACATCAGTATCTTCAGCCCATGTTTTTCTCATGACCTTTACATCTATACTTTCAATGAACCGACTATTTATAGCTCTATCAGCTGTCTCACAGAAATACAGGATTCAATATACTCAGAATTGGGGTCATCATCTTCCTTCCCACAGAGAACTTGTAATCTTGTGATCACTTTTTTCTTTCAGCAATGGTGTTAATATGCAAACAGTTGCCCAAATCAAAAAAGAAGTTTATCTTCCTTGATTGCTCTCTCTCCTTTACTGTCCCCGCATAAAGTGGTCCCCCAATTCTATGGCTTATGACTTTTAAGTAATATCTCAGATTCATTTATCACTCTCATTTGCATTATAACTAGTTTTTCTTTTTAACCTCTAAGTCTTCTCTCATTCATTCACCATACTGTAATCAGCAAATTTTCCCCTAAACTGCAAATATGAGTATTATATCCTTCAATCTCATTGCCCTTAAGATAAAATCAAAACTTCTTAATATGACTTAATAGGCCATTCATGGTTAGCCCTGATTCTCTCTCCTGCCTTATTTCATATTCCCTTTGAGGTGTACCAACCAATCAGATCAAACAACTTTTGGTTCCTGGAATACACTATCTTTGCTTACTCCCAGGCATTTAACATTCTATTTTTTTTTTTTTTTCTAATGGAATAGTTCTCTTTCAACTCTTCATATGGTTGTTCCATTTCCTCCTTCGGGTTTCA
Source organism: Tragelaphus eurycerus (assembly GCA_935064755.1). Taxonomy (NCBI): domain Eukaryota; kingdom Metazoa; phylum Chordata; class Mammalia; order Artiodactyla; family Bovidae; genus Tragelaphus; species Tragelaphus eurycerus. The sequence goes on from CAKXYN010000018.1 coordinate 12,439,334, forward strand.
GCTTGTCAGCTTGATTTCTCACTTTTTCCAGGAGACTGTCTTGTCATCCCCCCAACCCGACTCCAGCCCACTCCTGATTCCATACTGGGTGCCTATCTTGTGCTGGCATACTGTACCCTGTATTTCTCCACACAGCACTGAACCATAATTGCTGGATTATTTACCTATGCCTGTCATTAAACTGAAAGAGGCAGACAGGAGGGCTTTTGTTTTCTTGACCACTAAATCTTACAGAGCACAGTATTTGGAATATTAAGTGCTCACAGAGTGTTTGGGAAAAAAAAAAATAATGAAAATCTTCTCCCCAACTCTTTTCTGAGCTTAAGGAAGTCATCTCATTAAATTTTTGTCAGGAAAGAGCAAGCTCTTATTCTGAACAACTGAAACAACACAGCTTTTATCAGTATGTCTTTAGTAACCAATCCAGTTATCTATTTTGGTATCAACTGGAAAAAAATTAGCCATGGGGCAAAAAAATGTTCATATATTTTAGGAATTACAATAAACTTGATGTCCAGTTTCCCTGATTATAGACATTTCTGAGTTTTAATTTCTTTTTTCTTCTATTTCTCAGGAATTTTATACATAACATACATGTATGTATATAAATATATATATATCTTTTTTGTTTGATGGCTTGAAAGTTCCTTCCTAGTTTCCTATAGCAATCCATGCAGTCTACATTTATACCATCACTGATAACATTAAAGTGACAAATCAAAGTTTTTATTCTATTACCAGTGAAATTTTAATAAAGATTCTGAGAAGTAAAAAAGTGTTTTTATTATTATTGGCATTTTACACATGTGCATATAAGGCGCAAAATGGGGGAAACAAAATCACATTAGCTAAGCAATTACAGAGCTAGTCCCAAAACCAAAAGTCTTACAAATCTTCTACACTTAACTCCTCTCTATTACACTTGCTTTTGCAAAAGTGGTTCCAAAAAGTTTTTAATCTATTTTAATTCTCAGTAAGGATGACTACTCAGGAAATACTGTTTAACATGTTAACCTTATTTGCATCAGCAAACATAAGTTATTTATCAAAATCACTGAAATATTGATTTATGCTCAATTCTTGGGTTATTACAGTATTCTGGGTAGTTTGTTTTGGTTTTCTCTTTCTTGAGTATTTCCTAACAATTTTTATTCAAAGGATATTAGTACTTTTCAAATTTATTTTTATTTAAAAATATTTTATTGGAGTATAGTTGCTTTATAATGTTATTTTCTGCTGTATAATAAAGTGAACCAGTTATACATATGATATATAAGACTAACAGCTGGCAATACATCATGTGTGCTGTGCTTAGAGGCTCCATGGACTATATCCCACCAGGCTACTCTGTCCATGAACCTTTCCAGGCAAGAATACTGGAGTCGGTTGCACTTCCTACACTAGGGGATCTTATATATCCCCTCTGTTTTAGCTCTCCTTCCTAGCTAGGTCAGCACTAAGTAGAGTTCCCTGTGCTATAGAGTAGGTTCTCATTAGTTAGTTACCTGTTTTATACATAGTAATGTATGTCCTGGGTGTTCACTGGAAGGACTGATGCTGAAGCTGAAAGTCCAATACTTTGGCCACCTCATGGAAAGAGTTGACTCATTAGAAAAGACCCTGATGCTAGGAGGGATTGGGGGCAGGAGGAGAAGGGGACGACAGAGGATCAGATGGCTGGATGGTATCACCAACTCGATGGACATAAGTTTGGGTAAACTCCGGGAGTTGGTGATGGACAGGGAGGCCTGTCGTGCTGTGATTCATGGGGTCGCAAAGAGTCGGACATGACTGAGCGACTGAACTGAACTGAACTGAATGTATGGATGTATGTCAACTGCAATCTCTTAATTTATCCTACCCCTTCTTCCACCCTTGGTATCCATAAGTTTGCTCTCTGCACCTGTGTCTCTATTTCTGCTTTGCAAATAACTGGAAGCATGGAGTCCTAACCACGGTACCACCACAGGTAAGTCCCAATGTCTTAAATCTTTTGTTTCTCTTTCTCTTGTGTTTTCTTCTATTGCTTCTGGGTATATTAGACCCTTATATAACATCAGACCAGTTAAATGTTTATCTCTGTTTCTTTTTTGTTTTAATGATCTGTTTCATTAAAAAAATTGAACTCTTTACATCATATGTAATATACTTACGGTGTGAATTGTAACTAAATTTTCTCCCATATTTTTTAGCCAATTTCCCCAATAGCATTTACTAAATAATACAAAATGTGTACATCATTTTGGTTTTTAGAATTACCATACATAGTGTAACCTATTTGGCCAGAGTAATATTTTCTGGGAAACATAAATATAAACCTTACTTACCACACCAAGAAATTTATCAAAATATTTGAAAATATAATTCAGTAATCTTCCAGACACCACATTATTATTAGGTGTTGCTTGTTTCAAAATTAATTTTATTAGAATAACCCCTCCTAAAATACTGAGTGAAAAACATAATTTAGATACCCATCTTTCAGGACATTAGCAAAATTCATTATTCAAAGTAATCCTCAGGGTTTCCATTGTTAAAAAAAATGTAGAGTGAATATGATGCACCCTAAAGTTATTTTTAAATCTGAATTATTAAATAGGTAATATTTTTTCATTGAAATTCACATCAGATCAGATCAGTCGCTCAGTCGTGTCCGACTCTTTGCGACCCCACGAACTGCAGCACGCCAGGCCTCCCTATCCATCACCAGCTCTCGGAGGTCACTCAGACTCACATTCATCGAGTCAGTGATGCCATCCAGCCATCTCATCCTCTGTCGTCCCCTTCTCCTCCTGCCCTCAATCCCTCCCAGCATCAGAGTCTTCTCCAATGAGTCAACTCTTCGCATGAGGTGGCCAAAATACTGCAGTTTCAGCTTTAGCATCATTCCTTCCAAAGAAATCCCAGGGCTGATCTCCTTCAGAATGGACCGGTTGGATCTCCTTGCAGTCCAAGGGACTCTCAAGAGTCTTCTCCAACACCACAGTTCAAAAGCATCAATTCTTCGGCGCTCAGCCTTCTTCACAGTCCAGCTCTCACATCCATACATGACCACAGGAAAGACCATAGCCTTGACTAGGCGAACCTTTGTTGGCAAAGTGATGTCTCTGCTTTTGAATATGCTATCTAGGTTGGTCATAACTTTCCTTCCAAGGAGTAAGCGTCTTTTAATTTCATGGCTGCAGTCACCATCTGCAGTGATTTTGGAGCCCAGAAAAATAAAGTCTGACACTGTTTCCACTGTTTCTCCATGCATTTCCCATACAGTTGATGTTAAATGCATGTTTTTCCCCTTATATTCAGTACAAAGTGAATGGAAGTTTCTAAAATAATGCTAGCATCTAGTTGTTCTGGGATATATGAATTCCTTCAGCTGTGCAATGAATCAGCATTAAGTAAGATTAAGACCGGAGAAGGCAATGGCACCCCACTCCAGTACTCTTGCCTAGAAAATCCCGTAGACGGAGGAGCCTGGTAGCCTGCAGTCCATGGGGTCTCGAAGAGTTGGACACGACTGAGCGACTTCACTTTCTCTTTTCACTTTCATGCATTGGAGAAGGTAATGGCAACCCACTCCAGTCTTGCCTGGAGAATCCCAGGGATGGGAGAGCCTGGTAGGCTACCATCTATGGGGTCACACAGAGTCGAACACGACTGAAGTGACTTAGCAACTTAGCAAGATTAAGACACAGCCAATCAGACTCTGGCACTCATGGTTTTATTGTCCTGTGTCACTTTTTTTGTAATTTTCTTATCCACTATCTCTGCTAGATTTCTAGGGTTTGCTCTGTTTTTTGGGGACTCAGAGCTGCCTCTGCATTTTTGTACAGTTCTCCAGGTTCAAACTCATTCCTTCTTCTCTTTTGTATGAGACTAACATTTCTCGTGTATGAACAAAAGTGGAAATGCAGGCAAAGTCAAGGATATAGTAGACTGTTTTACCTGCCCCAATCCGTGCCTTCTTCCTCTGGTAAGACACCCTAGTTTTCCTTTGGAGAACTACCTCTCATCTCACTGCCATTGGTTTGCTGGGATTTTCAATCAGGTGACCTTTTTTTTTTTTTAACTCAGCCAATGAAAATTACCTAAGTTATACATTTCAGACTCTCTCTCTCTAGAACTGACTTTCCCAGTAGCTCGGCAGGTAAATATTCTGCCGACAACATAGGAGACACAGAAGATGTGGGTTAAATCCCTGAGTCAGCAAGACCCCCTGGAGAAGGAAATGGCAATCCACTCCAGTATTTCTTGCCTGAAAAATGCCAAGGACAGAGGAGACCGGCAGGCTACAACCCAAGACGCTACAAAGAGTCTGACACAACTAAGCACATACATTCCCCAGAACTTGTTTTTATAAAAAATAGATGAAGAAGTGGAAACTGATTGGCTGTGTTAATGTCCAGTTTTCCACTCTACCGTGTTTCTACAACCTGTGCCCTGCCCAGGCCCTCCTACTGTGGGGGGTACACATTTTCACATTCTTGGAGCATGTTATTTGTTTTGGCCAAAGCTATCAGTACAGGTCATATAGGCAGAGTCTAGACAAGTGCTGGCACAACTGGACTTACTTGGTCTTCTGACTCCACCATCATCAGGAGAAGAACATGCTCAACTGAGTCTTTTGATCCCAGGAGAAGGAGGATGGGAAACGGCAAATAAGATTGCCAGATAAAATATGACATACTCAGTCAAACAGGAGTTTCAGATAAACAACACATTTTTAAAGTATGGTACAAATATTTCATGGAACATATTTATACTAAAAAGTTATTCATTATCTAAAATTCTAATTTAACTGGAATCCTATATTTTCACTTGGTGAATCTGACAACCCTAGGAACACAGTCACCTGTAGTGAAGCCCATCATAGAAGTATCCTGACTTGTACACTTGTGAGAAATAAAGAATAATTATTGCCTTATGCCCATGAATTCCAGACTGGTTTGTTCATCAGCTGCTGCTGCTGCTAAGTCACTTCAGTCATGTCCGACTCTGTGCGACCCCATAGACGGCAGCCCACCAAGCTCCCCCGTCCCTGGGATTCTCCAGGCAAGAACACTGGAGTGGGTTGCCATTTTCTTCTCCAATGCATGAAAGTGAAAAGGGAAAATGAAGTCGCTCAGTCAGCAATAGTTAGCTAAAACAATGCATGAGCACAACCACCTGAAAGAACCATTATTTTTCACTAGTGTCTGCAACTTACATCTAGAGATCCATGATTTTGTGGTTTCCAGGGCAAGATATTTCTGCTTTTCCTTTGATTCTGTGAGCTATTCCATATTCTTCCAATGTATCATCCCCTTCTTACATAAAATTAGCCAGTCAATTTCTGTTTCTTAAACCAAAAAATCCTAATTGTTCCAAATTGAGAAGCAGTCATAATAAGGGAAAATTTTGAAGGGGGTTCTTTCCATAGAGGAAAGGAAAATTGTCATCTCTGCTTAGGTCCTCGTTATACTCCCACGAAACCAACTTAGTTGCATGTCTACCATTGGATCTTATCTGCCAGCACACATTGCTTTAAAAATATTCCTAGGTTTGCACAGCCATCTAATTTTGGCTGTGAATGTTTTACTGCCTTTATCCTCAGTCCCTAACTGACCAGCCTACAGAAGGAAAATAATAAGTTTCAGAGTAGGGGAGAAAAGTGGTCAGTTGGCTCATTTCCATAACCTCAAATAATTAGTGTTATTACTTGTATTCAATTCAAAATGTCATTTCTAATGGTACAAATTAGAAACAAATTGGTCTCAGTTATTGTTCATTTGAAGTTGGGGCAAGGTGTGTGTACCACTGTGTATGGCAGTGAGGTGGTGTTAAAAACACAACACTGTCAGCTTCCTAATTTCTACCCTTTCTTTCATAAGGTTAGACAAACTTAAGCCCTATCTTTTGCATAGATAACAGACTATGGCAGATATATATAAGAATGGGTTTCAAAAACTACAGGGTTTTTTTGAGTAGCACTTGTTTTTAATAAGCACGATCAAAGAATTCAACGATAAGGATAAAAATACACAATATAGCTCATAAATGCCATCTTGTGAAACATCAATCATCCATCCAGCCTGGCATTTGCTTCTGAAAATGCCACTGGAGCGCGTTTAGCTGCATGGTGGCGTAGTTTCTAGGACGGATGACAGGAATGGAAAATGTAGCACAGTGAACTAGACTGAGAGCCAGGAGATTCTGACCCTGCCCTGCCACCCACTCAGAAGGCGACCACACATTCTCTGATATGTGAGTTTGATTTTGAATCCCCATCATTAGGCACACTGTAGGTACTTAATATATTTTGAATGCCTAAAAATGAGCAAACCAATGACTGATTATTTAAATCTGTTTCCTCATCTGTTAACAGGAAGCAATGTGCAACATTGATATTAGGCTATGTTATGGGATTACTATTAGGGCCGAACATGAAGGAACGGAAAGAGGTTCTATCTATAGTGTAGCCATTGTTTATTACATGCTGCTGCTGCTGCTGCTGCTAAGCCAACTCAGTCGTGTCCGACTCTGTGTGACCCCATAGAGAGCAGCCCACTAGGCTCCTCTGTCCCTGGGATTCTCTAGGCAAGAATACTGGAGTGGGTTGCCATTTCCTTCTCCAATGCATGAAAGTGAAAAGTCAAAGTGAAGTCGCTCAGTCATGCCCGACTCTTGGCGACCCCATGGACTGGAGCCTACCAGGCTCCTCCATCCATGGGATTTTCCAGGCAAGAGTACTGGGGTGGGGTGCCACTGCCTTCTCCTTATTACATGCTAACACTAGTTAAAAAAAAGCAGTGCTGGCCTTATTCCTTCTAAGATAACATGATAAAAGAATTCTTACATTTCTATGGCCAATGGTATTCTAAGTATAGTTTTACAGCCACTGTTATTGTCAAAAGGATAAAAGTAATTATTACAATTCATAATTGATTAGTAATATCAGTATTAACAATAAATTACCCCAAGGACATGCACTCAGTTCTCATCTATTAATGGACAGAGCTATGTCAATATATCATATGTCAATATTGACATATATCAATATGTCAACCCTTCAGTTAATGTCTGGACACTTTATAACTACAACAAAAAGTGATATAAAAATGTCATAGATATGATAGTGTAGAACCATAAGTTTTCCCCAAATTTTTAGAAGCTCCAGAGAAAAAGCAAAAGCACTCCAGGTCAGGGAGGGATCAATTAGAAGGATGGGATTAACATATGCACACTGCTACATACATACATACATACATATTACACACACACATATATATTTATGGGCTTCCCTGGTAGCTCTTGGTAAAGAAGCTGCAAATCTGCCTGCAACTCAGGGGACCTTGGTTCGATTCCTGAGTTGGGAAGATCCCCTGGAGAACGGAACAGCTACCCACTCCAGTATTCTGGCTTTGAAAATTCCATGGACTGTATAGTCCACAGTCAGACATGACTGAGCGACTTTCATTGTCACTTTCACACTGCTATATATAAAACAGATAAGCAACAAGTATAGCATAAGGAACCCTACTCAGTATTTTGTAGTAACCTATAAGGGAAAATGGAGAAGGCAATGGCACCCCACTCCAGTACTCTTGCCTGGAAAACCCCATGGACGGAGGAGCCCGGTAGGCTGCAGCCCATGAGGTCGCTAAGAGTCGGACACGACTGAGTGACTTCACTTTGACTTTTCACTTTCCTGCATTGGAGAAGGCAATGGCAACCCACTCCAGTGTTCTTGCCTGGAGAATCCCAGGGATGGGGGAGCCTGGTGGGCTGCCGCCTATGGGGTCGCACAGAGTCGGACACGACTGAAGCGACTTAGCAGCGGCAGCAGCAGCATAAGGGAAAATAAACTGAAAAAGGGATGTACACCTGAAACTAACACAACACTGTAACCAGCTATATTTTAATAATAAATAAATAATGAATCAAAGAAGAAAACACTCCCAATAAACTTCTGTCATCCTTATATAATTTGTACTGTCTTGCAGACAACAGATATTGTCAGGTGTTTTGTGTCTGTAATTTGAGTCTCTGAAGCCTTAGACCTTACAGTAGAATAAAATAACTAGCAATGGTAATTTCTTTCCTCTAGTACTAGCTCCCACTTTTATTAGGATCCATTTATAAAGCAAAAAAACATCAGCCTCCAAAGTAGGTATTTGAAAAGGAGCACTCTACAGGAACATGATTCCTTTTAGATATAAATTTCATGGGTGAATGGGAAAATGTGGGTTCTTTGAGTGTCAGATGAGGCTGAAGGTAGGAGAAGCTCATTATGAGCTTCAGTTACTCAAATTTCTCTGCCAGGAATGATTACAAATGCTGCACTTATGTATGTAGCAAACAATGAACAAAGTAACTTAAAGAAAGAGGAATAATATGCTAACAGTTTTGAGAAAAAGATAAAATGTATGTATAAAACAAAGCAATACCAAGTACCATATGACTGATAATGTGGTAAGTCTAAGTCGCTTCAGTCGTGTCTGACTCTGTGCGACCCCATGGACGGCAGCCCACCAGGCTCCCCCATCCCTGAGATTCTCCAAGCAAGAACACTGGAGTGGGTTGCCATTTTCAGTTCCAATGCATGAAAGTGAAAAAGTGAAAGGGAAGTCGCTCAGTCGTGTCCGACTCTTCACGATCCCATGGACTGCAGCCTACCAGGCTCCTCCATCCATGGGATTTTCCAGGCAAGAGTACTGGAGTGGGGTGCCATCACCTTCTCCGATAATGTGGTAAAGTCAGGGAAACTGCAGTGAGGAAGTCTGTGAAAACGACATATTAAAACAATGGGCAGTCAAGAAAAAGCCATCTTCTTTTAATTTTTTTTTTAATCCGCAGGAGGAGTTTCTGAACTGTACATGCAAGTAAAAGTGCCTGAAGCCTCACTTGTTACAGTCCTCTGAGATGTAGCTGGCATTTGACTGTATGGCCAAAGCTGGGTAAGACATACTCTTCTGGGCCTTTGAGTCCTACATTACATAGCATTTCTCAAGGAGCCCCATGAGTTCCTGGCACTGCTCTAGGCAATCAGATTCATGCCAAAACAGTCCCTATAGACCCATCCAGACAGTAAGCACTATCAAAACGGAAGGTTAATTTGGGTTAGCCTGCTCTAAATTACTCAGATCTAGTGGCCATGGGACAATGGCTTCTATGCACTCATTTGCATACTGCTCAGTGGTTGACGTGTGTTTAGGGTGTTAAATGTATGGCATAGATATCTGCATCTAGTTGAGTTCCCTAGTCTACCTGAAAAGAAAGTACATTAAGTTGGAATTTTTCTATATTTATTAAATGCTCACAATTTACCCTGGCATCTAAGTGTGTGGGCTGGTTTAAAAAGGGGACAAATTATTCAGACAGCACCATTTGCATTCATGCCCAGTTAAGGATGCCCATTATTGCTGCTTCAGCAATAGGTTTACTCCGTGGGATGTCAAATGGCTGTTTCCCTGTACGGGTCATTGCCTTGCTAAATAAGAGCAAATGGATCTATCCTGACTCTGCTCACTGAGGCTGCACTTACTCAGCAAGTCAGCAGCTCCTCCAAAATCTCCTAATCCCAGATCTTTGTTCCAGCTGTTTGGATATTCATTTTTGCTAATCGGGGAAAGCATCCAGGAGTTGAATTAATGGATAGGAGGAAGGAAGGAATCTGCCCTCTTGCCTTTACCTGGGCCAAATCACTTTCTTGTTTCTGGAACTTACAGAATCATCTTCAGATGCTGTCCAACCAGAGCAGATGGTTTTGTTATTTGGCAGCAATAGGGGTAACGAGCAGAGGGAAGCTCAAAAATACCAGGCTACCTAGGGTAGGTGGCAAATAGCAACTGGGCTGTTTCCAAGGTCTGAGAAATGGCACCTGGAGACTTTACAAGAGAAGAGAAATCTATCTTTTCCTCCTTTGCACTCAAAAAGACATATTTTATATGATAAAGGTTGGCTTTCACTATAATAATAGAATAGGTGAAAATTCAGGCTATATTCCTGAATCTACTAAAAACCCACCCCTTCCTCCAGGAAAAGCCTATAAGATTTAGCCTTAAATCATGAAAGTGAAAGTGAAGTCGCTCAATTGTGTCCGACTCTTTGGATGCCATGGACTGTAGCCTACCAGGCGCCTTCATCCATGGGATTTCCAGGCAACAGCATTGGAGTGGGTTGCCATGACATATCCTTAAAAGCTACAAAGTACTTTACGGGCCACCTATTTCTTTTTCTGTTTTCCATTCAGTTCAGTTCAGTCACTCAGTAGTGTCCAACTCTTTGCCACCACATGAACCACAGCATGCCAGGCCTCCCTGTCCATCACCAACTCCCGGAGTCCACCCAATACCATGTCCATAGAGTCGGTGATGCCATCCAACCATCTCATCCTCTGTATTCCCCTTCTCCTCCTACCCTCAATCTTTCCCAGCATCAGGGTCTTTTCAAATGAGTCAGCTCTTCCCATCAGGTGGCCAAAGTATTGAAGTTTCAGCTTCAACATCAGTCCTTCCAATTAACACCAAGGACTGATCTCCTTTAGGATGGACTGGTTGGATCTCCTTGCAGACCAAGGAACTCTCAAGAGTCTTCTCCAACACCACACTTCAAAAGCCTCAATTCTTCTGTGCTTAGCTTTCTTTATAGTCCAATTCTCCCATCCATACATGACTACTGGAAAAACCATAGCCTTGACTAGACGGACCTCTGTTGGCAAAGTAATGTCTCTGCTATTTAATACGCTGTCTATGTTGGTCATAGCTTGATTCTTCCAAGGAGTAAGCATCTTCTAATTTCATGGCTGCAGTCACCATCTGCAGTGAATTTGGAGCCTAGAAAAATAAAGTCTGACACTGTTTCCCCATCTATTTGGCATGAGGTGATGGGACCGGATGCCATGAACTTAATTTTCTATCTGTTGAGTTTTAAGCCAACATTTTCACTCTCCTCTTTCACTTTCATCATGAGGTTCTTTAGTTCTTTTTCACTTTGTGCCATAAGGGTGGTGTCATCTGCATATCTGAGGTTATTGATATTTCTCCTGGCAATCTTGATTCCAGCTTGTGCTTCCTTCAGCCTAGTGTTTCTCATGATGTACTCTGCATATAAGTTAAATAAGTAGGATGACAATATACAGCCTTGATGTACTCCTTTTCCTATTTGGAACCAGTCTGTTGTTCCATGTCCAGTTCTAACTGTTGCTTCCTGACCTGCATACAGATTTCTCAGGAGGCAGGTCAGGTGGTCTGGTATTCCCATCTCTTTCAGAATTTTCCACAGTTTATTGTGATCCACACAGTCAAAGGCTTTGGCATAGTCAATAAAGCAGGAATAGATGTTTTTCTGGAACTATCTTGCCTTTTCCATGATCCAGAGAATGTTGGCAATTTGATCTCTGGTTCTTCTGCCTTTTCTAAAACCAGCTTGAAATTCTGGAAGTTCATGGTTCACATATTGCTGAAGCCTAGCTTGGAGAATTTTAAGCACCACTTTTATTAGCATGTGAGATGAGTGCAATTGTGTGGTAGTTTGAGCATTCTTTGGCATTGCCTTTCTTTGGGATTGGAATGAAAACTGACCGTTTCCAGTCCTGTGGCCACTGCTGAGTTTTCCCAATTTGCTAACATATTGAGTACAGCACTTTCACTGCATCATCTTTTGGGATTTGAAAGACTCATCTGTAATTCCATCACCTCCACTAGCTTTGTTCGTAGTGATGCTTTCTAAGGCCCACTAGACTTCACATTCCAGGATGTCTGGCTCTAGGTGAGTGATCACACCATCATGATTATCTGGGTTGTGAAGATCTTTTTTGTACAGTTCTGTGTATTCTTGCCACCTCTTCTTCATATCTTCTGCTTCTGTTAGGTCCCTACCATTTCTGTTCTTTGTTGAGCCCATCTTTGCATGAAATGTTTCCTTGGTATCTCTCATTTTCTTGAGGAGAACTCTAGCCTTTCCCATTCTATTGTTTTCCTCTATTTCTTTGCATTGATCGCTGAGGAAGGCTTTCTTCTCTCTCCTTGCTATTCTTTGGAACTCTGCATTCAAATGGGTATATCTTTCCATTTACTCTTTGCTTTTCGCTTCCCTTCTTTTCTCAGCTATTTGTAAGTCCTCCTCAGACAGCCATTTTGCTTGTTTGCATTTCTTTTTCTTGGGGATGGTCTTGATTCCTGTCTCCTGTACAGTGTCATGAACCTCCATCCATAGTTCAACAGGCACTCTGCCTATCAGATCTAGTCCCTTAAATATATTTGTCACTTCCACTGCATAATTGTAAGGGATTTGATTTCAGTCATGCCTGAATGGTCTAGTGGTTTTCTCCACTTCAATTTCCATCTGAATTTGGCAATAAGGTGTTCATGATCTGAGCCACAGTCAGCTCCCGGTCTTGTTTTTGCTGACTGTATAGAGTTTCTCCATCTTTGGCTGCAAAGAATATAATCAATCTGATTTTGGTGTTGGCATCTGGTGATGTCTATGTGTAGAGTCTTCTCTTGTGTTGTTGGAAGAGGGTGTTTGCTATGACCAGTGTATTCTCTTGGCAGAACTCTATTAGCCTTTGCCCTGCTTTATTCTGTACTCCAAGGCCAAATTTGCCTGTTGCTCCAGGTGTTTCTTGACTTTCTACTTTTGCATTCCAGTCCTGTACAATGAAAAGGACATCTTTTGGGGGTGTTAGTTCTAGAAGGTCTTGTAGGTCTTCATAGAACTGTTCAGCTTCTTCAGCGTTACTGGTCTGGGCATAGACTTGGATTCCCATGATATTGAATGGTTTGCCTTGGAAATGAACAGAGATCATTCTGTTGTTTTTGAGACTGCATCCAAGTACTGCATTTCAGACTCTTCTGTTGACTATAATGGCTACTCCATTTCTTCTAAGGGATTCCTACCCACAGTAGTAGATATAATGGTCATCTGAGTTAAATTCACCCATTCCATTATTTTTCCTAAAAAAATTAAATGTGATACAAACATTGGTTGTATCCCATGGATGAATTCTTTAACTGTTAAGAGAATATCATAAACAAGTCCGTATATTAAACACAGAGAGAATTTTAAATCAGAGAGAAAGGAGCTGTAAGTGATCAGGGAAAAGAATCAGAAAGTATTAAGAGACCAATATACTGCCTATTCTGCTTAAGAATGATACAAATCAACATTTATTGAGAGCCTACATGTGTAAAGGGGTTATGTGGGGCATGGCAGAAGTGAGAGGTAAAACAATGACGATTATGACCTAGATCAGCCAATGTATTGTTTCCACAGAAGTGCCAGTATGAGCTTATGACACAAATACTAAGGCTTTATTTAACATTTTCAAAATGGCTTACTGTTCATCTCTTCTCTTCATTTTATTTTGGGAATCAGAATGCAATACACAGAGGTAACTATAGTGCTGGTAAGAATTCCTTGCACTTAAAAATTCCATGCCCACATTAATAGCATAAATTCTATCTTTTTAGCTGCTTAGCCTTAAGCAACTAAGAAAAATAGCACATAGTTGTATGTAGGGAAGGAGGTAGATTCTAATAGAAACTAATTAGGGTGAACGAAATCACGCCTGGGATACAATGAAAATAATAACAGCTGTTTCCTGCCACTGCTCAAGAGCCCAGAAGATAGACTATTTAGACAAAGAATAGGTCTGACAAGAGGTTTTAAGAATTTCTTTCTTTGTATTGCCCCTGTTCAAATCTTACCATGAACCATTACAAACAGAATGTGGAACATTCACATTATTTACTTCTAACCAAACAGAGTTACTATTGTGAATTAATACATTCATGCTCATTATAATTTTTCAAACACTATATACAATGGTAGAAAACACAGTAATTATTTCAAGTGCTAAATGTAGCTAGGAGAAATAGAATACTTTCTTCAACTATAAGTAGTTTTGAAAATTCCTGAGAGGTAAATAGGTGTGGAGAAAACATAAAAAACCAAACCTCAAGTTGATGAACATGAGGTAGTTCTCCATTTTATCTTTGCTTACCCTACACTGGAGACGCAAATGAACACCAAGCAATGAAAGAATATACAAGCAAGTAGAAAAAAGTAAGGAAAAAGATATTACCTAAGATATTATTTCATTATCTTTTATCATTTTATTATTGTTTTCCCTTACTTTTCTACCTCTGCCGACATCCCACAAAGTGCCTCTATGTGCTCTGCATGCACATGTTCCCACCTGTGTTCCACTCTTTGCAGCCCTGTGGACTGCAGCCCATGAGGCCCCTCTGGAGTGTGCTGCCATTTCCTTCTCCAGGGGATCTTTCCGACCCAGGGATCAAGCTCACATCTTCTGTGGACGTGGCAGGTAGATTCTTTAACCTGACCCACCTGGGAAGCCTTCTTGCTGTTGCTGCTGCTAAGTCACTTTAGTCCATAATGGCTTCCCTGGTGGCTCAGCTGGTAAAGAATCTGCCTGGAATGTGGGAGACCTGGGTTTGATCTCAGGGTTGGGAAGATCCCCTGGAGAAGGGAAAGGCTACCCACTCCAGTATTCTGGCCTGGAGAAATCCATGGACTATACAGTCCATGGGGTCGCAAAGATTCAGACACGACTGATCGACTTTCACTTCACTTCACTTCTCTTCCCTGGTAGCTTAGTCAGTAAAGAATTTGCCTGCAATTCAGGAGACCTGGGTTCAATACCTGGGCCAGGAAGATTCCCATGGAGAAGGAAAAGGCAACCCACCCCAGTATTCTTGCCTGGAAAATCCCATGGAGAGAGGAGCCTGGGCTCCTCCTGGTCAAGTAGTCCATCGGGTCGCAAGGGTGAGGCATGACTTAGCTACTAAACCACCAATATATAAAACAGCAGTATGTCCCTTGCCTTATTTGATCTAAACCCTATCCCTGTGTGATAGCTTGACCAACTTTATTACTAGCACCTCCCACCTAAGTATTGATTGGATAATTACTGAGCTTGAAGCTCAATAAGGTCTCAAAGCTTTGGCCAAGGTCTTGAAGCTAGAAAAGGAAAACATTAAATTTATAACCAGCTCTTCTGATTGTATTAAGATGATCCAGAAGACCTTCATATATCACAGACTAGATTATCTACTTCTCAAATGGGAGATGCTGCCATGATGATTATACAACAGTTTCTAGAGTAAACAAGAAAAACTAGAGCCAGGATTACCTGAATAGGTGAGCAATTGTCCTGAGTACGGTGACAGAAATGCTGTTAAATGTATAGAGACTCTGGAAATTTTGTTTACTTTCATTTGTTTTCTCTGCATTATTCACTTCAATTAATAAGATATAGTTAAGAATTGGGCTTTCTGATTTTTAAGGTATTTTTAAAATAATACTGATAGTATTCATATCTGTAATTTGAAAGATTTCCAACAATTTTACAGTTGATAGTAGATCCATCCTCACATGCCTTATATACTGCCTATATCACATTTCCTCTCCCTTTGTTTGGCCGAGGGCTTCCTGGGTGGCATTAGTGGTAAAGAGCCTACCTGCCAATGAAGGAGACATAAGAGACATGGGTTCGATCCCTAGGTCAGGAAGATTCCCTGAAGGAGGGCCTGACAACCCACTCCAGCATTCTTGCCTGGAGAACTCCATGGACAGAGGAGCCTGGTGGGTTATGGTCCATAGGGCCGCAAAGAGTCGGACACAACTGAAGCGACTTAGCATGCATGCAGTTTGGCTGGTGCAAACGGGATTCCTCTCCTTAAAACTCAAGAGGCAGGCATGGTGGCGGCAGTGAGAAGAAAATGGTGTGTGTCTCCTTCTACAGATGAATCCTGAATGGGGTGAGTCTCATTAATCTTGAGTTAAATGTGAAGTTAGACATGAAGGCCCCTCGGGTCCCACCTGTTTGTTCAGAGCCTTAGGCATGTTATGGAGAAAATGTCAAAGATTTCTATTCCCATGTTTCTGCACCCTGCAGTGATGTTTTATTCAAACCTTCATGTCCTAAGGACACAAATGCTGCCTATTAAAATCTCCCCCACCTGGCTCCCAATCTCACACATAAACATGCACAACAGCCCTGTTTAGGAGACCTGCTGATCAGTTCTTGCAAAAAGCAGTCTATTGGTAACATGCTGTGAGGCCAGAGCACTGAGGCAAATGCTTTTTGAGGCAGTGTGACCCTTCATGACTGTATTTGTCTCCATCTCACAATGCCTGTCCTTATACAACATAAAGTGTCCATTGACCTTGTCTTCCAACAAGAGATAGTTTTAACTGTGAGGGAAACTCTGGGTTCATATTGAGAAAAAATGACTGCTGGGAAAATAGGGCAGGGTCAGTGGAGAAGGCAACGTGGATGTGACTGAGGACGAGTGAGAATGAGCAGTGCTTCCATAAGCAAAAGGGAGCAGGAGGAATCTCTCCGGCTTGGCTCTGCATCAGCTCTGTATTTGGTATTGCCCTGGAATCCAGCAAAGGTAGCAGCTTGTCCATGGGGCCTGGGCCCAACTCTATGGAAATGCATTAGAGTTTCTATAGAGACTGTATGGAAAGTAGGAGCATTAGAGGGGAAACGGGAGCAGACCCGTGGTCTCTGTCCATCCTAGGTCTGTGACAAGCGCACAGGGCAGGTGGTGGAGCAGAAGTCAGGTAAAGGTGGTCATGGTGATCATACAATGGGATGCACACTGGCCCAGCTGGTCCTCTTGTCTACTTACATTCAACTGACTTAAGGCAGCTCTTACGGTAGCTGCTTCATTCTCTATAAGCCACATGCCTCACAAGGCAGAAGTGTGCGGCAGCAGTAAGATTCTTGTGTCCCTTGTCAGTTCCAAACAGTTCCAGATGGACTGAGAACCAGGCTTCGTGGCCACCAGAATGATTCTTGAGTCTCAGCCCACATCTTTTCCTGTTCAAACCACAGGGAAAGGGCAAGTGCTCCTTCTGCCCGTTGCTTTACCCATTCTTCCTCTGGCCTCAGCCAAGGCACTTAACCTCATCTAGAAAGTGACTTGGTCCTGACAGTCTTTGGCCATTGATGATCTTTGATTTGCAAGATTCACACTCACTCATACCTGTCACAGCAGCAGGTGAGCACAGTGCCTACCCTGAAGGGGCTTCTCATTAACTTTATATTCGGATCATCGGATCAGTCGCTCAGTCGTGTCCGACTCTTTGCGACCCCATGAACCACAGCACGCCAGGCCTCCCTGTCCATCACCAGCTCCCGGAGGTCACTCAGACTTGCATCCATCGAGTCAGTGATGCCATCCAGCCATCTCATCCTCTGTCGTCCCCTTCTCCTCCTGCCCTCAATCCCTCCCAGCATCAGAGTCTTCTCCAATGAGTCAACTCTTCGCATGAGGTGGCCAAAATACTGGAGTCTCAGCTTTAGCATCATTCCTTCTAAAGAAATTCCAGGATTGATCTCCTTCAGAATGGACTGGTTGGATCTTCTTGCAGTCCAAGGGACTCTCAAGAGTCTTCTCCAACACCACAGTTCAAAAGCATCAATTCTTCGGCGCTCAGCCTTCTTCACAGTCCAGCTCTCACATCCATACATGACCACAGGAAAGACCATAGCCTTGACTAGGCGAACCTTTGTTGACAAAGTAATGTCTCTGCTTTTGAATATGCTATCTAGGTTGGTCATAACCTTCCTTCCAAGGAGTAAGCGTCTTTTAATTTCATGGCTGCAGTCACCATCTGCAGTGATTTTGGAGCCCAGAAAAACAAAGTCTGACACTGTTTCCACTGTTTCCCCATCTATTTCCCATGCAGTGATGGGACCAGATGCCATGATCTTCGTTTTCTGAATGTTGAGCTTTAAGCCAACCTTTTCACTCTCCACTTTCACTTTCATCAAGAGGCTTTTTAGCCCCTCTTCACTTTCTGCCATAAGAGTGGTGTCATCTGCATATCTGAGGTTATTGATATTTCTCCCGGCAATCTTGATTCCAACTTGTGTTTCTTCCAGTCCAGCATTTCTCATGATGTACTCTGCATATAAGTTAAATAAACATGGTGACAATATGCAGCCTTGACGTACTCCTTTTCCTATTTGGAACCAGTCTGTTGTTCCATGACCAGTTCCAACTGTTGCTTCCTGACCTCCATACAGATTTCTTAAGAGGCAGATCAGGTGGTCTGGTATTCCCATCTCTTTCAGAATTTTCCATAGTTTATTGTGATCCACACAGTCAAAGGCTTTGGCATAGTCAATAAAGCAGAAATAGATGTTTTTCTGGAACTCTCTTGTTTTTTCCATGATCCAGCGGATGTTGGCAATTTGATCTCTGGTTCCTCTGCCTTTTCTAAAACCAGCTTGAACATCAGGAAGTTCACAGTTCACATATTGCTGAAGCCTGGCTTGGAAACTTTATATTAGAGGAGTGAAACAAATAACTTACTGCCTCCTCAATGCTATGTGTAAAATTATGGAAACAATTATACTCAAGACCACTTGTGATTACTTTGCTCTGTTAGCTTTTTGCTAATGCTCCCTTCCACTAATTATACAGCTATCACATCTCTCTTGATGGTAACACAGCCCAAGAGGCTCAAGTCCAAGCTGTACATTTTCATCTATTTGCCCTTCCTCTAATGATGAGAGGCTATATGAGAGAAAATAATATTGCCTCTTTCCATGTCCTGTAAATTGATTGTATGCTCAGAATATCTAAGGTTAATATCTAAGTGTAAAAGAAAATCTTCTTCATCATATTTAACATACATATGTATATATAGTGTTACCAAAGACATACATAAAAATATCAGACACTCCTGTTTTCATGAAGCTCCATAACACATTATGCTTTGCTTTATGCTGGTCCCTCTGATGGCTTTGGGAGTCAGATCAGGTTTCAGCTATAAGCCAGCTGGTGCCATTCATTTAAAGGAAAACAGTTCTGTAAGTGAGCAAGATTCTAATCACTAAATCTAATTACAAAAGAGAGTAAATTATTATAAATGTTTTTAGAAGTGTCTTAAAACACTGTGAAAGAGAAAAATTATCAACCAAACAGAAATCTGCTATGCTGGTTGTTGATAGCATCGTTAGGGATTAGGACATTCACACGTGTAAATGTTCTATGCTCTGCCTATTTCTGACGCCTGAATCTAGCATTCACACATTAAAAACTTTATAACCTTCCTCTCTTGTTCAATCAGATGCTAAACTGTTCGACTCAAAGTACACCTTAGTTTATAGATCCTAATGGGAGTCATAGGAACATTTCACTTACACAACACTGAAGGGAACCTCACATCATTCCGTTAAAATGGTAACAATTAGTCAAGGGAAGGAAGAGGCAGTGGGAAAAAGAGACACGTAAGATAGATTTGTGTATCTCCCAGTGCAGATCCATCCTCTTCTATTTAATGTCCTTCATTAAATATTTCAAATGCCACACATTCTCCACATCACAATGCAAAACCAAAGACAAACACATTAACATTTAATCTCTGGCTTCAGAGCAAGCCAGACGTCTGCCCAGGCGTTTATTGCATCAGTTGTATCTGTGCGTTGTCAGGGTGTCATGGGCCTCATCCTTTAGCCCATCTGCTTCCTCACGGGATGAATGTGTGTGCTTGCCATGTGCAGAGCTCTTCAGAATGCTGTTTTCAATTCACTGTCCACTATGCCCTTGGGAGTTGTGGGAGAGGTTATTAGTGCTCACCAGGTGTCTATATGTCTGTCTGCATTTTCCAACCACCTATGGTTAGTATGGAACCATATACAGGGTCCAGCCAGTAAAATGTTAAAGAAAGGAAGGTAAGCCCCAGCTGGGCTCTGGCCCTTTAAAAAAGTTGGTGTGTCCCTCCAGCTCTTTCTTGTCATGAAACTGGGGGCATATGTGATCCAGATGGCAGAGTTGCTATGCCAGGAGCTGCCCATCCTGGACTGGAGTTCATAAGCAAGAATGAAGCCTCAAGAGTTCAGCAATATATGCTGTGGCAGCTAACATTAATTACTCTGATCAAGACATCATTGAGAAGAGCAAAGTATAAAACTACTATTTAGAAGTATATTGGCCCAAAGTTGGAAACTGGATATGATGTTCTCTTGAGGTCCCTCCTATTTCATGATGATGCCTGTTGAATGAAAATTTTCTTCTTCATTTAGTGAAGACTTTGAACATTGCTCACAACTACACGATTGATCTTCCAGTCTAAGCGTCCATTTATTTTGTTATTTTACGACCAATCGTTGCCTCCTGTCTGACATTGGCTATCACCCGTCATAACTCCGGAATTCCACTGCAACTTTAGGTAAACCACGAGGTTCCTCCATCATCGCGAGATGAGGCTTTTCCCACTGCAGCGTCTTGAGAGAAATCCCACGTTCCCTCTTGAATTTCGAAAAGAGGTATTGGAACCTCTCCTCTGCTCTGTGGTACGGAGGCTACTGGGCAGAGTCAGAAATGGTGGTCTTTCCCCAATTCTGTCCTTTACTTTTTCTTGCCACCTATCAGAGGTTTTCTACCTTTACATCTACCTCTGATGATAAGCCTCTGGTGTTAAGAATCTGAAGGTGCCTGCTCCAGTCCCCTCATCTGCAAGCCACAGATCATATAAATTTGGTATTCTCAAGTATGAATTTTATAATTTCATATAGGATGCAGAGTGTGAAAACAAGTACTTATTAAAAATCTAAGCAAAGATAGTATAAAGGAATATTATTTGAATTAACAAAATAGTATTTCCCATCATGAGTCACAACTTCTATTCCCAGCTGTGGAAATAATGAAACATTACCAGATATTTCTAGAAATTGCCTGAGGAAATATTGTACTGAAATGCTTTTTGTACTCTAGGTATTATAACCAAATCTCTCTTTATTTGCATGTGCTTGCTAGTAAATGGAGAAGGCAATGGCACCCCACTCCAGTACTCTTGCCTGGAAAATCCCATGGATGGGGGAGCCTGGTGGGCTGTAGTCCATGGGGTCGCTAAGGGTCAGACATGACTGAGCGACTTCACTTTCACTTTTTCACTTTCATGCATTGGAGAAGGAAATGGCAACCCACTCCAGTGTTCTTGCCTGGAGAATCCTAGGGGCAGAAGAGCCTGGTGGGCTGACGTCTATGGTGTCACGCAGAGTCGGACACGACTGAAGTGACTTAGCAGCAGCAGCAGCAGCAGCAGCTAGTAAATAGCATAGCTGCCTAGAAATAGGTGAGTCCTGGGTTATATTTTTGGTTTTCCCTCTGTTCTGGTATCTTTTGAACCTATAGGGTCAATGCTTTTTTCTTCTTCCTCCAGCTGAAGGAGGAGGACAATGCCTCAGGAATTATTTAAGGAAACTGTGTTACATAATCAGCACAAGGACTCTGGGACCTCGGAATTAGTTTCCCTTACTCAAATACAAAATCACACTTTATCAGAACAAATAAGGTTCGAACATGAGAGGAGCATGTCCTCAGCTTTCCTGTAGTGAAATGGTTCTATATTTGGCATTCCACAGGCCTCCTTATTATACAATCACTTCTTCATGGGAAAAACATAAAGGAATTTCACTGAATATGTTTCTAGTACAGGAGTTATTTTTAAGGCCAGCCAGGGAGAATTTCAGGATAGTAGTGAGGGGGACATGCTGAAAATGTGTGACTCTGAATAGAAAATAAGATCTGACCCACATAAGTAAACAGTTATCTAAGAGCAGCTTCATTCACTAAATAGAAGGCTGCCAGGAGACCTAGATTCTGAGCCCTGTGCATTCTCTCACTCCCAGCAGGGCTCCTTCAGGCCACAAAACTTCATACCTCAGTGTATTCATCTCCAGAAATAGCATATGCTAATTTTCTAGGTTCCAGGATGGATACAAGAATTAAGAAAATAATTTAGGAAAAATATATTAGGTATATATGCTTACATACTTCAATTTTTTTCCTGGAAATCATTAAAGGAAGATAAAATTGACTCAGGATTGTATGTTAATATGACCAATTTTCACATGAGACTGTAGAGAATGTCCCATGACTCTGTAGTCATACTTGGCCTCATACATGCTATAACATGACTTAGGGACTTAGGAATTAACATTTATAGTCTGTATATAAATCAATCATATCCTGTATAAAAAGATTTTACCCAATCTCAGTGATGTAAGCTTACTGTATAGAAAAGACAGTTTTAGGAGCTAATAAGGAAGACTGCTCCTTGAGTTGGACCACCTAGCCCCATGGCTTAGGATTCCTCGTACCCATGAATTTAAGAGATGAAGAGTCTAAGGTCAAGGTGTGGGTGTGATAAATGTTCTGGCCAAAGGAAGAACTCAGAAATGCTTGAAGTTGTATAAGGGTAGGGACCTTCTCTTTCAATAGATATTTATAAAGTATAATTTAGTGGCTAGACACTGAGCTCTGAAGCCAGGCAGTTTCCAATTCTGGTTCCTCATCCATTAGATCTTGGGGAAACTGTTTAGTCTTTCCTGGGCTTAGTCTTCTCATCCACAAAATGAGAATGTTAACCTGTCTCAGAGGATTTTCAAGTATTTGATGAGATAATTAATGCATGTGAAATACTTTAATCTAATGTCTTGAATATGGTAAATGGTTAGGATAAATGTTGCTGACCTTGGAACGTGTTGAAGCCCCCTGATTAGGATGTTGTGGACAGTGGCTGAAAATATATTTTTGGAACATGTGAAGGTATAAATGAATGAATGAATGAATCAGTGAAAGGCAGAAAACTTCTGTCTAGAAATGCACTTTTAGGCAATAATGGTGAACAGTACCTTCTGTTTACTTTGATCTGTGATATCTCTGAAGAATAGACTAAAGCATATACATAGTATTTATTTTTCAACAATGTGATACACTGAATGCTTTCTTTCTAATATTTCTAAAGTTTTTGTTCTCATATGAATTGAAGGAAGCCCAGCTATGTCTACAGTTTCCTAGCACTGCCGCTTTTAATTGAAGGTAATTCATTTGGCAGGTCTAAAATAAAGAAGTGCACATCAAAAAGGCAAAGGAGGACACCAGAATAGAAATATTGCCCAAATGCTTGTTCTTTTTCCATATCATAAGCCTAATAGGGCTTCCCTGGTGGCTTGGGTGGTAAAGAATCCACCTGCAATGTGGGAGACCTGGGTTCGATCCCTCGGTTGGGAAGATCCCCAGGAGGAGGACATGGCAACCCACTCCAGTAATCTTGCCTGGAGAATCCCCATGGACAGAGGAGCCTGGTGGACTACAGTCCACAGGCTCACAGAGTTGGACACGACTAAGCAACTAAGCATACAATGACTAAGATCATCTCTTACATTGGTTAAGACTTAAAGTTGATTGGGAAACCACAAATGGATAATTTATTTTGTGCAATTAAAACACCAACCTTAAGGCAGTGTTACAATATTTTGCATAATATTTGCTTCAGGTTTTCATCAGAGAGGAAAAAAATTTATTTGATGCAGTTCCAAGGTCTTGCATTCTTTCCTGCCAGCGTTTGAAATAGCCTATATTTAAATGTATAGAGAGGTGTCTTCAGAGAACCACAGGAAGAGAATTAGAAGTCTGTAACTGGAAGAATCTTTTGGGGTTGAGAAATGTAAGCTATTGTGAAAGCTCAACAATACATGTTGAAATAATTAAATCTTTTGGAAATGATTGAACTAGAGGTTTTCAAGTAAGCAAATCTACATTTGTCATGCACAATTTTTTTATGGAAAGCTGGTGGGTCTCCCTCCTGTTTAGGTAATTAAAACTAGTCACCTGATAATCATTTATTATCAAACATTTTTGCACATGGAAAAGAAATGTTCAGGGGCTGAGACCTTGCTTGCAAAATTTCATCCTTCAAAGGAAGTCTTTCTCCAGAAGCTATTATTCCCTATCAGAATGGGATTAAAAGCATCACTTCATGCCTAAGTAACATGTTCACAGCACACAGCATCTCTCCCTTGGTGGCTGGGTTCCAGGGCCTGCATTTTATGTAGATCCCATGTGCCATCCTGAAGAACTGGACAGTTTCCAGTGGCATTAGTGTTTGGAGGAAGAGCTGTTGCTCCTTGGAACTTTACTTCTCTTATGAATATTATTGTCTCAATTTATTTTAATGCAATGAGTGGGAAAGAAGGTAGGAATAAAATGCATACACAGAAGCCTCTATCTAACCATCCTGCTGATTTGGGCATCACAAGAAGAGGCATAGGAAAACCTTTGAGAGTTTGAAGCCTGCTGTGTGAGAGAGATAAAAGTAGAAACAGCAAATTGGCTGCAATATGAATGGCAGGTGCATTTGTTCACTGGAGGCAAGTTGGCAATTTTGTTTTCAATGACCAGCTTGTCTCTCGAAGATTCCCTTTCAGACTCCTCCCTTTGCCTTCAACTTACATCGCCAGAGCTCTGCCTCATCTTGAATCCCTATGCACCAGGTAACAGTGACTCTACACTCTTTCTTTTTGGAGAAGAATGTCCTGGTCCTCTTTTCCGCTTATGAGGTATTGGGATTAAAAAAGAAAGAAATGGAAAACGTGCTGAAGCTAGCACAGTGGTGCAACATAGCCAGAGAGGAAGCAAATGTGTGTTGTGTGTGGATGGTTTTGTCTCATCTGGATAAACACAGAGTCAGGGGAGGGCAACTCTCTCGCAAAACACTGGGCTTCTGACCTTCCTCCAACATTCCTACAGACAGCAGAGAATTCAAAGCCTTTGTTCTTACTGCCAGGATGAGGCATAAGAAATGCAGGTCAGAGGAGAATTCAGGATGGAGAGGCTGATGAGAGAAATCTGTCTTCACTAAAAGGAGATGGAGGGAGGTGACAGTTGTCCAACTCCCTGCCACAGATAAGCAAGGAGAAATGACTACTTTCTGGGTACAGCTCATCTGGACAAAAAAAAAAAAAAAATCATCCATTTCCCCTTAACAAAAGGCACACATAACCTTGAAATGTATATGACATACATGCCAACCATTACTTATTTTTGTGCCTAGCAGTCTCATATATTGTTTGGTCCTCAACCTCTGTGTTTCCATCATTGTTAACTATCTTGGCAATTCCTCGTTTGAACATTTTTGGTAGAGATGGAAAAGATCATGGTAGGCTGATCCATGAGAACTTCATATTATTCTAAAGTATATGGCATGAACAAGGCCACATGATTATAAGGCCTAGTCAACAAAATGGCAAATTGATCCTGGGCAACAATCAAAAGAAGGGTGTTCAGCAAATAAGTGATTTCTGAAATGCACAGCTGTCTAGCAATGAACATCAATTTATCAAAAATGTTTGCCCCAGGGGTAGCTGAAAATTGATGAAACAACACTGTCTCAAAATTGTTTCTCTCCTTTATGAAATCAAAGGCCTCTACGTTTAGGCAGGTGAATATGATTCCTATTCAAAATTCGGTTTGTTTGTAAATGAATGACTAAACTAAATGAGTGTCCCCCAGGATAGGGCCTCTTCTGCCTGCTCCTATAGTGGAAGGAGAGGGCACAAAACTCAGATGTTTCACTTTTCAAGTGGCATTGATCGTGCCATAAACATGTGCACAATAAAGAATGAAACAGTAGAAACTGCAGTAGAAACTAGTGCTCGATACTAACAACAACAACAACAAAACTTGATATTCTCAGTAGATATAGCTCCTGAGATATCACATTTTAATTTAGCAAGAAGGAAACAAAGTCATGCATATGTTTTGAGTGCCATTAAAATAAGTTAAAATACACAAAAGTAAACCATGGCTTCCAAATGGAATACATCACTGGATATAGCAAATTGTTGTAAAACTTCTTGAGAGTAGGAACATTTTCTCTAAGAATATAGTTGGAGCATCAGTGGTGATGGTTTAGTCACTGAGTCGTGGTTTGACTCTTGAGACCGCATGAGGGGTAGCCCACCAGGTTCCTCTGTGCATGGGAATTCCCAGACAAGAATACTGGAGTGGGTTGTCATTTCCTTTTCCAGGAGATCTTCCTGGCCCAGGGATCAAACCCGGGTGTCCTGCATTGCAGGCAGATTCTTTACTGACTGACCCACTGGGGAAGCCCCACTTGGAGCATTAACTTATGCTTTAAGTAAACTGTATTATCTTTTTTCTTGCCATAGACTTCTGCACACAGCTAACACAGAAACTATATACATACACGTGTGTGTGTGTTTGTATACATACATACATATACACACGATTTAGTTAGATTTGTTGAAGTTGACTGTATATTAAGTTTATGGACAATATCAGGTGTTGAGCAGGACCTTCAATGCCTGAAAACCATGTCTACCATTCTGAAGCATGTGTGAGTCCATCGAGTTCAGGATTACCTTTACTTATGTTCCCTCTGTGAGAAGTTGTGAAGGGGTGGGATAAGAATACCTAAGATCTACTGAGCACTTACTAAGTGTTTCCACTTATAAATACATTGAATTCTCTTTATTACACTGGGAGATAAGTACCATCAATATTTCCACTTTAAAGATGAGGAAACTGTAACATAGAGTTGTATAAACAGCTATGTTCCTGCTAGAAGCTCCAGGATCCAGTATCTGCTTTTCTCAATCTGACCCTGATCTATTTGGAAAATTCATACTCTTCACAAATCTTTCTAGTGCAAGGCCTCTCAGACTGGCACTACTGACATTATGGGGTGGATAATTTTTTTGTGTGAGTTGTTCTACTTATTTATAGAAGGTCAAGAAACACCTTGGCCACCAGTTACTAGGTGAGATGCTTGTAGCTCTTCTAGCCCTACTCCTGTCCCCGCCCCTGACAGGTGTAACAAAAATGTCTTCAGACAGTAATAAACATTCCCAGGGACTAAAACTACCCCTGGTTAAAAATCCCCGCTCCAGACGGTTGTACTGGGTAAACTAAGGAAGCATGTTGATCTACCAGAGTACAGGTAAGGGTAGATAGTGTGGCCTTTCTTTCCCCAAGACAACAGTAGCTCCTACAATAGAAGGCTTGATTCTAAAATCAAATGACTCTTGTCTCTGGTCCAAGAGTAAACTTACCTATGGGGTCATGTTATTAAACAGCTTTAAAGAGTATATTAATTTCATTCTTTAGGATGGTGCTCATTTAATAAAAAGGAATAAAGGATAGTTTTACCTGTTATCATTACTTTTAAAACATGCATCTCTGGGAACTACATCCTTTTTAAAATAAAAAATTAATCAATTCTTTAAAAACCTCTTAATGTACGATCTTGCAGTTTCTTTGACAAGCGTTGTTACCTTCTCCTATACTGAGTGTGAGAGATGAAGATTCTGGCAGGCTAATACATAATTACTATCAGCTTAATGCTGATAGACCTGAAAAGGCAGCTGGTGATTCTTGACTCTGCTTAAGGAAGAACTGATGCCACTAGCTGCGGAACTCAGAGCAGACATCACCCCAGCCCAAGGCAACATAATGCCACTTCCTGGCCACTGACACAGCATCACAGTGTGTAACACAATCACACAAAACTTATCAGGAATGCTGCCATGTTATCTCGCTGCTCGGCAATGCAGACTTGCCAATAGCATCTGGCCTGTGTGCAAATGGCTCTTTAGGATTGGATGGCAAATGGAAAGAATCCATTGTTGATTTCTCTGATCCCTCTTTATTAACTTAAGACAGATTTTTTTGCAGGCAGATTCTTCACCATCTGAACTACCAGGGAATCCCACTTATGGAGAAGGCGATGGCGCCCCACTTCAGTACTCTTGCCTGGAAAATCCCATGGACAGAGGGGCCTGGTAGGCTGCAGTCCATGGGGTCGCTAAGAGTCGGACATGACTGAGAGACTTCCCTTTTACTTTTCATTTTCATGCATTGGAGAAGGAAATGGCAACCCACTCCAGTGTTCTTGTCTGGAGAATCCCAGGGACGGTGGAGCCTGGTGGGCTGCCGTCTATGGGGTCACACAGAGTCGGACGCGACTGAAGCGACTTAGCAGCAGCAGCAGCAGCAGCAGCAGCGCTATTCCTCTGTTAGTTCAGGTAGTATCAAGGAAGAATGCTTTCCATACATGGATGGACAGCATGTACCCAAGAGAAATGCTCAGTGCTGATTCCCTGGTAGTGTGTGGTGTGCTGAGAGAAGTGATGCTCTGCTTTCAGTATGGAAAGCAACGGGAATAATAATATGTAAATTGATGCATCAAGATTTCTGAAAGCTCAGCATTATTTCCCCTTGCCCAAAGATTTCACCTCGCCTTATTAACTATTCTAACAACCCTGCCTTTTTTTTTCCTGTTTGTTTGTTTGTGTAATTCTTGTTTCCTCCCATTTAGCACATAGAAAAAAGCATTAGTAACACACTTGGTTTTAAATGAACCCTATTAATATTCGTCTCTGCAAGGGACTCTGGGATAATTTTGATAAATGTGTCCATGAAGCTGATCCGACAGAGCTGAGTGTGATGTTTGTGTGTTCATGGGGAACTGCCTCGTGCACAAAACGAGGACAGACTGAGACGGAGAGTCTGGCAGGTCTCTCTTTCTGAACCACTGCTAGCAACCTAAAGAAGAAATGTAATTATACTTTTTAAAAAAGGCAAAACAAAATGAGCAATCCTTATGGAGATGAAACAAGCCCTACTACTTCGTGATTAGTTCTGATAAGGAAATTATTTACTCATTGGAATCCTCAGGTCTCATAGCCCTGACCAGCCAAACTCAGAAATTTGTAGAGGAGGGTAAGGAAAACAAACTTTGGGTATACAGGAGAAAGAGAGGAGCACAAAGGACTCAGGCTGTGTTTCTCTCTTTCTCCCGACCAGTGGAAGTTGACCCTTAGACTAGATGCCTTGCATGTGGTGTTACATTTCCAGTATGGAAGAGGAAAAAAAGTCAGGCTGCCATTTCTGAATAAGCTTTAGAGTGGATGTCAGAAGTTCTTAGATATAGGATCATTCTATATACATGGATTGCCTGAAGATAGCCTCACGAAAGTTGTTAGCTTTAAAGTGGAATACATAAACAAACAGTATTGAAGGATCCTGAGCAGCATGCATCCTGCCTGCTAAGTTGCTTCAGTCATGTCCAACTTTCTGTGACCTCATGGACTGTAATCCGCCAGGCTCCTCTATCCGAGGGATTCTCCAGGCAAGAATACTGGAGTGGGTTGCCATGCCCTCCTCCAGGGAATCTTCCCAACACAGGATCAAACCCATGTCTCTTACATCTCCTGCACTGGCAGGCAGGTCCTTTACCACTAGGGACACCTTAGGAGCAACATAAAGACAGTTATACATTATGCTAAAGGATCTTTTGACCTAAGTAAGATGACACTCCACATATGGGCACATAGAATAAAAGAGAGAAAATTAAACTTTCTACAGCTATGTCCAAATGTTGCCTTATTTCTCTTACACATTCTTTTATTAATTTTTATCATGAGATTTGATTCTATTTGGGGAACCGGTGTCCATTTCTCAACACAAAAGTACATAGATAATCACAATGAGCGCCTTTGAAGAGGACATTGGAAGGAAACAAGTAGGGAGTGAGATAGTGGTGGTGGTGGTTTGGTGATCACCTTTCAGCAAGAGATAGCAAACCTGGGAGAACATGATAATAGGGCCAAAAATGTGTAAAACCACAGAGAGCTCAAGAAGCTTATTCTTGGGGAGGGAGGAAAAAGTACAAAATACGAGAATTCTTCACATTTGATATTCCTTAAATGTTTCTGAGAAGCAGAATGGAAAGGTTGATGATTACACAGCTATCATTTATTGAGTATATACAATAATAGCAAGCAGTGTTCTAGGAATGTCTTATTTAATTACCAGATTCTTCTTGATATGTAGATATTATCATTAAACCCACTTTACACATAATTAAACTCAGGCTCAGAGAGATTAACGAGGCTGCAAAGTAAAAGCATTATTTTCACAGGTTCAAGTTTAGGGCTTCAAAAGTCCCAAAGCTTACAAGCTCCATTCCTGCCTAACCTCAGAGCAGAAGCTCTTTTTCTCTACTTGCTCCTGACAGTTTGACCCTTGTATTGGGACATGGGAAATAGAAATCACTTTTGATAGGCTATAAGTAAGTGTGTTGCTACCCAAGCCATTCTTCATCCATATAGTTGTTAATCTTTCTCTAAAGTCTCAAATAAACAACTCTATTAACATAACAATTCTTAGACTTGAAAAGATGCAATGGAGCTTGTGTGTGTGTGTGTGAGTGTGTGTGTGAAACTGACATGGCTCTTATCCTGGGCCATGTTGCCTTTGAGCTGTTCTTAGCTTGGTTGCTGGGAGCCTGCATTTGGTAGAGGCAACTCCACCTGGTGGTCCAATCAGAACCCATTAAGCGCAGAGGTAGATTCCTGGAAGTGGAAAATATGGAGCAAGGAAGCTCAGCTTGAACCACATGACTTCACCTTTGAAAAAAAGAGATGGGAAAAAAAAACACAGCCCACACAGCCTATGGAGCAATTGTTCCCACACGACAACTCTGGTCTAATTGATTTGGACACCACAGCTAATTTTCCCTCCGACATCTGTTAGCACACATTAGTGGATGTAGTTAGGTAGGAAGGCACGGAGTAGATGGGGAGCAGAGCTCAAAGGCCCCGGTTTGGGGAGACTGGAGCAGACCGAGGAATGACAGCAGATAGAGTATGCCAGCACCCAGACAGTCAGATGCTTCTGCAGTAGCAACACTGAAAGCGAACAGTCATGGCTGGAAAGCCATGGCAGTTGTGCATAATAAGCCTGATCGTTTTTTGTGTGTTTGCCCAAATAATAAGTGTTTTCTGCACTTCCAAGGGCAAAAGAAAAGTGCTTCAGACATCAACAGAGCCAAAACTAACATGAAGTAAAGATAAGCATTGTCAATGCTCCCTTTCATCTTTCCTCAAGTCTCACTCATTCTTGGATTTCTGACACAGCACTGCAGTGTTGATTCCAGGGTTCACTCACACACGAGTCAGGCAGGTGATAAAATGCTAGTCAGGTTAGGGTTGTCCAAATCATCTCCCATGGCAAAGGGCTGAGAAATCAGTCCTGTTTTATTTATTCTTTCTTGTGTGGCTGTTCTCAGATACTTAACTGATGCCAGAGTGCAGTTTCTGTCCTTTGGGACATGTTTTGCAGTGGAGCAAGTCAGAAAAATCATCTGATGCCCTCAAGGAAATCCTTCCCGAGCTGGTCTATACTGATGACTACTTTCTCAACGAATACATTTAAAAGATTATGATCCTCTTTCAGAAGCAGTACAGTGTTCTGAATTGCAAATAAGCTGAAGAAAGAAAAGACTGCCGCTCAGTCCAAAACAGAAAAATCCTACACGTAGGCAAATACTTCTATCAGTGATACAGACCTAATCTTTCCTTCACAGCTCCTGGCGTCCATTATAACATATGCCTCTAATCATTTCATTTCATTCCCCTCTGAAGCTTCACATCCCCAAATTCCTGTATTCCTCTTACTCCACTTAATATGGAAGACTTGCTATTTCCTGAGCATCCCAGACAACTCTTCATCTATGTGTTTCTTTCTTTTGACCACCTGGACAACCCTAGCTTTTATTCAAGGCCCTGCCCCACATCTCCTCCTCAGTGAAACCTTTCTCATATTCCAGGGAAGGGGTCACTCCCTCTCGTATGTCAGCTAGACTTTGTTCATGTTTCCATAGATTTTGTTATACACTGTAATTTTTTGTTTGCATTCCTATTCTTCCTTCTCAACTTCTCACCCTGGCATCCACACAAACATTTAGCCCCTGATGTCAGGGCTATGATGTTAGTCGTCTTTGAATTTCCAAAATCTAACACAGTGCTGGGCATATAGTAGGCTCTTAATAAATATCTGCTGAAAGGATGAATTTATGATGAAACTTTGCTGCTGACTGTTTTGGCAGCAGGTAGTGGAATAACTCATGCAGGAGAAGAGCATTAATGATAGGACTTCTGAATGACAAGGTATCTTTTACTTGGTAGAGCTGACAAATGTATCCATCTTGAAAAACCTTGTCATGTGTCTGCATGCTTTATATAAGATGGCAGAGAGAGACTCTCCAAGCATAAGGTCCTGGGTTTTCACTCAGTCTACGAGGGAAGGAGAATTTTGTGCAATGCAGTTTGGAGGACTCCATTATGGTGGATTCTATCTGAGACCCTGAAAAATGATTAAATAAAGTGGGGTGACAAATGATAATGCATAAGGTACCCATGAAACCATATTTCTGATGTGTGACATAGCTATGGACAGTCCACCAGAGGAAATATAAAATAGTCATATGACTTACATCGTAACTAGATCAAATAATATAAATGTAACAACAGCCTTTCTTGTAAGCTGCTTTGGCTCCTGCACTATCTTAGGGATAGGAGATCATATCGGATCAGATCAGTCGCTCAGTCGTGTCCGACTCTTTGCGACCCCATGAACCGCAGCACGCCAGGCCTCCCTGTCCATCACCAGCTCCCGGAGGTCACTCAGACTCGCATCCATCGAGTCAGTGATGCCATCCAGCCATCTCATCCTCCGTCGTCCCCTTCTCCTCCTGCCCTCAATCCCTCCCAGCATCAGAGTCTTTTCCAATGAGTCAACTCTTCACATGAGGTGGCCAAAGTACTGGAGTTTCAGCTTTAGCATCATTCCTTCCAAAGAAATTCCAGGGCTGATCTCCTTCAGAATGGACTGGTTGGATCTCCTTGCAGTCCAAGGGACTCTCAAGAGTCTTCTCCAACACCACAGTTCAAAAGCATCAATTCTTCGGCGCTCAGCCTTCTTCACAGTCCAGCTCTCACATCCATACATGACCACAGGAAAGACCATAGGCAGGGATAGGAGAGGGTAGGACTAAATTAAAGTACTTATTTAGTGCTCATTACATATCAGGCACTATGTCAAGTCTTTTCATGTTGCTTTAGACAGTTCTTATCTGATTTAATAGGTTAGAAACTGAGGTTTAATAAACTGTTATGTCACAGATCTCAAGCTGTAGTACTAAAATCGAACAAGCTCTGGTTTCCAGGTCATGACACTTCTTAGTAGGTAATAACTTTCTACTTAGGTTCTGCATTATGACATGAGACAAAATATGGTTCAGAGAAGACACGGGAATTAAAAATAAAGATGGCTGAGGAGCTACTGAAATAGAAGAGGTGAAAGGTAGTGCAAGAATGGATGAGGTGAGGCCCACTGCTGCTGATGATGGGGAGCTGATGCTATTCAAGTTCAGCTGAACACAGTACCTCCTCTTGGTTCACTCTCAGACAATGATTAAGAGACGATAAATACACTGCCTGCGTTATAGAGGACTGCAATGCCCTAGCGGAGCTTGAAGCCAGGGGTGTCCATCTGTCCTAGCTTTAATGGGATTGATCAGGCTTTGCTATCTTTGCTTTCTGCCAAATAGAATCAGAAAGCATCCATGTTAGTAATTTGGGAGCAGTTTTTGGCCACGTAAGTGGTTGTTAGTAGAATTTATGGACAGTAAAGCTTGATTCAGGGCCAGCCTCTAGCAAAACCAGGGAGTAGCCAGTTCATCTTCTCTACCTTCGTAAGTGTTCCACTGTTCCCCCGCAGATTAGTCAGGAAAGAAAGAATTTGAAACATTCCAGTACTTTGTAGCAAGGTATTGGTAGTGTCAGCTATTTCTTTCCTCCACCTTCTCCCAACAAAAAGGTGTTTGCCTTTTAAATTGTCTTGTAATAGAGGTTTCAATAGGGTGGTCACTTCCATAAGCATCTTAACCGATTACTCATTAAGTTGTTATTTTCTTTTTCTTTTGTTGATTAGATATGAAGGGCCTTTAGCTGTCTCCGCTATTTCTAAATTTTATTTTATTGGATTAGTTAGCTATTTTTTTCTGAAGCAAAAGATCTCTGGATGTATAAAAATGGATTTTTAATATCAATGATCAGTTTTCAGAAATTAGGTAAAAGTATCAGTGTTTTCACTTTCCTTTTCTATTGCATGCATATTTTACCCAACATCAATTGCTGAACCAGAGCAGACTGCAAGCTCTTATTTGAGGAAAAGCCAATGGTCCTGCTTATTTACCCTACTTAGAGAATCTGTCTCTTTAAACAAAAGATAAAGTGTTCCATGCAGTCAGGGATTACTCTTTGTGCTGGATAGCTTCCATTTGAACACCGCCTCCCAACCTAGATTCTCTCTGCTCTGTACCCTGGAAAGCTGACCATCTGAATTATGTCAATGGCATCCTTGCCTGTGGCTTCCAGTTGGTATTGGCTGGTGAGGAACATTGCTGAGAGATTTGAAGGACTGAGCAGAGTGAGGTCTGGGCATGTATGGCCCTGGCTCCTAAACCAGTGTCTTTATGGGCTGCTTGCGCTCTCCCACTATAGTCTCAGCTCTTGTCAGAGGCTCCCAGCACACAGCTCTCTTTTTCTGGCTTCTATTAGCTGCTCCCTCCCATTTACCTTCTTCAGACCTAGAGGTGATTACAGCTTCCTGAGGTTCCTAGCTCTGGGGCACTGCATTACCCCCTGTCATTTCATTACCCCCTGCCTCTTGCCCAAATATTAAAAATATTCTCTATTAAACTCCTTTGAAATTATCCAATTTGACTGTGCCATCTGTTTCCTGCAGGGACCCTGACTGATAAAGCCCTATAACTGAGATTTACCTTTATTTTGAAGCCTGAATATGGTCCTTGGGGAAGGTAGAAAAAAATGCATCCTCCTAAGACACGGTGGAAAATAGGCAGTCCAGCCTAGAGAAGCACCAGGAAACCAGATGAATTTCCCATGCCAGGAACTGGCCGTTATAATGTGGCTCACATTTACCCACTAAAGTATGCTTCCCAGCCAAGGTTTTAATAGCAAAATAAAAGGTTTGGAGTCAGCTTTGCTTTTCCCATGCCAAGGGCATAGTTCCCAGTTACTTCTAAATGACTTTTTTTAAAAAAAGATCCAAAATATGAGTCGCTATGAAATGCTGTCCTTTTCCCAACAGTCATAAAATTTATTTGTATCAGTGTGTGATCAATGACATCTTGTGAAAGATAAATTGCACCTCGGAAGGCCACAGAGAAGGGCACTCTGGAGTCCAGAATTCCAACCAGACTCTAGTAACAAGTACAGAAATTCCAGGAAGGTGTCAAGTAATTTTTTTTTTTTTTTAAGTGCACAAAGTATTTTAAATGGTGACGTAAAAAATGTAATTCCATGACTGACTCCAGCAGAAACCTGGTTGACAGCAGAAGGGACATATTTGGGAGCCTCATTTCCCCTCCAGAGGGATAGAATCTGTGATTGAAAAAAACCAAGAGCTTCGCACCTGGCATAGCTCAGAGTTGTGAATCATCAAGGAGAGCCCAGGGGCAGCAAGGTGAATGACAGTGACCCCCCCGCCCCCATTCCTTGTCAGGTTTTAGCCTCGTATACATTTGGCACAAAAACCAGGGGTTTAAAATAGCTTTCCTGCAGGTTCCATGTGACTTGTCACTGGACCCAGACAGCACAAAAGGGCTGATTAGTGAGGCAAAAAAAAAAAAAAGGATCTTCTCCTGAGATGACTTCCAAAAGCTGCTTCTTGCAGCACAAATCTGCCTTTGAAAATGCAGAACTTGCTGGGAAAGGCAGCAGCATCCTCCCCTCTAAATGACTGAATTTTGCTGGGAATTTTTTTTTTTTTTTAAATAAAGATCACCTTCCAGCTCCAAAAGTCTTCAGTTGACAAGCAAATGAAAATTCAAAGGACATTATTTCCCCAAAGCCACTACCCTAGCCTCCTTTCCGCACTGGCCTTGAACAAAAATTTCAACCTCTTCTTCCCAGAGTTGGGCACAGTGGCTTCCTGGCCAGCTCGGGTCGCCCGCTGAATCACAGGGAGGTCACTCCTACTCTGGGTGCCCTTGACGAAGTGGCAAAGGCCCCATGCATGTGGGCCGGTCAGGTGAGAGGCACAGGAGGTGCTGATCACCAAAGTGGTGCAGGGGGTTGTGGGAGGGAAGGATTCCATTTTCCTCTCCTGATGAAGTAAAATCCCTCCCTGCGGAGATGCAAGTGGAACAGCTGCAGTCTTGTCACCAATTGCTTCAGAACGGCTTGCACCCATTGATTCTTTAAAGGGTGAGCAAAGCACAGGGAAACAAGAAGTGCTAAGATGAGAAATGAAGTAAAGAAAACAGATGAAGGTGGGATTTCAAAGAAGAAAAAGGACTGGTGGGAGAGAAGCCACGAGCTGAAAACTTGCTGCTCCAGGCTGGTCAGTGATCCAAGTACTTCAGGATGGTGGCTAGAGGGTCAACAATAGATGCTTCACAAGGATACTCTGACTGATGATAGCTTATGATTGTGGACAAAGTCTTCTATGCATAGAGCAGGCAATAAAGAAAAAGGAGAGAAAGAAGGTTCTCTTTCATAGGAGATTATAGGAGAGGATGAAAGATAATCAAAGAGGAGAAGACAAAAGAGGAGGAAGAGGAGACAGATGGAGATAAAGATGGGAGGAAGGAGAAAGAGAGGGAAAAGACAGAACATCATAATTAAAAACTTTGAGGGAGGTTCAAGAAGGAGGGGATATATGTATACCTATGGCTGATTCATGTTGATGGCAATAACCAAAACAATACTGTAATTATCCTTCAATTAAAAATAAAAAAAGAATGAAAAAAAATACTTAGAGGAAAACAGAGGAAACACTGCATGTGGGTTTTGTTTTACTTCCCTCTTACTCCATTGAACATTTTGGTTTAGAGCTTTTACAAATAAGTATTAAGTATTTATTTTAAATTCAGGAAACATTCATATGGAATGCATACTCTCTGTATAAATTTATTATAAGGATTGCTTCCTCTTAAGATCTTGTACAAAAAATTCTTGAATGGCTTTATGCCTCCAAGTCCCTGGCAGGTGGACACTGTGCCAGTGAGACCAAGAAGTTCAATGTTAAAGGATGCTGGAGCAGCAAGACAAGACATTCGGAAAGAGTTCTAGTGTTTAAATTCTCATTAAGAGGAAATTATTCACCTGCTGGCTGTCAGTTCCCAAGCATTTGGGCTCCATTACCCAAGACACTGCTTGCAGAGAGGGTTCACACTTGAGCATTCTGGTAGCAAACAAGTCATTGTGATGTTGTTTGGGTGCTCATGGGCTCCCAGACCTATTTCACATTCCTTTGCTTAGTTGGAGAGGATTTGATTGTACATGCTCTTTGGCCTCGCTAACTCGGTAGAGGGAGTCAACTGATTCTGACGCAAAACTGGTTTCCATTAAAGGCAGCAGAGTAGAATGCAGAGACTGGAAATGAGATCAGTGTAAGCATGTTTTCCTGGCTTTGACTCAGTGGACAGGGAAGGAAGGCAGTCACCCTGAAGCCCTGTGGCACTGTCCATTATCTGCTGCTGTCACCAAAAGTAAAAATTCTTAATTTATAACATCAAGAACGTATTTTCATATTATATTTGAGAACTATATATTCCAGTCTCCAATCTGCAGCCCTGACTCCAATAGTCAGGTGTTCTTGTCAATTAGATCATGGCTATTGAGCTTCTAGCTCAAGGCACTTTGGAGAGAAATAGGCAATTTACTCATGACTTTTTCCAGCCCTCTGGTCTTACAGTACAGAGGAGAAAACAGGCATACAGACAGCTATAGAATAATGAAATGGGTGATACCATGGGATAAAAGCAACAAAAGAAGAGTTTTGAGGAAGGATATATCACTTATGGATGCTAGAAAAGTCTCTTGGAAGAGACAGCAATTAATATGAACAGGAATATTGAAGAACATCAAAAGGGTGAAGAGGAAATTCTAGGCAGAGGAACTCTTTGTGTAAAGGTTACAGGGTGGCAAAATTCATAAGTTTTACCGGGACAGTTTTCCAGACCAGGAGCTTGATAAGAGTGATACACAGGGAACGCAAGTAAGAGTAATGAGAGACAAGGCTGGAGTATCAGGTTATAGGAAATGCAGGGAAAAGATGAATGTCAGGCTAAATGTGGTACTTTATTAACAGGTATTTGTACTGTAGAATCATTCAAATGTTTTTGCATAGGACAGTAACAGCTACTAAGTGAAAGTGAAGTCTCTCAGTTGTGTCTAACTCTTTGTGACCCCATGGACTATAGCCTACCAGGCTCCTCCATCCATGGAATTTTTGCAGGCAAGAGTACTGGGGTAGGTTGCCATTTCCTTCTCCAGAGTACCTTCCCGACCCAGGGATCGAAGCCAGGTCTCCCGCACTGCAGGCAGATGCTTACCATCTGAGCCACCAGGGAAAGTCAGCAGTCACTAGTGGGTTTTTTAATTAATTTGTTTTTGGCTGTGCTGGGTGTTTACTGCAATACACAGGTTTCCTGAGTTGTGGCAAGTGGGGGCTGCTCTCTAGTTGTGGTGCACGGGCTTCTCACTGTGATGGCTTCTCTTGTTGCTTCCCTAGTAGCTCAGCTGGTAAAGAATCCACCGGCAATGCAGGAGACCTCAGTTTGATTCCTGGGTCAGGAAGATCCTCTGGAGAAGGGATAGGCTACCCACTCCAGTATTCTTGGGCTTCCCTGGTGGCTTAGCTTGTAAAGAATCTGCCTGCAGTGAGGAAGACCTGGATTTGACCCCTGGGTTGGGAAGAACCCCTGGAGAAGAGAATAGCTACCCACTCCAGTATTCTGGCCTGGAGAATTCCACAGACTGTATAGTCCATGGGGTCACAAAGAGTCAACACGACTGAGTGACTTTCACTTCACTTCTCTTGTTGCAGACCACAGGCTCTAGGCATGCAGGCCCAGTAGTTGCAGCTCACAGACTTAGGTGCATCATGGAATGTGGGATCTTTCCAGACCAGCAATCAAACCCATGTCCCCTGCATTGGCAGGTGGATTCTTAACCATTGGACCACCAAGCTAGTCGGCACTAGTGTATTTTTAAAGGCAGCTTGAATAACAAGATGGATGGGAGGCTTTTAGAGACAATTGTTAAATCTGCTTTTCTTTCAGTCCACCACGTTTAATGCTTAGCTTTTGAACAGTGTGTTGACTTCTATTGCTGCTGCATCACAAATTACCATAGACTTGGCAGCTTCAAGCAGCACAAATCTATCTTTTTGTAATTTTAGAGGTCAGAAGTCCAAAATGGGTCTTGTTGGTCTAAAATCCAGGTTTTGGCAAGGGTGTGATCCTCCTGGAGGCTGAAGGGGAGAATCCACTCCTTGTCTTTTCCAACTTCCTGCCCACACTCCTGGGATCCTGCTCCCTCCCTCCACTTTCAATATCAGCAGTGTAGCATCATCAAATCTCTCTCTTCTCTGGCTCTCTTTTTCCATCATCACAACTCCTTCCCTGATTCATTTATAGACTTCGATGATTACACTGGGCTGACTTGGATAATCCAAGATAATCTCATCTCAAAGTCCTTAACTTAATCACATCTGAAAACTCCTTTTTGCTATGTGAGATAACATATCACAGGTTCCCAGCATAAGGCTGTGAACATTTTCAGAGTGGAGGCATTATTGTGCCTACCACAGACACACTTATCTTACAGTTGTTGCTGTTCAGTCACTCATGTTGCTGTTCATGTCCGACTCTGTGATCACATGGACTGCAGCACACCAAGTTTCCCTGTCCTTCACTATCCCCCAGAGTTTTCTCTGATTCATGTCCATTGAGTCTGTGATGCCATCTGACCATCTTATCCTCTGCCGCTCCCTTTCCCTTTTGCCTTCAATCCTTCCCAGCATCAGGATCTTTTCCAATGAGTTAGTTCTTTGCATCAGGTGGCCAAAATATTGGAGTTTCAGCTTCAGCATCAGTCCTTTCAATGAATATTCAGGTTTGATTTCCTTTAGGACTGACTGGTTTGATCTTCTTATAGTCCAAAGGAGTCTTCTCTAGCACCACATTTCAAACACATCAATTCTTGGGCACTTGGCCTTCATACAGTCCAACTCTCATATCTATACATGACTACTGGAAAAACTATAGTTTTGACTATACGGACATTTGTAGGCAAAGTGATGTCTCTGCTTTTTAATATGCTGTCTAGGTTTGTCATAGCTTTCCTTCCTAGGAGCAAGTGTCTTTTAATTTCATTGTTGCAGTCACTGTCCGCAGTTATTTTGGAGCCCAAGAAAATAAAATCTGTCACTATTTGCACATTTTCCCCTTCTATGTGCCATACTCACAGTATAAAGTATAAAAGGAGAGGATGGAATGTGTGATGCTCCAAGCATAAACTCCCAAAGACCTGTCCTACATTTTAGCCAGTGAAACTGACCCTGTTCATAGTTTCTCACTGGCCGATCAAAGTAGTCTGGGAAGAAAGGGCTTCATTTGGAACTTTGCTGTACCACCTATATAATCAAACCACTTTGCAATAACACTTCTGATCAACACTGCACAAAGATTTAACAAGAATTCAAAAAAATACAACCACACAATGACATTGAAAAAGTGGAAAAATAATTTTTGCAAAAAAAAAAATAGATTAAGTATCTGGAAAACCAAGATCATTTCTCTGCCTTTGCCTGAAAAATTGGCAACAAACAGCCTGATATTTATAGTCACATCTACTGCCACGTGGTAATGTCCAGTTCCAAGATCACAGAACAGTAGTGACCTCTGTTTAGGGTACTCCTTCCTAGAGCCTGAAGCTTTGACAGGTTTAGTTATTTTTTTCTTATTCTGTATTCTATTTTCAATGCTCCAGAATATGAAAACATTCTGAAATATAAGTATGACAATATAAGGGTGTAGTGCAAAGATTCGTGACCTGGGATGTAGAGAAATACGATGATTGTTCCTGATTTGCTGATGATTAGGACCAGTGAACATTAGGACATTACCATGCCTCAATTTTCCTTTGTGTCACCCAAGTATTAAAAAATATTAGCTCTAGGCATGCTATGGAGATGTTGTGGGATGAAAAGAGGTAGTGTGTGTGAAAGTCCTGTGAATAAAGTTAAAATTAATGGATGTTACTGTCCATTTCATTGACCATATAGTTTATCATGCATGGTGCTACACTGGGGATACAGTGATCAGCACATGTGGCTTAAAGCCAAGAGTGGATGAGCATAACCTGAAAACAAATATAGTGAATTGTGAACAATGCTATAAGAGAGCACACACAATTGTGTGTTTACTCACCTTATTTGACAGCTGAATGGTTAGAGATGAATATGATAATTTGAGGAGTCTATTTAGAATGATGGGGACAAGTGTTCTCTGGAAGTCAAAGGGATTTCAACCTTGGGAATATAACAATATACCTCCCATTTTTTAAAAAAATGTAAATGACTGCATTTGACAGTGTCTTCAGCTCACAGGTAGACTAAAGGAGAGAAATGGGGCTCTTTGGAACTCACTGCAGACCACGTTTCTCATCCTGGCTCACTCTTGGACTTATTTCAGGATCAGTCATATTTGTCATTCTTCAAACGTGTGTGGAAGGAGTAAGGAGTGATTGGATAAAAGTGACAGTACATTCCATATGCTTCCTTTTTAAAATCACTTATATAGCAAATCTGCTTAGTCTACATGTCAAAAGAGGATTTTTCAAGCTAAGGTTGCAAATTCCAGTAGGTTCTGAAATTCTGCCTGTTTTCACTTCATCACTATTTTCAAAGTGTTTGCTGTAAGAGTACATTTAACATTATAACTAAGCAAAAGATGGAAAAGGAATCCTGTTTTATGTTTCTTTTTTTCCTGTACAGCTTTTTTGATTTGATAGAATGCATGAAGCAGCATTTATATTAAGCCTGGGGGCTTGGCATTTAGCAAATATTTCTTATTCTAGGATTACAAGGAAAGATATTAG
Source organism: Tragelaphus eurycerus (assembly GCA_935064755.1). NCBI lineage: Eukaryota > Metazoa > Chordata > Mammalia > Artiodactyla > Bovidae > Tragelaphus > Tragelaphus eurycerus. The sequence continues at coordinate 12,480,921 of CAKXYN010000018.1, forward strand.
CTCTCCATCCTCATTATATTAATTTTACTTATTTATTTTCACCTGGGATGTATACTTGCAACAAGAAAGAATATAAACTAGAGGATACAATTTTCATCTAATAACAGTATAATGTTTTATATATTAATACAAAGATGTTTGACTAAATGACAGTCATTAGACTGTGTCTTTCTCATATTGTGGATGGATAAAATCGGATCATCTACTTTCCTGTCCATTTTCTTCCATGATCAAATATACATGGTGAACTTGTTTGGGATAAAGTGAAATCTGGCACAGAGCTAAGAAGTTTATGGAGGAATATGACCCATAACTAAAAATATGATTCCAAAAGAAGAAATGACCTAACTGAGATATATCATAACTTTACTTATTATTATTAGAAAGCAGAGAGTACAACATGCTATACAAACCTTCTTCAGAGAAGACTAGTTCTGATTAACTCTGTGTGTAAAAACTATTTTTTAATAACAAAATCACCTTAAAGTTTAGAAAGTTAACTCTATAAAACATAATTTCAGCTGCCGTTGTCTCCATTCTCTGTATTTTCTATGCTCTGTCGACATCTTCCTCATCTGCCAGAAAACTCAAGTGGTTACAACAGACCTCACTTTTCTGCTTTTGGAGGAAAGGTAACCAAGAAACAAATCCTCACCAAGGCATTAGGTATCTAGATTCTCCATCGCCTGAATAGTTTTACTCATTGATTTGCAGATTCACTAAACAGATCTTTTGTATCTATTACATACTGAGCAGTAGCCAAATATGGCATTTATTAAGTGAACAACAGAGAAACAACCTGATGTGCAATATAAAGGGATGCATAGGAAAACTGAGCTATGATGAGTTTTGGGTGGAGCTTCTGTAAAGTTAATATATATCACTAAAAACCAAAGCCTGACCTTGGCCATAGCACCTGATGAGAACTCTTCTGAATAGATTTCCAACTAAAGTCAGGATCCATTGACAGCCTCTTTTGTGAATTCTGCAGAACCACTGGTTCCTAGGAAACTTCATTTTGGACAGACCTTCACTTACTGACTTTTACTACTTTTACTGATAAAGATGAAATAGTTAAAACACTCAAATGTGTCAACAAGGTACTAGATTATAAGTAGGAGCACATCAGTACATAAAAGGTTATTTTTACATTTTTAGATAATACACACATATGTGATTTATCTTCCTGTAGACTTAGTTTCTCCTTTTTATCTGCCTATCACCTTTTCTTTAAAGAACTGTATCTACCTGCTAGGATTATCATGCAACTGATGACAGTGCTGGTCATCTGACTCAAGCAAGCCATCAGAGTACTGTTCCCCTGGAAGGAGTTCATGGTTAATGCCCATATGACTATAACAGGACACATCAGCATCTTCGTTTTTGTGGGCTGAAAGGGTTGAAGAAAGAGAAACAGAGGAGGGGAGAGGACAGAGTGATAAGGGAAAATTTAAGATTCTCCTTTTGGGTCACTTTTGCATTATACCTAAGATTCCTGACTGAGAATAAGGTTAACAAGGGAGAAATCATAGGCAAGAGGTAAGGAAAGAAATGGAGTTCTTAACACATCATTTGAACTTCTGGATCCAACAGTGCCTAAATTTAGAAGCAGAGTTAATTATAAAAATGCCTAATATTAAACCACCCCTATGTCTTCCAACAATACAAGAAAAGATTCTACACATGGACATCACTAGATAGTCAATACCTATATTAGACTGATTATATTCTTTGCAGTCAAAGATGGAGAAGCTCTATACAGTCAGCAAAAACAAGACCAGGAGCTGGCTGTGGCTCAGATTATGAACTCCTTATTGCCAAATTCAGGCTTAAATTGGAGAAAGTAGGGAAAAGCCACTAGACCATTCAGGTATGACCTAAATCAAATCCCTTATGATTAAACAGAAGAAGTGACAAATAGATTCAAGGGATTAGATCTGATAGACAGAGTGCCTGATCAACAATGGGTCAAGTTTCATGACATTGTACAAGAGACAGGGATTAAGACCATCCCCAAGAAAAAGAAATGCAAAAAAGCAAAATGGATTCTGAGGAAGTCTTACAAATAGCTGTGAAACGAAAAGAAGTGAAAAGCAAAGGAGAAAAGGAAAGATATACCTATGTGAATGCAGTTTCAAAGAATAGCAAGGAGAGATAAGAAAGCTGTCCTCAGTGATCAGTGCAAAGAAATAGAGGAAAACAATAGAATGGCAACAGCTAGAGATCTCTTCAAGAAAGTAAGAGATACCAAGGGAACATTTCATGCAAAGATGGGCACAATAAAGGACAGAAATGGTATGGAACTAACAGAAGCAGAAGATATTAAGAAGAGGTGGCAAGAATACACAGAACAACTATCTAAAAAGGATCTTCATGACCATGATAATCATGATGGTATGATCACTCACCTAGAGCCAGACATCCTGGAATGTGAAGTCAAGTGGGCCTTAGAAGCATCACTATGAACAAAGCTAGTGGAGGTGATGGAATTCCAGCTGAGCTCTTTCAAATCCTAAAAGATGATGCTGTGAAAGTGCTGCACTCAATATGCTAGCAAATTTGGAAAACTCAGCAGTGGCCACAGGACTGGAAAAGGTCACTTTTCATTCCCATCCCAAAGAAAGGCAATGCCAAAGAATGCTCAAACTACTGCACAATTGCACTCATCTCACATGCTAGTAAAGTAATGCTTAAAATTCTCCAAGCCAGGCCTCAGTAATACGTGAACCGTGAACTTCCAGATACTCAGGCTGGTTTTAGAAAAGGCAGAGGAACCAGAGATCAAATTGCCAATATCCGTTGGATCATGGAAAAAGCAAGAGAGTTCCAGAAAAACATCTATTTCTGCTTGATTGACTATGCCAAAGCCTTTGACTGTGTGGATCACAATAAACTGTGGAAAATTCTGAAAGAGATGGGAATACCAGACCACCTGACCTGCCTCTTGAGAAACCTGTTTTCAGGTCAGGAAGCAACAGTTAGAACTGGACATGGAACAACAGACTGGTTCCAAATTGGGAAAGGAGTACATCAAGGCTGTATATTGTCATCCTGCTTATTTAACTTTTATGCAGAGTACATCATGAGAAATGCTGGGCTGGATGAAGCACAAGCTGGAATCAAGATTGCCAGGAGAAATATCAATAACCTCATATATGCAGGTGACACATATGCATAGATATGCTTTCTTCCTTTTGGCAGAAAGTGAAGAAGAAATAAAGAGCCTCTTGATGAAAGTAAAAGAGGAAAGTGAAAAAATTGACTTAAAGCTCAACATTCAGAAAACTAAGATCATGGCATCTGGTCCCATCACTGTGTGACAAAAAGATGAGGAAAGAGTGAAAACAGTGGCAACCATTATTTTTCTGGGCTCCAAAATCACTGCAGATGGTGACTGCAGTCATGAAATTAAAAGATGCTTACTCCTTGGAAGAAAAGTTATGACTAACCTAGACAGCTTACTCAAAAGCAGAGACATTACTTTGCCAACAAAAGTCCATCTAGTCGAGGCTATGGTTTTTCCAGCAGTCATGTATGGATGTGAGAGTTGGACTATAAAGAAAGCTGAGCACAGGAGAACTGATGCTTTTGATCTGTGGTGTTGGAGAAGACTCTTGAGAGTCCCTTGGACTACAAGGAGTCCTAAATGAGACTCCTAATGTGTACATCCTAAATGAGATCAGTCCTGAATATTTATTGGAAGCTGAAGCTGACACTCCAATAGTTTGGCCACCTGATGCGAAGACTGACTCATTTGAAAAGACCCTGATGCTGGGAAAGATTGAGGGCAGGAGGAGAAGGGGACGACAGAGGATGAGATGGTTGGATGGCATCACCAATTCAATGGACATGATTCTGAGTAAACTCCAGGAGTTGCTGATGGACAGGGAGGCCTGGCGTGCTGCAGTCCATGGGGTTGCAAAGAGTCAGAGATGACTGAGCGACTGAACTGAACTGATGTCTTCCAGTTACATGAGCTTTACTTTCTTCTTTCTACTTAACCTATTTTGATATATTTTTTGCTGTTGATTTATCCACTCTAAAATATTTAATAAATGATTATGACTATGGTTTGAACATGCACGTACACATAACATACACATAGACATATGCATATACATATATACAATGAATGAAATAAAATAGACCTGACTTGGCAAAATGAATTAGTTTTGAGGAAAAGGGCATATCGTGTTCATGTAATGTACCTACACTTTCCTGTGCCAGGTGTTTGAGATTGGAGAGCTTTTATTCCAGTGAAACTGTAATGGGATGACATGGTTACAGTGGGAACAACAGTCTACTGGGAATTAGAACAGTCAGAGTCTGCTGAACTACCTAGAGTGAATATGTTTTACTTTTAAAATCAGAAAAGGAATGAAGGCATCTCCATTTTGGAAGTGAAATGAGGAAGGTCTAGGTTATAGTTTCAATTCTTCCAAAGCTGGGTCTTTGATTATAGATTCCTCCTTTTGTAAAATGGGGTGGGGGTGGGGGTGGAGCAGTGATCCTGAATCAGTGATCCTGAGGTGGTTTGTGGAGCACCTTGAGGTGTGAAATGTGAGATGAGCCAACACACTAGGGCTCCCAGACCTTTCTCCTGTGCTTTCTAGTATAGCTCTAAACATATCTCTTTTATCTATCAAGTTTGAATATCAGCGTCAACTGAAGGGCTTGTGTGATTTAAAATTTGGGTAGGAAAAGTTTATAATTACTGAGCTTGATGATCCTTAAGTCCCTTTTGCTTTCAACACTCTTTGAAGTTAATTTCCAATTGAAATTTTCTACCAAAAATTTAGTACCCAATTCACAAAAAATAACCATTTTCTGTAACTGCCTTTACTCCAAGCGTATTGGTTACATTAGGATACTTAGAATTTTACCTCTTAGAGTGTGGTATATAGAAGTCAAAACAGGAAACTTAGTGTGAGAGCTAAAAATCAGTGTTTTGCTGTAATCAGATGCAGAACACTTAAGCAATAGAAAAAGCATGAACCCAATTTGTATCACTGTGACATAAAAGATAAAGAAGCCTGATAAAGATGACTAAAGATCAATGACTTCTATGTTTCTGAGACGCATCAAAGTCTTCAGCCCCTTAGCTTCTCAGGAATGGACTAAACACAGATGAACAGTGTTCATAAATTAGCAAAAAGGGCTTTGTTTTATTTCTAGAATTTCAAATAAACATTGGCTCTATGTCTAGTCTGTCCCCGACACCTTGGCAAATGAGTGTAACATATAAAGGGCTATGACATGTTCATGCTATGAATATGCACCCCATGTAATAACCCAAATGGGAAAAGAAGTTGAGAAAGAATAGAAACATTGCTGTACACCTGAAACGAATGCAACAGTGTTAATCAACTATGTCCCAATATAAAATAAAATAAAAAAGATTTGAGCTTAAACATATAGACAACTGCAGTGGTGTCCGGACATTAAATTTTCTACATCCAAACAAGAGCATAGCTCATTTAGCACCTGATTAGCTGAAGTTTCAGGGGTTTAGGTTTCACCCTAAAATATTATACCTTTTTGGTAGACTAAAGGGCTGAATTATTCTTACTAGAGCATGTTTAGTACTCTACAGAGACAGGACATCAGAAGAAGTACTTGCCTTTTGCCTTACCAACTCTTTCCAACTGCTTATGTATTTCAAGGGACTAAAAGCATGAAAAATACAATTTGGAAAAGATACATTCCTTTATTTGTTTACCAAAGTAGAATTACTATAGAAGAAGTTATATAGCTCCTGAGCATTCTGAAAATGAAATAATTACTACCTTTGTTTCACTTTTTTGAGCTATCTCCCTTCTTTCTCCAGCATTTCCTACATCAAGCATCACAGTTCACGTGGGGAAAGGCACAGTATAGCTGCACCAGAGCAGTCAATGGGCTGAATCATTTTCTTTTAAGGGGCAGGGCGAGTGTTTTCTAACACAGCAATTTTCATTCAGATCTCAGCTGTGATAGACTAGAGTTCTTGTACAGCCAAGTAACCAAACAGATGAAATGAGGTCTTTTAATTAGGTGTCTGTATTTTCACGGGCTCACTTGGCTGCATCTCAGCTTCAGATGATGAAAAATCACCTGAACCTTCCCTGATGAAAGGCCCCTTACTCTGTCAGTGGGTGTGCAAGTGATTCACCAGGAAAGGTAAAAGGGAGCCCTCACTGATACACCTGAGCCTGCAACCCTCCTGCTGGAGGCATGGCTGCCCTGCCACAACCCCTGGGGTTCTTCCTGAGTTCTCCTGCCCCCAACCTTGTTTCTAGCTGAGCAGAGCCATTCTGAGATTTATATTACATAGCAATGCCTCCAGGCAGAAAATTCTGCCAACAGCTACTTGCTATGGGGGACTGGGAAAATGCAAAGGCTTTCTTCAGATTTTCTCTGCCGCTCTCCTCTCTTCCCTTTTCCTGTCTTCTCTGCTTCCATCACTCCCCTCCTTTCCCTTCTCCCTTTCTCTGCCTAAATCTTATCAGTGATACATTTCTTTACTAGTAGAGTTGTGAAAATAGCAAAATACAAGGTACTTGTGAATTCTTCTCTTTTCCTTCCTCTTAAATCAAAGTAGAAATTTGGAAAAAAATGCACAAATATATCAGATCTTTTTAAAAGAGGTGATTCAGATACTCAGGGAGTTAAAATAGCTAAGAAAGCTTGAGCACTAATGAAAGGTAGTGAGAGATGGGATCTCTAAAAAGTAAGAATATTTAAAAAAAACACATTCAATTCATTAAATTATAATACTTTTAATCTCCAAGGCTCTAGGATATGAGAGATACCCAAACAAAAATAAAATCCCACGATAAAAATAAAAAAAAATAATAAATTCATAACATTTTGAAGTTTACTTTCTAGCGGACAGGAATATAGAGGAGACAGGAGACTATCCAGTCTCGAGCTGCAAGGGGAATGTAATCATGGAGAATAGAGTCAGGCTCTAGGAGAGAGCCTGCATGCTTCTTATACTTATTGTAGTAATATTGCAACCCCATGGACTGTAGCCTTCCAGGCTCCTCCGTCCATGGAATTCTCCAGACAAGACTACTGGAGTGGTCTGCCATTCCCTTCTCCAGGGAATCTTCCTGACAGAGCGATCAAACTCGAGTATCTTGTATTGCAGGCAGATTCTTTACCATCTGAGCCACTAGGAAGCCCATATAGAACATATTAAACAGATATTTATTGAATATATTAATATTTACTAATTTTTAGATAGTACATAGTGAGGGCATAGTGGAAAAGCTGAAAGATATTACTCATATTGTCATAACCTATTTTATTTGTTCTCTTAACAAACAATATGACTATATGAAATAAAATACCAGCCCCAAACTGATGACAGTTGTTTTTTCTGAGGAGAAACTAGGCTTGGGAATTATGGTCAAGGGAGCTTCTAATTTAGCTGTGTTGTTTGAAATCTTATAATACATATTCATGAACTACTTATAAAGTAGAAAAAAGATAAGTAAAGATAAGGCAATGAGATGGAATCAGTTTCATTATTTTACTGTTATTACTGTTGTCCTTGATGGCATTTATATATGATTGGTACTCAATGAATTTAAAAAAATGAAAGATTTTTTATGGGACTTCGCTGGCAGTTCAGTGGTTAAGACTCTGCACTTGCACTGCACCGGAACAGGTTCAGTTCTCTGGTTGGGGAACTAGGATTGTGATGCTCTATGGTGCAGCCAAAAATAATAAGCTAAATAGAAGTTTTCCTGTCAATAATAACAAAAGAATAATGTGAGAACCACAAGACTTCATTGGGAATAAAAATATAAAAGAAATATTGAGATAAAGCTTTGCTAGGATAAAACAAACTATTAGTATTTTTACATAGTCTTTCCCTAAAATCTAAATGACATAAATATAGTTTCATTTATTCTCGAAAGCCTAAATACAGGAAAAACTGTGCTACTATTTTTCCTTTTCAGAGGACAATGAATTAATAATAACAGTAATAGTGATAATATTAATGGCTAATTCTTATTGAGTGCATATGCTATATGAGGCCTTGGATATTTGGATATACATATGTATGTGCATGTGTGTGTGATATATATATATATATATATATAATATATATCATTATATATATACGGGAATGGAATGAAAAAATACCAAGTCAGGAAACACCTGGAGTAACAGGCAAATTTGGCCATGGAGTACAGAATGAAGCAGGGCAAAGGCTAATAGAGTTCTGCCAAGAGAACACACTGGTCATAGCAAACATCTTCTTCCAACAACACAAGAGAACACTCTACACATGGCCATCACCAGATGGCCAACACCGAAATCAGATTGATTGTATTCTTTGCAGCCAAAGGTGGAGAAGGTCTATAGAGTCAGCAAAAACAAGACCAGGAACTGCCTGTGGCTCAGATCATGAACTCCTTATTGCCAAATTCAGGCTTACATTGAAGAACTTTGGGAAAACCACTAGACCATTCAGGTATGACCTAAATCAAATCCCTTATGACTGTACAGTGGAAGTGACAAATAGATTTAAGGGACTAGATCTGATAGACACAGTGCCTGATATAACTATGCAGGGAGGTTCGTGACATTGTACAGGAGTCAGGGATCAAGACCATCCCCAAGAAAAAGAAATGCAAAAAAGCAAAATGGATTCTGAGGAGGCCTTACAAATAGCTGTGAAAAGAAGAGAAGCAAAAAGCAAAGGAGAAAAGGAAAGATATACCCATTTGAATGCAAAGTTTCAAAGAATAGCAAGGAGAGATAAGAAAGCCTTCCTCAGTGATCAATGCAAAGAAATAGAGGAAAATAATAGAATGGGAAAGAGCAAGATGATTAGAGATACCAAGGGAACATTTCATGCAAAGATGGGCACAATAAAGGACAGAAATGGTAAGGAACTAACAGAAGCAGAAGATATTAAGAAGTGACAAAAATACACAGAAGAACTGTACAAAAAAGAGCTTCACGACCCAGATAATCACAATGGTGTGATCACACACTTAGTGCTAGACATCTTGGAATGTGAAGTCAAGTGGGCCTTAGGAAGCATCACTACGAACAAAGCTAGTGGAGGTGATGGAATTACAGATGAGCTCTTTCAAATCCCCAAAAGATGATGCTGTGAAAGTGCTATACTCAATATGTTAGCAAATTGGGGAAACTCAGCAGTGGCCACAGGACTGGAAAAGGTCAGTTTTCATTCCAATCCCAAAGAAAGGCAATGCCGAAGAATGCTCAAACTACCGCACAATTGCACTCATCTCACACAGTAGCAAAGTAATGCTCAAAATTCTCGAAGCCAGGCTTCAGCAGTTCATGAACTTTGAACTTGCAGATGGTCAAGCTGGTTTTAGAAAAGGCAGAGGAACGAGAGATCAAATTGCCAACATCCACTGGATCATCGAAAAAGCAAGAGAGTTCCAGAAAAACATTTACTTTTGCTTGATTGACTATGCCAAAGCCTTTGCCAGTGTGGATCACAATAAACTGGAAAATTCTGAGAGATGAGAATACTGGACCACCTGACCTGCCTCTTGAGAAATCTGTATGCAGGTCAGGAAGCAACAGTTAGCACTGGACATGGAACAACAGACTGGTTCCAAATCGGGAAAGGAATACGTCAAGACTGTATATTGTCACCCTACTTATTTAACTTATATGCAGAGTACATCATGAGAAACGCTGGGCTGGATGAAACACAAGATTGTTGGAATCAAGACTGCTGGGAGAAATATCAATAACCTCAGATATGCAGATGACACCAACCTTATGGCACAAAGTGAAGGGAACTAAAGAGCCTCTTGATGAAAGTGAAAGAGGAGAATGAAAAAGTTGGCTTAAAGCTCAACATTCAGAAAACGAAGATCATGGCATCTGGTCCCATCACTTCATTGCCAATAGATGGGGAAACAGTGGCTGACTTTATTTTGGGGGGCTCCAAAATCACTGCAGATGGTGACTGCAGCCATGAAATTAAAAGACACTTACTCCTTGGAAGGAAAGTTATAACCAACCTAGACAGCATATTAAAAAGCAGAGACATTACTTTGTCAAGAAAGATCCATCTAGTCCAGGCTATTGTTTTTCAAGTAGTCATGTATGGATGTGAGAGCTGGACTATAAAGAAAGTTGTGCACTGAAGAATTGATGCCTTTGAACTGTGGTGTTGGAGAAGACTCTTGAGAGTCCCTTGGACTGCAAGGAGATCCAACCAGTCCATCCTAAAGCAGATCAGTCCTAACTGTTCATTGGAAGGACTGATGTTGAAGGTGAAACTCCAGTACTTTGGCCACCTGATGCAAAGAGCTGAGTCATTTGAAAAGGCCTTGATACTGGGAAACATTGAGGGCAGGAGGAGAAGTGGACAACAGAGGATGAGATTGTTGAATGGCATCACCAAGTCGATGGAAATGAGTTTGGATGAACTCTGGGAGTTGGTGATGGACAGGGAGGCCTGGTGTGCTGTGGTCCTTGGGGTTGCAAAGAGTCAGACACGACTGAGCAACCGAACTGAAATGAACTGATTTATCTATCATTTATTTATTTAATTTGATCCTAGGTTTCTTGGATCTGAGAATTGTGTGTTTCACTAATTTAAAAAAATTCTTCACCATTATCAGTTCAAATATTTCTTCAGTCTTATTCTCTCTTTCTCTCTGGAATTTTACCATTTCATGATTACACAATGATTAGAATGCTTTGCTCTATATATTTTTCAATTCTTTATTTTCTGTGTGTTTTTATTTGGATAATTCCTATGATCTGTCTTAATGTTTACTGATTCTATCTCTCTTGTGTCCAGTCTGTGGATAAGACAATAAAATTAATTTTTTTATTGATGTATTTTCCACTTCTGATTTTTTTTTGGTCTTTTTATAGGTTTTATCTAAGATTTTCATTTCTTCATGTATGTTGCTGATCTTTCCCTTTAAATTCTTTAACATACATATCATGGTTGAAGTCTTTTCTGATATTTCTAATATTTGAGTCATCTCTGGGTTTGTTTCTATTGACTATATTATCTCTTAATGGTGAATTCTATTTTCATGGTTCTATCGCTCTATAATATTTCATCACATGCCCAAAACTGTGCATAACAGAGTAGAGAGTAAGATAAATAATGTGTTTACACTTAGACAAAGGCCAATCACTTTTACTTTTGGAGAGTTAATGTTGAGCATTGGATAAATCTAGCCCATAGCTGGTCTAAATTTGGACTTTGTTATTTTAGTTATCTACACTATATCACTGAGGGTAAACTCTCCTAATAACAGATTGACATGCCTTGATTTTAATGTAAGATCTGGAATGCAGTTTTTTCTTCATTCATCTCTTCTGTTTTTGCTCAGATAGGACTTGTATCCTTTCTCTTTGGTATTAGGGGGATGGATCTCAGCCCTCCTGCCCTTCCCTTAATTGTAGATGGCCAATGATTTAAACTCAGTGAGAAGCACAAAGTGCAGAAGAGTTTTGGTGGATTTTTTAAAATATTTTTTATTTGGCTGTATTGGGTCTTAGCTGCAGAACATGGACCCTCTCTAGCTGCGGTACATGGACTTCAGTAGTGGCAGCAAGTAGCCTCTCCTGTTGCGGCACACAGGGTTCTGAGTGCGTGGGCTCAGCAGTTGTAGCACTTGGCTGCTCCGTGGCATGTGAGGTCTTATTTCCCTGACCAGGAATCACACCTGCATCCCCTGGATTGCAAAGCAGATTCTTAACCACTGGAACACCAGGGAAAACCAGACAGGTTTTGTTTGTTTGTTTCTTTGGCTTCTTCCTCAGAAATAGAGTGGCTATGAATTTTTGCTGCTGCTCTTTCCTTAAGAATAGACTATTGTAGGCATACCTGACTTGGTACACTTCATTTTACTGCATTTTTTAATAAATTAAAGATTTGTTGTAACCCTGCATTGAGAAGATTTATTAGTAATATTTTTCCAACATTGTTTTCTCACTTCATTTCTCTGTATCACATTTTGGTAATTGCAATATTTCAAACTTTTTCACTGTTATATTAGTTATGATGGTCTGTGATCAGTTATCTTCCATGTGACTACTGCAAAAAGATTATGACTGCTGAAGGCTCAGATGATGGCTCACCAATTTTTAACAAGAGTTTTTTTTTAAATTAAGGTATGCTCATTTTTTTTTTTTTTTTAGACATAGTGTTATTGCACACTTAATAGTTTACAGGATAGCATCAACACAATTTCTGTGCACTGGGGACAACAAAAATTTGTGTGACTTGATTTATTTTGGTGCTCTGAACTGAACTTGGAATAGCTCCAAGGTATGTTTGTGTAACTGTCTGGTGTGTGGTATAAAGCCTGAAATGCCTTTCCCCAAAAAATCCAAGGACCTTAGATTGCTTTAACTAACATTTCCTCATTCCCTTATCTTCCCTAGTAACATTGTATTGAATAGTTCTCTCTTAAATTTAATTCCCAATTTAGACATTGTTTTTAATTCAAAGTCTATTTATAATTACCAAAGTGTTTGCTAATAGCTTTGCTCATGGTTTCTTGTATTTTACTCCTTCCTTCTAGATTTAACTTTTATCTTAATGAGAAACATTTCTCACTCAGATGTATCAGTGAAGTGTATGAGTGTTACATCCTTGCAGTCTTTAATAGTATGAAAAAAATTTTTTTTATTTTGCTGTCAATCTTGAATAATGCTTTGCCTGAGTTGATTTCTAGGTAGCTGACAATTATCATCTCTCAAAACTTTAAAACAGTTATTCCATTATTTCCTGGAATCTACATCCTAAAGGAGATCAGTCCTGGGTGTTCATTGGAGGGACTGATGTTGAAGCTGAAACTCCAATACTTCGGCCTCCTGATGCAAAGAGCTGACTCATTTGAGAAGACCCTGATGCTGGGAAAGATTGAGGGCAAGAGGAGAAGGGGACGACAGAGGATGAGATAGTTGGATGGCATCACTGACTCGATGGACATGGGTTTGGGTGGACTCTGGGAGTTGGTGATGGACAAGGAGGCCTGGCGAACTGCGGTTTGTGGGGTCGCAAAGAGTCGGACATGACTGAGCGACTGGACTGAACTGAACTAAACTGCCACTGGAGGTCTTTAATCAGCCTGACCATTGTTTCTTTGTAGGCAATCTACATTTACTATGGTGTTTTGAGACTTCTTCCCTTTGTCTTCCATGTGTTTCAGTTGCATCATAATGTTGCATCAGAATTTCTAAATGTTTTTACTCATGGTATTTTTGATTGAATGAGATTATTTAATATATGATATATGTTTTAGGTTCTGGAAACATTTTCAGACTCAATTCAAGTAATGTCTCTCCTTAATTTTTCTGTTCTTTCCTGAGACTGCTATTAGAGGTATTCTGCAATTTATTCAATGTCCCATATCTCATAACATACTATTTTTCAGATATTTCATATGTTACTAACCTGGGATTAATCCTTGGTGATTTATTTTGATCTATCTTCCAATTACTTAACACTCCTTCTACTGTGTCTAACCTAGAACTTAACTGTTTCATGGCAAGAGTTTTGTTTTTGTTCTAATGTACCTGTTCTTTTCTCAAGATATTCTGTTCTTGTCTAATGAATAACTTGTTTGAAAATTTAAGCATACTAATTTAAAGCCCCTTCTGGATTGTTCTACAATCAGTGCTTTCTCAAGTATAATTCCCCTCTATATTGGACTCCCACAATATATTTAATGACATCAAATGATAGCATGAGTTTACACATTTAAAATTTTTGAATTAATCTTAAATAGAACCTATCACCTGAAAGAAGCTCTAGGTTGAAGATATCCCCTATTAGGTGTCTCATGATTGTTTTTGCTAGAGATATATCATAGTCATAGGTCTTGAATGTAGTTTCTTACGTACACTTGAATGAACAATGTGAAAATGTGGTCAAAATGTGTCAAAATACTGAGCCCAATATCTATTCATTTTTCAAGTTCTATTTTTTTTTTTTTTTGAAAGTAAGAGATTGAGAATTTGTGCAGGTATTGGTATACTCCTAGTCTCTTGCAGGTGTTATTAGAGCCACTCATTCTCTTCTGTATCCTTGGACAGGGAGAATTACTCCAGATCCAGCTCTCATAGTGACCAGTCTTTGCTGACTCCTAACTTAAAGTGTGGAACCCAGTTCTAGCAACTCCACTCTGAAGAAGATCTCACATCTTACTTAGTCCCAGATCCCATCTTGACATTAACGTCTTGACGCTTAACCAGTTCTGCTACTACAGCTAACTTTTACTTTTAACTTCTTTTCACTTCAGTGTATTTTCCTTTAATTTTTGACATCTGAAAATTATCATTAGTTAGAACATTCAAACATCCTTTACTGATGAAGGGCTTAGATTAACCTGAAAAATTCCAGCTTACATATGTGTGTTTAGCTTTGGGCCATTGGTGGAAAATTATCAGGTACTTATTCTAAATGTTCAATTCAAGATTATAAAAAATAATAATGATAATAATAATAGTAAAATGTTGAAAAATTTTACCCTAAGCTGCTTTTTTCTGATGGCCACTTATCTCATACATAAGCAATACTTAGTCAGCCATTACTTAAAAGATGACATTTCAAAAAGAAATAAAAGAAATGTCTCCTGTAGACAGGTGGACAGCAATCTGTTTGGAGTTTGTGACTGAGCCAGCACAGGAATATGTGAATAGCTGTTCACGGGACTATATGCCCAGTAGGCTGACAGTGGTTCCAGCCTAGACCCATGCCAAGCCAAATAAGAAGAGAAATTACAGTAAGTATAAAGCAATTCAATTCATATAGCATTTATTTTGTTATTATTATTATCATAATCAAGTCATTTATGTACTGCCTTGCTCAAATAGAGATTGTAGTCCATAACACCACACATTATACAGGTATGCAGAGAACAAGCCCAGCAGGTATACTGTTCAAGCAATATCTCCAGATGGCCATTTCCCTGCTAATTCAAATTAAATATTCCCCAGAGAATCATTCACTGTTTTTTTGTTGTTGTTGTTTTTTTTTTTTTTAATATGCCTCCTCTATGTCCAAGGAAGCAACATGTTAGGAAAGCAAGCAAACAAACAAAAATGACCTCTAGAATCAGACAGACCTGAGCTTGAATCACAGAACTATCACGTATTAGTTGTGTGAACTGTCTCCATTATCTCACTTGTAACAGGCCTGATAATAATCACTCTATAGGGTTTCTGTATAGATAGCGAGTGTGTGTCTGGTACATACAGCAGCTTCTTAAAAGTGGGAGCCCCCTGCGTTATCATGACCCTCAGTGACAGTCTAGTGGAAACATGCTGGAAGAAACTTAGGCTCACTTTAAAGTTCTTTATTGTTTTCCTGATAATATTTGAATATTTCTGGTAGATACACAGTCTTAATTTAAAATAGTTAGCTCTAGCTTCTTTATCCATAGAATTGTAGTCTAGGTATCTTCTTTCTGATACAATGTTTTCCAGAAACTGCCTTCCAAAGCACCCTGTTTCAAATTATCTTTTCCATCACTGAAGATTCTGCCCATCATTTTTACCAAATTAACATCTTTTGACTTTAAGAAGCTTTCAATCTCATAGTGAGTAAAGAGTAAGATTCTCATCAATTACCTTTAAAATTCTTTACATGACATCCTCAACCTAATATAGCTCCTCCTAATCACCTACCACTTTCTCTGCTTCCAAGATCATTTCTACTTATTTATGGTCTATTTTATGAAACTCCTGTTTCTTTGAATTTTTTCCTCCAAAGCCCTCCCTCTCATTTTATATCTGATCTTCCAAACAACTGTGGAAGTTCCACCTGTTCCAGAAAGCTTATCATACTACTTTTTAAAAAGAGAAGTCTTAGCTGAGTTCATGTCTCCATTAATAGAGCAATTCTCCTCTTCTTAAGTCCTCCCCAACTTAGGGGAAAGCATTAGTAACTCCCTTTAATGTACAGATCCCACAACTCTCTCTTTAGGCTTCAATTTGACTAAATATATTCCTTTAATATCTTCCTTTTTATCTGTATATGATGCCTTAATATCTGAGCTTGTACCCTCCTAGAGAGTATATAATGTATCGGCCTCAAATGGTAGCCCATGCAGAGAGATACTTCAAAAATATTACAAAAGTTGCTGAAGAGGGAGATGACCAAAAATGCAGCATTACTGGCTAACCTGAAAAATACAAAACTCTAAAATTCTAATTTTACCCAAACCAATTCTACCATCCTATGCCCAGAAGCACTCAAGCAGGAAGGCTGCACAGCTTACACACACTGCTGTGAAATGCAGAACTCATACAGCAGCCGAGGTACATAAATATGCAAATCATAGATGTATACAGACACAGCCTTCCAATAGAGAACACCAGCTGTTATAGGCAGCAGAATCACTTCAAGGACTTGGCATTGGTAAACCGGCAAATACCCCCTGGTGGTTGCTGCCCCATCAATCATGGGCCATTTGGCCAGGCTGCATTCTTGAACAGGTTTTCTCCCCCTTTTTAACTGAGTTTAACTCAAATAACTACTTTTAAGGTGATGAAATAAGCTGCTATAAAGTTTCATCTTAGTCGAATATAGGAAGTTTACTGTTCTCTGGACACATTCTTTCCTGTATTTTGCAATGAAAAAAAAAGTCTATACTCCTTTATCCATCCTCCCACCAAAGAAAACAAAGTTAAAACATCAAGTTAATGTTTTTGTTTCTCATTATTTAAGAACTATTAGGAAAGATTCTGCTGGGATTTGGGTAATGAGCAATGTGCAGGGTTTAGCAGTTTGTTCAGTTTTGTTTTTGTTTTTTTTCCAGAGACTATTGAAGATTATCATCCCAGAAAACTCTAGGCCTTGAAGTTATCACAGTGATTATGAAATGAAAGTGGACTAGGGAGGAGGATGAAAATATATAATGAATATTGACAAACCTGTGGTACCCCCAAAGTCCATGGAAACTCTAGTTTAATGTGGAAATGAATAAGAAATTTATTTCTCAACAAACAACAAGAATGGTTTACAAGCATAGAGGCATTCTGAGAGACGTAAATATGCCATCAATTTTAAATAGCAGTATTATCCAGCAGAAAGCAGATCAATGAAAGTTGCACAGGTTTTCAGATGCTTCAGGATATTAAAGAACAATCCCATTTCCCCCTTCATAAACCACTCCATCCAGAAGCATAATTTTAAAAAGTGCCATAAATCATTATCTGCTTGGCAACCAATCAGCATTCAAGAAGGTTCTATCTACCCCTCTTCTTCTGCCTTGGAACTATCTGAAATGTTCTCATTTTTGTTAACTTGTAAACCTGGTACAGTTCTTCTGACTGCATACTTGATAGAAAATAATGTTTTCTTTCAGATTTAATATCTTTTCATCATAGCAAAAGAAGAAGAAGTTATATTTTTATAAATTACTGGAAGAGTTATATTTATATAAGTTTCTAGAAGAGAAACTTATATTTTTCTTTGGAAAACTTAAAGTACTCAATAATTATTAGTTGCGTGATGTTCATTACATGCTTGTAAAGAAGTTTTATTCCTTTAAAGAGATTTATTGCATTTTGAAAGATAGAGGGAACAGGGTAGAGATAATAACAAAGATTTGCTCCTTCCATACAAAGGTAAGGTGATGAAGAATCACAGTGAATAAAGACTAGGATTTTCATCAACTCTCAATGTCGTTTACACGGTTTCATCATCCAATATGAAGGGGGATGTTACTCCCTTGTGAACCTGGATATTACTGTTAGAAAGTAAGACCATCGTTAATCCATTATCCCATACTTTTGAACCTTCTATTTTCTGAAGTTCTGTGTGGTTTCAAAGAGAAACAAAGCACAGTCTGTGCATGCTGGGAGTATATACCTGTAAAGGAGATAAGACCTTATATTCAAATAGCCATGTTATAAAGTGAAATGTGATATGTGTTCAAAGAGAAACAAAGTGCTTCCAGTGTTAGAAAGGAGAGAGCTTGCTGGTAGATGGTAAGATCAAATGGGCCATGAGCTGTAGAAACCATCCTACATAGAGTGTGCAGGGTGATTTTTAACACCTCATCAGGGACCTGTTATTCCCTAGCTTAAAATTGTCGATTGATTTCCATTACACTTTAAATATCTGCATTTCTCCCTGCAAAAGCAAAGCCTGACCACAACTGCAAGGCTCCATGTAACTAACTCTGCTGCCTCTTCTTATTTCCCATCTCTCTTTTCTCACCAAAGTCTAGCTCAGTGGCCACATACCTTAATTCTGCATGGAATCCCCTTCTCACATTTCATGACAGACTAATTCTACTTGCAAAACTTCAGAGAAAAGTTTGATTATCCAGGGACAGAGTATGCACAGAGAGAGAAATTTTCTTGAAATAATATGTTAGGAAAAATCATTCACAGGTAGACTGTTCTGTGTTGATGTTAGAAGTTGAAAGTTTTGAGACAAAGAATGCCAATATCAGAGCTCTAGTTCACAAATATCTAGAAGGGATAGTTAGGACAATTTAGAATACAGAAAAGTGGGAACAAGAAATACAACTTTTCTTGGAAAAATATAGGAAAGAGGTAATAAGGGTCTAAATTAGAGAAGGTAAGAAAGCATGACTCAGGCAGGGTGCAACTGATTGAATGAAAGAGACAGACGGGGATGAGTAAGAAAGAAATAACCCTGCTTTCAGGGAGATCAATTATGCCATCATTAGATATGAGGAAATTAGAAGAAAGAGAAGGGATGCTTTGGAGGGAAAGATTAATTTTGATTTGACACAATAAATATGAAGATAGAAATGTTCATGATGTATTTCTACAGCAGGATTTCCTGTCCCCTCCATCCCACTTAAAGGGCAAGGCTGGCAATGGAGACTTAGAATCAAATTATACAGATATTACATCAAAGATGAGGTCATCAAAGGATAGAACCTAGAACAGAAGAAGAAGCAGCAAGGATAGGTCTCATGAAGAATACAGTAATATGAAGATCATACACCTAAAGGATTTCAAGCTGACAGTCTGAGAGACAGAAGGAACCCTAGAACAGGGCATTATTTTAGGAAATAAGGAGAAAAGAAAGTGCAAGAAAAAAGAGTCCTTAGCTGTGTGCCTGAATATTAGTCAGAGAGAATGATAGAAGAGGACTGGCTCTTGAAAAAGGAGGAGCAGTGGGAGGTCATAAATACAAAATAAGAAGACTAACAAAAGTTGTTTGAGGCCATTGAGCTGAAAATCAGCAAGGGATGTATGGAGAGATTTTCAAAAAGCATGAGAAATCAGCTGAAGTTAGAATGACTTTGTAAGGTACTCACTGAAATCTTATGATGTCCCATTTTCTAGATACCTTTAGATGAGAGTGAGAAAAGGAATATGAAAGTTACTGGAGAGGTCAAGAAGATCATAAGATCTTGCTACTGCTGCTACTGCTAAGTCACTTCAGTCATGTCCGACTCTGTGTGACCCCATTGATAGCAGCTCACCAGGCTCCCCCATCCCTGGGATTCTCCAGGCAAGAACACTGGAGTGGGTTGCCATTTCTTTCTCCAATGCATGAAAGTGAAAGTGAAGTCACTCAGTTGTGTCCAACTCCTAGCGACCCCATGGACTGTAGCCTACCAGGCTCCTCCATCCATAGGATTTTCCAGGCAAGAGTACTGGAGTGGGGGTGCCATTGCTTTCTCCGCATAAGATCTTATGATTAGATAATAACAAGATCAAACAGAGAAGATCAAACAGACTTGAATTCAGGGTGCCAGTAAGGAAGCCACCAAAATGTCAGACTGTGGGCTCCAGCCTGGGTAAAGAGGCCTCAGTATCAGTCAGTTCAGTCAGTCAGTCACGTCTGACTCTTTGTGACCCCATGGACTGCAGGATACCAGGCCTCCCTGTCCAGCACCAACTCCCGGAGTTTACTCAAACTCACATCCCTTGACTCGGTGCTGCCATCCAACCATCTCATCCTCTGTCGTCCATTCTCCTACTGCCTTCAATCTTTCCCAGCATCAGGGTCTTTTCCAATGAATCAGCTCTTCACATCTAGTGGCCAAAGTATTGGAGCTTCAGCTTCAGCATCAGTTATTCTGATGAACATCCAAGACTGATTTCCTCAAGAATTGACTGGTTTGATCTCCTTGCATGCAAGGGACTCTCAAGAGTCTTCTCCAACACCACAGTTAAAAAGCATCAATTCTTCAGTGCTCAGCTTTCTCTATAGTCCAACTCTCACATCCATATATGACTACTCAAAAAACAGAGCTTTGACTAGATGGACTTTTGTTGGCAAAGTAATGTCTCTGCTTTTTCCATGCTGTCTATTTTGGTCATAATTTTTTTTCCAAGGAGGAAGCATCTTTTAATTTCATGGCTGTAGTCACCATCTGCAATGGAGATTTTGGAGCCCCCCCCCCAAAAAAAAAAAATCTCTCACTGTTTCCATTATTTCTGCATCTATTCATGATGGTGTGATCACTCACCTAGAGGCAGACATCCTGGAATGTGAAGTCAAGTGGGCCTTAGAAAGTATCACTACGAAAAAAGCTACTGGAGGTAATGGAATTCCAGTTGAGCTATTTCAAATCCTGAAAGATGATGCTGTGAAAGTGCTGCACTCAATATGCTAGCAAATTTGGAAAACTCAGCAGTGGCCACAGGAAAAGGTCAGTTTTCATTCCAATCCTCAAGAAAGGCAATACCAAAGAATGGTCTAACTAACAAAACAATTGCACTTATCTCACACGCTAGCAAAGAAATGCTTAAAATTCTCCAAGCCAGGCTTCAGCAATTTGTGAACCATGAACTTTCAGATGTTCAAGCTGCTTTTAGAAAAGGCAGAGGAACCAGAGATTAAATTGCCAATATCCGCTGGATCATGGAAAAAGCAAGAGAGTTCCAGAAAAACATCTATTTCTGCTTTATTGACTATGCCAAAACCTTTGACTGTGTGGCTCACAATAAACTGTGGAAAATTCTGAAGAAGATGGGAATACCAGACCACCTGACCTGCCTCTTGAGAAACCTATATGCAGATCAGGATGCAACAGTTAGAACTGGACATGGAACAACAGACTGGTTCCAAATGGGAAAAGGAGTACATCAAGGCTGTATATTGTCACCCTGTTTATTTAACTTATATGCAGAGTACATTGTGAGAAACGGTGGGCTGGAGGAAGCACAAGCTAGAATCAAGATTGCAGGGAGAAATATCAATAACGACAGATACGCAGATGACACCACACTTATGGCAGAAAGTGATGAAGAACTAAAGAGCCTCTTGATGAAAGTGAAAGAGGAGAGTGAAAATGTTGGCTTAAAGCTCAACATTCAGAAAACTAAGATCATGGCATCTGGTCCCATCACCATGGGAAATAGATGGGGAAACAGTGTCAGACTTTATTTTTCTGGGCTCCAAAATCACTGTAGATGGTGACTGCAGCCATGAAATTAAAAGACGCTTACTCCTTGGAAGGAAAGTTATGACCAACCTAGACAGCATATTCAAAAGCAGAGACATTACTTTGCCAACAAATGTTTCTAGTCCAGGCTGTGGTTTTTCCAGTGGTCATATATGAATGTGAGAGTTGGACTATAAAGAAAGCTGTGTGCAGAAGAATTGATGCTTTCAAACTGAGGTGTTGGAGAAGATTCTTGAGAGTCTCTTGGACTGAAAGGAGATCCAACTAGTACATCCTAAAGGAAATCAGTCCTTGGTGTTCAATGGAAGGACTGATATTGAAGCTGAAACTCCAATATTTTGGCCACCTGATGCGAAGAGGTGACTCATTTGAAAAGACGTTTATGTTTGGAAAGATTGAAGGCATGAGGAGAAGGGGACGACAGAGGATGAGATGGTTAGATGGCAGCACCGACTCAATGGACATGAGTTTGGATAAACTCCGGGAGTTGGAGATGGACAGGGAGGCCTGGACTGCTGGGGCTTGTGAGGTCACAAAAGAGCTGGACATGACTGAGCAACTGAACTGAACTGAACTGATTTGCCATGAAGATGGGACTGGATGCCATGATCTTACTTTTCTGAACGTTGGGTTTTAAGCCAATTTTTTCACTCTCCTCTTTCACTTATATCAAGAGGCTCTTTAGTTCTTTGCCTGAAGCAAGCACACAATTGAAGCAGCTTACAGGAAATCCAGATAGATGGAGTTTTGTTTGATTGTGGGGTTGTTTTTTTTTATTTATTTGTTTTGAAATTAAGATGGGATTTATAAATTTTTAAATGGAAATTTTTTATGCTACGATATTACTTGATCTGAGGAGACTGACAAAATCTTTCTCACATAAAATCTGTTTTGTTTCTCTTTTCCAAGAGTTTTTAATAAAATTGAACATTCAAAAAACTAAGACTATGGCATCCAGTCCCATCACTTAATGGCAAATAGATGGGAAAACAATGGAAACAGTGACAGATTTGATTTTCTTGGGCTCCAAAATCTCTACAGATGGTGACTGCAGCCAAGAAAATAAAAGACTCTTGCTCCTTGAAAGAAAAGCTATGACAAAACCTAGCCAGTGTATTAAAAAGCACAGACATCACTTTGCCAACAAATATCCATATGGTCAAAGCTATGTTTTTTCCAGGAGTGATGTGTGGATGTGAGAATTGGACCAGAACGAAGGCTGAGCACTGAAGAACTGATGCTTTCAAACTGTGGTGCTGAGAAGACTCTTGAGAGGCCCTTGGACTGCAAAGAGATTAAACCAGTCAATCCTAAAGGAAATCAACCTGAATATTCACTGGAAGGACTGAAGCTGAAACTGAAGTGCCAATATTTTGGCCACCTGATACAAAGAGCCGACTCATTGGAAAAGACCTTGATGCTGACAAAGATTGAGGGCAGAAGAAGGAGGTGACAGAGAATGAGATGATTGGATGGCATCATCGACTCAGTGGACATGAGTTTGAGCAAACTTGGGGAGATAGTGCAGGACAGGGAAGCCTGGCATGCTGCAGTCCATGGGATTGCAAAGAGTCAGACACGACTGAGTGACTGAACAACAACAACACAGCATTATCGCTATAATATTTTTTTTAAAAGAAT
Source organism: Tragelaphus eurycerus (assembly GCA_935064755.1). Classification (NCBI taxonomy): domain Eukaryota; kingdom Metazoa; phylum Chordata; class Mammalia; order Artiodactyla; family Bovidae; genus Tragelaphus; species Tragelaphus eurycerus. The sequence goes on from CAKXYN010000018.1 coordinate 12,503,927, forward strand.
ATATGTCTTTGAAAGTATAAGAAATTAAGGCCTTATCATTTTAGAATAAACAATGTTATGACTGCTTCCACCATATAGAAAAGACAGAACACTTATATATATAAAATGGAGGTGGAAGTTGACAAAGAAATTCTGCTCTCTGAAAAATTTTATAAAAGCCTGTCCTTTCAATAATCATGACTTTATTATTTTGATGATTCACAAACAATTTTATAGATATAATACATGTACATATAATAAAACTGGAAACTAAGCAATACAACCTTACCCATAAAATCAATATTTGAAAAATTAATATAAAACTATCTTGGTATATTTCATTGTATTTACTTTTCCAATGAATGTACAAATGCATATGGTATAAGCTGTATATTTATTCTAGTTTATAAAATTAAGGTTATGGATTATACTGTTTTGTAATCTGCCACTTCAATTAACCATACATTGCAAATATGTTTATTACATAATAAAATGTCTTATAAATCATGTTTTATAAAGCACTGTAGTTAATGGTTGTTTAGATGCATAAGTCAGAGTTCTTAATTGGAATAAAGAGAAAGCACCTCTAGTTCTCCTGTGCCTGCCATTGCAACCAGGAAGCATGTAAAAGCAGAATTATGACCAAAAAGTTTAATGAGGCAAGAATGACTGCTGTTGAATCTGAACATGAGATGACATAGCTCTCACCACTGACAGCATGGTTCTAGATGCAGGTCTTAGCAGAACATCAGAGATACAGCCACTACTAGATAAACTCACTATGAATGTCACCAACTGCCTGAATAGATTCTCTTTGGTCCTGAATTTCTTGTATCAGTAATTTGTACTAATAATTCTGAGCCTGGGCAAATGCAGTGGAGTTTCGAGGCTGAATATCATGTTTAAGCCGTAGTTTTGAGGGTATCTCAATTTCATTTCAGCTTTCACTCTGTGTAGTAACGTCTACATGCCAACAATACTGAAAGAGAAATTCCTAAACACAGAGAAGAGGTTTGAATGTCAGGCATTCTAATGTCCATTATAATAACATTTCTTTCTATGAAATGACTCAAGTTTACTTCCTCATTCCATATTCTGATATATTTCAGGTGCTTTCCAGAATTCATTGAAAAATAATTCTGTGATGAACACTTTGTACAAAAATCTGTACTTCCATTTCAGAGGATTTTCTTTTTACACATTTTCAGAAGTGGAGTTATTAGGTCAAATGATACAAACATAGGTGAAAACCATGATGGATAGAGTCCTACATTACAACATTACTCTAGGCCTATACTACTCTGGTGAAGTTTCTACTCATTTACACTCTCAGCAGGGAGCTATAAAAGTGTCAGTTTTCCTACTGACTTGCCAATTCTGGCTAGCCACATTCTATCTACATTAACCCTTTCCCAGTATTATGGGTGCAAAAATAATAATTTATTGTTGTTTTACTTTATATATTCTTGATTATAATGGCAGTTTTACAGTTTTCCGGATGTTCTCCATTTTCAATGATCCTTTTGTAAATTGGCGATTTATGTCCTTAAACAAATCTTAGTCATATTTTCTGTACTGGTTTTTTTCCTATTTATTGAAATTCTTATACTGATGACATTAAGATTTTATCTGTTACCTATTTTGTTTTAAAATCACTTTATCCCTCATCTTAATTTTAGACATTTATATAGGTATAGTGAAATTTATTCTTTTTTTCTTTGTGCTTTTTTTTTTCACTTGTTTTTATGCTGCTGCTGCTAAGTCACTTTAGTCTTGTCCGACTCTGTGTGACCCCATAGACGGCAGCCCACCAGGCTCCGTCATCCCTGGGATTCTAAGAAGGCTTTCTTAACCTGTTTCATGGTATGATCGACTAAATGGATATGAATTTGAGCAAATTCCAGGAGATAGTGAAGGACAGGGAAGCCTGGCGTGCTGCAGTCCATGAGGTCCCTAAGAGTAGGACACAGCTTAGTGAGTGAACAACAACACAACAACTGTTTACATACATATTTAGTGATGGTCCTTTTTGGTTTTTCTTTTATTTGAAAGACATTTCTATGTTCCTCTATGCAAAGTTTCCACTAATTTACACTCTCAACAGGGAGATATAAAAGTGTAAGTTTTCCTTTTCCCTTTATTTTCTACTTTTACATCTTTAAGGGGTCTGGTATTAATTTTCATGAGTGGTTGTTCAGTAAGTACAAGTATTTACTTTTTCTTTAATTATTCAAAATCATCTGTTGAATAAGCATACTTTTTCCCATGATTTTAAATAAAGCTAGATCTAGTGTATGGTATCGGAGAAGGCAATGGCACCCCACTCCAGTACTCTTGCCTGGAAAATCCCATGGATGGAGGAGCCTGGTAGGCTGCAGTCCATGGGGTCGCTAAGAGTCGGACACGACTGAGCGACTTCACTTTCACTTTTCACTTTCATGCACTGGAGAAGGAAATGGCAATCCACTCCAGTGTTCTTGCCTGGAGAATCCCAGGGACGGGGGAGCCTGGTGGGCTGCCGTCTCTGGGGTAGCACAGAGTTGGACATGACTGAAGCGACTTAACAGCAGCAGCAGCAGTATATGGTATATGTTGTAATGTTTATGCATTTCATTTATATCCAGCGACTTGGTCATTTATGAATAGCTTTACAAAAGATGTTAATACATAGAAGTAGAGCAGAATTCCTTTCCCAATAATACAATTTAAAAAAGTGTATTGACTATGTCCATTTATTCTTTATAATTAATTTGACAAATTAAGTATAACTTCAATCAAAAACTCTCCTAAGTAATTTTTAGGTGTATAAAATTTATATTTATCTTGGGGAAAATTGTCGTTTCCCATTATTTGTGTTGCCATTCAAAAATGAATGAAAAATGAATGAAATGAATGAAAATTACTTTTCACCTGAAACTAATGTGACATTCTTAATCAGCTATCCCCAATACAACACAAAAAGTTTAAAAAAATGAAATAAAATAAAAAGGTATTTTCTTTCCAATTAAGTAGCAATACCAATGAAACAGACAAAGACAAAAGAACTTCTTTCTTGCCAAGTAAAAAAATCAATTTTTGCTTTTAGGTTCTCCACACTGTTTATTTAATTAATTCTTAAATGCTTTTTATATTATTAAGGCTTTGTGAGCAAGCATTTTATAGTATATTTTGTAAACACTTATTATAACCAAATATAAAAATTAGTAATTTTACTTGTTTCTTCAGATAATTGGACAACTTATCAAACCACTATTAGTAATAATATTTTTAGTACTATTAGTACTATATAGAACTAATACTAGTACTAATATTTTTGGTCATTAGTTTATGAGGATTTTCTAAAATTAGTAATCTCTTTAGCTAAATTATAGTTAAGTTTCTTTCTTTTATTCCCTGCAACTAAATCTTTTAATTTTTTTGTCCAATTGCATTAACTAAAACTTCCAGAATAATTTTAAAAAATGATCATTGGTATCCCCATCTTATTCCTGAATTAATTATTATTGAGGTTACCTATCTTTCTCATGTTAAAAAAGAGACTATTTAGTTCATATGTGTGAGTATTTAACAAAATCAATAATAAAAGTTATTTGAATTATATCATAGGTATTTGTGTTGGTTACTGGGATTATTTTATAAAGTTTCTCCTCTGACTTTTTGATGTAATATATCTTATTCATAATTTTTTATAATGGTGTATGCTTAAAATCTTGTTTGATTATTCAATATTCAACACAGTATAATTTTGATTACATTTTTTATTTATTAAAATTTAATTTTAATTGTGATTTTGTAATTTTTAATTTATTCACTAATATTTAATCCTGATACCCACCTTAACAACTTAGCAAATGAGCACAAGGACAATATTAAATCCTGATACCCACCTTAAATATTATTGTGTCTGTTTTTAGTTTTCTTTTAAAATAATTTCAAATTTGCAGAAAAATTACAGGATCAATACAAAGAACTCCCATATACTCTTCATACAGCAACTCTATTCAAGTTTTGTCAATTGTCACAACAAAGTCTTTTCTAGCAAAATGATCAAAGTAAGATAGTATATTATATCCAGTATCATATTATGCCAGGCTGGATGAATCACAAGCTGGAATCAAGACTGCAAGGAGAAATATCAACAACCTCAGATATGCAGATGATACCACTCCAATGGCAGAAAGTGAAGAGGAGCTAAAGAGCCTCTTGATGAGGGCAAAAGAAGAGAGTCAAAAAACTGGCTTAAAACTCAACATTCAAAAAATGAAGACTGTGACATCCAATCCCATCACTTCATGGCAAATAGATGGGGAACCAATGGAAACAGTGACATTTTCTTTTCTTGGGCTCCAAAATCACTGCAGACAGTGACTGCAGCAATGAAATTAAAAGACACACGATTCTTGGAAGAAAAGCTATGACAAACGTAGACAGCATATTAAAAAGCAGAGAAATCATTTTGCTGACAAAGGTCCATATAGTTAAAGCTATGGTTTTTCCAGTAGTCATATATGGATGTGAGAGTTGGACCATAAAGAAGGCTGAGCGCCAAAGAATTGATGCCTTCAAATTGTGGTGCTGGTGAAGACTCTCTTGAGAGTCTCTTGCTTGAACTACAAGGAGGTTAAATCAGTCAATCCTAAAGGAAACCCTGAATGTTCACTGGAAGGACCGATGATGAAGCTGAAGTTCCAGTACTTTGGCCACCTGATTCGAAAAGCCAACTCACTGGAAAAGACCCTGATGCTGGGAAAGATTGAGGGCAGGAGGAGAAGGGTGTAACAGAGGATGAGACTGTTGGATGGCATCACAGACTCAACGGACATGAATTTAGCAATGTCTGGTGGATGGTGAAGGACGGGAGCCTGGCATGCTGCAGTTCATGGGGTCACAAAGAGTTGGACACAACTGAGGGACTGAACATATTATGATAAACTGAGTATTTCTTCTGTCTCTTTAGACTTTCACGACCTTAACATATGAAGATTACAGGCCAGTCTTTCTATAGAATGTCCCCCACCCGCTTAGAAACATTCCTTGGATAGACCTGGGCACAGGCTGGGGCTGCTTTCCCACTATATTCAAACTTACCTAATAGTTTTTCTCACTAAAAAGAAGGAAAAAGGTCTTATCGTTTTTTGTGTGTCCTTTGTCACTGAGGCAGACCTAGGCTTTGACAAACTTTAAAGAAAACTCAATCATCTCATTGTTGTCTATTTATAGCAAACTGAAATGATGAAAATACACATATATTGAGAAAGATATGTGTCATCTTTCTTGACTTTTCAGTTCAGTTCAGTCGCTCAGTCGTGTCCGACTCTTTGCGACCCGATGAATTCACCCCGCCCCTTCTTTTGCTGCAATCGCTTCAGTGGTCCGACTCTGTGCGACCCCGAGCGGCAGCCCCCAGGCCCACCATCCGGATCTCCAGGCAAGAACACTGGAGTGGGTGCCACCCCCAAGCAAAAAGGAAAAGGAGGGCGCAGCGCCGACTCAGCGACCTGGACTGTGGCCCCCCAGGGTCCTCCGTTCATTTTCCAGGCAAGAGTACGGGGTGGGATGCATTGCCTTCCCCGCCCTGTCCTTTTAGGATATGATTTTCTTTTAAATGTCTTTAAATTTTGAAGTGGGGATTTATTCTATATTAAGATATCTGTGTGGTTACTAGCACAGAGATGTGCTAGTTTTTACACAGAATTTTACCTATTAAGATAAGGAAAACTACTATTTCAAGTATTTTCAAATAGTACTGTATGCCACAATAAATTATCATCATGTGTGGCATTTATGTTTTCTACACACTACCAAAAAGAACCCTCTCCCCACAAAAGCAAAAAACCCTGTGTACTAGTAACCACACAGATATGATGTAAATGCAAATAAAAATAACTGTGGCATAGACTAGATATAGCTAAACTAGCAGATGCAGATCTAATGTAGAATAAATCCCCACTCCAAAATTCCTTCTAATCACCATCAAACCTTGACCCAAAGTTATTATAATTGTTATTGGTATAATGATTCAAGAATATATACTGCATCTTCAAATAGAGCTTAAAATTTATTGGGTTTTGTCATCAAGTAGCTCTCTTCCCTTCGTGGAGTCTGGGTTTTTACACTGAACCAAGGGAATGGCTACCCATTCCAATATTCTGGCCTGAAGAATTCCATGGACTGTATAGTCCATGGGGTAGCAAAGAGTCAGACATGACTGAGCGACTTTCATGTCACTTCATTTCAGCTCTGGGTACTAAATAACTTTTTCTCTCTTCTTTTACTTCTCTCAGCTTTAAGAAAGACAAAATATAGGTTAGAGCAGAAAGTATGTGGGTGTAAATAGTGGCTTTATTTTAATAACTAAAATGCATGCATGCTAATTCGCTTCAGCTGTGTCTGACTCTTTGTGACTCTATGGACTGTAACTTACCAGGCTCCTCTGCCCATGAGATTCTCCAGACAAGGATACTGGAGTGGGTTGTCATGCTCTCATCCAGGAAATCTTCCCAACTCAGGGATCAAACTGACTTCTCATTTATCTCCTGCATTGGCAGGCAGGTTCTTTATCACTAGGGCCACCTGGGAAGCCCAAAAATATCTAAAAGATGGACTGCAAATACATATACAGAGCTTGAAGATCATAATTAATTATGAGTGGGTGGGCCTGATTTAGATAAGACTTGAAGTTCTTCCTGCAGGGGAACTATCAAATTAAAACTGCATGAGGTAATATTCCCAAATATTTTAGCCCCAAAATTTCACTTCTTCCCATTACACTGGTTCTCTGATTGCTGATGTGATTAGTGATGTCCTTAAAGTCTGATCCTGACCTAATAACAGCCAATCAAGAGGCTATTGTCTGAAAAATTAAGCTGAAGAGTAGGAAAATTAGACTTCAGCACATAAAATCCAAATGAAATTCTAGCTAATCAGTAAGACTCAATAATCAACAGAATTATCCCTCAGATCAAATATAACTAAAGATGGTCTCAAATTCTTTATTTCATTAGAACATTTAAAAGATGTATCGAGCTCCAGGCTAAGTTGAATTGGAATGCAGTAGCAAACAGTTTGTGTAATATTTTGTAGGTGATGCTAAACTATTTAAAAAATAATCAGTGGAACATGATACTGATTAAGGAAGGGAAAGAGGGATGAAAGGGAAGAGAGGACCAAAGGAACTAATGAAAGAAGGAAAGAAGAGAGCAATTAAAAGAGATCAAAGGATGGCTGCATTGAGTTCTGGGTAATACATATTAGTCAGAATTAGGAATGGTTGATAGGATTGCAAAATGCATCCAAGAATTTAAATCTTAGGAACAATAAGTTCTAGACTAGTATTCATGAAAACATTAAATGTTTCCCAACATTTGAATTTTCAATTATTAAGAGAGCATCTATAGACATGCAATTGCAAGGCAATATGATATGATTGGATTAATGAGATACAGGAAATATGAAAATTTTAGTCTTAGGATAAAACACACAGGGTCTCACAAGAGTTAACTTTCATACTTTTTCCATAGTTATACTGGTTTAATTTAGGTAATTACACAAGGAGATCAAGCCAGTCAATCCTATAGGAAATCAACCCTGAATACTGGATTGATGCTGAAGCTGAAATTCCAATATTTTGGCTACCTGATACAAAGAGCTGACTCACTGGAAAAGACCCTGATGCTGGGAAAGATTGAGGGCAGGAAGAGAAGAGGGCAAGAGGATGAGATGGTTGGACAGCATCACTGACTCAATAAGCATGAATATCTTACTTTCACATTTTAAAAATATTGTTGGGAGGAGAGTTTGGAGGAGAATAGATATATGCATATGTATGGTTGAGTCCCTTTGCTGTTAACCTGAAATTATGACAACATTGTTAATTGGCTTAATGAAATAAAATGAATATTTTTAAAAATGTTAATGAGAATAGCATAAAAAGAAAGCAAAAGATGCAACATGGAAATGATGATTCCAGTATGGGTAACAGACTCAAGAACAATGTAATAAATACATTGAAAACATGGAATGTTATAAGGTACAATGAATGAGACATTTAATATGTAAGATCTACATTTAAAAAATAACATCATGACAGGAGATTCCTAATGTTACAGCTAAAAAACTACCTTGTTTTTGGAGCCATCTTTCCCAGGGCTCAAGAAGATGAGATTAATCTCTGTATTCAATGAGTACACAGATTTATTTTTACTTTTAATTTTTCTATGACAAGGCCCTAGTAACGGCTTGCAGAGTTTTAGATATAATTTGATGCCATGTCACACAGGAAAATGAACAGTCAGGCAGCAACAAACCCCTCTCACTGACTGCTTAGATTGCCACAACAGTGGTTCTTGGTTTTCCCACATGTATCAGAAGCACCTGCAGAGCATAACACACTTGTAAATTTTGGCCACATTCCCAAGCCTTCCAATTCAGTTGTTCTGGGAGCGGTTCTCAGGAATCTGTATTTTGAAAAGTATAATAAACCAAATTATTGACTTTTTTGCAGCTCATGCCAGGATCAGATAAAGAGAAATATTGCCTTAATACAAGTGTCTCCATCTCTGGCATAGGCAGAAAAAAATAGGAACTCATAGGAAGGAAGGTAACATTCTGAGAGAAATGGACATTATTAATTGGAAGGATGACAGAGAAATTTATTTCTATTATTTAAGTGAAAGGTATTGTTTTCTCAATCTTTGAGTTTAGAATCTGTAAAGGCGGTGGTGTAAGAACCAAACTATCTGGCTTTAGAAGTGGGTCCCATCTTTTATTACGTATCTCAAATCAATGTTTGTATTTGAATAGCCTGACTTCTACAGATGCAAAATTTAATTTCACTAATCGCAAGTGATCCCAAAGGTCATTATTGATTTGTGAATTTGCTGATGCAAAACTTTCACCTGTGTTCCTCATGAGGAAGATGTGTGGAGATGTCATTTAGCTAAAGATTGAGTTTAGCGAACCATGAAGCATATTTATTTCAACACAGGTTATTTTCTGTGTAATGATTCTCATGAACTGATTTTTAAAAAACTTACTTTCTCTCTGAAAAATAATCACCAAAATAGGAGAGAAAATGTTGGAGATGCTGAAAAGTCATTCACATTGTGGAAATGTATATTAATTAAAGGAATATATATATATTTCCAGGAGAAATGGAGGGATACAGGAGAAATGTGAGGGGGACAAACACTTAAACATTTATAAAGTTGAGATTTTTGAAGTCTAGAGAAGTTTGCATATCTCGATCAGTTTTTTTTTTTTTTAGTTTTGATATATGAAATGGACAGTTAAAGGAGAGATTTTCTTTCCATAGGACTAGGCTAGGTAAGAAGCCTTAGAGAACCTAAGATGTTATCATGAAAGTCAAGTTATTTTCCAAGCTACCATTCCTATCTCATGTCCAAGAATAGTTTAAATATTAGGGGATGTAACATTATTTTAAATTGAATGAAATTATGCAGGATTATTTCCCTAGATATTCTTAATGTACATACTACTTTTAAAGTAGTGGCTCTTAAAGTGTGGCCCCAGTATCAGTAGCATCAGTATCGCCTGGGAATGTGTGAGAAGTGCAACTAGGGTATGAGAATGTATGAGAGTGCAAATTATTAGGCCTGATCTCCAGAACGACTTAATCAGAAATTGTGGAGTGGGGTGTACCACCAATCAAAAATAGGACTTACCAAACTCTCATGCTGCATGTTGTCCTCAGACATCCTTAATACAAATAGCTAAAAACTTAAAGGTGATGCTGGTCTAAGAAGCCCTTTAGAAGCCCAAAGAAGTAAAGTTCAAGACTAGATGCTAAGGAAAAGGACAACTGAAGAAAATACATTGAAGGAACCCAAATAACAGCTTAAAAGAGCCTACTCAAGGGTCTCATGCAACAAGTGGAGGGTGTTGTTGGACTCTGGGAAGCACCCAGGACAAAGAGAGCCTCGTGAGAGTTACTCCAGCAGCAGCAGCCTGCTTGTTGTCACAGCTGTTATCACCATCATTAGTATCACTGTCACCACCACCACCTCCACCACCACCACCACCATCATCACCACCTTGTTTGGTGAGAACACATGATCTCCAGAAAACATGCTAGGGGCTTACCTAGGTCACGTAATCTTTAAATTAAACCAAGCTTTAGAGTGACTAAAGATGGTGACTGCAGCTATGAAATTAAAAGATGCTGGCTCCTTGGAAGAAAAGCTATGACAAACCTAGACAGCATATTCAGAAGCAGAGACATCACTTTGCCAACAAAGGTCCATCCAGTGAAAGCTATGGTTTTTCCAGTAGTCACATAGGGATGTGATAATTGGACTATAAAGAGAACTGAGCACTGAAGAACTGATGCTTTTGAACTGTGGTGTTGGAGATGACTCTTTAGAGTCCCTTGGACAGCAAGGAGATCAAAACAATCAATCCTAAAGGAAATCAGTCCTAAATATTCATTGGAAGGATTGATGCTGAAGCTGAAGCTCCAATACTTTGGCCGCCTGCTGTGAAAAGCCAACTCACTGGAAAAGACCCTGATGTTGGGAAAGATTGGACACAGGAGGAGAAGGGGCCAACAGAGGATGAGATGGTTGGATGGCATCACTGACTCAATGGACATGAGTTTGAGCAAGCTCCAGGAGTTGGTGATGGACAGGGAAGCCTGGCATGCTGAAATCCATGGGGTCGCAAAGATTCGGACACGACTGAGTGACTGAACTGAACTGAGGCCTTAGAGAAACCAAGTGAAAGTGAAAGTCACTAGGTCATGTCTGACTCTTTGCAACCCCATGCTCTATACAGTCCATGGACTTCTCCAGGCCAGAATACTGGAGTGGGTAGTCTTTCCCTTCTTCAGGGGATTTTCCCAATCCAGGGATTGAACCTAGGTCTCCTGCATTGCGGGCAGATTCTTTACCAGCTGAGCCACAAGGGAAGCCCAAGAATACTGGAATGGATGGCCTATCCTTTCTCCAGTGGATCTTCCTGACCCAGGAATCGAACCAGGGTCTCCATTCCAGGTGGATTCTTTACCAACTGAGCTATCAGAGAAGCCCCAAATAGGTTACCCCAAAATTGATTTAAAGCAAGAAATAAAACTGAGATATGAAGTCCCACTTTCTTAACTACTATTCTTCAGTGATATCTCACAGCATCTTTAAGCGGAAGGTGACCTCCCCATTGGGCAAAGAAAAAGAATACAGTATTTATTTAATAACAAGTTATGTGGGGTTTGCAGAAAGCATGCATGGTGAGTATGGAAGAACTTGAAAAATTCAGAAGACCCTTATATTCTGAAGGAAGGTGCTGTGGGATTGGAGGAAAGAAGGATGGCAGACATGCCTATAGGCAGAATCTTTGATGTGGTGAAAACATGTAAAATGGAGGCAAGGAGAAGGAGGCAGTGTGAATAAACAGCGGTGAAGGGGTGGACCCACTGACATAACCACAAAGTTGAACGTTCTAAGGGGAATTGAATCAGCCATCTGGTGCTAGATATCAAATGCCAACATCCATATAACTGTCCAAAACATCTCCCTTCATAACTCAGGTTCAAGGAGGAAGCAACCTTTCATCATTGCCCTTACAAGAACAGACTTTATTGCTCATCTTTTCTTTTAAAGCAGCATGGTTAAAAAGAAAATACTATAATATCTTGAATCAAACAGATATTGGTTTGAAACCCAGTCCTAAGCCAAGAGGCAGCCTTGGGCAGCTCCTTATCATTTCTGAACTTCAAACTTTTTTTCATATTTATAATAAAGTTATTAATATCTACTTCATAATAACATTATTAGAAGCAAACAAGAAATGGATAAACAGTACCTCAACTGTATAGTTCTTTTCCATCTCTTAGTATTAAGTTAAACTCAGTAACTTAATAGGGAAGTATAAGCAGCATGATCTGACCTAGTTCTAGCTCTAATTCTCTCAAGATTGTTGTGTTAGTAGCTAAAATGTATGTAGATGAATGAGGAAAAAGGAGTAAGGGCTTTGGGCACTTGGCACTAAGAACTCAAATAGGAATTTGGTAGTTCTTAAAAAGTCACAGCAAAAAATTCCCATTCCAGTAGAATGTGCTTCAATTAGATTCCTTGTCTGCTTGGTTCCAAACTACTCCCTGAACTCTCTGTGTGACCTTGAGCAAGTAAGCTAAACCTAATTAACTTCTGTTTCCTCATCTAGAAACCAAGGGATGTAATCCTCAGATTGCCCAATTTTGTTCCTTGTAGGACAATATACATTCTCTAGCTGTGGTCTCTAGAGAGTTTCCAATTACATTAAAGACTGTGAAGGTATTAAAATTGTGTAGGAACTTCACAATATAATGTGTTGCTGGTCATTAGATAAAATCTGTTCTAAGGGACCTTAAGTAAACTAATTATCCCCCCTCTCTTTGCCATTAAATGAGGTAGAAATTTTCCTTTTGTTTTGAAGTGTGTGTTTTTTTGTGTGTGTGCGCTTGTGTGCAGGCCTGTGTTTGGAGGAAGTTGCTAAGTTAACCTTTTACGTATTTACACATCTGTAGTTATGTTTACTGGAGAAGGCAATGGCACCCCACTCCAGTACTCTTCCCTGGAAAATCCCATGGATGGAGGAGCCTGGTGGGCTGCAGTCTATGGGGTCGCTAAGAGTCGGACACGACTGAGCGACTTCACTTTCACTTTTCCCTTTCCTGCATTGGAGAAGGGAATGGCAACCCACTCCAGTGTTTTGCCTGGAGAATCCCAGGGACGGGGGAGCCTGGTGGGCTGCCATCTATTGGGTTGCACAGAGTTGGACACGACTGAAGCGACTTAGCAGCAGCAGTAGCAGTTATGTTTACATACTTAAATGGACTGCCTGACATCCAAAATCTGGTGTCTCTTATTAAGGAACTCAAGGACTGTCCTCTAAACTACAAGAAAAAGACTCTATGCTGTGCTGTGATAGGCACTTTGCAAGTCAGTGGACATGCCTTTTACAAGCAATAAAATGAAGCTGTCAGCCATTGCAAATGGACCGAGATAGAGGTCACATGACTAAACCACCCCTGCACAGGTACTCTCTGATGTATTTTACTCTAGTTTCAATCTATTAATCAGAGGAGTTGGGAGAGCAATAATTTAAATGCTGCAATAATCAATTCCATAACACATTAACAGAAGCTACAGTCAAACTTTGCATACAACTGACTGCACTGGAATCTTGACAGGAGTCCTAGGGCCATGCCTAATTTGCATTAAATTTACATAACATTGTAAATCAAGAATACATGAACACAGCCCTAATATTTGTTAGTGCTTAGATCCTTCCTGGTAGATGGATTGAAACTGCTAGTGGTTTGACTCTGCTTGCAATAAAACTGTACAGCTGATCAGCTTTGTTCTCATTCTGCAGTTATGGGGAAAGGGCCCCAAGAGAGCTATAGTTTCGGGGCTTGCGTATGCCATTTAAGGTTTTGATCCTGTAAAACCATGACTCAGATGTGCCCTTGGAAACCCCAACCTGGAAGCAGATTATCCCCAATGATTTTGCAGATCTTTGTCACGGCACTTGCTCACAAATAACTTGCCGTGAAATAGAGATACAAACTACAAAGAAAGCCAGCCAGCTGATAGGATGCCAAGGCTTCTGGAAATTTTTATTTTTCCAAATAACATTTACTATCAGAAAAATAGATAATTAGCGAGATTCTTTAAACTGAGGACAGATAGAAATCACACCTTCAGCAAAAGCATCCAGTATCTAACAGTGTGAAAAAGTGGACCTCACATGGTTCCAAGCATTCTGTGTGTTCTTGTGTCCCTGTGGACACAGCTGTGGTCTTTGCTGTGTGTTATGACACTCAGGGTTAAGAGAAAACATTCTCACCAAGGTGACTGACTCACAGTGGTAAGACTCCTTTTTCTTTATCCTCCTCAGTTCTATTATTTAAAGTCTATACCCATTTAAAGTTTTTCTATGTAAAAAGAAAATAGATACTAAAGTGCCATAATGAATTTGGAATTTGCCACAACAAATCCTTTATTCCAGAAAGGATTACTTGAGTATTTCGTATGTCATGATTATTTTCTGCCACTCGCCTCTCCTTTACCATCTTCTCCTTACCTTGCACGATCAAGTAAACTTGGGAGGTCTTCGGCTCATGCTGTGTCTGCACGGAGCAAGTGTAGGAACCCTCATCATAGACATCCACCTTCTGGATTCGCAGGCTGTACTCCAGAGAATGGCGTTTCTCCAGCTCAACCCGAGGGTCCAGAGACCACTTGTCATGCCCAGCAAAAATGATGCCAGAACGGTTCAACCAGGCCACCTTTGAGTTCTTATCTTCTACAACGCACCTGGCAAAGTAGAACAATGACATTAGAGCCTTAGTTATACCCGGATCTGCATTCATTCTTCACACAATTTGTCTCAACAAGGCCAATCAAAAGAAATGACCGTGTGCAGGATGAATCATGGCCATGCCATTTCTTAAGAGTCCCGAACAGTGTCATAATTTCTCCTTTAAGATCTAATCCCCATCCACTGGATGGATGTCAGTATATCACACTCAATGGGACAATAAACAATCAGGGAGAGTAATACAGGCAAAGTTAAATGGATATCAACTTCCCATTGGATTATATTCTTCTTGTCTAGGAAAAGGTCATTCACACAGAACTCCATTTGTTTAAGTTACTTTGAGAATTAGGCAAATGATAATATGACACATTTACTCAGTTTTGAACTGCATATATTCTTTCATTCAGTTCAGTGCAGTTCAGTTCAATCGCTCAGTCATGTCTGACTCTTTGCGACCCTATGGACTACAGCACACCAGGCCTCCCTGTCCATCACCCACTCCTGGAGCTTACTCAAACTCATGTCCATCAAGTTGGTTTTGCCATCCAACCATCTCATCCTCTGTCAGCCCCTTCTCCTCCTGCCTTCAATCTTGCCCAGCATCAGGGTCTTTTCCAATGAGTCAGTTCTTCGTATCAGGTGGACAAAGTATTGGAGTTTCAGTTTCGGCCCCAATCCTTGCAATAAATATTCAGGACTGATTTCCTTTAGGATGGACTGGTTGGATCTCCTTGATGTCCAAGGGACTCTCAAGAGTCTTCTCCAACACCATATAGTTCAAAAGCATCCATTCTTTGGCGCTCAGCTTTCTTTATAGTCCAACTCTCACATCCATACATGACCACTGGAACAACCATTGCTTTGACTAGATGGACCTTTGTTGGCTATACTAATTCTTTAGTATTTCTTAAAGGCTTATATGAAGGTGGATTCAAATTATGCCCCACCATTGAATCAACAGGAATTAGACTGAATTTTAGAGTTACTTCTGATCATTCCAAGTTTGGAATGCCCACCCCCAGGAATGAGAAGTGTGTGAGCAGGTCCAGGGGTAAGATAGGTATTGTGAACAAAATTAAAGCTTGTATCATCTTGCCTAAGTCTGGTTCCACCTTTAGAAGGCAGCAGGTTGTAGGCTGGGAAGACAGCCTGCTACCAGCTTTTCTAGCACAATAGAATGAATTCAATCTTTTCTAGTAGATGAAAAACTAATTATTCCAAGGAATATGAAGGAAAAAAATATCGATTTGAATAACTACTTATTTTAGAAACCTAAAAGGGTTTAATGGAGAAAATCATACTCCAATTGCCACAAGAATCTGGAAATGGAAAAGTCAAGCCAAAAACCTTCTGTATCTTTGGCAAGATTTATGACTGCCCCACAGGGAGGTGGTATCAGACCCTGTTCACAGCTGCAGAGACAGCTGCTCAGTACTCTGGGGCATGAGGGATGGACAGAACAAGCCAGGATCATGACAGCAGAACAATAAAATGCCATGTTCCTCTGTATTTTCCAAACCAAGTCCAATCCAGATATTCTGTCTGGTCCAAACAGCCATGTGTGGACAGGAAGCTGATACACTATCCACAGGTGTAACTACATAAAGATACAGAGTTCAATTAATCTCTTCTAAAAGAAGAAGAAATGCAGATTCTTTTAAAAATAACTCACTTATGGTACAAAAATCATTCTCATTCTATTATTTTGGGGTAAATTTCAAATTTTAATAAAAATGAGATTTCATTTAATTACATGAGTGCATAATATACAGGTTTTTCTTTTCCTCTTTGCTTATTTATTTTCAGAAATGTAGGTAGATTAAGGGCTTCCCAGTGGCTCAGTGGTAAAAAATCCACCTGCAATGCCGGAGCCACTGGAGATGTGGGTTCAAGGCCTGGATCAGGAAGATTCCTTTGAGGAGAGCATGACAACCCATTTCAGTATTCTTGCCTGGTGAAATCCCATGGACAGAGGAGCCTGACAGACTACAGTCCACAGAGTTGCAAAGAGTCAGAGATTAATGAAGCGACTGAGCACAGAACACATGTGGATTAAAGTACCATTTAGTAGCTCCAATATATGTTTCTCTGCCATGCAGATATTATTGAGATCAATTATGCTTGATAATGTAGGACTCTTCTAAAGGGGAGGGCAAAGCTAACTTCATGAATGCTCCCTGCTTCTCTCCTGACTCAATTTTACTTTTCCTCTTCCATTCCTTGGCGGTACCAGGTCTCTGTCTTTGGTGGCATTTGTAGCGCTTCTCAACTTAGAGTCAGTTATGAATCAATCAATAGATTATTTGCTATCTTCCTCTAGATCAGTAATAAAGTTGCTGATGTAGGTCTCCTGTGTTTTTCTTTTCTACTGAGAATAATGGAAATTTCTCTTTGCCAAAGCATTTTATTTTTCTATCACATTTATTATTGCATTGCTTTCATCATCCACAGAGCCCAGCACAGTAGAAACCAGTATGTTATAGCATAGAGGTGTACCTTAAATGGTGTTTAGCCTGGAGGAAGACTAGAATATGTTTATCTTGAAAAAATACATATATATATATATATATATATATATATATATATATATAAACTATAAATAAAGAAATGGTATGGACCTAACAGAAGCAGAAAATATTAAGAAGAGGTGACAAGAATACACTGATCTATACAAAAAAGATCTTAATCACCTGGATAACCATGATGGTGTAATCACTCAACTAGAGCCAGACATCTTGGAGTGCAAAGTCAAGTGGGCCTTAGGAAGCATCGCTACAAACAAAGCTAGTGGAGGTTATGGGGTTCCAGCTGAGCTATTTCAAATTCTAAAAGATGATGCTGTGAAAATGTTGCACTCACTATGCCAGCACATTGGGAAAACTCACCAGTGGCCACAGGACTGGGAAAGGTCAGTTTTCATTCCAATCCCAAAGCAGGTTAATGCCAAAGAATGTTCAAACTACCACACAATTGCGCTCATTTCACATGTTAGCAAAGAAATGCTCAAAATCTTTCATGCTAGGCTTCAACAGTATATAAACTGAGAATTTCCAGATATACAAGCTGGATTTAGAAAAGACAGAGGAACCAGAGATCAAATTGCCAACATCCATTGGATCATAGATAAAGCAAGAGAATTCCAGGAAAAAACATCTACTTCTGGTTCACTGACTATGCTAAATCCTTTGTGTGGATCACAATAAACTGTGAAAAATTCTTAAAGAGACGGGAATACTGGATCATCTTATCTGCCTCCTGAGAAAACTGTATACAGATCAAGAAGCCACAGTTAGAACGGGACATGGAACAACAAACTGGTTCCAAATTGGGAAAAGAGTACATCAAGGCTGTATATTGTTACTCTGCTTATTTAACTTAAATGCAGAGTACAGCATGCAAAATGCTGGATTGGATGAAGCACAAGCTGGAAGCAAGATTGCAGGGAGAAATATCAATAACCTCAGATATGTAGAAGAAACCACCCTTATGGTAGAAAGCAAAGAGGAACTAAAGAGCTTCTCAATGAAAGTGAAAGATGAGAGCGAAAAAACTGGCTTTTAAAACTCAACATTAAAAAAATGAAGATTATGGCATCTGGTCCCATACTTTATGGCAAATAGATGGGGAAACAATGAAAACAGTGACAGAAGTTATTTTCTTGGGCTCCAAAATCACTGCAGATGGTAACTCCAGCCATGAAATTAAGACACTTGCTTCTTGGAAGAATAGCTATGATAAACCTAGACAGCATATTCAAAAGCAGAGACATCACTGCCAACAAAGGTCCCTTATAGTCAAAGCTATGGTTTTTCTAGTAGTTATGTATGGTTATGAGAGTTGGACAATAAACTAGGCTGAGCATCAAAGAATTTCTTTGAACTCTGGTGTTGGAGAAGACTCTTGAGAGTCCCTTGAATAGCAAGGAGATCAAACTAGTCAATCATAAAGGAAATCAACCCTGAATATTTATTGGAAGAACTGATGCTGCAGCTGAAGTCCAATACTTTGGCCATCTGATGTGAAGAGCCGACTCACTGGAAAAGACCCTGAGCTGGGAAAGATTGAAGGCAGGAGGAGAAGGGGATGACAGAGGATGAGCTGGTTGGATGGCATCACTGACTCAATGGACATGAGTTTGAGCAAACTCTGGGAGATGGTGAAGGTCATAGAAGTCTAGCATGCTGCAGTCCATGGGGTCACAAAGAGTCAGACAGGATCGAGGGACTGAACAGCAACAACAACAACAAAACATATACATTTTGTCTTATTCATTAAGGTACCTCCAAGCACTAATATGGTATGAAACAGACCTTGGTACATGCCTGTCATATGAACCAGCAGTGTCACATATGCAGAAAGAGGATATATGGTTACCTATATTCCACTCCTCCCATCCCAAGCCCTTACAGCATTCACTAATGAACTGGGCGAATTTCCTTATTAGTGAAAGGCAGAGTTTCTAAGTTGAATCTTTCGGGTCCTTTGGACACTTTAGCAATTTTTTTCTGTGGAAAAGTTAAAATTAGCACATAGATCATTACTCCAAATTATTCTCTGAGAGAGTTCAGATCTATCTTACCTAAAGAAGTAATTGACTATTTCAGCAAAATTGCCAGACTCATAAAAATGCACATACTGAAACAGTACAAAGTTATGTGGAAATTCTGCTGTGACGGTCTACACAGTATTTTATTTGTATATTGTGTCTCATTCAAACTTATTTTTCATAATTTCTCCTTTACTTCCAAATAAGTGAAAGGATCACTAGAATACATACATACACACATACACTCACATGTTTCACTAATCAGTATCATTAGCCAACTCCAGGCACCAGAGCACAGTGTAGCCTTTTTAAAAAGGAAATCGAGACTCCTCCAGATATTTAAGGGTTCTTTTTTTATGCAGCTAATGGTTCAGAGTAAGTGTGTTGACTTATAAACTAGAAAATAATCTTTCTACAACATGGCTAAAACACTCACAATGAAAAATGAGCAAAAAAGTCATAATTTTAGAGTTAATTAACATTAAGAATGTTTAAATCTTATTTAAAGTGGCAACTATTTTAAACCATAAGAAGTGCATATAAGAGAAAAGATGATCAAAGTCAAAGTAATAGTCTCAACTACAGAAAAGTGTAGAAGTTTCGTTGGTTAAATGAAAATAACTGGTCACATAGGATAGTCACAGATGCCTAGCTACTGGGAAATGAAGTGAAGTGAAGTCGTTCAGTTGTGTCCGACTCTTTGCGACCCCATGGACTGTGTAGCCTACCAAGCTCCTCTGTCCATGGGATTTTCCAGGCAATAGTACTGGAGTGGATTGCCATTTCCTTCTCCAGCGGATCTTCCCGACCCAGGGATAGAACCCAGGTCTCCCGCATTGTAGACAGACGCTTTACCGACTGAGGAAATGCCAATTAAAGAGAGCACTGGGTCCCAGCAAGTGCTGACAGGCCAGTAAGCATCATGAGCTTGCATCTGAAGTTAAGGGGCTTAAATGTCTATTAGGCATGCCTGTGGAGTGAGTATTCTCATGCCATACCATTGTAATATGGCATAAATGATCCCCCACCCAGAATTGCTTCAGTACCAATCTAGTTCAAAAATAAATACCTAGGCACTTCATCTTCTAAATCGGCTCTGGCCAAAGCAGGGAAAGAACAAAGAGACACATTTTTCAAATCTGTGTTATGTGTTGTTTGGATTTAATAGAATGTTTCCTTTAAAAGCTTAGGATACACAAAACATTCCAGGATTTAGAAAGGACTGCATGGTAAAGAGAGTAAGTGTTGGTCCCAAGAGGAGAGGGCAGGGACTGACTCTCCACTCTGGGTGGGATTTCTGGCAGGTGGCTGAGGCCATGAGGATATAATACAAAGTGTCGCCTTTCCAGGAAATCTTAATTAGCACCCCATCCTTTCACTTGGCTTCTTCTTATTACTCCACAATGTATTTGAGTTATCTGTACTTATCTTTCCTCATAAGCTTATTAACGAGAGTGACCCTCAAGAAGTCACCTATGGAACCTTCATGGGGCCAACAGAATAACCCACCATGTACACAGTAGGCACTCGCTAAAATGTGGAATAAATAAACGGAATTTAACAAACAAACAATTATCAAATATTTGTTAATTATTTAATAGGTACAGTATCAGATCAGATCAGTCGCTCAGTCGTGTCCGACTCTTTGCGACCCCATGAATCGCAGCACGCCAGGCCTCCCTGTCCATCACCAACTCCCAGAGGTCATTCAGACTCACATCCATCAAGTCAGTGATGCCATCCAGCCATCTCGGTAACTATTTTAACTTTTCTTAACTAATAATTAAAATTTCAGATACATAGGGAAAATTTAAAGACAATTACTCAATATGGAATTAATGTGAAATCAAGAGAGAAATAATTGTTATCAATGAAGAAAAATCATTCCTGGGAATTAAATAATCTATATCACATGTTAAAAACAGTGAAAAGGAGTATAAAGCATTAGATAAGCATTTAGTGAGTTGCCCACATTAACCACGAATCCACAAATTTCACACTATTACTTATCTTAACTATGAACCCTATGATTTTGTTTTTCAAATCAGCTTTAAAAAAATAAAAAGAAAGGCAAGCAAACATATTTCCAACTTCCCTGTTCAGCATGTCTGAATCCATAAAACTGTCACAAAAAATCAATTCACCCATAAAAATTCTCGAGCATTGGATCTCTGCAAGTACTTTACACCAAGTATATTATGCATAGTTACACAAATAGGTACATTGACAATTCTACTCATACCGCATCAAGTCTGGGGATTATACTTCCAAAACAAAGAATATAATTGGAGGCAGAAAGAAATGCGAAATTTGGTTTGAACCAATTGATGGCATAATAACATATTTACTGACAGTACATCCTTGATGTAAGTGATATACATCTAACAGATATTAAGCCTGTTCAGCTGCTATTAGACACAGCTTATTTTTATTAAACATTACTGGCTGCTATAAATGGACTGAGTTAGTTTTTATATTTATCCAGACTTTATTTTTGAAGAGTATAATTTGGTATTTATTCTACAATAACAAATAAATATATTTTACTTGGTTTCACACCAGTTATCTACCTTCATACTTTTTAATTATACAGACTGGGGAAAGTGTAGCTGATTGGTGAGAGAGATTTGTTTGTTAGATTAAGAAAGAATAGTGAGATGAGTGATTTTTAAGTGGGGACAATTTGTGCTTCCAGATGATATTTGGTAATATCTGAAGACATTTTTTTGAATATCACAACTGGAAAGAGGAGGCTGTTTCTGGTATCTGGTGGGTAGAGGCCAAGAATGCTGCTGAATCTCCTACAATGAAAAGGATACCCCAACAACAAAGACAGATCCCAAGTGAAATGTTGGCAGGGTTGAAGTTGAAAAAGTTGAGTTAGACCTTGGTCCCTTGGTTTAAAGATCTGGGAGCATAAGTCAAACATCTACAGTGCAATGCTGTGTTTTTCATAAGCTGCTACTGCTGCTGCCAAGTCGCTTCAGTCATGTCCGACTCTGTGCGACCCCATAGACAGCAGCCCACCAGGCTCCCCAGTCCCTGGGATTCTCCAGTGAAGAACACTGGGGTGGGTTGCCATTTCCTTCTCCAATGCATGACAGTGAAAAGTGAAAGAGAAGTTGCTCTTCTCCAGACAAGAACACTGGAGTGGGTTGCCATTTCCTTCTCCAATGCATGAAAGTGAAAAATGAAAGTGAAATCGCTCAATCGTCCGACTCTTAGCAACTCCATGGACTGCAGCCCACCAGGCTCCTCCGTCCTTGGGATTTTCCAGGCAAGAGTACTGGAGTGGGGTGCCATTGCCTTCTCCGTCCTTTCATTAGCATATACTCCTAAATTTTTAAGCATTTAATTGCCACCAGCAAAGCCCTTGAATTATGTCACATTCATGACAGAGACACTACAATGAAGACTAGTGATACTCTGGTTTTAAGGTCATAGTTAAGGAATCATGCTGCTTTGTTGTTGTATTTTAGAGTCTTGATTATACAACAATGTAATCTTGTACATTGCTGATAGAACAAGAGAAAGCTATAACTTAGTTCCTTCCTAAATGAATGCTGGAGAAATCATTTGACCTTTGTGTGTGTTTGTTTTTTAAATGGTTAAGTAATACTTAGGACAGGTAAGGGAGAATCAACTCAGTCAGGGCAAATTTGACTTTTTAAAGAAATAATTAGCCTTTATTCATAGAAGAACTATTTTTTAAAAAATAACTTCTACTATTTTTTTTCACATCTGTAATGTTTTTCTCTTTTACAAGATGTGGGATGATTCAAGATACGGATGGGAAGTCTTTAGGAATGTGTTAGTCCTTTATTTTGATGCCTTTTGCTTTATAACTTTAATCCTACAAATGAAACCCTTAATGAAGCAACAAAATTATCTCATTTCCCACTAGAAGGAAAGACACTTGGTCTGGAAATTCATCTGGTTCATTCCAGCATTACAGCGTGGCATTAGGAAATGCTCTAAGCAGAGGCAATAAAGTATCAGAAATATCCCAAATTCTCCTGTGTCGAAAGTCATTACTCTGGGACTTCCCTGGTGGTCCAGTGGCTCAGATTCTGTGCTACCAGTGGAGGGGGCTTGGGTTTGATCCCTGGTCAGGGAATTATTAAAAATCCTACGTGCAGCAACTAAGAGTTTGCATGGTGCAACTAAAAATTCCACATGCCCCAGCTAAAGATCCCAAATGCCACAAATAAGGCCTGTCACTGCCAATAAATAAAAATAAATATGCAAATAACAAGTCAGTCTTATTTTATCCTATTAGTATAATGAAAGCTAGCAACACATATGCAAACACATTTTAAAAAATACTAAATTAGTTAAAAGCCAGATTTAAAGAATTTTGAATTATTAAACATTTTGGATCATCTCTGCTTTATTA
Source organism: Tragelaphus eurycerus (assembly GCA_935064755.1). Lineage (NCBI taxonomy): Eukaryota > Metazoa > Chordata > Mammalia > Artiodactyla > Bovidae > Tragelaphus > Tragelaphus eurycerus. Next base: position 12,527,164 of record CAKXYN010000018.1, read on the forward strand.
TCATATTCTAAGATTAAACTCTCAGTGGGTAAAGAATACACCAGCAATGCAGGAGACACGGGTTTGATCCTTGGGTCAGGCAGATCCCCTGGAGGAGGAAATGGCAACCCACTCAAGTATTCCTGCCTGGAAAATCCCATGGACAGAATAGCCTGGCGGGCTAGAGTCCACAGGGTCACAAGGGGTCGGACATGACTGAGCAACTGACCACACACAGACACAAGATAAAAAAAATAAGAGAATCATGGTGATTCACTGCTGACCTTCAGTCACCCCTGCTTCCCTTGAAGGAAGGGAACTTCCCTGTGACAAGAAGTTTCCGTTTTCTAGCTGCCTTACTCCCATCTCTACTTCTTCCCAGTCTTGACTTCTGGCTTGACCACTGCCTGCACATTGTATTTTTCCTGTGCATATCTGCTCTATTAAACTTGATATTCTTTAGGTAGAAACTGATCTAGATTTATGACAGTTTATTTTCCTTGATTCATCCTGAATTTTAGTCCAATTAACAATAACACCATTGACCCACTGAATGACACCAACGAACAATGACAACCTTTATATGATAGGATCATCTCCTCCCCATAGGTCCTCTGTACACGTTCATGCACAAGTCCCTGCACGCACATATGTATATGCACACACAGTAGTGATGGATGCTCAGAAGGGTGAGAATACAGAGGTAGTAAACCACAGGAATCCAATTCCTCATGGAATATGAGGGTAAAAGACATGCACTGTTTAGGTCCTGAAGATAAGTGATTTAAGTTCTGACTTTCAGTCCATTTCCGATTGCCAAACAGGTGAGTCATTTAGACTTTCTGTATCTTAGTTTTTTCATAAGTAAAATGAAGTTCATGATACTTTTCCTGACCTCTCGGAAGCAGTCTTAGAGTAGCTCTATGGATAAAATGATGTGATGTACCTGGAAATATTTCATAAGATGTAAAACAATATCTATGCTTATACTTTACCATGGTAACATATGGTAGATAAAAAGGAAATGGTCATATATAGGGATGACTATGGGACGGGGGAGCCTGGTGGGCTGCCGTCTATGGGGTCGCACAGAGTTGGACACGACTGAAGTGACTTAGCAGCAGCAGCAGCAGCATAAGGAAAATAATGATTTATACAAATCATTCAACAACTTTCTCTCTTTATAGAATCAGATCAGATCAGATCAGATCAGTCGCTCAGTCGTGTCCGAAATGGTATCTACTAAATACATAAAATCAATTATGCCTTTTTTAAAATTCTCAATTTACATTAGTTATTTGCATGCGCTAAGTGTTCTTGCCTGGAGAATCCCAGGGACGGGGGAGCCTGGTGGGCTGCTGTCTGTGGGGTCACACAGAGTCGGACACGACTGAAGCAACTCAGCAGCAGCAGCAGCATACTAACAAAGCATCCTTTCTGCAACTGAGTTATTATCTATTAGGATGATTATCATCTATGAGAGCAAAAGAAAAAAAGAAAATCCACAGTGGCAAACAGTAAAGCCAGGCCAGTTTGCCATCCCCAGAGCAGTAAAAAGTCCTCCCTAGACATGCTTTCTGTCTTTTCTATCACTAGGGAGCATCTGGTCCAGCCATGAGTGCATTCTCAGGTATGCATATATATGTGTGTGTTGCTCTATTTTCAGGTTCATATTCTTAAAGGAGCATAAATACATATTACATGATGGCGGTACAGGTGGGGAGAAGGGCAAGCAGAGAAGGAGCAGAACCACCAAATTAAGAGTTGAGTACAGCTCCACAGTCAGTTCTAGAACAACCTGTGTTCCTCTGGTTGTCACATCAACGTTGTCTCTCTACATTTACATAAAAAATGAAAAAGAGGAAGACAAAAATTTTGAAAAGAAAATTTGAGATTGAGACCAGGAGAAAACTGATTTCTATCCCAGTCACAAGTAGAGTTTGGATCAGTCCCAGGAATATTTATACATGGTTAGAAATAGCTCCTCTTGGTTAGTTTGAAGAATCCTGGTCCCTTTAGAAAATAAATCATCACCTTAATCACACCATAATTCAAGATCTTCTTGTCACTGGTAGGGTGGAAAAGCCATGGGTTCTGTAGTATAGTAGCTTTAGGCAAGTTACTTAGTGACACAGAAAACAGGTTTAGGCTGAGAAGCCGGTTTCCTGCTCTGCATTTTCGTTCCATCACGTTCTCCACTCTGTGATCTTGGGACATTTGCTTACCTCTCTATGCCTGGTTTTTCTCATCTGTAAAATGAAAACTACAGTAGTACCTACTTCAATGAGTAGTTGTAATGCTTAAGTAAGGTTAGTTTGAAACATATAGAGCAGTGCCTGGCCCTAAATGGGTCCACTCTTACTAAAAAGCTTCAGTGTTTTTCTTCAACGAAACAGAAACAATTACTATGTCTCCATATTGTGATCATTAAACGGGATAGAGTATTAAGAGTACCTAGCGAGCTACAGTGGAAACAGTGTCAGACTTTATTTTTTGGGACTCCAAAATCATTGCAGATGGTGACTGCAGCCATGAAATTAAAAGACGCTTACTCCTTGGAAGAAAAGTTATGACCAACCTAGACAGCATATTGAAAAGCAGAGACATTACTTTGCCAACAAAAGTCCATCTAGTCAAGGCTATGGTTTTTCCAGTGGTCATGTATGGATGTGAGAGTTGGCCTGTGAAGAAAGCTGAGCGCCAAAGAATTGATGCTTTTGAACTGTGGTGTTGGAAAAGACTCTTGAGAGTCCCTTGGACTGCAAGGAGATCCAACCAGTCCATTCTGAAGGAGATCAGCCCTGGGATTTCTTTGGAAGGAATGATGCTAAAGCTGAAACTCCAGTACTCTGGCCACCTCATGCGAAGAGTTGACTCATTGGAAAAGATTCTGATGCTGGGAGGGATTGAGGGCAGGAGGAGAAGGGGACGATAGAGGATTAGATGGCTAGATGGCATCACTGACTCGATGGACGTGAGTCTGAGTGAACTCCGGGAGTTGGTGATGGACAGGGAGGCCTGGCATGGTGCGATTCATGGGGTCGCAAAGAATCGGACATGACTGAGCAACTGAACTGAACTGAGCGAGCTTTGGAAGAGCCTAAAAAATCTTTGTGCCCATCACTTTTCATAATTTGAATCTAGGAAATTTTCCTGTAGAAATCTCATTTTGGAGCTAAATTCAGATAGCTCCAGGTATTGTTGTTTAATTCAATTTCTTGTTTAGTAATAGGCATATCTGGGGAAACCTCCTTTCCGGGGCCTAGGTCCTCCTATGTCTGGTCCCTATGAACGATAGTCAGTCCTCAAAAGTCCACAAGTATGAAATTGAAAGCAGGATAATGCAGCATGGTTACAGTGCAGCCATGTAAATTGAGGCTCTGATGCCATCTCTGGAACTTTCTTAGAGGATTTGTGGCATACATGTGCCTAGGGAGCTCAGGCCTTGAATGCCTCACCACTTGTGATCAGATAGAATGAGCTCTCTTCAGGTCAGCCTGGACAGAGGGCAACAAAAGGTCCATGTTGGTCCTGCGATCTGCTGGTCAGACATCCGAGTTCCTCCTAGGTGGGGCATACTCTATGACATGCGGACCCTCAGTTGCAAGAACAAGGCTGGTTTCTTCTTCTCAGTGCCTGAGTGGCGATTACACTCTCACAGAAGTAGGAAGAAGCTAAACCCCTTTGTTCCCCTTTGAACTGTGGATTCTCTTCTTTCCTCCTGACCAGGCTGAGTGAGGATGAGAAGCAATTTTAAAGTTGCTTTTGTTTTGATTCTTGCTATGAGTCCCTGTTTCTGTGAAAAATCTCTCTCATTTAGAAGGAGAAAAAAAAAAAAAAACTGCCTTTAAGTTGTACCTTTGAAAGAATAAAATTAGTCTTGGAATCCTGGCTCCAATTTCTAGTTAAAATTTTCAGTCATTATGCAATTAAAAACAACTCCACAGCTATTTAAAGAAAATATTGTTGCCTTCTGAGTCATTACAAAGTAAATATAAAAAATATGCTAAGTTCTCGAAAGGGAAAAAAAAAATGGGCTTTGTACCACAAAGGGTTTACTCTTTATCTCCTTCCAGCAGTAAGGAAAAATAAAAGCGCTAACAATAAATTATAAGGCACTTAGGCTGAGCATCCTGGTGTATGAGGCATGGATGAGGCTACAAAGTCAGGAGACTATTTTCCATAAGTCTGACTTGAAAACCCAGGCCCTTCCTCCTTTATAGTCTTATCATACCCAGCATTATGTAAATATTATCATTGGAGCAGAATCAAGTTAGAATATGACTCATCATTGCATGCATTTAGATATAATTTGGATCAAATTTATGCCCTCTAAGATATGAAAAGTAATAGATATAGCATGTTTGATATAACAGTTAACATATAGTAAGTATGTAAATAAATAGATAATGAAACTGTCAGCACTACCATTAGAAAAGGGCTTTGTTATCTACATTGCTTTTATTGGTAGAGGTAGACATAAGAGAAATAAAGGCAGATAAATATAAAGAACAATAGAAGTCTTGATTTTTTAAATGTACTTTGTGGATTCAAATGTGAAATAGGTGACTCTAGCAGCTGCAACGTGTAGGAACACATGCAATCAAACAGATCCATCTCAGCTGAAGGAAATGCAGTGGTCCCCTCGCCCAGCTGACAAGAAGCTGATAGATCACTGATGAATGCTTATAAATCACAAGAACAGTTCTCACATGGAGAATTATATTCATAGGGATTTTTCTGACTTCCATGGTTGCTTTTTCCATCACCCACTTTCTCCCTCATCTCACCTCTGTGTTTCCTGTCTCAATTTTTTTTTTTTTCTCTAGCACTTTCTTCCAAAGGACAGTAGTATTTGGAGGACTTCATCCTTGTAAGACAAACTAAGTATTTTTGTGGTTTTTCTTCTTTCTCTAGCCTCACTTTCCCCCCTCATTTAAATGCTTCCTTGAAGACCTGTTTCTCCTTGAACAGGTCAACAATCAGGACGTGAATAGCACTTGAAATTAGGGTGATTAAAAAAAAGAGCCCCAGAAGTTACTGAAAGAACAAGTATGAAGGTAAGAGCTGATGAGTTTGAGAAGAAAGCCCACCTGTGAGAGCTCTTGTAAGGTTCTCAGATTACTCAAACGTGAGAGTGGTACCTGCAACCTCAATCCCCAGCCTAATAAAGCACTAACCCTGGAAGGCCAATAAAGATGAGGAGAAGTAACTGGTGTCTGGACTTGGGAGGGAGAAAAAGTCAAAGACCATCATTCCTGGGCTACTAAATTTACATAAAAGCTTAACTCTGAAATTTCACAGCCAACCTGAGTTAAAAGGAGAGCCACAGATGCTACAAGGTGAAGGTCATGTTCTGAGTTCTAGAAAGACCCTTATGATTCAAAAGCAGCATCCTTTAGCCTTAGAGCATCTGTATTCCATTTCCACCCTCTCCCCCGCCCCAATCCCTGCGGCACTTTGACTGTATTATAGAAAAGGCATCTTCTCTCACAGTGACTTGGAAAATATGGCTGTTAAATGAAAGGACAGGCAGAGAAAGAGAAAGAGCTTAATCTAATACAGCATTGTTTTTAAATACTTCCTTTATTTCTTCTGGATTATTTATCACTATTTTGACATGGCACCAGGAAATCTGTTGAAATTGGTATATGTGCTCAGGAACCTAACCTGAATAGCAGCCAGAATTATATTGACTAATTTGATATTAATTATAATGTTGATATTAATAGTCAATATTACTTTGATTAATAGCCACTCTCCTTCACGAACATGTCACCTTCATCTGGCTTTCTCAAGACCACTTTCAGAGCGATGTTGTTAATCCACTAATTGCCAAATCCAGCAGATTTATTTTAAGTATCTGTCCTATTTAATCGCATCATAGCTGTCAACACTATTCACTGCCTGTTTTTCATTTTCTTGACTCTTTTCCTGAATCTGCTATTTCTCACTTTGCACAATCAGCACCTCTTTCTCCACTTACTTTTCATAAATTGTTATCCAGGATTGTATTTTTCTTGTTTCTTGGCTTCATGGAGTAGTTTTCATACACTTCTCAGTTTTTTGGCTTTAATTACACTTCATCAGATTGAAATTTAAAACAGCATACTCAGCTATTCCACATAGATTAACTGAAGGCACCTCAAATTCAGCATATTTTGAATTGAAATTCATTATCTCCTATCATTCTTTGACCCTCCAAATTCCCAATCTTAGTTGCACAGAATCATAATCCATCTATGATGATATAGTTAGTAGCCACAGAGCTCTCCTTGTTTCCTTCTTCTCCTGCAGGTCATTTTTGTAATCAAATGTTCTTTTCACACTTTTCTGCCCCTGAGATCAGCCTCTACTCTCCATCCTCACTGCCACCACTATTGCCCGGGACCTCTTCATCTGTGATCAACATCACTTCCTACTGGTGTTCTAGCCTCCAGTATTGTACCTCTTACCCACCCCTACCCTACACCACCCATCACTCATACAGAACAGAACATTCATGAAGTTGATCATGTTTAAATGCACTTCATCTTTTTATTTTAAAAGTTCACATAGATTAGTGTAAGTCAATTCAGCCTATCTTTGTAGCCTGGTTTCTAGACATTACATTCCCTCTGAGCTGCTACAAATCTTATTCTTTATTCAGATGCCAATCTAATTCCTCCTAGTTCTTGTCTACCTTTCATCTAAAGTATGTTTTGCAGCCTTATTCAATTGGCAAGTTCATACTGACTCTACAGAATCCATCTCAGATGTGCCCTCCCCTTGAAGCATTCACCAGTTTCCCTAGTTGCCTGCCTGCTGTGCTAGTATTAGAATTCTTTGTTGTTCTGCTTCTTGTGACAAGTTTAAGAGTGAAACAAGACCAGGTCCTCTCAATCTTTACATTTCTATTGCCATAAAAAGTGCCTGACACATTTTCTCCCAGAAAAACTCTCAATAGTCATTTGATGGATGAATAAATATATCAAGAATCTCTCTCCTCTCATCTCACATTCTTAGAGGTATCTTCTTCCTGTTATATCCCTGAACATGGAAGAATCTTACTGTTCCCAGTGGTTTTAAAAGAGGAAAACAGAGGCAGGATGAGGCCCTTTTGTCTTTTCTAAATAAACCATCTTATTTCCTTTCATTTGCTGCTACCACTACTATTTTCTCTGCCTCTCTTTGCCTGAAAAAGATGATAATATCTTTTCAATGCTATGACTGTGCTACACTACAATAAACATATAAATGCAAAATTCTTTTAAAAAAAGTAAAATATAATGGAAACTTTGCAACTCAATTTCTGAAAATAAGCTGCATACTGAAGACATAAGATGTTTTCAAATATAAGTATCTCTCCTTTTGTCCCATGATTATGAATCTTGATATTACCTTGCTGGTGTCTCCTGTCCTAATGTTAATATTTAAGCATGCAAATGAACATATTTAATCCACACTCAGATGTTGCACTGAGAACTACCTACCTTTGGTAGGTAGGTAGTTATATAACCTAATATAACCTAATCTCTATGAGTTTATAGAGAGCCACAGCCAATTTTCTCATTGTTTATCTCTAGTGAAATAGGTTAATTTGACCTCACAGAAAATGAACATTTATTGTATCCCCACTATACTTTACTGTGAAGTTAGCAGTTTTTTGTTTGTTTCCTTCAAGATAATAATAGGGCCAAGAAAACAACAAGGAAGGGTGATAAAGAGATACATAGACTGGAATTTCTTCACTGATCCTGCCTGGGAGGCCATTGAATTTAGACATTCTAGAGTCTTCTAGCCAATAAGGAGCCCGGTAGCTATTCATCTAAAACTATGTTCATTCTTTAATATTGGTAAATTTTGTCCCACATTTCTTTTCTCTAATTATTCCAAGATATATTTTCGTTCTGGATGTCAATGTCTCATGTCCAAATCAGCAGTCAAGCAAAACTCCCCCAAAAACAAAATGGGAAGGGGTAAGCATTAATAAAAATTTTTTAATGATTCAGAACTGAACTTATCTCAGTCAAATGGATAATAATATATCACTGCTTCTTATATCTTGCTCTTTGTTGTCCTCCAAGGAGAAATCTCCCAAAGTTCCTCAAAGATTATTTTCTAAAAGAACTCTACTGAAGAAAGGAACTCTATAGCTCATGAAGATATGCTGCTTCTATTCAAACTTCAGGAATAGCAGTGTGCATGGCTTTCCTCAGAAGTGAAATAGTCTCTACGGTCTTAAGCATTATATTTATCCTGTCTTGAGACGAGACTATAGTAATCTCATTGGCATGGTACAAATCATTTATTTTTCTTCATATTTTCTGTGTCACTTCCTTTTTTCCATCATTTTGCCATACTCTTTGCATTAAGAACATGAATCAGTCTAAGAAAACAGTTTATGTATATGTCCTTCCCTTTTGTTCTACTGTAATATGAATCCCTTAATCTTTATGAACATTCTTCTACCTGGATAAAACCTAATGCCATGTCACACGATGCTTCACATTAAAATTGTATCTCTGCTAGACTATAAAATTAAGGAAGTCAGAATCCTTAATTTCTCTATTCTAAGTATATTAGTGCAGAAATGATTTGAGTGCATAAAAAGCTCGCAGGTATTTAATAAAAAGCTATCTAAAAATAAAGGTAATTTCAAATACATAATTTCCTATGGATCACTCTACCACTGTATAAAACACCTGTATCACAGATACTGTGATTGAGAATAACTACACAGGAACTTTAGAAAATCCACCATTAGAGGCCGGAATCTGAGCATATGAGGGCAAAGAATGTATTGTTCATTAAGCAGATACTTTCTCTAAGTAAGTTTAAGCTGACTTCTTCCTCAGTCCCTGAGTTCTACACAAGGCTTCTTGGTCCCCACAGAACTCAGTGTGAGCACTGGCTGATGAGTCCAATCTCATCATTTCAAACCCTTTGGCAGTTTTCACTTACAGATTTCTTCTAATCATGATGCAACAAAATGGCAAGAGGAAAATAAAGCAAGATCAAAAGATACATATTCAATGTAAAATAGCTTAGCCTGTTAGCCTGAAGCAACAAATAAGTGAAGAACATTCTCCATTGTGTAGTAAAGTGTGTTTCTGGGAGGCTAATGTTTGATGCAAATCTGCCTGAGGCAACATTAAAACAAAAAACAAAACTCAACAAGCCAACAAGAGCAAATCAGACATGCATTTTTTGTTCTTCCATAGAGCTCATCTAATCTTACATTCGTCATGTAGGAAATTTCATATTATTTTACAAAGAAGATTAGAAGAGATTAACAATCTTGCATAAATTATTAGCCTTTTCTATTATATTAGCCTGCCCTAAATCTTTCACTTTTAAATAGCAAAGAGTGTCATACCGGGATTGCACAGGACAAAGATACTGTAGAAAATAAGTTTGTTACAGTCCTTTGCAGACCATGCAAAAGTCTAGTACTGAAATCACTTCTAAAATGGGAAAACACAATTCTGTTGTGTTACTCTACAGTTCCAAGCTTCTTCATCCTACCTCTCCAGAAGGGAGGGTGTGAGATCAGGCCAAAATCTCCCCAAAAGACTTCATAGATAGCTATCCCATTCCTTCTCAGCAAGAGATGAAAAGCTATAAAGAATATACTATAGGCCAGAATGACGCTTGACATAACAAACACTCTTGTACCTGCCATCCTCATAAAACATTACGGCCATAGTGGGAGCTTAGCTATAGAAGAGCTGTTACCTGGGTGGCTAAGGTACTTTCAGAGTAGATTCCACATTAGAAAAAGGTCAGGAAAAGTGCTTGAACCTCAGGAGGCATAGATCTAGAAGAGCCATTTCTTTTCTAGAGGACTTTTGAAAGGTGGACTAGGAGCAGGATAGTTAGTACTTTGACAGCACTTAAAAGGCTCTTTGCTAATAAAGAGATATTCCTCAGTTTAACTGGGGAAAAATCTTTGGCCTCAACTAGTGACTTCACTTTCACTTTTCACTTTCATGCACTGGAGAGGGAAATGACAACCCACTCCAGTATTCTTGCCTGGAGAATCCCAGAGACGGGAGCCTGGTGGGCTGCCGTCTATAGGGTCGCACAGAGTCGGACGCAACTAACGTGACTTAGCAGCAGCAGTGATAGCAACATCCATTTGATCACTGAAAAAGCAAGAGAGTTCCAGAAAAACATTTACTTCTGCTTTATTGACTATGCCAAAGCCTTTGATTGTGTAGATCACAACAAACTGTGGAAAATTCTTAAAGAGATGGGAATACCAGACCACCTTACTTGTCTCCTGCAAAATCTGTACACAGGCCAAGAAGCAACAGTTAGAACTGGACATGGAAAAACAGACTGGTTCCAAATAGGGAAAGGAGTAGGTCAAGGTTGTATACTGTCACCCTGCTTATTTAACTTACATGAAGAATATATAATGCAAAATGCTGGGCTGGATGAAGCACACGCTGGAATCAAGATTGCTGGGAGAAATATCAATAACCTCAGATATGCAGATGACACCACCCTTAAGGCAGAAAGCGAAGAAGAACTAAAAACCCTCTTGATGAAAGTGAAAGAGTTGACTTAAAACTCAACATTCAGAAAAGTAAGATCATGGCATCCAGTCCCATCACTTCATGGCAAATAGATGGGGAAACAGTGGAAACAGTGGCTGACTTTATTTTTTTGGGCTCCAACATCACTGTAGATGGTGACTGCTGCTACTGCTCGCTTCAGTCATGTCCGACTCTGTGCGACCCCACAGACAGCAGCCCACCAGGCTCCCCCGTCCCTGGGAATCTCCAGGCAAGAATACTGGAGTGGGTTGCCATTTCCTTCTCCAATGCATGAAAGTGAAAAGTGAAAGTGAAATTGCTCAGTTGTATCCGACTCTTAGCGACCCCATGGACTGCAGCCTACCAGGCTCCTCTGTCCATTGGATTTTCCAGGCAAGAGTACTGGAGTGGGGTGCCATTGGTGACTGCAGCCATGAAATTAAAAGATGCTTGCTCCTTGGAAGAAAAGTTATGACCAACCTAGACAGCATATTATAAAGCAGAGACATTACTTTGCCAACAAAGGTCCGTCTAGTCATAGCAATGGTTTTTCCAGTAGCCATGTATGGATGTGAGAGTTGGAGTACAAAGAAAGCTGAGTGCTGTAGAATTGATACTTCTAAACGTGGTGTTGGAGAAGACTCTAGAGAGTCCCTTGGACTGAAAGGTGATCCAACCAGTCCATCCTGAAGGAAAATCAGTCCTGAATATTCTTTGGAAGGACTGATGCTGAAGCTGAAACTTGAATGCTTTTGCCTCCTGATGCACAGAACTGACTCACTGGAAAAGACCCTGATGCTGGGATAGATTGAAGGCAGGAAGAGAAGTGGCCAACAGAGGATGAGATGGTTGGATGGCATCACCAACTCGACGGACAAGAGTTTGAGTAAGTTTTGGGTGTAGGTGATGGACAGGGCAGCCTAGCGTGCTGTCGTCCACGGGATTGCAAAAATGTGGACATGACTGAAGGACTAAACTGAGTGATACACAGTCAGGGTAAAGAACAAGTATCCCCGGCCGATCCTTTGAGACTCTGTCCCGGCCACAGTAGAAGCATGATGTGAGAGGACTAACTGCCACAAAGACCTCCCAGCTTCTCACACAGTCTACTAACTGCTGGATGCATCCCTCTCAATAGAAACAGTTCTGGAGCTGACTGTAGGACAGTTGGCTGTGAACTGCTGTACAGTCAAGCAGGCGTCCTCATTGACAAATGGTAGCACAGGTAGTAACTGTCTTCCTTTGATCAATATGAAGTTTTATTCCCTCTGACTGGTACCAAACAGAAGGCAATTCCTGATACTTGTAGGTTCATGAATCTGCACTAAGACAGGAGTTAATTCTTCATTTTCATCAAGGCCATTAGAGCATCCACAATTTATTTAGAATCACTTAATAAAATGCTGATTTCAAAATGCCTCTACTTCAAAGCTGGTAACTATAATATCCTAGGTAAAACTAGATTTTCACAAAGTGATACAGCTTATGATCTTAGTAGCTGGTTCTTTTTTTTCCCTTCCTTCTCCCTGCAATTTAACATCATTTTTTTTTTTTTTTTTTTTGCCAAAGGTTATGAAAATTTTGTATAGTGTGTTATTTGCAAGACTATTTCCTTTCTGTTTCATTAATTCTGCTAATTTTTCAATTAATTTAGGTAATGACATTCACTGTTTTTATTTTTTTTTTAACTACTCTCCTGATAAGAGTTAGTTTTCTAATGGAAAAGGTATATCGGCTGGCTGTGTTTTCAGTGAAGTTGAGGTGGTCTCTGTAATGAATGTTGGTGCAAAATCAAGCATTCTAGCAATGAGTTGGCAGCTTGTAAAAGCTACTCTAGTTCTGCTAACTAGCACTGAATTTTCACTGGCAAAGATAGGGAGAGGAATAGCAGGTTTAGATAATACAAAGCAGCTTCTCCACCAGTCTGTGAAGATAATTACTCAGTGGGACTTATCTGGACAGAAGCCATGTGTCCATGATGAGACCTGCTTCTTGCAGTAATAAGACTTCCCTAGCTGGATAACAAAATAGAAAGTTACACTCTAACATGGATTGCTGAATAGCTAACACAGAGAAAGTAGAGGTCTACAAATGCTTTTAACAATGGAGTTCACGATTAGGATTGTGATAGGCTGTAGAAATGTAGATCCTGGAACCCTGATGGAACAAAACCAATCACTCTTTCAGTGATAGAGAATATGCAAATACAAGCATCTTAACAAAAGACTAAAATGTTTGATTGACGGCTGACTAGGAGAGAACAGAGTTCAACCTGACTACTTAGTTTAAAATGGCTAGCATGTTGTTGGGCTTCCCTGTTGGCTCAGTGGTAAAGAATCTGCCTGCAATGCAGGAGTCTCAGGAGAAGCAGTTTCCATCCCTGGGTCGGGAAGATCCCCTGGAGGAGCGCATGGCAACCTGATCCAGCGTTCTTGCCTGGAGAATCCCATGGACAGAGGAGCCTGGAAGGCTACAGTCCATAGAGTGAAACATGACTGTTAACGACTTTGTATACACATACCCACCACATTCTTAGAACTCAAAGGAGTGGCATGGGATGGGCAGTGAGTGTCCAGATGACTATAATAAAAGAACTAAGAGTTAGAATGGCTCACAGTCTGAGAAACAATCACTATTTTACAATTAAGTGTTATAATTCCTACTCAATTTTTTAGTATTTTAATGGATGGAGCTTTTGATCCATGGTTCATACTAGCTTCAAGTTTTTAGAAACAATGGAATCAGCCTAGGAGTGTAATTGGAAAGGTGGCATCTGGTGGAACCCAAAAGGTGGTTTTGGGAACTCTTGGGATTGCTGGTAATTAGAGAAGGAAGGCAGGAGACAATCTGGTTTGAGAAGGGAATCATCAGAGGAGTTAACTGCTTGTCTCTCTAGGCAATCTTCTTTCAACTTCCTGGACTAATCGACTCCACAATATCTACATCATCTACATCTGTATTTCTCTTCTACTTCCTGCAGGCCATTTCGATAACAGAAATTTACAAACTATTGTATTTATACATAATTGATTCAAGTGAAATGTTCTTTTCACATTTTGATCAATCAATACTGAAATGGCTTCTGATATTTTAAATATTATGAGTTTCCGTGTTACATACACACCCAGATAATTTGAGGCTCTGAGAGAAGATTCTAAAATATTCTCCTAACAACTAATGAGCTTCCCTGGTGGCTCAAATGGTAGAGAATCTCCTGCAATGTGGGAGACCAAAGTTCAATCCCTGGGTCAGGAAGATCCCCTGGAGAGGGGGCTGGCTACCCACTCCAGTATTCTTGCCTGGAGAATTACATGGACAGAGGAGTCTGGTAGGCTACAGTCTACAGGGTCCCAAAGAGTTGGACACCACTGAGTAACTAACACTTTCACTAATACTAGAATTCTGGAATTCTAGTGGTCAGATACCTTTTTGGGTAAATTTTGATTAATTAATCAATTTAGTGTACTCAGGCAGATAAAAGACTATATCTACAACAAAACATAAGAAAAACATGAGCAAGTGTGCTTGAGACAGAAAGGTGCACCCCCAAACTGTGTGAGAAAGTTTGAGGAACAGAGAAAAAGTGGAGAAAGAGAGAAATGCTGCAGAGCAACTATTAGAGAATCAGATAACAGTGCTGATGTAAAAAATTAAAGGAAATTCTTCTATAAAAATTCAGAATGACCTTTTAAAATATAAAAGATATATAGAAGAGAAATAAAAATACTGTATTCAGAAATGTTAAATCATGCTCTCTCTCTTCATCTTCTGTCCTACATTACCCCCACTCCCTCAGTAAAACAGCAAATTTGAAAGATCAGTAAATGAGATTGGGTAGAAAACTCTAGAAGTTTATAAATATTTTCACTCTATGCTTTATATTATAAAATAACATGTGTTTGGCATTAAAAGTTAAAAAATACAATAAAGTATAGACAATAACAGTCAGAATATTGACAATGTTTATCTCTGGTGGTTTATAATTAAAGTCATACTCCAAGTCACACATCTGTTTAACTGGAATTACACTGAGCTTACATTTTATCTATTTATACACTTAAATAAATGCATATATCTTTAAACTTGCTTTACTGTATTAGACACATAGTGCATGTTAATCACTGAATAAAATAATTTCCCTCTTATCTACTTACCAAGTAGTTCTTCGAGGTGTTCCCATAAAATAAAAATTCTGGGACAACTCACATCAATGCCTGTGCATTCCACCACTTATGGGGCTGCTGCTGCTGCTGCTGCTAAGTCGCTTCAGTCGTGTCCAACTCTCTGCAACCCCATAGACAGCAGCCCAACAGGCTCCCCAGTCCCTGGGATTCTCCAGGCAAGAACACTGGAGTGGGTTGCCATTTCCTTCTCCAGTGCATGAAAGTGAAAAGCAAAAGGGAAGTTGCTCTGTCGTGTCCAACTCTTCGCAACCCCATGGACTATAGCCTACCAGGCTCTTCCATCCATGGAATTTTCCAGGCAAGAGTACTGGAGTGGGGTGCCATTGCCTTCTCTACTTATGGGGCTAGACTCTCATAACTCACTGTGCTTGGTAAAATTAAATTTAGTTGAGACAGTTGTTTCCCTAAACCAGCAATGACTCTCCCTCACTCCACTCTCAGGATTTGTAAGTCACTCCTAGGCTGTTCCTAACTACTGTTGGACTGTGTCCCTACAGTGTGTTTATTGCTGTGTGATATGAGGTTCCAAAGTCAGTCTAGTGTAATCAGCCCATGTAGAAAGGAAGTTCAAATCTCAGCTCTACAAAACATCAGCTATAAAAATACAGGCAAATTGTTTCAACTCTTTGAGTCTCAGTATCCCCGTTATATTGTTTTGGAGGCTTACTAGATCATTCCATGTAAAGACCTTAGAGTAGTACCTGGTAAATGGGGAATGATCAATAATTGTTACATAGTATTGTTGGTGTTTTCATGGTTGTTGTTATTACCATTTCTGTTTTTATTTTTGTATTTACTAACCACAAAAATGGAATGAAGAAGGATGGTATATATATGAGACTGTATTTTTTTTTCTGAATCAAGTGGGTCAGTAATTGCAAGATACAGGGAACAATGAGAAGAGACCCAGGAACAACCACTCTGAGGAAAACACTGATTGAGGTGTAAATTACTGAGCTGACCTTTTAAATCAGAAGAAAGAAATAAGTTAAAGATCATATGAAAGATATTGAACTTTATTTAAGCCCTGTGCTCCCCCAAAGCAAGAATGATTGGGGGTTGTGTTCCAGGCAATGGATAACAACAATGGACCCTGGTGCCCTAAGATCTTATGGATTAAGATGCATATTCATCCTTCCTCATGACTTCCATAAGGCTCTGATTTGATGAGTCCCTGCCTCTGTTAAGGGACTTCCCTGGTGGCTCAGATATTAAAGCATCTGCCCGCAATGCGGGAGACTTGAGTTCGATCCCTGGGTTGGGAAGATCCCCTGGAGAAGGAAATGGCAACCCACTCCAGTCCTCTTGCCTGGGAAATTCCATGGACAGAGGAGCCTTGTAGGCTATAGTCCACTGGGTCGCAAAGAGTCGGACACAACTGAGCGACTTCACTCACTCACTCTGCCTCCATTAAACCCTGATTCCCTTCCCTCCCTCTGACTGCAATAACCTGAATACTATCTTGTGTTCAGTGGCTCAATTGTGTCCAACTCTTTGCAGCTCCATGGTTGTAACCTGCAAGGTTCTTCCATCTTTGAGATTTCCCAGACAAGAATTCTAGGGTGGGTTGTCATTTCCTCTTCCAGAGGATCTTTCCTACCCAAGGATTGAACCTGAGTCTTCTACATTTGCAGCTGGCTTCTCTGACACTAATGCTACCTGGGAAGCCCTATAACCCGAATACTATTTTCTGTTTTCTATTTTCTTTTGTCTTTAACATGTGTCACAAAGTTCTCCAAGCTGGGTCACCTTTTGGAAGAATAGGCTGGAAGCAGTGCCCAGAGCAATCTTGGACAGTGCATGGGATGTCAGGAAGAAGGTAGAAAGAGAAGATTTTATTCCTGTTTGTGTGTGTCTGTTCATTATACTATCCCTCATTTCACAAAATATATGCATTCCAGAAATGCACTTTTTCTACTGCCTTAGGAACTGCTATTAGAAAACCAGAGATCTCTGGGAATCATAAAATCCTGAGATATAATAAAAGCAGACACTTAAGAAAGCAGTAGTACCACTTTTTTACACTCATGTATTTAAGAGAAATAACTCTGCTTTTATAAAACCCTAACAGTAATACTCTCAACTTTTATAGTCTTACAATACTCATCAAATAAGTCATACATTGCAAACACTGAAAGTGAACCCCTCAGGTAGATTTCAGACTCCAATGGTCTGCCTTCATTTTGGGTCTTTTCTCCAGGTGGGCCATAAAGTTAGGAATTCCGCACTCTTTGTCTATTTGGTTCAGTTATTATGTCAGTGGGGTGCAGAGTCCCTATATTTTATTATGTTTTCCTTTTATTTTACGCCTCTGGGTTAACAGTTGAGAATCCCCACTTTTAGTATCTGAATAACTTGCAAATATAGGTGCTTTTCAATAGTATTTTATGAAGTGGAAGGAATTGTTTTGTTTATTATCCATCTCTTTATAATTGTTTGCAGGTTTTGAAGATTTTTGGAAACATTTTAAATGGAATTTTTAGTCTTGCTCCAATTTTATAAACTGATACAATAGAAATAGTATAGCTTGCATTTGGAGACTTATTTTTTCTTAAAATAAGCCAATACATTTATGTTAGTTTTAATAGAACCTGAATGGGAAACACAGCCAGAAGCAGCCAATAAATTGCTTTTAAGCCAATATTGTTGAGCACTTACTCTGTGCCAAGCACTGCTCAAATATATGTATTACTAGCTTTAATTCTCACAGTCTTTGTAAGACAGATACTCTTGATTATCTCACTGTACAGAAAAGGAAAATGGCCACAAATAGGTCAAGTACATTGTTCAAGGAATCTGAGTTAATAAATGGTGCTAGGAATGGTATCTAGTCCATTCTAAACTGTTTACTTTCTACGTTCACTGCAGGACTATAACCATGTTGATATTCTGTTTCTGTCCTGGGTTCAGGCTCTATCTCCTCTATCCATATTTTTCTCATTTTCTGTTTATTTAGTAATTTTCATGGAAAACATCCTCTAGTAACTTTTTGATTAAGATATGTAACATGTATATTATTTTATACATCACAAATGTAATTAACAAGTGTGTCCAAATGTGTGTGTGTTGTTTTTTTTTTTTTTTAAAAAATCAGCTTTGTTGAGTAGAGAGCTCTAGATGAGAATTCATTTTCCTCCAGAATTTGGAAGATATTTCCCACTGAATTCTAAATCCCAGTTTTGCTATTGAGAAGTCCAAAATCATTTTGATTATCTTTTCCTTTGAACATGACTTGCTTTTCTGTTCTTTTTCCTACTTGGATGTTTTAGTTCTTTGTCCCAGTGTTCTGAAAGTTCAAAGTGAAGTGCCTTGAAAATCTTTCAGCCTGGAAATTCATATACTTCAGCTCAGGAAATTTTTATTAAACTCTGTCATTGATGATTTCCTCCCTTCTTTTTTATCTCTTTCCTTTCCTGTAGTTACTACTATTTGAATAGTAGGTCTCCTGGACCTGGCCTGCACTGTAATTAGTTTCTCCTTTCTATTTTCCATGTTTTTGTCTTTGGCCTATACTTCCTGTATGATTGTCCCTGCTCTTAACGTCAGTACATTTATTGAGTTCTTCACTTCTACCGTCTTGTTTCAAATTTTCCAGACCTCTTGTGTATGAATGTGATATCTCCTCTTAAGAATATCAATAATATTTAAAGGTTTCTACTGTTCAAATCCTCTTTCCCTCAAACTGCCTTATATATTTGGACTGTAGACCGCCAGACTCCTCTGTCCGTGAAATTCTCCAGGCAAGAATACCGGAGTTTGCAGCCATTCGCTTCTCCAGGAGGTCTTCCTGACCCAGGGATCAAACCTGGCTCTCCCATATTTCAGGCAGATTCCTTACTGCCTGAGCCACCAGGGAAGCCCTGGTAATATCTAAAATACTGGTGTGTTAAAATGAATGAAACTTCAATAATGAATTAAAAAATGATGACTGGGAATTCTGAGTGTGAGTGGGACTCCTTGACTGAAGAGTTAGGACAAGATGGTCTGGCTGTGTTGTTCCTCTAAGAAACAGTCTATTTTCCCTGATAATTATTTATTTGGCCATTATTTTAAAAGATTTATATTTTAGCAGTTTTACATGTACAGAAAAATTACAAAGTCAGTATAGACTTGCCATAAACTCTACACCAATAGTTCTCATTATTAACATATTACATTAGTATGATATATTTGTCACAATTAATGGGACAATATTGATACATTATTATTATTAACCAAAGTCCATTCATTATTCATATTTTCTTAGATTTGCCAACTATCCTTTTCATCTTCTAGATCACATGCAGGAGACCACATTAGTTGTCATGTCTCTTTAGGCTCCTCTTGGCTGTGAAATGTTCCCAGACTTTCTTTGGTTTTAATGTCTTTGCTAGTTTTGA
This sequence comes from Tragelaphus eurycerus, assembly GCA_935064755.1. Lineage (NCBI taxonomy): Eukaryota > Metazoa > Chordata > Mammalia > Artiodactyla > Bovidae > Tragelaphus > Tragelaphus eurycerus. The sequence continues at coordinate 12,546,229 of CAKXYN010000018.1, forward strand.
GGAATATTAGGTATTTTACAGAATGTCTCTCTACTGGAATTTGTCAGATGTTTTTCTCCTGATTATCCTGGAGCTGTAAATTTTGAGGAGGAAACTATGGCGGTAGAAAGCCATTTTTGTAACTGCATATTAAGAAGGGTCCATACTGTCAACATGACTTGTCACTGTTGACACTGACCTTGATCACCTGGCCGAAGCAGTGTATGTCAGGTTTATCCACTGTACAATTACTTGTTTTCTTTTCACTTCCTATAGTCTCCTCTTTGGAAGGAAGTCATTATGAGCAGCCCGTACTTAAGGAGTGGGGAGTTATTCTCCACCTCTTGAAGGGACAGAATATACATAGATCATTTTAGAGTACTTCTGCACAGGAGATTTGTCTCTTCCCACAATTATTTATTTATTCAATCACTTATTTATATCAGTATGGATGCACAGGTATTTATTTTATGATGCTCCCTCCTTTTCCTAGATCTTTCCTTGTACGTTAGTTATAGTCCCCAGGAAAGAGTTGCACATTATTCTGACTAGAGGATAAAATCTTGTTGTAAATACACTGGAGTCTCAGTGGAAAATGAGGTCTAAGGTTGGTGTCTTGCTATTTAATATGCAAATATTATGTATCTGACCCTCAGCTGTATTTGGTAACCCCTAGTACAAAGACCCTGTTTTAATTTCTCCAGAGAATGAAATCAAATTATTTTGCTTAGTTTAGTCAAGGAGAGTCAGCCAGACGCATGCAGAGAGGAAGGGATCTAGGGATTTAACTCACTTTTCACATCATTCAAATACGTTTTCTTATTTCAGTTGCTCCTTCACCTCAACCTTAATCTTTCCCCTACTTTCAGTGGTATATGGTGCTGCCAATTCCTGAACAGTTTGTAAGAAGATTTGGCTTCTTTTCTCATGTTTCCTTGTTAATGGCTTAGGCTTCAGCATTTTCACGTTTGCTAAATCAGTTTCATCACAAAAAACTGTGGAAAATTCATATAGAGATGGGAATACCAGACCACCTGACCTGCCTCCTGAGAAAACTGTATGTAGACCAGGAAGCAAGAGTTAGAACTGGACATGGAACAACAGAGTGGTTCCAAATAGGGAAAGGAGTACATCAGGGCTGTATATTGTCACCCTGCTTATTTAACTTATATGCAGAGTACATCATGAGAAATGCTGGGCTGGAGGAAGCACAAGCTGGAATCAAGATTGCTGGGAGAAATATCAACAACTTCAGATATGCAGATGACACCACCCTTATGGCAGAAAGTGAAGAGGAACTAAAAAGCCTCTTGATTAAAGTGAAAGAGGAGAGTGAAAAGTTGGCTTAAAGCTCAACATTCAGAAAACGAAGATCATGGCATCTGGTCCCATCACTTCATGGCAAATAGATGGGGAAGCAATGGAAACAGTGACAGACTTTTTTTTTTGGGGGGGGGGGGCTCCAAAATCACTGCAGATGGTGACTGCAGCCATGAAAAGACGCTTACTCCTTGGAAGAAAAGTTATGACCAACCTCAGTCAGTTCAGTTCATTTCAGTTACTCAGTCATGCCCGACTCTTTGCAACTCAGCAAAGACTGTAGCACACCAGGCTTTCCTGTCTATCACCAACTCCTGGAGCTTAATCAAACTCATGTCCATCGAGTCAGTGATGGCATCCAACTATCTTATTCTCTGTCATCCCCTTCTCCTCCCCCTCTAGGATGGTCATAACTTTTCTTCCAAGGAGCAAGCGCCTTAGACAGCATGTTAAAAAGCAGAGATATTACTTTGCCAACAAAGGTCCATCTAGTCAAAGTATGGTTTTTCCACCAGTCATGTATGGATGTGAGAGTTGGACTATAAATAAAGCTGAGCACCAAAGAACTGATGCTTTTGAACTGTGGTGTTGGAAAAAACTCTTGAGAGTGCCTTGGACAGCAAAGAAATACAATCAGTCCATCCTAAAGGAAATCAGTCCTGAATATTCATTGGAAGGACTGATGCTGAAGCTGAAACGCCAATACTTTGGCTACCTGATGCAAAGAACTGACTCATTTGAAAAGACCCTGATGCTGGCAAAGATGGAAGGCAGGAGGAGAAGGGGCCAACAGAGGATGAGATGGTTGGATGGCATCACCGACTCAATAAACATGAGTTTGAGTAAACTCCAGGAGCTGGTGATGGACAGGGAAGCCTGGCATGCTGCAGTCCATGGGGTTGCAAAGAGTCGGACATGACTGAGCGACTGAACTGAACTGAAATCAGCTTCACTCATCCATCTCCTTTACAGCTTTCAAAATTGCATTTGCTGTCCTCTCCTATCTCATTCTCTCCATCTCCCTCGTATGTTGATCTTTAGAGACAAACAAAAATTCCTTTACAGCAGGTTTAGTAGAGTCTGGGGGAGAGTGAAATTGGAGGTTTGTTTAATCCTCCATCTTTTCGCAGATATGCTCAGGATTACAGACTTAGCTCCATGAGACTAGAGGTTCCATCTCACTCATCCTTGTATCCTCATTCCCCCACATGTGGTTGACAAAAAAAAAAAAAAAAAAAAAGGAGGTAAACACTAACTGAGTTCCTTATATTAAAACAGTAAACAGAGTCGGGACTCAAATACAAATCTAAGTCCAAGTAAGTTTTTATTTTTTACATTGTACTAAACTTCTGCTCCATCTCAGTTATAAAGTTTGTATTTTCAACATTTAAAATGGAATTTGTCATCCGTAAAATCATGCAGATTAGTACTTTTCAAGTTTTTTATGTGTGTACAAATATCCTGGGGATTTCTTAAAGTGCAGATCCAATTTTAGTAAGTCTGGATGGGCTGTCTCTCTCTGGTCCAAGAACCACTAACTTGTACAGCAGGAATGTTTGGTAATGGATATATAGCACTGCGTATCCTGGCATTATAAAATGCCCTTTCCCATTTCATTTCTTTGTAAAGTTAAATTTTGTCAAAATCTGGGCTTGGATAGCAAAAAGTTGAGTTTTCTTGGGGAAAGGAAGGACCAGGACTTCAAGTCAAACTACTAAAGTAGAAACTACTCAATAGATTCCATCAGATATGCATAAGATTGTGAATTGTTGAGAAATGCCTGGGAATAGGAATTATTACAGACTACATACATGTATGTATTCATATATATATTTTTATACCATACCTTATACCTTCCTTATACCAAGCTGATTTAAAATGGCTTATCTATGCATGCTAGTAATATTTATTGAGAGAGACAAGGAAATCAAGGCAAAGGGGAATGGATGATAAAAAATATAAAATTAAACTAATATTGAGGTTAGTACACAAAATATATGCCATGGTTTCTGCAAAGTAATGACAAGGGAATCTTAAATATTTCTATGGGCTGGTGCTGCTGCTGCTGCTAAGTCACTTCAGTTGTGTCCGACTCTGTGCGACCCCATAGACAGCAGCCCATCAGGCTCCCCCGTCCCTGGGATTCTCCAGGCAAGAGCACTGGAGTGGGTTGCCATTTCCTTCTCCAGTGCATGAAAGTGAAAAGTGAAAGTGAAGTCGCTCAGTCGTATCTGACTCCCAGCGACCCCACGGACTGCAGCCTTCAAGGCTCCTCCGTCCATGGGATTTTCCAGGCAAGAGTACTGGAGTGGGGTGCCATTGCCTTCTCTGTTTCTATGGGCAGTCAGCACAAAAATGGATAGATACACAGTCATGTACATCAGTTGCTGTGGCTAAGAAGACTTTTTTTTTTTTTTTTAGTTTACTTTCACAAAGAAGAGGCCATATAATGTTCATGGAATATTGTCAAGGACACCTTGAGAGTAATAATCTTATATGGCCACTCAGATAATATATACTTGTTCAGGCATGAATTTAGGTCCTGATGATGGAGAGATAAAAATAAATAACCTTTCTTAAAGAGTTCATGATTTTATGGGGATCCTAGGAAATTTTCAAGTAGGATGTGTCCAATAGAAGTACAAAATTTTCTGGTAGCCCAAATGAAGAAATTAATTCAGCTAGGATAATGACGGGTTTGGACTGTTTTATGGAGTAAGAAATAAAATCATGCCTGAATAAAATATATTAAATGTTGCCAAAATCACTAAAAATACAAAATCTTAATCTAAATGGGTTCTTCATTGTGGTCAGTAGAAACAAAAGCAAACAGAAAAAGAAAAGAAATACAAGAAAATATGTGCAATTAGGGAGTTCTGGCAACAAATGTGTAGATATCCAGCTCTGGGAGACAGAAGTTCAAGGAACTAATATCTCTTTATTTGCAGTATAAGTCAGGAACACAAGTTTCTGGGGACCCATTGTTAGGGCAATCCCAGAAGCAAGGTTCACAGGAGTTTGGCTAGAGCTTCTGGAGCAATCCAACAAGCTAGATGAGTGGTCATTACCAGTTTTGGTTCCTAGATATATTTGAAAATATGATTAATGTTATTTAACCTCTCCTGAGAAAAACCCCAGATGTACACACATGCAAAGTCTTAATTTGGACTTAGGGGTTATAAGAACATTACAGACCTTTTTAAGACTTCCTTAGATTTAAGTAAAAAACAAATTCAGTGTAATGGATGTATCAGTCTATCATTATAACTTGAGACTGGGAACAATTTAGGTATTCTTGGAAACTTCTTTTATTTCCATTGTATGCTCATCAAATGACATTCTGATTATAGAATATCAACAAGTTAAGGCGGATGACAAATTTCATGAAGCCCATTACGGGAACCTAAGCTTAAGAACACTCAGGCTAAGGGCAATGTGGTGGCCGAGAGTTGCAAAGGTCATAACATCTTCGATTTTTTAAAATCCCAATCACATTTCATTTGTGTGTACTTTTCTTATGACTTGCACTACCTGGCATTTCTGCAGACGCAGTAATAGTGGCTTACTGTAAGACCTCAAGCTAAAAACTGAAATCTTGCACTCTTGCTTCACACTGAGACCTCAGTGAATAAAGGATAAATGATAAGTACTGTATCAATGTACAAATATTGGGCCCAGCAGCAAGTCTGCAACTCTTTGCACATTCCTAGGAAATGCAACCACAAACTTCATGGGTCATGAAAATCTATATATTCAGTCAGTTTAACACAATTTGAACTCAGGTAAACTTACTTGCAGTTCTTTTTTTTTTCTTGTTGAATGGATCACAGACTTCTCTCACAATTAGAATAATCAGAGCTAATATCATATATCTCATTCTCTACCCAGGTCCCCTGAATCTAAAAATGGTGGCTCACAGAGAGTGAGATGCTAAGTGGTGTCAAGCATTTCTCTGTACAATATTTGACTATTATCTCAATGAAACTGTCCCCATCTGACGCTATGAGGAAGGTGCTATTATGATGCTTACTTTATAGGAAGTCGCAGGTTATGTAACTTGCCCAAGTTCATATGGCTGATAAATGGTAGAGTCAGGTCAAAAGTTAGGCAGGCTGATACTGCAGGCTGTGCTGTTCATTATTTCACTATACTCTCTCTCAGAGGCCCTCAATGGGCAAAGATAAAAATCAAGGTATTAAAAGAATGGATACACGATAAAAGTGGGAATAATGGGGGAAGCCAGTTATATAGTATTACTTGAATTCAATGGGATTCTATGCTGTCATTAAAATGTAGATTATAGGAATATTTTTAGTGGAGTAAAATATTCACAATATATTGCTGAAAGAACAGAGCAAATATAACTGCACAGTAAAACCCATTTATACCTACAGTCACACAGAAACAGGAACTCACAAGCACAAATGAAGGATATATATCAAAATGTTAATCATGATAATTGCCAAGTGGTGGGTAAATAGGTAGTTTTAATTTATTTTCTCAAGAACACTTTGCTCCTGATCTTTGCACAGCTGGTTCCTCTTGTTTTTCAGAGCTTAGTTCAAATGTCACCTTATCAGAGAAGTCTCTCCCGACTTGTTGGTGTGAAGCAGACAGCCATTGGTGCTCTCTTTATATTTCTATATATGAGATCATGCTATCATATTTATTATCTTTCACTGGTAATTTTTATATTTTTTACTTTTCTATCATTTCCACTATAATTAATCTCCATGTTCCTCTTACTCACTTCTCTATATTCCCAAGATTTAGAAAGTTGTGTGAGAGCTCTGTAAATATTTTTTTATAAATGAGTGAAAAAATGAACAAACAATATATCTACAATCTAACAAACTCAGAACATGTCATTTTACTAAAGTAAACCTCAACCTCAAATTTAATCAAGGGAAGTTCACAGATTCCCACCCTCCATGTATCCCTACATGGAGCATGTGCAACTGGGTAGCACAGAGCTACAGCAGCCATGTGCCACATGGAGGAGATGCTCCCTGCTCTTAGAAGATTACATCTAGTGAGTTTGAAAGACTTTTAAACAAGTTGACCTTTGACCAATGTGGTCCACTTATTCACAGGTATTTTTCAATAAATACATATTAAGTACTACAATGCTCAGGCAGGCTTCCCTGGTGGTTCAGATGGTAAAGAGAAGACCCGGATTTGATCCCTGAGTCATGAAGATCCCCTGGAGAAGGGAATGGCTACCCACTCTGGTATTCTTGCCTGGAGAATTCCACGGACAGAGGAGCCTGATGGGCTACACTCTATAGGGTAGAAAAGAGTCAGACACAACTGAGCAACTAACACACACACACACACTACTTAATCCAGGGGTGTAGAACCTCTCCTATAACTTTCATGTTATATGTGGGTTTTCAACTGTATGGAGGGAGGATGTCCCTAGCTTTCACATTGTTCAAGAGCCAACTGTAATTGTGTAAAGATAAAAGATACATAATATAAACTATAGGGACTCACAAGAAGAACTACTTTTTCCTGAGTTACTTTTCAAACAAAATAACTCATTTGTTTTTCAGTTCAGTTCAGTTCAGTTGCTCAGTCTTGTCCAACTCCTTGCGACCCCATGAATTGCAGCATGCCAGGCCTCCCTGTCCATCAACAACTCCCAGAGTTCACTCATACTCACGTCCATCGAGTCAGTGATGCCATCCAGCCATCTCATCCTCTGTCGTCCCCTTCTCCTCTTGGCCCCAATCCCTCCCAGCATCAGAGTCTTTTCCAATAAGTCAACTCTTCGCGTGAGGTGGCCAAAGTACTGGAGTTTCAGCTTTAGCATCATTCCTTCCAAAGAAATCCCAGGGCTGATCTCCTTCAGAATGGACTGGTTGGATCTCCTTGCAGTCCAAGGGACTCTCAAGAGTCTTCTCCAACACCACAGTTCAAAAGCATCAGTTCTTCGGTGCTCAGCTTTCTTCACAGTCCAGCTCTCACATCCATACATGACTACTGACTACTGGAAAAACCATAGCCTTGACTAGATGGACCTTTGTTGGCAAAGTAATGTCTCTGCTTTTCAATATGCTATCTAGGTTGGTCATAACTGTCCTTCCAAGGAGTGTCTTTTAATTTCATGGCTGCAGTCACCATCTGCAGTGATTTTGGAGCCCCAAAAAATAAAGTCTGACACTGTTTCCACTGTTTCCCCATCTATTTCCCATGAAGTGATGGGACCAGACACCATGATCTTCGTTTTCTGAACGTTGAGTTTTAAGCCAACTTTTTCACTCTCCTCTTTCACTTTCATCAAGAGGCTTTTTAGTTCCTCTTCACTTTCTGCCATAAGGGTGGTGTCATCTGCATATCTGAGGTTATTGATATTTCTCCCAGCAATCTTGATTCCAGCTTGTGCTTCTTCCAGCCCAGCATTTCTCATGATGCACTCTGCATATAAGTTAAATAAGCAGGGTGACAATATACAGCCTTGACGCATTCCTTTTCCTATTTGGAAGTAGTCTGTTGTTCCATGTCCAGTTCTAACTGTTGCTTCCTGACCTGCATACAAATTTCTCAAGAGGTGGGTCAGGTCGTCTGGTATTCCCATCTCTTTCAGAATTGTCCACAGTTTATTGTGATACACACAATCAAAGGCTTTGGCATAGTCAATCAAGCAGAAATAGATGTTTTTCTGGAACTCTCTTGCTTTTTTGATGATCCAGCGGATGTTGGCAATTTGGTCTCTGGTTCCTCTGCCTTTTCTAAAACCAGCTTGAACATCTGGAAGTTCATGGTTCATGTATTGCTGAAGCCTGGCTTGGAGAATTTTGAGCATTACTTTGCTAGCATGTGAGATGAGTGCATTTGTTTTTAAATTATCACAAAATTACAAGAGCAAGTCTCATGGTAAAGGCAATGCTAGGAAAACAGCAATAAATGATTAGGGTTGACCAGATCTCCTCTGTTCCTTTATAAATAGGTTATGAGCAAAAGGTGAGTGAGCCACCTTTGCATTTGGATATAAATGTTTATCTTAACAGGAGTTTTGGGAAAGTGGACATTTTCCTTAATCGTGGGGCATAGCTAAATCACTTTTTCCTCAGAGATACAGTTTTTTTCTCTCCATATACTCTATACTTAAGTTGTACTTCTGACAATGCCTATGGAAAGAAATAGCAAGGAAATTCTAGGTGTTTCAACTTTGATGGCATTCTAACAATAGGCAAAGCTATTCCACATGGGAAACATTATGATGTGGAGGAAAGCTGGAAGATTAATAATAATTACTAATTTACCATTGAACTTAAAGAACAAAAGTATTCTACTTTAATTGCTACACTCTCTCCTTTATCTCTTTCAATAAAACCATTATGAATCAAAAGTGTTCTCTTGGATTATGTTTTGATTTTAAATGAATACATGTACCCAAGATACTAGGTCTGATATGCTAAACTTAAAAGGTTAAAAAAAATCACTCTCTGTACCAAGACTTTATTAGCATAGTAGAAACTAGTAAGGTTTGCCCAATTCACCTTTGGAATATGTTCTAAGTGCCTTGTCTTTAACACTGTGCAATAGACCCAGAAATTTAGAAATGAATTAAATTATATTCCAGGTAATATAAGGTATAATGGGGAGAAAAGGTCTATTCATTAAGAGACTACAGGATTACAACTCTGGAACAAGGGGGTTCATATGCCTTCCTTAGCACAAAGATATGATTTGGAGAAAAACATCACTGCAACTGCACACAGGAACTGTAAGAATACAAGTTCAGGGCAAAGGCTGCCTTACAGCTTTACATGGTCAGACCAGTAGGCATAAAAGCAACAAACATGGGATTCTTTTCATGCATCTTGTGGGAGACAAATTTCTCATCTAGAAAGAACAATGGAATCACTTGGCATAGACCACTGACATACAAAAATGAAAAGTAACTGAGCAAGTTCAATCAAGAAAGGCCCACAAAGGTTTACATCTTTATCCAGTGAAACTTCTGAAGTTTGACTAGGAGACCTAACCACTCTCAAATCTCAGAGAACCAAAGATATCATTGCTTCTCACTCATGGAATTGGCCTATGGGCTCAGAGGTCTTCCGATTTGCTCCAGGGTCATACTAAATGTAATAAAGTAATAAAATATTACACTCTTATCCTAAACTAATCCTGTCTTCAGGGAATCATCCAGGGTACAGTCTTTGTCTCAAACCTTGAGCACTTTCTTTGATTAAATCATTTGGGAAAACCAAATCTAAATATATATCTTCACATGTAAGCATTTTAAACTAATTAAAATGTAAATAACTTAGAAAACATTTTAGAGATTGATTTACCACCAACCATATTTATAAAAGCAAATTACAGTTGTGAACAAGTTTCTGGCCAAGAGAAATCTGAAAACACAAAATGAAAATGTAAAAATATGAGGGGAAAAACAGAGTCAATATTCTCTATTTAACTCCAAGACTACAGAATGGGTGGAGTTAGTTAAAGCAATGAAGTTGTTTATAACAGCTACAGATTGCTGTAGACATGAAGATGACCACGAACACACTCAAAGAGAAAAATATACAATTGGGGTAACAATTGAAAGTTTTACAAAAATATTCATTTTTGCACATGCAAACAAAGAGTGATTATTTTCATTTGAAAACTTTCCTCCTCATCTTTATCAGCAAAGACCTGACTAACTTTTACTAATTCTGAGGGGATAAATCAGATGACAGTCTTTGGAAGGATGCAGAGATTCTGGGTTTTGAAGGGATAGATAGAGTTAGAAAAAGGACTTCCTCCATGCAGCACGTCAGGGTCATTTCCATGGACCTCTGACTTAGCCTTTGGTGTTTCCATTGTGTATGGTGTCCCAGCCCCCTTTGTCTCTTTTCCTCTTGAAAGCAGAGGATAGTTTCTCTTATTGGGAGCAAGATAGTGACAAACTCACTTCCATATATGAAGCCAGCTCTGGAATATCATCATATGATAAAGTTCTTATACAAACAAAATGAGACTTCATCTGTCATGTGCTTATTTTTTCCCAGCAATAATCAAGAGGTGCCATCTTTTGAAATATTGCATTTGCTTCCCCATTCTCTGCTTCTCTCTTTTACAGTTGTCAATTACTTGTTGAAGTTTTTGTCCCCTCCTACTCTTTCTCCTTTCTTCAGTATGTTCCTTTATGTTTCCTTAAGGTTCATTTTCATTTTTTGCAATTTGTCTTTCCCCATTAAGAGTTCCTCCCTACCCGGCAGTGGCATCTCTCTTTCATTCCTCTCTGCTTTTTGAAAACCTTTCCCAACTCTTTTAATTTCCTTCAACTTGACTTTCTTAAGTTCAATAGGAATTGACTTCCCACTGATTGATTGTATTCATTTTTCTGCTCTATTTCAGTTGGAAAAACAATAAAACAGAGGATAATTTTGCACCCGAGTTCCTAGTAGTTTTGCTAGAAACTGACCTTCAGTCCAGCACTCACAATGGGCTTTATAAACTATGGCAGTCCAATAAGTAATAGAGAAAAACAACCAACAAAAATTTGGCAAAGTATGTTTGATAGTATTTCTTCTGGTAACAATGAAAACTGGGAATGACTTACAATTAGTAATCAAAGGCAAAAAGACTAAGGGTAGAGAATCAGCGTCCATCAGGCTCATTCATTGTTTTTTCATAATAAATAATATTCCTTCACACAATGAGGAATACAAGCTGTGGGGAAAATGTGGATGATAGAATCTGGACTTAACCTTCATGATGCAGCATTTTACATCCATTCGCAGACAGGATTCTTCTGTAGACTCCAAGAATGAAGAGAAAGTGTTTGTTTGTTTGGGACAGGAAGATTGAGAAATTGGGATGAACATGTCTCTGGACTTTCAATACAAAGATCCAAAGCTTCTAAGCTTTTCTCTACATGAAAAGAAAAATCATGACAAAAACAGGGAAGTTCATCCATGCAGCTGACACATCTGTACATCAGAGTGTATCTTCTGTTTGTGCTTAGTTGCTCAGTCGTGACTGACTTTTGTGATCCCTTGGACTGTAGCCCACCAGGCTCCTCTGTCCATGAGATTCTCCAGGCCAGAATACTGGAGTGGGTTGCCATGTCCTCCTCCAGGGGATCTTCCCAACCCAGGGATCAAACCCAGGTCTCCCACGTTGCAGGCAGATTCTTTACCTCCTGAGCCACCAGGGAAGCCCAAATCTTCTGTTTAGCAATATGTAAGCTCAACTTGAATCTCAGATGGATCAATATGAGTCATGACCCACTTCTGCTGCCTCAGTGTAACTGGTAAGATTTTGTGGGTATATAGAGCCAGAAAGCCAGAGCCCAAGTCCTTTCTCAAGACCACAGTCAATGAACATGCATAAAGGATACTAATCTCTCTATCAGATTTATCTTAGATGTTGGTTCAAGATCTAATGAATGATAGGAAACAATAGCATGGATTATGTTATGTTTGTCATTTACATCTGTTAAGCATCTAAGTCTAGATGTACTATATGTAGCATACTTGCAGAAATGAATAGGATTTTGATCTATTCCTTGCTATGCTTTTCCCCTGTAATTTTACAAACATTCGTGGTTTTTTTCTCAAGTTGTGGTTACCTACCCTGCTGAAGAGTGAAGAAACTCAGCCCCGCTATTGGACTGAAAGTAGCTTAGACGTCAGAGAACAGAGGTTTAGAACGCAGGGCGATAAAAACGTAAAGGCAAGTCGTTTAAAAAATATATTCAAATCAGTCGTGCATGGATATGTTTTTCAGTCAACAAGTCTCTAGTAGTATCCAGGGGGAGAAGTGAATTTCGAGAATCTGAGGGGAAAATAGAATTGTAACATCTTTGGAGAGGTTCTTGTAGTTCAGTGACTCGTTTGCTAACTGAATACCGGGGCCTGAAGTACCTCATAAAAATATCAAGCCACAGAGGAGGGGAAAATGAGAGAAAAATTGTCTGGATGTTACCCAGTCTCACCCCCATTTCCCGCTGCCCTCCGAGATGGCCTTATATATATGGAGGAGCCTGGTGGGCTGCAGTCCTTGGGGTCACTAGAAGTCGGACACGACTGAGCGACTTCCCTTTCACTTTTCACTTTCATGCATTGGAGAAGGAAATGGCAACCCACTCCAGTGTTCTTGCCTGGAGAATCCCAGGGACGGGGAAGCCTGATGGGCTTCCGTCTGTGGGGTCACACAGAGTCGGACACGACTGAAGTGACTCAGCAGCAGCATGTTACACGAAATTGTGGACGTAATTACTACACCATCCTACTTGCAAGCGGTCCCTTGACCAGGGATTGAACCCAGGCCCCCAGCAGTGAAATCGTCGAGTCCTAAGCACGGAACCACCAGGGAATTCGCAACAATTTCATTCAGAGTTGTGGAATTCTGTACATAGAACCGTCCTGCCATTGTTTTGGATAAAGCCTGGATTTACTTTAATGTCATTACCAGCTGTGAAAGACATTCAGATGTTTTTTAAGCTTTCATTTCATATTGGAGTATAGTTGATTAACAATGTTCTGTTAGTTTTAGATGTACTGTAAAATGATTCAGTTATACATATATGGGTTTCTATGGCTTTCCCATTTAGGTTATTACAGAATACTGCGGAGAGTTCCCTGTGCTCTACAGTAAGTCCTTGTCGATGACATTCAGATATTTAGTCTGTATTATCTTCCTTTCATTAAGGAGTGAGATCTTTGAGCTGAGAAAGTGTATTTCCTTCGTCATGCTCTGCTTCTCCAAACTGTTCAGAAGGGACAGTCAATCACGTTGTTGCTTAAAAAAAAAGTTAAGGGCATTTGTATGATGTCATATAGAGTCCAGCAGAGTCAGTGCCCCTCCTCTTCTTATCGATAATGAGAAAACAGGTGTCACCGGATGAAGCCCGGCATCTGTGGTTTCCATTTTTGCTCAGATTCTTGCTTTCTCTCCGCATCTTTTTTCTCTCCACCCTAGCCCTTGGTAGACCTAAACCAGTCTCCTAAGCTGAAGAAGGAGAAGGCAATGGCATCCCACTCCAGTACCCTTGGTTGGAAAATCCCATGGATGGAGGTGCCTGGTAGGCTGCAGTCCATGGGGTCGCTAAGAGTCGGACACGTGAGCGACTTCACTTTCACCTTTCACTTTCATGCATTGGAGAAGGAAATGGCAACCCACTCCGGTGTTCTTGCCTGGAGAATCCCAGGGATGGCGGAGCCTGGCGGGCTGCCGTCTGTGGGGTCGCACAGAGTCGGACACGACTGAAGCGACTTAGCAGCAGCAGTAGCAGTAGCAGCTTGCTATGCTAATGCTAAGTCACTTCAGTCGTGTCCGACTCCGCGTGACCCCATAGACATCAGCCCACCAGGCTCTCCTGCCCCTGGGATTCTCCAGGCAAGAAAACTGGAGTGGGTTGCCATTTCCTTCTCCAATGCATGAAAGCGAAAAAGTGAAAGTGAAGTCGCTCAGTCGTGTCCGACTCTTAGCGACCCCATGGACTGCAGCCCACCAGGCTCCTCCATCCATGGGATTTTCCAGGCAAGAGTACTGGAGTGGGGTGCCATTGCCTTCTCCGATCTATTCCTTAAGAGGTTAAAAATCCAGCTGGGAGACGAGGAAAGCCTGTCAACAAATCTTATTATATGTACATGAGATGTGTCTGTATCCCAACTTTTGCTCTGGGAAATTTAAAGCATTCCGTGAACCATAAATCTAGCTAGAATGAAAGGTGCTAGTTCAGACCTTAATTAATTATTTCTGTAAATTTTTCAGATGTTTAATTCACTTTTGTGATTTATTTACAGGGAATAACTCAAATGATATAGTAGGCAACTCCAGGATTTACTAAGAATTGTCTACTAATAAAATGAAAAATGCATATTTTTTAATTATTTAATTTCCTATATGAGTGTTCAGTTAATTTGGATACCAAACACATTTGGTTTACTTGTTGAACTACATAGTGGCTGATCTGATTGTTTCTGTGGATAATGACAATCAGTGTATCTTTTCTATGTCTTTTTTACCTATAGAATTCACCTTAGACAAATGGTAAGAGTTCACTATTTTTTTTCAAGTGCAGTTAAGGCATTTTTAATGAAATGAAAAGATGCCCAACTGGTGGGGAAAGAACCAGAAACTACTGTTCACATGAATACTATTGAAGTACATTTGGAAATCTTAAACCGTTTTTAGGAGATGTGGAAATTCACAAGTACAAAAATACTCACATTTTAAAATAAAGTTGAGAAAGAAAGTTCTTTTTAATATACCTCTTCTCAAAGTGGGAATTAGTATCTCTAGAAAGGCAAAAAGTTGAGTAGCCAAATGTTTTCAGTGTTTGTGGATGTTACCTGTGCAGACACTTGTTCATTAGGTAACTAATAGTGAAATCTTCTGCTTTCCTTTTTTTAAATGATGGAGACATACAGAAACGTAAGACATTTTTATGTTTCTCTGGTTTATTCTTTAGGAGATTTAATTTCATTTTAAGAAACATGTTGTTTAGTTGCTCTGTCATGTTCTACTTTTTTGCAATCCCACAGACGATGGCCCTCCAGGCTCCTCTGTCCATGAGATTTTCCCAGACAAGAATATCAGAGTGCTATTTCCTTTTCTAGGGGATCTTCCTGACCCAGTATTGAATACCCTGTCTTCTCCATTGCTACATTTCCTCTAAAACCACTATTTTTAAAGATCAGCTTCATAGATCACACTGCTTAGCATCTCTGCCAGAAGTTTCAAAGCTTCACTGTCAATTGTTCAACAGGTTCCTCAAAACAGCTTTATCGTCATTATTACAACTGGGCCAATCAAGGTGTTCTAAGCTTGTGGACTATTGTTATTGGCGTGTTTTAGTTTTTAACTTGAATCTCTGATATGACTGTCTGCAACTGACAAATTTTAACATTCACTCATTCATTCAATAAACATTTACAGGATGTTTCAGAAAGTGTGGTAAATTTGAGGGGTCACAAGAGTGAAGACGGAATTGTCATCCTAACAAGATCATAATATAGTGGAAGAGGAGTCATGTTGATTGAACAACTATGATCAACCAGACTTCTTTTTATAGACATTTCTTCATTATTTCTCCCAAGAAAAGAATGAAGATGCTCAGAGAACTTAGTCAATTTTACACAGCTGGGAAGTTTTAGTGAAATTCAAAACACCTGATTTTCTGACTCCAGAAATCAGACTTTTCTCCAACTAAATGGTTTCCCTGTAAATTGGTGGAGCAGTTTCTTACTCTATGCTGCATGAATGTACACATTCCCACCATGTTCATGGGTAAGAGGTTAACTGTATTTGTTTATGTTACTTACCTTCAAAACAATTTCTCATAATTGCGTTCTGATCTGTATCAGGTGATATAATGAACAAAGTTAAGAAACACCTGCACTGCCATCTATTCAGAATGAACATTGCAACACCAAAGAACAAAATTCCACTTCAATATTCCAAAGAACAACATCATCTAAATCAGCAGTCCCCAATCTTTTTGGCACCAGGGATTGGTTTCATGGAAGACAATTTTTCCACATAGGTGGGGGCAGAGTATGGTTCAGGTGTTAGTGGGAGCAATGAGCACCACGGGGAGTGGCAGATGAAGCTTCGCTTGCTTGTCTGCTGCTCATCTCCTGCCATGAGGCCAGGTTCCTAATAGGCTGTAGGGTATGAGTCCAAGGCTGGGCATTGAGGAGTCCTGGTCTAAATGACTACTGTCCCTGTATGTGAGGCCAACCCCATCATTATAATTCCATGAGGCATTTCTCCTACTGCTTGGCACAAATACTTAGAGAAAAGATTCAGACAGTATATTTCTTCAACTAAGATTAGGAAGTAGAATAAGAACACAATATAGAAAAAGAGGGAAAATTTTAATTCTCACTTTGCTGTGATACCTGCAAGAAAAGAACATTAAACAACATTGTCACTAATATTTTTGCTCAGTGCCATTCATATTTCACCTGAGTTAACTAAACACCTTTCAGCAATGTGACAACATTCCTGGGTATTTGTCAAAAACAAATGTTCAGGCTACTGAAAAATATAAAAATCACAGATTGAATTTGGTGGGTTCATAGATGTGCATGGAAAGGCAAGACTGTGTAAGATTATGTGACTATATTTATATTACATCCATGATATCCCTTGAAAACCTTAACAAAATGTGAATTCATAGGACCTTGATATTTGGCAATGGTAAGTGTTGATAAAAATTTACTTGGCAATTCAGAGGAGTGTCAGATAATAGAGTAGGTACACAATATAATTAGAAATACTAAACTTTCTTTTACATACACAACAGGCTGTGGCAAAGCTCTGGGTAAATCATGAACATCAGAGTGGAACCGCACTGCATTTCATGAACAGCCTCCGGCCAAAAAAGACAAATAGGAAAGGTCCTGATTAAATATTTTCTCAGAAAATACCCTCTGATAATATACTGCCAATTTCCTACCTTGGGTAAATAGCATCCCCCCTCTTCCAAGGTAAGTAGGTCTCTGCTATATTAGGTTTTATTGACAGAAAGGAACTCTGGCCACAGAACACACAGCAGTTACGTGAAGGGTATGGCTCAGCTTGTCTCAAAACATTGTCAGTGTGACCTTTGGCGAGGACCCAGTGGAAAATCACTCTCTCTAAAGGAAACCAACACCCCTTTCTCTATAATCCTGCTAGCATGATACGGTGTTACTGAAGCAAGCTCCACTTCCAGTGGCTGCAGCACAAATTGCCTCATTTGGCTTGGTCACTGGAAGGACGAATGCCAGGTGGAGATACGCACACATGAGCATATGTAAGGTTTCCATGGAAATGTGACTTGTTCTGCCTGAATGGCCTTGGGGATGCATCCAGCCCTGCGAGGATATGCCATCTTTTTCTGGAGGTCAGCCCAGTGAAAAGTGAAACCTTAAGAAACGCACCATACTCTGGATTCTATGTGTTCATCTGGAGGCTGATTAAAGGGACTGGATTATCAACCTCACTTTCAACATTTATTATATATCACTTCCTGATATTCTTGTACGGCAGAGTCCAAACATGAAGATGACAAGCTCTCCCAAGCATACTGGGGGAACATTCCCAGTAGTTTCAAACCCGTATTTTAAGGAGACAAATGTTCTAGTCAAGTGTGCCCCAAACCATGGTTTCTGGCCCATCACATGGCTGCTTATCTAGCTGACATTCTCTTCCCCTGCACTTCATATATCTGCCACTGCCTCCTCCTCGATACCTGTCTCCCACACTTACAAAATGTATTGGTCTAAGGTCCAGGGAATCACTTGGAAAATAATTTGGTTGATTAAGAGTCCTGCAAGCTGACATTAGTACACAAATGCCAATGTTATCATTATTTGGATAGAAAGCTTGTTGCTGCTGCTGCTGCTAAGTCGCTTCAGTCGTGTCCAACTCTGTGGGACCCCAGAGATGGCAGCCCACCAGGTTCCCCCGTCCCTGGGATTCTCCAGGCAAGAACACTGGAGTGGGTTGCCATTTCCTTCTCCAATGCATGAACGTGAAAAGTGAAAGTGAAGTCACTCAGTCGTGTCCGACTCTTAGTGACCCCATGGACTGCAGCCTACCAGGCTCCTCTGTTTATGGGATTTTCCAGGCAAGAGTACTGGAGTGGGGTGCCATTGCCTTCTCCAGATAGAAAGCTTAGGTTGACTAAATCTCAATAGTATAGGTACAAACATAGGTTGCAAAAGTTCTTACAGGACCTGATTTGTACTTTTAAGTAGCTCTTAGTCACTTAATGACTGATAGGAAAGAATAACAATACTTATTCAACTAAAACATGTACAACAAATGTTTCTATTTTAAAAATAAAATTTCCCAGATGGGACAAGAGATACTTGTATTTTTTTCTATGTATCATTGAGTATGTTAGAAATACAATTTGAATAGGGGCATCTTTTTATGATAGGGCTTCCCGGGGAGTTCAGTGGTAAAGAATCTGTCTGCCAAGCAGGAAACATGGGTTTGATCCCTGTGTTGGGAAGATTCCCTGGAGAAAGAAGTGGCAACCCACTCCAGTATTCTTGCTAGGAAATCCCATGGACAGAGAAGCCTGGTGGGCTACAGTCCATGTGGTCACAAAAGAGTCAGACATGACTTAGTGACTAAACAATAATAAATCTTTTTAAGATAATGATGAAACTCAAAAATAATTTATTCTTATTCTTACTTTTTTATTCTCATTGTCCCTCTTAAGTGTTTTGTTAATATGCATTCTTTTAAAGTTAAAATACATTAAGTATAATTTTTTAATATATAACATCTAGTCACAGGTTTCTTAACGTAAATAATTAAAAACTACCTACTTAGAAATTCTACACATTTATCTAACTTTGGGTCATGTCTGTATGGACACTCTCTTTACCTCCCCTTTTTTCATCTCTATCATCCTTCTCTTTCCTGTTCTTTTTTTTTTAAGTTTTATTGGAATATAGTTCTTTACAGTGTTAATGTTAGTTTCAGGGTTATAGCATGATTCAATTATACATATACACATATTCATTCTTTTTCAGATTCCTTTCCCATATAAGTTATTACTGAATATCGAGTAGCATTCTCTGTACCATACAGTAGGTCCTTGTGGCTTTTTAGACATAGTAGTGTGTGCATATCTTTTTCAAGTTCTTCCACTTCTTGCACACAATTTTTCTCTAATGCTGCCAAGTCACGTGAGTCATGTCTGACTCTGTGCGACCCCATAGACAGCAGCCTACCAGGCTTCCCCGTCCCTGGGATTCTCTAGGCAAGAACACTGGAGTGGGTTGCCATTTCCTTCTCCATTGGTGAAGTCATTCAGTCGTGTCCAACTCAGCGATCCCATGGACTGCAGCCTACCAGGCTCCTCCATCCATGGAAGTTTCCAGGCAAGAGTACTGGAGTGGGTCGCCAGTGCCTTCTCCATTTTCTCTAATAGAAGTGTACTTGTTATTTAGGCACTCCAGCTTCATTCACTTAACTTAGTTGAACATGTAAAAACACACCTTTTCAATCTCTTTGATTGCGTATGTTGGCTGAGACCCACTTGCTGACTGAAGGGAGGTTGCCCAGGGCCAAGCCAGCAGTTTATCAAAGATAGGGATGTGACCCAATCAGAGACAGTAAAATGGAAAGAGGATGTTTGAGAATTTGTTTGACTTCCAGGAAAAGCTTGCTCTTCCCAGGGGATTTAAAGCCCAAAGAATATAAGGTCTAGGGGTGCTATAGCCATGCTGTAGCCATGAAAAGAGAGTTTATCTGGAAATAAAGTCAACAGGGAAGCAAATAAGGCAAGACATAAAGTGGTCAACCGATGCAGTTAGCTCTTCTACTGTTTCTCATTTATGTGAACCAATAAATAAACTCCCCCAATACTTGAGCCAGTTTAAGCTAGGTTTTCTGTGACTCATAAACTTAATGATACACTCACCCCATAAAAAATGCCAAACAGGTAAACAGAAACTAAGCTCTATCCGAGTAGCCCCCACATTTTCAAGTCCAAGGATCCCTTTGAACAACTGCTGCTTTAATCTTTTGCAGCTCAATATCAAGGTAACCATACAGCTAGTTAATGAAAAAACAGTCCAAAGGCCTCATAACTAATGTCCTCTGGGGATTTGAAAAACAAGTATCTTTAACCTGGTAGCATATATCATTCCTCACAAGACACCTGGCAGCTGTGATAAGCATCAACCAGCACACATGGCAATAAGGATTGGGATAAAGAGAATGTACTGCTCCACACCTGATGGATTATTTGTAATAAGACACAGTTGTTATTTCCTTTGTGAAATAAGGACTGTAAGGACTTGAACAGAAATGAAAAGTATAATTTTCCAGTACATTTAATGCATTATTTATCATGAAAATCTTATGACTGGACAGTCTCCAAATTTTTAAGAGGAAAAAAAATTTTCAGGTGGCTTTCTCTCTCATAATGTTTCCCTACAAATGTCCCCTTTTCTTCACCTGTCCTTTATTTCCTTAGCTCTCTCCGTTATCTCCCTTTACTAGAATGACAACAACAAAAAATTTCAATCAATTAGTAATTAATGATATGGAGTTATTCAACAAATCAGTTCACAGTTTATTTTAGCCTTAGGACATACATCTCCCCAAATACACTTTCTTGACAATATAATGTATTTCTCCTCAAATACATTATCCTGTAAGAGAACCTCCAACTCATTCTTCCACCTATTTCCTATTCCCTCATGGCATCTCCTCCACCAGCTCCATGTTGCTATACATATAGTATAGGGAAAGGTTTGGTAAAAGAGAATGAGATTGTGATCATAAATGGTTCCTGAGATCATTAAATCAAAGTTTTAGAGCCAAATTTCTTCTCTGGGTCTGAATGAAACCCAGACATTTTTTAAATAATAAGGAACCCCAGAATGGAGATTTCAAAGATTAGCCTGTGCCTTTTGTCCAGTCAGCTGAGGGAGTGCAGAAGAATACTTAATGAATTCAAATTCTGACTCAGTCACGTAACTCATGAGAATCTGAGCAGTTGGTTTAGATTCAGTGAGTTTCAGTTTTCACATTTAAATTGAGGGTGGATGGTATCAATAACAACTACCTAATTAATTAATTCTACATTTTTTTAGCACGTCAGATCAGATCAGATCAGTCGCTCAGTCGTGTCCGACTCTTTGTGACCCCATGAATCGCAGCACGCCAGGCCTCCCTGTCCATCACCAACTCCCGGAGGTCACTCAGACTCACATCCATCGAGTCAGTGATGCCATCCAGCCATCTCATCCTCTGTCGTTCCCTTCTCCTCCTGCCCCCAATCCCTCCCAGCATCAGAGTCTTTTCCAATGAGTCAACTCTTCGCATGAGGTGGCCAAAATACTGGAGTTTCAGCTTCAGCATCATTCCTTCCAAAGAAATCCCAGGGCTGATCTCCTTCAGAATGGACTGGTTGGATCTCCTTGCAGTCCAAGGGACTCTCAAGAGTCTTCTCCAACACCACAGTTCAAAAGCATCAATTCTTCGGCACTCAGCCTTCTTCACAGTCCAGCTCTCACATCCATACGTGACCACAGGAAAAACCATAGCCTTGACTAGACGAACATTTGTTGGCAAAGTAATGTCTCTGCTTTTGAATATGCTATCTAGGTTGGTCATAACTTTCCTTCCAAGGAGTAAGTGTCTTTTAATTTCATGGCTGCAGTCACCATCTGTAGTGATTTTGGAGCCCAGAAAAACAAAGTCTGACACTGTTTCCCCATCTATTTCCCATGTAGTGATGGGACCAGATGCCATGATCTTCGTTTTCTGAATGTTGAGCTTTAAGCCAACCTTGTCACTCTCCACTTTCACTTTCATCAAGAGGCTTTTT
The DNA here is from genome assembly GCA_935064755.1 of Tragelaphus eurycerus. Lineage (NCBI taxonomy): Eukaryota > Metazoa > Chordata > Mammalia > Artiodactyla > Bovidae > Tragelaphus > Tragelaphus eurycerus. The sequence continues at coordinate 12,567,827 of CAKXYN010000018.1, forward strand.
AGTTCCTCTTCACTTTCTGCCATAAGGGTGGTGTCATCTGCATATCTGAGATTATTGATATTTCTCCCAGCAATCTTGATTCCAACTTGTGTTTCTTCTAGTCCAGCGTTTGTCATGATGTACTCTGCATAGAAGTTAAATAAACAGGGTGACAATATACAGCCTTGATGTACTCCTTTTCCTATTTGGAACCAGTCTGTTGGTCCATGTCCAGTTCTAACTGTTGCTTCCTGACCTGCATACAAATTTCTCAAGAGGCAGATCAGGTGGTCTGGTATTCCCATCTCTTTCAGAATTTTCCACAGTTTATTGTGATCCACACAGTCAAAGGCTTTGGCATAGTCGATAAAGCAGAAATAGATGTTTTTCTGGAACTCTCTTGCTTTTTCCATGATCCAGCAGATGTTGGCAATTTGATCTCTGGTTCCTCTGCCTTTTCTAAAACCAGCTTGAACATCAGGAAGTTCACAGTTCACATATTGCTGAAGCCTGGCTTGGAGAATTTTGAGCATCACTTTACTAGCGTGTGAGATGAGTGCAATTGTGTGATAGTTTGAGCATTCTTTGGCATTGCCTTTCTTTGGGATTGGGATGAAAACTGACCTTTTCCAATCTTGTGGCCACTGCTGAGGTTTCCAAATATGCTGGCATATTGAGTGCAGCACTTTCACAGCATCATCTTTCAGGATTTGGAATAGCTCAACTGGAATTCCATCACCTCCACTAGCTTTGTTCGTAGTGATGCTTTCTAAGGCCCACTTGACTTCACATTCCAGGATGTCTGGCTCTAGGTCAGTGATCACGCCATCATGATTATCTGGGTCGTGAAGCTCTTTTTTGTACAGTTCTTCTGTGTATTCTTGCCACCTCTTCTTAATATCTTCTGCTTCTGTTAGGTCCATACCATTTCTGTCCTTTATCGAGCCCATCTTTGCATGAAATGTTCCTTTGGTATCTCTGATTTTCTTGAAGAGATCCCTAGTCTTTCCCATTCTGTTGTTTTCCTCTATTTCTTTGCATTGATCACTGAAGAAGGCTTTCTTATCTCTTCTTGCTATTCTTTGGAACTCTGCATTCAGATGTTTATATCTTTCCTTTTCTCCTTTGCTTTTCCTTCTCTTCTTTTCACAGCTATTTGTAAGGCCTCCCCAGACAGCCATTTTGCTTTTTTGCATTTCTTTTCCATGGGGATGGTCTTGATCCCTGTCTCCTGTACAATGTCACGAACTTCATTCCATAGTTCATCAGGCACTCTATCTATCAGATCTAGGCCCTTAAATCTATTTCTCACTTCCACTGTATAATCATAAGGGATTTGATTTAGGTCATACCTGAATGGTCTAGTGGTTTTCCCTACTTTCTTCAATTTAAGTCTGAATAGCTAGGCATTATTCTAGGGGTGCATGATACACTTTGATTAAAATAGTCAAAATCCTATTTTAATGGAGTTTATATTTTACTTAATAGTATTATTGAATGAACTAAATGATATAATTTAAACAAATCCACAGCAGTGCCTCAGATCAGATCAGATCAGTCGCTCAGTCGTGTCCGACTCTTTGTGACCCCATGAACTTCAGCACGACAGGCCTCCCTGTCCATCACCAACTCCCGGAGGTCACTCAGACTCACATCCATCGAGTCAGTGATGCCATCCAGCCATCTCATCCTCTGTCGTCCCCTTCTCCTCCTGCCCCCAATCCCTCCCAGCATCAGAGTCTTTTCCAATGAGTCAACTCTTCGCATGAGGTGGCCAAAGTACTGGAGTTTCAGCTTCAGCATCATTCCCTCCAAAGAAATCCCAGGGCTGATCTCCTTCAGAATGGACTGGTTGGATCTCCTTGCAGTCCAAGGGACTCTCAAGAGTCTTCTCCAACACCACAGTTCAAAAGCATCAATTCTTCGGCGCTCAGCCTTCTTCACAGTCCAGCTCTCACATCCATACATGACCACAGGAAAGACCATAGCCTTGACTAGGCGAACCTTTGTTGGCAAAGTGATGTCTCTGCTTTTGAATATGCTATCTAGCTTGGTCATAACTTTCCTTCCAAGGAGTAAGCGTCTTTTAATTTCATGGCTACAGTCACCATCTGTAGTGATTTGGGCGCCCAGAAAAACAAAGTCTGACACTGTTTCCACTGTTTCTCCATCTATTTCCCATGTAGTGATGGGACCAGATGCCATGATCTTCGTTTTCTGAATGTTGAGCTTTAAGCCAACCTTTTCACTCTCCACTTTCACTTTCATCAAGAGGCTTTTTAGTTCCTCTTCACTTTCTGCCATAAGGGTGGTGTCATCTGCATATCTGAAATTATTGATATTTCTCCCAGCAATCTTGATTCCAACTTGTGTTTCTTCCAGTCCAGCGTTTCTCATGATGTACTCTGCATATAAGTTAAATAAACATGGTGACAATATACAGCCTTGACGTACTCCTTTTCCTATTTGGAACCAGTCTGTTGTTCCATGACCAGTTCTAACTGCAGACACTGTAAAATACAATACATGGTATCCAAGAGACTTCATTCCCAATTAGGTTGTTATCAACTCTTTTATCTGTTATACATTCCTCCAGTCTTTGAAAGGTTTCTGAAAAACTTCAGTAGGAGGATTAGGCTTTGGGATGAACCAAAATATAATTTGAATAAGCCAGAACATTTCCTTGAATAAAATACTGGGGGTTATGAGCCAATATTGCTTTTAAAACAAGACAAACTTTTTCTAGAATAAACTATTTTTTAAGCCATCCTTGATTTCTTTTTGCAAATTTTTCTTTGCAGCAATCCTACTCCCCAAACATACTACATATTATTTCCCTTCCTGCCTTTCTACTGCTAGTTTTCTAGTATATATTTCCATAGTCCTAGTATAAATTACCACCATCTCTTGTCTTCCCAGCAGGCAGAATTACTCTTAAAAAGGGAAATCAGATCATCCTCACCAGCTCTAAACACCTCTGATGCCTTTTTGGTGTTCTTACCATAAAATCCAAACTCTCCTCATCGATCTCCAAAGCCATTATATCACTTTGCCTCCAGCTCTCAAACTTTCTACTGTATCCACCCATCCATGCTCACCAGGCTTCAGACACTCCTGCCTTACTTCTCAGGCATGTTTGTGCCTCAGGGCCTTTGCATTTACATTCTGTTTGCTTAGGTAGGCATCCTCCTCTGCTACAGTTGCATCATGTACTCTTTCCTAGTTCAGATCCTATCATTTCAGAGGGACCTGTGCTGACCCATAACTTCTTTCCATCCTCCAATCACTCTCTTCTCCCATCCCTTTCAAGTACACTTTCCAGGAATGCAAGGCCCTCCTCCACATCTAGACTACAGGGCACTTAAGCAGAGATTTTACTGACTTCTTCTCTGTATCTCTGCTGTCTAGCTGCTGGAGGCACTAAATAAATATTTAAGTAAATGTATAAAATCTATGAAATTACCAATTATCTGGGCAGGAAGATAGATATTTATTTCTAAAATTTTGCCAGGCTTTCAATCATCATATAAAATGCTATTGATGATATGCTCATGTTGTGTAAGGATATACAAGCATATAGAGGGCATTCAACATACATCACTGGTAACCATTTTCCATGTGGTCTTTACAGGAGCTTTGAGGGTCTGGAGTTATTATATCCTAGCCATTTAAGGTTTAGGGGACTAAAAGTCAGAGAAAGCAAGTTCTACTCAAGTAAAACCTACTTAAGAATTCATAGGTCATAAGTTGCAGAGTAAAGATTCAAATCTAACTGTCTGACACTATAACTGGTGTTCTTAATCTTACGAACATCATCATCAACTCTATCTTCTCATATCCAGAGTGATAACCTGTCAAAACTAATAATGTTAATAGAGAGCATTTACCGAGTGTTTACCATGCAGAGGGAATTATCTTCATTAATTCTCACAACAACTGTAAGATGGAGGTCCCTTGTTTTTCAGTTGAGAAAAATTCAGCTTAAGTCAGTCAGATGGAACTTGAATCCAGTCTGGTCTGACTCCTGAAACTGAGATGTTAACTGCTATGGGGAGGCATTTCCTGACCCAGGGGAAGACAGTATCACTTGCCAAGTCACAGATGACAGGAACCACTAGTCTAGGCCTGAGCTACAAGCTGGATGCAGCCCTACTGCATGACCAGCACATTCATCTTGGTCAAATGACAGATGCATTGTGTCTCTTACTGTGGAAACCAGGAATCACTCTGTTGGCCAACCACCAACTCTCTGTCAAGGAGGGGAAAAACAACCAGGAGCCTGAACTTTCACTATTACATTAGCGGTGCCTCCTTCATTTATTTTGTAAGCAATAAACTCGTCCATTGTTTCAATTAGGAAGCTTCAAATGAGATTGAAGATAACACATCCCATAATTTCTCATCCTTCCTTGTTTCACAGGCTCAGGCAGAACTGATTCCAGGGTGGAATTTGCACTCTCCTGATTGATGAGGCTAATAAAGCACCTTTATTGTGATATAAATAGCCTTAAAAATGTCCTACAGAGTCAATATTGGTGTTTGATGGCCTCACATAGGCAGGGCCCTTGTCTTAAGTAGCACTAAAGCTTGATGAGTTATGGTTTTGAAAAAGTTTGTCATTGAATTTGGATATTGATTTGTGGGGCTACAAGGTGGCAGTATCCACATTAGTGACACAGATGGAGCAAACTATTTAAAAATACTCATTTCTTTCACACACCTAATACATCAATAATTTTAACACCCTGCTGGATCATGCAGCTTTGACAAGGGAATGGAACATACATAAAACAAATCACAGAGGTATTCATTCAACCAGATCAGTGACTATTGCTCTATCCACACTTTAGTTGTGAAAGAGCACAGTACACTTCCTAGAAGGTAAGAATATGCTTTCAAATCCATCTCTCTATTACACATGCACTCACACACACACTCACTGAGATCGATGCAAGTATAATAAAAGAACAAAATGTTCTTACTCTAATTGACTTCAAAGCCCTTGGGTTAAACTCTGAGTGTTGAATTCCAGGGTAAAGGCTATTTATTAATTTCTTGGCATGCTGGGAATAGCATAAGCTAAAGGTTATGGCCCTTTATAAACAGTTATTTCATGTCTTTCTTTTAAACTTCTTAAGAGTTTTAAAAGTTACATTAAAAATCTTTGCTTTTCTCTTTTCCTACCCATCTTCTTATGCTTAGCAGTATCATCGCTTCTTGTCCACTTGTCTAGTTTTTACAGTTTCCTCAGTCCATATCTGTGTGAGTATGTGTCTTGACTCTTGGGCATATGTGTTTCTACATTTGCAGAAACAGGATCAGAAGATGATACAGAAGTAAGGTAAGGGTGTTATGGTGTCAGGTAGGGAAGTTATAATGTTAAAGCTACTCACTCAGTCAGTACATCATTAGACAATGGATTTTTTAGCTCATTATATCAGTTTCCTAGGGCTGTTGTGGGGTCTCCTTCTAGCACAAGCTGGAATCAGGATTGCTGGGAGAAATAACAATAACCTCAGATATGCAGATGACACCACTCTATTGGCAGAAAGCAAAGAAGTAAAGAGCCTTTTGATGAAAGTGAAAGAAGAGAGTGAAACAGCTGGCTTAAAACTCAGTATTCAGAAAACAAAGATCATGGCATCCAGTCCCATCACTTCATGGGAAATAGATGGGGAAACAATGGAAACAGTGAGACAGTTTATTTTGGGGGCCTCCAAAATCACTGCAGGTGGTGACTGCAGCCATGAAATTAAAAGACGCTTGCTCCTTGGAAGAAAAGCTATGACCAACCAAGACAGCATATTAAAAAGCAGAGACATTACTTTGCCAACAAAGGTCCGTCTAGTCAAAGCTATGTTTTTTTCTAGTAGTCATGTATGAATGTGAGAGTTGGACTATAAAGAAAGCTGAGCACTTAAGAATTGATGCTTTTGAACTGTGGTGTTGGAGAAGACTCTTAAGAGTCCCTTGGACTGCAAAGAGATCCAACCAGTCCATGCTAAAGGAAATCAGTCCTGAATGTTCATTGGAAGGACTGATGCTGAAGCTGAAACTCCAATACTTTGGCCACCTGATGCGAAGAACTGACTCATTGGAAAAGACCATGATACTGGGAAAGATTGAAGGCAGGAGGAGAAGGGGACGACAGAGGATGAGATGGTTGGATGCTATCACCAACTCAATGGACATGAGTTTGCACAAGCTCCAGGAGTTGGTGATGGACAGGCAGGCCTGGTGTGCTGCAGTCCATCAGGTCGCAAAGAGTTGGACACAACTAAGTGACTGAACTGAGGGCTGTTGTAACAAATTACTACCTACTAGATGACTTAAAACAAAAGAAATGAATTTTCTCACAGGTCTGAAAGTCAAAAGTCCAAAATTAAAGTGTTGGCAAGACTCCAAACGATCTAGGGGATCCACTTCCAACTTCTGGTGACTATTGGCAATTCTGGTTTTCTTGTTTCATAGACACCACTCCCACCCCTGCTTTCTTCTTCACATGGTCTTCTTTCCCATGTTGCTCTCTGTCTTCTCCATATCTGTCTTTTACAGAGGTACTCACCTTTAGATTTAGGGCTCACTCTAATCAAAAATGATATCATTTTGAGATCATTATCTCAAATACTTCAGCAAAACCCTTTATTTCAAATAAGTTGCATTTTGAGGGCCCAGGTCTTTTGGAGGGGTCACATTGAATTCACTATGCCCATCTGTAGACTTTCAATTTGATTAAAATATACTGAGGTTGTCCCCTTTTTTTAAACAAGTAATATATATTTTCTCTGGCAATGATGCATACTCTAAGACTAACCACAAGTATAAAAAATTGGCTAATAATTCCTGGTGGCAAGCATGGTGAGAATCCACCTGTAATGCAGGAGACCTGGGTTTTATCCTTGGTCAAAAAGATCCCCTGGAGAAAGGAATGGCTATCCACTCCAGTATCCTTGCCTGGAGAATTCCACGGACAGAGGAGCTTGGCAGGCTACAGTCTATAGGGTTTCAAAGAGTCAAGACACAACTGAGCGACTTTCACTTTCATGGAATCAAGACGCTATCTACACTTTATACTTTTCTCTTTAACCTTCCAATAAAGTTGCATGTAACATTTACATCTTTTGAGGAAAGGCCAAACACAGTCTTCCATGCTGAAAAAAAAAAAAATATATATATATATATCTATATATTATATATAGATATATCTATATATATCTATATATATATCTATATATATATCTATCTCAAGGTTTACATTGATTTTATAGCTATCCCAGCTAATCAATTATTTTGGGATTACTGATTGATCTTCAGAAGAGTTTGAAACAAGACAGAAAAATCATACAAGACAGAAAAATCATAAGTACTGATAAAATTCTAAATTCTACTGAGGAGACCATTGTGCTTTATGTTAAAGAAAATTGATTTCATAGTAACCTAGATAATGATGTCCTTATCAATGGATAATAGAAACTCACAAAAGGGTGGGGGGTTTATTTGTGTCTACAGGCACTGAATATAAACAGATCATCTCTTTTTCAATTAAAAATCCCATAGGAATCAACATAAAACTCTTAAATACATTCATAAGGCAAGAGCTTAAGAAAACAAAGCCTGACCATGTTAATAAAAGAATAGGACATATGAGAAGCAGTGTTTTCATATATTAAAAACCTAGAGATCTTATAAAATGCAGATTCTAGTACAGTATGTCAGTGGTAGGTCCTGAGATTCTTTATTCTAACAAGTTCTCAGGGTAATGACCAAGAACCATTCTTTGAATACGACCACAGTTGTAGAGAATCAAGCTATAACAATAGGGCTGGCAAATAATTATAATGTTACACAGGCTAAAGATTATAAGGCTTTTTGTAATTCAGCAGAAATTCACTGGGCTCCTGTTCTGTACCAATCATTGTGGTAAATACAAAAATAAATGGAATATAACGCATAATCTCAAGAGTTTCTCTGCTAATTGTGAATTTTTTTCTGGCATAAAATCTTTCATCTACCTTCTGTTTCAAAAACTATTAGGGCAATAATAGAAATAAAAGGCTGGGAGAAATATCAATAACCTCAGATATGCAGATGACACCACTCTTATGGCAGAAAGTGAAGAGGGACTAAAAAGCCTCTTGATGAAAGTGAAAGTGGAGAGTGAAAAGGTTGGCTTAAAGCTCAACATTCAGAAAACGAAGATCATGGCATCTGGTCCCATCACTACATGGGAAATAGATGGAGAAACAGTGGAAACAGTGTCAGACTTTATTTTTCTGGGCCCCAAAATCACTGCAGATGGTGACTGTAGCCATGAAATTAAAAGACGCTTACTCCTTGGAAGGAAAGTTATGATCAACCTAGATAGCACATTCAAAAGCAGAGACATTACTTTGTCAACAAAGGTTCGCCTAGTCAAGGCTATGGTCTTTCCTGTGGTCATGTATGGATGTGAGAGCTGGACTGTGAAGAAGGCTGAGCACCGAAGAATTGATGCTTTTGAACTGTGGTGTTGGAGAAGACTCTTGAGAGTCCCTTGGACTGCAAGAAGATCCAACCAGTCCATTCTGAAGGAGATCAATCCTGGAATTTCTTTGGAAGGCATGATGCTAAAGCTGAAACTCCAGTATTTTGGCCACCTCATGCGAAGAGTTGACTCATTGGAGAAGACTCTGATGCTGGGAGGGATTGAGGGCAGGAGGAGAAGGGGACGACAGAGGATGAGATGGCTGGATGGCATCACTGACTTGATGGGTGTGAGTCTGAGTGACCTCCGGGAGTTGGTGATGGACAGGGAGGCCTGGCGTGCTGCGGTTGATGGGGTCGCAAAGAGTCGGACACGACTGAGCCACTGATCTGATCTGATCTGATAAATAGGCAAAAAATAATCCATATTTAGTAATTTTTTTGGTAGAAGGCAATGGCACCTCACTCCAGTACTCTTGCCTGGAAAATCCCATGGACAGAGAAGCCTGGTGGGCTGCAGTCCATGGGGTCGTGAAGAATAAGACACGATTGAGCGACGTCACTTTCACTTTTCACTTTCATGCATTGGAGAATGAAATGGCAACCCACTCCAATGTTCTTGCCTAGAGAATCCCAGGGATGGGGGAGCCTGATGGGCTTCCATCTACGGGGTCACACAGAGTCGGACATGACTGAAGTGACTTAGCAGCAGCAGCAATTTTTTTTAAATACTAGTGTAATTGGTCTCCATCCCAAAAGGTACAGCCTGTCTGCAGTGAGGGCAGCATCCTTCCTAAGGAGTGTTCTCACAGAGATGACATGGCAACACACTCTTGGTAGGATTTGGGGATCAAAAATCAGAAAGGTACTGTGAGTTCTAGGTTGGAAGCAGAGGCAATGATGAGCAGGGATGACTCACACAGAGATGATAAACATTCACAGAAGAAAGCATTTAATTTCTAGAAAAATAGATAGGCTCTTGGTTTTGAATTAATTTAATTCTACACATTGCTAAAGAGATGTTCTAGAGGATAATGGCCCTAGAAGCTGAAATCTAAATTTATGCAATTGCCTCTTATTTCACTTTGGCTTGAATGAAGATGGTAGATTCATGAGTAGGCAGTAGCCAAGACAATTTGCTTATGATTGCTGTTGAGTCAGGGTTTTTTCCCCCCTTTTTAATTTATTTATTTTTAGTTGAAAGATAATTGCTTTACAGTTTTGTGTTGGCTTCTACCAAACATCAACATGAATCAGCCATAGGTTTACTCCCACCTGAACCTCCCTCCTCCCTCCCTTTCCATCCCACCCCTCTAAGTTGTTACAGAACCCTGGTTTGAGTTCCCTGAGTCATTCTGCAAATTCCCATTGGCTATCTATTTTATATATGGCATTGTATATTTCCATGTTACTCTCTCCATACATCTCACCATCTCCTTCCTCCCCCTGCAGCTGTATCCATAAATCTGTTCTCAATGTCTGTGTCTCCATTGCTGCTGAGTCAATTTTAAATGAGAATCCACCAGGGACTATTCTGATCATGACAGCTGTCTAGATGTTTGCACTGTCAAGTAAACATATACAGTGAGCATTATACATACAGGTATATGTATTAAATACATCAGAAGGGTTTTTAAGTGCTGGGAAGTGAAGTGAAAGCTGCTCAGTCATGTCTGACTCTTTGTGACCCCATGGACTGTACAAGTCCATGGAATTCTCCAGGCCAGAATATTGGAGTGGGTAGCTGTTCCCTTATCCCGGGGATCTTCCCAATCCAGGGATTGAATGCAGGTCTGCATTGCAGCTTTACCAGTTGAGTCACGAGGGAAATCCAAGTGCTGGGAAACTTGCACTGTAAGGAATCTGCTCATGTTCCCTCTACAGTGGAAGACAGCAGTGACTTCCTGATTTTCTTCAAACCTGAAAACTCAAAGCAAGTTGCAGTATCATGACTTTTGATCCAGTAAATTCTCACAAAAGGGCAACTATTATGCTGGCAGCATCACAAACACAGCTCGTTTTGTGAACCTTGTGAAAGGATGACTTCACATTTAAACTTATTTTGATCAGAAATATTGAAGACTACTGATTACTCAGTTTTTACATGAGACATGAATTTTTCACCAATTAGTGGATTGGGGGTTCTGACACCAACCTGTTGTCACGGCATCACTGAGGACGACAAATGGCTATTATACCTGCTATCACCAAATCTCATGACATAAAGACTAAGTTCTGTTTTCAAAAAAGTTTAACTGTTATCTCTTCATCCCCAAAGCAGACGCAGTGGATTAAATGTTTGTGTTTGCTATCTATTAATACATTGATCAAACAAGCTAGCTAGATGTCAAATATATGCTCCATGATTTTATGTACAACTATACTGCTTATGCGGGGAAGGCAATGGCACCCTACCCCAGTACTCTTGCCTGGAAAATCCCGTGGATGGAGGACCCTGGTGGGCCGCAGTCCATGGGGTCGCTAAGAGTCGGACACGACTAAGCGACTTCACTTTCACTTTTCACTTTTATGCATTGGAGAAGGAAATGGCAACCCACTCCAGTGTTCTTGCCTGGAGAATCCCGGGGGACGGCGGAGCCTGGTGGGCTTCCGTCTATGGGGTCGCACAGAGTCGGACATGACTGAAGCGACTTAGCAGCAGCAGCAGCAGCATACTGCTTATGATCAACCTACGGGGTTTTATTTTCCTGGCCTATAGTGACCAGTTTAAAACAGCACACATAGGGCCTATTTTTAGATTTATAATGCTTCCCATGAGTCCTGCTTTTGGGGGATGGGAAAGATGCAGCCAGAGACAACATGGTTATCTGTTCTCTCCTCGGCCATGCATTCTATGACCCACTTCAGTACAGAAAGGGGAGCATTGTTTCTGCACACTGAGTTTTCTATTGGGTTACAGTAACTTGCCTGTGGTTCTTATAGAAAATATGTCCTACTTTTTGCCAGAAAATATATCCAGCAAAAGGGCATAGTGGAAAAGAGATGGTTTTATAAGTCCCAAATGTTACCAGGATTCTTTGAGGTCTCTACAAGTTACAACGCTTATGATGGAAGACAGGAGAGAGCTGTAAACGATCCCTTAACACTGGGTTGGACCTTCAGAAAGAGGAATGGTCTTGAGTCTCAGAGTCTTCCAGTCTTACAGAGGCATGATGGGTTTGTGTAATGGGTGGGTTTCTGTAATAGGCTCCTTGTGTAATGAATGGGTTTGTGTAATTCTCACTCTGAACTATATTTGGCAAAATAATATGTGCTGTTTAGTTTCTTAGAACTTGATTCCTTTCTCCTATAGATGTGGACTTTGAAAAAACTTGAGGAAAAGCCAAGTGCAATAACTCTAATGTACCACCAGGTGACAGTGTTTCTAAAATTAATCTATGATTCTAGAGCACCCAGACCTGTTTTTGAAGGGACCACATTTTAACAGAAAGGTTTGTGAACAATCACATGATTGTTTTTAAACAGTAAATCAAATTAGTTACTGAATTTCTTTTCCTAATTCCAATTATTCAAATATGATGAGATCACACACTCAGGTGACAGCCATGGATGGTTAATCTTATGCTGAGTAGGCCAGAATGACTGGACCATCTTAGAAAAGTGGTTAAGCAGTTTGAAAAGCTGATTTTCAGCAATCCCCCTGAAAATGAGAATACACTAAATTGAATTAGAGAGTGCAGAAAGTGTAATTCATATGCATTATGTAATGGAACAACATACAACAACATGAGATCTTAAAGCAACTGGTAGTCTAGTCAAAAATAAAAAAAATCATGCAATTGCTCTCTCTATATCTAGGAGCATGCCCAACCGTTTAGAGCTGGTGGCTCAAGTTCCACTCATTTCTATTAAACTATCTCTAATACATTGGCTACCAAGGTGATTGAGATCCTATTTATAGTTTACTTGAAAGTATATATACTTTATATTAAAACTTATCTACAGTAAGTGGCAGGGCTGTGATGTACATCTAGACCCCTGATTATAAACAGAGTTCTCTGTATTACATTCTATACCACTGCTGTCTACTACATCTATTTTTAGGCAGGTTGAAGTAACATGACTATAAGAGGATGGTAGAAAGGTGAGAAAAAGTGGAGGGAGAGATGCTTCAGAAAGGTGCATATTAGTAGAGAAGGGTGAAAATATAATTACAGGTGGAAAAAGAACTAACATGCTCCCAGCCTTCTGTTTCATCTCCCCTCCTTCTCACCTCCATTTCCATTGCATTCTCCCATTCTCATTATTACTTCCACATCTTCCTTTTCTCATTATTACTTCCATAAATCCCAAGTTAAATTACAGAACAAGGCAGGAAAAGAAATGACTCTGCAATACTGCTAAGTGACTATGGCAATACACATATCCCATGGGTCTTCATGTGGCCCGTCTAGTCTACAAGCCATAAAAAGGTACACTAATAACCAAAGGAATCACCTTATGTTTTATGTCAGATTCCCCAGAAAACAGTCACTGGAACTGAGATTTGCCTGTAAAAGCTCTGGAGTTGGAAGGGCCTTTCAAAGTTGTACAACCTTTAGGCAAAGGAAACTTAACTCTCCTTAGTTCAGTTCAGTTCAGTCACTCAGTCGTGTCTGACCCTTTGCAGCCCCATGAATTGCAGCATGCCAGGCCTCCCTGTCGATCACCAACTCCTGGAGTTTACCCAAACTCATATGAATCGAGTCCGTGATGACATCCAACTATCTCATCCTCTGTCGTCCCCTTCTCCTCCTGCACCCAATCCCTCCCAGCATCAGGGTCTTTTCCAATGAGTCAGCTCTTCACATGAGGTGGCCAAAGTATTGGAGTTTCAGCCTCAGCATCAGTCCTTCCAATGAACACCCAGGACTGATATTCTTTAGGATGGACTGGTTGTATCTCTTTGCAGTCCAAGGAACTCTCAAGAGTCTTCTCCAACACCACAGTTCAAAAGCATCAATTCTTCGGCATTCAGCTTTCTTCACAGTCCAACTCTCACATGATACATGACCAGTGGAAAAACCACAGCCTTGACTGGAGGGACATTTGTTGGCAAAGTAGTATCTCTGCTTTGTAATATGCTATCTAGGTTGGTCATAACTTCCCTTCCAAGGAGTAAGCATCTTTTAATTTCATGGCTGCAGTCACCATCTGTAATGATTTTGGAGCCCCCCAAAAACAAAGTCTGACACTGTTTCCACTGTTTCCCCATCTATTTCCCATGAAGTGATAGGACCTGATGCCATGATCTTTGTTGTCTGAATGCTGAGCTTTAAGCCAACTTTTTCACTCTCCTCTTTCACTTTCATCAAGAGGCTTTTTAGTTCCTCTTCACTTTCTGCCATAAGGGTGGTGTCATCTGCATATCTGAGGTTATTGATATTTCTCCCGGTAATCTTGATTCCAGCTTGTGCTTCTTCCAGCTCAGCGTTTCTCATGATGTACTTTGCATATAAGTTAAATAAGCAAGGTGACAATATACAGCCTTGAGGTACTCCTTTTCCCATTTGGAACCAGTCTGTTGTTCCATGTCCAGTTCTAACTGTTGCTTTCTGACCTGAATATAGGTTTCTGAAGAGGCAGGTCAGGTGGTCTGGTATTCCCATCTCTTTTAGAATTTTCCAGGTACAATATACATATTTAATTTTTTTGCATGCTACCCCTTCAGACTTTTGAAGACAAATCATGACCCTTCTAACATGAATTAAAGTCCCCTCCTAGACAGCATATTAAAAAGCAGAGACATTACTTTGCCAACAAAGACCCACACTATCTTGTATTTATTATATTTGTACTATCTTATATTTGTCAATGTTTTGGAGTAATTTGGTCAAATTTATCGGGATATAATATAAAACTTTCATTTGAGTACATACCAGCTCAGGTTTATTATATGTTGTTGATAAAAATCTATTTGTTACATGTTATTGCTATTACATCATATTTCTTTTTATTTGAATTTCCTTGCTTTTCTCACTGTTTTGTTTTCAAACTTTCTATGATCTAGATGTTCCATGGTTTAAAATAATTACATACATATGTGCACTCACAAACACACACAGAAACACACATATTCAATTTAAATAATCATATATATGTATAGTAGAGTTTTTCCAGTGGTCATGTATGGATGTGAGAGTTGGACTGTGAAGAAAGCTGAGCACCAAAGAACTGATGCTTTTGAACTGTGGTATTGGAGAAGACTCCTGAGAGTCCCTTGGACTGCAAGGAGATCCAACCAGTCCATCCTAAAGGAGATCAGTCCTGGGTGTTCATTGGAAGGACTGACGCTGAAGCTGAAAGTCCAATACTTTGGCCACCTCATGCGAAGAGTTGACTCATTGGGAAAGACCCAGATGCTGGGAGGAATTGGGGGCGACAGAGGTGAGATGGGGACGACAGAGGATGAGATGGTTGGATGGCATTGCTGATTCGATGCACATGAGTTTGGGTGAATTCCGGGAGTTGGTGATGGACAGGGAGGCCTGGCGTGCTGTGATTCATGGGGTCGCAAAGAGTCGGACATGACTGAGTGACTGAACTAACCAACTAACTATAGTAGAGTTGGGAATAGAATTTTAGGAAAATGATTATTTTCTTTCGTCATTTTGGAAAGAATATTTCCATGGTCTTCTGGTCTGTATGGTTGTTGTTGAGAAGTTTGCTTCAACTACACTGATGTTTCTTTTTAGTCATTGTTTTATTTAGTTTGATTGCCTTCCAGATTACATGTGGTAATTCTTTAGATTCACTACAAGCTGGCTTGGTGCAAATTTACTTTTGTTTATTCTGCTTGAGACTTTAGTTTCTTTAAATTCTTTAGACTTTCCTTTCCATTATCCCTTTGAATATTTTTCTTCTAATTTTATCTACTCTCTTTTTCTGAAAATCTTATTAGACCTTTGTTGGAATTCTCATTCTGTATTAGTCAAGGTTCTTCAGAGAACCAGAACCACCCTTCAGTTATTTGAAAGATAGCTTTCATATCTTTCTCAAGTGAAGTCGCTCAGTCGTGCCCGACTCTTTGCAACCCCATGGATAGTAGCCTGCACCAAGCTCCTCCATCCATGGGATTTTCAAGGCAAGAGTACTGGAGTGGGTTGCTATTTCCTTCTCCAGGGAATCTTCCCAACCCAGGGATCAAACCCAGGTCTCTCACACTGTAGACAGACGCTTTACCACCTGAGCCACCAGAGAAGTCCCAATCTTCTCAAGTCTTCTCCAAATAACTTCTGTTCTTAAAAACTAAATCTCATGTGCCAGGTGTTCTTTTAAAATTTTCAAATGCCACATATGCAATTGTGAATGAATTTTTCTCATTGAACTAATAAACAGAAAAAGAGTTTCTGCTTTTACTTCTATATTCCAGTACTTTTCACTACACATCTCTATTCCAAAACATGTTCATATAATGTGATATCTGGTTTATATACTTCTATCTATTGCTAAACTGATGATCTTAAGAGCAGGAATTGAGTCTGGCATATAATTGGTCCCTAAAAATGGTTATCTAAATTTACAAAATTTAAAAGCTTTAATATTGCCAGACCATGAAACATCTCTTTTTCAGTGGACTTGGAACTTAACTATTTCCATGGGCAAAACAGGTGAGACCTAGCTTAGCTGCTGACAAAAAGCCCAATATGACTCAATCATATGTTGTACCATTTTAGACAAAGTGCTGTCTTGAGTGCAGAGAAGTCTCATGTTTTCTCCCATCATCAACTCTAACACATCAATTGGAATAGTAATTATGTGTTGTATGAATGAATGGCAATCCTAACAGAAGAGATGCTGGCATGGTGGTGTATACTTAACAGGGAAACACAGTCTGGTGAGGGTAAAGACAGAGAGACGCTCAGATACCTTAAGAGTTGTCAGAGAAGAAGCATTAGGACTTTTCTGTGTGGTTCCAGTAAACAGGATTGTATCTACGCAGTAGAAGTTAAAGGCAAATCAATTTGGGCCTAAAAGAAGACATTTATGACAGTCTTAACTATACAAAAATAGAATGGACTTTCTGGTGTTGAAGAGATCGAAACACAACTTTTTGGAAGTGCTGAAGGAAATTCAGGAATTTAGAATAATGATACATATCACATGAATCATTAAAAAAAAAAGAAAAACTAAACTTTTCAGGGTTCTGTCAAACTATGGATTTCAATGTTTCAAGGTCAAGAGGTAAAACTGGATCATTATCCCCCACCCCCCACCCGACTAATTCTATGGTAACCTGTTTGCCTTTATTTATTTTTTTTAACAAAACTTCAATCAGACTACTGATTTGAATTGAAATAGCAGTCAATTTGACAACCAAAGATTTTTGCACATACAAACTTGACATAAACTTTTTTTCCTGAGATTTGTATCATTATTCTAAATTATTGAAAACATTTAAAATTCTGTATCTACTATTTAGTATGTTATATAAACTCCTCCAGATTTCTGCTATATACCTATTCTCTGTTCTTTATATCCTTATATAATCCATTGACAGAAATACTAGTACTTACAATAAACCTTAAGAAATTCCTTCTAGGTGACCTGAGCTTTATTAAAATTTTATTTCTTTTTCTCTGTTCTGTCACCAGTGGTATCATGGCAGACATCCTCCAATGTTTTGCTAACATTCATCTATGCTACATATACTCCATTCTTCTAATTAAAATTTTTTGTAAGATACAGGAGCACATGAGTTCAGTTAGACATAATTTTTTTTTTCAGTGATCCTATCTTAGCTCATAGTAATTATCATTATGTGATTATTACTTTCTTTTCTCACAATTAAGTTAGTCATTTCAGACCCTATATCATATGGTTTGGGATATTCACTTTACTCATTTTCAAAAAATCAGGGCCCAGTTTTATTATCTCTAGTCTTCTAGTCCATTGTCTTTAATTTTTCAAAAATCCCTCAATGGGTTTTTTAAAAATTTTATCAGCAGGCACTGGAGCATATTTATTTTCTTGGGCTTTTCTTTATTTTCTTGGGCTCAAAAATCACTGCAGATGGTGACTGCAACCATGAAATTAAAAGACGCTTGCTCCTTGGAAGAAAAGGTATGACCAACCTAGATAGAATAGCAAAAAGCAGAGACATTACTTTGCCAACAAAGGTCTGTCTAGTCAAGGCTATGGTTTTTCCAGTAGTCATGTATGGATGTGAGAGTTGAACTATAAAGAAAGCTGAGCGCAGAAGAATTGATGCTTTTGAACTGTGGTGTTGGAGAAGACTCTTGAGAGTCCCTTGGACTGCAAGCAGATCAAACCAGTCAATCCTAAAGGAAATCAACCATGAATATTCATTGGAAGGACTGATGCTGAAGCTCCAATACTATGGCCACCTGATGTGAAGAACTGATTCCTTAGAAAAGACCCTGATGCTGGGAAAGATTGAAGGCAGGAGGAGAAGGGAACAACACAGGATGAGATGGTTGGATGGCATCACTGACTCGATGGACATGAGTTTGAGCAAGCTCCAGGAGTTGGTGATGGGCAGGGAAGCCTGGCATGCTGCAGTCCATGAGGTCGCAAAGAGTCGTACACCACTGAGTGACTGAACTGAACTGCACTGGAGTATATTTCATCTGGCCAAGGGAAATGAACTAACTGAAGGTAGTTAGACGCTCTCATTATTTCTGTGTGTTTTGAGCTTCATCTTTCCCATTTGGGAAATCTTTGTTACCCAATGGAAACTTCAAAATGGGAAAAAGTGGTTCTATTCTTCTCCTTTTATTCTAGCCTCCCTCTCCTTTATTCTTACACTTAATTTTATAACACGAATATATACTTCTTTATCCTTATACATTTTCCCAACAGTTCACCTAATCCTGACTTCACAATATTCTTAAGAGGTTTGTGGCAGTTTTAGACATTTTCCCCCTATCATATATTGATACTTGATATTTTTTTCTGCAAAAACATATCCTTCTTCAGTTGTGTTCAAATGGTGTTCAATTTTGTACCAATTTTGTAAATAGTGTTCAAATTTGTACCCTCAGAGCTAATTGAGAAAACAAAAACAATGACAACCACAACAGAAAACCAAGAATAAAAAGGAATTGTATTTGATTGTATATTGATAGTTTATACAGATCAACCATTTATCCAATTTCCTTTTAAATGAAATGGAGACTCACCAGGCAGACCTGAGTAATGCTTAGATAATGTCACACAGGTGATTCCTGCTCTTCTTCTCTGGATTATGACTACTAGGAAGAGCTCGGGGAAGGCAATGGCACCCCATCCCAGTACTTTTGCCTGGAAAATCCCATGGACAGAGGAGCCTGGTAGGCTCCAGTCCATGGGGTCGCTAAGAGTCGGACACGACTGAGCGGCTTCACTTTCACTTTTCACTTTCATGCATTGGAGAAGGAAATGGCAACCCACTTCAGTGTTCTTGCCTGGAGAATCCCAGGGACAGGGGAGCCTGGTGAGCTTCCGTCTATGGGGTCGCACAGAGTCGGACACGACTGAAGCGACTTCGCAGCAGCAGCAGCAGGAAGAGCTCAAGTTAGTAAAGAGAGGAATCATGAGAGAAATTTGCCTCCACTTTTCCTACATTTTGGTGCAAAAACCTTATATTTTGCTACAACATAAAGGATGTTGGTTACATTACATTTATAGTCACATCCAGTTCCAAATAAAAGAAATTATTTTGCAGGGGGCTCAAACTAGTGTTTAAGAAGGAGATACTGAGCATCTAATAAGTCCACCGCAGTTTCTAACCATGTGGCAAATTTATATCCATAAGTCCTAGTGAGTTAATGACACCAGAACATAATAATAAGCCATCTAACATCTTTGTTGCACGTAATCTCCTTGCCTTTTAAAAAGCATCTGTCACAGTAATTTAACATGTGACTGGTAAATAGACAGGGGTCTATTCCAAATGCAGAATAAATGAGTAACTGATATCAGACAATAGTCTCCAGTATGTTCCAAAAGAAACATGAAACAGATTTTGGAAAACAGCACTTCCTCTTTGCTATCCGCAATCACAGAAGTCAATAGAGAAAATAGCACAGGACATGAAAAGACTAGTTATAATAGGAGGCCCACTGCTATGCTGTGACACAGCCCAGAGCAAATGACTGCATAAGATCATCAATTCACCCATAACGAGCTGTTGTTAGTGTTCTGTTCAACCTTCCACTAGTCACCAATTATGCTTACAGTTAGCAGTTTGAGTACATATTTACTTCTCTGGAGAGTGGGTTAGGTGCAGAGTTGTGGTGAATGGATCACAACATGGCCCTCAGGCCCTCAAAATGCAGGCTCTAGGAGACCCTGCAGTAGAGTTAGATCTGTGCTGGAAGAAAGAGAAAGGAAAGAGGAGGAGAAAACAGTTTGGTGAAAAGGGCTGCAAAGCAGGGTAGGAGTGGAGGTTGTGGACTGGCTTTGCTGTCCCTAACAGGAAATTACAACAAATCTGAAAGGCTTGGCCTGTGACTAAAGAAGCATTTGTTCCCGACCATTAAACCTGGCTTGCTCACCAGAAGGATTTTACAGTCCCTTTGACCATGTTGAAAATTTGAGGATGGAGATAATCCTTTTCATTCCTGTTTTTGTTGGTCTGCAAAACTGTTTGAGAGATTGCACCTTGGGCATTTGTCAGCGAGGTCTAATGCACATTTTGCTCTCTTTCAACGAGTATTCAGCAGACTTCACATCCCTAAAAATTCGACTTAGCCCCTGCCTATTTTCTCATCTATGGGGGCTGGGCAGCTCAGCGTTATCTGAGAGGTGGCAGCTGTTGCTATTACAGACAGTACTCAATGGTTCATTTATCTGAATATGTACTGTTACTCGGCAAGATCTCAGGAAAGGAGACTTTGTTGTGATGGTGATGCACTCGTTTTTTGATGGGGCTATTGAATAAATATCATTTTTTAAAAGAGGGGGTTCTCTGAGTGACTGGAAGAATTTCTAATACACATACTGACTTCAGCAGCTGAGAGCTATATGAAAATACCTTGTATATCCACAAGGTTCTATATACATATATAGTGTTGAAAAGGTAAATATCTTTCTAACTATAGCACTGAATATTACTCAGAATACATATGAAAAGAAATAACTACATTAATTAGTCTGGTTGCAATTAACATGTTCAATTATTAGGTGATATAAAATGTTGAACTGAAGGTGCAAAACTGATTCAAAAGTATGTAACTTCACTAAAGCCATTCAGTGTGCTTTAATTAGTAAATTACACTCTTCTGACCTCATGAGTGTCTTAGTGTTAATTTCACACACTTGCTTTTCACATCAGGGGCCTGGGCTTAGTCATCACTTCCAATTAAACTAACACAAGAAATCAAGGCCTAGAATTTATTCAAGTAAACACATTCTTTTTAAAATTCCCAATGTATAAATCGATCTTTAATTCATAAAATAGTTAATTATTTTCCCCTATAGTAGGCTCTATTCTATTGTTTGATAATTGAGTGTAATGTCTGTACCTGTTGACTTAAATATCCTTAGATATTTGGTTTAAAGAAATTTTAAAAGCCTCAAGTTAAATGAGGAGTATTTTTCAGCAATGCCATTATGACTTTTGAAACTGCAAATGAATGCTTTAAGTGAAATAATTCAAAGACCAACTACATGGTAGCAGAAAGAAAAGTAAAACCAGTATCTATTATCAATAAAAAAAGATAGGCCAAAGAAAAGCTAGAGATGAATAACAGTTTGAAGAGGGTAGAGGGCCAAGAAAAGGAGTTTGAAGATAAGTGATGCAGTTATAGAAGTCAGAATGATTAAAGATGTGATGAAAAGAGGCATATAGCTATCTATCTCAAGGGCTGAATATGCCCGAAGAGAGGGAAAAGCAGTTTTAATTTGACCCAAAAATGTTCAAAGCAAGTTTTAAAATATAAAGGAAAAATATGAGGATGTAATGGTATAATAAAAATTAATTTGGAGAGAAGAGAAACTTGCTGAATAAGTAAAAAATCTAAATTGCAAAATATAATAAGAAATGCAATTTCACTACTTTAGCATATGTAAAGTAAACTGTCTTTGATTCATAAAGTATTTCCAGGTAGTGCCCCATTGGATCTGTTTTAGGGATTGAAAGGGTCTTCTACAGAATCTCAGATGAGGGAGGGAAATATGCCACAGCCTATTTTGCAGCCACAAGTAGTACTTAAAGAGTTTTTGCCTTCCCACAGCCCATTTTCAATCCTGTTATTTCAAAATCCTTTCTCACTCTGAGCAAAGACAGGTCCTGAGGATACTGAGCTGAAAGTCAAAGTCATCTGCATCAAGAAACTTACAACTTAATGAGGAAGACAAAAGAGCAAGAGTGGGATTTATGAGCACTGCAACAGAGGGCGACGATTATATGCAGAGTGTGCCACTGAGTTTCAAAGGAAGGTTTCTGTTTATCTGAGCCTGAGCAGAAGTGAAGAGGACACAGAAAGAAGGGGTTTCTTAGAAATGGTACCATGTCAACTGAGTTTTTAAAATGTATAGGAGCTAACAGTGTAAGTCATGGAATGGGTATTCTAAGCAAAGCCAACATATTTAAAGGCCTAGAGCCTGAAGGGGAATTTGATGTGATCATGGAGCCTCTAGATACATGGAAAAGATTGAATAGGTATATATTCCTTTTTCAATGAGAGATCCAGAAGTGACACAAGACTCTAGCCATAATGAGACCAGCGATTAGTTGGTGAACAAAGGAAGAATAATTTCCTTATATTTCTGTTCCAAGTTTTCTTCTTTCCTTTCTAGTTTACCTGACCTCTGTGGACCTGAACTTGGGCTACTCAACCATCAACTCAGTCTAAGATAACTCTTGGACTTCATTCTTCCTCACCAAGCTTGGGAAATGGTCCAGTTGGAACCAGTTTATTTGGGAGCTAGTTCTTGTAGGGGTGAGTAGCCGAGTTGGAATTAGTTCATTTGTTCTATAGGGTACACACTCAAATCCCACCTTAGATTTAATTTTTTTCTTTTTTTACTATACAAAATGGGAAAGAAGTTTCTAGTTTTGTGTATAATATTATTTATTCATTTTCAGCATATAGGATTCTCTTTTCCTTTGGCAGACACTGATTCCATTCCCCCATCCCCCAAGTCACAAAGATTTAGGGTATTTACCCTATCAGTCAGGGAATTGGTTCATCTGGATGCATTGATGCTGGAATCTGTGCTGTTTTTGTTGGAATTTGTTTGCGTCTTTTACATTTTGGTGTTATAAAGCTTATAAAAATGGGAAATGTTTCACCTATCCTGAAAGAAAGATCTTTGGGGTGCATATTAGACATGTTAAGATCAGAAGAGCAATGCCGCTAAATGGCTCACAATTAAACAATCTGGCAGTCAGAAGCGCTTTACAAAGAAGAGGAACACTGATAATGAACATGCCTGGGGTGCTCCCTTGGACTTGAGGTGTCCAATTCTAATTTCCCCTACAGGAGACCTGGAGAAGGAAATGACAGCCCACTCCAGTATTCTTGCCTGGAGAACTTCATGGACAGAGGAGCCTGGCGGGCTACAGTCCATGGGGTTACCAAGAGTCAGACACCACTGAGCGACTAAACATACACTCACCAAGCTTGTTTAGTTCCCGGCCCAGATCAGGTCTGACATAAACTCTTGGTATAAGTTATTTGAATTTGATTATGTTTAAAGCTTTTGTGGGGGGACTTATTTTGGGGGCTTGTTCTCATTCCCTAGACTTGTGATATACATTATAACATTCGCAAACATTTATTGAGAGCTTTACTCTGTGGCAGGCACACTTCTAAGCACTCCCATGTATAAACTCACTTATTCCTAATAATTACTCTATTATTTGTATCGATTATCCATAGTCTGATATTTAAACTGTAACTTTTACACTAAGGAATGTACAGAAGGTCACAGCTAGTCAGTGGAGGAGCTGGTGCATTTTCACTCAGGCAATGTGCCTTCCAGGTCTGTCCTCTTAACCCTGGCACTGCACTGCCTCAACTGTTTGGCTACATTGTGCCTTAGCCGGAGTAAACTAAGCTTGTATACCTTGGGCTATTGACTGCATCTCCACTTAAGTGCTGTATTGTAGCAATGGATTGATCAACGAATATTGAACGAGCAGCATCTATGTGCCAGGCTCACTGTTCTAAGCATCTAGATACATGGAAGTGGGGAGGGGAGGAGTCATGTGGTCGATATTCTTATGTAAATTAAAGTCTAATGGTGGTTGAAATTATAGATCCTGGGAGGTGAAATCTGTAGGGGGATCCAGAAATCATGAAATCCAATTTACTGATTTAGCAAAACAGGGAAGTATGATCCCAAACTAAGATTCATTATAAATACACACACACACACACACACACACACAAAATTAAAGCTATAAACACATAATTAGAAAAGTGTGAACTGAAATCCAATCACTGTATTCCATCACCCTGGTTTTGTCTCATACTGTGAAACTCCTAAACAGTATCTGTGTTAAAGAAGAGCCTCTGAGCATGGTCTCGGATCAACGCACCGAACAACGCTTTAAAAGATTAGGAGTACATTTGCCAAAATATTATCAGTGTTTACTTTTCCATGATACTATGGATAATTTTTTAAACTGTCTTTTATAGCTTAAAGAGGACAGATACTGAAGATCTATAAATAGGAAAATGTTTAAACTGAAGAAAGATCTTTTTCTTAAAAAAAGAAAATTCTGAGTGTTTAGAATCACTTTAACCACTGTTATAAAATTCCTTGAAGTTTGAGTTCTTGCTCTGCCCACGTTCCTCTAAAGCGGAAGCTCCTCTGTTATCTTTCAGCCACTCTAGACCACCTGAGAACTCAAGGGATTTCTCAGACGGCACCTCCAGTGACTTAGCTAATGACTCATCCCAACTATTGGAATATGAGAGTGACTCCATATTTAGGAGCTCAGGTCTGCAGGATTTCTTCTGAATAATGACTCTAAATTATGCCACTTGCTTTGGAAGGCTTGCTTTTTCCTAAGAGATAATTTATCAAGATGTGCTATCCCTATAGTAAATTGACTAGGTGAAAAAACTCAAAGGTGAAAATAGCATTGGAGCTGGAGAGGCCACACACATTTCCTGATAATGGTTCTAATGACTAAGGAGAAAGAATAAGATTAACCTAGAATTTTCAAATTGTCCCATTTAACTAAATGGACTATAGTCCATTTTCCCAACTCCAATGCAGCAGTGTATGTGTGTGTATATATATATATATATAAATATAAAATATATTGATATAGGAAATACATTTATATGTCAATACATTTTATATATACATATGTTCATATACATTTTTATATATATATATATATACACAAATATATATATATTTGTATAGAATAAGGATGGCACATAAAACCAATAGTGGGTTTAACAGAGAACCATAGGACTTTTTTCAGATGGTCCATCCTAAAGGAGATTAGTCCTGAGTGTTCATTGGAAGGACTGATGTTGAAGCTAAAACTCCAATACTTAGGCCACTTGATGCAAAGAACTGACTCATTTGAAAAGACCCTGATGCTGGGAAAGATTGATGGTGGGAGGAGAAGGGGATGACACAGGATGAGATGGCTGGATGGCATCGCTGACTCAATGGACATGAGTGTGGGTAAACTCCGGGAGTTGGTGATGGACAGGGAGGCCTGGTGTCCTGCAGTCCATGGGGTCACAAAGGGTCAGACACAACTGAGCGACTGAACTAAACTGAACCATAATGAGATGGCAAAATCATAGAGAACTATGGGTAGGCTGTCATACTATTTAGAGAAGAACTGGTATTGGGAAAATTAGATTACCCTTCTCTCAGGTCTTGCTTAAGGTTGAGGACCAGTTGCAGAGTCAAAGAAGCACTCCACCTAGAAACCTCTTAATTCAATCTTATGAGATTTCTTTAAGAGTAGTTTTGACACTGTCTTTAAATGAAACCTAGTCCAAATTTTAATGTTTACAGTAGTCAGCAACTACTCATTCATCACCTTGACTAACAAGATCTGGTAGATTTGCTCTACAAATAAGAGAAAGAAAAACAAAGATAGATTTTACATAAAATTGTTGTCAAATCTTTGTTTTGAGAGCATCAAAACCAACAGACGTACTGGACTTTTAACAATCTAAGCATTCTAAATCTGTGTTTGCTTCTTCCAAAAAAATAGACAAATCTCCCAAAACAGCTCATATGCTAGAATAACCTATAATGATAACCAATAACATAAGCAGCTTAATAGTTTTCCTGGACTTATGTATCTCATAGTGTTGTGAGGATTACTAGAGTTATTGCAAGTAAAGCACTTACTTGCTGTTCTATTATATATTTTCAGACAATAAAGCAATATGCCAAGAGAGATGTAATCCAGATCTTGATGATGATAAGCACTGTCCTGATAACTGTCAATCAGAAATATACTTTGGCCAACCTTAAGGAACTGCCAGGCCAAAGACTCAATTACATGGGTTATGCCATTTGGTACATTATGTACCTCGACTAATTTAGAAAGGCATTTAAAAATATTCTTACTTTTACCAAGGTTTTAACATGAAAAAAATTTACACATACAGAAAAGTCAGTCTGTATAGTGAACACCCATATATCCACCACTCAGATTCTACAATTAACATTTTATTATATTTGCTTAGAAAGCCATCTTAATGTCAAAGCTTGGAACACAAGGAGTATTCTCTAAAATGATGCATTCACTGACAAAATCAGTTGCTCGAGGTTTAAAATGCTCTGGTAAAATCCATTCTTCATAATTAGTTAAAATCTTTTCCAAACTCAAACAGAATCTTCTCACCTACTGATTAAACTTTTCACAGCTTCCCACTGGGCTCAGGTTAATGACCTAGCAACACGTTCAGCAATGCTCTGCCTGATCTGGAACCTAAGCTATTCTTGAGTCTCACTTAATTAGACCTCTCTCCCTTTCATCTGCACAGGGCTCCTTTCAGCTCTTCGAATATGCCTTGTTCCCTCCACCTTCAAGGCCTTGACACATCTTCTTCCCCATCCCTACTTATTTTGCTTACTTAGCTTATCAATGGCCTCAAAAAGGTCTCCAAAGTAGGAGGTATGCACCTTGTAAGGAAAGAAAGCCAGTTGTTTGGAGACTGGAGAGAGAAAAGATGTTCTATTTCTACTTACTTTTACCTAAATTAAAGGCAAATTATGCTGTGAAAATGTTGAAATATCCATAGGCAAGAACACATAGAGGTAAATCACACATAATAACTGCACATTTGGAGTATAAAAGTGTTTTCAGGTCACTGCCTCAGATCTCAGATCTCAATTGTTACCTCATCATAAATGCCTTCCTTTATTAGTCAGCCTGACACAAAATTCCCCCTGTAGACTCAGGGCATGATACATGTCTGTGAAGCTTTGTGGTAGTAATAATTTTACATTTATCTTTCATGCTAATTGATTATGTCTGTTCTCATTCACTGGACATTTGCATGAGAGGCAGGCACTGAAGTTTAGTTTTGATCCTTTAAAAAAAAAAATACTGCTTAATAGCAAATTCTTGATAAGCATGTGATTAATACAGAGGTGTGTGTGTGAATATGTGTGTACACATGCGTATATAAAATGTATATATATATTAGAAACATATGTATAATATATATTTGAAACATATGTATGTGCATATATATATATTATATATATATATATATATATATATATATATATATATATATATAAATCAGCTCTTCAAAGGGAAGGCTGAAGATTTTTTCCCTTCTCTATTTGTAACCAATAAACTCTCCATTTCTCCAGTTCCTTTTTCCGCTGATTTCAGTGGGCTATCTCTGTGTCATATGTTTGTTTGAGACAGACTTGTCAGGACAAAGCTCAAATATCAGCTGGGTCCATGATGCTCACAGTAATTGCAAAACTGTTTGCTGTAAAACAGATTAAGAGGCCCTACTCAGCAAGCACTGAGCCAAGTTCTTCCCTGGCCACTTCAGGAACATGTGGCAGGACTCTGTAATGTGATGGATAACATATGAAGAGCGGAGGGCTGCCCATATGCTGCTGCAATTTTCCTGTACAGGATGTGCTCTTTGGACTTAATAACGGTGATTTAGGATACTGGTGAAAATTCCAGCTCTCTTTAGGTCTCATTCAGAGTTTCCAGGCAGGGGATGGCAAACCTATAATTCCTCACTGCAGGAAAGAAAATGAAAGAAGGGAAAGAGATCCCTAGGACTGACTTGTATCAGAACTGATTAGATGTGTTCCTTTCTGCCTGTCACAGAAAGGAACAGATAATGCTACTAAAATCCTGAAAGTTGAGTAAAACAGTACAGGATGTCATATAAAACCCTTCTAATTTGGGTTGGGGTTCAAGGAAGAAATGCTAGAGATATGTATAAGATATACATATACTTAATATGTATAGTGTTAGTCACTCAATTGTGTCCAACTCTTTGTGATCCCATGGATTATAGCCCTCCAGGCTCCTCTATCCATGAAATGCTCCAGGCAAGAACACTGGAGTGTTGCCATTCCCTTCTCCAGGAGATCTTCCTGATCCAGGGATTGAACCCAGGTCTCTTGCATTGCAGGGAGATTCTTTACCATCTGAGCCACCAGGATATAACCAGTGGTAAAGGATTAGCAAAACACATGTTTGGGAGGGGTAACAAGATAAAAGAATACACATAAAAGGATGCTGAGGTCCCGGTGGGCAGGAAGTATGGTGTGATGAGAATATGGCTATTAAATATTTTAAGTTGAATCAACTTTACTTACAGAAAAGAAAAAAAAAAATTCAGAGTGCTACATTTTAAAAGGACACAGGAAACATGAAATCTTTTGAAAGAAAGAGACCAATATGATGAGATGATACAAAATCATACCTAAAATAAAATGGTTCCAAAAAGCAAGTCATAGTCAGGATGTAACCAGGGGAAAGGAAAGCTCTAGAGGAATGTGATAGGTAGCATTAGGTGGATAAGGGTGTTTCATGAAAGGAGTATTTGGTGGAGAATTAGGCATAGCCTATATAACCTTAAAAAGTAGCTTTAGAACCTGGGGCTGCTGCTTAGTCGCTTCAGTCATGTCCAGCTTTGTGTGACCCTATGGACTGTAGCCCGCCAGGCTCCTCTGTTCATGAGATTCTCTAGGCAGGAGTACTGGAGTGGGTTGCTATGCCCTCCTCCAGGAGATCTTTCCGACCCAGGAATTGAACCCGGATCTCCTGCGTTGCCAGCAGACTCTTTACTGCTGAGGCACCAGGGAAGCCCAGAACACGTGGAAAGATATCTTAAGACAAGAGTTCAACTCCATTTTAGGAAAGCTATTCTTAGAACTCTGTGATGACCAGGTAGCCAACCTCAAGAAGGAGAGTGAATGTGGACCACTGGAAGTGATCAATCATGGCCCAGATAATAGATTTCCAAATCTACCAGATTATCAGGGTCATCTGGGGAACCTCCCAATGACACCCAGACCCAACACAAGTGATTCTTTTGTCTAGGCAAATGCTCACTAGCCCAAGCTACATGAGCATTCTGTGATGGTACAGATATAATTCAAGCAGGATTAAGTAGACCATTTCTAGGAGTCCCTTCATCCCTCAGACTTTGATTCTACCTGTCTTTTTACTTTCTAGTTATATAATAATCAAATAACAGATAAAAGGAGAAGGGCATCAGAGAATATTTGAAGAATTTTATGATTCATGATATTTTCAGTGAGAATTTTTAGTTTCTCCAGCTGTTCTTACACTTTGTCCTTTAGTCTCTGGTTATGTTTACAAATGCAGTCACTGGCAAAAAGAACAGGTAATGATTCTTCTTGAAAATCACTTTTAAAAAATTTAGAAATTATTCTCCTGATGGGAATCACTTTATGACCCCTAAAACATGGAGGAGATATATAGTTCAGTGAAGAGAAAGAGAAGAAAAATGACAAAATAGAAACAAGCAAGGTAAAACTATTTAAAGTAAAATGTATTTGGTGACTTTTTGCTGACTGATATGTGGATGTGTAATAGATATCTGGACATACTCTATGAAGACATTTTCAAACTTCACTGCAGGTAGAAAACATTTGAGAAGTTTGTTAATGTGCAAATTTGAAGGCTGCACCCAAGAAATTCCGATTTAGTGGGTCTTGAATGGGTCAAAATTTTGTGTTTTTAATAAGTAGAAGGAACAACTGCACAGACCAAATTTAGAGAAAGAATATTTTATAGTGCTCTTTGACAGAACATTCTGCAATGATGGAGATACTCTACACATGTGCTTTTAATGAAGTAGTTCCCAGCCACATGTGACTTCTGAGTACTTTGAAAGCATCCAGTGCAGGTGAGGAACTGTTGGATTTTATTTCATCTTAATTATTTTAAATTTAAATACCGACATGTGGCTAGTGGCTGTCATATGTGGTTTAGTTGCTAAGTCATGTCCAACTCTTATGACCCCATGCACTGTAGTCCACCAAGGTCCTCTGTCCATGGGATTTCCTAGGCAAGAATACTGGAGTGGGTTGCCATTTCCTTCTCCAGGAAATCTTCCCAACCCAGGAATTGAACCCAGTTCTCCTGCATTGCAGGCAGACTCTTGCGCTGCTGGCATATTCTTTACCAACTGAGCTAGAAGGAAAGCCTGGCTATCATATTGGAGAATTCTATTTTAGAATATATGTACTTTGTTTTAGGACAAGGAACATGCAGTTGTCTTTTGTATTGTACCTACCACAATAAGGAAGCAAGAGATACTATATTGAAATTAGAATGGCATGAAATAATTTTGGCAGGATATTGCCATTCAATCCATGAATAAACATAGCAGTATGATTTTATATTGTCAGAGTAAACATGTTTATTTGTATCCCAGTCTGTAAAGAGTGAGGAACGCCATTTTCATAAGGTGAACAAAATGAAACATCTGTGGTTAACTTCATTGATTTGTACTTAAAAATAACTGTACACTAGGAAGGAGGTATGTTATTGGATTATATGGCAATCCCACCAATTAATTTAATGATTTCTCTGCTAATAGGTGATAGGTCAAGCACAGAAGCCTTGACTAGGTGTTAGGAATGGCTGTACCAGAGCTTATGACAGTCTCCAAATCCATTGACCTCCCTTCCTAAACCAACACTAGGAATATCGACTGTCAAGAGAGTCACAACAGAAGAAACTGAGATTCCAAGTTATCTTATAGTGTTTAGTGCAATATAAATATTCTAAATCAAAGAGCATCAGGGTATAGTATTCACACAGCAAAAAGAGATGACACAGCAGACTATCCCTCCAAAATTAGTTGGATTCCGGTGTCAAGATTAGCAGGGATGTGAAACCGTATTTTCACTAGACCTGTGCTGAGAAATATTAAGCCAGAAAAGTTATAAAATGTACGCATACAAACACACACACACAGACAAACACACACACACACACACATAGACTAAATAGATGGGGTTTGGCAGGCGAGGGAAGGGAATGGAGGATTGGGATGTTGGAATGAAAGTGCATAATCATGTCAAAATAACTCACCCCCAAGCAGAAAAGAAAATAAAAGGGAAGTAGGGCAGAAAAGAAAGAACACTAATGGATCCGCCTCCTTTGCCCCCAGAGACAAAGGTTCTTTCTGCACATTCACATTAGCATTTTGGCATATGAAAATGAATTCTAGTGCTGGTCTATAACAAATTACTGCTCTACTAGCTGAAATCTTAGATAATCTCATGTGGCTGGCAATAAGTGGTTTTAAAGAATTGCTCTTAGAGAGTGTGTGATTGGCAATACACGTGTCTTGTGTATGAGTTGGTATTGGCAATATTCCATGCAGCTTAGTGAAGGTGCCTGGTTTTTGACAGACCCTCCTCTGGAAAACTGGCTCTGGCCTGAAAACAGAGATAGGGAGGGATTCTAAAGCCACTGTCTTTAAATCTTTCCCCAATGATGCCAGAATATCATGAGGGCTCATTTTTAATCACAGTTGGGAAACTATTTCCTATTATAATGTTTTAAAAAGCTATCCTCTTCATGGCACATCTCAGTATCCCTTTGGGGCAATCCCTTGTGGGTTCAACTTCTTTGATCAGCACTGCTTTATAGATGCAAAAGAGGAAGCTTCTATCACGAAAGGTCATTTAATAAATCAGTGTGTTTGGTTTGGGATTAAAATCCTGATTTTCTGATGCTTAGTCTTAGGAATATTTTACAATTCCACATTACTCCCCTATCTTAATACTATGCTTATAAAAAAACTATTAGAAGAAGTTTACAGATTTCATTCACAAGACATAAAAAGATTCATACCCACTAGTTGTGGGTATTAAATGTTTGTACTTACAACTTTGTCTGTCTAGGTGTGTATATATGTATGTGTATATACACTTTGCATTCCAAGGCTGTAATTCTGCTGGATGCCCTGCTCTTGATAAATGTCTGTGACCTACTGTCTGGCAGCAATTCTAGGCTTTGTTCTCCCTCTAGTAGCGTTTCCAGCACAGGCTCTGTTATGGCTGCACAGCATGTGGGTGAGCCTACCTGTCCCCCACCCCCGCCACCCTGCCTTCTTGCTCTCTGGCCCACCAAGGAACAAGGGATGATTGGAAGTTCCTGAGTCTGTGGGGGGGTGGGGAAGAGCTTCAAGGAGAGGGAAAACAACAAAATGAAAAGGAAAAAAAAAAAAGTAAGAAGGCCACGCATGTATATTTTACAGTTTTCAAATGCTTTCACATTCAGAAATAAGATTCCCACATGCATTCCAGGGAGTCTCTGAGTTATCTAGACAGATTCACTGCTAAGGTTAAAACTTGATAGAAAAGGTTTCTAAGTATTATTGACTTTTGCTTTGCATTTTGAGATTGTTCCCACTAAATTTTCAGTTTGAATTGGGTCCTTTGAATCACAAATATACCAAATATTGTGCACATGTTAGATAATAGTGATTTTTAACCCAACTACGCATGGTACTTCTAAAATCCCCGCCCTGTTTACTTAGGCCACAAGCATCTGGTTTCCACAGTCAGATCATTTACCACCCAACAATGCCTGATTTTGATGGACAGAAGAACAGACGGTCTACTTAAATCCTTTGAAATTCTCAGCCCAGCTCCTTCCCTTTCATTCCTGACTCCACCTAAGAATTGTGCCAGATAGGAAGGAAAATGAGTGAGGATCAGGAAGAGCTTTTGAGGTGATGATGTAGATGTGGAGATGTTTCACTGCAATTAATCTTGTTTCATTTGAAATCAACATGGGGTGGCTTATCCACCTCATACACATGGAGTGCCTTTATATTTCATCCTCTTCTCATTGTTTCAGATAGATGCATGCATATGATGCTTCCTCTAACCTAAAGGAGCCTCTCTAGCTTAGTGAGAACAATACAAGCAAATGGTGTCTCTGCCCTGTGCCTATTGGTGTCAGGGGAACATACAGGAGCCGTTCCCACCCAGTGTACTCAAAGTTAAAGTGTTAATCACTCAGCCATGTCCGACTCTTTGTGACCCCATGGACTGCAGCCTGCCAGGCTCTTCTGTCCATGGGATTTCCTAGGAAAAAATACTGGAGTGTGTAGCCAGTCCCTTCTCAAAGGGATCTTCCTGATCCAGGGATTGAACCCAGGTCTCCTGAATTGCAGGCAGATTCTTTACCATATGAGTCACCGGAGAAGCCAATACTGAGATATCAGCAATGGCTTCCTGTAGGAAGAACAGCTAATTCTGACTATTACAAGTAGATGGTTTTTATCCACTATTGCCTCTGTCTCCTCACTTGTAGCTTTGATAAACATCGTATGCAGTTCTAACATTACAGGGATAGTAGATGTAAATATTTGCTGAATCTACCCTTACATGCAGATCACAATGCTTTGTCCAGGCATAAAGTTAGTATGTGTGAGCAGAGGTCAAAAACAAGTTGACATTTTGTACACTGAGAATATATTCCAAGTCTACCTACCTCCACCCTTTGGAGGGGCCCAGGTGCTGCTTTCAGAAGCCTGGCCCTAGCTTATCTGCAGTCACCACTGACTTCTCTTCAGCCAGATCCTGGTTCCATACCACAGTGGTGCCCCATCATTGCAGCTTCTTCCTCTCGTGTTAAATCAATAGTTTATGACATGTACAAGGGAAAGCTGTAAATTTAATTTTGTTCCCTGCAGTGTGATTCCTATCTTGTTTGCTGGCAACATAATGAATATGTTTGCCCTCCAGACCCCCCACCCAGTGGAGCAATTGGAGGATACAGAAAGAGAAAACAGGAAAGCACAATTAGGTAGATGGATTAAAACTGGATTAATCAGAGGCTCAGCTAAAGATAGGCATATGCCTTGCTTGTGTGTATGTGTGTATATACAGATATTTTTTCCCCAGAAATCCACTAAATAAGAGATGGTAATTAAGGAAAATGTGGGCTCTATCTGTGACTTGGAAATTTAAGGGTGGTTCAACTAGGTTGTTTTTAATTATGATGGAAACTGAAGCAGAACAGGCCGGCTCTACTGACTCCACAGGCCTCATCTGCTGCACCCCTCCCCGGCTGCTCCACTTCTATGCTACAAAAATGCAAGCTTCCTTATTACCAGGGAACCTGCAATGCTGATTCCCTGAATGTCTTCCCTTGCTCTACGCCTGACTGGCTTCCTCCAACTAAGTTCTCAGCAGTCCTCCCAGCCCATCCAGGCTCTCTGGATTCCTTTAGCCCTGCTGCATAATCTCAAGAGCCTTCCTCATCTGAAAACATCCTGTATAGCGATAGATCTATCTATCTCTTCATCTGTCTATCTGTTAATATCTATCTATAGAATAGGCACATATTTTCTTTTTCTAAATTTTTCTTACTATAATGTAAGTTTGGGGCCAGGGGGTGGGGCAGAGAACTCGTCTATTTTATTCCAAAGCAGTTCTAGTAACCACCATAATACCTATCACATGTCATTGTTCAGTGGCATGCTGAACCAGTGAATAAATGGTATACTGAGCTAGAAGTTACTCAGGGAGAAAAAACTCATATTTTAAGCACCTTCTACTATTATAACAATAAACCAATTGGTACCAACACAGATGCCCTTTAAACAGCACTCACCACACATTAGGCACTGTTCTATGCTCTTTGCATACAAACATATTTTATCCCTACAAAAAACTTAGGAGACAGGCACTATTATTATCCATATGTTTTAGATGAGGAAACTGAGGCATGGAGATCTTTAGTAATTTTCCCACATTCATAGAATTACCAAGTGGCAGCACTAGTATTTGGACTCAGGCATCCTGACTTCAGAATCCACGTTCTTAGGGACTACACTAAATTGTCTCTCAACTTACATCACTATCACATGCAATTACAGGCACTCAGCACAAATAAAACAATAAAAACAGCAATAGGCCATATGTGTATGTGTGTCTGTATGTACATATTTTTTTATAATTGCATCAGACCTCTGGCTTCAAAACATATAGTCACTGCTACCAGAAAAAAACACAAAACTTAGTATAGACATTCAGAGTCCTGGGACTTGAAGTCACATCACTGAACCTATTAAACTTTGAACTTAAGCAATTTATGCAGCTGTATTGTTTATGAGTAAAGACATTTTTCTTCACGGCATCATTTGGGCTGAAAGGTTGTTACATTACAGAAATCTACTCTTCAGAGACTGTAGAGAAAAAACTGTGGTGGGGTGTGTGTGTGTGAATGCATACACACAAGGATTATGGAATTTGAGAAGAGGAAAGAAAGGCCTCAGAATCTTATTAAGTATTAACAGCCTTTGTAGCTGGTCCAAATGTCTCTCCATTTATCCATCTATCTATCCATCTATCCATCCAACCAATGGCTGCCATGCGTCCATCACTGTGTAAGTGATACAAGCAGGGCATGTAAGCAGTGACCAAGGCCAATACTGCCCCTGACCCCCATGGAGATACATCCTGGCAGGTCCTGTTCTTAGCACTCACCACCTCTCATCTCTATAGAGCTATCATGCAGGGCCAATTTGTAAACAGCACAGAGAAAAATCTATGTGTGAGTGTGAAGACCAAATGCAGATCAGGAAGAGAAGCGCAGGGAATTGGAAGCAGCAGCGCTGGGTAATGAGAGGAAGGACTCTTGCAAGAAAAATAGCAAGTAGGAAATCAGGAAATGAAAGTGAGAGGACCTGGGGAAGGGGCAGAATTGAAGAAGGAACGACAGCTTTGTACCAACAGACCCAGAACGTTGATCCCACGTATGTAGGACAAGTCTAACTATTCAAGTTAAAGTGTTTTAAGATTATAGAAATACAAAGCTGTTTAAATTGTTCTTTTTTCTAAAGAACACAAAAGACTCCACCAGCCCATCACCACTGTGTTTGTTTTGGGAAGCTATCCTGAGAGCTCTTGTTTCTCTACAGATCCATGGGTCTGTTAGGGTACAGGAGAGAAAATCCCTGAGGAGGAGCTCTCTGTGCCATGTGGGCGGCAGACCCGTGGCTACATTTCCCAAGAATCAAAGGACATTCATTTACATTTGAAACAAGAGGGGGAAAAAAGCACCATCATTTCATTGCCAGTTTTGTTCCAATCAACCCACCCCTCACCATCACTGCCAAGTAGACCTTTGACAGAAATTCATCCCAGAAATAGGATGGAAAATTTTAATGAGGTTATTTTGATGTTCACAACCTCTAAGAATGTTCCCCAAAAGTTATGTGGTGGGAGGCATTTTCTTCTGCTTTTCCTGTGCATAACTCTGCTCCCTGAGGATGTAACTTGGCAAGTCCTGACAAGATCGATTGGAATATTCCTGGCTACACAATATATGCCTGTCCCTGTGGGGTGAGCTGTCAGGGCACAGAATGGCCTTGATGACCTGAGCATCTCCCCCACTGATGCCTCAAAGTTCACTCACTGTTAGTGATAATACTTAAGGGAAATCAGGGAGTCATTATGGACAAGATACTTGTAGATTCTGTTTCTTCACTTAATTACCAGAAATCACAGTACAATTCATTATATATTTCGAAAGTGTTAGTCACTCAGTTGTGTCTGACTCTTTATAATCCCATGGACTATAACCCACCAGGCACCTATATCCATGGAATTCTCCAGGCAAGAATACTGGAGTGGGTAGCCATTCCCTTTTGCAGGGGATCTTCCCAGCCCAGGGACTGAACCTGGGTCTCCCGCATTGCAGGCATATTTCTAAATATGAAATCTAATTATGCTGTCTTACTGGTATTTTTTTTCTAAAATGTAGATTTCCTCAAAAGGGACATCTGATTTGTTGATCAAATAGTTTTACTCCTTATACATATGAGATGGGGAAAAGCATATGAGAAAAAGTAAAAAGGCAAGAAGTACTCCAACTTAAATAACTCCTTTACCCTTAAACTATCTGGTGAACCTTAAAGACCCTTTGCTATTTTGTGATTTATGTCTAGACCAGAAACCAAAATTAGA
The DNA here is from genome assembly GCA_935064755.1 of Tragelaphus eurycerus. Classification (NCBI taxonomy): domain Eukaryota; kingdom Metazoa; phylum Chordata; class Mammalia; order Artiodactyla; family Bovidae; genus Tragelaphus; species Tragelaphus eurycerus. The sequence continues at coordinate 12,604,661 of CAKXYN010000018.1, forward strand.
GAGAGGCAGACTTAGGTAAGGGCTGACAACAGGGTTGGAGGTATCCACCAGAGGTTAAGCTTCTAGAGTTGGCTTCCCTTCCAGTTCATCCGCTTCTCTCTCTCTGCCTCCTATGATCAAAGTGTAGCAGTGAACAGCACAGTCCTTTTGCCTGTTTTCAGGAAGTTTGGAGCCCAACAATGCCAACATGAACAGTGTACTGTTTGCAAAGAATGCCATCACCATTTAGAAGGAAGGCCTTCCAGAAATTAAACTTACCTTTTATAGTTTTCGTTTACATTTTAAAAGTAACTCCCCACCCTCTAAGATAACTCAGTTTCTTTATACTCACCTCATTCTTTGTAGGAGCAGGAGAACCACTGATGATTTCTGCTAAATAGGTTTTAAAAATCTAATTTATTTCCCCCCACTTCTGCTGTTGGTTACTGGCAGTGGGTCTTGCAAAACTAGACTCATCTATTTTTAATGTCTGCCACTCGGTACATTTTTAAAATAGATGGAGGTGAGTTTGAGTAAACACTGTGCCTCTTGTTACAGGCTGTGAACATCCACAGTGGGCGCTGAAAATTTTCTGAGTCAAAGCTCATTGTTATTAATAATTGCTGGCCTTAAACCTCATCCATGAGAAGTCATACAGCCAGGTCTCTTGTTAGTCTCTAATCCATTTCTTGTGTTTCTTGTGTTTGTGTGCTTTACTATATCATGTTTAGATGTTTAAGACATCACACTTTTCAAGTTCCTCTTCAATAAGGCAATGCAATAAAAAAGTATAATTTAAGATTTGTAGAGATATAAATGTAAATATAATATATATTTATATATAATATAAATATAAAATTTATACATAAATATATATATTTAAGCAAAATTCAATTTGAACATTTTTTCAACCAACATTTAAAGCAGGAAAAAGTAAGAAAAGTATCAAAATTTTAGCTATTAGTTGCCTTAACTTGCTGTATAAGCCAATCAGCAGAGACCAGTATTTATGATTCAGTCTAATTATACTGGTGGCTCAGATGGTAAAGAATCTGCCTGTAATGCCAGAGACCTGGGGTCTGAATCCTGGGTTGGGAAGATCCCCTGGAGAAAGGAATGGCAACCCACTCCAGTATTTTTGCCTGGAGAATTCTGTGGACAGAGGAATCTGGCGGGCCACAATCCATGGGGTTCAGCAAGAGTCAGACACGACTGAGCGACCAATACACACACATAAGTAAAAATGCACTTGCTTTTGTGGCTGTGCTTTGATTTAGAGGCTTTGTAAAAATAGACATAGATAGATATACAGATATAAATACTTACATCAGCTTCTACAGGAGTCATAGATATAGATACCTATCTATCTAGACTTAGACAGACAGATGACTTGCCTATTTTAAAATGTAAAACTTGCTTTGGTTTAAAAGCATTGGATAAAAAGTTTATTATTATGGAATAATTTTATGATTGGGGAAGATAGATGTGAAGAATGTTTAAAAACAGGAGTTCTGGAGTCCAGGACACTGACCTTCATCTTTTGGTTGCTGTATGACTGTGGCAAATTAGTTTATCTCTCTGACCCTTACTCTGGAGAGGGGTATAATAAAACCTATTTGAGCTTGTAAGAACAACATAATATGCAATGAATGCATTTACTATGTGACAAGAAGTGGGATTAGCATTCAATGTATTAATAACTACTTGGATGCTTCTGACTATAAAAAAGAGAAAATCCTGACATAGGATTTAAACCAGGAGGATGTTTATTATCTCACAGAACAAGAAGAACATGGTGAGGCAGGCTCCAGGATGGCATGTTAAGATTGTTGGCTTTGTTTCTCTGGATTTCTATGTGGGCTCAGTTCTCAGATGCAAGGAGACTCTCCAAGAAATTTCTAAATAAATTTTTTCTTACATATCATTGGCCAGAATAGGGTCATGTGCAGGATAAAATATTAAGAGTATGCAAACTAAAATACGATGGCTTGAGCTTGAATTCCAGCATGACAACTGTTGTCTCAATGATTTTATTTCGCTGAACCTCAGAATCCTTATTAAAATGAGGATATCAATATGACTTTCCTCACTGGATTGTTGTGATGATTATTTGAGTTAATACAAAGAAAACACTTAGAAGAGTACCTGGCACATAATGAATGTTTGATAAGAATTAATTATATTGAATTATAAACCAATCACTGAGAAGAGGAATGAAATTGCTATTATTGGTTTAGATAAATTTGCTAGCTGGAGAAATGGTCACTTTTCACTGAATAATGTGGACGAATAGAAATCTTAACTTTAATTGAGTTATATTAAGTAGGCAACCAAGTGTGATCACCACATTCAAAGTACCAATACTCTCACTACTTATCCTGCTTTTTAATAACATCACCTTATTATGTTTCTTCCCAAATGAAAATCCATTGGCTGAACTACAGGTGAGTCCTGTAGTTGATGATTTGATTATTTGATGATTTGATTACTATATTATCTTCAACATAAAACACGTATTTTTCAGCAAGTATATTTTAAAAATATATTTGTACAACTCCTTGTCACCCATGATATCACTGAACTAGGATTTCATTCTAGCCTTGAGTCATTTTAAGTCAGCTGAGCCCAAAGGACCCAGAAACCCTGAACCTACCTTTCCTCTAGGAAGGTAAGGGGACATGAGAAGGTAACTTCTAGAGGTAGGAGTATAAGGAGCAGGTAGAGAAGCTGCTAGATGAGAGGGAAAGAGATTATTTATTATTATCTCTTTGGAATTCAACACAGTGCCCAGTGCATCGTGTTTCCTCAAAAACTTGGCTAATGGAATGAATGGGCATGCATGAATCCTTAATGAGGGGAGCATGTACTCATTCAAATACATTTTATTTACATAATAAAATTAATTTAGTTTGTATATAGTTCTATTAATTTTGGCAATGCATACAGTAGTGTGACCACCAACATAAGAAAGACATACAATAGTTTTATCACATGTGTTTAGTCATTCAGTCAGGTCCAGCTCTTTGTGACCCCACGGATTGTAACCTGCCAGACTCCTCTGTCCACGGCATTTTCCAGGCACGAATGCTGGAATGGGTTGCCATTTCCTTTTCCAAGTTTTATCATACTTTCCTTCTAAATTTATTCAATAAGTATCAATCATCAAGTACTGGCTAAGTATCTAGTTATGAGTTGGTGAGTAGGGAAGAGATGGCCTCTCACAATGTAGCACTGTAACTGACTGTATGCTCACAATCCTACATAAGTAGATGGCAAAAAAGTTTACAATTTCACAATTCCAAATAGGTGAGAAGTAAAACTGGATGTTCATTAGCAATTTCAATATTTTAAGGTTTTTCTTTCAAATTTTATTGAAAAATATTAAGTTCTTTCAAGCTAATTATCAATGTCTCTGACTTCTGCTATAGGTAAGAACATCTATTGGAACCAGATACAAATACCTGGAATTTGTTACTGGGGCTTTCCAAACAACTGATATTTTTTCTATAAGAGTTTGTAATAGAGAAGAGAAAATATAATGAGGAATAGTGGTAACTTTAAATCTAGGTTTTAAGAGTATCTGAAAATTCCCAAGGAAGATGGTAGCAATATTAAAGAAAGGATATGGGGTAGAAATGTAAGCACCTATCATAGCAACTCTCAATTATTCTCTCAGGAAGGTCTGCTTCCAGAATCATTAGTGTTATTGATGCTATATATCATGATCCAAGCTTTGTTCAATAACCTAAAGGCTGATGATCAGTTTACTTTCATTGGCACTTTTTCCCTACCCCACATCATGACAGAAAACAGAATAAAGTTTCCACACTTACAGTGACTACTGGGAGATAGAGAGAAGTGACTGAAAGGAGATAAAAGAGCTCCACTTCCTCAAATAAGATACAGAATGAAATAAATTGCCAATAGTGCAATTCCAACAGTTATGCATGGATGTGAGAGTTGGACCATAAAGAAAACTGAACACTGCAAAATTGATGCTTTCAAACTGTGGTGCTGGAGAAGACTCTTGGACAGCAAGGAGATCAAACTAGTCAATCCTAAGGGAAATCAACCCTGAATATTCACTATAAGGACTGATGCTGAAACTGAAGCTCCAATACTTTGGCCACCTGATGTGAAGAGCCAACTCACTGAAAAAGACATAGACGTTGTGAAAGGCTGAGAGCAGGAGGAGAAGAGGGTGACAGAAGATGAGATGGTTGGATGGCATCATGGACTCAATGGACATGAGTTTGAGCAAATTCTGGGAGATAGTGGAGGACAGGGAAGCCTGGTGTGCTGTAGTCAAGGGGGTTGCAAAGAATCAGACGTGACTTAACAGTTGAACAACAACAAGCATAATCTACCACCTTCTCAAAAATCTTAATATCTACTTTTTTCAACATGCATAAATTGTATGTTAGTTAAAAGAGCCAGGTCAGCTGTGCTAGATACTGGTTAAGCAAAGGAAGCTTCTAATTGGGAAAACCGCCACCTGCATTTATTTTCATTGCCTCGCCCAACTTTGGAACAACAGAGCAGAACACATATACTGGGTCCTTTTCAGCGTGTCAGTTAAATGGCTAAACACTGATCAACGTGCAGATAACAAAGATCCATTAGAAGAATATTAATGGTGACTCTAGAATTTTTAGTCCTATGCATAATGTCTGCCAGTATTTCAGCAGTTAAAAGATATATAAGAAAAAAAAAAAGATATATAAGCTATTTGCTGTTACCTTCTGTTACCATTTTCTTTACACCAGAAATAGGGCTTTTAATCTGAAAGACGGAAATCTCTTTCTGTCTCTGTACCTCTTGCTCTGTCTCCAATGTATATAGTATGTTTTTAATCTATCGTCAAATATTTTGAAAATCTAGAAAATGGATTGTTGGATTATTAAATAAGTTTAAAGGCAAGTGTTTTAATTAAAGGTAAAGATAGACTTTATGTAACAGTTGATGTCAAGCGTGGCATAACAAAAGGAACAGAGGAAGTGGGAGAAACAGATTCTTTTTTGTAACCATTGGAAAAGCAATCTCTGATTTCTCTTGCCTTCTTCCTCTTCCATCTTTCCTAGTTCCAAAGATGCATTTCACATAGTTGCATTGTTCTTAGACAATCTATTTCCTACCTCTTTTGAAAAAGTATCTAGCACTTTGATTAAACAATTTTCGGTCCTCACATTCCCATACTTTCAACTTTGACAGTTTAATTTCCAAACTCAGAACTTTTCCAAATCAGAAAATGCCGGATTTGTGCACTGTCACAGGTAAAAATCAAAATGGTCTAGGTTATTTCCAAAGGTTGTTTAGCTGCCTTTGGACACATTTAATATCATGACTCAAAAGATTGTTTCTTAGAGATTATGGCTGCAGTATGAGCTACCATTGCAATTAGTTCTTATAAACTTCCCAAGACAACAATAACAACCAATACTGTTATGACTATTGGTAATGACATCTTGCATTTATATGGAAACTTTTATTTTTTCTTATTCCTAAATATTCTACAAGCCATATTCTTGGGTATCACTTCACCCATCTTCAGTATGCAGCCACCTTAGGGTAAAAACTAATAGCTGTTAACATAGCACTGGCCCACAAAATAACACATTAAGATGATTATTCTCTCTTTGGATCTAAGGGGATTTTATAACAATAGCAATCATAATAGCTGTGTCTTTTTTATGCTCATTTTCTTGCCCTACTCATAGACCAGAGGCATTATTCAGTAAAGAAAACACAAGGACTTCATTATAAAACACCTAAAGAATACCCTATGAAATTACTGGTCATCAAATCCAGTCATATCTCATATTTGTCCTTTCACTTCCACAACAGGGATAATGAACAACTTTCTGCAGTATAGGGGGATTTTCGAGTCCAATTTTCATATAACTTTCTTGGCTTTCTACTCCTCTTTTACATATAGCTAAGTCTATTTCAAATACAATATTCACTTAATCCAAATCATGCAGAGTGGCTCCCTGCTGTCTATCTCATCATATGCAAGCTCTATCAATTTCCTTTCAAAATTGCCCATCTACCTTTCTCTTTTCCATTATTGTCTTTGGATTTGACTATGTATATTAGCCTTTGCTTTAACTCATTCCCCATCACCTGGCCTTATTTTTTGTATCTTGTCTTTCTGCATTGGCTATTGCCTCTCATCCTCTGCCCACAAATGGCTTCTCTATCAATATAAGGACAAGTCTAGACTCCAAGAATTCTTCCTTAATAAATAAATTCACCACCAGAACAATCCTTTAGCCTATGTGGTGATACTTTCTCATAGTATATCAATATTGTCCCAAGACATCTAAGATCATCATTCTCTAATTAATTTTTAGGTTTCCCAATTAAGACTATGCTCTGCAAGGCCAAGGACATGCCCTTTTGTTCCTTTGACTCTACCAAAGTATCTCGACCCATGCTGGGAAGCCAAGGAGTACTCAATAAATACTGATTCAATAATTATATGATAGGTATACATCCAAGGAATATGAAGACAGAACAGACCTGTGGAGCACTCAAGCTAGCCTGAACAGAACCACTGCTGCTGCTGCTGCTAAGTCGCTTCAGTCATGTCCGACTCTGCGATCCCAGAGATGGCAGCCCACCAGGCTCCCCGGTCCCTGGGATTCTCCAGGCAAGAACACTGGAGTGGGTTGCTATGTCCTTCTCCAATGCATGAAAGTGAAAAGTGAAAGTGAAGTCGCTCAGTCGTGTCCGACTCTTAGCGACCTCATGGACTGCAGCCCACCAGGCTCCTCCATCCATGGGATTTTCCAGGCAAAGAGTACTGCAGTGGGGTGCCATTGCCCTCTCCGGAACAGAACCACAAACATACATAACTTAGAATCAAACTCTTTTTGGGGTGTGGGAGGGGGAGACTGGGTCAAAGTTGGTATCATAGAAGAGCAAACGGACATGATCTTAGCAGATAGATGGGTCATGAAGAAAGCATTTCTGTGCTGAGAAGCAGAGCCAAGTTTCCTGGCACTTTCAGTATAATGCAAAGAATATTGTGCTAATGGTAATTGTATATCCAATAAAGACTCAAACTGAAAGATGTGAAAGCCTAACACCCAAAGGCAAACATTTTTCTGTTTATAAAACTGCACTCTTCTGCAGTAACACAGAATCATAAAAAATTAAGAGGTAGAAGAAGTTTGAGGTCACACAGTTTAACTCTTTACTTATGCATAAATTTCTGATATAATATAAAGCTTGGCATAAGACTAAAGAAACTTGCACTATTTCAATCATCATCCTCACCAGTAGAGTCAGAAACATAGAAATATAATAACTGGTATATTCAGACATATTACTGAGTACCCTATATGTGCAAATAATTGCACTAGAGACAGTAGGAAATAAAACAGTTCACAAATGGATGAGAAATAATCTTTGCCTTCAAAAGAGGTAGGAAGGTATAAAGCCTGCAGAAAAAAATCCACAAGGGAACAATTAAAGAAATATTAAGTATGGGACTGGTATAGAAGTTATCATTCTATATTTTAAATTAGAAAACAATGAATCATTGACAAAGACTGTCAAATATCTAAGAACAGTTAGTATCATTTCATGATCAAGCCCCATCTTAACTCATCCACTGCCATGATCTTACCTGTCAAATTAATGAAGGATGCACCAACCAACCAAGCAAGTAAACAAATAACCAACCAGCCGATGAAGCAAAACCTCTTCCTTAGTGACAGACATGATGAATATCAAAATGTAATATCCACTAGATACTAAGGTACACGAGGTTGGTAACTAAGTTTATTCAGCTTCAGGCTGTTACAACAAAACAAAACACCAAAGACTGGATGGCTGATAAATGACAGAAATTTATTTTCCACAGTTCTAGAGGCTGGAAGTTCAAAATCAGTATGCCAGCATGAATCGGCTGAAGGCCCTTGTCCAGACCATAGACTTCTCCTCAAATCCTCACGTTGAGGAAGGGACAAGGAATCTGTCTGAGGGTTTCTTTCATAAAAGAACAAATTCCATTAATCACCTCCCAAAGGCCCCCACTACTAATGCCATTTACCTTTGTGAATTAGGATTTCATCCTGAGGATTTGGGAGACACAAATAATCACTCTATAGTGGGAACCATAGGTAGCTTTTATTTGTATGATTGAACTAGGTAGTTAGACCTAGCAACATACCTAATATCTGGTACATAGAAGGACTCAGTAAATACTCATAGAATCTTGAACCATATGATGAGAGGGAAGTGAGTACGAAAGAAAGTAATAACATTCTGCCTTCATAAGTGACTTCAGACAGGATGTATATTTTAAAAAGTGAGAAATGGATATATCAAAAAGCTTCTAATATTTGAAGGATTGTTTAGAGTTGGACCATAAGGAAGGCTGAGCACTGAAGAATTGATGCTCTTGAAATATGGTGCTAGAAAAGACTCTTGAGAGTCCCTTGGACAGCAAGGAGATCAAACCAGTCAATGCTAAAGGAAATTAACTCTGAATATTCATTGAAAGGACTGATGCTGAAGCTGGAGCTCCAATCCTTTGGCCACCTGATACGAAGAGCCGACTCATGGGAAAAGATTGAATCTTTCTTGATATTGGGAAAGACTGAAGGCAGAGAAGAAGTGGGGTGATATAAAGAATGAGATGGTTAGATGGCATCATGGGACTCAACGGACGTGAGTTTGAGCAAACTCCAGGAGACAGTGAAGGACAAGGAAGCCTAGAGAGCTCTGCGGTACATGGGGTCGCAAAGAGTTGGACAAGACTTAGCAACGAAACAACAGCGAGGTTAGTATTAGGTCTACATATATTTCTATTTATCCCTAGTATAGTTGATTTTGTTTATTTTTTTTTTTAATCTTTAAAATTTTGTTGTTTTGTGAATGCTGTTTTCCAAAGAAAAATCTCACTGGAAACTCAAGTTATACAAAATAATAAAAGCAAAGTTGGCAAAAGCTGAAGCATTTCTTACTAGGAAACATCTTTAGATCAGATCAGATCAGATCAGTCGCTCAGTCGTGTCCGACTCTTTGCGACCCCATGAATCGCAGCACGCCAGGCCTCCCTGTCCATCACCAACTCCCAGAGGTCACTCAGACTCACATCCATCGAGTCAGTGATGCCATCCAGCCATCTCATCCTCTGTCGTCCCCTTCTCCTCCTGCCCCCAATCCCTCCCAGCATCAGAGTCTTCTCCAATGAGTCAACTCTTCACATGAGGTGGCCAAAGGACTGGAGTTTCAGCTTTAGCATCATTCCTTCTAAAGAAATCCCAGGATTGATCTCCTTCAGAATGGACTGGTTGGATCTCCTTGCAGTCCAAGGGACTCTCAAGAGTCTTCTCCAACACCACAGTTCAAAAGCATCAATTCTTCGGTGCTCAGCCTTCTTCACAGTCCAGCTCTCACATCCATACATGACCACAGGAAAGACCATAGCCTTGACTAGATGAACCTTTGTTGGCAAAGTAATGTCTCTGCTTTTGAATATGTGATCTAGGTTGGTCATAACCTTCCTTCCAAGGAGCAAGCGTCTTAATTTCATGGCTGCAGTCACCGTCTGCAGTGATTTTGGAGCCCAGAAAAAGAAAGTCTGACACTGTTTCCACTGTTTCCCCATCTATTTCCCATGCAGTGATGGGACCAGATGCCATGATCTTCATTTTCTGAATGTTGAGCTTTAAGCCAACTTTTTCCACTCTCCACTTTCACTTTCATCAAGAGGCTTTTGAGTTCCTCTTCACTTTCTGCCATAAGGGTGGTGTCATCTGCATATCTGAGGCTATTGATATTTCTCCCAGCAATCTTGATTCCAACTTGTGTTTCTTCCAGTCCAGCGTTTCTCATGATGTACTCTGCATATAAGTTAAATAAACAGGATGACAATATACAGCCTTGACGTACTCCTTTTCCTATTTGGAACCAGTCTGTTGTTCCATGTCCAGTTCTAACTGTTGCTTCCTGACCTGCATACAGATTTCTCAAGAGGCAGATCAGGTGGTCTGGTATTCCCATCTCTTTCAGAATTTTCCACAGTTTATTACGATCCACACAGTCTAAGGCTTTGGCATAGTCAATAAAGCAGAAATAGATGTTCTCCTGAAACTCTCTTGCTTTTTCTATGATCCAGCAGATGTTGGCAATTTGATCTCTGGTTCCCCTGCCTTTTCTAAAACCAGCTTGAACATCAGGAAGTTCACGGTTCACATATTGCTGAAGCCTGGCTTGGAGAATTTTGAGCATTACTTTACTAGTGTGGGAAATGAGTGCAATTGTGCAGTAGTTTGAGCATTCTTTGGCATTGCCTTTCTTTGGGATTGGAATGAAAACTGACCTTTTCCAGTCCTGTGGCCACTGCTGAGTTTTCCAAATTTGCTGGCAGATTGAGTGCAGCATTTTCACAGCATCATCTTTCAGGATTTGGAATAGCTCAACTGGAATTCCATCACCTCCACTAGCTTTGTTCGTAGTGATGCTTTCTAAGGCCCACTTGACTTCACATTCCAGGATGTCTGGCTCTAGGTCAGTGATCACACCATTGTGATTATCTGGGTCGTGAAGCTCTTTTTTGTACAGTTCTTCTGTGTATTCTTGCCACCTCTTCTTAATATCTTTTGCTTCTGTTAGGTCCATACCATTTCTGTCCTTTATAGAGCCCATCTTTGCATGAAATGTCCCCTTGGTATCTCTAATTTTCTTGAAGAGATCTCTAGTCTTTCCCATTCTGTTGTTTTCCTCTATTTCTTTGCATTGATTGCTGAAGAAGGCTTTCTTATCTCTTCTTGCTATTCTTTAGAAGTAGTTTACAAATGCTAGAAATCATTGGGATAAGATTTAAAAGCCACTGCCCTGAAAGATTCAAGAAGTACACTGCAGTTCTAAGGTATAATGTCTGTGTACTTACTTGTGTTGTAGTTTTGTGTGTAACACTGATTATAAGAAAGAAGTGTAATTCCCAAGACTGACATTTCTGAATTGTGGTATGCCTCAGAGATTTGGGATTAGGAAATGTTTGGTTCTCGCATTTCGTAAGTGACAAAGCAACCTTTCCAAAATCAAAGGAGAGATATCTTACCTTCTGATTGAGGTTAATAGGAATCCACATACTATAAGAATATAAATACATAAGGCAGCCATGATATAGCCCTCGTGAGGTTCAACAATTGTAAAATAGGTTTGGAAGTTTTCACAATGTGGCCAAAGAGGGTTTGTATATATTTTATAATGTGAAAAGTGAAATGAAAGTCTCTCAGCCCTGTCGGACTCTTTACCACCCCATGGACGATACAGTCCATAGAATTATCCAGGTCAGAATACTGGAGTGGGTAGCCTTTCCCTTTTCCAGGGTATCTTCCCAATGCAGGGATAGAACCCAGGTCTCCCGCATTGCGGTGGGTTCTTGACCAGCTGAGCCACAAGGGGAGCCCAAGAATACTGGAGTGGGTAGCCTATCCCTTCTCCAGGGGATCCTCCCATCCCAGTAATGGAACCGGGGTCTCCTGCACTGCAGATGGATTCTTTACAAACTCAGCTATCAGAGCAAGATCCTATAATGTGAAATACCACATTATGAACAAGATCAGAAGCAAGTATTATATAAAAGAAGAATGTTTTAAAAAGTAATTCCTTCAGAATTATCCAGGAATTAGTAGTATAACAGATCTTATAGAAGTGTTTTATAAAAATTCATCTCTCAGAGAGAAAAAAAGGGGAATGGTGGTGATAATTGTATCACTGTTTCTTATGGCCTAAATGATCTCATATTCAAAATAACTATAGGCAGTCACCCATTTATTCAGCAGGTAGCTACTAAGCACCTACTATGTGAAACCTGTATCCTAGCTTTTTATAGGAATGAAGAGCTTGATAAATGCTGACTTGTGGACTTTCACAATCCAGATAGAGAGACTAATGCTTCCATCACACAGCTGCTAGGATACAAGCCAACTCACGCTAAATTTTATCAGAGATATTGGAGCTAAGTCAATAGAGAATTCTGAAAGTAGGAATGAGGAGTTTAGATTTTGCATGAAAAAACAGTGGAAGCAGGGTAAGTATGTGGTAATCTCTTTCTGATAGTCCTATGCATATGTGTGTGTTTATGTGGACTTGCACATACTTGCACACACACACACATACATGCAAAATGGCAGATGTTAAAGTAGGCAGATCAGTTAGGAGGCTGTTCTAAATGTGGGTATTATTATCTAAACCAGGGAAATGATAAAGAGGGTGGGAAGTAGAAGATGAATTAGAGGCACATACTACAGTAAAGAATCTGCCCACAATGTCGGAGACCCAGGTTCAATCCCTGGGTCAGGAAGATCCCCTGGAGGAGGGCATGGCAACTCACTCCAGTATTCTTGCCTGGAGAATTCCATGGACAGAGGAGCCTGGCAGGCTACAGTCCATGGGGTCGCAAAGAGTCGGACAGGACTGAGCAACTAACACTTTCACTTTCACTATGAGTGCTAGAAAGGATTAGGGTAAGTGCAGGTAATGAATATTCTCCTTCCCTACAGAAGGCTACCACTGAAAAAGGAACATATTCTTGTCACCTGGGAGCCCAAGATAAACCAAATCTATCTTCTAAATGTCTATTTTACCCTCTATGACAGATAATAATAAAAATTTTAAATAATGAATAACAAGGCATGAAGTGGGTATTTTTGGATAACACTGCAAGCTCTTTCTTGGTAAAAACCTCTTACCCGAAGCTCCTTCAAATGCAATCTGGTCTTACGGTCTTTGCTTTTCATCCTCCTCCTCCTGAAACAATCTGAACACTTGGAGTTTTGTCAAATTGTGTTTTAACGACTTCATAGTGCCATGAAAAGATGTTGCATTTCAATAAGGGTTTCAGATCATCAAGTTTTAAAACTTTCTTAAACAATCGCCTCTTGACAGCAGTGGCTTCTTTCCATTTTCTGAAGAATGAAGTCTGTGCTTGTATCACAGTTTAAATTTCTCCAGGAGTAAAGAATCTGCCCGCAATGTGGGAGACCTGGGTTCAATCCCTCGGTTGGGAAGATCCCCTGCAGGAGAGCCTGGCTACTCATTCCAGGATTCTTGCCTGGAGAATCCCACGGACAGAGGAGACTGGTGGGCTAAAGCCCATGGGGTCGCAAAGAGTCAGACACAGCTGAATGACTAATTACACACATAGTCGAACAAGTTGAAAACAAAGACATAAACCAAGACTTCTTCGTGCCAGCTCCTGCTGCTTCAGGCAGCAACCTCAATTCCCACAAACCACAAAAACCTTTGCAGGACATCTCTTGGAAACAGATTCATCTGCAACACTTCCTCACACAACTCTTCAGCTCAGCAAACAAACACTCTAGGGAGAGCACTGGGGTGCAAACTTCTGTACTCAGCCACCTCCCAGGGGAAATCCCTGTCTACACTTGATACCTGAGCACTGGAAGATAAATTTCAGTAGATGGAGGTGCTTAGAGAGGGGACAGTTGATCAGATGGACATGTTTGACAGTCCCCAAGGATATCAGTGTCAGAAAAATGTGATAAAATTGTACCTTACCGATTGCTACTAGAAAAGCACACTTCTGACCCCGTGGTCTGTTTTGACGTTTTTAAAATAACATGCTTGCACCTGACCAAAGAAATAGTATCTGTTCTAAGTATACCTACTATGTTTATAACAGCACTATTACCAAATGTTTGGGCTCAGATTTCAAGATATGCATTCATTTTCAGTCAATCTTTTTTTTTAATATGACAAATATTTTTTTTAGGATTATAGCCATATACTTAGTCTCCAGGGCATTAGAGGGGCTATGTATAATAAACATATGTCAGAAAGCATGTTTTTGCTAAGGACGTATTTCTGGGTTAGATGGACATAGTCCCTGCGCTTGAGGAATTCAGAGCGCACATGAAGCAGGGGACACACATTAAACAAATAACTATTTGATTAAACACCTGATTACAAGGATGATACGGGAAAGACGGGCAACAAACAAGATGCTGTGAGAATGCATTAGCAGAACTCGGAGACGTGAAGATTTGGATATTTAGATTTCTTGTCCCAGATACTGTGTATCATACTTTCTCTTAAGAGTTAGAGCATTAGACATGGTACTGAGTTTAGTATCTGTCATAGTTAAGAAAAGTGCTGCTCCACAGGGAAGACTTCTGGAAGGGTGAAGAACATGGGGGGATGAAAGCTGGAAACACTTCTGGCTGTTATAGAAAAGAATGGTCACAAAACCCCTTAGGGTGTAATAAGTTAATCACCCTCAACAAGGGTTGAGGAAATGAAGGAGAAGAAGCAAATATAAGATATGACAAGATGTGATGACCAACAGTTTTATGGGCTAATCCCTTTGGTACTTAAAAAAGTTATATGTTTTTGTTACTAGATTATGCTCTGGTGTATGCTGGCAAAGCAACCAGCACAATAAAATGCATAACTATTATGATTATTATTACTATAAATCCCTTTAAAGATCTGAACAGAGAATAATTTGTTGATGTGGTGCTTTGTGGCATGTTAAACGTCTACTAATTACATGTTACCCCAATGTTGGCTGCATCCTAAAGATGGGTGGAGTGATTCTATCAATAATGATTTACAGAATATTAAAATACTAAGATTTTTTTTCACACAAAAGACAGCAAATGGGTGCTGCTCAAAATTAGAACATCTGGCTCAGTGTAAAGAATCTACCTGCTGATGCAGGAGATAAAGGTTTGATATCTGGGTTGGGAAGATCACTTGCAGGAGGAAATGACAAGCCACTCCAGTATTCTTGCCTGGAAAATCCCAGAGAGAGGAGCTTGGCAAGCTACACTCAATGGAGTCAAAAGAGTCAGACTTGACAGCATGCACCCCTACCAAAAAAAAAAAAAGATAAACTTGATAGTGTTTTATAATTCAAGTAACGAAATATTTTGCCTGACATTTATGTAGGAGTTTCCCAGTTAGTCGAGTTCATTCAGTTATAACTTAACTGTAAAAATAAAAACACTGTCCAATAACATGTACCCTTATTTGAATCATTATTTTTAAAATTCTTTGATAACTCCCTTCAGCAAAGCTGTGCCAAAGCAATAACAAAGGACAGATTTCCAAACCAAAGTGAAAGGTGCTATTCAACATGTAGTTCACCTGTTGTCAGCCTCAAATACAAAAACCTGATGCAAGGGACCCTGATAATGAGTTTTGAACTGACACAATTATTGTTAAAATACTTGATTTAACGTCTACATAGAAAGCTTATCTCTGTAATGATTTACAACATCCCACATGCACCTCCTCAGTTCCCTGAGCATGCCCATCGTTCACAGAATCAAAACCTCTTGCAGATAGTATTTCATAATGATGATATAAGTATAACTGATGCAAAGTAAAGGTATTACCATAGTTTTAAATACCTGGAATTTATATTGCCCACTTACTTTCACAAAGCACTCTCAGACAAATTATTTTTACTACTCATGACAATGTTCTGAGGCAGATAGCCACTGTCATTCATCCACCAGACTCCCAAACTCAGAGCTACTGTGAATCGAGACTGTAATTTCCTGTCTATGTATCTGGTTTCCTAAAGAGAAGGAAAGAATACAGAATGGGGAAAAGACAACCTCTTCAATAAATGAGGTTGGGAAAACTGGACATTTACATGCAAAAGAATCAAACTGAACTTTTTAACACCATATACAAAAGCAAACTCAAGATGGATTTAAGGTATAAATGAAAGACCTGAAACTATAAAATTCCTAGGGAAAAAAAAGGAGTACACACTTTGACATTGGTTTTAAAAATATTTCTTTAGATATGTCTCTTCAAGCAAAGGGAACAAAAGCAAAAATAAACAAATGGAACTATAGAAAACTAAAAAGCTTTTGCACAGCAAAGGAAACCATTACCAAAATGAAAAGTCCTCCTAACAAATGGGAGAAGATATTTGGAAACAATATCTGATGAGGGGGTTAATATCCAAAATGTGCAAATAGTTCATACAGATTAATATCAGAAAACCAAACAACCCAATTGGAAAAAGGGCAGAGGGCCTGAATAGGCATTTTTCCCAAAAAAGACATACAGATGGCCAACAGACACCTAAAGATACTCAACATCATCAGTGAAGTACCAACCAACACTATGAGATAGCACCTTACACTTGTTAGAATGGCTATTATCAAAAAGACAACAAATACAAACGTGGGCAAGGATGTGGAGGAAAGGACTCATCTCACGCACTGTTGCTGGGGAGGTAAATTGGTGCTATCACTACTGAAAACAGTATGGAGGTTCCTCAAAACATTAAAAATAGAACTCCCGTGTGTGTGTGCATAGTGTGTGTGTGTGTACTCAAGTTGCTTCAGTAGTGACTCTGTGACCTTATGGACTGTAACCCCCAGGCTCCTCTGTCCATGGGATTCTCCAGGCAAGAATACTGGAAAGGGTTGCTACGCCCTCCTCCAGGGGATATTCCCGACAGAACTCTCTAGCAATCCCACTTATGGGTATTCAAAAAAACAAAACAAAAAAACCCCATACATATGTCATTTGTGACAACAGATTAATCTAGAGGGTATTATGCTAAGTGAAATAAATCAGGCAAAGACTAATATTGCATCCTTTCACTTGTATGTGGAATACAAGAAAAAACAAGTGAACAAACATAAAACAGAAATGGAGTCACAGATGCAGAGAACAAACAGGTGGTTGTAAGATGGGAGGAGGGCAGTGAGTGAAATAGGTAAGGGAAATTAAGATTTACAAATTTCCATTACAAAATAAATGAGTCATGATGATGAAATGTAAAACATGGGGAATACAATCAATAATACTGCAATATTACATACTATAATAATTCAATAGAAGTATACTGACAGATGGTAACAGGATTATCATGGTGATCATTTTGTGATGTATAGAAATATCACATCATTATGTTGTACACCAGGAACTAACAGAGTGTTGTAGGTCAATTATACTTCAACTTATAAACAAATCCATAGAATAAGCAGATCAGATTTGTGGTATCAAAGGCAGGGAGTATGGAAGAACTAGATGAAGGTGGTCAAAAGATAGGAACTTACAGTTATATGATACATATATACTAGGAATGAAATGTACAACATGCCTGGTATAATTAACAGTGCTGCTGCTGCTGCTGCTAAGTCGCTTCAGTCGTGTCCGACTCTGTGCGACCCCATAGAAGGCAGCTCACCAGGCTCCCCCATCCCTGGGATTCTCCATGCAATAACACTGGAGTGGGTTGCCACTGCCTTCTCCAATGCATGAAAATGAAAAGTGAAAGTGAAGTTGCTCAGTCGTGTCCGACTCTTCGCGACCCCATGGACTGCAGCCTATCAGGCTTCTTCGTCCATGGGATTTTCCACACAAGCGTACTGGAGTGGGGTGCCATTGCCTTCTCCTTAACACTGCTATATGTCACCTATGAACTGTTGTTAAGAGAATAAATCCTAAGAGCTGTCATTACAGGAAAATATTTTAAAATTTTTTCTTTTATTTCATATCTACATGAGATGATGAATGTTCACTACAAGTACTGCACTAATCATTTCATGATGTATATAAGTTAAATCATCATGCTGTACATCTTCAGGTCATACAGAGCTATACGTTAGTTGTATCTTAATAAAACGGGAAGAAAATATAACAGATTTGCAAATCCTACCACAGACTTTTCAAATGAGAATCTCCTTGTAAGGGACACAGGAATCCGTATTTGTGTAAAGTTCCCCCGGTGTGTATGTTTTAGTCTATCCAGTCCATTTCAGCTCAGTTCAGTTTCTCAGCCATGTCCGATTTTTGCAACCCTGTGGACTGTGGCACGCCAAGCTTCCCTGTCCATCACCAACTCCTGGAGCTTACTCAGACTCATGTCCATGAAGTCGATGATGCTATCAAACCATCTCATCCTCTGTCAACCCCTTTAGTCCATCCAGTGATTGCATTTAGGAACTATTGATGTGAAACAGTCATGGAGATAAGTTGAATATATGTTACAAATTTTAAAAAAATGAGTGGAACATGTGTTTCAGCTTCTGTGAGAATGGCCACCCTGCTTGGTATAGGCAGCCCCTGAATGTGTTTTGTTTGAAATTTCTCTTTATTTAAAGCAGCTGGAAATCATTTTCCCATGGAAATAGCCTGGTAGATACTAGTCAATTCCAAGAACATTCAATAAAACCTCTGTAGCCAACGACGCAGACAAATACCAATGCCATGAGTTACTACTTCAGTTATTCCTTGGGTTCTTTTCATAAAAGATATTTTCTGCAAGTAAACAGATATACCATCATCTAGAAATCAATTGCCTCATTTGTTCATTCAATTCTATTTAAAAATTATATATCAATATATATGTAACTTCATATATGTTAGGCATTGTGCAGGGCAGTAGAGATAAGATGGAAACAGTCTCTGTCCTCATGACCTCTGCAGTCTTATAGAAGAATCTGCCGTTAAAATAAGCCATTAGAATAAGTTATCTTAAGTGCATTGACAAAATGCTACAGAAATGCCTGGGGATGGCACCTGATTCTTTCATCATAGTAGTTTCTGCATGTGTAAAGGGAGAATAGGGGAAAAATTAGAGAAGACAAGAAAACCATGGGAAGCTAATCTTGCCTAACATCATTTTTTAAACAGAATGAGGAAAAAGGCAGTAAAGAATCACCTGGGGTTTTGTTGTTGTTATCTGTCTGTTAATACAGATGCCTGAGTCCCCACATTAAACACAGCTAATCTGAGTTTTGGGAGGGGAGAGTTGAACCTGATGAGGTCTATTTTTAAATATTCTAACCATAAAATATAGAACATTTTTCTTGAGTTGTTCTTATATATAGGCTCTGTGCTCTACACTGATAATACAAAGAGTAAAGGCTCAGACCTTATTATCACACTGACTATTGTTGACTTACTGAGAGAGATCTATAAACAGACAAAGAACACTGGATAAGGTAGGGTCCATGGTCACTATTAATTATAATTGTTGGTCTCTGAATGTTTACAAGTTCATACAATACAGCACCTCTTTTGATCAGTATTTCCCTTGGGTTTCCGAGTTTGTTTTCAGAATTGGACTTCAGACTGAGGTAAATGTGTGCTCTTAAGTTTGATTATTTTGAAACTGGGGGCTATCCACATGTGACGTGTAGGGTAAGAATGCTTGAGTCCATAGAGGTAAAACTAAACTCCTAAGTGGATCTCCTCTTTAAGGAGACCCCTTAATTTAACACAGAAAAACACACAACACAGTTGCATCCTACCCTTCCAGCTTGGCCGTGCCTATTGACTGCACAGGGAAAGTCAATTCACTTCACCATGATCACATGCTTATTGGGCAGAAGGCATAACATGAGATGTTACAAAATAAGGACAGGTAAGACACTGGCCTTGGAGAGATTTTAATTTGGGGTAACAGAAGAGAGTATTAAATGGGAAATAAACATATGCACAGGTGTCAGGAGAGTGTAATGTGTTAGTGAGGGCATATATGGTTTCAGGTCTCATAAAACTGAGTCTTCCCAACTTTTTGGTTGGGTGATTTTGAGCAAATTACATTCTAGAACATAAGTTTCCTTTCCACTAAAATGGTGATAATGACAATACTGACTTTACTAGATAGAGTTCCTGACACCTTGTTAACATTCAATTAATAAATGGTAGTTGCTGATTTTAGTATTAACAGTGTAACTATCTTTAGATTTTAGTGAATCAACATTTCTAACTAGGCCATATGGAGGGGATTATAAAAGACTAGAGGGGAAAAGTATTCCTGATAATCATAATAAGAAGAAAAATAAAGAGATATCAAACTCAGGACACATTTGAGAAGGGACAAGTCAGACACTGGGGTGGGGACGGAAATGGACATATAAGCAGAGGGCAAGCACAGGATAGGATACTATATTGATTGAGTCCTAATAGAAAAGTACCTTAAATATCATGTTAATAGGAATAGGAGACATTCTGTAAGTCATAAAGCCTTGAGCAGGAGGGAAAACCCTGGTCAGATATTCTTGTAGGATGCCAACTCTGAAAGAAGTATGAAGACTGAACTTGAGAGAGTAGAAAGTGGAATCTGGGAGACCCATTAGAAGATTGTAAAAGATTAGAAGGCTCTGAAATCTACATCTTCATCATCAACATCACCATAATTACAAGTGAATTTATCGAGCACTGCATATATCAAGTAATTTAAATTTGAATACAATCCTATGGTATCCTTTACTATATTCCTAGTTTACAGGTGAGAAAACCAAATTACAATGAGATTCAGCAATCTGCCCAAGATCACAGATGTAGTTAGTGGAAAGACAAGAATATATAAGCAGTGGACTCTAGAGCTTGCACTCCTGATCTCCACATTACCCTGAATCTTAGAGGAAAGAGAAGGAGAGACGCAAAGGGTGATAAGACTCAAGATGACAGAACCCATAATGACCAGGTAACTGAATCGGGCATGGAAATTAGGAAAAGGGGGATGTCAAAAATAACCCAGACATTTTGAGCTGGGGTAAGTGGGATTTGGAGGCACCGTTAAAATATGACATTTGGCAGAACAGTTCCCTTTTTGGTGAGGAGGTTTGAAGAATGTGCTGCAGGTATCTGCAGGGGCACCTGCGTAGATGTAAATGTGTGGCATTTGGAAGCATTTTGAAATAGAGATCTCTGTGTTAGAAGACAGGAAAGAACTGAAGGATGTAGGTGGAGTACATCTGTGGGAAGGACAAACAGACGGAAAGAAGAAATATGGACCTCAAATAAACCAATCCAAAAATAATCTTGTAGAGCTGAGCTGAATCAATAGACTTTTGGTTCCCCGATGTCTTTTTCTGTTAGCCTTCCACATTTCCTGAAACATTGCCTTTTAACCATGTAAAATCTTTCATCTACCATGATCTATCAAATATATATTACAGCATCACATTTATTAAATTATAGAAAAAGTTAATAGCATTCCCCCCCCCACTGTTTTAGTTGGCTTTCCTGTTACTAAAAAGCTAGGGAGATGACCAAAATTATTATCTAATTAATAATTTACAGACACTGGAAATTGAAGAAGGGGCTGTCATAGGACTGGAAGAAGTACATAAAATATTTTCACTTGTTAATGAGTACTATCACCTTCATAAAGTGTATATTTGAAGCTTTATAGTGTTAGTCATCTGACCTCTTGTTTTTTTTTTTTTCCTCCTTTGTGATTCATTCCCTATAAAAACAAAAGGGAAAACCTGTGCATGTAGAAAATATTTTTCAGTTGACAGAGGGGCCAGAGACTCTGAGAGGGTATGGTTTACAGTCTTACAGTAAATTTTGAACATTCACATTCTTCCACTTCTTACTAAAATCCATTTGGAACCATCATTCTTGAATACATAGACATCCTTTATTATGCTATTCATATATATAGCATTGATCACTTTTAGACTAAAAAGTTCTACAAATTTAAAATCTACCAAAGTGGAGAATCTTTTCATTTGTCCTGAAAATTACCTTTTTCAAATTTCTAGGGGTGTCCCATAATGCTGTTATATCACACTCTATTAACAAGTGGTATCCTCACTAAGCACTTTCTGGTTTGATCTCAAAGTAGGCTTTTGAGTCTCATTCTTCCTAGGCTGGGCTCCCATGCCTTCGGTCCTTTAAATCGCTTAATCTCCACTTTCTGTGGCTCTATTTTGCCACATGCAATTCAGCTGAACAACAGCAGTGTTGTGTTGTGTTGTGTTGTGTTTTGAATTCACATCTGATGATACCATCTAATGATAGATGATTTTACTAACATCAAGTTCAGATGGTGTCAGCAGGAAATAAGATATAATGACTTCCAGTCCCCTGTTACACTCTTGTTGGCCTCCTAGCTCCCCACACACATCCGTACTGTGTGCTCAGTCACGTCTGACACTTTGAGACTCCATGGACTCTAAGAGCCGACCCAGCTCTTCTGTCCATGGAATTTTCCAGGCAAGAATACTGGAATGGGTTGTCATTTTCTATTCCAGGGAATTTTCCCGACCACGGGATAGAACTCGCTTGCATCTCTTTGTGTCGCTTGCACTGGCAGGCAAATTCCTACCAGTGAGACACCCTTTATACTTGTCTGCTTTGGGTTTTACCTATCCCTTCACTGAACTAATCACAGCTTCTCTTGAGAGGTTCTTTCAGTTTATTCCCTCTGAGGTGGTATCTCACAGCCCTGAAAATCCTGGCACAATATAGAAGAATTTACTAATTATTTCCTTTTTGGATTTTTCACAAGTATAATGTGTATGAATTTTTTATCAAGCCAATTTTGTGTATTATCTTTATGTTTGATTTCTTATTTTTAAGTAAACTTCATATCAAAGAAACACAAATTTTCCCAGTATGAATTTTAAAGGTATTTTTTTTTATATATTTTCAAATGTGGTGAGAAAGATCTTAGTAGTTTTGTTTTAAATTATTTCCACTTATAGAAGTTGTGTTACCTTTCTCTCAACAAGGAGAATTTATAAGTAATAACTAATTCTTTTGATTATATATGGCACTAGTGAGACCAATGTGAAAGTGATTTTATCATCATGTTATCTAGCTATTCTGAATGGAACACTGGTACTACTCAGAGATTTACTGACCCATTTTATAAATAAATGGAGCCAATATTTTGATCAGTTTCTCTGATTTTGCTTTTTTCCTCTAAGCTTGCTATTCTTACACTGATCTTCAAGTGATGCTTCAAATTCCCTAAAAGATTCTGTCCCTAGGAGTACAGGTAAGATTGAGTTACACATGGACAACACCAGAATATCAAAATCAGATTGATTATATTCTTTGCACCCAAAGATGAAGAAGCTCTATACAGTCAGCAAAAACAAGACCAGGAATTGCCTATGGCTCAGATCAGGAGTTCCTTATTGCCAAATTCAGGCTTAAATTGAAGAAACTGGGAAAACCACTAGACCATTCAGGTATGATCTAAATTAAATCCCTTACAATTATGCAGTGGAAGTGACAAATAGATTCAAGGGATTAGATCTGATAGACAGAGTTCCTGAAGAACTATGGATGGAGGTCTGTGACATCATACAGGAGTCAGTGTTCAAGACCATCCCCAAGAAAAAGAAATGCAAAAAGGCAAAATGGTTGTCTGAGGAGGCCTTACAAACAGCTGAGAAAAGAAGAGAAGCTAAAGGCAAAGGAGAAAAGGAAAGATATACCCATCTGAATTCAGAGTTCCAAAGAATACCAAGGAGAGATAAGAAAGCCTTCCTCAGTGATCAGTACAAAGAAATAGAGGAAAACAATAGAATGGGAAACACTCAAGATCTCTTCAAGAAAATTAGAGATACTAAGGGAACATTTCATGTAAAGATGGGCTCAATAAAGGACAGAAATGGTATGGGCCTAAAAGAAGCAGAAGATATTAAGAAGAGATGGCAAGAATACACAGAAGAACTAAACAGAAAAGACCTTCATGACCCAGATAACCATAATGGTGTGATCACTCACTTAGAGCCAAGCATCCTGGAATGTGAAGTCAAGTGGGCCTTAGAAAGCATTACTACGAACAAAGCTAGTGGAGGTGATGGAATTCCAGTGGAGCTATTTCAAATCCTAAAAGATGATACTGTGAAAGTGCTACACTCAATATGCCAGCAAATTTGGAAAACACAGCAGTGGCCACAGGACTGGAAAAGGTCAGTTTCATTCCAATCCCAGAGAAAGGCCATGTCAAAAATGTTCAAACTACTACAGAATTGCACTCATCTCACATGCTAGCAAAGTAATGCTCAAAATTCTCCAAGCCAGGCTTCAATAGTACATGAACCGTGAACTTCCAGATGTTCAAGTTGGATTTAGAAAAGGCAGAGGAACCAGAGATCAAATTGCCAACATCTGCTGGATCATTGAAAAAGCAAGAGAGTTTCAGGAAAACATTTACTTTTGCTTTATTGACTATGCCAAATGTCTTTGACTGTGTGGATCACAACAAACTGTGGAAAATTCTTCAACATATGGGAATATCAGGCCAGTTTACCTGCCTCCTGAGAAATCTGTATACAGGTCAAGAAGCAACAGTTAGAACTGGAAATGGAACAACAGACTGGTTCCAAATTGGGAAAGGAATATATCAAGGTGGTATACTGTCACCCTGCTTATTTAACTTATATGCAGAGTACATCATGCAAACTGTCAGGGTGGATGAAGCACAAGCTGGAATCAACTTTTCCAGGAGAAATATCAAAAACCTTAGATGTGCAGATGATACCACCCTTATGGCAGAAAGCAAAGAAGAACTAAAGAGCCTCTTGATGAAAGTGAAAGAGGAGAGTCAAAAAGTTGGTTTAAAACTCAACATTCAGAAAACTAAGATCATGGCATCCAGTCCCATCACTTTATGGTGAATAGATGGGGAAACAAAGGAAACAGTGACAGATTCATTTGGGGGGCTCCCAAATCACTGCAGATGGTGACTGCAACCATGAAATTAAAAGATGCTTGCTCCTTGGAAGAAAAGCTATGACCAACCTAGACAGCATATTCAAAAGCAGAGACATTACTTTGCCAACAAAGGTCCGTCTAGTCAAAGCTATGGTTTTTCCAGTAGTCATGTATGGATGTAACAAGAGTTGGACTATAATGAAAGCTGAGCACTGAAGAATTGATGCTTTTGGACTGTGGTGTTGGAGAAGACTCTGGAGAGTCCCTTGGACTGCAAGGAGATCAAACCAGTCCATCCTAAAGGAAATCAGTCCTGAATATTCATTGGAAGGACTGATGCTGAAGTTAAAATTCCAATGCTTTGGTCACCTGATACGCAGAACTGACCCTGATGCTGGGAAAGATTGAAGGCAGGAGGAGAAGGGGATGACAGAGGATAAGATGGTTAGATGGCATCACCGACTCAATGGACGTGAGTTTGAGAAAGCTCTGGGAGTTGATGATGGACAGGGAAGCCTGGCATGCTGCAGTCCATGGGGTGGCAAAAAGTCAAACACGTCTGAGCAACTGAACTGACTGACTGAGCTTCAGGTGGGCTCGTAACAGGGATCAGGGTACCTGTCTGAAATATACTTTTAATATTACATTTTGAGTACCTTTCAGGAAATCTTCTGGAGAAGGCAATGGCACCCCACTCCAGTACTCTTGCCTGGAAAATCCCATGGATGGAGGGGCCTGGTGGGCTGCAGTCCATGGGGTCGCTAGGAGTTGGACATGACTGAGCGACTTCACTTTATTTTTTCCCTTTCATGCATTGGAGAAGGAAATGGCAACCCACTCCAGTATTTTTGCCTGGAGAATCCCAGGGACGGGGGAGCCTGGTGGGCTGCCATCTATGGTGTTGCACAGAGTCGGACACGACTGAAGCGACTTAGCATCAGCAGCAGAAGCGGGAAATCTTCCTAGGACTATTTCTTGCATGTTTGGTGCTTGCTCCGGTTGGTTGATTATCCAATTTTTCTAGTTGCTTTTCTCTCTGCCAAAGATGCTTTTTTTGTTCCTTCCAGCACAGACATTTTGATTTAGCTGGTTATTCAGTTTTCCTTGGTCTGTTTGATCCTTAAAGGCACTTATCACGAACTTCCAGTGAGGTATTTTAAATGTTTTAAGGTTTCTTGTGGTTTATTTAACTTTGTCAATCTTCCCTATAAACTTTTTAAAATTCCCAAATTTTGCCATTGTTTTCCTCTTCCTCTAGAAGTGTGTGTGAATGTGTGTCACTTTTTTATTTGTTTTTACACATTACACAAATATCTCTAGCATTAGTTCTTACTCAAATCTAAGACTTTTTCCCCAAATATTTCTTTTCCATTTGAATTCTAAACACCTGTTGTAGAAATAGTCATCTATTCTATTTGGAAATCTTATCATTCCCTATTTTTCCCCAATGTGTGCATTTAGACACTCCATATCTGGCAAATTCTTATCCTTTAGTTATCACTACTTGTTCTTCTTCTACAGTTTCTCTCTGCTAATGCTAAGTCACTTCAGTCGTGTCCGACTCTGTGCGACCCCATAGATGGCAGCCCACCAGGCTCTCCGTCCCTGGGATTCTCCAGGCAAGAACACTGGAGTGGGTTGCCATTTCCTTCTCCAAACAGTTTCTCTCTATCCCTATGTATTTTAAAGTTAGGCTTATTTTTGGGGGGAAGACTATCTAGAGCATGTCCTTATAGACACATTTGTTATTTGAGTATTTCCACACACTGGAATTCTCTTGTGTTGCTGTTGTCTTTGTACTACAGGGTTTTTACTCTGCTTCTGTTTATACTCTCTTTCATATACAATGCTTCAGACCTTTCTGTGTGACCTTCTTATAGATTTCAAAGGCCAAAAAGCTCCATACTATCTTGGTTATCTTTTCTACTCAGCACTACCAGATTTTAAAAATAGCTATCTCAACTAGTGTTTAACAGAATGTGAAATATAGTGCAATGCTTTAAAACATTCTAATTATCTTTTGTCATTGTTTTGCAGTAAATGAATGTTCAGGCTTTTTTATCCACTGCAGTGCCATAAGTACTTTCTAGGAGGCAATTTTTTCTCTAGCCCATTCCTGCTCTATAACCAGTGTTATTTCTTACTATTGAAAGTGGGAGAGTTGGGGTGAAGGATGGAGATGGGGGAAGGCAGCAGAAAAATCTCTCTAGCCTCTTCTTTAAAGAAAGTAATGACTTCTCCCAGAAGAAAAATCAAAGGCTGCATGAAATTCTGCCCCTTTAAAAAATGTAAGCTGATTTTTTTTAAAATGCCAGGCACTTTTATCCTTATAGCTTAAAGGCAAAGAATGAATGAAATGTAGAAAATGAAGAACATGTGACAGCATCAAAGAAGCAAAGCAAAGCTGGAGAGGGTGTCTGGCTATGTCAGGCCAGGGTGGGTCTTTCTAGGCAGACCATTAACGCAATCTGGCTGCCAGATGAAGTGTTTATGAAAGGGCAGAAAAGATCTATAAAGACTTTTTGATGTTTTAAAGGAACCTCTCCTTTATACCTCCTCCTCCCTTTCCCCCCACCTCATCTTGTCCCTACCAATGCCATCTCACTTGTGAGGCAAACCACAACCATCTGTAGAAGTGTTTTATGTTTTAAAGCATTTGGATCTTGGCTTGATCTCTACTGTGAGGGATACTGGAGCATTTTTCACTTCTGCTGGGAGAAAATGGTGAAATGCTGGGTAGATTGGGTAAATGCTTCTAGGAGATAGTGAGAGGTGGTGGTTAATCAGAGTGGAATTAATCAACTCCTATTTACCTAATCAAGATAAGGATTATTTCTTGAATAGACTTAATTACATCACGTTGGCACCATTAGGACATCATGACAAATCCACTCATTTTATAAAGAGGAAATCGAGCTTCAAGGGCTCACAATTAATCCAGTGAAATTATAGGACTGCAATCCATTTCTCCACATTCTTGCTTCTTATACCATATAATCTCTCTTTACTCTCAGAGGACTTCAATTGTAATCTCTATTCCTGCCTTTGTCATCCTTTAGTCTGGGAAAACTACTTGGCCAGCAGAATTTGCATTGGCTGGATACACATCCGTTTGTATTCAAGCCTATAACATTGAACAGTGGTGGGTTAGCATAACAAGAAGGTTTCATTTTCCATGAGATTATTCCTTGGCGGGGAGAGGGAGGACATGGAGAAGGGCAACACTGGGTGAGGGGATGTTTGTGAGGAACAATGACCATGTTCCCTGGGACAATAAAAGATATAACAGAGGGTGAGCAGTCATATCATGCGCTTACCCTGACCACTCTGACATTCAGAGTTCTACCAAATGTCCTAATCCTCTTATCTTCTATATCTACATCAACTCCTTGGCCCATTTCACACTTTCTCCATATTGCACTGGTCATCTTGATAGTTTAGTTGGACATCATAGTGAAGTACAGTGAAAAGTGTACTTAAGGGAAACCCCAAGACCTCCTGAATTCAGGCCCTAATTGTTAATATCCATCTCTGTAGCTTTGAGCACATTGCGCTAAGTCACATCAGTCGTGTCTGACTCTTTGTGACCCCATGGACTGTAGCTCTCCAGGCTCCTCTATCCATGGGATTCTATAGACAAGAATACTGGAGTGGGTTGCCATGCCCTTCTCCAGGGAAACCTCCTGACCCAGGGATTGAACCCACATTTCTTATGTCTCCTGCACTGCAGATGGTTCTTTACCACTAGTGCCACTGAGAAGTCCCCATTTCTTACTTCTCTGACCCAGAAATAAGAAATAAAATGAAGAGAATAGCTTCACTGTTAACTTTATCTAAATACTAGGGGGTAAGAAAGCAGCCTTTCCTGACTTCCTTGCCTGGTCCCTATCCCTTCTTAATTACTATACTAACTTCTTAATTACTATAATGTTTCTAAACATTATATTTGCCTAAAAATATTCAGCACTACATTTTGCAAAGTATCAAGGACTCAGCAGAACATGAAAGCTTTGTATACTTCCCATTCCTTTCCCTCATGAGAGGAAACCTCTTCCTCCATAATCAGTACACTGTAAGTTATTGAGTCAGGAAACTTTCCTCGAATGCATTCAGCATCCTTCTTTGCCCTGGACACAGCTTCTCCTGAGTACCTCCTCACATGCACCAAAGAAAGACACATCATACATGGATTTTTTTCTTACATAGTTAGAGAAGTCATACTCTTACCTCTGTATATATCTCTCTATGCAAATAATCCTAACACATAAAAACAACTGTATTTTTATAGGTGTGTGGAGTTCCTTGCTAATGTCAAACATCATACTCACATGTCTGTAAATTCCCTCCCTGTTCTGGACACTTACTAGGGCAGTTCTTTGCCTCATTTAGTGATCCAGCCATGTATGAGGAAAAGCAGATGTGAAATATCCGTAGTCTCAGGCTCATGCCCTTTTCTGAACGACTCCTCAGGAATAGTTAACTTTGAAACTATTATGCTGCTGCTGCTGCTAAGTCGCTTCAGTCGTGTCCGACTCTGTGCGACCCCATAGACGGAAGCTCACCAAGGCTCCCCCGTCCCTGGGATTCTCCAGGCAAGAACACTGGAGTGGGTTGCCATTTCCTTCTCCAATGCATGAAAGTGAAAAGTCAAACTGAAGTCACTCAGTCAGGTCCGACTCTCAGCGACCCCATGGACTGGAGCCTACCAGGATCCTCCGTCCAGGGGATTTTCCAGGCAAAAGTACTGGGGTGGGGTGCCATTGCCTACCCCTTGAAACTATTATAGGAGGCTCAATTGAATAGAGGTCTAATATGACATCTTATAACTTATTTATGGATGTCTGGTATCTCTATGTTTTCTGGGGCTCCCATGGGAGCCATTCATCTGTTCATCATCATGGTTGCTTCTTCTTTGCTCTGAGACCCCAGAAATTTCAACTGTTTCTCATTGGCAACTGCCAAGTTCACTACATCCTATGACTCTCTGGTCTCCCTCTAGCCTGTTTGTGGAGTTCTCACTGGCCCTGACAGATGCACACAGACCCCTTTTTACTCTAAACTACCATTTTTTCTGAGACAGAAAATAAGAAAAATGGAAAATATGGTGAGTTCATTCTCTCAGTCTGCACATATTCACTGAGCTTCTCTTCTATCCCAGGCATAGGAAATTCAAAAGTAAGTGAGAGGGCTTCCCTGGTGGCTCAAGAGGTAAAGAATCCCCCTGCCAATGCGGTAGACACAGATTCAATCCCTGATACAGGAGGATCCCGCATACTGTGGAGCAACTAAGCCCGTGAGCCACAACTATCAAGCCTGTGCTCTAGAGCCCAGGAGCCACAACCACCAAGGCGGCACATGCGCTCCACGAGAAGAGAAGCCATAGCAGTGAGAAGCCCATACTCCACAACGAAGGGTATTAGCTCATTCACCACAACCAGAGAAAAGCCCACACAGCAATGGAGACCCAGCACAGCCAAAAAAAAAAAATTTAAAACTAAAGTAAGTGAGAAATACTGCCTTCCTCCAAGAGGCCCCCAGTCTAATGGACAAAACTCACACATACTCAACAGAGATTGTGAAAGAAAGATGAAAGCAGAATGGGGAAAACATAGGAAAATGGACAGTTCCTGTTATATTTAAAGTTAAAAAAAAATTCCCAAATTGCACAAAATTTTGCAGTCTCATCTCATGACTACTTATTAATCATATGATTTCTTTATTAATTCAAGAATTATTTCTGAATATCTGCTACATGTCAGCTTTATTCTAGGTACTGGAGTTACAATAATGAAGAAAGCCAGCTAACTTCCTAGTTTATATACCAGTGGAGGAAACTAATAAAAAACAGGTCAGCGTATAGTTTCACATCATGGTGAGTGCTATGAAGAAAGAGTGGATAAAAATTAATGTCAATGAAGACCTCTCTGAGGAGGTACCAATGCAATGGAAGCCTGAAGGAAGAAGGTAGAGAGAATTAGGCCGGGGTATAAAGGAAGAATTTTCTTAGTATAAGGAGGAACAGTAGTAAAATTTCTGGGGTGAGAATGATGTTGACAGTTTGGAATCATGACATGTCTCTCAGATTGCCATGATGGTAGTATTAAACCACGGAAATTGACAAACACTACAAATTAGGGTTTCCCCACTAGGGGCCACATTTAGGAAGTATTCTGTCTGGGCATAGCCACAGATACAGAAAAAAAAAAAAAAACAAACCCACTTCTCACAGAAGACCACCAGAACCAGCTCTGTTCTAGAGAAAATCTCCAACAGAGATGGAGGGTCATGGGGGCTAAGCCCTGTAACCCTAAGGCCTGGAAACTTTTAAAGCTATTTGTGTCCAGGCTGAAATCTCAAAGGTGTTTTGATACAGATTTTTAAATGGCCTAAATTATTGTCGAAAAAGCCATGGCATACACACTCCTTTAAATCAATGTAGAACCCCAGTTTCCCTCTCTACTTATTGTCCTGTGAGGTTACATCAGACATATCAGATGTAAATGCTAAATACAAGAGACACTGACCTATAGAAGAGAGGGGACCAAAGAAGCTGAATAAAGAATGAAATAATTATTTAATAATTTAAAAATATTGAGAAGGGTTCCTACAGTGAATGAGTATTAAGTAATATGAGATTAAAAACCAATCACCAGGTTGAGCCTCAGGTGCAACAGTAGAAGCATGCACACACAGCACACACACACACACACACACACACACACAATGCATTAATAAATCCCTACTTTATCAATCTTTGTAAGTCTGCTAGAGATCTCCCTGCCCACAACCCAAATTCCTAGACTGTGCAATTGTTACACAAGAGAGTAAAACAATTAAATGTAATACTTAATTAGATATCTATACTTTGAGTGAGTGACAGATTTACCTTCTTTCCCCCCATTTTATTAAAGACAGCCCAGAGATAAAACCTTCAAGTTATGAGTAATTATACCTGCTGAGAAAAGTGATAGAGTGCTACACTCAGAAGGACTTATCAAGCCCTGAAATTGTGAAGTCGACACTTAAGACTTTTCTTATTATTATTTTCCCTAACACCAACAGTTTCCCAGCTTGCTCCCAGAGGGAGATAAACAAACAGTATGTACCTGCATTTTAATGGGACTAAATAGAACTGGTTCATTCATTTCTTTTCTTTTTTTTTTTTTTACTACACTGGTTTCATATTTCCAAACAGAGGGATATGGTAAAAAGTGCACTTTTCATGGACAGTGGAAAGCTACAAGATAGGAATATTTTCTGTTACTATGGATAGGGTTTTGGCATAAATGGGATCGTAACATTTTGTAAATAGAACCTGTCGGCTTAGAATACTCTTTCAGATGGTGCTACAAAATGGGGAAACCAGTAGATGCCTTCTGAGGCTCATGTTAAATGAGATGCTGTTCTATCTTGGGTACCTTCTATGGAGAAGAACACAAGAACTAAGAACCAAGGGTCTTCCCAGAGCAGTGTCCATCATAGCATCACTACTGGGCAACACTGTTTAAGGCTGGAGCAGGAATGACTGAGTTTGTGAGGCAGCGTCAAATTTATTTTTCTAAGATGTATGATTTTATCTGGGCTCAGTGTATACCTTCAACATGGATTCTCAAACTTTGCATAAAAATCAGCTGTAGGACTTGTTAAAATGAAATTCCTATCCTTCACACACAGAAACTGTTTTGATGGCTTTGGGAGAAGAATCAGGAATTTGCATTTTAGTAAGCTAACACCCTAGGAGATTCTGGGGAAGTGGTCCAAGACGCACACATTGCGAAACAGTCTGCAAACAGGTTTTAGGAAGTCTGTGAATGCCTGATGTTGAGTGCAATAGTCATTGTGTGACTTTCTATGACAACACATTTTTGGGGGTTCCTAAATGAGTCTGCAGTCCACAGAGGGTTAAGAACCTTGGCCCTCCAGATGATTTGAACACCAGGGATTCCATTCAATCTTTGGATCCCCACCAGCCTCACTGAGTCCCAGGGACTTAACTTGAGAAAGGAAACTCATTTCTCTGTGGTCTATTTTTTTGGTTTAGCTGCTCTGGTCTGAATTTGGCTTTCTATGCTTTGTCCCAGCATTCCTGCATGATGTTTCTGCTGTTAGCCAATGATATGTTTCAGGGCTTATCAGGGGCATCTAAGGCCCTGTTTTCTAAACTATGGAAGGTTTTAGAAAGAATGGTAAATGTTAAAAATGCCCAAGCAACAGCTCTGGATCCTATTAAACCACATCCTGATTATTTGGTTTGGGAATCAGATTTATCTCTTCCAATACTGAGTTGTAGATTACAAACTTGATGAGTGATATCCAGGTACTTAATAGCCACAGGTCTTACCTTTTTAATCTCTAAAACAGAGTCAAAAGTATCTGTTTAAATTTCTGAGTTCAGATCAGATCAGATCAGATCAGTCGCTCAGTCGTGTCCGACTCTCTGCGACCCCATGAACTGCAGCACGCAAGGCCTCCCTGTCCATCACCAACTCTCGGAGGTCACTCAGACTCACATCCATCGAGTCAGTGATGCCATCCAGCCATCTCATCCTCTGTCGTCCCCTTCTCCTCCTGCCCCCAATCCCTCCCAGCATCAGAGTCTTCTCCAATGAGTCAACTCTTCGCATGAGGTGGCCAAAATACTGGAGTTTCAGCTTTAGCATCATTCCTTCCAAAGAAATCCCAGGGCCGATCTCCTTCAGAAAGGACTGGTTGGATCTCCTTGCAGTCCAAGGAACTCTCAAGAGTCTTCTCCAACACCACAGTTCAAAAGCATCAATTCTTCGTACCATGAGGAAAAATGAGATAATAGACATAAACAATTTTTAATATTCTATTACAGCAAGGTATTTTTTGGCTTCTGTGACTCAAAGAATGTTAGATCCATGAAAATGCATGACATTATACTAAATATTAATATAACAATTCATCCGCTATAACAGAAATTTCTGATTATTCTTATCTGTCATAGGTGGCTTGAAAATCACCTTTTTGCTGAGATGGGAACATAGGAGTAATCTTGAGTTGGAAGAAAATGGAACAAGAAAGGTATAGGAGGAAATATCAGACATCTGCTTTTTTAAAAATTTATATTATTGTAGTTGATTTACAATCCTGTGTTAATTTCTTCTGTAATTCAGTTATGTTGTTGTTGTTCAATCTCCCAGTCATGTCTGACTCTGTGACCCCATGGACTGCAGCACACCAGGCCTCCTTGTCCCTCACTATCTCCCAGAGTTTGCCCAAGTTCAGTTTCATTGCATTGGTGATGCCATCCAGCCATCTCATCCTCTGATGCCCTCTTCTCCTTCTGCCCTCAGTCTTTCCCAGTATCAGGGACTTTTCCAATGAGTCGTCTGTTCACATCAGATGACTAAAATACAGGAGCTTCAGCCTCAGGATCAGTCCTTCCAGTGAATATTCAGGGTTGATATCCCTTCAGATTGACTGGTTTGATCTCCTTGCTGTCAAAGGGACTTTCAGAAGTCTTCTCCAGCACCACTGCCGAAGGCATCAATTTTTTGGCATTCTGCCTTCTTTACAGTCCAGCTCTCACAACCATATGTGATGACTGGTAGAACCCCAGTTTGCCTTCTCTACTTATTGTCTTATGAGGTTACATCAAATATATCAAATATAAATGCTAAATACAAGAGACACTGACCTATAGAAGAAGAGGGGACCCACTGATTCAGCGGGTGAGTGTGACCACTGCTTCACTTTTTTACATATATATATATTTCTATCTTTACATTTTCCTTTCTATTATGGTTTATCACAGGTTATTGAATACAGTCCCCTGTATTATAAGTAGGACCTTGTTGTTTATCCATTCTATATATTCTAACCCCCAAACCCATCTCTCCCCTGTCCTCCTTCCCCCTTGGCAACCACAAATCTGTTCTCTATGATGAAACATCTGTTCTAAATCCTAGTATTCAAACTGCTGCTGCTGCTGCTGCTGCTAAGTCACTTCAGTCGTGTCTGACTCTGTGCGACCCCATAGACGGAAGCTCACCAGGCTCCCCTGTCCCTGGGATTCTCCAGGCAAGAACACTGGAGTGGGTTGCCATTTCCTTCTCCAATGCAGGAAAGTGAAAAGTGAAAGTGAC
Source organism: Tragelaphus eurycerus (assembly GCA_935064755.1). Lineage (NCBI taxonomy): Eukaryota > Metazoa > Chordata > Mammalia > Artiodactyla > Bovidae > Tragelaphus > Tragelaphus eurycerus. Next base: position 12,639,178 of record CAKXYN010000018.1, read on the forward strand.
GTAACTCAGTCGTGTCCGACTCTTAGCGACCCCACGGACTGGAGCCTACCAGGCTCCTCCGTCCATGGGATTTTCCAGGCAAAAGTACTGGGGTGGGGTGCCATTGCCTTCCCCGAGTATTCAAACTACTTCTTTTTAATCATCTTTCTTTCTGCCCAGCCATCCTCATTACCTTTTTGCATTCCATTGCTCCCTAAATTTTTCCAGTTTCTCCAGTAAAACTTTCCTTCCTTTACCTTCTCTCTGCCTGAGTCTTCTACTTTCCCAATTTTACTCTCTTTCTCTTTATTTGTCAATATGTTAGGAGGATAACGTTAAATAGAATGAGTTGGAACATATAAAGGCATGTGAAAATATTATCAGTAAGTGACACCTGGGAAGATGGAAAATTAAAGAAGAAAATTAAGTGAATGAGTTAGCAAATGCAGGCAAATAGAGATTTTGTCTGCCACCCACATCTCCTACAACTTTGGTAATGGTTAATGCTATGACATTCTCCCCTGGTTTACAGGGAGTTTTCTTATGAAGTAATTCAGATACTGGAACAGATGATCACTAAGAACCTTTTCAGCTCAGAAAGGCTGGCTGATGAACAAAGCTGTCCAAGCTACAGGCTAATTGCCAGTCTAATTTCTTTTACCTGTAAATGTAATAGGCTTCTACAAGTACCAGAGGTGTTTCCGCTCCCATTTACTGAGATGACTGCCGTAGTGATACACCAAGCACTGCACTGTGACAGAACAACCCCATAGTAGATCATTCATTTCTCGAGCAATTACAAATGAGGTTTGAAGGTGATGTTAAAATATTTTACTTTTATAATTCTATAGCATTTATAAAGCACTTTCATGCACATGAACTCATTGAGTCCTCATTAAAATCATGAGCTATATATATTTTCACATTTTACAAAATAAAAGAGTTCTGAGCTTACGGTAACTTGATTTGTTCTAGGTTGACCAGTAATTGTAAGGAGTTCTTCTGTCTGCCATGAAAGGGGAAGTGCAGTTTTTCCTCTATAGTTCAGGTAACTGTAGGTTTGAATTCAGAAAATCTCTTCCTCAAAGTTCCCATCTATAGAGTTATTTGTCACAAGAGGCATAAAGCTAGAAATCATTATTCGCCTTGGAAAAGCAGGGTATCATTAGTCTTTTAATGTGATGATCTTTTCAGATTTAAATGAAATGTTCCTCATCTGAAAGACTTGATGAACCTTGTAAAAAGATTTTTTATATTTATGAAAAGAAGGGTTACTACAAGGCAGACATTGTGCTAGATAAAGGTTATCCCATTTTGAAACAATATACTTCATCTGGGGATTGGAACTAGCTCAATCTCATATTAAAAGCAGAACCCGGAGAAGACTTCAAAGCCTGGCCACCAGAATGTAGGACAATATACCTAAATCTTTTCATTCTTCAGTCCACATCATCCAACCATTATGGTGAAAGGAAGAATACAAAACCATTAAAGCAAAATGTTATAAAAAATCTTGCTAAAACAACAAAATAATAACTGTAATACTCTTTTAGGATTGGATTGCATGTCATACTATCACCAGCTACATAATATTCTCTTTCCTGACCCCAGTTCAGAACAACATCCACTCCTTTAGTGGTGCACAGCAAATTTCAGACAGAAAGCTGAAAGACTTTTGTAGCTGCATTGAGGTTGCAATTGGAACTGGTCCTTCCTAAAGCTTACCAATTAAAGCAAACTCCCTCCCACTAGAAAGAAAGAAGTCAGCATAAAGAAATGCTCACACGAGGAAGAAGTCGAGGAAATGAGACAGATCAGGAATGAGAATTGATGATAGCCTAACCTTTAGGAAATGGATACAAGATCTTGATGCTTAAGTCAGGGTATATCAAGCTGAAAATGGCCAGATTCACATGGCCACCACAGGAGACTGAGGGAGAAATGCAGAGAGCAGTCCAGGAATAATTGCGAAGACACGTAGAGAAAAGCTGTTTTTTTTTTCAATTCTGTGGATCTGACGCACCACACTCTCAAGGAATCAAACTGCAGCTCTGGTGGGGGGTAGCCTTAAGTGACCCCCTCCTAACCATTCTTCCACCGTTTGTTGCCTTATGCTCAACAAATCTTTGCTTAAGGTTCAGATTCGGTACAATATAAAAAGGAGCTAATAAAGCATATTAGACACAATGTTCTTGGCATTCAAGTGGATTTGGAGGAATATATACCTCTCTGCAGTTTCTTGGCTCTGTTGTTACTCTGTTAAATTAATTAAACGAGGAGGCCATTAGACTGAGGTGGCTCTAATACCAAGCTGTTCGAGTTTGGTTTGGTGACAAATCAAAATCTAAGGCTATAAATACCTCAAGGTTAGGAGACTGAAACCTAAGGACAACTAACTGATCACAAGCAGCACCAGGTTTCAAGCTATAGCCAATCAATAATTTCCTTACTTTGCTTCTGTCTTTTCTCTATATAAGTTTTTTCCCCAGCGCAAACAAATTCTTAAAATTTTAAAATGCCTCAGTTATCTGTTAACATCTATGAGTTATTCCTCATTCATCCTCTTCTCTTCTGAGTTGTTGTGGAGTGACTGGTTCAGGCTGTGTTTTCCCAGGCTCTCGTGTCAGCTAATTCATTCACTCAGTGAGAAGCACTGGCAGAAAATGAGAGACCAGGGGCATGGGAGAGGCCGGGTGTCTCTCCACTCTTGTCTCTGCATTGGTCCCCATCTTTGGCTGTGACTACATCTCCTATGGAGATCAATCCCTTGGTCCTGGTAAGGCCAATTCTTCCCACTGACTTCAGCTGGTGCTCGTCTCTGGGTGCCTCTGCTCAGCTTCTTACAGTTCTGTAACTTGTGTAACAAATTTGGGGGATTTAATTTCCTTTAAATGCTTCGAGGGGTTTATGTTTCCTTGGTTGTGCCTTCACTGATTCAACCATCTTCCTTTTCAGATTTTCTAGTATTAAAATGTTTTAATATTTCTGATTAAATCATTCTGTCACATTAGTATTAGTTAGTTGAACACAAATATAATTAAATAACCAATATATACAATCTAACCATCACTGTAATCAGATTTTGCTACTAGTAAGTGGTGGTCGTGGTTTAGTTGTTAAGTTGTACCTGACTCTTGCGACCCATGGACTGTAGTCTGCCAGGCTCCTCTGTCCATGGGATTTACCAGGCAAGAATACTGGAGTGAATTGCCATTTCCTTCTCCAGGGGATCTTTCTGACCTAGGGATTGAGCCCACGTCCCCTGCACTATAGGGAGCCTCCTGCATTGCAGGTGGATTCTTTACCACTGACCCACCAGGACATCTAATAAGTAGTCAAGGAGAAAAGATCCATCCATAGTGGCAGTGGTGTTAGGCTCCATCTTATCATACTGACTAGAATAATTTCTGGCTCTAGTAAGTCCTCTGTAAATATTTGATTATGACCTTGTCTCATGCATCTTATCCACAGAACCTAATACGGTGTCCAGCTACCAAGAAGTATTGTTGACATGAACTGAATTGACAGTAATTCTACTAAACCTATTTATTTCATGCACATTTACTAATGGGCATGTGGAAATATTTGAGTACTGTTTCAAGTGGCTCATAATTAGTAAGAACATAGGTTTTATTTTTTCCCCAATATACTACCTTATATTCATTTCAGGGATTTTCATTTCAGCTATTGTTGCCAGGATAAAATTTCAATTTTCTATGATAATTATATTGGGTTGCAAAGAGAACTTAGGAACAAAAACTAGAAGATTTTCCTTTTCAGTAATCTGACTTATGAAGTCAAAACACAAAGCCAGTGCATGCCTCAGGTAAAATTTAAAGGGGGTTGTCTTTTTTCTCTCCCTTTTTCCATCCCTTCTTCCCAGTTGTCTTCTCCTTTAGATCTCTCTCTCTCTCTCCAGGCACTTCCCCTCAGTCAAGATCTCACCTTCTGCTTGGGCTCATATACCCATTCTGGCCACACCCCTACTATCTTTGACTAACTCCCCAAAGCCTTCCATTGCCTGTGCTTTTCATTGTCATCATTTCTCATTCTGTTCCTTTCTTCACCTGGGGGCAAGCTGTCAGCACCTCCTAAAAGGCCCATTCAATTAAAAAGGGACAAGGTCATCCAAAATCTGTTTCAAATAATTAGTGCTTTTAAGCAGTGCTGCTGCTGCTGCTGCTAAGTCGCTTCAGTCGTGTCCGACTCTGTGCGACCCCATAGATGGCAGCCCATCAGGCTCCCCCGTCCCTGGGATTCTCCAGGCCAAGAATACTGGAGTGGGTTGCCATTTCCTTCTCCAATTCATGAAAGTGAAAGTGAAGTCGCTCAGTCATGCCCAACTCTTAGCGACCTCATGGACTGCAGCCTATTAGGCTCCTCCATCCATGGGATTTTCCAGGCAAGAGTACTGGAGTGGGTTGCCATTGCCTTCTCTGCTTTTAAGCAGTAGTCTCTGATAAAACTACTGCGCCCTCTCCAACACACACACACACAACTGGTTTCATCACCCACCCCTGAAGCTACTACCCTTGTCTCTGCCTTTCCCATCCTGAAAAGACTAGGAGAGATGCAAACGGACTGCATGAATGCAGACTCTAGGCATAGAATTTATAACTTTGTCCTTGTCACTCTTCCTTCCAAATGTCTCACCTTCAATATTCACATAGAGCCAGCTGCTTCAAGCTGCAGACAGCATCACTTTTTTTTTTAACTACAGTGCCAAGCAATCATGGTTTACAAACTAGTATGAAGCATACAAACTCACCTTACTCAGCTAGATCGGCTAAGTTACAACGCTCCAGACTCAGCGTATTAAGTTAAAGATTGCTTAAAGCTCTGTGCCAACTCTTCAAAGCCTTCCCTATTTCACTTTCTAGACAGGGCAGCAGATTTTTGTAACCAAATGATTTGGATTGTTCTCTTTACTTCTCAGTACAATCTTAATTTCTCTCTACCAATATTAAACCATCTACTTTATTTTTAATAATGAGAATCTCTGGTTCTTCAGAACACTAGGAAACTGAGAGTTAGGGGAAATATAGTTTCATTCTACAGATGGGCATATGGGCATCTCTTGAGCACTAGTATAAGCTTGTGTGCATGCTAAGTTGTTTCAATCATATCTAATTCTTTGCAACCCCATGAACTGTAAACTGCCAGGCTCCTCTCCAGGCAAGAATTCCGGAGTGGGTTGCTATTCCCTTCTCCAGGGGATCTTCCTGACCCAGGGATCAAACCAGCATCTCTTACATCTCTTGCATTGGCAGGTGGGTTCTTTATTACTAGAGGTACCTGGGTAGCCCAAGTACAAGACCCGGAACTTTTTCTCAAGTAGGTGTAGTCTAGTCGGCAGACATAGGCTTGGCCAGCTTTATTATAAGATGATGCATGCTCTTGTTTTAATATATATATAGATGGATAAATAGATAGAAGTGTAGCTATATTTTTGTATCTATTTACCCATCTCTAACTGTTTAGGAAGTAATTAATTCTTCCTAGAGAATTACAGGAAGATGGCATTGAAACTAGGACATGAAAAATAAGTTAAATTTCACCATCAGAAAAAGGAGGAGGTTATTATACAAATAGGAACACTGTGAAAATTGGCATGGAGATACAGACAAAATTGACTTATGCAGGTGAGCAGAAGCCATCTGGTATGGGTGAAATGCAAGACAGGAATGAAAGAATGAGAAAAGATGATGCTGAAAAGGTAAGAGTGGGGAATAAAATGTTTAAAAAACTGCATAGACTTCCTTTGTAAGCATTTCCATGAGACTAAATTCAGGGAGATAAGATGGGAATTTGTCACTATTCATAGTGAGATTCGATGACAATCGTGGCCGTGGGCGAAAAAGGGAAAAAAAAAAAGATATGATATTTCTCTGGGAGATAAAGTCTCCAAATGTTAGGGACCAATGTGTTGTGCAGTTTAAAGCAGAAGAATGAGAACCTCAAAATGCCTCCACAGTTTCAAGTTTTAGTGGCTCACTGAAAGAGTATTATCAAATAGGACTGGGTACTCTGGCCAAAAGGAAGCTATATGGGCAGGGGTAATGTTCAGATGTGCTATTTAGAGAAGGAAATTTAGAGAAGTTTCCACCAAGATGTTCAAAATCAGGGTGGAAATTTCTATTAGAAAATCAAGCCTTACTAGAAATTATTGTTGAGATGTATGCTAGTGAGTCATCCATGCTTTTCCAGGATTAAAGCCATAGGAAGTCTGGAGCTGAATGGGAAGAGGGCTGAGCAGAGAATCTTGGGAAACATTTACTTTTAGAGATACATGGTTAACTCATTCTTTAAAACTTCAAACTCAACTCAATGCCACTTCTTTCAAAATGCCTTCCTTGATGCTCAGTCCCACAGGTTGTATGTCCTTTCTGCCTCCAATCACAATCACACCCCATTTGCACTACCATGACACTGAACTTGCTATATTATGTTAATTCATTTGCATTTATTGTATCCCCATAGACATAAAGCTGGGACTGTGTCTTCACAATGTTGTAGTCTCAGAACATACTACAATTCTCAGTTTAAGGTAGAAATGTAATGCATGTCTACTAGAATAAATGAATAAAGAAATCACTGAATGAACCTACAGAATGAATAACAGTGAGAAAGAGAATTAACAGAAAGATGAGATGCAGGCAAGTCAAAGTTTCAAGAAGGCTAATAGGGTGCAGTGCTGTAGAACAATCAAGGAGAGTGAGATGAGAAGGTCTTGATCTACCTAGGCCAGTAATATTCTGGACATTTGGATTTTGGATATCCAATAATATATTAGATGTTTGTTTTCTTTTTTAAGAAAATTATTTCAGGGAGCAGGGAGCAGAATTCCATTTTTTGAGGGATATATGGAAGGGAGGAAGCGGTTCCAGCAACCATTGACTCTTCTCAGAGAAATCTGGAGAACTAAGGGAAAGTGAGATGTTGATAGTGGGTGACAGGGATTATACTTTTAGAAGTAGGAATCAGGAAAAGATAAAGATTCCCATGCGAGGGAAACTGAAAAGTTGTGTATAAGGAACCAGAAGTGAGGGATATGTTAACAGAATAATCAAGAATAATGAGAAAGACATCTTTTATTTTTACTGTAGTTCACAATCTCATCTTCTGTCTCTGTCTCTCTCTCTCACACACACAGAGCTAAAGGCATAGTAGGTATTTTCTAACCATTTATTGCTCAATGAATGAGAGGCTTAACACTTATTAAATGCCAGGTATTTATTATGGGAGTGAGTATCCTTCTCTCCTGATACTCTGACATTTTGGGAAGCCTCAACCATGCTGCTGGGAGAAGGGAAATATTCACAGTTATGTACAGGGACTTCAGTAAAGGATATTATAAAAATTATCTCTGGGAAGCTGTAAGAGGGGGTTTTTCAGCCATGTGCTCAAGCTAAGCACAGCATTATCTGGGTATTGTTCCCCTAAGTACAGAAATGTGGAATGTGCTATCCCCAATTAAGAGTCTGATGCATCATATCTCGTTTCCTAATGATAGTGGATTTTTCTGAGGAAAATGATTGTGACACTCTCATCTATTGCACACTGTGGTTTATTGAAGACAAAGCCCAGGTTTCTGAACTTGTTTCTCTGTAGCTGCAGGACAACCAGCTCATGACCCCAAACAGAGGACAGAACCCCATTGGCTTCAAATGTTATTTGTCATGAAATCACTCAGTCCCCTTTAAAATCTGCCAGAACACTTTATTCCATGGCCTTCTGAAACAAATTCAACAGGTTAACTCTATATCTTGTGAAGTGTTCATCTGTTCTAAATTTACCACCTGCTAATGCTGTGGAGTGACCCTTTGTTCTACTGTGAAGCAACTGAAGAAAAGAAAGTCAGTAGCACAGCTCAGGTGAAGAATAATGCTGCTGTGTTTTTCCCCTTGTCTTGTTCCTCTTCTATTTGTAGGTAAATAAGCATCCAAGCTCCTGTCTATAAAATTCAGTCCAAGCTCCCACCACCTTGTCAAACTCTTCAAGGGAAACATTATTGCCTTAATTGCTTAAACCCAATTTGCATAATATGGAGTTCTGACAGCCACAAAACAGGGATGCAAAAAGGAGATTAACAAGTGAGGTGCACGCTCAGCCAAGCCTGTGCAGTTTGGAATCGAGAGCAGAGAAGAATGCACCGGATGGGTGGGTTGCCTGTTTCATCTACTCCCTGGCCCTCCCCGCTGCACCTCCTTCTCTCCATCCCACCTTTGGGTTTGTTTGTTTTTCATTTGCATGCATTGGCTCCTAGCTTGTGTCTAGACTGTTAATAGACGTTCCCAGCAGAGCCTCCTCAAGCCCTGGTAAAGCTCAGGCAGCGCCAAACAGTGCAGTTTTAAAAGCAGGCTGGAGTCTTTACAGCAAGCTCATCCAAACAATCAAAATATTAACACTTCCTGGGAAGGCAGGGGCTGTGTCTTTTCTCATTTTTTTTGTGTGTGTTAGTGTCTTTTCAGATGACTAAATTGCTTTCTCTTTGGAAGAGTCATGGATGGTCAACTCCTCTCTGTGGTTCCCATCAGGATGCTCCTCTGCATGCCCCCAGCCCCCACGGCAGAAGTCTGTCTGTGCCAATCTCTTCTCGGTGCACTTTGGGGGCTTCCTGTTGTCTACAGGCTAACAGACCCTTAAAATGGCTTCCAATCTAGATCCAGTCACTCCGCATTACTTTTGAAAAAGGAAAATGTTCCATCGACTAAGGCACATGCCCAGGAGATATAGCAATCAAATGCTGCTTTATCGCAACTCATCTAACCAGCTGGAACTGCTAACACACCGTGAACACTGAGACTCCACCAATCTCCAGAGCTTTATCAGACCAAACTGAAGACTCACTCCTGACCAATGAAAAGTAGGGCTTATTTTAATCAAATGTGTAGACACCAATGGACTCATTCCAGGGTCCTAGATTTTCATTCTCAATTAGCATCACCTTGTCTCATTGGAAAAGACTCTGATGCTGGGAGGGATTGGGGGCAGGAGGAGAAGGGGACGACAGAGGATGAGATGGCTGGATGGCATCACTGACTCGATGGACATGAGTCTGAGTGAACTCCGGGAGTTGGTGATGGACAGGGAGGCCTGGCGTGCTGCAATTCACGGGGTAGCAAAGAGTCGGACACGACTAAGCGACTGAACTGCACTGAACTGAACTGTCTCTTTGTATGCTCAGTTGTTCAGTTGTGTCTGGCTCTTTGAGACCCCATGAACTGTAGCCAACCAGGCTCCTATATCCATGGGATTCTCAAGGCAAGAATACTGGAGTGGGTTGCCATTTCCTTCTCCAGGGGATCTTCCCAATGCAGGAATCAAACCCAGGTCTCTTGCACTGCAGGCAGATTCTTTACCTTCTGAGCCACCAAGGAAGTCCCCTCAATTAGCATCAGTTCAGTTCAGTCGCTCAGTCATGTCCGATTCTTTGTGACCCCATGAATCACAGCACGCCAGGCCTCCCTGTCCATCACCAACTCCCGGAGTTCACGCAGACTCACGTCCATTGAGTCAGTGATGCCATCCAGCCATCTCATCCTCTGTCGTCCCCTTCTCCTCCTGCCCCCGATCCTTCTCAGCATCAGAGTCTTTTCCAATGAGTCAGCTCTTCGCATGAGGTGGCTAAAGTACTGGAATTTCAGCTTTAGCATCATTCCTTCCAAAGAAATCCCAGGGCTGATCTCCTTCAGAATGGACTGGTTGGATCTCCTTGCAGTCCAAGGGACTCTCAAGAGTCTTCTCCAACACCACAGTTCAAAAGTATCAATTCTTTGGCACTCAGCTTTCTTCACAGTCCAACTCTCACATCTCATACATGACCACAGGAAAGACCATAGTCTTGACTAGACGGACCTTTGTTGGCAAAAGCAAATTAGCATAAACACCATGAATTCTCATCTTCCATTATTTATAAACACTTTATATTTCCCTTCAGTGAACTTCTCAGTGACTCTCTTCACTGGTGTTGGCTAGCAAATCAAACTCACCCCCTTCCCTGAGGCCTTTGATTATTCCCTGTCTCAGAGGGTAAAGAATCTGCCTGCAATTTGGAAGCCCCAGGTTCTATCCCTGGATCAGGAAGATCCCCTGGAGAAGGGAATGGCAACCCACTCCAATATTCTTGCCTTGAGAATTCCATGGACCGAGGAGTCTGGTAGTCCATGGGGTTGTAAAGAGTCGGACACGACTGAGTGACTAACACTTTCAATACTAATATGTGGAATTCTGTGTTGGCCCTGGCCTCCATCTCTATATTATTGTACATATCACTTTAGCCAATACTACCCTGGTCCCACCCATCCACATCTTTTTCTTGATCCATTTCTACCTATACTGAATACTAGTTCCCATGACTCCTGCTTCAGGACAGTCTTTCCTACACCCAAATAAACTCCCTGCTGCTGCTGCTGCTGCTGTCGCTTCAGTCGTGTCCGACTAAGTGCAACCCCATAGATGGCTGCCCACCAGGCCCCCCGTCCCTGGGATTCTCCAGGCAAGAACACTGGAGTGGGTTAAATTCCCTAATGTGCTGCTACTTTGGCTTCCTGCCCCAGAAGTCCTCATCTCTTTGCAAGTTAAGCATCCAAGCCCCAATCACTGTATGCAAACATCACTAAAGTTACCTGAGGAGACATATAGAAGTGTGTTTTTTGTGGTGAAGTATACAAACACAATTGATTTTTGTATTCAATCATTTTTCTATTTTATAGTTCTCATAGTATATAAATCCTCTTATTTTATGTAGACAATCATATTTTCTTCAAATAATAAAAGCTTTATTTCTCCTCTAATCTTCATGCCTTTTATTCTTTTTGCCTTACTGTACAAATTATGAGGCTTTTAATGTGAAATTGGGTTATGAGGAATCTTCATCTCATTACTGGCTTTCAAGGCAATGCTTCACCATTATATAGTTTCCTATATTTTTAGTGATTCCCTTTATGAGGTTAAAAAGTTCCTTTTAATTCTAATTTACAAAATGTACTATGAATGTATATAAAATCTATCAATTTTTTCTCAATTATTTTTATATAAATGCCTCTTTAAATTCTATTCTTTTTAGAAGCATGTATACTTTTATTTGTTTTTCCCCATACATAGAGTTTTCCTTTTTTTTTTCCATACATGTGGGATTATTTAAGGCAGTAAGCTTCAAACTGAGCTGTCTTCGGCATCCACTGTGGCTTCAGTGTCTGTATATGTTCTAATGTGTTTCAGGGGAGGGGTCTTTAATTTTGGAGAACTAACAAGAGTTTAGTTAGAGTCCAAAGGAAAGCAAATGGGATCAATGAACTGGTATTTAGTTCTTAGTCTAGAGTCTCAAACTGAACAGATAGATCTGGGGATTCTACCTTTGACTACTCACTTAACAGGAAATTATTTAGAAATAAATACTATGTATCTAGCTTCAGTATCCCATGTTTTATGTGATGATGTTGATGGTGATCATTATCATTTGTAATCATACATACATAGTTTACATCAGTAGTACAGAAACTTCTAATAGTGAATGACTGAATGAAAAATCCAAGACGGATGATCAAAAAGCAATAATCAAGATTATATTAAGCTAGACTGACTTTAAACTCTGCCAACCCCAAAACATGGGGAAGCCAAGGGCTCTTAAAGTACTTAAAATAAATACTGAGAATCCGAAAAGAGGATAATATGGGCTGATTCATTATTCACAGATTAAATATGGTAGTGGTCAGTGATGTGCTGATTTTATGTGTATGTCATTGAGTTCTTATTAGATGTTCCAGATTTGAGTCCTGGATTTACAAGAACTAGTCACTTTAGAAACAATGGCAAGTAATTTGGGGTCCAAATTTATCTTGAAGGAAGAGGTCCATATCTCTCTTTGTTTAATGAGGATTCTCCCATCTATCAGCCCTTATTTTCAGACATAAACAAAATGTGCAGATAAGGGGAGAGAGACCACAGCAGGAGACCTTGGTGTTACATGTTAAAGTTTGTGTCAGTATTCTGATTGTGCTTCCTCACATGTAATAGAAGACAGAAGTCAAGTTACAATTGGATTCTGTGATAAAGACTATGAAAAGAATGCCAAAGAAGCAGACTTTTACCCAATCCAGTGACGCAGGATTTTATTGCTTGACACAGTTTGTTGAGCAGCCATGAGGCAATTCACAGTCTAGTACTTCTGAGAAATAATGAACCGTGTGTGCTGTGATATCAAATAAATGGAAGTTGGAATTGAAAGAATGCTTATGATCAGTCAATCGGAAAGATGCACAAAGTTCAGTTTTAGGTGCAAAATGATTCAGGAGTGATGACAAAGTTACCTTTGAGTAAATTTTAAAGATGTGAAAGATGAAGGTTTTCTTTCCATTTATGGTAATACCATAATATTTCCTGATAAACATCAGAACAGAAGGAAAAGCCAATTTTAAACAGCATAGAGAAGGAAGTAATTGAGAAACTAATCCATCCAGACTGACAGTTTTTTAAGCATATTCACTATGCAATTTCACTTTTACCATTTACCCTATTAAGGCAGAGATTTAATTTAGAGAATTTTGTTTAGAGACAAAATAAAACTTCAAAGAAACTACAGAAGTAAAATTAACTTCAAAGACATCCTTCTGAGTTGATTAGATACAACAAATGTTTACTTAAGCATTTAATAACCATCTAACTAATGTTTAAAGCTTATAAAAGTCATGCAAACAGGCTTTGGAGTTGCAAGTTTCTGTAAGTGCTACTTCCATGTAGCACTCTTCCCTTTCCATCAGTTGGATGGGTGCAACCACAGGCAGATACACTGGGGAGCAGCACTTTGCAGAGAACCTGACTAATTTGATTCTTTAAGCACCAAATACTGTTGCTTTCCTATGCAAATAATGAACCTGTGTGAAAATGTAAAGATTTCAAGTCTCATCAGTAAGCCAGGAGTACTATGAGAATCGTCAGTGTACCACTTTGCAATTTGTACATTTTAAACTGTGTACCTTGGGGTACACAATTTAAACCATGCCACCTTAGGGCTTCCCAGGTGACACAGTGGTAAAGAAGCCGCTGGCCAATATAGGAGATGTGGGTTCCAGTGTTGTTGCTTGGAGAATCCCATGGACAGAGGAGCCTGGCGGGCTACAGTCCATGGGGTTGCAAAGAGTCAGACATGACTGAGCACACACAAACACACAAACTATATTCACAGATTCTGAAGGTTCACTGTCTTTTGCTAATTCTCTTTTTAGAGGAACTATGGGACATTAATTTTAAAGCACAGAACCTTCATGCTGAAAAAGGACAATGTTAAAATTACTGATAGATCTAAGACTGTAAATTTTAAACATGAACTTATTACTAAACTCTTAATAGAATCAGTAACAAATTATTATTCTGAACAGCCAAATGTACTGTTATAAAAAAGGTAAAAAATAAAGCAACAAACCCTCAAGTAAATAATTCTGAGAGGTTGTTGATATTAAGTCGCTCAGTCATGTCGGATTCTTTGTGACTCCATGAACTACAGCACACCAGGCTTCCCTGTCCTTCACTGCCTCCTGGGGTTTGCTCAAACTCATGTCCATTGAGTCAGTGGTGCCATCCAACCATCTCATCCTCTGCTCCCTCCTTCTCCTCTTGCCCTCAATCTTTCCAAGCATCAGGGGCTTTTCCAATTCTGAGGGGTGGCCCTCATCAGTTGTGGGATGTTCTCCAAGATCTATTCTCCCGTTCATTTGCAATGGAATATAAGCTGGTCCCTGGCCACTCTAGAAAGTCTCTGTTCCCTAGTCTTTCTTATAGTCAGTGCAACCAAGAGACTAAATTCTGGTTAAGGCAATGTGAGTGAAGGTAATGCATGCCACTTCCAAGTTTGCACTTTAAATTATTGATCATGCACTGCTTTGCACCTTGCCAAGAGCCTACTGCTGCAAGAAGGTGAGAAAAGGAAATGTTTCCTGGGCCAGACACAGAAGCCATTTATTAAACATGCAAAACCACCCTCATCAAGATGGCCTGCTTCTGAGCTGTTACCTGAGAGAGGAATGACTTTCTTTTACATTTCTGCCACTGTCTTTTGTTTGTTTGCTTGTTGATCTTTTTTCCTAGTACATTTGCTACAGAATTTTACCCTAAACCCTAACTAATTCAGGTACCAACCAACTAGAGAGGTGAGTTTAATTTGAGGACACTTTGAGCTGACTTTGAGGGAGATACAGGTGTAGATTGTTCAGGAGTTAGTATGGATGTGCAATGATACATCAGTCAGGAGAAACCATGGTAGGTGGGGACAACTGAGTGGATTAAAGCAAAAATAATTCACTATAAAAGTGATAAATAGCAACTGAGATGTCCTTCAGTTGGTGAAAGGATAATTAACTGGAGTACATCTAGACAATGGAATATCATTTGACATTAATGGGATATGAGCTATGAAGTCATGAAAAGACATGGAATAACCTTAAATGCGCATTACTAAGTGAAAGAAACCAATGTTAAAAGGCTATATACTATATGAATCCAACTATATAATAATCTGTAAAAATAAGAAGCCTCCAACATTACAAAGATGGGGAGAAGATCATGGATACCAGGGCTGGTGGAGGAGAATGAGTAAGAAAATTATAGAGGACAGTTAAGGTACTCTTACGGCAGAAAGCAAAGAAGAACTGAAGGGCCTCTTGATGAAAGTGAGAGAGAAGAGTGAAAAAGTTGGCTTAAAACTCAACATTCAGAAAACTAAGATCAAGGCATCTGGTCCCATCACTTCAGGGCAAATAGATGGGGAAACAGTGGAAATACTAACAGACTTTATTTTCTTGGGATCCAAAATCACTGCAAATGGTGACTGCAGCCATGAAATTAAAAGACACTTGCTCCTTGGAAGAAAAGTTATGACCAACCTAGACAGCACATTAAAAAGTAGAGACATCACTTTGCCAACAAAGGTCCATCTAGTCAAGGCTATGGTTTTTCCAGTGGTCATGTATGGATGCAAGAGTTGGACTATAAAGAAAGCTGAGCGCTGAAGAATTGATGCTTTTGAACTGTGGTGTTGGAGAAGACTCTCGAGAGTCCCTTGGACTGCAAGGAGATCCAACCAGTCCATTCTAAAGGAGATCAGTCCTGAATATTCATTGGAAGGACTGATGTTGAAGCTGACACTCCAATACTTTGGCCACCTGATGCAAAAAACTGACTCATTTGAAAAGACCCTGATGCTGGGAAAGATTGAAGGCAGGAGGAGAAGAGGATGACAGAGGATGAGATGGTTGGATGGCATCACCGACACAATGGACATGAGTTCGAGTAAATTCTGAGAGCTGGTGATGGACAGGGAGGCCTGGCATGCTGCAGTCCATGGGGTCACAAAGAGTCAGACACGACTGAGCAATTGAACTGAACTGAAGGCAGTGAAAATAGTTTGTATACTATAATGATGGATACATGTCATTACACGTTTGTCTAAACTAATAGCAAGTATACCAAGAATGAACCTTAAGGTAAACTATGGACTTTGGGTGATTATGTATCAAGGTAGGATCATCAACTGTAACAAAAGTGCCACTCTAGTAGAGGATGTTGATAATGGGGAAGCCATTCATGTGTGGGGACAGGAGGTACTTGGGAAATCTCTGTGCCTCTCAATTTTGCTGTCAACTTAAAACTGTTCTAGAAAAGTCTTGAAAAGCTCCAATGTTAATTTAGAGTCAGTGATTTTTATATGTAAAATCCACCTCAATAAATCTGTTTATAAAAACAAACAAAAAGTGTAAAAGAAAGAAAATGGTGAAAAACAAGATTCATATATGGAAGAATCACAATCATTTAGCATTGCAGATAACCCAAGAGGTCATGCAGTCTATTTGCCTTCTCTATAACTGAATACATCCTACAAAATGTGAAGTATGTTTTCAGGCACTAGCTTCTGCTACAGGAAAGTCACTGTCTCACAAAGGTGCACATCACTTTTTATAGAGATCAAACATGAGTGATTTCTTCCTTAGATGGATCTGAAATCCAACTAACCCTAGTCTCCCGTCAGTGGTTTAAGTGTTATTCTTGCGAGTGACAAAAAAAAAAAAGTTGACTCCTCTTACTATGTACCATTCCTTTAACTCTTAGTTTGTCCTGTTTTCCTTTAGTCTTTCTGTTTTCAAATGAACTCCGTCAGGGTTTTTAACTTGGCTCTTACCTCTCATGACATCCAGGCCCATTGCCATCTGGGTCACCCTGTAATGAATCTTCTTCAGTTTGTTGATGCTCCTTAAACGTGCCCAGAATTGAATGTGCTACTCTAGGTATACCCTGGTGAGGACAGGGAAGAAAAGCGACATTCACTGCCCTTGTTTTGGGCACTGTACATCTTATAATAGGGCACATGATCAAATTATCTTTTTCTTATTTTTTTTTCTGATAGCCCTGCTTTATTATCTGAAACCAATTACTCTTCCATTTTTTTTCTGAGATGGCATGAACGTGGGAGAATCTAGAAGCAGGGAAACAAAAGATTTGTGTAATAATCTAATGATGAGATAATATACAAGAGACACAAGACATTGTTTAGAGAAAAAATAATAGGCATAGTAATGAATTAGCTGTGAATAGTTAAAAAAAAAAAAGGGGGAGGGAAGAGGCAACCACACTGAAATAAGCACTAGTATAAAGCAAGAGATTTAGGAAGGAGGAGTTTGGGAAGGAGCTATTAGAAACAAGTGAAGAATGGGCTTCATTGATGGCTCAGTGGTAAATAATGCAATGCAAGAAACGTGGGTTCAAGCCCTGACTCAGGAAGACCCCACATGTCATAGTGGAACAACTAAGCCTGTGCCCCACAACTATTGAGCCTGTGCTCTAGAGCTCAGCAGCCGCAACTACTGAAGCCTGCCCCTTAGAGCCCATCTGTCGTAGAAAAAGAAACCATTGCAATGAGAAGCCTGGGCACCACAACTAGAAAGTAGCCCCCACTTGCTGCAACTAGAGAAAAGCTCACACAACAATGAAGACCCAGCCCAGAAAAAAATAAATAAATAAATTTAAAAAATCAATTTAAAACGGAAAGAGGTGAAGAAGATTCTTTCATTTCTGCTGAAAAGTTCACAGCTAGCTTTGCTTTTCATGATGGAGAAAGGAAGAAAATAAGCTACTTTGGAAATAGATCTTGTTCAGATGCAAAATGGGACAGGGAGAGGAACGCTTGCTCTTATGTACAACAGCACATGGAACCACGACGGGAGAAGAACAGATGGCTTGGTGGTTAAGATAAGCACTTAAAGTGAGGCTGTTCTTATCCTAAACTTATTCCAAACACCCAAGTTTCTTGAATCTGCAATATGACATTGGAAATATCACAATCAGGAAGCTTTCAGATGAGATTTCTGGCACTTCCTGAGGCAGTTGTATTCTCCAAGGACTGTTTTAATTAAGGCTCAGGAGATGAGTTCTCACTGCTGGTGGCTGTTGTGGTTTGAGCCCACACCTTCACCAAACAGATAAATTCATGCAGGTAATTGTGCCAAAACCCTTTACGATCAAGTCCCCGAGATTTATGGCTGTTTTTATCACCAAGCCTGTAAAGCTCCAGGAATTGTGCTTGAAAAAGCAAGGGCTTATCCTCCATGAAGTAAAGAAACTAAAGAAAGCATTTATGTTACAGAAGACTGACTAGTAAGTAGTACACAATAAAGTACATTTAGCTTCAATGCCAGCTCTTTTAATAATGGATGACTTTGGGCAAGTTATTTGATCTTCTGAACTCTAGTTTTATGATTTGTTCACAAATGCATGCATTCTTGCACTCATTACTTCCAAATTAATTAAGTGCCTACTATGTTCTGCACAGATACTTACATAGTCTCTGCTCCAAGGAGTTTATATCTAGTGGGAAGAAGCCCAGTGGATTTCAGTTTTCTAGTCATTTGCTTTAAAATGATACCATGTACAAAGCACTATGCTAAACATTTTATACAGTATTTGCTTATTTTGCACAAAAATTTCATGAGGATATTTGTATCTCCAATTACAAATGGGGCAACTGAGAATTAAAAAGTTTAAATAATTCACCCAGTTAATGATTTAAATCAAGCATTTCTAATCCTGGTGCTTTTGTTCCCAACCTCCATACCACACTACTCATATCTGCCCATGTGCTGCTATGGGGGATGAGAGAGGACCATGGGAAACCCTAAGGGGTTCCCACCACAGGTCATAAGACAATGGATAGTAAAATATGTAGTTCATAGGGTTTAGAAGGGGCTTTTATTTCCACAGAGTTTCAGGTGAAAGGACAGCACAATTTTAAAATGGACACAAAGCAGGTCAAGTCTTAAAATCAATCAGCATGTGAAGATATTACCAAACAATCTGTCGATGCAAGAAAGAATAGTGGATGTGGAGCCTTTGGTCTTGGTGCTCAGGAGTGGGAGGCAAGTGTGGGGAGTTGGGGAGGGGAGAGAGGAGAAGAGTGGGATCCATCCTTCCATATAGTCACCTTCCAAGAGCAAGAGGACCATGAGATGGTGGAAAAAGCAGACTTACAGACTAGATTCAAAACTAATGCAGACTAATGATGCAATCCATCCCAGGAGGAAATAACACTGACCACAGTCAACGTATTACATATGGAATGCAATGGATCTTAGAAGGGTTTATCTGATGAACTTTGTTTTAGAAAGTATAAAAAGAGTGGGTTTCCCCTAGTTATTTGTCACCAGAACATACTCACAGTTTCACTAATTTAAAGTGTTTCTTGCCACCACTGCATCTCCCTTATCCCACTGTGTTCCCCACCTGCCAACAGTTTGACACAGATTTGATGAATTCGCTTCCCAATTTTACGGCACTGAGGTCTTCTCTGTACCCAGCAGTACTGCATGGAGTTCACTGATAATCTTCCACGACCAGGTGCTTCTCTTTTAAATGGGCTGCCTCTCTCCCCGTTCTGCTTTCATTTTTAGTACCGTGTAATCAGTCTTCAGCTTTTTAACTTGACTCTGAGTGGGCTCAAATTTTTTATTGGTAACAGCTTATGCTTTTGCCTTTGAGCCCTAGTAGCAAAAGAACTACATACATTTTAATAAAGTATCTTGCCATTCTGTCCTGTCATTTGCATACCTGTCTGTGTGCATGGGTATGCACATATATGTGCATACAAATACATATTGTGTGTAATACACACACATACACACACACACGATTGTTCCAAAAGGAACAAAGAACCAGAGGAGGAGGTGCAATGACAAGAGATGAGAGAAATTGAGGTTGGAACAGGAGCTAAATATGGGAAAATGTATAATAGAGGATAATTTGTCAGTCACTAAAAAAGACAGTACTGTGACTTAGGGACATTTTGTACTATCAAACATTAGAAGAGGTGGACAGTCCGAGATGTCAATTTCTTATTCCTATCATTTCTCAGAATTTGTTGTGATATGGAGCAGCGATTATGGGTTCGCAGGCATCATAACTTTAGGAGTTTTCAGGATTTCTATTTCTGAAACCAGAACTAAGGAATGAGATAAGGGATGCGGGGCCCATGTAGCCCCTACCAGAATCAAGCACCAGGGATTGGAAACAATTCTGACACGAGCAGAATGACCAGCCATTCTGTAGTCAAGAGTATTCAGTGGGATGCAGAAAGCATGGTTCCAGCCCTGACCCTGAGACAAAGAAATGGGAAAACGACAAAAACAATCAAAACATTTTTTTCTAATACTGAAATTACCAGTTTATACACACACACACACACTTCTTCATTTCATTTTAAGGTACAATCCTATAGAAAAAAAGCAATTCAGTTCAGTTCAGTCGCTCAGTCGTGTCCAACTCTTTGCGACCCATGAACCACATCCCATTTCATAAACAAGAAAATAGAGACTCATCAAGTTAAATAACTGGTCTGAGTTAACAAATCTGATAAACTAACAGAGGCAGGTTTCATACCAAGAACCTCAGGATTTCTGATTGTAGCCCTCTTTGCTTTCCCCTCTCACCTCCTAACTAACCAGGGAGGTCACACAGCCATGCCAGCTGTCTTGAGCCTCCAGGGATTTGCTGGTAAAATTAGATAACTTGTCTAGATCAGTAGTTTCCAAATGTGCATACATATGGGTACATACATGTGTGCCTATATGCTTGAGAGAGGCAGAGCCTTTCTGGACGCAAAACCTTACACAGAGTTTGCTGGATGTTACAGACACTGGCAGAGCCGTGCTGATTAAAGACTGGTGTCTCACTATCTCCATCCTCGCTGTGACCCTCAAGAGATACCAAGGAATATACAAGTTTTTAGAGAACAGCTTGAAAACCTCTGTGTAACATTCTTTGAACAAGTGTGTATGTGTGTGTGCATGCGTGCTTGCATGCGTGTGGTCAGGGGGGCAGTGGTAAACCCAGTGACATGGTCTTTTTCTATTGTTCATCTTCAAAAGACTTTTTGGTCACAGTTTCAGAGTGTGGGAATTCATTTGAAAGATACTTATTAAGAATCTATTAAGAGCAGAGCCTTAAAAGCCAGTTTCACCTCTGTACTTGGAATTGGCAGCTGCTTCTCTTCCCAGAAGACAGTCCCATAAAGATGAGGCTGTACAAATCCAATGCTCTGGGTTCTAGCTCCAGCTCCAATGCTAAGCTCCATGATTTCTGGAATGTCACCACTCTCTGAATGTGGCTCCTCATTTATAAAATGAGGGTGATCTCTAGGACCTCTTGCAGCTTTAACATTCTATGATATTACGCCAATTTTATGACTTCAAAAAAACAATTAGATACTTTTTTATTTCCACAGCACTATATCCTATGGGCTGACAGTTGCCTGCCATGGGTGAAATTACTTTTTAATAACTACGTATTTGGTGCTCATTTCAAATTTTTAAAGTATCCCCTTCAGGGCATAAACACATTTCTATATCTAGCTATTTAACTGTGAGGGAGGAAAAGGCTTAAACTCGTAATTTTGCATTCTAATTTTGTAGGTTGGACTTTCAGTCTGGGTGTGAAGTCTGGGCAGTAAGAGCTACATCTGAGAGCTGGGCTCCTTGAGCAGAGCACAAAGGGGCTTGGGGACAAGAAGAGGAAGAAAGGCAATGTGCCCCACTTATAGAAACTAGGGGTGGGCTCTGAGAAGGAATTTAACATCGTCCTTTCCTCAGCTGCTCTTTTTTCTCATGTTTCACCATCTCACCCATTTTCTAAACAGATCTCTGTCATTTTTCCACAAAAAATCCTCTTTTAAAAATATAAGAATTACACAACGGGTAAAGTATTCTTTGGAGAAGGCAATGGCACCCCATTCCAGTACTCTTGCCTGGAAAATCCCATGGATGGAGAAGCCTGGTAGGCTGCAGTCCATGGGGTCGCTAAGAGTTCGGACATGACTGAGCGACTTCACTTTCGCTTTTCACTTTCATGCACTGGAGAAGGAAATGGCAACCCACTCCAGTGTTCTTGCCTGGAGAATCCCAGGGACGGGGGAGCCTGGCGGGCTGCCGTCTATGGGGTCGCACAGAGTCGGACACGACTGAAGTGACTTAGCAGCAGTAGCAGCAGCAAAGTATTCTTTAGTATAATGGACACAATGCATGCAAACTAAAGGAACTATTAGCCTAGATTCATTTTTAAAGTGTTTAACAGGGTAACAAATACTGGAGAGGCTGACAGTAAAAGGTACTCACATAATTTGGTCGCATTGTAAAATGTACAAATCTTTGGATAAGGAACTGAGATTCCAAAATCAGAACGACATTCCTGACAATACTAACCAAGAAAGTCTCATTACCAAATATTTATTCAGCACTTGCTTTATACCAAAAGTATGTAAATTGGTCAAAAAACAATTGAAATTTATCTATAGTAATCAAAAGTTAGAACCAATATAAATATCAAGTATAGGAGATTGATCTAGTATGGCTTATCAATTCATTCAAATATTATAAAGCCACTAAATCTTAAAATACATAAGACGCTTAACATTAAAACATGGTGGTGGTTTAGTCACCAAGTAATGTCTGACTCTTGCAACCCCATGGACTGTAGCCCACCAGGCTGCTCTGTCCATAGGATTTCCCAGGCAAGAGTACTAGAGTGGGGTGCCACTTCCTTCTCTAGGGGATCTTCCCAATCCAGGGATCAAACCCACTTCTGCTGCACTGCAGGCAGATTCTTTACCAACTGAGCCACCGGGGAAGCCATATGTTTAGGCTATCATGTTAAACAAAAAAGCAAATCAGAAAACGGTTTGTACATTAATATCTCAAACTATGTAAAATATCATTCATATGGTCAGCAATTTGAAAGAAATATGAAAAAGTGAAATGAGTTGATCCTTTTGAAGATGGTGTTAAATGATGATATTAGAGTACCTTTGTCCAGCAACAAAAAGGGGCTGCATTCCCTAATGACACCTTGTGTGAATGTGATAGCATTTAGCTACAGGAGAGACTTCTTAAGGTTCATGGTGATTCCAGTTCCACAATGTGGCCGCCTGAGGTCTGACCATTCGTGCTGCCAACTACATAGAAGATTATATAACCTTTTGCAAACTTTCACAGCTCTAATTCTTTCTCGAGGGGAATACTGGAAAGTGGCTCCTTTGCAGATTTCATAAATTTTCATTTTCCAGCTCCCCTCCCTCAGTCTCCTCTAATGAATTTTCTTAAAAAAAAAAAAATCCTTCTGGAAGTTTCATGCTGTAGTACTACCTGTGGGTATGATTCCCCATGTGAGGATGTCAAATTTAATTAGATTTTGCTCTCTGTTACTTAATGACTCAACTAGGCTCACAAGTCCAAGATCATAACCTCCCTACTAGGCTGCCAAGTTAGCTATTTAAAGGAACCACTATTTGTGGTACCCATTTTAAACCATGCCCAGAAAATAATAAAACTAGTAAAACTGGCTTAATTATATCCTTTTTCTGTGGATACTCAAGCATTTCACAAGATTTCTTCACTCAGTCTCACATATAACACAGGCAAGAAACTTCTAAGGGCTTCTTTAACAAAAAAAGACTCATCCTCAATTACCTCCTTTTCCTATAAGAAATTTTCAGTGCACTGAGAAGATTCCAATGACATCTGACAAAAGCATAAGGAATCCAGAACTAGATAAAATAAATATTTTTTTTCTTAAGGCAAACAAAGAGGATATATTTTTCTGGGTCCAAAAATGTTCTGTTCTTCTGAAAACCTTTGGAGCCTGTTCACTTCCTAGGTCTTCATTGATCACTTTGGTCTATAAAGTACCAATAAACATGCCACCAATAAACAACATATAACAAAAATGTCAAGATCTGAGGAAAAGCCTTATCAACTCTATGGAAGTCAAAAGGCATACAGGAAAAGGCAGCCTCATATCCTTCCTGAGGGTCTCACGCCATCAGCCCATCTGGCTTGAAGCAACACTGATCAGATAATGATGCTCTGTGAGAGTGCTGCCAGCCCTAGAATGAACTTCTGAGTGATTCCCTATCTTTTTTGTTCGCCATTGTCACTCAGCACCTGGGACAGCATATCTTGCCTATAGTAAGTGCTTAGTATCAATCCATACTTGTTAAATACATGAATCTACACTGCTTTTGATTTACTGATCAGAAACAAATTTTCCTCGCTGTAACTGAAACTGTGCAATAAATGGACATTGATAGTAATTTGAACAAAGAACGTGAAAGTCGCTCAGTCATGTCCGACTCTTTGCAACCCCATGGACTATACAGTCCATGGAATTCTCCAGGCCAGAACACTGCAGTGGATAACCGTTCCCTTCTCCCAAGGATCTTCCTGACCCAGGGTTGAACCAGGGTCTCCTGCATTACAGGAAGATTCTTTACCAGCTGAGCTAGCAGGAAAGCCCCAAATGAGACCTTGTCATCTGAACAGGGACTTGAACCCTAGGCACTCAGATTAAAAATCTGATGCTCTACCAAATGAGCTATCCAGGCTCCCTAAGCCAGCTGTAAAGAGTATTTTGGGGAAATTTGTGATACAAATGACACCTCTGCAGCTTCTCTTGCATTGCTCTTCACAAAAGTAGAACTCTTTCATCTTTCTGGCCTCAATTTAACCACTCCTTGGGCTTCCCTGGTGGCTCAGAGGTTAAAGCGTCTACCTGCAATGCGGGAGACCTGGGTTCGATCCCTGAGTTGGGAAGATACTCTAGAGAAGGAAATGGCAACCCACTCCAATGTTCTTGCCTTGAGAATCCCATGGACAGAGGAGCCTGGTGGGCTACAGTCCACGGGGTCACAAAGAGTCGGACACGACTTAGCGACTTCACTCCACTCATTCACTCTGGAGCGGTCTGACCAGATCACCCAATCTAAAGACCTATCCCTCCAGGCATAATTTCACTATAGCATTAATCAGAATATGCATTCATATAGTGCTTTGGGGTAAACAGTTACTTCCCTCTCTTGTCTCCAAGTTGCATGTCCGTTTTCTTCGTCACCATAAATTAGCACAGTACTAGATTCATATCAGATGCTTAAATGAGTGCATATAACATATATTCAAAGCCCATCTTTACATTGTTTAAATTGTGTCTGAAAATACATTTTTAGACTCAAGTTTGTCTCTTAGAACAGAATTTTCCCTTCTCTTCAATGTCTCCATTTCCCTTTTCCCTCTTCTCGTCATATTGGTCACTCAGTCGTGTCCTACTCTTTGCGATTCTATGGACTGTAGCCCACCAGGCTCCTCTGCCCATGGGATTTTCTAGGCAAGAATACTAGAGTGTGTTGTCATTTTCTTCTCTCAGGATCTTTCTGACCCAGAGATTGAAACTGGGTCTCCTGCATTGCAGGCATATCCTTTATCATCTGAGCCACCAGGGAAGGCTTTTCCTCTCCTCTCTCTCTTCTTATTTCTATTATCATTTCGCCACCCTCCTTCTTCTTCTAGTCTCTCTTCCCTGCCACCCTATTTATGAATTTTATGAATGACAGCTCACACATGGAAGATATGTTCCCACTTACTGTCTATTAGGTAATGAGCAACAAAAATGAGAGATGACTCATATTTTAAAGGGTCATAACTTTCAATCACATAATTTTGCCAAGCATTCCAACAGCTGTGATTTTAAAAGTCATCAAAATTCAGTCATGCTGGTACTGCTTCAAATTAGACTGAAGATAAAGCATTCTACTAACTCATATTAACCATACACAAAGATGTATCTAATTAAACACATGCTATATATTTGTACATAGGGAGCACAAGCTGTTTTTGTTTTGTTTTGTTTGGAAAAACTAGTCTAAGCCAGACGTAAAATGCACAATATAGATGTGCAAGGTAAGTAAACTGTGTTAGTCATTCAGTTGTGTCCAACTTTTTGTGAGCACACATACTGGGTGGGGCCTGTCAGGATTCTCTAGCCATGGAATTCTCCAGGCAAGGATACTGGAATGGATTGTCATTCCCTTCCCCAGCAGACCTTCCTGAACCAGGGATCAAACTCAGGTCTCCTGCACAACAGGCAGATTCTTTACCATCTAAGTCACCAGAGAAGATCAAGGTAAGCCAAGTTCAGTTCAGTCACTCAGTTGTGTCCAGTTCTTTGCAATCTAATGGATTGCAGCACGCCAGGCTTCTCTGTCCATTAACAACTTCCTGAGCTTGCTCAAACTCATGTCCATTGAATTGGTGATACCATCCAACCATCTCATTCTCTGTCATCCCCTTCTCCTCCTGCCTTCAATCATGCCCAGCATCAGGGTCTCTTCCAATGAGTCAGTTCTTTGCATAAGTTGGCCAAAGTACTGGAGCTACAGCTTCAACATCAGTCCTTCCAATGAATATTCAGGATTGATTTTCTTTAGGATTGAGCTCCTTGCAGTCCAAGACACTCTCAAGAGTCTTCTCCAATCCTACAGTTCTAAAGCACCAATTCTTTGGTACTCAGCTTTCCATATAGTCCACATCTCACATCCACACATGACTACTGGAAAAAACCATAGCTTTGACTAGACAGACCTTTGTGGGCAATGTAATGTCTCTGATTTTTAATATGCTGTCTAGGTTGGTCAGAGCTCTTTTTCCAAGGAGCAATGGTCTTTTAATTTAATGGTTTCTGTCACCATCTGCAGTGATTTTGGAGCCCAAGAAAATAAAGTCTGTTACTGTTTTCATGTTGCCTGATCTATTTGCCATGATGTGATGGGACCAGATGCCATGATCTTAGTTTTCTGAATGCTGAGTTTTAAGCTAACTTTTTGACTCTCCTCTTTCACTTTCATCAAGAGACTCTTTAGTTGCTCTTTGGTTTTGCCATAAGGTTGGTGTCATCTGCATATTTGAGGTTATTGATATTTCTGCTAGTAATCTTGATTCCAGCTTGAGCTTCATCCAGCCCAGGATTTTGCATGATGCACTCTGCATGTAAGTTAAATAAGCAAGGTGACATTATAAAGCCTTGATGTACTCCTTTCCCAATTTGGAACCAGTTCATTGTTCCATGTCCAGTTCTAACTGTTGCTTCTTGACCTGCATACAGATTTCTCAGGAGGTAGGTCAGTGGTCTGGTATTCCCATCACTTTATTTTCCACAGTTCCTTGTGAAAGGCTTTGGTGTAGTAAATCGAGCAGAAGTTTTTCTAGAACTTTTTGCTTTTTCTGGGGTCACAAAGAGTCGGACACGACTGAGCGACTGATCTGATCTGATCTGATGATCCAAAGGATGTTGGCAATTTGATCTCTGGTTCTTCTGCCTTTACTAAATCCAGTTTCATCATATGGAAGTTCATAGTTCATGAACCATTGAAGCCTCGCTTGGAGAATTTTGAGGATTACTTTCCTAGTGTATGAGATCAGTGCAATTGTGCAGTAGTTTGAGCATTCTTTGGCATTGCCTTTCTTTGGGATTGGAATGAAAACGGACCTTTTCCAGTCCTATGGCCACTGCTGAGGTTTCCAAATTCCCTGGCATATTGAGTGCAGCACTTTCACAGCATCATCTTTCAGGATTTGGAATAGCTCAACTGGAATTCCATCACCTCCACTAGCTTTGTTTGTAGTGATGCTTTCTAAGGCCCACTTGACTTCACATTCCAGAATGTCTAGCTATAAGTAAGTGATCACACCATCGTGATTATCTGGGTCGTGAAGATTTTTTTGTACAGTTCTTCTGTGTATTCTTGCCACTTCTTAATATCTTTCTTCTGTTAGGTCCATACCATTTCTGTCCTTTATTGTGCCCATCTTTTCATGAAATGTTCCCTTCAGTTCAGTCGCTCAGTCATGTCCAACTCTTTGCGACCCCATGAATTGCAGCACACCAGGCCTCCCTGTCCATTACCAACTCCCAGAGTTTACCCAAACTCATGTCCATCCATACATGACTACTGGAAAAACCATAGCCTTGACTAGACAGACCTTTGTTGGAAAAGTAATGTCTCTGCTTTTTAATATGCTGTGTAGCTTGGTCATAATTTTCCTTCCAAGGAGTAAGCATCTTTTAATTTCATGGCTAAAATCACCATCTGCAGTGATTTTGGAGCCCAAAAATAAACTCTGACACTGTTTCCCCATCTATTTCCCATGAAGTGATGGGACCATATGCCATGATCTTCGTTTTCTGAATGTTGAGCTTTAAGAAAATTTTTTCACTTTCCTCTTTCACTGTCATCAAGAGGCTTTTTAGTTCCTCTTCACTTTCTGCCATAAGGGTGGTGTCATCTGCATATCTGAGGTTATTGACATTTCTCCCGGCAATCTTGATTCCAGCTTGTGGTTCTTCCAGCCCAGTGTTTCTCGTGATGTACTCTGCTGCTGCTGCTAAGTCACTCAGTCGTGTCGACCTGTGCAACCCATAGATGGCAGCCCACCAGGCTCCCCCATCCCTGGGATTCTCCAGGCAAGAACGTCAGAGTGGGTTGCCATTTCCTCTCCAATGCATGAAAGTGAAAAGTGAAAGTGAAGTCGTGTCCAACCAGTGTCCCCATGGACTGCAACCCACCAGGCTCCTCCGTCCATGGGGTTTTCCAGGCAAGAGTACTGGAGTGGGGTGCCATTGCCTTCTGCATATAAGTTAAATAAGCAGGGTGACAATATGCAGCCTTGGCGTACTCCTTTTCCTATTTGGAACCATTCTGTTGTTCCATGTCCAGTTCTAACTGTTGCTTCCTAACCTGCATATAGGTTTCTCTGGTTTCTCTAATTTTTTTGAAGAGATCTCTTTTCTTTCCCATTCTATTGTTTTTTTCTTTGCACTGATCACTGATGAAGGCTTCCTTATCTCTCCTTGCTCTTCTTTGGAACTCTGCATTCAGATGGGTATAGTTTTCTTTTTCTCCTTTGCCTTTAGCTTCTCTTCTTTTCTCAGCTATTTGTAAGGCCTCTTCAGACAACCATTTTGCCTTTTTTTTTTTTTCTTGGTGATGGTCTTGGTCACTGTCTCCTGTACAATATCATGAACCTCCATCCATAGTTCTTCAGGAACTCTGTCTATCAGATCTAATCCCTTGAATCTATTTGTCACTTTCACTGCATAATTGTAAGGGATTTGATTTAGGTCATATCTGAATGGTCTAGTGATTTTCCTTACTTTCTTCAATTTAAGTCTGAATTTTGCAATAAGGCATTTTTGATTGGAGCCACAGTCAGCTCTTGGTCTTGTTTTTGCTGATTTATAGAGCTTCTCCATCATTGGCTGCAAAGAATATAATCAATCTGATTTCAGTATTGACCATCTGGTGATGTCCATTTGTAGAGCTGTATCTTGTGTTGTTGGAAGAGGGCGCTTGCTTTTCAGTGCATTCTCTCAACAAAACTCTGTTAGGCTTTGCCCTGCTTAATTTTGTACTCCAAGGCCAAACTTGCCTGTTACTCCAGGTATCTCTTGACTTCCTACTATTGCAATCCATTTCCCTATAATGAAAAGGACATCTTTTTTGGTGTTAGTTTTATTAGGTCTTGTAGATCATCATCGGAGAAGGCAATGGCACCCCATTCCAGTATTCTTGCCTGGAAAATCCCATGGATGGAGGACCCTGTTAGGCTGCAATCCATGGGGTCACTAAGAGTCGGACATGACTGAGCGACTTCACTTTCACTTTTCACTTTCATGTATTGGAGAAGGAAATGGCAACCCACTCCAGTGTTCTTGTCTGGAGAATCCCAATGATGGGGGAGCCTGGTGGGCTGCCATCTATGGGGTCGCACAGAGTCGGACATGACTGAAGTGACTTAGCATAGCATAGCATAGGTCATCATAGAACTGCTCAACTTCAGCTTCTTCGGATTAGTGGTTGGGGCACAGACATGCCTTACTATGATACTGAATGGTTTGCCTTGGAAACAAACTGAGATCATTCTGTCATTTTTGTGACTGCACCTAAGTATTGCATTTCAGAGTCTTTCATTGACTCTGAGGGCTACCCCATTTCTTCTTCAAAGGGATTCTTGCCCGCAGTAGTAGATATCTTGGTCATCTGAATTAAATTTGCCCATCCCAGTCCATTTTATTTCACTGTTTCCTAAAATGTTGATGTTCGCTCTTGCCATCTCCTGTTTGACCACTTCTAATTTACCTCGATTCATGGACCTAACATTCCAGATTCCTATGCAATATTGTTCTTGACAGCATCCGACACTACTTCCATCACCAGTCACAACCACAACTGGGTGTTATTTTCACTTTGGCTCCATCTCTTTATTTTTCTGCAGTTATTTCTCCACTCTTCTCCAGTAGCACATTGGGCACCTACCAATCTGAGGAGTTCATCTTTCAGTGTCATATATTTTTGCCTTTACATACTGTTCAGAGAATTTTCATACTGTTCAGCGAGTTTTCATACTCTTCAGAGAGTTCTGACAAAACGTGCTCCACTGGAGAAGGGAATTGCAAACCACTTCTTGCCTTGAGAACCCCATGAACAAGGTAAGCCAAGCCTGCTTTCAAAAGGAAGAAAACATTATTCCTGATGCTTTCTCTAAACTTCATTTGTTGCTTTTTTAATCTTTTTTATTTTAAGTGAGCCATAGTTTTTCCCACACTCACCAAAACTCTTCTTGAAGATGGTGCAAAGTATTAGAGAAGACATCCCTTCATAAAGCCTCCTGTGACAATTGTTCAGTTGCTAAACTGTGTCCTATGCTGTGACCCCATGAACTGCAGCACACCAGGCTTCCATGTCCTTCCCTATCTCCCAGAGTTTGCTCAAATTCATGTCCACTGAGTTGGTAATGCCATCCAACCATCTCATTCTCTGTTGCCTCCTTCTTCTTCTGCCCTCAGTCTTTCCCAGCATCAGAGTCTTTTTCAGTAGGTCAGCTCTTCATATCAGGTGGCCAAAGTACTGGAGCTTGAGCATCAGCATCAGTCCTTCCAATGAATATTCAGCACTGATTTACTTTAGCATTGATTGATTTGATCTCCTGGCTCTCCAAGGGTCTCTGAGTGTCTTCTCCAGCACTACAATTTGAAAGCATCAAATCATTGGTGCTTCTTTATGGTCCAACTCTCATAGCTGGACATGAATACTGGAAAAACCATAGCTTTGACCATACAGACCTCTGTCAGCAAAGTGATGTCTCTGCTCTTTAGTACTCTGTCTAGGTTGGTCACAGCTTTTCTTCCAAGGAGCAAGTGTCTTTTAATTTCATGGCTGCAGTCAATATCTGCAGTGATTTTGGAGCCCAAGAACATAAAATCAGCCACTTTTTTCACTTTCCCCCATCTATTTGCCATGAAGTGTTGCTACTGTATGACATGATCTTCATTTTTAGAATGTTGAGCTTTAAGCTAGCTTTTGCACTCTCCTCTTTCACCCTTATCAAGAGACTCTTTCATTCCTCTTCGCTTTCTGCCCTTAGAGTGGATTATCTGCATATTTGAGTTAGTTGATATTTTTCCTGACAATCTTGATTCCAGCCTGTGATTCATCCAGCCCATCATTTTGCATGAGGTACTCTGCATATAAGTTAAATAAGCCAGTGACAATATACAGCCTTGATGTACTCCCTTCCCAATTTTGAACCAATCTGTTTTTCCATGTCCGGTTCTAACTGTTCTTCTGGACCTATATACAGCTTTCTCAGGAGACAGCTAAGGTGGTCTGATATTCCCATCTCTTTAAGAATTTTCCACATTTTGTTGTGTTCCACACAGTCAAAGGTTTTAGCGTAGTCAATGAAGCAGATGTTTTTCTGGAATTCCTTTGCTTTCTTTATGATCCTGTGACAGAATGTGATTATAAATCAATGTTGTCAAGGTTAAACAATATATGAATCATTCTTAAAGGATACATAACTGTGAAAGAGGAAACGTACCCAAATGCAGAAGCTCACCTTTAGCATCAGTAGAATAGTTACAACTCAATCTCTGCAATTAAGACAGACCGAGCTTTGACTTCAGGTTTTCCTTTTTTGATCATGTCACTTTAGACAAAGCACTGGACTCTCTGAGTCTCACTTTTCTTATATGTAAAATAAAGGTATAACAATATCTATTAAATATGGTGATTAAATGGGCCTGAAAATTAAGGTGTAATACAGTAGTAGGTACATGGAGTAAGTACTCAATTGTTTTTAATTGCAAAGTCATGTATTACTCTTTCATAACCTGGTGGACTGTAGCCCACCAGGGTCCTCTGTTTAGGGAGTTCTCCAGGCAAGAATACTGGAGTGGGTTGCCATTCCTTCCTCGAGGGGATGTTCCTAACCCAGGAATCGAACCTGGGTCTTCTGCATTGGCAGGCAAGTTTTCTACCACTGAGTCACCAGGGAAGTCCAAGTACTCAATTAAATGATAGTTATTACTACTACTGTGATTCTCATCAGTAATGCTATGTTATTTTGGTAGTGGTGGTGATTACTTCATTCTTGTCAAATGCTAAAAGAATGTGGCAAAATAAGGGAAACCAATTCTAAGTGTCATCATGTGGAAAATGTATCAAGTAAAGCAAATGTGGGTGCTATAAGAAAACTAGACTGGACTCTCAAAAGGAGATTAACTTAATCCCACATTTACTCATGAAGTAAGGTGAGGGCTTTAGGGTCAGCAGACAGCCTATTCAGGCCTCACTTATGGTTCAACTGGTAAAGAATCTGCTTGCAATGTGGAAGACCTGGACTCGATCCCTGATTCATTTTCTCATCCAGTATTTCCTACTGCTACTGCTGCTGCTAAGTTGCCTCAGTCGTGTCCAACTCTGTGCGACCCCATAGACGGCAGCCCACCAGGCTCCCCTGTCCTTGGAACTCTCCAGGCAAGAACACTGGAGTGGGTTGCCATTTCTTTCTCCAATGCGTGGAAGTGAAAAGTGAAAGTGAAGTTGCTCAGTCATGTCCGACACTTAGAGACCCCATGGACTGGAGCCCACCAGGCTCCTCGGTCCATGGGATTTTCCAGGCAAGAGTACTGGAGTAGGGTGCTATTGCCTTCTCCAGTAGCCTACAGGCTTTTCAAATAAGGACTTGAAGAAGCATTTAGGTAACATCAGCTCTATCATGTTACTGTAGGAATCAGTGAATAGGTCTGAATTTAAAAAGTTATAAAAATGTTTGACAAATTTAAATCCAAACATATATTTAAATTCAAATAAAAATTTGAATAAATCCCACAATTAATTTTCTCCAGTTTCATTTTCATTATTTGTAAGTTAGCTTTATCATGGAAATTTCACAAACAAAAATATCAAAATTTCTTTTGAAAGTGTTTTCTTGGGGGGATTATAGTTTTAGTCTACCAAATTAAGACATTCAGAGAAAAATGAACAGAAACATTTGCATTTTTCTCATATCCTCAAATAATAACACATGATCAATTACCTATGTAACGAAAACAAAAGGAAATCTAGAAGTTACAAAATATTCTCAGAGTAATCATGAATAAAATCTAAATTCAGATGTTAATACCACAAATAAACTTAGCTGGAAATTCCTGTTTATTTTATATTTTTATAGGCTAGACATAAATTTGCTATTAATATAGATAGACTCATTGGAAAAGACTCTGACGCTAGGAGGGATTGGAGGCAGGAGGAGAAGGGGACGACAGAGGGTGAGATGGCTGGATGGCATCACTGACTCGATGGACATGAGTCTGAGTGAACTCCGGGAGTTGGTGATGGACAGGGAGGCCTGGCATGCTGCGATTCATGGGGTCGCAAAGAGTCGGACATGACTGAGTGACTGAACTGAACTGAACTGAGTTGTACTTCAGAATACCAATAACTACAGGCAACTGCCAATATAGAAAGCATGCATTCCAAAATTTCATTTATAATTCAGTCATTTGGAACTTGCAACAGCTTTTTTCCATATAAATACTTACAATTTGTGGTTAAGTTCATATGTAAGGCCACATATATTACTTTTACATGAAATCATTGTAAAACATTTATATCTACAGAAGGAAACTAATATATACTTTCATTAATAAAACATAAACTAAAATAATATAATGTTAAACTGAGATAAAGTTTATTATTATATATTTATTCAAAACTGTATGCATTGGTGAAAAGAATGGCAAAACTCAAAAGGGAAGAGGTGTGGTATGTTTGGTAGAATTCCCGAAGAAAGCTTAAGAGTATCTTCAAGGACTTAGCTATTTTCGGCCAAATTCTCTTTTTTCCTAAATCATTTCAGATATTACAGAAGGTACAGGTAGATTTTCAGAACCATATTTAAATATTATCAGTTACTGACTAAAAAATGTAAATGAAAAGAAGAGAGGGTAAGTGAATTATAAGGAGCTGTGGGGGAGGTAAATTTGAAATAAGCAAGCAGAAATGTCTGGAAACAAAGGAGACTGCCTGGGAGGCAATCTGAGCTACATGCAGAGAATGCCAGAGGTGCAGGATTGTGTATAATCCTTTGGTAGCAGATTAAGAAAGTGCTGGAGCAGAAATCCAGCCAACTTGTCCTATGAGCTGACTACAAAATGGCAAGGGTGCTTCTTCATGACATTTTGGTGAATGTGCACAAGTTGTAAGAAGGTAAACACTTAGCAGGCTCTGCTGTGATGCTCTTGTAGAGCCTTTCATGCTTGTGGGTGGAACACTTTTTTGTCTTTACCAGGTTAACATGCAAACCTTATGATCTTAGAAACACTCAACATTGATTGGTCTTCTCTAGCCATGTGTTGGGTATTGGGTTTTAGCTTTTTAGCACATTGTAATACTGCTTCTTAATTAGTGGAACAAAAACTAAATGGGTGGTAGAAATCAGGACATTTGATATTACAGTCATACATACTGTAGTGTAGTGCTATGCTCTTGCAGCTGTTTTCATATATTACAACGTGTTTGATTTCTGACTTCCCATCTGACAATCGAGGAGTCCAGACAGACTCTACGAATAACCTTTTGCCTGTAATGCAATCGTGCTGTCCCTCGTCTGTGGGCGATGTCACCTCCAATTAAACAGTGGTTCAATCAGTGTGAAGACAGCCTTCATATTGTTACCATAGAAAGGTTTCTCCTCTGTGAGTAAGCCTTTTCCAGCTGTCGAGATGTTCACCAATTGCTGCCTCAGCTCCTTGGAACCTGCTCGGTTTGTGAGCGCCGATGCATTTACTGTACTAGTAATTAATGCCGTTAGCATTGTAATTAAAAAAAAAAAAAAAACAAAACTTTTTGCCTTTATACTCAGGGTGATAATGCTGCAAGTAAAAATTAATTAAAATGAGATGAATTGCCTTCAGTTAAACGAAACGGAAAGAGAAAAGGAGGGGTTGGGGGAGGAGGGACCTGACATAGAGTTTGCAGCCTTATTAATGAAGCAAACTGAGGAGGCTGGGCTTCACATTTTCCCGATTCTTCTTCCTTTGTGTTACAGTCTGGGTTAATGGAGCCCAAAGCTATCAGTTGGTGAGGCAATACAAAGAAGGTCCATTGTTGCTCCATTTGGCTGTGGGTCACTCTGAAGACCGCAAACATGAGCGCCCATGTTTGTCAAGTCCCTCTTTAATTTCCCCTTATCGGTCTGTTTGAAGTAATGGGCTGTGAAATTGACTTCTATATTATTATTAATTAGATATGATGCCTGATTTTTCTTAACACTTGATACAGTGAAAAGGTCTGGTTCTTTGTATAGGACAAAATCTTGACAAATTCAATCATCGATTAAAACAGAGCTTGAGTGGGAAAGTCTGACCTCTTCTCATCCTGAAAGCAAAGACCTGGTGATCATCTTCCAGTCTCCTGATTTTTCTGAATTTAGCCTCCCAGT
Source organism: Tragelaphus eurycerus (assembly GCA_935064755.1). Taxonomy (NCBI): domain Eukaryota; kingdom Metazoa; phylum Chordata; class Mammalia; order Artiodactyla; family Bovidae; genus Tragelaphus; species Tragelaphus eurycerus. Next base: position 12,674,298 of record CAKXYN010000018.1, read on the forward strand.
TCTGACTGAAGGACACAGATCCTTTAAATGAAAGTTATACACCAGCATTCTAAATTTCATAAAGGAACAACAATCAATTAATCAATAAACACATGCTTAATGAAATCCTGGTGTGTACCTTAGGATTATGTCAGTGCTCCAGGGGATACAGAAACAGTGAAAAAACAACCCTTGTCTTCGAAGAATTGATAAACTCACTAAAAAAAAAAAAGCTTAGTTGCATAAGCGGCTTTGACACTCTGAGTGAAACAGGTTGGTATAAAAGAAGGGGCTCTGGTCTGGAAGTCAGTAATAACTGCATGGTGAGTGAGTGAGTGAGTGAGTGAGTGAGTCGTTCAGTCGTGTAACTCTTTGAGACCCCACGGACTGTAGCCTACCAGGCTTCTCCATCCATGGGATTCTCCAGGCAAGAATACTGGAGTGGGTTACCATTTCCTTCTCCAGGGGATCTTCCCGACCCAAGGATCAAACCCAGGTCTCTCGCATTGGAGGCAGACGCTTTAACCTCTGAGCCACCAGGGAAGCCCTGCATGCATGGTAGAATAAGCCAAAGAAACAAGAGAAGATAAAAGGACACAGTTAAAGAGGGAAGAATTTTCATTACAGCTCACAGCATATAATTTCTATATATCTCAAGTCATTGATCAAGAAGGGAAAAACTACCTGCAGCAGGTAAATTTCTGCTGGAATTTCCATTAAATTTCTCGAATTTCTCTAGTGCTCCGAGAGGCTTCTTTCATATTCTAACAATTACTGACTGACTCCTCTGGTTCTGTTTGGTGTTCTATGGACTGTCACACATTGGACATCCTACCCTTTTACGCCTTGATTCTCTGACATACCTTCATTCCATTTTCAGGCAGAAACATATTCCTACAGCTTAGAGATGGGAATACATGGTTCATCTTTTAGAGTTAGGGCCTGACACTTGGTGCAGGAACTAAGCTCATTTAGAACAATGCATTGAATCAACAGCTCTCAGCATGGGTTTTAAAATTCGTACAAGAGATTCTGGGGAGCCTTCAGATAATCTCTTGAAAGTACTAAATATAGTTCTTCAAATTCCACAGTCATCTCATGTTTGGGGCCACTTCACTAGCATCGCCAGGTAACAGCTTTCCAAGAAAACGGTAGTGTATGACCATATGACTTACTTTTTCAATGTCTGTTCGTGGATGTTACAGATTGTAAAATTAGATTCTTCAGATTTAAGAACAAAGTTGATATTCTCTTTGTGAAGCCATCTGTATTTGTGCAAAGGGAATTTCTTAAAGTCCCTTCAACCAAAGACATTTCGAGAAAAATGTTCACTTGGTCCATTCACTATCTAGATGGAAAGCCAGATGACTGTCTGTTGCGCCCTAGAGAAGCTGCCCAGATGCTTTATAAAGGCAGTAGCTTGGCTGCAGAACATCTGCAATTTCCAAATAGGGGAAATCAATCCAAGCTCCAGCTAGTTCAGCCTGAGAAAGAGGAAGTTTGAGAAGCTTTTTTTTTTTTTTTTTTAATTTTTTAGCAGCAGGGTAGATTTGCTGCCTGAGGCAAGGAAGGTCTTGAGTCTCAGATGTGCACAGGTCTTAAACACCAAGAAAGTAGAGCTATTAGGGTAAATGAACCTAGCCGGGCCTTGATGGATGTCAAATGGGCTCAGAGCAGCTGCTGAACTACCCAAACTAGAGAGAGGTCTATACCAATCAGAAGCATCCTGTTGCTACACTAGTCAGAAATTAGCAAGCAGGGGAAATGTATTTAACCCTGCCCCTCTCTGTGACGGGCTGCGAGTGTACTATCAAGCTGTGTGGCATTGAAAAAACTGAAATACACAGTTAATTCTTTCTCTAGTTGCTTTTAATCATTTCTTAGAACCTTATAGAAAAAGCAGCTACAGTTTAGAATACCAGAGAGCCATAAGAAAAAAAGATGAAGCCCCGCTTGAATTAAGAAATGATGGACTTGATAATACTTGTGTGTGTATTAGTTGCTCAGTTGTATCTGACCCTTTGCGACCCATGGACTGTAGCCCACCAGGCTCCTTTGTCCATGGGATTTTCCAGGCAAGAATACTGGAGTGGGTTGCTATGCCCTCCTCTAGGGGATCTTCCCAACTCAGGGATCAAACCCAGGTCTCCTGTGTCTCCTGCATTGCAGGCAGATTCTTTACCCATTGAGCCATCAGGGAAGCCACATGATTATACTTATGACACAAGAAAAGACAGACCTTGAAGTAATGAAGCAGTGTGGGGGAAAATGGGCCATGGAAAGAAACAGTGGTAAATTACTAGTTTATGGTGCATTACTGATTTCCTGTGACCTCTATGAATTCCACATTGCAGTTCAGTAGGTAATAGTCACATGGTTTACTTGAGTCTCCCTTCCTAATTCCAGAAGGCATAGCAACATGCTCTGTGAGCAGCAGAAAATTCTCCCGCTGACTGGTTTGCAGACTCTCCACTTGAAGTGCTGGACTTACAATCTGGTTGCAGCAAAGAACTGCTGACTGGCAGCTGGCACCTGTACAACTACTGGCTTGCATACTTTAAAGGTCTGGCTCTTAAAAACAAATACAGTGAGCTCTGGGATCTTGGAGTTGGCTGCACAGGACACAGTCTATCTCTATACATACTCTCCCTGTGGTAGTACAGTGTTCTGTTGTATATGTTGAATGGGGGCTTTTCTTAGGTTTTCACAGGTCTAATTACAGATCCCATGGACTGGAAAATACAGGCTCATTCATTTTTCATTTTAACTTCTCTTGGGATATGAGAGTGGATAAAGAAGAAGGAATGAAAGGGCATACACAGAGAATAATTCATGAAATGACCAAATGCTGTCTGATAAATAAAAAGGTGGAATTTGGCAAAAGACAGACATAGTGAAGAACACTATAGCCAACTTCGAGACTTCATCTTTTCTCTCCCACTGCCCCCATTCCTGTCTCTCTCCTACCTATCATTGTCTCTCTCTCTCTCTCTCTCTCATTATCTCTCCATCTCTACACATTTCTATCTAAAAAAGAATCTTATTCCACCAAAGGAAAATGATAACTTGTTTAAAACGTCAACCATAAAATTAGCATCAGAGCTGAATACATTAGTCCTGACAGAGAGGGTTATTAGAAAAGAAATACATTTTCTTCTAAATGTGTTAACTGAAAGATAACAAAGACAAGGCCTCTTCTGAAAAATAAAATTTATCTTTTCTTCCACATTCCAATTTTTAATTCTCTGTTCTTGTATTGAGCACATGAGTACTTGGACTTCTTGATATTGAAAATGAAAACAGCTATTTTTATAGACTTTTGCTCTATCACTTTCAATTCTGAAATGCAATGAACCTCACGATATGGTGTTCCATGTAACATGTGGGTTCTTTGGGAAATGTCTGAGATATTTTAGATAATAATATGCTTTTTAGAAGTCTACAGCCCATATAAACATACTGAAGGCTATGAGAAGTTCTGTAAAAAGAAAGACTTTAAGTCAAAATTCACCAAATTTTTTGACCAAGAACATTTTTTTACACAATTATTTCTGCTACACAATTATTTTTGCTACACAATTATTTCTACAGAACAAATATTCTTAAAAACATGATTTCGAACATGACATTACAGTGCAAAGGCTGACACACAAATAGGCCAACATTCAAATTTTTGCTTTCCTGCTAAAGTGTGTTCTTATTAACTTCGAAAATAACAGTACATATGCATAAATACAGAGAGGGAAGAATGCAAGGAGAAAGGAAGGGAGGCAGAGAAGCACAGAGGTGGAGAAGAGAAAAAAAGAGAAAACAAGGAGAAATTAATTTTGCCCTAAATTTTAAATAATTGAATCTCCAAATCTTTGTTTTTGTATGTAATAGTAAGAGTAGTGTTATGTACTGGTACAAAAATGGAAATGGCAATTGAATATCTAGCATGTGTCATTCACTTTCAAAATATACATTATATATGTTATTTCATGAAGCTATCAAAATTATGGCAAAGATCATCTTGTATGATGACATCAGGGTAAATCTAAGAGATGGCCTTACCATGTACAGAAAATAATATACTTTCTCAATTTCTGTGACTACATTCTATTCTTGGATTAAATAAAGGACTGAAGATAAATCTTATCTGGATAAGATAAGGATATTCTTTTAATATGTGTGCTACATGGGATTTAGACTAAAGTGAGTCTTTCTTTCTAACTCTTATATCTCACTTCCAAACATTACTCTTTCCCGTATGTGTCAATAAACATTTTAGGATTACTTGAATTATTATTTTTCTGTGAAAAATGCTGTTGGTATTTTGTCAGGGATTGCACTGAATCATCAGATTGCCTTGAGTAGTACGGTCATTTTAACATTACTAGCTCTTCCAACCCATAAGCATAGTATATTTTTTTTCATTTTTATGTCATCTTCGATTTCTTCCATCAGTGTCTAGAAGTTTTCCAAGTATGGATCTTTAACCTCCTTAGTTAGATTTATTCTTAGTTATTTTATTCTTTTCAATGGCATTATAAATGGAATTGTTTTCTTAATTTCTCTTCCTGATAGTTCATTGCTCGTGTATAGAAATACAATGGATTTCTGTATATTACCTTAGTATCTTGCAACTTTACTTAATTAATTGATAAGTTCTTCTAATTGTTGAATGGCACCTTTACATAGTATCATGTAACTGCAAACAGTGATGGCTTTACCTGTTCCCTTTCAGTTTAGATGTCTTTCATTTCTTTTTCTTGCCTGATTGCTGTGGCAAGGACTTCCAATACTACGTTGAATAAAAGCTCTGAGAGTGTGCATCCTTGTCTTATTCTGATCTTAGAGGAAATGCTTTCAGCTTTTCACCACTGAGTATGATGTTACCTGTGGGCTTGTCATATGTTCTTTTTACTATAATGAGGTATGTTCCCTCTTACTGTGTTGAGAGATTTTATCACAAATGGATGTTGAATTTTGTTTAAAAGCTTTTAAACAAAAGAGCAAGTTCCAACAGTTTCCAATAGACACCCTAGGATTAGTAAATGGATTTTCCTCATGGATAGTCTAGATACCCTTCAAACCACTGTTTGTGGAAGCTATTTAATCAGTCCTTAGTTCAAGAGGAATCACTCTAAATGTACATACAGATTCAGTGTGCATATTCAAGGAGGTGTATTCAGAGTCTTCCTATACTGTCATCTGTGACAGCTTTCAATTTTTTTGTAGATTATTTATTTGTAAAGCAAAAGAGCTATACTAGATGACTTATAAGAACATTTCCATACTCCAAAATACTATCTCTACAATTTAAGCAATATATAATAGCCCTACCCATCAACACAAAATTGGATTAAAGATTTATGAGCATGGCCCGACCCATCAGAACAAAACCCAGTTTCCCCCAGTCAGTTTCCCCCACAGTCAATCTCTCCCATCAGGAAGATTCCATAAACTGCTTACCCTTATCCCTCAGAGACAGAATGAAAAACACAATCACAGAAAACTAATCAAGCTATTCACATGGACCACAGCCTTATCTAACTCAATGAAACTACGGGCCATGCCATGTAGGGCCACCCAATGTGGACAGGTCATGGTAGAGAGTTCTGACAAAATGTGGTTCACTGGAGAAGGGAATGACAAACCACTTCAGTATTCTTGCCTTGAGAACCCCATGAACGGTATAAAAAGGCAAAAAGATAGGACACTGAAAGATGAACTCCCCAGGTTGGTAGGTGCCCAATATGCCACTGGAGATCAGTGGAGAAATAACTCCAAAAAGAATGAAGAGACGCAGCCAAAGCAAAAACAACACCCAGTTGTGGATGGGACTAGTGATGGAAGTAAAGGCCAATGTTGTAAACAGCAATATTGCATAGGAACCTGGAATGTTAGGTCCATGAGTCAAGGTAAATTAGAAGTGGTCAAACAGGAAATGGCAAGAATGAACATCAACAATTTAAGAATCAGTGAACTAAAATGGACCAGAATGGGTGAATTTAATTCAGAACCATTGTATTTACTACTGTGGGAAGGAATCCTTTAGAAGAAATGGAGTAGCCATCATAGTCAACAAAAGAGTCTGAAAAGCAGTACTTGAATGCAGTCTCAAAAATGACAGAATGATCTCTGTTCGTTTCCAAAGCAAACCACTCGATATCACAGTAATCCAAGTCTATACCCAACCAGTAACGCTAAAGAAGCTGAAATTGAATGGTTCTATGAAGACCTACAAGAACTTGTAGAACTAACATCCAAAAGAGATGTCCTTTACATGATACCTGGACTAACAATCAAATTTAGCCTTGGAGTACAAAATGAAGCAGATCAAAGGCTAACAGAGTTTTGCCAAGAGAACACATTGGTCATAGCAAACACCCCCTTCCAACAACAAAAGGGAAGACTCTACACAAGGACATCACCAGATGGTCAATACCAAAAACAGACTGATTATTTTCTTTGCAGCCGAAGATGGAGAAGCTCTAAACAGTCAGCAAAAACAAGACTGGAAGTGACTGTGGCTCAGATCATGAAATCCTTACTGCCAAATTCAAACATAAATCGAAGTAAGTAGGGTAAACCACTAGACTATTCAGGTATAACCTAAATCAAATCCCTTACAATTATGCAGTGGAAGTGACAAATATATTTAAAGGATTAGATCTGATAGAGTGCCTGAAGAACTATGGATAGAGGTTTGTGACATTGTACAAGAGGCAGTGTTCAAGACCATCCCCAAGAAAAAGAAGGGCAGAAAGGCAAAATGATTGTCTGAGGAGGCCTTATAAATAGTTGGGAAAGGAAGAGAAGCTAAAGGCAAAGGAGAAAAGGAAAGTTATATCCATCTGAAAGAGCAAGAATGGGAAAGACTAGAGATCTCTTCAAGAAAATTAGAGATACCAAGGGAACATTTCCTGAAAAGATGGGCACAATAAAGGACAGAAATGGTATGGACCTAACAGAAGCATAAGGTATTAAGAAGAGGTGGCAAGATACACAGAAGAACTATACAGAAAAGATCTTCATGACCCAGATAACCATGATGGTGTATTCAGTCACCTAGAGCCAGACATCCTGGAATGTGAAGTCAAGTGGGCCTTAAAGGGAAGCATCACAATGAACAAAGCTAGTGGAGGTGATGAAATTCCAGTTGAGTTATTTCAAATCCTGAAAGATGATGCTGTGAAAGTGCCGCACTCAATATGCCAGCAAATTTGGAAAACTCAGCAGCGGCCATAGGACTGGAAAAGGTCAGTTTTCATTCCAATCCCAAAGAAAGGCAATGCCAAAGAATGCTCAAACTACCGCACAATTGCACTCATCTCACACGCTAGCAAAGTAATGCTTAAAATTCTCCTAGCCAGGCTTCAACAGTACGTGAACTGCGAACTTCCAAATGTTCAAGCTGGTTTTAGAAAAGGCAGAGGAACCAGAGATCAAATTGCCAACATCTGCTGGATCATCGAAAAAGCAAGAGAGTTCCAGAAAAACATCTACTTCTGCTTTATTGATTGTGCCAAAGCCTTTGTATAGATCACAACAAACTGTGGAAAATTCTTTAGGAGATGGGAATACCAGATCAACTGACCTGCCTCCTGAGAAATCCGTATGCAGGTCAAGAAGTAACAGCTAGAACTGGACATGGAACAACAGACAGGTTCCAAATTGGGAAAGGAGTATGTCAAGGCTGTATATTGTCACCCTGGTTATTTAACTTATATGCAGAATACATCATGTGAAATGCCAGGCTGGATAAAGCACAAGCTGGAATCAAAACTGCCAGGATAAATATCAATAACCTCAGATATACAGATGACAACATTCTTATGGCAGAAAGTGAAGAGGAACTAAAGAGCCTCTTGATGAAAGTGAAAGAGGAGAGTGAAAAAGCTGGCTTAAAACTCAATATTCAAAAAATGAAGATCATGGCATCCACTCCAATCACATTATGGCAAATAGATGGGGAAACAATGAAAAGAAAATAGACTATTTTCTTGGGCTCACTGCAGATGGTGACTGAAGCCATGAAATTAAAAGACTCTCACTCCTTGGAAGAAAAGCTATAACCAACCTAAACAGCATATTAAAAAGAAGAGATATTATCTTGCCGACAAAGGTTCATCTAGTCAAAGCTATGGTTTTTCTAGTAGTCACATATGGATATGAGAGTTTGACTATAAAGAAAGATGGGTGATGAAGAATTGATGCTTTTGAACTCTGGTATTGGAGAAGACTCTTGAGAGTTTCTTGGACTGCAAGGAGATCAAATCTAAAGGAAATCAGTCCTGAAAATTCATTGGAAGAACTGATGCTGTAGCTGAAACTCAAATATTTTGGCCACCTGATGCAAATAACTGACTCATTGAGAAAGACCCTCATGCTGGAAAGATTGAAGGCAAGAGAATAAGGGGATGACAGAAGATGAGATGGTTGGGTGGCATCACTGACACAATGGACATGAGTTTGAACAAGCTCCAGGAGTTGGTGATAGACGAAGACTGGCATGCTTCTTTGTCTTTGAGTTGCAAAGAATCGGACATGACTGAGCAATTGAACTGAACTTGTATTTTTTTCTGACATAAATCTCCCATTTCAATAACCATTTCAAAATCTAAAACTGAAGACACTAGGACTTGTTTCTCGTGCTAATGTTGAAAACATGCCTGTATAAGTATGATTTAGTTAGATTACAAGGTCTGTGTTGTGCTTAGTCACTCCATCGGGTCCCAATCTTTGCAATCCCATGGACTATAGCCTGCCAGGCTCCTTTGTCCATGGGGAATCTCCAGGCAAGAACATTGGGGTGGGTTGCCATGCCCTCCTCCTTGGAGATAAGTGAAAGGTGAAGCCGCTCAGTCGTGTCTGACTCTTTGCGACTCCATAAACGGTGGACGGCAGAGTCTGGTAGGCTACCGTTCATGGAGTCGCAGAGTTGGACACGACTGAGCGACTTCACCTTTCACTTTAAGATAGGACTAGACCTTGAATACTGGAGTGGGCTGCCACTTCCTTCTCCAGGGGATCTTCCCAACCCAGAGATCGAACCCGGGTCTCCTGCATTGCAGCCAGACGCTTTACTGTCTGAGCCACCAGGAAAGTCCTATCTTAACATGCTACTAAAATCCACTCTTCATTCTTTACATTCTTCAAAGAGCCACACAAAGGTTAGCCTAACATCATTATTAGAAACAACACAGATTCTACAGGCAGTGTGTTCTTTTCATCTTAAAAGGTGCAACTCTTTGTTCAATATGCTAATAAGAAAGTGCAGCATCCAAATCATTAGCAATTTGATAACTTTTATCTGTTGTTTTCTCTCTTCTTTTGCTTAGACTCTATGGTAGCAAAGCAGAGCAGGGAAAAAAGGAGAGCAAAAAGTTTTGCCATTATATATAAAGTAATGAGGGGCTTCCACGGTGGTTCAGCAGTATAGAATCTGCCTGCAATGCAAGAGCCACGGGAGATGCAGGTTCAATCTCTAGGTCAGAAATATTCCCTGGAAGAGGGGCATGGGAACCCACTGCAGTATTCTTGCCTGGAGAATCCCATGGACAGAGGAACCTAGCAGGCTACAGAGTAGAGGTTAGCAGACATGACTGAGGCAACTTAGCATGCACACACAAGGTAATGAAGTATAGAATGGAAACCTAGTACAGTTCTACGCAGAAGGCGATGGCACCTCACTCCAGTACTCTTGCCTGGCAAATCCCATGGACGGAGGAGCCTGGTGGGCTGCAGTCCATGGGGTCACAAAGGGGGATAAGCGACTTACTTTCACTTCCTTATGTATTGGAGAAGGAAAGGCAACCCATTCCAGTGTTCTTGGCTGGAGAATCCCAGGGACGGGGGGGCCGGGGGGCGGCGGGGGGAGAGTTGGACACAACTGAAGTGACTTAGCGGCAGCAGCAGCAGTACAGTTCTAGGTACATGAACTTCATACATGCCTTTGAACCCAATCAACACAGAGGTATTGCAGTTACAGGATATCTATATCAATCTGCTTCATCTATTTTCACCATCATTTACTAAATATTCACACTAACAATGAGTCTTCACCAAAAAACCTAGAGATACTGTGAGCCCTATTTTTTATATGAAAAATTGAGGTTTAAAGAAAATTCTAAGGGGCCAGAAGTCATAAAACGCACTGACTGGGACTCAAGCCCAGGCCATTTAACTCTGAAACCCACGTTTTATATCTGCACAATTCAACAACACACTAAACCAAGTTCTCCTGTGTGTCTTAGAAAGATGTGTGACAGAGAGAAAGTATATCAGTGGGCTGACATACAAAGGCCAATCCAAATAAATTTCTTGAGTAGGGTTTCTCAGCCTTAGCACTACCGACAATTTTGGAAGAATAATACTTTAATGTGAGGGACAGCCGTGTGCATTGGGGGATATTTAACAAGTTCTCTAGATTCTATTCACTAGATACTGTTACATTCATAGCTTCCTCCGCCAAGATGGGACAAACAAAACTGTCTCTAGACATTGCCAACTGTTTCTCTGGGGGATTAAAATCACCCCAGGTTGGGAAGCTCTATTCTAGAGAAAAGATGTCTTTACCATGACCACCTAAGTCACAAATTCCCACACACGTTTCAGTGTTTATTAGAGGCCTTCTGGGACTTGGACCTTCCTGATTCTCTCCTACCAAGGGACTGACTCCCTCAAAGGTTGACTAAACAATATGATCATTTTGGCCTTCACACACTAATTAAGATTTTTTCAGGTCACTGCATCATTGTTTTGATCCTGCCTGACGTTTCTGAGAAATGTTTAAGATTCTAAATTAAAGCATAAATTAAGGGCAATTTTGAAAGCATTTTTTGTGATTTTTTTTACTATCCCTGCATAATTATCCCTGCATAATCCCTGTGCTCTGCTTAAATACCTGCCCTGACTGCTACATCGTTACTCATATTTGGGACCATAGCTAAGCAGACAGTTCTTTCTGAGTCCACGTCTAGAGCACTTACTCCATGACCCATAACTCAGGTACAAGATATTCAGGAAGGGAAGGTTCAGGGAAGAGGAAGGATATAACTATCTCTAATACCTTTATCTGTTAAGTTCAGTCCAGTGGCTCAGTCATGTCCAACTCTTTGTGACCCCATGATTCGCAGCACGCCAGGCCTCCCTGTCCATCACCAGCTCCCGGAGTTCACTCAAACTCACGTCCATCGAGTCAGGGATGCCATCCAGCCATCTCATCCTCTGTCGTCCCCTTCTCCTCCTGCCCCCAATCCCTCCCAGGATCAGAGTCTTTTCCAATGAGTTAACTCTTCACATGAGGTGGCCAAAGTACTGGAGTTTCAGCTTTAGCATCATTCCTTCCAAAGAAATCCCAGGGCTGATCTCCTTTAGAATGGACTGGCTGGATCTCCTTGCAGTCCAAGGGACTCTCAAGAGTCTTCTCCAACACCCCAGTTCAAAAGCATCAATTCTTCGGCACTCAGCCTTCTTCACAGTCCAACTCTTGCATCCATACATGACCACTGGAAAAACCATAGCCTTGACTAGCTGGACCTTTGTGGCAAAGTAATGTCTCTGCTTTTGAATATGCTATCTAGGTTGGTCATAACTTTTCTTCCAAGGAGTGCTGCTGCTGCTAAGTCACTTCAGTCGTGTCCGACTCTGTGTGACCCCATAGACGGAAGCTCACCAGGCTCCCTCGCCCCTGGGATTCTCCAGGCAAGAACACTGGAGTGGGTTGCCATTTCCTTCTCCAATGCATGAAAGTGAAAAGTGAAAGTGAAGTCGCTCAGTCGTGTCCGACTCTTAGCGACCCCATGGACTGGAGCCTACCAGGCTCCTTCGTCCATGGGATTTTCTAGGCAAAAGTACTGGGGTGGGGTGCCATTGCCTTCCCCGAGGAGTAAGAGTCTTTTAATTTCATGGCTGCAGTCACCATCTGCAGTGATTTTGGAGCCCCAAAAAATAAAGTCTAACACTGTTTCCACTGTTTCCCCATCTATTTCCCAAGAAGTGATGGGACCAGATGCTATGATCTTCGTTTTCTGAATGTTAAGCCAACTTTCTCACTCTCCTCTTTCACTTTCATCAAGAGGCTTTTTATTTCCTCTTCACTTTCTGCCATAAGGGTGGTGTCAGCTGCATATCTGAGGTTATTGATACAAAACGTGTTTAATGGGTAGTACTAGTGCCCCTTTACCATGTTGTCATGTCAGTTTTCTAATCTCTCTTCCCTGCGCCCAATGTAATCAGCCCGTAAGGTTCCAGTCCACCTGTTCTCTTATAAAGTTAGCTAAAAAATACTAACCTTGTATTAAGCCATTCCATATGTATTAGTATTTCCTGACTTGAGTAGAAAATGTGCTTGCTTAATGTAAAATCAAAATGATGACTTTTTTTTGAAGTAGCAATGCTAACCCACTCTGCCTGCAGTCTTAAAAACAGACTGACGACTTGGGGTTCCAATCATCATGTTCTGCTGAATAAATGGTCAAGTGGGAGCACACATGTCTACACACAGCCACATGTCTCTGTCTTGATAAAGTTCACTTACTGAACTAGAGAAAAGTAAAGTGACTTCCTGGCTTACTGGGCTTGAGAATTACAACTTTGAGTTCCAAAAATTATAGGTATGCAATCCGAAAGGTATTTTTTTTGTTTGTTTGCAAAGGAGAAAAAATATTGGTGAAATCAAGACCTATTGAAGGCCAGGAATCCTATTCTTAAATTCCTGATTAAGTTTAAGACATGGTACTATATTAAGGAATGTGTTATTTGATTCATTGAATAAATTAACATGTCACATAGATAAGAAATAATTAACTTTTTAAATGATTGAAGCAGAAAAGATAAATCTGCAGAATAATCTGGAGGGACCATGTGTGTGTGTGTGTGTGTGTGTGTGTGTGTGTGTGTGTGTGTGTGTGTGTGTGTTCCAATTAGCAGTGGAATACAGGGAATATAAATAGTTCTGTAAAGGAGTGAACACTTTGGATTTAGAATAATTTTCAAACTATAATTCTTATTTTACACATATGTAGAAGACCCTTAATAAGTTTCCTAACTAATGGTCATCTATTCTCTGTTTGAACACTTCCAGGGCTAGAGAGCTCACTGTTTTAAAGATAGATTCTTCCGGTGGATGCATTTACTTGTTTACTTCTAATATTAATCTGACATCTTTCTATCTCACCCCTCCCATATCTCATTCTCACTAGCCCTAGTTCTGACTATGAAGAATTAGTTCTACTAATTCAGAATTAATATACTCCTTCTTCCCATCCCAGTCCTTTATGAATTTGGAGAGAGTAATGTCTGTCTCTCTGCTTCTAGGTTAGATTTATTCATGTAGGTTACATTCCTTGCATAAACAAGTTTATGATCTGCAGATTTTGACATTTGAGATTCTCTCAATTGAACACACTCTAGTTGCTATTGTGCACTTCAATTTTTTTCTCATTTTTGTGATCATGGTGTATATACAGTTAGTTACATATAAGCCACTAAGTATCATATCACAACTATTTTTTCATGTTTTTTAAAGATTTTGTTTTTAGAGCAATTTCCAGTTTACAACAAAATCAAGCAGGCTTCCCACATGCCCTCTGCCCTCACACATGTATAGCCTCCCCCATTACAGACATCAGTCACCAGAATGGTACATAGTTTTAACCTATGTTGACATATCATAATCACCCCAAGCCCAGAGTTTACCTTAGAGTTCTCTCTTGCGTTGAACATTCTATGGGTTTTGACAAATATACAATAACAAATATCATTATAATATCATGAAGATTATTTTCACTGTCCTAAAAATCCTCCATGCTGTGATTATTCATCCTATCGCTCCCCTCTGGCAACCACTGATTTTTCTGTTGTCTCCAGCTTTGTCTTTTCCCAAATGTCATACAGTATGTAGCCTTTTCAGCTAGCTTCTTTCACTTAGCAATTGCATTTCAGATTCCTCTATGTCTTTTCATGGCTTGATAGCTCATTTCTTTTTAGCACCGAATAATATTCTATTGTCTGGATGTATCACATTTATTTATCCACACAACTACCAAATGACGTCTTAGTTGCTTCCAAGTTTTGGCAATTATGAATAAAGCTGCTATAAACATCCATGTGCAGGTTTTTGTGTGAATATGAATTTTTAACTCTTTTGGGTAAATACCAGGGAGCACAACTGCTGGGTCATATGGTAAGAGTATGTTTAGTTTTATGAGAAACCGCCAAACTGTCTTCTAAAACGGTTGTACTACTTTGCATTCCTACAAGAAATGTCTGAGAATCACTGTTGTCCCACATCTTCACCAGCATTTGGTGTAGTTAGTGTTCAGGATCTGGGTCACTCTAACAGATGTGTAGTGATATCTCACTGTTGATTTTAGTTTGTATTTTCCTAATGACATATGATACGGAGCATCTTTCCATACTGTTAATTTTCCATCTATATATCTTCTTTGGTGAAACATCTGATAAGGTCTTTGGCACAGTTTTCAATTGCGTTGTTTTCTTATTGTTGAGTTTTAAGAGTTCTTTGTATATTTTAGATAACATTGCTTTATCCTATGTGTCTTTACAAACAATTTTTCCCAGTCTGTGGCTTGTCTTCTAATTTTCCTGATATTATCTTTTGCACAGTAGAAGATTTAAATTTTAATAGAGACTAGCTTATTGATTGTCTTTTTCACGGATTGTATCTTTAGTGTTGTACCTACAAACCCATCATTTACTCAAGGTCACCTAGATTTTTTCCTTACATTATCTTCCAGAAGTTTTACTGTCTTCTATTTTACATTTTGCCCATGACCCATTTTGAGTTAATTTTTTTGTGGTGCATATAAGGTCTCTACACTCATTTTTTTGTATGTGGATACCCCAGTTGTACCAGTACTTGTGCTAGTGCTAAGTCAATTCAGTCGTGTCCTACGCTTTGTGACCCCATGGACTGTAGCCTGGCAGGCTCCTCTGTCCACGGGATTCTCCAGGCAAGAATCCTGGAGGGGGCTGCCATGCCCTTCTCCAGGGAATCTTCCCAACCTGGGGACTGAATCCATGTCTCCTATGTCTCCTGCACTGGCAGGTGGTTTCTTTAGAACTAGTGCCACCTGAAAGCCCAGCTGTCCCAGTTGCATGTGTTAAAGAGATTATCTTTGCTGAATTGTGTTGTCTTTGCTACTTAGGCAAAGATCAGTTGAGTTTATTTATGTGGGTCTATTGAGGGGTTCTCTGTTCTGTTCCACTGGTCTATTTATCCATTTTATTTCCAATACCACACTGTCTTGATTATTGTAACTTTATAGTAAGTCTTGAAGTTGGTCAATATCAGTCATCCAATCTTCTCCATCAATATTCTATCGGCTATCCTGGGTCTCTTGCCTCTTCATACAGACTTTAGAATTAGTTAGTTTGTTGCTATCCATAAAATAACTTGTTGGGATTATTTTTTCTTATTTTTACAAAGTATTTATAATGAAAAAATAGTCTCAAATTACATAATTAATAGTTGTTACAAAGAAGTGTGTTCTGAGAACAAGTCAAGAAGCTCTACCAAAACAAATATCCTTTAAACTTCTCTTTATGAAGGGGATGTTCATAAATGAGTGCTGAAATGAATAAAAATAATGTCTCTCATGAGTGATATTTATAAAACAAGATGAGTGCAGGTCTCTTGAAGCTTCTAAAAGACCCATAAGTTTCCATAAAGTCTTCCTTTAGACCTTAAAGAGAAAACCACATCACTCAACCTGGATTTATTGCTTTGGGGATATCAGAACAAAACCTTGCCACTTAGCTCTGGGTAGGGTGGGGCTGAGGGGTGGGGAGATCCCACAGTAAGAAGATCCAAAAAAAAAAAAAGCTTTGTAGAGAATTCCCTGGTAGTCCAGTGGTTAGAACCCCACACTTTCACAGCTGAGGGCCCAGGTGTGAGCCCTGGTCAGGAACTAAGATCCCATGTGCCTTGCAGTGTAGCTGAAAAATCGAAATTAATTAATTAATTAAATTAAAAATATATATATATATATATATGTAGTAAGTAAGAAAGTTATATAGGATTCCCAGGTAGCTCAGTGCTAAAGAATCCGCCTGCCAATGCAGGAGACACAGGAGAGGCTGGTTCAATTCCTGGGTCAGGAAGATCCCCTGGGGGAGGAAATGGCAATGCACTCCAACATTCTTGCCAGGAAAATACCATGGACCAAGGGGCCTGGTGGTCTACAGTTTGTGGGATCACAAAGAGTCAGATACGACTGAGCAACTGAGTCCACAACACACAAATGCTGTATTATTAATTTATGTTGAGAAATATTATCTGTCAAGTAAACCAAAAATTTATATTAGACCTGGCTGGCATAATCTATCCCCTAGAGAAAACACTGTAGAAGAAGGAAAATTGAAATTAGAAGCTCAGTTGATGAGCATGAGATGAGCTGATGCTGCTAAGTCCTTTTAGTCATGTCTGACTCTGTGTGACCCCAAAGATGGCAGTCCACAAGGCTCCTCTGTCCCTGGGATTCTCCAGGCAAGAATACTGGAGTGCGTTGCCATTTCCTTCTCCAATGCATGCATGCATGCTAAGTCGCTTCAATCATGTCCGACTCTGCGCAACCCTATGGACAGCAACCCACCAGGTTCCTCTGTCCACGGGATTCCTTAGGCAAGAATACTGGAGTGGGTTGCCATTTCCTTCTCCCATGAGATCAGAGTAAAGTCAAAATGAAAAATGATCTATATAGCTTGCAGCACCAATTACAGAAGTTGCATTCTTAACACATGTCCATAGACTCTTTAGATTTTAAGGCATGTGTGAAACCAAAAATGTTGTAAGGGAAAGAAAGTGTCCTTAGAGGCAAATGTTTATTTTTCAGGAGTGAAAAAACAATAGTTTCATCAGATCCTCAAGAGAGTCCATAAAACAAACAATGTTAAGCATTAAATAATATGTCCTGCCAAGTGAACAGGAAATCTTGTCATCTGTACAAAAATTTATTTTCCTAACACAACTTACAGACACACACATTTTTCCCTTTCACTCACTTTGTTCCAGGTTTTTAGCAAGCCACCCTTTTTGCTAATATGTTCTTAATGTACACAGTTTCTTGCTGTATACTCTTCTTTATATTAAAAACTTCCCATAGGAGCACTGGGACCACCTGGAGGGATGGTGTGGGGAGGGGGGAGGGAGGAGGGTTCAGGATGGGGAGCACGTGTATACTGGTGGCGGATCCCTCTCGATGTATGGTAAAAGCAATACAATATTGTAAAGTTAAGCAAAATAAAAAAATAAATAAATTTTTAAAAAAAGAAAAAAAAATAAATGAACAGAAAAAAAAAACTTCCCTTAAAAATATATAAGATGATGACACATATCACAGCATTTGGAGTATACTTGTTTTCCAAGTTTCCTAGTCACATATATTAAGGACTGTTTCTAAGGGGTAGCTGTACCTACAATCTATAACATGTCATCCCTGAATATCTACATGTTCTAAGGGCATCATAGGTATGTGTGCCAGCAGCCTTTAGAGCAGCAACATGTGCAAAGGAATATCTATTGATGTTGGGGATATAAACTATGCAAAGAACAGTGGATTTGTATTCACTGCTTTTTACCTTTACACATTGTATTTGGTAACTTGAGAGTAGGAAATTCAACACAACTATACAACTACCATAAATGTAAGACTTTTAGATCCAACTTTTGGGGCCTCCCTAGTGGCTTAAATGGTAAAGAATCTGCCTGTAATGAGGGAGACCTGGGATTGATCCCTGGGACAGGAAGACCATGGCTACCCATTCCAGTATTCTTAGGACTTCCCTGGTGGCTCAGGTGATAAATTTAGTCTTCAATGCGGGAGACCTGAGTTCACTCCCTGAGTCAGGAAGATCCTCTGGAGAAGGGAATGGCTACCCACTCCAGTATTCTTGCTTGGAGAGTTCCATGAATTGAGGAGCCTGGTGGGCTGCAGTCTTTGGGGTCACGAAGAATAAAACACAATTGAGTGACTTACACTTTCAACACTAACCACTCAGGAAGGTGTTCCCCTTCTCTCTCAAGCATTCAGACTGCACATTTCTTTTCATGTATTATTTTGCTCAGTGGCTTCTATCTCTGGAATATGGGAGCCGAAAACTACCAAAGACAGAAGAGTGAAATAAAACAAACTGCCAAGGAAAAAATATCCAAAACTCATCATAGAGAAAAGGGAAAAATTGAGGTCTCCACAGATGAGTGCTTTTAATTAGGAAGAGGGCTGAACGGCAAAGAGCTTATGCTAATAAGCAGCCTCTTTTAATCAGCTTATTAAAAAGAAACATTTTTAACAGCCAAAATAGTTTCAAAAATGGTAATTATTAGAAAAACATTAGCAGGCTGATGGTGGGGGAAGGAAAGAATTGGTCACGAACTGAAATTTAAAAGCTTTTCAGATACGCTGGGCAGGGCCAGTAGTCCTGAAGAAATGGGATAGTGCCAGTGTGGGCAAGTTCCCTGTCAGCGTCATCATTTTTCTTTTATAAAACACTAACTCTTTTCTTTTCCAGGTCCCCTGGTTTCCCATTTTCCTTTCTTTTCATTTTTTTTTTCTCTTCTTGCCCCTTTTTCATTTCTAACATGTTTCTTCCCAATATTTTTCCTGCTTTTTTTTGTTCAAGGCTTTGATCCCACTTTCTTTCTCTTTATAAATGCTTTCCTTGTGCACGATCTCTGCAGTCCAAACTTGTTCAACCTATCCAACTTGAATTTTAACATGAAAACCAATCTATTAAGATTTGGCTTGTAAGAAGTATTTCCAGCACTTTCACTCTGTTCTGCATCTAGTTAGAAAAAAAATTTGAAATAGTTACTGAATTATATTCCAATATGGGTTAAAATATCAGGATATCTTCCCCTAATGTAAGTTCCTGTCCAACTCTTTGTGACCCTGTGGACTGTAGCCCGCCAGGCTCCTCTGTCCATGGGATTTTCCAGGTAAGAATCCTGGAGTGGATTGCTATTCCCTTCTCCAGGGAATCTTCCTGACCCAGGGCTGGAACATGCTTCTCTTGCATTGGCAAGCGGATTCTTTACCATCTGGGAAGCCCTTAAATCTACAGTACTAATTTTAGTGTTAGTTAAGGTATAACCAGAAAACATAATTATTTGAGTCTTTAAAAGGAAAGGAAATTAATGTAGGGTCTTGATAAACAGATGATGGATGAGAATCAGAAGCCAAACCGGGGACTCTAAGTGATTAGTACCAGTGGTTATAAAGACAGTGGAGATGGTATTACTTGACCCAGGGGGCAAAAGCCAGAACTATACAGGCCCATCCTAGGGATGTGGAGTCACAGAGGATCTCAGCAACTTCCCAAGATACCAAGTGCAGCAAAGAGAAGAGAGAGGGAGATACTTCGGCTGTTCCCTTTCTCTTATTCTCCAATTTCTCACAATGCCTCCCACTGGCTGAGCCCAGCAAGAGGCCAGCTTAACAGAGGAAGCCTTGGAACCAAAGTCTTTGCAGGCCAGACTCCAGCTACAGAGAAGGGAACAACGCAGTGTGAGGACTGGACCAGAGGAGCAGCTGGCCTGGGGCCAGCATGCTCCAGTTCTTTAGTACAGGAAGGAAATGGAATCTTCTCTTTTTTCATGTTTCATCTTCCATATGTTAGCAAATTGTCACTGTCTGGGTCAAAATAGAATTCAAACACCCCTCATAATGTCCTGCTGCTGCTAAGTCACTTCAGTCATGTCCGACTCTGTGCGACCCCAGAGACGGCAGCCCACCCAGCTCCCTCATCCCTGGGATTCTCCAGGCAATAACACTGGAGTGGGTTGCCATTTCCTTCTCCAATGCATGAAAGTGAAAAGTGAAAGTGAAGTTGCTCAGTTGTGTCCATCCCTCAGCGACCCCATGGACTGCAGCCTTCCAGGCTCCTCCATGGGATTTTCCAGGCAAGAGTACTGGAGTGGGGTGCCATTGCCTTCTCCACCAAATACCTATAAGACCCCAAATATGAAATATTTGGAAATATCTTAAGTTCTCAAGATCTTTACTACTTAATGCATGTTTTAGCTTTGAAGTTGCAACCTTGAAACAGTGAGGGTTCAAGAATTAGCCTGCTTACAGACAGAAATTTCCCCTCTTTATCCATATGTTCTGTGCTTAGTCGCTCAGTCGTGTCTGACTCGTTGCAATCCCATGGACAGTGCCCCGCCAGGCTCCTCTGTACATGGGGATTCTTCAGGCGAGAATACTGGAGTGGTTTACCATATGGGATGAGAAAAACAACTTTTGCTGTCTAGGCAATTTGATGTTGTTCAGTTGTCAAGTCGTGTCCAGCTCTTCATGACTCCATGGTCTACAGCATGCCAGCCTTCCTGTCTCTCACCATCTCCTGGAGTTTGCAAATGCCCAGGCAGTTTATAGTCTAATAAATCTGCTCACACCCAGAATCTGGACACTTAAATAAGGACTGGAGTTGAAGGTGCTCACTGTCACTTCACTTCTACCTGGGTACCTCTTAGAGTAACCATTAAGAGTTAAGCCCACAAAAAGTTAGTGACCTCCATCCCAGTCACCTTATAAAGCCATATGTGCTTGCTACTCAACCTTCTGTTCACTGGTGACCTAGTTTGGAGGACTGCCCTTCCCCCAGCCCACAGCACCCCCTTGCTTCTGAGATCTGTAGGTAACAAATCTTGTGGGTGTTGAAGGGTATTGAAGATGCACACCTTCAATCAAAACAATCCTGTGGGTTCATGTCCCCAGAATGGGACTCAGATGCCGAGGGAGTTCCCTGCTGCCTCTGTGTGAGTGTCTCATTGCGACCGTCTCGTTCAGCAGGTCATAATCTGCATATTCCTAAATCAACACACAGATCCAGCTTCTCGGCACAGCTGGCACCAAGAAGCATGGGACTCTGGGTATAGTCTGTATCCCCTTACAACTCCTGAGAGCTGGGAAAAGGCCTCATAATGTCCTCTCAGTCTCTCTGGGAAGGAAGCGGGCCTTGCTGGTGCTGCTGGACATCACTGCCACCAGATGCCGCTGGGAACCCCCACCCTAAATTGTTGCTGTCATAAAAAGTCAGATCCCCAGTAGAGACCAACCAGCGGGCCTCAGTCTGAGATGGGTGTGTTTCCCATTAGTCTCTAAATGAGACCCATTCTGGCAGGGATGGCTGAAATCATATGCCCCTGTACTGAGCCCAGAGAAGCTCACCAGGATGCTAGGGCTCTCAGGTCCTGGGAGCCAAGAAGAGTTGCTCCACATTAATGTCTATCATGGAGGGTGGTGGCTGGCTCCAATGTGTCCTCAAAGTGTTGAGTTTGGGGAGCTGGTCCTAACCCATGACAGGGGCAACTCCATCATGGCACCCAGGTAGGCAAACCCTGCTGAAACAAGTGCCTCCTATGTTGCTACATTCCTTGCTGCTGTTGCAAATTTCCCCCTGACCCCCAGGGATATAAGGAATCTCACCCTTGGCATGGTAAGCAAGACAAATACTTGCTCACAGCAAATACTTGCTCGTAGCACCAGCTCCTCTCAAGTTCCCAGAGGAGGTCAAAAAAACCATTGGTCAAATGGCTTGGGATTTACTGCACATGGTGGCACATCAACATGTCAAATCACAGGTGCTACATTCTTGGGACTTTTAGTTTTCCCAAATACATTACCAAACATCATACTGGTAGAGGTGGACCCTGGCCCCTCAGAGCTTGGTTTGGACACCCTAGATTGGGAGGCAGCAACATATGAGTTGGGGATGACCAAGAGTCTGCTTTGTATGGGCAGCTCCAGAGATCCTGGGCCCCTATTCACTCCATCTCAGGTCAGCCAGGGCTGAGCTATTAATGGAAGTCTTTGCTCAAGTGTTGCAGGCTCTTCAGGAAACTGCCAGCACAATGAGGGCAGATGCTGTCCCCTCTTGGAATGCCCCTGCCCTGGCAGCAGAATCCAGGATTTCATACTGTGATTTTAGAGTGGTGCTTACCAAGGCCTTTGCCCTAGGGACCAGGGTATTCCCTGGAGGTCATCCCTCCTTCAGGAGACACTTTTGGATGCATGCATGTTAAGTTGCTTAGTCATGTCCAACTCTTTGTGATCCTATGGACCATAGTCCCCCACGCTCCTCTGTCTATGGGATTCTCCAGAAAAGAATACTGGAGTGGGTTGCATGCCCTTCTCCAAGGGATCTTCCCAACCCAGGGATTGAAGCCATGTTCCTTATATCTCCTGCACTGGCAGGCAGGTTCCTTACCACTAGCATCACACATATACTTCTCTAAATATCTCTGGACACACAAAATAGACAACATTTTAAGCTCTCATTGACACTAGAGCCCAAGTTAGAGTGCCTCTTGGGAACCTGTCCAAACAAGCCAGGAGCACCCTCTAAATTACAAGGCATAGCACGTCGAGCCATAGAGGGCTTCCTATTGGATGTCACTCTTGGAACAATCTCTGTTAAAAAACTCTTAGTGGCTGTGCTCCCTTTGCCCTATACTTTACTGTTAGGTGTGAATGCCTTGATGTGCCACCATGCCATCTGGAGTAAACCTTGATTCCTGGTGGGAGCTGCACACTGGGAATTCATAAGACTGCCACACCTGATTAAGACTTCAAATACACCCCAATGTCACTTGTGACAGGGGCCTGAAGGACTGTGGCCTATAATTCAAGATTTATTATAGGAAGAAGTCATTAAACACACCATTTCTCCTTTCAATTCCCCTATTTGGCCGGTATTAAAGCCCATTCCTAATGAGTGGCGCCTTATAGTTGACTGCCCAAATGTAAATGGTCAGGTGCCCCCATTAAGGCTCCCATTCCCAATGTTGTCTGGTTAACTGAGAACATCCAAAGGGCTCCAAGGGCTATTTTGCCATGATCAATCTCACTAATATGTCCTGCTCAGTACTGATCATCGAGGAGTCTCAGCTACAAACTGGCCTTCACGTTCAAAGGCACTCAATATACCTTTACCTGGCTGTCTCTGAGCTATCTTAAGAGCCTGGTTATTGCCCATGATCTTTGCCAGCAAGACCTGATGCCCTTACAGTGTCTCCCTTGCCCCATCTGGCACTATACTGGTAACATGCTAATTAGGGGTCCTTGGAGGATGCAGTGTGTGAGATCCTAATGCTACTGGTGATACATCTGAATTATACAAGTTGGGCTATTGATTCATCTAAAACTCAAGGGCCAGCCACCACTGTTATATTTCTGGACATTAATTAGTTCTGTAACAGCTAAGAAGTTCCACTTGCAGTTAAATGTCAATTGTTAACTACTCAGTCTCACTACGGCAAGCCCAAGTCTTAGGTGTCTTCATATTATGGCAACACATATAGCATTTACCCGCCCCTTCTTAGACCATTTATGCAGTCACATGCAAATCCTCCATATCTACTGGGCTGGGGGAGGCTCAACAGAAAGCTGATGGCTGGCACAGAGGTCCATGCATCAAGTCTTCTCCCTGGTTCCCCTGGCTCCTCCTTCTGGTTGAGACACTGGGCACCATGGACTGTGGTCGAGGAGGCTATGGACTAAACACAGCTCCTCCTGGCTGCGTATGGGCTTCTGGACCAGGTGTCTGCTCTTCACAGTCACCCATCACAGCCCCATAGAACATCAGGTTCTGGCTGCTTACTGATCTTTGTTAGAAACAGAGACAGTCCCAGGAGTGTAGCCTCTGGAGACATAACATTCTCATGAAGATGTGAGTATGGGATGCCACCCAAGAGCAGCTCAGCATAGTTAGAAACACCTCTTTGCTAAAATGGAAATGGTACCTTCAGGAATAGGCTCTCCTGACATGGTGGGTCTTTCCAAATTGCAGGAGGATGTGACTTCCCTGCTCGTCAGCCCCCTCCCATGGGCCTTGAGGAAGTGGTGGTGGTACCCACTTTGGGTAAGCCTCTGGAGACCTGGGGTACCCCTGGGAAGAGCTGATGGAGCAAGATAGGAAGTCTGTGTACTTCTCAGACGGCGGTGCTACCATCATCAGTTGTGATGCCTCCTGAAGAGCAGCAGCTCAGCAGACCATCCTGCCAGCGGCACCACATGCATCAAAGCCAGCAAGTCAGGGCTGACTCAGCTCCCGAGCTTCTGCCTGTACAAATGGTTGGGGAGACTGCTGATGACCATGAAAAGCCCCTTGTCCATATTTTTACTGACTCATAGGTGGCTGCTAAAAGCCAATCCTTTGGTTGAGTCAATGCAGCATGATTTTCACGATCAAGGCCATCCCCTTCGGGGTCCTCCACTTTGGAGGCACATCACCTAGGCACTAGTCACAACTGAGATTACTCATGTTTCATCACCCACAAACGCTACCATACCAGAGGCTGTCTTTAACCACAAGGTGGATGCCCTTGCCCAAATCCAGGTCACCAGCTTTCAGGGTTCTCAACCACTGACTCTTCACCAACAATTCTGTGGGCTCCACGCATTACCACAAAACCATAGCCTTCACCATCAGTCAGTCCTTGGTTCTACCAATCTGGCCTTCCTTGGTCACTGCTTTCATATTCCTCATTCCCTGGCAGAATGGTCCCACATCTCATATGGTTATGGAGAGCTGCTGCCACCTGGGCCTCCTGTTGCAGGGATGTCTGGCTTATGGAAGCCCTTATAAAACACATCGCTTGAATTGCAAATTATGCTCCCAAACCAAATAGGGGAAAGTGCCGCACCACACTTTGGTTCTGCTCAGGAACAACCCTTTTAGCCCTCTGATTTCACAGGGCTGCTTCCTCTCTTGGCAGGCAATACCCACTTTGCTATTACATGTGTAGGTACTTTTAATGGCTTGCTGGTTGCTGCAGTCACCAGGAACGCTTCTGTGGAATAGGTGATCTCTTTCCTTTCTAAGTATATTCTTTTCCCATCACTCCTGACATCACTCACTCAAATAAAGTATAGCATCCAATGGAATTTCACCTCCCTTACCACCCAGAGACCTCTGGCATTACTAATCCCCACTATAGTCATATAAAATCCTTGCTCCTTAAGTTATAAGGTGGTAAATGGATTTCTTTATGCCAGAGGCACTTACTACTTTAAGCCGTATGGCCACCACTCTCCTTATACCAACTAAGCTCTCCTGGTTACAGAGCCTATGATTGTTACCATGGGGATATCTGATGCTTTCATCTTACAGGACAATATTATTTACATTTTACCCTTACAGATTTAAAATGTCAATCATCTCACCTTCCAGTATTCAACGGTGATCCAATTAGGAATGAGTAGTTAGCTGTGAGCCCCTGGCCCATTAGAACACAGACCCATCATGCTGCTTCTGGAACCCACTTATTGCTTGATTCCAATGTACAGTGGCTTTAGTGATGGTTCCTCATCATACCTCCCCACAGGAAGCGGAAATAACTGTTACCTGGACCCACTTAAAAACAGTATGGATCTCTACAAGGGGATAAGAGGTACTCAGGCTGAGTGACATCAGGAGATAGCACAGCAATATAATGACAACACTTGGATCTACTCTACTTTAGAGGAGACCACCACTGAGCTAGTGACCCACAGATCAGATCAGATCAGTCACTCAGTCAGGTCCAACTCTTCGCAAACACATGAATTGCAGCACGCCAGGCCTCCCTGTCCATACAACTCCCGGAGTTCACTCAGACTCACATCCATCGAGTCAGTGATGCCATCCAGCCATCTCATCCTCTGTCGTCCCCTTCTGCTCTTGCCCCCAATCCCTCCCAGCATCAGAGTCTTCTCCAGTAAGTCAACTCTTTGCATGAGGTGGCCAAAGTACTGGAGTTTCAGCTTTAGCATCATTCCTTCCAAAGAAATCCCAGGGCTGATCTCCTTTAGAATGGACTGGTTGGATCTCCTTGCAGTCCAAGGGACTCTCAAGAGTCTTCTCCAGCACCACAGTTCAAAAGCATCTATTCTTCGGCGCTCAGCCTTCTTCACAGTCCAGCTCTCACATCCATACATGACCACAGGAAAGACCATAGCCTTAACTAGACGAACCTTTGTTGGCAAAGTAATGTCTCTGCTTTTGAATATGCTATCTAGGTTGGTCATAACTTTCCTTCCAAGGAGTAAGCGTCCTTTAATTTCATGGCTGCAGTCACCATCTGCAGTGATTTTGGAGCCCAGAAAAATAAAGTCTGACACTGTTTCCACTGTTTCCCCATCTATTTCCCATGAAGTGATGGGACCCGATGCCATGATCTTCATTTTCTGAACGTTGAGCTTTAAGCCAACTTTTTCACTCTCCACTTTCACTTTCATCAAGAGGCTTTCTAGTTCCTCTTCACTTTCTGCCATAAGGGTGGTATCATCTGCATATCTGAGGTTATTGATATTTCTCCCGGCAATCTTGATTCCAGCTTGTGTTTCTTCCAGCCCAGCGTTTCTCATGATGTACTCTGCATATAAGTTAAATAAACAGAGTGACAATATACAGCTTTGACGTACTCCTTTTCCTATTTGGAACCAGTCTGTTGTTCCATGTTCAGTTCTAACTGTTGCTTCCTGACCTGCATACAGATTTCTTAAGAGGCAGATCAGGTGGTCTGCTATTCCCATCGCTTTCAGAATTTTCCACAGTTTACTGTGATCCACACAGTCAAAGGCTTTGGCATAGTCAATAAAGCAGAAATAGATGTTTTTCTGGAACTCTCTTGCTTTTTCCATGATCCAGCGGATGTTGGCAATTTGATCTCTGGTTCCTCTGCCTTTTCTAAATCCAGCTTGAACATCAGGAAGTTCACAGTTCACATATTGCTGAAGCCTGGCTTGGAGAATTTTGAGCACTACTTTACTAGCATGTGAGATGAGTGCAATTGTGCAGTAGTTTGGGCATTCTTTGGCATTGCCTTTCTTTGGGATTGGGATGAAAACTGACCTTTTCCAGTCCTGTTGGCCACTGCTGAGTTTTCCAGATTTGCTGGCATATTGAGTACAGCACTTTTACAGCATCATCTTTCAGGATTTGGAATAGCTCAACTGGAATTCCATCACCTCCACTAACTTTGTTTGTAGTGATGCTTTCTAAGGCCCACTTGACTTCACATTCCAGGATGTCTGGCTCTAGGTCAGTGATCACACCATCGTGATTATCTGGGTCATGAAGATCTTTTTTGTACAGTTCTTCTGTGTATTCTTGCCACCTCTTCTTAATATCTTCTGCTTCTGTTAGGTCCATACCATTTCTGTCCTTTATCAAGCCCATCTTTGCATGAAATGTTCCTTTGGTATCTCTGATTTTCTTGAAGAGATCCCTAGTCTTTCCCATTCTGTTGTTTTCCTCTATTTCTTTGCATTGTTCACTGAAGAAGGCTTTCTTGGGGTCCCATAATAAGTGTTCAGTGGGCAAGCACAAAACTTTAAAATACAAATGCTCACTGCTTCAGGCCTTACTCTGTGCTTTTGTATGATATCATCTGGATCATAGAGCTTCTCCTCCACCCTAGAAAGTCACTCTAGACAGTTACTAGAATAGAAAGTCATCTCTAGACAGTTCTGAAGAACTTATACAGCAGTCACCTGCAATTGCAACCAGGATGTGGGGCAGGGGTGAGGGGGGATGAGGTGGGGCGGGGGCAGCAAATGCTGATAGTCAGCTCTAGAGGGGCTGTGCTCAAAATGCCACCAGTGTGGATCCTAGCCAGCTGAATCAAGCCTAAATGGGACCAATAGTATAAATGCTTAAAGGTCACTAGCTCTGCCCAAATGGTCAAAGACATCCTGATCTCTGGCTGTTACATTGCTCTAATTTCAACCCCAATTGGCCTTCTGCAGTTAAGGCCCACCTCTGGTAATACAAGGCCAAGCAGTAAATTATTGGGAGCATAAAATTGTATTTTCATTAAACCAAGGCGACACATATACCTCCAATTGTACTATTTATGGGCAGAAAGCTCCTATGCTTCAGAGGGAAACAGTGCCCCGTCATCTGTGAAGTGACATCCGCCCCAGAGAACTTCAAAATTTACTGACAATCTTTGATACTAGTTAATGCTTCTGACAGATCAAAAAAAAACTTTAATGAAGATTTTCAAAATCTATGTGACTCTGTTAAACCTCTTGGCCTCTCACTCGGTTCCCTTCCTGGGTGGTTCCCTCCATCTGTGACAACCCTGAAGATGACAACGTCCCAGACGATGACGTCACAGGATACAGCCGCATCCTGAATGGTGCCTGCTCAACTTTCCACTGTAGGGGCCAAGACACCAAGGAAGACAGCAGGGATGATGGCGAGCACTTCCCAGGACTTGTTTGTTTATCTAAATTCCCCGCTGGGGAGCCCCTTGAGAAGCATTTTGCTGGGTTAACATGTTTATTCAAAGTCCCCTTGCTTCATTCAGTTCAGTTCAGTTGCTCAGTCATGTCCGACTGTTTGCAACCCCACAAATCATAGCATGACAGGCCTCCCTGTCCATCACCAACCCCCGGAGTTCACTCAAACTCATGTCCATCGAGTCAGTGATGCCATCCAGCCATCTCATCCTCTGTCGTCCCCTTCTCCTCCTGCCCCCAATCCCTCCCAGCATCAGGGTCTTTTCCAATAAGTCAACTCTTTGCATGAGGTGGCCAAAGTACTGGAGTTTTAGCTTTAGCATCATTCCTTCCAAAGAACACCCAGGACAGATCTCCTTTAGAATGGACTGGTTGGATCGTCTTGCAGTCCAAGGGAGTCTCAAGAGTCTTCTCCAACACCACAGTTCAAAAGCATCAATTCTTCGGTGCTCAGCCTTCTTCACAGTCCAACTCTCACATCCATACATGACCACTGGAAAAACAGCCTTGACTAGACGGACCTTTTTTGTCAAAGTAATGTCTCTGCTTTTGAATATGCTATCTAGGTTACAATTGATATAAAGTTTGCTGCCTGAGTGTGTGGAGAAGGCAATGGCACCCCACTCCAGTACTCTTGCCTGGAAACTCCCATGGACAGAGGAGCCTGGTAGGCTGCAGTCCATGGGGTCGCTAAGAGTCGGACATGACTGAGCGACTTCACTTTCACTTTTCACTTACATGCACTGGAGAAGGAAATGGCAATCCACTCCAGTGTTCTTGCCTGGAGAATCCCAGGGCAGAAGAACCTGGTAGGAGGCCGTCTATGGTGTCGCATAGAGTCAGACACGACTGAAGCGACTTAGCAGCAGCAGCAGTAGCAGCCCAAGTGTGAGGTGATAAAGTGACTGCCAACCTGCTCGCTGCTGCACCTCTGAGGTGTGAAAGGCCCAGGTGTGTATCAAATTCATAACCTTACAGGGGCCCCTTGAAATACCCCACTTAGCTGCTTGCCCTCACACCCACTAAACTGGGTGTTTAATGGATGTGACACAATATATAGGACACACTAAGTGTCCCACTGAGTTGGTGAAATTAATTACTGAGCCACCCCTTAGCTGCAGATGCTGCTACCACACAGGACCCCCCGTAGCCCCTCCCAGGACCAGAGCTCCAGGGTCACCTCCCTCCACTAACCTGAGGGCACACTTCCCCACCACCACTATTCAGGGCTCCACAACCCTCATTCAAGCTCTCCAACAGTCCAAATATTTTTATATACCAGGTAGAAACAGGAGCTCATTTTGGTGGTGCCTGTAAATGGAGACATTTTACTGAGCTCAATAAAGAGTGGGCTGCTGCTGCTAAGTCACATCAGTCATGTCCTACTCTGTGCAGCACCATAGATGGTGGCCCACCAGGCTCCCCTGTCCCTGGGACTGGGATACTGGGTTGCCATTTCCTTCTCCAATGCATGAAAGTGAAAAGTGAAAGTGAAGTTGCTCAGTTGTGTCCAACTCTTAGCAACCCCATGGACTGCAACCTACCAGGCTCCTCCGTCCATGGGATTTCCCAGGCAAGAGTACTGGAGTGGGGTGCCATTGCCTTAAGAGTGGGCTACCCCGCCGCTTTACTGACTCAGTCCCCATGTGCCCAACAGAAAACACCATGCATCTCCGTGGCTCACCTGGCCGCCTTCTATGGTGCTCAACTACTCCCATGCAGGAAACTCTGCAATAAAGTATGTGGCACCCAGCAGGAACCCTCATGTTCTTGGGCCATGCAGCCCAGCCAACTAGAGAGAACTCCAACTTATTTCAGTTTCTTTGATCATGTAGCTGGTGTCCACGGTGGGCCCAGTGCCCAAGGGCATCATAGGTACATGTTTCTCCATACGTGCACTTCTCCCCCTCTACCTCCAATGCACTTGCCTCCTTGTTGGTCCCTGGGGAGTGCAGTCTGTTCATACCAATGTACTTCAGTCTTCCAGGGACTATCCTTATAAATCACTGAACAGGACTGCCACTGGGCTGTTACATCAGAGCCAAACCTTAATGAAACAACAAAATGATTCTTCAGCATGGATGGCTTCGGATAACCATTTAGCTCTAGATTACTTATTGGGCTGGGAAGGAGGTGTATGGGCTGAAAAGGCACCACATGCTGCAAGTATACTTTTGTAAATTTGTCTGAATTTGTGCAGAATTATTAATATACATGCAGTCATTAACATACATGACTCAACAGGTAAAGTATTCCATAAACTCACCCAAGTTTATAATCAAATACATACCTTAACTCTTATCCAAGGTCTTTTATTTACTTTTTTAGCTGAACCCCAACAAATGGTGAGATGGTTATGGACATTTTTTCGAACTGTTGTTTGCCTATTGATACTGCAGATTGCCAATTTTGCTTTGCTTAAATGTTTCATGTGTGGGGTGACCAAAACCCTGCTGGGAGCTTTTAGTAGTTCCATTGTCCAGACAACGTCTATGATTTTCCCTTAAGATTAATGCCTAGGCATTATGGGGTCATGTGTAATTGAGAAAAATAGCTTTTGAGGAAAAAAAACTCTGCTTCTCTGAGTTGCTGCCTAGGTATGTTACAACGTGGAATCTGGATATTTAGATAAGGACTTGAGTATACGATGACCGCCATAAGTTCCTGCTTTACCTTTCCCCAGGCACTTTTCAAAACACTCACTTAGGGACTTCCCTGGTGGTCCAGTGGCTAAAAACTCCATTCCTACTGCAGGGAACCAGGTTTGATTCCTGGTCAGGGAACTAAATCCCACATGCCAAAACGAAGATTGAAGATCCTACAATAAATAATGCAGGTGCAGCCAAATAAATAAATATTTTTAAAAAGTTTTCTAGAAATATCCCCTTAGAACTAAAGCCTAGAAAGTTAGTGACCTCTGCCCCAACTACCTTATAGGCAATAGGTGCTTGCTACTATTTCTCTATCTCCTGTTCTCTTGTGACCTGAGAAGGACGGCTGCCTTCCATTACTCATTATGTACCCTCACTTCTAGGATCTGTAAGTCATAAATCTTGTGACTCTACTACTTGCTGTGGGTGTACAATATTGAAACTGTGTCTTCAGTCAAAACCACCCTGTGTGCTTCACTTCCCCAAAGTGGGAGCTTGGATGCTGAGGGAGTTGCCTGCTGCCCCCATGCAGGTGGCTCCTGCCTCCTCATGCAGCAGGTCGTAATCTGCATATTCTTAATTCAATACACCAGCTCTAGCTTAGCACACCATACAATTTGGGGAAAGTCGGGGCTAGCAAAAGATAGGGTATCTGTGCAGCTGCAACCTCCATTTATTCCACAAATCATATGCTGCTAACAAACTAAATGTGTATAGGGGTGTGGTAAGAAGATGTGGAAGAGTAGACAGAAATAAAATTTATGACAAGCGTTTTTGATTCAAATGCCAAACTTAGTTTATTATAAATTATCTGCAGATTCACAATTATGAAATTTATATTTCTATATTATCAACATGGTGAGTGGCAGAAAAAGCAGAATCAGGTAGTCTAACTTCAGTGGAATAGTCAATGTGCTTGGTAATTTTTTCAGTTTGTCCTCGGTGAGTTCTCTTGTGCATGAACTCCCTATGGTTGAACTCCTTAGTTCAGTTCCAGTTCAGTCATTCAGTCATGTCCGAGTTTTTGTGACCCCATGGACCACAGCACGCCAGGCCTCCCTCTCCATTACCAACTCCCAGAGTCTACCCAAACTCATGTACATTGAGTCGGTGATGCCATCCAACCATCTCATCCTTTGTCGTCCCCTTCTCCTCCTGGCCTCAATCCCTCCCAGCATCAGAGTATTTTCAAATGAGTCAGCTCTTTACATCAGGTGGCCAAAGTTTTGGAGTTTCAGCTTCAACATCATTCCTTCCAATGAACAGCCAGGACTGATATCCTTTAGGATGGACAGATTGGATCTCCTTGCAGTCCAAGGGACTCTCAAGAGTCTTCTCCAACACCACAGTTCAAAAGCATCAATTCTTTGGCGCTCAGCTTCCTTTATAGTCCAATTCTCACATCCATACATGACTACTGGGAAAACCATAGCCTTGACTAGACAGACCTTTGTTGACAAAATAATGCCTCTGCTTTTTAATATGCTGTCTAGGTTGGTCATAACTTTCCTTCCAAGGAATAAGCATCTTTTAATTTCATTCATGGCTTAAAGGTTCCTAAATTTTTGCCACTGTGCTTTAAAGTCCATATGCCAAAGACATTAGAAATAAATTCCTCTAGCTGAGACCTTCCTTAATGTCCCTTCCCACTGATTTAGTACATAGGTTTATTCATCTTTACTTATTCCCTATCATAAGGGAAGCACTCTGTCCATTCTCTCTGGAGTCCTATGCTACCCTTGGCCATAGGTCCTATCTCCTCAGCTCTCTGGCAATTGTTTATATACTTAGGTTCTTTCTTTGAAATTGTCTGCTTTATCTCTTTCTCAACCACAATCATCACTTGAATTTTCCTCTATAATTTGGTTATACACAAATATATGCCCATTGATGTACTCTCTTATCATGCAGCCAGATGCATCTCCAACTGCCTACTAGACAAATCCATGTCCTCATTCGATATGTCCTCTATGCAGTTATTACCCCTTCCAAAAATTCTCTGCTTCCTTTATGCTCATCTATTTAAATTCCAAAACAGAAGTCCAAACCTGCCCCTGCAATATTTTTCCTCCCAATCTTTATGAGTCTGGATCTTTCCTATGATTCTCCTCTTTGCTTCCATGAGACTTTTCTAATCACACCAACTGAAAATAGCTGTCCTGTTGGTCTGACACAGCATCCTGCAGCACTGTATGGTGTGGTAATGATCTGCAGAGCACCACCATCACTGGATAATGTCGTTCATTTGTTCTTGTTTTGTCTATCCCCTCCCCATTAGAAAATACACTCCCAGGAAACAAGGATTCAGTGCTATTTATTGCTCACACGTTACAAGTGTTCAATAAATATGTATTACATTAATTAATAAACAGTGATGACCTGATTCCATTAGATACACAATCAAGAACCAAATTTTGTTGATCCTACCTCAGAAATATCTTCCCATGACTCTTTTAATTGAGATTCTTAGTACATTTTCCCAGGCTACTTTAAATGGTCTGAGATTCCAGCCTCTCTTCAGGTAAAACATTCTCTAAATTACAGTCAAAATCTTAACTATTATAAAACAAGTGATCTGATCATGATACTTGGTCTTGTACATAAAAACCTCTGTTTCCTTATTTCTTAAGGAGTAAATTTCTTTTTTTTTTTTTAGATAGGAGAATGATGCTAAAGCTGAAACTCCAGTATTTTGGCCACCTCATGCAAAGAGTTGACTCATTGGAGAAGACTCTGATGCTGGGAGGGACTGGGGGCAGGAGGAGAAGGGGACGACAGAGGATGAGATGGCTGGATGGCATCACTGACTCGATGGATGTGAGTCTGAGTGACCTCCAGGAGTTGGTGATGGACAGAGAGGCCTGGCGTGGTGCAGTTCATGGGGTCGCAAAGAGTCGGACACGACTGAGCGACTGATCTGATCTGATCTGACAAAGCCTTCAAAATCCAGTCCACATTTTTCTCTTAACCTTGAATTCTTGTTTTTCATCTAAATCCTATATTTAGGCCATATAAAATTTCTCACTCTTCTCTAAACATATCTGACCTTTTCATGACCCACAGTTCTAATATATACTGTTCTTTCTGCATAATGTATTTTTCTTTGTTCATTGGAGAAATTATAACAGTTTCTCTAAAACCCAGCCCAATGCAGTCCCTTTTGTGACATGTTTCCCATATCTTCTTAACAAAATTGGTTCTGTCCCCTGTGTTTTATTTTGGCATTTAACATCACACTTCAGATTGCAGAAGGTATGCCTCCCATTAGACGGCCAATTCCTATAGGGCAGGGAACCTCCTTACCGTCACTGTATCCCTATAGCCTAGTACTCATCTGCAACAGAGTTTGTTGAATGAATTAATACATGAATTTGTTAATTCTAACACATGAGAAACGACAGTCATTTTCATGGAAGTTGCATATTTTCTCAAAGGAAATCAAAACTGAGGCACAGAAGTATTGATTCTAAGGGGAGAGAGAAAGAAGAAAGGGAAGAAAAGTGGAATGTACTTCAGAAATAAAATGCATCCCGAGTCCTGAGGTCATTTTCACTGTGTTCTCCCACTTTTCCCTTCATTGTTCACTCTTATAAATAAATAAATTTTAAAGCACAAACATAGGCCAAAAGGTATAAAGGTGGCCCGAATTATTGTTTCATTAGTTTGTATAGAAATACCTAATCAAATAAAATTAGAATTAGAAAAACACCTTAGCAATCACCCAGTCCAAACTCTTTTACTTTACCAGTGAGAAAAACTGTAAGTCAAATAAGTTTGAATTGTTTAAAGTTACCCAGTTAATAAGTAGTATAACCTTAATTTGAATTTTATAAAACAAAGATTAATGATCCCTTCATCACCTCATATTTTTCTTTTAGACATTCGTTAGTTTCCAGAATTTAAAACACATTCTAATTCTGCCACCATTATTATTTTTACTTGTTTCACACACAGTCTACATGCTTAAATGCAATTTTCTGACATCACTAACCAAGAAGATTTATGGGAATAAATAGGAAGATGAATATAAAAAAGCCCAGTCATATACAAAATTCTGCTTAATAAAGAATGTCAGAAGTTCAGTCATGTTATATGCACATAACAGGAGCCTATAGCACCTAAACGAATGTAATTTAAAATCTCAATGCCTTTTCCACAAAAGTACCTTGTTTTCATTGTTATGTTTTGATGTGGATGACTACAGTAGGCAAAGCCAGTATTCACAGTCCTAGTTCTATTTTGTCTGAGAAAATTATGCCAAGCATGCAGTGCCATCTGCTCCTGTAGCGATGCCATCCTTCCATTTTTCAGCACGGTGATAAACAGACCAACTGCAGTCATTCTCTGAGCTCCATAAGTACCTCAGGGCAGGAGAAGGGAGTGGATGCAGGCCCCTATGTCAGATGCAAAATGATGCGTATGAAACAGAAACAGCCTTGAAGATATAGAGAACAAACTAGTGGTTACCAGCAGGGAGACGGACCAGGGGACAGACGAGACAAAGGAATGGATTTAAGAGGTACAGACTCCTATGTATAAAATAAGACACAAGGAAATACAGCAGAGGGAATAAAGACAATATTTTATAATAACTTTATTTCTTTTTGTTTAGCTGTTTTTGGCTCTGCCACAAGGCACATGGGATCTTAGTTCCCCAACTAGGGGTCAAACCTGTGCCCCTGCACTGGAAGTGTGGAGTCTTAACCACTGGATGGCCAGGGAAGTCCTTATAATAACTTTAGATGGAGTATAATCTATGGAAATGCTGCATCACTATCTTGAACACCTGAAACTAATATAATATTGTAAATCAACAATATTTTTTTTTAAATGATGCCAATGGCAGGGTGGAAAGGAAGAGGCAGTGAGTGAACACTAAAAGTGATGAGAGAGGGCAGTCCTAGAAATACTAAAAGAACCCCAGCACAGAAAGATTCTCTGCTACTTTGCAAGTGTCCTGGAGGAGTGGGGATGGTAGGGTAGAAGGGCGACAGAGTTGGGATGGGGGTGATGTTCATTTCAGAACATTTTGAAATCAACAAGCCTCATGTCCAGTTTTCCATTCATAATTCTTTTGTGACTCTGGTCATCTTCTAACAAGCAAATCGTCAAGAAATGGATATGTAATTAGAAACTAAGCTGGCGAAATTGATTAGAATCAGGTAGTGTTAACAATTCATGCAGGGCTCATATATCATTTTCAGTGAGGCACTGAAGTGAGGTCATAGAACTCTGATCTCAACAAAATGATGTGAAAGATGAGAGAATGGCAAGTCTGAGAGTGGCCATTATCTAACATTTAAATTGCTTCTGCAGTGTCCCTACCTCTGTATTGAGCTGCTTTCTGTTTGTCCACAATCAGTGATAAGAAACTCATTACCTCATTCTATCAGACCAGGACCTTTGTTTATATTCCAGACTTTCCAGATCTTTTTTTGATATGTATCAGTCACACAGTCTCTTCGTTTGTGAATAAAGTAAATTTTTATATGGTATCAATGTCATCCTCTAAGACACTAATAAATAAGTTGAAGAAATTTTTAAGAAAGGTAATATATCAAGAATGATATATTAAGAATCATTTAATATATTTAAGAATGAAAGTCCTATAAGTATGACATAGATGTATTTGGAGATTTCTTTGGAGAAATTGTGGGGAAAAAAGTATACACTTTTGGAAAGAAAGAAGTTTGAGGACTAGGATGAGATTTTGGTTGTACTCAAGAGAAAAATGTGTCTCTATAATTAGAAACCATGAGGAAATATGAAATGGAATTTTGTCGTTAAACCAACATGGGGTCCAGAAAGAAGAGTCTTTAGCAATTAATGCATATGCCTGGGCTTCCCTGGTAGCTCAGATGGTAAAGAACCTGCCTGCAATGCAGGAGATCCCGCTTTGATTCCTGGGTTGGGAAAATAGGTAGTCTTTGACTACTTACATATGAATTATGTAGTTAAACTTAAGGTGACAATACAAACCAACCAACAGGAATTTTTATCAGGCCAACTTGACCCATCTGAGAGAATTTACTGTGATTTACTTATTTTCCCCTGAAATTATAATTAAATAGCACATGTGCACCTTGAGACCTAAAGAACATGGTGGGTTTGAGTCCACACAGTATAGCAGAGAAATCACAGGAGAAAAACAAAAAGAATGGTGAGCCCAAGAATATATTCTTTAAAAGTGGCACTATTGATCACCTGAATAGTGACAGTTACCAAACTGTGCCAGATAATATGAAGATACAAATATGAAGCAGACATATGAAGGTAGACATACTACCTCTAGAAAGAAGTTCATAGATCAGGAGAGTTTGATGTAACCATAACAAATTCACTTGGGAGGAGGGAAGAGTGCCTGCCTTCTGGGGGAAATTAGAAATGGCTTCAGAGAGGAAATATGATTTTAACTTTCAGGATTTTGAAAGATGAGTGTGGTTTTAATAGTTACAAATGGAGAAAAGGGCACCTAAGTAGCTGTGATATAGGGATAAGAACTATGAGGCACAATAAGCTGTTTGGTATATATCGTCCATTCTGCAAACATTAGCTTGACTTGGAAAAAGTCAGGCAAAGGAGACAGGGTTGTCTTCCATATCATGGCCGATCCATTCAATTTCCAGGCCAGTCACTTCGGACCTTTTTGATCTCAAGCTCTCCTCCACCCTAGCCTGCTCACACCTCATCAGGCATGCCTAAGTAAGAAGCCGAGCCAAAAGATGCCCGGGTATGTACAAAAGGCAGGCATTTACTTCTTAGGCTGATAAAATCCCCATTTGAAGAGCTTTTAATGGACTAAAGTTTAATAAGACTTTTGATACTAAGAGAATCAGGGGATGAGTTGATCTAAGATATGTCTAAACTATTATATCTGGACTTTAGGATTAATGAGTTATCAAGTTCCATTATCTGATATTATTTTTGCTTTGGTGCCTAGATGACACAGCAAGCTTTCTGTTTACTTCTGGGAGACATTAGTGCTCAGATGCTTCTGAAAAGTAATAGAAGATCCTCTAATGTCTAGCCTTCTGGACATTGCACACCCAGAAGACTCCCAGAAAATACTACTGTTAACGAGCCCTTTTAGCTTAAGTTTGTCCATAGCCAAAGGTATGTACACGTATACTACTATACTACTCTATGGCATAAATTTATTAGTGTTATTATAATTTTGTCAATGATAATATCATACTTTCAATAACACCTGCCATTAAAATGATCATTTATAATTTATAAAATATGACTAAATGCATTATCTCATTTAAGTCTCCCCTGAGCCCTAAGATTGAGAATTATTATGAACCCCTTTTATAAAATGTAGGTGGAGATCCAGAGGAATAACTGACTTACCCTGAATCACTCAGGTATTTGGTGGAGTTGGCTCCTTCACTCTGACTCCCATTCATTTTCAACTCATCTCTCTCAAGAAAATACCCAAAGAAGAGCCAGATCTGGTCGAGATTAAACACAAATTAGTACCAACACTGGAGCAGCCATTTTCTACCTCCTCCTTTGGAAAGCTGTGATGGGACCAACTCAAAGTTGTGATGGAGAAAAGAAAAAAGGGAAAGCAAAGAAAGCAAGAAAAGAGAAAGAAAAATAAAACACTGCTGTCAATATGCCCACTTATAAAAAGTGGGACAAAATATTTAAGCAGAGAATGGATGACCAGCTCATTCTTCAGTTGGAATTCCTTCAAGGGACAGAGGTTAGCTGTCCAGGTGCTCACCTCTATTTTGTCACCACGTGTTCAGTCCCCTCCTTGCTAAGATACTTTACCCCCTTTCAAACACATGTGGCCCCAAGCAACAGTTTCCATTTTTATAAAACACGTTCCTGCCTCTTACATGGATCAACTGAAAAAGCACACTATTAGAAAAAAATATTTTTAATTTAAGGTAGAAACATCTGGCTTCAGGGTCAATTTGACTTAATGATTTCTCTGAAGAAATCCTCAAATTTTATAAACTCTAAAATCCAAAATTACCATTTCAGTTATAAAGTTTAGCTTCCATTTTTGAGGAGCGTATGGTTCATACAAAAGGTAGAGATAAGAAGGAGGCAGTAAACACATGAATATCATGAAAACCTTTCTAACCACTGTAGACCATGGGAGGCAAAGCCAACAGCAGGTGCTTTACCCGTAAGGTGAAACACAAAGAATCCAGGTGGATTCATCAGCAAAGGAAAGGTTGTAGATACAGATACAGGTGGGTGAGAAGAGATAGTTTAAGTCTGATGGGTCATTCCTTTCATCTCAAGACTGTAGAGGGCAGCTCTTTCAAAGAAACTGAACTAGGTAGGGCAAAATGTTCAAGCAAGAATAGATGGCTGGGCCATTCCTCAGGAGGAATTCCTGCAAGAGGTAGGAGCTCAGGCTGAATGACATTTAAGAACAATTCCAGGGCTAAGATACTATGAAAGACTTGAATTTGAAAATACCTTAATTCCACCTTATGGGAGCCTAGCTGTTTTTATCGAAATTCAGAGCTTATCACTTAAATCATATTGTACCTTTAAATTTAAATGGATGGTAAACAGCATTATTTGTTAAGCCTAAATCCTCAAAGATGGAAAAACTCATTCTGCTTCTCACGCATTTGACCAATAGTGACAAATCACCAGCTGTAGGCAGCCCAAGCAGCCAATGTTTATTAAATGTCTCACTCAACCCCAAACCTCATGAATTGTTTAACATACAAGAGAGACAAAAAGCCAGTATTTTTCCTTGTGTCAGCTCTTGTTAGGAGCATCTCTGCTCTGCTCCTCTCCCTGCTGGCTAGCAACAACATTAACATTCATTGTTCTTAAACACACGGGGGCTTTGGGGACCTCTGTATACACAGCCAATCCTGTGCCAAGTGTCTATAAATGCACACCCAATGTGCAAGCGCAGAGAAGGGAATGTGAGGACCACACTGATGATATACATTTAGGAGGGCAGGGCAGTGGGCAGAAAGTTCTGTCACCACCAAAGACAATTCAGACTTGCAAGAGAAAGAGCCCAGTAAATTCACACCAAGAAAAATTCCTTTTAAATCAACAGAGATAAGATGAGACTCTTCAAGTCACTCTTTTATTTATTTATTTATTTTTAATTTTTTTTTGCAGGGGAAAATGGACAAAGGAAAGGATCAATGAGGGTGGGAGGGAAATGGGAAGAAAGAAGGGGAGTGATGGTGGGGAGGAGTATATGTAATTTCTTAACCAATGGCTTTCTGTTTTTAATCACAAAGAACACTTAAAAAAATCATGGTGAATTCATCTTATATTAGGAGGTTTGTTCTCGGAATGAAAAGTTCAGGAAACAAAAAGTCCAGTTTGGGTGTCCTCATCTTTAGGCACATCTTGGTATTTTGTATTGGTAAGTCTATCTTTACCACAATATATTATTTAGGACAGGATCACATTTGTCACCTCTTCCTCCCTACTACCCAAAGTGGTACCAAACCCACAAAATAGTCAATAAACCTCCACAGAGTGAACAAATAAGTCTTTTTTTTTTTTTTTAAACTCTCCTGAGTGAACTGAATTTTTTGAGGCT
Organism: Tragelaphus eurycerus; assembly: GCA_935064755.1. Taxonomy (NCBI): domain Eukaryota; kingdom Metazoa; phylum Chordata; class Mammalia; order Artiodactyla; family Bovidae; genus Tragelaphus; species Tragelaphus eurycerus. Next base: position 12,714,713 of record CAKXYN010000018.1, read on the forward strand.
CATAAGTAAATATGTTTTGCTCTTTACTTTGTCTATTACAGCCAGATTATATGAGTGGGGTATTAAAGTCTCCCACTATTATTGTATTGCTCTAGAGAATGTCCTTTAGTTTTTGTTGGAGAAATGGTTTAGTAATGCAAAATTCTCTCAACTTTTGCTTATCTGTGAAGCTTTTGATTTCTCCTTCATATTTGAATGAGATCCTTGCTGGATACAATAATCTAGGCTGTAAGTTATTTTCCTTCATCACTTTAATTACGTCTTGCCATTCCCTCCTGGCTTGGAGAGTTTCTATTGAAAGATCAGCTGTTATCCTTATGGGAATTCCCTTGTGAGTTATTTGATGTTTTTCCTTTGCTGCTTTTAATATTTGTTCTTTATATTTAATCTTTGTTAATTTGATTAATATGTGTCTTGGGGCGTTTCGCCTTGGGTTTATCCTGTTAGGGACTCTCTGGATTTCTTGAACTTGAGTGGTTATTTCCTTCTCCATTTTAGGGAAGTTTTCAACTATTATCTCCTCAAGTATTTCCTCATGATCTTTCTTTTTATCTTCTTCTTCTGGAACTCCTATGATTCGAATGTTGTAGCGTTTGATGTTATCCTGGAGGTTTCTGAAATTGTCCTCATTTCTTTTGATACGTTTTTCTTTTTTCTCGTCTGATTCATTTATTTCTAGGATTCTATCTTCTAGTTCACTAATCCTATTTTCTGCCTCTGTTATTCTACTATTTGTTGCCTCCAGGGTGTTTTGGATCTCATTTATTGCATTATTCATTATGTGTTGACTCTTTTTTATTTCTTCTAGGTCCTTGTTAAACCTTTCTTGCATCTTCTCAATCCTTGTCTCCAGACTCTTTAACTGTGATTCTATTTTGATTTCGAGATTTTGAATTAATTTCGCTATCATTATTCGGAATTCTTTATCAGGTAGATTCCCTATCTCTTCCTCTTTGGTTTTGTTTGGTGGGCATCTATCCTGTTCCTTTAGCTGCTGGGTATTCTTTTGTCTCTTCATTTTGTTAAAATTGCCAAATTTAGAGTGTCCTTACTATATTCTGGTAGTTTGTTGAATTCTCTTTATTGAGGCGGTTTACAGGTCTTTTCAATATTTGATCTCTGCCTTGTTACAGAGGAGGCGGAGATGAACACCCAAATCTAAACCGGCCAGGTTCAGGCACTCAGATAATCCTCAGAAGCACAGACTTGGTTGAGTCTGCGTTTTATGCCCTTCCCAGATCCGAGTAGCGCAGGTGATGAAATGTTCAGCAAGTGCAGGTGCTGCGACTTATCGCCTCTCCGCCGCTCAGTTTTCTGGGTATACAAACAGCGCACTTTCTCAGGCAGATGTTGACCATCCAGAGCCCCAAGAAGCGTGAGTCAGCACAGAAACCTACTCACAGTGCCGTTAGACAGTGTCTCTCTAGGGCTATAATTGCCCGCCTCTGGCCCTGGCTGCCTGTCACGGGAGTGGGACGGCCTGCAGCCGGCCAACTCTGTGCAGCCCTTTGTTCCGTAGGTAGTCCTGGTGGTGTCTTAAGTTAGGGCTGGCTTTTGATGTAGTAGATAACCAACAGTCTGGTTATTTCGCTCAGATAGCGCCCGAGATAGCCAGGCCAAATCCTTTCTCAAAGCAATGCAGGCCTCGCAGCTCCTCCTAGCCCAGCCCCCACTTGCCAATAGCAAATGCTGGTGTCCGCGCCAATTCTCCGAAAAAGGAGTTACCGCAGGGCTCGTTTTCTCGTTTTGAAGACAATGAGCTGTCTTTCTAAGTGCCTGATGTCCTCTGCCGGCATTCAGAAGTTGTTTTATCGAGTTTATTCAGCATTCAAATGTTCTTTTAATGGATTTGTGGAGGAGAAAGTATTCTCCCCGTCTTACTCGTCCGCCATCTTAGCTCCTCCCAGGAAACTCTTTCTCCCAAGTCACTCTTTTAAAATTAGCAAAAAAAAAAAAAAGAAAAAATTAGCAAAAGGGGACCTGGGTTAGGTAGCAGGTGATCCGCAAGACTGAAACTCTCATCCAGTCTCAGAGATAGCTAAACAATCTTACCAATTTTGTTTTTTCCCCTTGCTGCTACCCTCCATAGCTGGTGGGAAAGAATGGTGGTGCTAAAGAACCCGCCTGCCAGTGCCGGAGACACAAGAGACACAGGTTTGATCCCTGGGTCAGGAAGATCCCCTGGAGAAGGAAATGGCAACCCACTCCAATATTCTTGCCTGGGAAATCCCATGGACAGAGAAGTAGCAACAGTCCATAGGGCTTTAAAGAGTCAGACACAACTAAAATGATTTAGCACTGTTCAGATGGTATGTCATTTAGTCAGAAAATCTCCAGGGGCACTTGTAATCATGAACCTCTGGGATTAAAAGTAGCTGGACAATTTTAATAAATACCTTGGATTTTTCTCTGAGAATACAATATTCTAGCATTATAGATGTGAAAAGTTCAAGGAAAACTTTATTTCAATAAATGTCTGCTTAAGAGTCATTTGATGCTACCATGTCTATAAACAGCTTTCAGCTGGCCCCACAAAAGTCACCATTAAGTTAATCTTAAAGGATTTTTTTAAAGCTTTGTAACAGCCTCCAGGAAGGCCAATTATATGACATTCATCATTAAGAATGAGAGGACAACTCAAATGAGTTGGAAACATAAAATGTGATCAACAAAGACAGAGTTCTCTTTGGTCTACAATATTTGACCCTATTAAAATGGACCCTGAACACTGAATAAGTCTATCCCTTTCTGGAGTTCTTTGATCAATGAGAATTTGAGCTCCAGCAGCAGCCCCAGAGCAGTTCTAGATGGGAGCACAGCACATGGCCTTGCTTTCTCTCTCCTCTTCTTTCCTGAAGGTAGAGCTAGGGGTCTTCTTGTTATTACTTCCTATTACTATTGCAAAATGGTCTAAGGGATTGATACATTTTCAAACTGAATAAATACAGAAATAAAACAATTTACCATCTGCACATACCAACCAACTATATAACATAATTTGTAGTAATCAGAGGTCATCCCCAGAAATACAGAAAGCTGGAGGTGGTATTTTCCATTCATGACATCCAATCCCCAAGCAGATTTTCTCTGGTGACTGTAAACAGCAGCTGAACTCCCTGGAGAAACACATTTTTCTAGAACACTGCATATATGTGGTTCATACAGCATGTTTTCATCACTATTATTTGTCTCTTATTTTCCACATATCTTTGCAGATGAAAAGTCACAAAGACCCAAAATAAGACTGCAAAGGCAAGGGGAAAAGAGAGTCCTAGACAATGGTAAATGTAATAAACTATAATAATTCTCTCTTGCTTGTTCACATAGCTGAAGCTAATCTTCAAATATAGAATTTTTTCATTTATTTGTTCTACACTGGACATCAGCAGCTGTTGTGCTTCAGTGAACTCAAAAGTTTTAGAGTAGCAAGAAAAAAGTGAAAAAATAAAAAACAAAGCTAGAAATTTAAGAGTGGAGCACAATGCCAGGAAAAGAGTAGAGTGACATGATTCAAGCTGCTGTATGGGTCAGGCTGATAGCTCTTCTTTCTCAAGATTGTTCTCATTCTCTAATCATTATAACATTTTATAAAGTGCCCATTTATTTTCAGGCCATCAAGTCCTTCCCAATTTAAACACTATGTGCTTCACATTACTTCCTTTCTCTACAATTCCATGATGATCTTCTATTCTCTAAAGTCCTGCAGCACTGACTGCACTTCCTTCATGGGGAACATTTAACAGGATAACCTGTAGTTTCTCTTTTAATGCACTGATTAAATATGAAATATTCCCTAATGACCAAGACCATGATATATCATCTCTTCAGTTCACCTCAGTTCAGTTGCTCAGTCATGTCCAACTCTTTGTGACCCCACGAATTGCAGCACACCAGGCCTCCCTGTCCATCACCAACTCCCAGAGTTCACTCAAACTCACATCCATCGAGTCAGTGATGCCATCCAGCCATCTCATCTTCTGTCGTCCCCTTCTCCTCCTGCCCCCAATCCCTCCCAGCATCAGGGTCTTTTCCAATGAGGCAACTCTTCGCATGAGGTGGCCAGAGTATTGGAGTTTCAGCTTTAGCATCAGTCCTTCCAATAAACACCCAGGACTGATCTCCTTGGTATCCCCAATTACTATACCATCCATCCAACACAGAGACAGAGGTAAAAAAATCACCAATTGATGATAAAAGTTTCTGTATTCATTTTGTAACCAGCAGTCTGTACATTACTTAGAGCTGGACTCGATACTTCTTATATTCATTCATGCAACAAACAAATTTGTAGAATTTCACTCACCACTGCCTACTTGCTTATCAGAAAAGGACAATGACATAATGTGGCCAGAGCACAAATGAGAATGTAATAGAATATTAAAAACAGAGTAAAAGATTGAGAAAAGGCAACCTAATGTGCCATGGTAAAAATGCCTGTTGCCTCCATCTCTTGTGGGTAAGCAAAACCAGTTCCTCTATTAATACCTTCTCCTGTCAGTAATGTCATAAGCATAACCCTTCTGGACTCAAATTGTAAGCAAGTGCTAGAACTTCACTGGGGAGAGAAAAAGCCAGCATGTGGCTTTACACAAATCTCTGACTACAATTTGTTTAGTGATTTGACTTGTTAGTTAGTTTCAATCTTCTTGGAAGAAACTATAACAGTTGGCACTATTTCCCAAGCAATTTCCCAGAATCCAAAAACTGCTCCATAATGTACTTTTTACAAACCTCTCTTGGTAAAAACTCAAAATTTTTCAAAGATATTCACTTTTGCACTGGGTGTTTGTTATCCAGGCTCTCAGACTTCACCTTTCTGTTTCCCTGGGGAGAATATCTGATAGGAAATTTACCCCCATGCTTCTTGCAGTTGGAAGGGACTCTATACCAACTGCTGAATAGGACATCAGAAAAGCACCTTGCTCCTTGGCTTTGTGGTCTTAATATGTCTTTCTTTATACAATATAATGTGAAACTTAATTTTCTTTGTTTCCATCTAATTTTAAAGAATAGCTCTATTCTAGGTTTTTATACACATGACCCTCCTCTTGTTGACCCACCCACAATCACTGTGGTGATGTTTGTTTCAGTAACATACTTATGTACTGACATGATAATTATGGAACTAAAATGAAAAAACAGAATAATTGAGTGAACTAGATTTAAAAAGAAAATCTAAAAGCATAATTATATTTTTAACACATAAGTTAAGAAAAGGAAAACTGACCAGAGAGATGCATATGAATCCAAGAAAGAGAGAAAACTTGGGATGCTTTAAACATGAATTTATTGACAAGATTGCTACAGGGTGAAAGTCTTCAACTGGAGCAGACACAGTGTGGGAGTATATATGCTAGAGCAGCTTGGTTATGTGCCAGAAGGCTTTTTCAACAGCCACTTTGAAACATGTATATTTATAGACAAAGAGAACTATAAAAATTGCATACAGTCTCCTGACCGCTTGAGCACTTAACTTCAAATACAGAAGTGAAGTGGAAGCCAATTTAATCTTTATTTCCCAATTTTTTAATACTTTGGTGGCACAATATTACACCTACGGTTACAATTTGCTACTCATAGTTAAATCCCTGAAGGCCATGCTCTGAGATTCCTAAAACAAGAAGCTGAAGGTTGTTATAAGGGGAAAACTAGAGCTTCCATGACAATTCAACAAGAAGTTCCTCTAGGAATTCAAATCAGCTTGGGCTTTAGGAGGGAAATACATGCTTTCAGGAAAAAAAGAAGAGATCTGTATCACCCACATAGCCGAGTGGTGAAACCATACTTAAACAGGAGAGGTTGAGAGGTTAATGTGTTTATTTTATTTATTTATTCAGTGACATACTGAATCAAAATGGAAAGACACCAATGGGTTATTGATATGACCATTTTCCTTCTTTCCTGGTTTTCCTTTTTCTTGCTGGTCCTTCCCTATTTATCCGATCTAATGCAATAAAATGCATAATTAATTTCTAAACGCTTCTGTTGAGCAGTGCAATTTGTCAAGTCAAGTTGTTAATAGAATTAAGCTTTTTATCAGTGATTAGCAAAAGAAGGTAAAAAAAATTAATTATGGAATTGTATGCCTCCCTGGTTCAAAGCCAGGTTTTGGATTAAATGTTCAATAAAGGATTCTTGACACATTATAAAACATTTAGCAAAAGCTGCTTTCCTCTAGTGTGTTTAGAACCTGTCTCTGTGCAAAAACAACCAGCAAAGAAAGAGCATTTGGGTAGACCTTTGTGCACACCAAGGTGGGGAGACAGAAAATCACCCACACAACCTAGTGAATAGGAGAAGATATTTGCAAATCCCATATCCAATAAGGGATTAATATCTAAAATACATAAAGAACTCATACAACTCAACAACAACAAAACCCACCCAATTTTGAAATGGACAGAGGATCTCTACAGACATTTTTCCAACAACAACAACAAAAGCAGATGGCCAACAGGCAGCTGAAATCAAAGGTGTTCAACATCACCTACTATTAGGGAAAGCACAGTGAAATCACAATGAGATACCATCTCACACCTGTTAGAATGGCTTTCATCAAAAAGACAAGAAACCAGTTTTGGAGAGGATGTGGAGAAAACAATCCATATACTGTTGGCTGGAATAAAATTTTGGTGTAGCCACTATGGAAACAGTATGGAGATTCCTCAAGAAAGTAAGAAGAGAACTACCATTCAATCCAACAATTTCAGTTCCAGGTATTTATCCAAAGAATTTGAAAATAAAGATTTGAAAAGTCATGTGCACCCCTATATTCACTGCAATATTATTTAAAATAGCCAAGATATGAGAACAAACTAAGTATGCATTAATGGATAAAGAAAAAAATTATATACATGTATATCAGTTCAGTTCAGTTCAGTCACTCAGTAGTGTCTGACTCTTTGCGACCCCATGGACAGCAGCATGCCAGGCTTCCCTGTCCATCACCAACTACCAGAGCTTACTCAAACTCATGTCCATCGAGTCAGTGATGCCATCCAACCGTCTCATCCTCTGTCATCCCTTTCTCTCCCACCTTCAATTTTTCCCAGCATCAGGGTCTTGTTTTCTAATGAGTCAGTTTTTTGCATCAAGTGGCCAAAGTATTGGAGTTTCAGCTTTCGCATCATTCCTTCCAATGAATATTCAGGACTGATTTCCTTTAGGATGGACTGATTGGATCTCCTTGCAGTCCACGAAATCCTTAGGAGTCTGCTCCAACACCACAGTTCAAAAGCATCAATTCTTGGGCACTCAGCTTTCTTTATAGTTCAGCTCTCACATCCATACATGACTACTGGAAAAACCATAGCCTTGACTAGATGGACCTTTGTTGGCTAAAAACAGTCTCTGCTTTTCAATATGCTGCCTAGGTTGATCACAGCTTTTCTTTCAAGGAGCAAGCATCTTTTAATTTCATGGCTTCAGTCACCATCTGTGGCGATTTTGGAGCCCCCCAAAATAACATCTCTCACTGTTTCCCTTGTTTCCCCATCTATTTGCCATGAAGTGATGGGACTGGGTGCCATGATCTTAGTTTTCTGAATGTTGAGTTTTAAGCCAACTTTTTCACTCTCCTCTTTCATTTTTATCAAGATGCTCTTTAGTTCTTCTTCGCTTTCTGCCATAAGGGTGGTGTCATCTGCATATCTGAAGTTATTGATATTCATCCTGAAAATCTTGATTCCAACTTGTGCTTTATACACACACACACACACACACACACACACACACACACACACACACACACACACACACACACACACAGTGGAATACTACTCAGCCATAAAAAAGAATGAAATTGTGCTATTTGCAACTAAACAGATGGACCTCAAGGATATTATGTTAAGTGAATAAGTCAGACAGAGATGGATAGACACCATCCTATTTCATTACATATGTTATCTAAAAATAAAACGAATGAACAAACAGAACAAAAAACAAACAAACAAACAAACTCATAGATACAGAGAATAGACTGGTGGTTTCCAAGGGGAAAGGGTTTGAGGGGTGAATAAACTGGGTGATGGACGGCAATTAGACCTTCAGTGGTAACCACTTTGCAGTGTATACAGATGCTGAATTATTATGTTGTACACCTAAAACTTACATAATATTATACATCAATTTTACCTCAATAGAATTAATCACTTTTACAAAATACTAAGGAAAACACTGGTTTTCCTCATAGTACTAAAGAAACAGACAAGCTATGACCTGACAGGTGTAAAACCAAAAACCTTTAATGTTCGATAGTGTAATCTGTAGCTGGAGCAAAGCTGAAGAATTGGTTGGATTGAGTAATAGAACAGTGCATTGATGGCATGGGTAATACAATATGCCTTCACTTGTAGTTATATATCACATACCCACCAAGGTTATTACATAAAGGGCTAAAAGTGAAGAACTGAAAGGTAACTCACAATATGTTGATGTTGTTCAGTTGCTCAGCCATGTCCAACTCTTTGCGACCCATGGACTGCAGCATGCCAGACTTCCCTGTCCTTCACCACGCTTGCTCAAATTCATGTCCATTGAATTGGTGATGCCATCCAATCACCTCATGCTCTATCGTTTCCTTCTCCTCCTGCCTTCAACCTTTCCCAGCATCAGGGTCTTTTCTAAAGAGTCTTTTCCTCTTTGTATCAGGTGGCCAAAGTATTAAAGCTTCAGCTTCAGCATCAGTCCTTCCAATGAATATTCAGAGTTGATTATTTTAGGATTGACCAGTTTGATCTCCTTACAGTCCAAGGGACTCTCAAGAGTCTTCCCTAGCACCACAGATTGAAAGCATCGATTCTTCTCTAAATCTCTAGTTTATCCCCTTCTTCTATGCTTGTTACTCTATTCTCTCTCCTGTGAACTTGTCACCTCATTTTCCTATAAAGTTGAATAATTCAATCTATTTCACTCTCCCACTTTCTCCAGTCCATGAGAGAAGGAAGGAGAAAGGATGAATCTGATGGGTTAGACAGGACTCCACTGAGACACTGTACCACTTATATGAGTGGTACAAGTTACTGTTCTCCAGTAGCAGGGAAGTGAAACTGTTAAGTCGCTCAGTTGTGCCCGACTCTTTGCAACCCCATGGACTGTAGCTTACCAGGCTCCTCTGTCCACAGGATTCTCCAGGCAAGAATACTGGAGTGGGTTGCCATTTCCTCCTGTAGGGGATCTTCCCAACCCAGGGATGGAACCCGGGCCTCTCACATTGCAGGCAGATTTTTTTTTTTTTAATCAGTACCAGGAAACAAGCCCAAATTTACCTTGATTCAGCTGCTTCTACTCAGGAGCAGCAAGCACTTCTGGCCTGCTCTTCCACATCTGGAGCTACCATGCTCAGGCTGTTTACTTCCAAATTGGATGCTGGGGGAACTGTGGGGAAAGGCCAGGGCATGGTTTCCAAAGGAAAGTTTGTGCTCTTCAAAGAAGGTGCACTCATTGTGGAAATCCCAAGCACCATATTCCAAATTTAGAATGGAAGGTCAGTGGTTGCCCTCTAGCCTCAAAGTGAAGTTATGTTCTCTAGTCCCTCTTATAGTAGCAGGGAGGCAGGGAAGTTACAGGGAACTTTTACAGACCAATAAAATGGGAACACATTTACAAACAGAGTATATGCAATATATACATGATATATATGTGCTATATATATATATATATATACCATCCCTCAGAAACCTGGGTGGAGAAGGAGTAAGTGGCAGGCACCAAATAAACAATACATAAAGCTCTTTGCTTCTATTGTGGGCTCTCCAAGTTCAAGGTGCTATAACAAAAATACCAGACTGAATGAGTTAAGCAATAAACATCTATTTCTCAACAATTCTGGAGTCTGAGAAGTCCAAGATCAAGGAACCAGCAGATTTAGTGTCTGGTGAGAGTTCCTGTGAGAGTTCCTGGTTCATAGTTGGTCATCTTCTCGCTGTGTCCTCATGTAAGAGAAAGGATAAGAGCCCTCTGAGGTTACGCTATTACAAGGGCACTAATCTCACGTATAACAATCCCATCCCCATGAACTAATCACCTCCCAAAGACCCTGTCTCCTAATACGTCACACTGGGGCTTAGGATCACAATTTATGAATTAGGGAGGGGATAGTAAAGCACTTGGAGAAGGCAATGGCACCCCACTCCAGTACTCTTGCCTGGAAAATCCCATGGACAGAGGAGCCTGGTAGGCTGCAGTCCATGGGGTCACAAAGAGTTGGACACGACTGAGCGACTTCACTTTCACTTTTCACTTTCATGCACTGGAGAAGGAAATGGCAACCCACTCCAGTGTTCTTGCCTGGAGAATCCCAGGGATGGGGGAGCCTGGTGGGCTGCCGTCTATGAGGTCACACAGAGTGGGACATGACTGAAGCGACTTAGCAGCAGCAGCAGTAGCAGTGAAGCACTCAGTCTGTACTAATGTTTACTCATTTCTTCTGTTTTCTTAGTCCTCTCTCTTTCCTTTTATACTCTTCTATATTTTCTGCTTTCCAACATACTTTAGACAATTTCTTGACTACACATGCAGGACTTAATTTTAAGAAGCATTCAGAATAGCATAGTAAGACTATTTTATACAACAAATTTGAATTCTAGGAAACAATGGTGTTATTTTACTTTTCTATATAAATTATAGATTTTTTTCTAGATAATTGCTGCTAATTATAAAATAAACAATAACAAAACAACACAGAATCAGCTTAGCTATCTGGTTGAGAATTGTAATGAGTAACGTTATTTTTCTAGTTGTTTGAGCTCCATGAACTATGGAGACATTTTTAGCCTTGCTTATTGATATTATCACTGTAATCTCATTACACAGAGTTTCTGATTCAAAGCAGGTGCTTCATAAAGATCAGTTAAATCAATGAACAGTTAAGTGACTGTTTTTCTTTGTGTCTTTTTCTTATTTCAAGTCTTCTACTGAAATGTTTTAAAAAGTATTTCTTTGCTTGCTTCTTCAGTAAACATGGAGACATACTTTGACTCTCCCTAATGACTCAGAATTTTGCAGTGCTTCATTAAGTACAAGTAATATTAATTAGTACTATAAAATTAATAACCTGACAGCTATCAGGTAAAATGGGAGAAATTAAAACAGATCCTCACTGACCATAACTTGTCAGCCTGCTTGGTTTTTTTGACTGATTCCTTGATTGCAGTTTGTTTTCCTGTACATTATCTCATTCCCATAAAAGAATGAAGAATGTTCAATTCTATGGCCTTTTGAACTGAATTTAACACAGTTGCATTTCTACAAAATTAATGAGTAAATCTAAGGATCAATCTATCTTCTCCCAAATTGGTTTCCAACCTTCATTATCTTTCTTGCCATTTGTATGTCTCCTTTGAATTTTGTTAGCTTTAAAATATTTTTATTAGCTAAGCATTAACAGTAACTTAGTTAAATATGAAAGTTTTACCCACTCTTTTTTTTTTAATTGAGTAAGAATACACTCTATTTAAAAAATTAGTATATTTGAGAATATTAATCCTTGCTAAACAGTGTCAGGGACATTTTTCCAAGCTTTTCTTTCTTATTAAAATTTAGTAGAACTCTAGAAGAAAACAACATTGTAAAAAAAATCCTATACTATAATGAAGTGACAAAAATCGCTTTTACAGAAGTGTATCATATTCTAAGTAACATGTAGGTCCATACTTTGAATGAAAAAAGCAACAATCACCAGTAGGAAAATGACAAAATATTACCTTAGCTCTGCTTTTAAAAATGAGCACAATTGCCTAACAATAAAATAGAATTTTCAGCCAAGCACATGCTGCTACAATGGTCCCTTTGCATTAATATACAGTGATTGCATGTGTAACAAAACAAAGGGATCCCTCAACAGAGAAAAGAAAGAGAATCACATTTATGCATAAATTTGTACTTCATTAGCAAATGGTTTATGTATAACACCCTTGAAAACTATTGCAATGATTTTTCATTAATAAAAAAATATTTTGTTTTAATTTTGTTGTTCTGTCTTTAACATAATCTTTAGATGTTCAAATTTGGCTTGATCCTACACAAGGACTGAATTTTCTTTTTAGCAAAACGTATCAGTTCCTTCATGCTCTAATACTGTTCAGCACATTTAGTAATCAAGATAACAGAAATTCAAAATTCTATAAAATTGTGCAGTTGCTAAGCACTCAGCTGATAAATTTTCAAGATGCAAATTTAGCTATCCAACAACATGTCAATCTTAAAATGCCAACAGTATCTTCCCAGCAATGTACATGCCTCAGTCAGTCAGTTCAGTCAGTCAGTTGTGTCCGAATCTTTGCAACCCCATGGACTGAGGCACACCAAGCTTCCCTGTCCATCACCAACTTCTGGAGCTTACTCAAACTCAAGTCCATCAAGTTGGTGATGCCATCCAACCATCTCATCCTCTGCCATCCCCTTCCATTCCTGCCTTCAATCTTTCCCAGCATCAGGATCTTTTCCAATGAGTCAGTTCTTCGCATCAGGTGGCCAAAGTATTGGAGTTTCAGCTTTAGCATCAGTCCTTCCAATGAATATTCAGGACTGATTTCCTTTAGGATGGACTGGTTGGATCTCCTTGCAGTCCAAGGGCCTCTCAAGAGTCTTCAACACCTCAGTTCAAAAGCATCAGTTCCTCAGTGCTCAGCTTTCCTTAGAGTCCAACTCTCACATCCATACATGACTACTGGAAAAATCATAGCTTTGACTAGATGGACCTTTGTTGGCAAACTAATGTCTCTGCTTTTTAATATGCTGTCTAGGTTGATCATAGCTTTTCTTCCAAGGAGCAAGCGTCTTTTAATTTCATGGCTGCAGTCACCATCTACAGTGATTATCAGATCAGATCAGATCAGATCAGCCGCTCAGTTGTGTCCGACTCTTTGCGACCCCATGAACCGCAGCACGCCAGGCCTCCCTGTCCATCACCAGCTCCCGGAGGTCACTCAGACTCGCATCCATCGAGTCAGTGATGCCATCCAGCCATCTCATCCTCTGTCGTCCCCTTCTCCTCCTGCCCTCAATCCCTCCCAGCATCAGAGTCTTCTCCAATGAGTCAACTCTTCGCATGAGGTGGCCAAAATACTGGAGTTTCAGCTTTAGCATCATTCCTTCTAAAGAAATTCCAGGATTGATCTCCTTCAGAATGGACTGGTTGGATCTTCTTGCAGTCCAAGGGACTCTCAAGAGTCTTCTCCAACACCACAGTTCAAAAGCACTCAAGACGCTTGCTCCTCTTTGCGATGGAGCCCCCCAAATAAAGTCTCTCACTGTTTCCATTGTTTCCTTATCTATTTTCCATGAAATGATAGGACCAGAGCCATGATCTTCATTTTCTGAATGTTGCTTTTTCACTCTCCTCTTTCACTTTCATCAAGAGACTCTTCAGTTCTTCTTCACACATGCCTCAATCAATTATATTTTCTTTAAAATATTTATTTAATTCCAGATACACTGGTCTAGAAAAAGCAGTTGAAAACATTCAAATAGAATACAGTCTGTATGTTCTAATATTGCTCTATGAGTAAAAGACTGTACACAGTAGTTACATTTGCTCCCAAATGGTAAAGAATTTAGATTGGCTCATTTTTGCTCCTGATAGTCTTCACTATAGACTAAAATTGGAAAAGGCTGTTCAAGTTTTTCCTTACCTTCATTATTCCTTAAAATTATATGTGCATTTTCCTATTTTAAAGCTCATACCATTTTGATAGGTTACTTTCAATCTTTTACAACTAGCAGCTAATTTACCAGTGATATGTATGGAACTAATACTTTATTAAAAAAGCACTGTATTATGTGTAGTTGTGGTGCTGGTGGGGTTGGTAGTGATGTGCAATGATGTGGTCTTGTTACCTGCAGTAATTGCTTATCTTCCAGTGACTGAATGTATAAGTGACTGGGAAATTCTTCTGATAACAAATGTCCTAGATAAAAAAGAGTGTTTGATTTTCCTACTTCACTCCTTGCCATTGTAACCGCTAGCCTTATCCTCCAAAATAACACTGTGCTATATGTACCCTTTTTCTCATTTTGCTTCATCTCACAATATCTTTTTTTCTCCTCAGTTTTCTACCTGAAACTCCCCAGGTATGGATTGATGCTTGAGAGGTTATATCTCCAAGTGTAAGTATTTGCCTCACAAGTAGGTTCACATCTCTGGTTTGCATTCAGGAAAGGAAGATGTTGTCAGGTGACTGATGGAATCATCAAGGAAAAGGATGCCAAACTTTCCTTCCTTCTGAGTCTTTCAGTAAAGACCCTTCTTTACACGTGCAGCACATTTAACTTTCCCAAGGAATGATACAAACACACTTAATTTCACATGATATTTACTGAGACCTCCTGGTTGTAAGGAGGGTTCTAACTTCTAAGCATCTCCCTCCTTTCCAGTAATGCACAGATTAAGAAATAATAGTCATCAAAGCACATGACCTCAATGTATACCTATTTATTTGTTTTAAAATAATATAGCAAAACTTCTTTCCTAATATATTATAAGCCATACTAATATAAGAGCTTTCCCAGGTGGTTCAGTGGTAAAGAACTTCCTGCCAGTGCAGGAGACATGGGTTCAATCCCTGGATCAGAAAGATCCCCTGGAGAAAGAAATGGCAATCCATTCCAGTATTCTTGCCTGGAAAATCCCATGGACAGAGGAGTCTCGGGGACTAGAGTTTATGGGATCACAAACAGTCAGACACAACTTAGCAACTAAAGAACAACATATTATAAATGCAAAATATATTAAAATAGAAATAAAAATATAGAATTTCTAACCATTTCTTTAAGACCTCAGTGTATAGTCTTGGGACTGTCTCAGAGCACTGCATGATCTGCCAAGCCAGTAGCAGTGGCATTTGGATATTTAGAGGGAGCACAGATCACTAGGGGAGCCTCTTAGGAGGTGTAACATTTGTAACACCACAGCAGCATAACCCCTAGGTTCCTACCTGTGTTCCCATTTTCTCTGACCTGAGCCAGATGAACATTTGTGAGACTTACAATAGTGGAAGCTATCTGTGTGCATTTGTGCCTTGGGAGGGAGAACTTGGGCCCAAAGCCCTAAGTCCAAGGCAGAATTTCCTGCGCAAGATTCAGCCTCCCTGCAAAGAGCATCTCCTTGAGTGTTTGTTGGTGGGGGCAGAGTAGCAGAAGGCTTCCCTGGTGTCTCAAGGGTAAACCGCCTGCAGTGCAGGAGCAGCAGAAGACATAGGTTCAATCCCTGGGTTGGGAAGATCCTCTGGAGGAGGGCATGGCAACCTACTCCAGTATTCTTGCCTGGAGAATCCCATGGACAGAGGAGCCTGGTAGGCTACAGTCCATAACGTTGCAAAGACTTGGACACGACTGAGCGACTTACACACACACATGGAGAGGTGCAGATAGAGACAGCACATCACCCGGGAGGGCACAGCTGATAATCATTCTGGGCATGTGAAACAGTTTGTGTAAAATCACATTTTCTGAATGTTTTGTATAGTGTAATTCTATCCTGTTACCCTTAGCCACACACACCTTGGTATCATGATATTGTAAATTACTCCTTTGCCTCCGTAGTGCTTACAACTTTCTGTTAAAACACTTGTAGATAGTGATCATGCATATTCCATCCTAGTTATCACACCACAAGTAGAGCTATTTTATTCTTCTAATCTTTCTTCATGTGTCCTAAAGTTCTTTAATCATTTTTGTTGTTGACTTCATCTTTGATTTCTAGTTATCAGTATCTTTCTGATCCTGGGGCACTCAAACTTAGAAAGAGGATGCTAGCTAGTCTCACCTTACTGTATAAACAGGAGCCCTGGGCTACAGTGTTCCTGTTCTGTGATAGAGTGTCTGTTTATTAGTTGGTGCTCTTATACATTTTTATTATCGTAGCATCAGGGTGAATTGTCAGCATGTCACCTTGCTATTTAGAAAGCTGTCATCTGATTCTCTCTTCTTCATGGGATCTTCTACTTTAGCTCAGTCTTTCTCATAGCTTTGAATTCCATTTCTTCCAGTTTTGTTTTGCTCAATACAGTGGTCTGTGCATGCATACTAAGTCACTTCAGTCGTGTCCAACTCTGCAACCCTATGAAATGTAGCCCGTCAGCTCCTCTGTCCAAGGGATTTTCCAGGCAAAGGGTTGTCATGCCCTCCTCCAGGGGATCTTCCCAACCCAGGGATCGAACCCACATCTCCCTCGACTCCTGCATTGCAGGCAAATTCTATACCTCTGGGCCACTGGGAAAGCCCCCATAGTGATCTATGGTTTGCCCCATATTCTGCTTAATAAACAACTGCCTACCTAGGAAATTAGCATACTATCTTGCATCCTATCATTCTGAAGACTAGGTTCTTCAGAAAATTCTTGGCCAACTGTGAGCAGGTTTCTACTGATCTTGGAATGTGCTATCTTTGATCTGTCTCTTTGCCACTAGAATATGTTGCTATTCTCCATTTGTGTATATTTACATTCACATATTTTTCTAAATTAAAGGAAGAGAGGATTTAACAAATATTTTAATACTGTATTTGGTCGATGTATACAACTGAAGAATCATCTGAGAACGTAATAAATACTAAATCACTTCCCTAATGAACCTAATGAATCCTCCTACCATTTTCTTATTATTTTTCTGACCTAAATAGAGGTTGAAATATGCATACTTTATTTGCTATTTTAGGTTTTTCACCCAAATGTAAGGACTTGTGCTAAATAATAATAATAATAAAGATATTCCAGTGTCTCCCACTGCCTATGGAAACAGAACCAACAATTACCACCTGTTATGCCTTTCACTTGGTGATATTGAATCTACAACTTGATTTTAAACATCAAGAAGTAGCAGACATAAACTATAGATCATACACTGACTATACACTGACTTCAGTCTTCTTGGGCTTCTAGATTTTAGAGGATAAGTGACATCAGATCAGATCAGTCGCTCAGTCGTGTCCGACTCTTTGCGACCCCATGAACTGCAGCACGCCAGGCCTCCCTGTCCATCACCAGCTCCCGGAGGTGACTCAGACTCGCATCCATCGAGTCAGTGATGCCATCCAGCCATCTCATCCTCTGTCGTCCCCTTCTCCTCCTGCCCTCAATCCCTCCCAGCATCAGAGTCTTCTCCAATGAGTCAACTCTTCGCATGAGGTGGCCAAAATACTGGAGTTTCAGCTTTAGCATCATTCCTTCTAAAGAAATTCCAGGATTGATCTCCTTCAGAATGGACTGGTTGGATCTTCTTGCAGTCCAAGGGACTCTCAAGAGTCTTCTCCAACACCACAGTTCAAAAGCATCAATTCTTCGGCGCTCAGCCTTCCTCACAGTCCAGCTCTCACATCCATACATGACCACAGGAAAGACCATAGCCTTGACTAGGCGAACCTTTGTTGGTAAAGTAATGTCTCTGCTTTTGAATATGCTATCTAGGTTGGTCATAACTTTCCTTCCAAGGAGTAAGCGTCTTTTAATTTCATGGCTGCAGTCACCATCTGCAGTGATTTTGGAGCCCAGAAAAACAAAGTCTGACACTGTTTCCACTGTTTCTCCATCTATTTCCCATGCAGTGATGGGGCAAGATGCCATGATCTTCGTTTTCTGAATGTTGAGCTTTAAGCCAACCTTTTCACTCTCCACTTTCACTTTCATCAAGAGGCTTTTTAGCCCCTCTTCACTTTCTGCCATAAGAGTCGTGTCATCTGCATATCTGAGGTTATTGATATTTCTCCCAGCAATCTTGATTCCAACTTGTGTTTCTTCCAGTCCAGCATTTCTCATGATGTAAGTGACATAACTGCTGACAAATTTCCCTCCTGACTCCATACAGACGTCTTAAGTAAGTCCTCCCCAAAACACATCTTTTTGTGTTAATGTTCTGGACACTTTTGACTATCAGAATGTTCATGGTACTTTCTGAGATTCTAGGTTTTGGGGCTGAAGTCATATGACTTTTACTCACTCTGATATTGTCTGTACCAGAGAGGTGGCAGGCATTTTTTGGTACATGCAAATTACAGTTGCTAAAACTTGTCTAGACTACCATATCAGGAAAGCTACAGTGGTAACGAGATGAACGCAGTAAAATTCTGATCAGAGATCACATAATACATCTTGTTAAGGGAGAAGGAAAAGAGTTTAAAAAGATATCTTGTGATTAAGAGGGTAGTGAGAAGAAAGAAAAGGATCTTTACTGGGGAAGCATGAAGTCATCAAAATCAAAGCAAGTCACATAATTTCTGATCTTCCATGCTTGGCAGCCTCTTCTAGATCCCTCATGAGGCAGGGGTAGGGGTTCAGATGCATTCAGAGAAATGGGTATAGTGAGTGCCCAATGAGTAGAAAGCACATTGACCTTGTTTTGAGGCTCCTAGAGCAAAGGTTTGGTTAGGGAGATGTTCTAGGGTTGGGCTCCATCACTCCAGCCATCCTCATTGGGGAAACTTGTCTGCTCTCTAACAGCCAGAGAGAAAATAACACCAGGTAGAAGAGGGAGAAAAAGGACATTGACATAAGGCAGCTTGTTTAAATCATGATTATGAAGACACAAAGAATGTGCTCAGGACAGAGGAAGGAAGGTTATCATGATAAACTACGTACGCTCTCAATTGTAGGTACTGATGAATCTGCTATATAAAAGGATGGATTTTTTTTAGTCATAGTTTTGGTAAGAAAGTATATATTGAGTTTAATATTTTCTGCTTCACATCTATGAAATGAAGCATACTTCTATGTAGCATATATCAAAATCACAACAGTTTTTATATTGCTTGTCATTAGATCAGTGGTTATATGTTTTTAAATACAGAGTTCAAGAAGTGTGAGCTTATATTTATAAGACTCAATACAATTAGTGACTTGATTCCTTACCATCACTAATATTTATCTACATGGAAAATATATTGCTTTGCTACATATTTGACTTCTAAGGAATTATGGCAGCAAGGTTTTGAGGCCAGGATTCTTCCTGAAAGTAGAAGGGAGTCATCTGTAGCTTCTTTAGTCAGATAGGAATGGAGCACACTCAGGTGCTTGGAAGAATAAGAAGCAAGAACAAAGTGTAGATCAGTTCCAAGAGGCTCCCTCTGAAAACGATAGTGTGTTTTCAATGGTAGTGTGACCATTTGCAACAGTAGTGTGTAGCTACCAGGCAGGACAGCAGTGGAACATTCAGACTGCATTTGGCTAATACCACCTGTCTATCTTTAAGGGAAAGTGCCACCTTTTAGTATTAAGCCATCTGCTAGTTCTGCAGAACGCTAGTTAAGTATAATAGCTTAGCAAATTAAAGTTAAAAATGCTCAGTATACTCTGCTGCCTTCTTGGTCTCTTCCTCTGTATTTGGTAGAACCCTAAAAATTCACTCTTTTGTGATGAAGAGAAGAAAATTCTTTTTTTTTTTTTTTTTTTAGATTTTATTCTTAATCTGGACCTCCAATCTGGATTTCATTTGGGGCCAAGATGGAGAGTTAGCTGGAATTGACTGCCTGCCAAGCTAGGACAATTCTGAAATGTCTTTGTGATATTTCCCAAAGAGGGGAAGGGGGCGGCTTTGCAGACACTTAAACTATAGCTCTAGTGCAGCCCAGTTGAATGCTGGCACAGTTCTGCTTCTGATGTCAGACTCTGGGAGGCTCACAGGAGCTAAGGGAGATTGTTCAGTGTTTCTGCTTTGCTGTGAATAATAAGAGATACACAAGAGTTAGAGAAAATGGAGGTGAGGATAGGTAAGCATTAAACTCATCAGCCATATTCTATTTATGTTTAATCCACTTATTTCCCAAGTCTCTATTTTAGAGTCATCTATTTCTTTGACAGTCTCTCTAGTGATTGACAAGTGCTATCTAATGTCCACATATTATATGTGCATTATTATCTCTCTATATATATTGATTTTCAGTTGAAAGAGGTTGGTTAGAGATTATGCTGTCATTTTAAGCAGGTTTTAATGCTGCACACACTTTACTAAAAACCATCTTTGGCCTGAAAAAGTATCTGCTCAGGAGCACCAAAGTTGACATTTTTTTTTTTTCCTTCCTGAAGAAGGGTCACCTACAGAAAAACTAAAGTTTATGTTGGGAAAAAAAAAATTAAATTGGGAATTTGGCACTTGTGTGTAGTAGTTATGACTTCTAAGAGATTATATGACTGCATTACTATTAATGTTCAATGCAGAGTTGCATTTGGTACTTTATGTCATAACAGGTTTACATCTGTCCTTTTGATGATATGGTAACTTCAAATCCACATATAGAGGGCTCAGAGCGCTGCCATCTGCTTCCCTGTAGAAGAAACACAACAGTTTACACTTTGCCAGAATATGGCTCTAGTTTATATGTCCTGCTGCTCTGGCCATAGTGATTTAAATAACTGTTCCAGGGTGAGGGAGTCCTTGTGAGGGGAAATTTCACCCCCCAACACTATGCTTCATATCAATGTCATAACAACTCTCAAGAGAACAGACACATTATCTTTCTGCAGGTGAGAGAAGAACGTATTAGAGCCAACAGCATAACTAGCTTGGTCATTCTTTGGGGCTTACATATAGGCCTGCTCAAATGCTTCTGTGCTGAACAAATAAGGCCGCACTAAGGTCCTTTGTCAGCTTGTGTGATTTGGGCACTTATTTCCCTTTGTCCTCTTCCTCTGACCTGGGCTGGCGCTATAAAATACACTGTACTCTCATATCAAAATCTCATATCTTTGGTTTAAATTTTTAAACATTTTTCCTTCAAATATCAGCATGGACAGAGCGCGGGAGGCTTTTGTCTGTTGATTTTTTTTAACATAAGGAAAGAATGTTATTCTCTCCTCTTGAGAGTTTGCTAGCTGTTTTCTCCCGGGTCACAATTACCTAAAACTTAATACTTAGCATTTAGCACCACTTCCACCAATAGCCAACCTCTTCCCTCCCTTTTTCTCCCCCACAAAAGGGGAAGCTGCAGAGAAATGCTACTTAATTATCACACCACGTAACTAATTAAAAGCAGGATGCTGGTGTATGGTATGCTAATAAGCTATTAGAGATCCAGCATATTTTAGTGACAAGACATGGGTTCCTATTCTGCCCTTCACCTGGCTGTGGATTTCCAGTTGACAGTTAATGATGATGAAATGGGAATTTATTATGCCGCTTGCAGGCCAAGAACTTTGGAAGAGGGCAGAAAGGTCAGAATCACTCAGAGGTGACATGAAACCAAGAGACAAGAAAACCCAAGGATTTCATTTATAGAGAACCATGATATGTGCAGAGCACAAGATAGAGGGTGTACAATAAATAGGAAAGTTTCACTATTATTTTCAGTAGCAATGGAAGATGAACACATTAGAGGTGAACTATTGATTAGTTGCTTGTATGTGCGCCTTCAGTTCCGATTTGAGTATATTAGTTTCAAAGCTCTCCAAAGACACCCTAAAAAGACAGGTATTTCATGAAGAGGTGAGTTCAGAGGCATGCAGAGAAGCATACAGGACGGACAGAAAGAGGATACAGGGAGAGAAGGGAAATGGGAAGAATAAGTATTTATTTACTTCTGTCTGATGTGTGAGGAACAGATTACAAATGGAACAAGCAGGGACGTTAGCAGGGAGATAGCCACACTAATGCTAACAGTAATGATAATCAACACTGGGTGTTCCTTTCCTGGAGGCAGGTACCTGCTAAGCACTTTAAAGCACTATTTCACAGACACCTCATCCTAGTCTGTGGTAAGACCAGTATAGGGGTCTGGAGTCAGGACTAAGAACTTCTGCAGTACGTCGAGGAGAACTGACTCCCACTGTGTACACTCAGCCGGAATGCAAGGCAGATGCTTCATCTTTTAAGTGTCCATATTCTCTGCATCCGGAATATAATAGATACTCATTTAAGTGGAAAGAAACAGTAAAACTTTAACAATGTAAGTGAACTTTGGGGAGGTCCATCCCTTTTTGTTAACAAATAAAATAGGTCAGAGAAGAAATGGCTTTTATAGAGTTAATGCTGTCAAGACCACGTATTTAGGATCTATTACTTAACCTCTTGGAGAAGGCTATGGCACCCTACTCCAGTTCTCTTGCTTGGAAAATCCCATGGATGGAGAGGAGCCTGGTAGGATGCAGTCCATGGGGTCGTGAAGAGTCGGACACGACTGAGCGACTTCCCTTTCACTTTTCACTTTCATGCATTGGAGAAGGCAATGGCAACCCACTCCAGTGTTCTTGCCTGGAGAATCCAGGGACAGGGGAGCCTGGTGGGTTGCCATCTATGGGGTCACACAGAGTCGGACACGACTGAAGTGACTTAGCCACTTAGCCACTAGCCACTTAACCTCTATTAAGAAAAATACATTTTGAAGCAACAGAATGAACATAGCAGGGAACTGTATTTTGCTGTCTCCCCAGTGTTTGTACAATGTTACTAAAGTGCCTCTGTCACGGTCTCCTTTAAGTCAGAAAGATCGATTCCCTTCCTATTTAAGTTTTATTATCAACTCAAGGTAAAGCAGCAGCCGGAATTTACAAGGAAGTCCCTTCCTTGCAAAAGAGAGAAGACACTATGCCAGGCTCATCTCCGCCCCACCCCTCGGATCCCCAAAGTTGGCAGAGACATTGTCACTAGAGCAGCAACTCCCCTAGTGAAGGGCCCATAAAGGTAAGGGACCTCTGTTTTCCTGTCATCATGTGCACTTTAATAATAAAAATGCAATGTGTTCTCTCCAATATTTATTATTCCCATCCCCCTCCAAAAGAAAATATCTGTATTACTGCCAATTAGTTCAGTTAAAAACCTCCATTCTACAGCCTCCTTTGCAATCAGAGTGGCCCCGGGAGACATAAGTAAAAGTCAATGAACAGAGGCTTCAGGCCGTCTCTGAAGGAGAGATGAAACATAATGGTGGGCCCTCCGAAAATGCCCTTGAACCTTGAAGATGCAAAGTGTTAGTGTGTTAGTCACTCAGTCGCGTCCAACTCTTTGCAACCCCGTGGACTGTAGCCCACCAGGCTCCTCCGTCCATGGGATTCTCCAGGCAAGAGCCCACTAGGCTCCTCCATCCATGGGATTTTCCAGGCAAGAGTATTGGAGTAGGCTGCCGTTGCCTTCTCCGATCCTATATACAGTGTTCAATAAATTGTTCAAAAATATTTATTGGCACACAATGCCCAGGAAATACTTGCTTAAGTTTGAATAATATATAATGAACTAATGAATGAATGCCCTAATGACACTGCTTTGAGTCCTGGCTGAAATTTACATGTGTAATGCCACTCTATTTAAGCTAACAATGATCTTATTCCATTGTACAGCAACTCTTAACATTAAGGTGACCATGTAATCCAAACTAGGACACGCTTGAGGATGAAGGGAGACCCTGTTAACAAGTACTTCAAAACAACTGATATAAACTGTCTTGGGAAAATAGGGACATGTCTTGGGAAAATAGGGACTGTCTTGGGAAAATAGGGACATGTATATGATCACCTTCTTAAATCACATAACTCTTTGTTTTATCCCTTGGTCAGAATCACAAGTGAATGTGTAATTGTGAAAGTATGCACAAGTTTGATTCCCTCAAAGCTTAAAGCTAAGAGAAGTCCCCAAATATTGTACAAGTATGTCTTACTTTGCACAGTGGACTGCTTCCTGAACAACTCTATTAGATTTTTAATAAGTGAAAGCACATATATACTTTACCATGAACAGTCTATAAAGAATCTCAGTACTGAACCATTTTAAAAGTGATAAAATTCTAAAATATGAATAATCAATCCTTACTGATTACAAATTACTTAAAATTATGGTTTGTTTTGTTTAGTTTTATATTGAGTTTTCCAAAGTATGGCATACCTTTAGATGACTCTTGTATGAAACATAATAATGTGTGATCCGTCAATTAGTCATCCAGCACACTCAGTTGTAGTGTGACAATTACTGTGATGAAAGTTGCCCACTTAATGGGTGATAGAAATGGTAGACAATTATCATTGAGCAATGTGAAAAGACAATTCCCTCCAAGATAGCACCCCATGTCCCTGGATGGCCATAGAACTAACATATTTTGTGTCCCATGAAATTCAAGCAGGGTTGACTGCAATTGAGGTTGTGGAATTAGATGGATTATAAAGCTTATTTATCGCATTTGAGATCTAGATTGTGATTATCTTAGTAGCTGAGTTTGTCCAAACGATTTCAGTAATACCAGAGATGGCTCTGGTGCCACCACCAGCAGCCTTGGCCCTTCAGTAGCCAACAAGGACTAATTAAGAAGTGAAACATTGGTTAACTTGCTCTCACTTAGGTCCAAGATAATGTATTCCTGGAAGCACCTGGACACTGTAATCACTAGACCCTGAATAACTTTGACTTGCTAAGGGAGTTTTAATGTTTAACATATATTGGAGGTTTACAGAAAACCTTTCAGGTATGACTTTTATGAGGGCTCTCAGTTTATCCTGTTTTAGCTGCAAACACAGAATACCACTTTATGAAGATGTTAAGTAACACTTTAACATGCTAAACCCACACTTTTCATACCCATCCAACACCCACTTGAATAGTTCCATACTTATTGTAATAAAACCATAACTTAAAGTCAAGAAAATTTCAAGTGCAATCCAGATTGTGTTAGTCATTAGCTCTGAGATCTAGGCATAGCTTGTTTACTTATTCAAAATAATTACTTTATGTGTAAAATTAGAGAATTTGATCCATGTATATTAAGATTCTTTTTATAACTGATAATTTAGGAGTAATTAGTTGAAGTCTCAGATAGAAACCTAAGATGTAACAGGATGATATAATGATTTTCCATGGCTCCATGGCCAAGAAAAAAATTAACTCAAGACTTAATCAATAAAAAACAGAATTCAGCCTTTCTGAGATTGCCAGGAGAAATATCAATAACCTCAGATATGCAAATGACACCACCCTTATGGCAGAAAGTGAAGAGGAACTAAAAAGCCTCTTGATGAAAGTGAAAGTGGAGAGTGAAAAGGTTGGCTTAAAGCTCAACATTCAGAAAACGAAGATCATGGCATCTGGTCCCATAACTTCATGGGAAATAGATGGAGAAACAGTGGAAACAGTGTCAGACTTTATTTTTCTGGGCTCCAAAATCACTGCAGATGGTGACTGCAGCCATGAAATTAAAAGACGCTTACTCCTTGGAAGGAAAGTTATGACCAACCTAGATAACACATGCAAAAGCAGAGACATTACTTTGCCAACAAAGGTTCGTCTAGTCAAGGCTATGGTTTTTCCTGTGGTCATGTATGGATGTGAGAGCTGGACTGTGAAGAAGGCTGAGCACCGAAGAATTGATGCTTTTGAACTGTGGTGTTGGAGAAGACTCTTGAGAGTCCCTTGGACTGCAAGGAGATCCAACCAGTCCATTCTGAAGGAGATCAGCCCTGGGATTTCTTTGGAAGGACTGATGCTAAAGCTGAAACTCCAGTACTTTGGCCACCTCATGTGAAGAGTTGACTCATTGGAAAAGACTCTGATGCTGGGAGGGATTGAGGGCAGGAGGAGAAGGGGACGACAGAGGATGAGATGGCTGGATGGCATCACTGACTCGATGGACGTGAGTCTGAGTGAATTCTGGGAGTTGGTGATGGACAGGGAGGCCTGGCATGCTGCGGTTCATGGGGCCGCAAAGAGACAGACACAACTGAGCAACTGATCTGATCTGATATGATGTAGGTCATTTCCAGCATGTAAAGATAAGACATCCTGCTATTACTACCATAATATGTTTTTAGTTTAAAAATTACTCTCTAATACA
Organism: Tragelaphus eurycerus; assembly: GCA_935064755.1. NCBI lineage: Eukaryota > Metazoa > Chordata > Mammalia > Artiodactyla > Bovidae > Tragelaphus > Tragelaphus eurycerus. Next base: position 12,740,444 of record CAKXYN010000018.1, read on the forward strand.
TAACTGTACTCCTTATCTTACAGAAGAAAAAAGACCTAAAGATACTTAAAGGAGTTAAGAATCTTCCCCAACTATGCTAGAACTTGATATAGCCCAGATTTGCTTATTCCCAGTTACTTTGCTTCATATTTTAGATTTCTTCAGGTGGAAAAGAACAACAAAACTGGACTATGTTAATAAACAGCTGGCACAATTTACTCTAGGATTTTGAACGAGAATATTCTACTTTACAAACAGTAGGAAACAAATAGAAATATTTTTCTTTAAATCTCCCATCTTATACCATAGAAGTACTTTGTAAACAGAGCATAAAATGCAACTTGCTGACGAGTAGCAAGCCAGCTCGCAGTTAGTCTAAAAGAGAAGCTCAATTTTTATTCCTGTTTTGTGGCAGAAGTAATCCAATAATGATACCCAAACCTGGGCTCCTTTCTACTACAGAGAAGAGCTAGAAACTATGAGAGAAATAAAACGTACAATGGAGTATTTTGCTATATATGCTATCTGACTTGAGTTCAGTGGTGTAGGGATAGACTGAGATTCTGTGCTGAAATGAAAAAAAAAAAAAAAAAAGGCAGTGGTGAAATGGAGATTGCATTTTAGAAAAGCAAGTAAAGTGAAAGAGGAGATAGATATAAAGATGAGAGAATTTCCTGAAGCCCTTTATCCTTCTTTGTCTTTGCATTGACCACCTAAACATATGCTTTGTGATTTATAGAATCACAAACAAACATGCACATAAGAAAAAAACAAACAGAGAAACCATACATGTGTTAATAACATTTCTGTCTAGTGATACGTTTGTGCATGGACAGAGGCTTATCATGAATCTCATTACAACATAGGAACACAAGCCATTAATTACTTGGAGAAAGGCAAAAATAACACTAGAAAATAAAATAAAATAAAAAATAAAACCTATAACATCAAGATTTTCAATTGATATTCTTTCAGTGGGCAAGGTAAGTCCCACTGATACAAAAACCATCTGGTTTCGTCTTCTTGAATTCACTGAATGATTATTCGCAAGCTAACTGTATGATAATGGCCATAGGTAGTTCAGAATAAATCCTCAAATATGTTGTATGATGGCCTACTGGCTAAAGAGAAGATGTATTTTCATGAAGAATTAACCTAATTTTTGTCGGCTTTCTATTTTGAATCAAAGACTCTGAACCATATTGATGTTTTATGTTTTCCTTGGTCCTGTTTTCTTGTTTTTTGCTTTGCTTTCATTCAAAGACAACAGGAACAACTGTTTATCTCTGGTAGAGCCATTGTTTTCTGCATGATTTTGGCCCCTACAGATGCAAGGCACAATCATATAATGTCATCCTCTCTTTATGGGGATCTGTTCTAAGTAGGTGATAGAAAAGCTGATTAATATGAAAAAAAGTTAAAATTTTTGGCTTGCTATTTAAATGTCTTAGCTGTAATGAACTTTTTTTTTGATTTTTCTATTCTTTCATGGAAGAAGTACTTTGAGTATAAAGAATGTCTGAAAATCAGGGCTTTATTTCTAGGGCTTTATGACATGCTAATGTGTTCCCTTGGACTTCCTGAGTCCCTCTCAGGTGTTATTAAGTGCTGTCATTCATTGTTTGAACACGACTTCGAATTGCACACTGTTCCCCAAAAGGTCATCAAAGCACTTAATAATTTTAGAAGGAGATAAGCAGGACAGAAGACCTTAATTATATGTCAAATGTGAGGTCACGTGTGACCCGCTTGCACCAGCCACTCTGCTGTCCCTGTCAATCCTGTCTCCCCCTCATCCTACCCCTGACTAACACAGCGCTGAATGCGGACTCCACAGTTCCCCATGCCGGCATCCAAACTGATGTGCTACATAGCCTCTGAGTGGTCGCAGATGGAAAACTATCCTTATGTTAATATAAAAAGGAGGTGGAGAGGAGTAGAATATTTCATGGAAAATGTATTCAGGAGAGAAGGAGGACCAGAACTCTGGCCTATAAAATTTATTAAATCCAAAAACTTGGCAGGGGGGTATAATTTCAGTTTCAGATAGAAATTAATTACCTCTGTCTGGAGAAATATTTAGAATGTGGAATTAGGACATTTTATATTGAATTGCATATATGTTTAATGCATTATCTCTTTGCATCTCTTTGTCTATATCTCTTTCTGATCTTTATTTGTGTGTGTGTCTATATGTCTGTCTGTCTGACTCTCCAATAAAGCCTGGATGGCCACTTATTTGACCGTGGACTAGAATAGCACCAGATAACTAAGATTCCTTCTCATTTTAAGATTCTCCTCTGGGCTTCCCAGGAGGTGCTGTGGTAAAGAATCCACCAACAATGCGGAGATGAAAGAGATCCAGATCTGATCCCTGAGTCAGGAAGATTCTCCAGGAATAGGAAATGGCAACTGGCTCCAGGATTCTTGCCTATAAAATTCCATGCACAGAGGAGACTGGCGGGCTCCAGTACATGAAGTCACAGAGTCAGGCACAACTGAGGACGCACACACACACACACATCTGGCTCTTCTCTGTCATATTCTATCTACTTCCTTTCTATTTTCTCATTAAATTTCACCTCTTCATTGTGAATCATCTCGGAAGACTTTTCCTGTCTGGCCTGCCTCACATTTAGTATATTAGTTTCAAAATTTACATGTTCTCTTCAGACTGCCTTTGAACTTTGCTCTGAGTTTCCATTCTTAGCCCATGTATTAGAATTTGAAAGACATAGAGGTTGTACTGGAATATGATTAAAAATAAGTTATTACTATATTGTGTAGCGTGTACTTCTGCTTTGTTTTCTCATTATTATCTTACTGATCCTTTAATCAGGATTTCAGTAATGGAAGAACAGATATTTGTCAGGAGATTTTAAGAACTGGGAATATAAGGGAAAGAATGTTAATACAACTGATGATTTCCTATGTAGTTAGTGTTCTATGACTGAAATCTATACCACTGTTTTGTTTACTTTTAAGAAAAATTTTTATGCTTAAAAATATTGCTCTACCTGAAATAAACTTCCTTGATACATGTACTAGAATTTCAGTAATTAATTCAAAATATATGTATTGACCACTTACTAGATGCTGAAAAAAGTTTTTTCTCATATCTCAAGCACTTAAAAGCATACCTACTGCTGCTGCTGCTGCTAAGTCGCTTCAGTCGTGTCCGACTCTGTGCAACCCCATAGATGGCAAGCTACCAGGCTCCCCTGTCCCTGGGATTCTCCAGGCAAGAACACTGGAATGGGTTGCCATTTCCTTCTCCAATGCGTGAAAGTGAAGTCGCTCAGTCGTGTCCGACCCTCAGTGACCCCATGGACTGCAGCCTTCCAGGCTCCTCCGTCCATGGGATTTTCCAGGCAAGAGTACTGGAGTAGGGTGCCACTGCCTTCTCCAAACCTACATAAGGTTAAAATGATGAAGCAGTGAAACAAAAGATATTTGTCACTAGAGTTGTCAGGAAGTTGTTGTTTGCTTGTTAACTTTTTGTCTGTTCTTACCATTTTATAATTAAAAGATTTTTATAGGAGAGGATGACATTTATTTGCATGCTGTAGTCTTTTTCTCAGCATTAACAAATTAAATACAAAAAACTCAGTTAATTCATCATGTACTGGCATTATATCCACATCTATATCTATCAGTTCAGTTCAGTCACTCAGTCACGTCTGACTCTGCCACCCGATGGACTGCAGCAGGCCAGGCTTCCCTGTCCATTACCAACATGCGGAGCTTGCTCAAACTCATATCCATTGAATTGGTGATACCATCCAACCATCTCATTTTCAGTCATCCCCTTCTCCTCCTGCCTTCAATGTTTTTGAACATTAGGGTTTTTTCCAGTGAGTCGGCTCTACATATCAGGTAGCCAAAGTATTGGAGCTTCAGCTTCAGCATCAGTCCTTTCAATGAATATTCAGGACTGATTTCCTTTAGGATTGACTGGTTTGATCTCCTTGCAATTCAAGAGACTCTCAAGAGTCTTCTCCAACACCACAGTTCAAAAGCATCAAGTCTTTGCTGCTCAGCTTTCTTTATAGTCCAATTCGCACATCCATACATGACTCCTGGAAAAACCAGAGCTTTGAATAGATGGGCCTTTGCCAGCAAAGTAATATCTCTGCTTTTTAATATGCTGCCTAGATTGGTCATATCTTTTCTTCCAAGGAGCAAGCATCTTTCAACTTCATGGCTGCAGTCACCATCTGCAGTGATTTTGGAGCCCAAGAAAATAAAGTCTCACTGTTTCCATTGTTTCCCTATCTTTTTACCATGAAATGATGGGACTGGTTGCCATGATCTTAGCTTTTTGAATGCTGAGTTTTAAGCCAGCTTCTTCACTCTCCTCTTTCACTTTTATCAAGAGGCTCTTTAGTTCCTCTTTGCTTTCTGTCATAAGGGTGGTGTCATCTGCATATCTGAGGTTATTGATATTTCTCCCAGCAATCTTGATTCCAGCTTGTGCTTCATCCACACTGGCATTTCACATGATGTACTCTTCATATAAGTTAAATAAGCAGGGTGACAATATACAGCCTTGATGTATTCCTTTCCCAATTTGGAACCAGTCTGTTTTTCCATGTCCAGTTCTAACTGTTGCTTCTTGATTTCTCAGGAGACAGGTTAGGTGGTCTGTATTCCCATCTCTTGAAGAATCTTCCACAGTTTGTTGTGATCCACACAGTCAACAGCTTTGGTGTAGTCAATAAAGCAGGAGTAGATGTTTTTCTGGAACTCTCTTGCTTTTTATATGATCCAAAGAACATTTCTATGATCTAAAGAACATTTCTATGATGTTGGCAATTTGATCTCTGGTTCCTTTGCCTTTTTTAAATTCAGCTTGAACATCTGGATGTTCTTGGTTCATGTAATGTTAAAGCCTTGCTTGGAGAATTTTGAGCACTACTTTGCTAGTGTGTGAGATGAGTGTAATTGTGCAATCGTTTGAACACTCTTTGGCATTGCCTTTCTTTGGGATTGGAATGAAAACTGACCTTTCCCAGTCCTGTGGCCACTACTGAGTTTTCCGAATTTGTTGGCATATTGAGTGTAGCACTTTAACAGCATCATACCTGAGTATACTTCCATGATAAATGGGAATAGTATCAAGGATTAATAGTATCATCCAAGAAACTGTTGCTCACAACAGACTTTTCTTTTTCAATTGCTTAAAACACTTGTTGTTTTATATACATGATCACATAGGAATTTTTGTTTCTTGTCTTATTCATAAAATAACATCTGAAAAACATTTATGTTTAACCATCTCAGTCATTTTTGTGGAAAAATCCAATGTATGTCTGTAGGTGGGGGTGAGGGGAAGCATTCACAAGTTAAAGAAATGTTATTTATCTAGATAAGTATTAAACAGGACAGCGACAGGAAAAAAATCACATAGGATGTCACTGCATTTTCTATTCTTTTAGCCTCATTTTTTAGGCTTTTAGACTAATGCAGAAAAATCTTTAGGACAAAACAATACTCTTCCTAGACTTATGAAAGAGGAATTGTGGGTAAAATTTCAAAATTAGCTTCTTAAGAGGATGAAAACATCACTAACAATATTAATGAGTAAATCTTCCCCATCTCCTTCTCTCTATGTACATCTCTTACTCTTGCCTCCATGATTCCAATCTGGAACCTATATGTCAATTAATTTTATTCCCATAACAAAGAGGAGGAAGTCAGAACAAGTCATAGGATCATCCTTCACCTAACTGAACACACCCAAATTGGGCAAAGGCACAAAGGTGAACTTATATGAATTTTAAGTTCTTGAACTATTTAGGAGCAAATGTGGAAGATTTAAAAAGAACATGTGTATACCTGTGGTGGATTCATGTTGATATATGGCAAAACCAAAACAATATTGTAAAGTTAAAAAATAAAATAAATTAAAAAAAAAAACAAACCTGAAGGCTATAGGTGTTAAGAGCAACAAAACTTAGAAGTGGTTAGTTTTTAATATTGGAGCTAATTGATTTGATGGATCCAAAAAACTATTCCTTGAAAGCATAAATAACAGATATCTCAGGGAAATATTTCTTTATACAGTCAGACCTCTAAACTGCAGGTTCCACATCTGCAAATTCAACCATAAATAAAAAATATTTGGGGAAAAAATCCAGACAGTTCCAACTGCAAAAGTTGAACTTGCCACATGTAGCAACTATTTATATGGTATTTATAGAGTTTTAGGTATTATAAGTGATCTAGTAGTCATATAGTCATGTAGACACATAGTCAGATTCTGCTGAGCGCAGAAGAATTGATGCTTTTGAACTGTGATGTTGGAGAAGACTCTTGAGAGTCCCTTGGACTGCAAGGAGATCCAATCAGTCCATCCTAAAGAAGATTAGTCCTGGGTGTTCATTGGAGGGACTGATGTTGAAGCTGAAACTCCAATACTTTGGCCACCTGATGCAGAGAGCTGTCTCATTTGAAAAGACCCTGATGCTGGGAAAGATTGAGGGCAGGAGGAGAAGGGGAAGACAGAGGATGAGATGGTTGGATGGCATCACTGACTCGATGGACATGGTATTGGGTGGACTCCGGGAGTTGGTGATGGACAAGGAGGCCTGGTATGCTGCGGTTCATGGGGTCGTAAAGAGTTGGACATGACTGAGAGACCGAATTGAACTGAAGTGATCTAGAGATGATTTAAAGTATACTGGAGGAACTGCATAGGTTATATGCAAGCACTACACTATTATATAAATGGCAATTTTACATCTCTGACGTTGGTATTACAGGGAGATCCTGGAACCAAATTCCCATGGATGCTGAGGAACAACTCTATAGTGTATAAATTTAGTATAATTGCCCTACAGCTTAGGATATTTTTTAATCTTGTGAGAAGGTGGTATAAGAACATTACCTATATCTGGAAATATTTGGATTGCAAAGTAAATGCATCTACCTTCTTTCTTTTGTGAGGGTTGGATATACCTCTTAAAGTCTTCAAAAAGATACATTTGAAATGTAAAGAAATATGTTATGTTAGTCATGATTACTCAACATAAGAATTTAAGGATTAATTTCAAAAGTTAGTTTAGGCTGGAAATAAAGATACCTCAAAAAATAATTAAGTTTCATAGGTAAGAGATATACATGATATTATTAAGAGAAGAGGGTCTTTGTGGCAGATACTAAGATTCAAAGATTTAAGTCTCTGATGAAATCCCAAGAGGAACAGAATCTGAGTCCAAAAACATGGAGCTGGCCTGGAGGAGCAGTTCTTATCGGGAACATCCTAGAAAACCTGCTGAGAAAGGGAGCCAGGCGGAGTGTGCATTATTGAATGGGCTGACCACCAATGGCTGGTCACCAAGGAGGAAATTTGGAATGAAAAGGATACCAACGAACAGGATCTCAATGCATTCATGTTCCCCACATTTGTTCATAGTCACAGTCATGGCAGATGTTGTCAATCCACAAATTAAGGGGAGCAGAAGACATAGAGCTTGGTGAATGAAAAGAAAAGCCAGTAGTGGCAGTAGGGCTTGCAGTTTTGGATACTAGGTCTATGCATCTGTGAACACTTGAATGATCATCAAGCAACATGCAACAGAACATGATCCCTGATAAGGAAGGTCAAACAATATTATATCTATAAACATACATAAACCATTATATTCCAGAGGGAAATTTCATATGGTTAATATGTGGCTAATATTATCAGTCAGCACCTGTCCATTCAGGTAGTATACTAAACTTTCTAAGGAGGTAGCATCATTCTATATAAAAGAATTTCCAGGGCTATTTTGTTTGGATTATTTGTTCAACATCTGTTCTAAATGCAGTAATTTATTTGTTCTTCTTGTGCCATTTTTTATACAACTGCAAAAGAATGTAACCACAACCTGCCTACCCATACAGACATATGTCAGAGTTGTATCAGTCACCTGGCATATGGGTTGCAAATGTCCCAGGATAGATATACCATTTGTTTAGACAGACATGATGGACTCAGCCTATTCTTATTTTCACCACATAAAAGAAAGTCATGTTTACTGCTTCATATAGGAAGTTGTCCTATCTTTTGGACACCTAAATGATATTGGTACTGTGATGTACGAGATTTCACTGCAATGTTTAATAATCATTGTAACCCCATTTAATGTTATTTATCTGTATGAGATATTGTGGTGACAAAACTATGCATTTAGGAGAGGGGCTGAAAGCAATAATCCTATAATAAAAGTGAAGTGTATTAAAGATGGAAAGCACTATTACCACAGGTAAAATCCTCTGAGGGCGCTGAACGTTCCTCTTATTTATAATTTAGTCCCAGCAGGGTAACTCTTCTGTGTGCTGATTATCAGAGCAATTCTAGCTTTGGGGTGCAAAAAAAGTCACACGTAAACCCAGAAGCTGAAATAAGCTTTTCCCTTCGTGTGATTTAAGAGCTATTGTCACTCTGTGGAACTCTGCAAATTATTCCATTTGAAAATAATTCAGCTCCTAGATTATATATTGTCTATGTTTCCTCTTCCTGCTTTTTACTACTGAGGACACTTAAATGAAACTATTAGCTGATTTTTTTTTTTTTTTTTTTTTTTTTTGCTGCTTATTCTCCACCTGAAGTTATTATCCTCACTTCATGATATCATATTCAACTGGGAAACAACCAAACAAGAGCATGAATTCAGTGGCGGGGGGGGGGGGTGGGGTGGGGGGGGGAATAAAATGAATGGAGGGATCTATAAGGCAGAGTCAGGAAGAGGGGGGTCCTTGAGGAGACATAGGGACATATATGTCTTCTTACCTCTAAGTTGCTGTTTCAACTGTACCTGGGTTTGAAGTTACCAAGAATTGTTTTTTATTGTGATGTAATAGTGGTTATGGGTAAAGTAAGAAACCCATTTTCTGTTGAATAAATAATCTACCATAATTAGCTCCTAGAATGGCAATGTTGTCCATGTTTGATACGAATCAAGTTACAACTCAACATCCAACAGCTAGCCCAGAAAATGACTGTTTCTCAATAGATTTTTGTTGACTAGATACTGAATAAACACATCTTTATTGAATTAGAATGTACATCTGCCAAACTGAATGCTTTGTTAATCTTTCTGTTTTAACTCATCTGGTTTAAACAAGATGGGTGGCTCTTCTGACCTAGGGTTACCTTCCAGGGACAGCTGAGGAAAGCTCTATTCTGCCACTGCCCTGGGAGGGTGTATGTGATGCTTCATTCTACAAAACTGTCAGCAAGTCTTTGCACCTGTTTTTGGCTTTTTACTGTAGGAGGGTTTCCATTAAGATTCATTTTGCTAGTACTCGCCACTTGAATAAAATTCAGATGTGAGTCACAGGAATGTACTCACCTTTTTTTGTCCTGTTTAAAATTATCTTAAATGTTATGTGTCCTCAGGAAAAGAGAGGTATAGAGGAAACCCCGAGAGAGTGGAAGAGTCTTCTGCCTTGCCCTCAAACAGATAACTGTCACTCCTTAATAAATTACTGGTCACAAGAAGTCTGCCTTCAGGAGAAAGTAGAATCACACAAGAGCACTATCTAAAGAATGGTCTTCTCACAAAAAGCTTGATTTCAAGTTGAGTTTTTCTAAAATGATGGCATTCCTGATACTAGCTTTCTTGGTTGCCCAGAAATTATACTTCCATCTCCAGACCAATATCTCTTCTTTGGTTTAACTCTTGTCTCTGACTAAAATCAGGGGTGGAAGGTGGTGGTCCCATGGCTAAGAATCCACCTTACCATGCAGGGGACACAGATTTGAACCCTGTTTGGGAAGCTAGGATCCCACATGCCTTGGAGTACCTAAGCCGAGGCACCACAACTACTGAGCCGGAGAGCCACAAGTAGTCTGTGAACCGCAGTGAAAGATACCACAAGCAGCAACTAAGACCTGATGCAGCCAGGTGAGTAAGTAAATAAATAAATACTTTTAAAATATTTATTTTAAAGGGGTAGAGAGCAGAAAGCTTATTAGTGAGTGTCTGTGTCACGTGAAAGAGTCTCTGACTCTTTTGCTTGTGCTAGTCTCAAATCGTGGAAAATAATGTAAACATTTCATATTTTTTAAAGAATTATGTGCTTGCCTAAATAAAATACACTCTTGGTTATTATATTTTATTGCTTATAATTACTGAGGAAATAAAATTATGTTCAATAATACTGCTACTTGTATATTGCTGACTATTATACATTATCTGTACTGAATTTTGGAAATCTGTTACAGAGTGTACGAAGATTTCATCTAAAATAGTAAGCACTTCTGGAGACACATTTTCCCCAAATTCTACAAGTTAATGATTATTGAACTCTGTTGTAAATGAGTTTTGCATATACTATGATAGATTGGCTGCATTTACCCTTTTTACAATATCATCTGTTCTGATAAATGTCAGGAATACATTCCAAGCACTTACTATTATTTATAACCAGTCCTAGTAAGGAAAACAGTAAACTGAAAATCTGAGTTTGCACCAAATATGGAGCCCATGATACCGGCATTTACAGGGACATCTTTATATTTAAAGAAGACATCTTTATGTATATGTTTAAAGAAGACATCTTTATATTTAAAAACATTGGTGGCTTCAATTACTGAATGAACCTTGTAAACTTTCTGTTTTGGTGTAACTTAAGACATGACAAAATCTGACAAGAAACATCTATATCACAAAAGAAAAAACAATAAAAAGTGATAATGATAATAAACCAATATATAACATTTCTTTTTTAAACTTAATGTCAGTTCCCCACCATGACAACTGAGTGGGGAAGGCACAGCCAATCAATTCACTGCAGAGATGACAATGTAGAGGCTTTGAGAAGTGAAGCATCTCCAGGTCACAGGACCAGTGAGTGGACCTGAAGGGACCTGGACCCAGCTTCCTGAGCCCCAGTCTTCTGCTTTATTCCCGGTACTAAACTGGAAAGAGGGGCATTTTCAGGGACTGGGTGACTGGAACTTTCCATTTATATGTGCCAAATTGTTCTCCTTTCCTAAAGTAGCTTGGCTGTGGGTCAGAATTCAATAGACTAAAGAAAGAGTTCCAGTATTGGCATCTGTTTTCACAGTGCTGGCCAGAAATATTTTAAAATTCTGTGCTGCCGGATGATGCTTAGGGGCTGGGGCTTCTAAACAAACTTGTATAGACTTGGAAATAAACGTCTTTTGAGAATGTGGTCCACTTGCAGGAGGAGGCAACTGACAGCATTTGCTAGGTGACTGGCTCTTGTCCTGTAGCTCCTCTATCTTGCCAAACGTCTCATCTCTATCCTTTCTGATTCTCTAGCCTAGGTAAATGATCACTCAGCACAAACATAAAGAATGGAATAAGAATGGCATGCTGCTTGGGAAGTGTATTTTTTCTTCCTGATGAAATATCTAATAAATAAAAGAAATCATTCCATCCTCAAGAAACTGAAAGGCATCAAACACACAAATAAAAGGAAAGGGAAGAAAGGAAATGGAGGGAAGGAAAATGCAGGTGGTGGAATAAATATGAAGGAAAAATCAGTAGTCACATCTGAAATAACAGAGTCCTGATACATCTGAGATTCCTGAAACGGGAGAAGACAAGAAGTGCAGGAAGTTAGACTGAAGAGGCTTTGTGGAAGAGAATTTTAAAGAGGTTTGAGGAGGGAAAAAAGAAGGATATTAAAGATGCATAGCAGTGAAGTAGAGCTTCCCTGGTGGCTCAGTAGTGGTAAAGAATCTGTCTGTAATGTAGGAGACCCGGATTCAACCCCTGGGTCGGGAAGATCCCCTGTAGAAGGAAATGGCAACCCACTCCAGTACTCTTGCCTGGAGAATTCCATGGACAGAGAGGAGCCTGACAGACTATAGTCCATGGGGTCGCAAGAATCGGACACAACTTAGCAACTATACCATCACCACCAGCAGCAGTGGAGTAGAGGAGAGGCAGGGGAAGACAACTTGTAACTCCTTTGAAAAGGAGTGCATGTTAGGAAGGTTGGTGAGACAGTTCATTTCCTTTGGTTCCTGACAATTATCCATTTTTTAATTAGATGAGAAAGAGTTACAGCTATCATAATTCATAAATGTATACAGAAGAGTTGTACTTTAGCTCTACAATGGCCAGATTCACACATGACTGAGTGTGCATTAAACACCATCTGAAACATAGGCACAAACATGGTATCTTACAGACTTTTTTTTTCTTACAGGACCCTTGTGAGGACTAAGTTTGAATATGAAACTATTTCATAAAATATAAGATGCTACACAAATAATAAAATGCTATTACTACTATTATTATTAATGTGAATGTATTCCAAGGACTTGTTTCTTCAAGTCGGGTAGATGCTCTGTTATGTCAAAAGACACTAGAAACATCTTTTGAGAGGAAGATGATTTCATTTAGAATATGACTGCAATCTGAAAGAGATTTAACTGAATTTTCTATGGCTATTGGGTATTTACCTATATTAACATCATATTTTTTTTTAAATGTTAGCTATATACTTCGGAGAAGGCAATGGCAAGCCACTCCAGTACGCTTGCCTAGAAAATCCCATGGATGGAGCAGCCTAGTAGGCTGCAGTTCATGGGGTCGCTACGAGTCGGATGCGACTGAGCAACTTCACTTTCACTTTTCACTTTCACACAATGGAGAAGGCAATGGCAGCCCACTCCAGTGTTCTTGCCTGGAGAATCCCAGGGACGGCAGAGTCTGGTGGGCTGCCGTCTATGGGGTCGCACAGAGTCGGACACGACTAAAGCGACTTAGCAGCAGCAGCAGCAGCTATATACTTACACCTGAAAGGTGTATATCTGAAATGAAAACATCCTTCTTCACACTAACAGTCTTATTAATTAACCTCTGCTACTGCCAATAAGAGGGTTCACTGCTGTTATGGAAAGAAATGATATTTAAGTGATTATGCATGTGCTGCCACTTTGTTTATTTTCAGTAAGAAAATCCAGATGCTCTTTAAAAACATCTTTAGTGTCTACTAAAAGGGAGCATAAGTTTGATAAATTTTCATGCTTAGAACACAGACCAGGCTCATGCTGAGCAGAACTTAACTGAAACAGTGACAATTCGGTTTGATGTGATGGAAGAGATGTAGAGAGAAGCGGTCAAAATTCAGGATCAGAGCCAGCTGCAGCTGGTTTCTTCCATCCTCAGTTTTACAACAATGAAAACTCCAGGTAATACCCAAATATATCTTGGGGAGTTAGCCTAAAAATAGAAAATTCAAAACAAAGCTCCACAACTCTTGTTTCAGTCAATGGTAGAGATAAGCTCTTCTTAAAAGTTATTTAATTGGCATCAGTCTGTCACTGTAAGATTCTTTTTTTCTTCTCCTAATATGTTCTTTTCTTTGTTGTTGTTCTTCAGTTGCTCAGTCGTGTCTGATTCTTTGCAACCCCATGGACTGCAGCATGCCAGGCTTCCCTGTCCTTGAGCTTGCTCAAAGTCATATTCATTGAGTCAGTGATGCCATCCAATCATCTCATCCTCTGTCATCCCCTTCTTGTCCTGCCTTCCATCTTTCCCACAATCAGGGTCTTTTCCAATGAGTCAGTTCTTTGCATCAGGTGGCCAAAGTATTATAGCTTCAGCTTCAGTCCTTCCAATGAATATTCAGTTCTTTCCTTATTCCTTATGAAGTAAGTCATGATATAGCAGTAATGAGGGTTACATCTTACATATGTCAAACATAGCTGTTCTATAAACTCTGCTCCCACGCTCCTTAATCGGTACATCTGTGTGTTTTCAGGCTCTGAAACTTATACATTCTGGCACGTGGGCATGTAGGTCTGGACTCTGTGCTAGCAGTCAATATAGAGCAACTGGGACAACAACAACAATGCTCTGGAATGAAAGTAAACCAAGGATGTTGTGATTTATTGTTCTGACAAAGAGAAGATTTCTCATTAAGTCAGGAATTAAAATTATATTTCTAGGAAGGAAATATGAGAAGCAAACATCTATGGCCCACTTTACAGTTGACAGTGAGATCTAAAGTGAAGCCAGTGTCTATCACAGACAAAACAAACCTCAGCAAACTCGTGGAAGTGTTTGGCTTAGACTCTTCACCAGTTTTGATTTCTATGCCTCTTACTCTCTCTTCCATTTCCTCTCTTCCAACAAGCTGCTCATTGCCCTCATCGTGCTTTTGGCTATCCGTGGTCCCAAAGACATTCTATAACACTTTGCCCTTTCATGACAGCTGGCCACTGCTGCATGCACCTCTCTGCTGTCCTCTCATACATGGACTGTGATAGTACTGATGGTGCAGTAACAACAGCAGTGGCAGCAGTAGTCAGAACAATTTACATTTGATGAATACTTTAAGCTTGTACTGTCCTTAAACAATCATGGTCTTATTTAATCAATATGACAAGCCTGTAAGAGAGATATTTACGACCACATTTTGCAAATGAGTAAATTAAAATGCAGAGAAGTTATATCTTGCACTACTAGCAATAAAATCCTATAGGTGTTGAGTGAAGAAATGGAAATGGTTCAAGCTTAGGTTTTCTGACTCTAATTCAAAACAAATGCTCTCATGCTGGACTTTCAAAAACCATGTAAGTTATTATTAGAGGTAGAGAAGACAGTTATTAAAAAGCATAAAGGTCTTCTGGGTTATTAAATTATGCCACAGAGATAAACTGCCTATAAATATCAATAAAACTGTGCATACTCAGGCTATCTATTCAGGTACATTAGGTGAACTAAAATAAATATTTTCCAAGTACACACTTGGATAAAATTTAAAGTCTATATTAGAATCTATACAAGGCTTCTTAATAAATGATGCAACAAGGAGAACAACTTCCTAGGTGGATATTAATGAAGACATAGCCTGCTACATATAATAAGAGGTGCTGAGAATATTACAGTATAAGTTTTGATGGAGAGAGATATCCAATACCAATGAGATTTCATTTAGGGGAAAAAAAATGCCAAAGGGATTTCATTTTACACTAGAAGATTTTAAACCTCTCACCAACATAAAAAATAAATAAATAAAAGGTTTGAAAGCTACAAGATATGAAAAGAGAAATTCTTAGGAATAAGCTGTGCTATGAGCCAGTTGCCAATTGATTGATGGCTCCCCAGTCATTTCAAGAGTGGCTTCAACAGGACTCTCGGAGAGCTTTTAGGCAGTTAGGGGTTACAAGGGACTTGCATCTGACTTTCATCTGAACATTCAGAAGGGCAACAGCTAGACTGAAAGTGGAGCCAAGATAAAGTGATTATTTGGTCTTCACTTCCTAGTTATTTCCAAGAATCTTGGAGTATTTCCTATACTCTAGACACATTCTTTATGTGTCAGAGAAGCAGGAAGAGGCCCCATTAGGTCCTTTGCAATATGGTAACCTGTAGAGGAAAGCCGAATGAAGCAAAATTCAACTGAATTAATGCAACTTGTTTACAAAGGCTTTGAAAGGATCTAGTCACCATTGGAAAAGAAGATGAATTCAGAGTGGTCCAAAGAACTGCAGGTGAGTACTTTCCAGAGATGGATGGAGTCTCCTAAGAATCCTAAAAGATATCCATTAAAGTTAACAAACTTTTCCCAGGATTAGCGAAAGCAAAACTGTCTTATGATAGCACCAGTTAGGTAAGATGCTTCTTGTTCTCCTTATCCTTTCTCCCTCCCTAAAGCACCAATCCCAAATAAAAAGGAAAGTAAAAAATACTTACTGACTTACTGAGTGGGAGGGAAAGGGAAAATAAGCTGGTACCCCCTTGCCCTGTTTAAAGTAGTCTTTAGATGAGAGAGAAAGCTTTTAAATTGTTCACTTTCAAATTGTTGACTGTCAATAGGGCTTGATAGTTTATTTTTTAATCAGATCTATGTTTTTTACTTAAAATGCTTTGTATTATCTGAGTGACCATCAGGATCTTCATCAAATCGTTTTTCCCCTAAAAAATACCCCAGTGGATAAATTTTGAAAAGATTCTAAAATAAAAAACAAAGATGATTTATAATGCAACATAGAAGTCTTGCCTTTTCACAGTCCAGATAAAGGGTGATAGTATGAGGAGTCTACCCAATAGAAAATGACATTCCCGCCTCTACCTTCTCTAGTTTTAATTTTTCTTCTCATTATAATTGCCCCAGCTTACTCAAAACATTTTATTTATATATAGGCTTGTGATTTTACATGTAGTCAGAAAAGAAGGTTAGAAAAATGGGACAAAATGTATATGAAAAGCATTGTTATTATTCTGTCTTCCAAAAAATAAATATGGGAAAGGTGATTGGAAGTCTTACTAGAGCTTCAGCACTGTGAAGGTCATTTTGTTTCAAGTCTTAAATTCCTTCTCTATTGTCATGTTTCCTCTTGTAGAACAATTCACTACTAGGACTTCCCCAGTAAAAGTCCAGCGACTGGGAATCTGCCTTCCAGTGCATGGGTGGGTTTGATTCTACATGCCACGGGACAACTAAACTCTTACGCCGCAACTAGAGAACACTCTGGGTGCTACAAGTAGAGAAAGCCCACGCACAGCCATGAATAGCCTGCACGCTGCTATGAAGACCCAGCACAGACCAAGAAAAAAAATCACTACTTAGATCCTTTAATTCAGAGTTCTATACCCACGCCTCAAAATGGTCATTTTTGTATGCATTGATTTTACAAAGCTATCAGTATAGTTTTCAGGATTCTTCTATTTTCTTAAATAATTTTTCCCTAGGAGAGAACTTATACATTCTTTATGACTCAAAAGGACGTAGAAGGTATGCAATTTGCCAATAATGCATTTGCATGTTTCTGGTTCAACAATTTAAAAATTGAATTTTATCTTCTCCAAGGCAAATGGCTAACATATCACATATCACAAACAATTTCTGAGAAATTCAGTCTACCTTCTTTCTTACCACCAGGTAAGGTCTTTATAGCGTTCCATTTCCCTCACCCCTTTTTTAAAGAAAGCCAGACTGCCGTAGACAGCACTTCATTTGGATGTGTCTGTAGTCTTGGAAGCTTAACCACCCTATGTTGTCCTACAAATAGACCTTGAGAGCTTGTTTGGCAAGTTCTAGCAAGAAAGCACATATAGGTTTCCATTCCGACTGCAGCACAGGGCACTGCACATTTGGTACTGAAGCAAGGATAACTACTGAGTTTATTTCCCTCATGGTTGCTACCCTGCTGTATAAAAGACAGCCCAACAGCAGCCTCCCTTCCTTTTCATTAGCTCCCAAACCAAAGAATACAGTGGACAGTTTCCAAACTTCAGAATCCCCCTAAAATGATCAACTTCCTCTGAAATTTAACTACTTGCTTTCTGAAATGACCAAGTCCACCCATAATTCCAAATCATCTGCTCATCAGTGGTATTTGAAGAAATATGAAGTTTGCTACAATTGCTACTTTCAAAGATAGAAACTAGAAGGAACAAAGAGAGTAAAGGTCTTGATCTCAACGTTGAGACCAAAATCTTTGATCCCTGAAGCAGGCGGACATGAAGCTGGAGCTATAGAGTTGGCTCAGCCTCAAACGAGCTAAGTGCTTTGGGGAACTCTCTTCAATTTCCCAACCCTTAGTAGTACCGAGTTACCTTACAGAATGTGAGTTATCTCATGTCACTCTTCTGTACTGATCGGTGGGTTTGCTTGCCACCAGCCCCTGCTCTACTCTTCCTCCTCTAGATATACTGGCAACCCTGCCATTCTCAGGCAGCCCAGTCTTTTGGGTACCATTGCCATTGCCATTTCTTTTCCCTTGAGTGCTCTGCCTCCAGACTTTTGTATGGCTCATTTCCTCTTTTTCTAGGACTGTGTTCTAGTGTAACTGCTCCTTACAAACGTGTGATTAAATTAAGAGTATATTATTTTAAATATCTGCTATCCTTCTAAAAATCCACTATGCTGCTTCAGTTTTCTTCCTAGAATTTATATAAAAATCAGGGGAGGGGAGTTGGTATTGTGAGCTATTTATTGTCTTATCTCACTTCCCTGGTGACTCAGATGGTAAAGAAACTCCCTGCAATGCAGGAGACAGTTCGATCCTTAGGTTGGGAAGATCCCCTGGAGACACAGATTGGCTGCCCACTCCAGTATTATTGCCTGGAGAATTCCATGGACAGAGGAGCCTGGCTCTACGGTCCATGGTGTCCCAAAGTCAGACACAACTGAGCAACTAACACACATTGTCTTATTTCACTAAAATATAAGTGTTATGAAAGTGGTGACTGCTTCCACACCAGGGTATTCCCTGCCTCCAGAATGGACCAGGTGACCAAGGGCGTAGTAGGTACACTCTTTGCGACCATAGACTGCAGCCTGCCAGGCTCCTCTGTCCATGGAATTCTCCAAGCAAGAATATTGGAGTGGATTGCCATTCCCTTCTCCAGGGGATGTTCCAGACCCAGGGATCAAACCTGGGTCTTCTGCATTGCAGGAAAATTCTTTACCATCTGAGTCACCAGGGAAGCCCTCAATGGATATCAGTCCCAGGTAAAAATAAACAGCCTCTTTCTTGCTGCCATTCTTTTCCCCACACTAGCATCAGCTATAAAACACTTAAAAGGGAAACTGCATTTGTGTGAGTCCAGTTCATGGGGTCGCAAAGAGTCGGACACGACTGAGCGACTGATCTGATCTGATCTGACTGATGGGAGAATGGGCGAGAGGGAAGTTATGAGCTACTCTGGAGTAGTTCTCTTATAGAAAAGAGCTGAAAGGGGTAGAGCTCTTTTAAAGAGGACAGGAAAGCAGTCTTCATCTCCTGGGCTTACAAAAAGGAGGGCAAAGACTGTGAGGGAGCCAGCCTAGGTCCAAGACATGCCCCAGAGGGCTGAACCATAGAAAGTGTCCTGCGGTTCACAGCAGTCCTAGCCCATGCTTTGAAATTCCAAGAGGAGGAAAGGGCATTTGAGGCAATGTCCTCTTCATGTCCTAGGAAACAAGGGATTTTTACAATGTATATGGAATCTACTCTGCAGCCCTGGCAGACATCCTGCCTTGGGAATGACTTTCTTACTTCAGCCAAAGACCTTGAAATGGAGACCTCATGTGTAAATATGTGCAAATGTTGAACTAAATTTATCCCATAAAATTTTTAGGAAACAACCTTGCCATGGATACAAGCTGTTGAATACATTATCTGCTGGGGTTAACAGGGTTTCCTTCTGCAGAAATAAATAAATTAAAAGGAAGCACTGAAGGGTTCACTACTCCAGATTTGTCTTTAATAACATTCCATTAAAAATGACGGAGAGGCACAGCTCTCACAGTAATTCAGGCTCAGAGCGTCACTGTTCTCTTTCAGGCTCATGTCCTCAGATGAAGCTTCTTGGTTTTAATCACTGCTCTTCCTCGAACTCACCCTCCTTCAACTTTTTTTTCCTTTCATTTTTTTGGTCTATCTTTCCATCTATCTGACCATGGCTCATTTACCTTGATTAGTAGAGGGACTGCTATCACATTTTTCAGTAAGGACTAGTAATTTTTAAACTATTTAGACCAAAAGTTACATAAATCATCTCCATCATGCAAAAACAAGAATCTATGATTAAAATATGTGTTTAGCATCAAGCTAGTTTTTATCAGTACAAGAACCTAATGTTGAATATTAATGCTAGAGGCTCTTCCTAGCTCCACATCTCCTACTTTTGTACAGTGTCATCTCCAAAGTTAAAAAACAGAAGGTAAGTAGGGCCTAAAAGTTCTGTAAAAAGACACTATCACCACCAGCTCTGACTATTTTATTCCTTTACATCCATGCCCATCTTGATATAAGATGAAACATTCCACTCTAGTCTCTCACTGCTTGCCTTCTAATAGCCACTATGGTATAACCAGAATTGGTTTAAATTTGTAATGTTTTCTTAAATGTTTATATGGAACTTGTTCTTTTTTTACCTTTTAAAAACCTTTTTTTTATATTAGAGTAGAGCTGATTAACAATGTTGTAAGTTTCAAGTGAACAGGGAAGGGACTCAGCCATATTTATACATGTATACATTCTCCCCCAAATGCCCCTCCCATCCAGGCTGCCACAATACATTGAGCCGAGTTCCCTGTGCTATACAGTAAGACCTTGTTGGCTATCCATTTTAAATGTAGCAGTGTGTACATATTGATTTCAAATTCCCTAAGTTAACTGTTTATGGGTTGGCAATGTCGTGTGTGTGTGTGTGTGTGTGTGTGTATGCAGGTGTGCATGCAGTGGAGTGGTATCACACACAGAGAACCAAAATTGATCTTTGCACATAGACATTGGTGTGGTACTGTTTGCATCCTGGAGATGAGGTCAGAACTGCTGAGCACTCACCTACAGCCCTCATCACGTGACCCTGTAATAGGAAAAGAGGCACTCCGAAGCACGAAAGCTTAATTTACAATCCACATGAATCCCTGAGTCAAAGTGGGTTAAGGGCATATTCATCAGACTTTCATCCAGGGCTGTGTGCTTGTGCACACTGGTGAAGAGAGGCTGCCTGGGAAATGTTTATTCCTTCCTGTGTGTGTTACATCTAGCTCCATTGCTTAGTGAGGCTTGACAGAGTTAAAAGACAAAGAGGTGAAGATTTAAAATATTAAGGACTTTGAAAGCAAAACTCATTTTCAATGGAAAAGTCAACCCCCAAAAAATGAATACACGAAAGGGAAGAAATTTTTAAAACATTGCTTCCTTATCAGATGAAAAAGAAACAGAAAACAATGCCATTTATCTAACTTTACTGTTCTCATCACGGGCAAGTCCCAAAGCCGCACCACCAATCTGATTATTTCAGGCTCCAAACACTAACCTATGATTCAGATTTTTCCGCTTGCTCTTATAGAGCTTTTAGTTTGCCCTCGACCACAAGCATTAACAGGCAGCTTCCCTAAGAACTCTGCACAAGACTTAGACTTTATGTAATTCCAAACCAACTGGCTTAGACTCAGGAAGCATGATATTTCCTCTTCATTTCTAATAACTTTGACCTTGGAAGAGAACAAACAGTGCTGCCTCCTCCAAAGAAAGGCAGGAGAAAGTTATATAGATTACTATGACCATATAAACGGAGAAGGCAATGGCAAGCCACTCCAGTACTCTTGCCTAGAAAATCCCATGGATGGAGAAGCCTGGTAGGCTGCAGTCCATGGGGTCGCTAGGAGTCGGCTGCGACTGAGCGACTTCACTTTCACTTTTCACCTTCACGCAATGGAGAAGGAAATGGCAACCCACGCCAGTGTTCTTGCCTGGAGAATCCCAGGGATGGCGGAGCCTGGTGGGCTGCTGTCTATGGGGTCTCACAGAGTCGGACACGACTGATGTGATTTGGCAGTTGGCAGGCCATATAAAAAAGGACAGGATATGTTTGTTTATTTTAAAGAGGGGAGGTGGGAGCTTATGATCCTGGTGGCTCTGGGGTTGCTGTTTATCTGAGGTGGAGGGAATGGGGAAAGAGCAAGACAAAAATGCCTAATGAACCCATGTGGGCCAGGTGACACACAGTGCCCTCTTAGGGGCGGATGGAAACTACTATTGAGGTCATCCCTATTGTCTTGCCCTTTTTCACCATCTGCTTTTTCTGTTTTCCTCTCTGTATGGATTCCTCAAAGAAAAAACAGAAGACAAAAGGCATGTTTAAATGTGGGCAACATGATATAGTTGTTGGGGAAACGACAGAACTATCATTAGCCTGAGCCGTCCTCCCACCATGACCATTACAAGCAGTGAATTAAAATATGGGTTCACTGGTGCACATGGCATTATTCTCATATTGTTGATTTCCCACTGGGGACCTATAGCGTAAGAGTTCTTGAAATTTCTAACTCATTAAACTTTAAAAAGACAGGTGAAAACTGCTCTCCATTTTATTTTTCTCTCTCTCACAAAGTCTGAAGTTTTGGGGTTTTTTTGTTTGTTTGTTTTGATAAGTCTCTACAAATATTGAGAGTTTCAATTTGCCAACTTCCACATAATATGAACCAGTTGATTTTTTTTTTTTTTCAATTCATCCCCGTCTCTTGGGTCTTCAGCACAGTACTATTCATTTTCTTGGTGTAAAGCAGTGAGAAATTTATTTTGCTCTCAAATTATCTGGTAGAATATTTTTCATAAAGTGACCTCAATAACAATTGGATTCTGGTATTAACCACCCTAGTATTTAAGGCATGCCAAGACCAAGAAAAGACAAACAACAAACTGAAGTCCAATTCATTTGAGAATAAATGAAGTAAAGATCAAGTTTCTATAAATGTTTAAGCCATTTCACACATAGTAAAAAAAAAAAAATCTGTGCTTTTCCAGTCTTGAATCCCATGGGTTTATTAGACTGGTTTGAAATGATTTACCTTAAAATACAGTGCATGCTTAGAGTTAAAAACTAAATGCATGAAACTGAGTTGTTTTTTGCTATTTGTTTATCTGTTTTTTAAAATTCCATGAAAGAAATGATCAGTAGTACCTACACGAAATAACAGAAGGTCTAACAAAAAAGAGAACACACCAATTTATGAGAGACAGGATCTAATCAAGACTGATAGTCTCCTGAGATATAAACATTTTCTCCAAATATAAGGGCAGGAGTTTGCATTGTCAACTACAATGAAAATCACTGCACATTGTACCATTATTTAAAGATATTCACAATGGACCATAACATAAAAAAAGGTTGAAAAGTCCTACTTTTCCAAAACCTCATTAATTTGGTTAAACTGTTAAATAGCAATTCCTATCTGTATTTAACCTAGAACATACATCCCCCCCTCTCCCCCCAGGAAAACGGAATACTCACAATCATTTATAGGATGGCCTGGGCTGTGTGTGTGCTAAATTGCTTCAGTTGTTTCTGACTCTTTGCAGCCCTGTGGAATTGTAGCCAGCCAGGCTCCTCTGTATATGGGATTCTCCAGACAAGAATACTGGAGTGGGTTGCCATGCCCTCCTTCAGAGTATCTGCATCTCCTGCATTGGTAGGCAGGCTCTTTACTACTAGTGCCACCTGGGCTGCCCTGCTGCTGCTAAGTCGCTTCAGTCGTGTCTGACTCTCTGCGACCTCATGGACGGCAACCCACCAGGCTTCCCCGTCCCTGGGATTCTCCAGGCAAGAACACTGGAGTGGGTTGCCATTTCCTTCTCCAATGCATGAAAGTGAAAAGTGAAAGTGAAGTCGCTCACTCGTGTCCGACTCTTAGAGACCCCATGGACTGCAGCCTACCAGGCTCCTCCGTCCATGGGATTTTTCTAGGCAAAAGTACTGGAGTGGGGTGCCATTGCCTTCTCCGTAGCTGCCCTAGTTTGTTACAACTCAGGGAAATGATCAGTTAGATCAACAGCTCAATCAGTTGAGCTATTGGAAATCTTAGTCCACTATTTCCTACACAAACCTCAGTTAAGTTTTTAATTATCAACTTAATGACATAAAAATTAGCTTAGTATACTCAGCAGTTTGCTGCAACTAGATACTCAGGCTACTTTAAGAAAAGAGGATCTACTGTTAATATGTGTAGCCTGAAGTGAAACCCGAACAAAAAACTTGTCACACTACAAGGAGGCTGTATGAACTAGTTACTTGTCCCATTTCTCTCCCTTTTTGGATTTCTCTTTTTATTACCTACTGATTCATCCTCTCATATTTCCTAAGACAAATACCTGAGACAGCTATTTGGATTGATCGCTAAGAGTCGGACACGACTGAGCGACTTCACTTTCACTTTTCACTTTCATGCATTGGAGAAGGAGATGGCAACCCACTCCGATATTCTTACCTGGAGAATCCCAGGGACGGGGGAGCCTGGTGAGCTTCCGTCTATGGGGTCGCATAGAGTCGGACACGACTGAAGCGACTTAGCAGCAGTAGCAGCAGCAAGTCATGAGCTACCCTATTGTGCAGAATTCTTTATATCAATGGATCTCACGCATTCTAAAGATGGCACCTTTGCGTTGGGTGTAAACTCCCTCTTTTAGTCAAAAAGGCCTCTGTTCAGGCAGCCTAAAGTGATTTTCATAAGAAAAAACTGAGTTGCTGCTGCTGCTAAGTCGCTTGAGTCGTGTCTGACTCTGTGCGACCCCATAGACGGCAGCCCACCAGGCTCCCCCATCCCTGGGATTCTCCAGGCAAGAACACTGGAGTGGGTTGCCATTTCCTTCTCCAATGCATGAAAGTGAAAAGTGAAAGTGAAATCGCTCAGTCGGGTCCAACTCTTTGAGACCCCATGGACTGCAGCCTAACAGGCTCCTCCATCCATGGGATTTTCCAGGCAAGAGTACTGGAGTAGGGTGCCATTGCCTTATCTGAGAAACTGAGTTAGTGATATTTTAGTTCATAAGAGACAGTATATGTGGCAATTTCCTTAAATGTCACGTCTGTGTACACTGCCCCCTGCTACAATGATGTCAGGAAAATAGTAAATTTCACTGCCTAAGCTATACCACATTCAAAAACAACTGGATATCAAAAATTGGAATCTGTATATTGAAGAGTTTCCCCCAAGATATATATAAAATAACCTAGACATAAAAATACTTTCCTACTTGGTCTTTATACCTGTAAGTTTTCCCTGATATAATCAGCTCCATTTTCTGCTATTACATTATTCTAAATTAATAATGGGCTTCTCTGGTGGCTCAGTGGTAACGAATCTGTCTGCAATGCAGGAGACAGGAGACACAGGTTCCATCCCTGGGTTAGGAAGATCCCCTGGAGAAGGAAATGGCAATCCACTCCAGGATCCTTGCCTGGAGAATCCCTAGGACAACAAGCCTGGTGGGCTACAGTCCATAGGGTCGCAAAGAGTCGGACACAATTGAAATGATTTAGCATACCAAAGGAACATTTCATGCAAAGATGGGCACGATAAAGGACAGAGATGGTGTGGACCTAACAGAAGCAGAAGATATTAAGAAGAGGTGGCAAGAATACACAGAAGAACTGTACAAAAAGAGCTTCAAGACCTAGATAATCATGATGATGTGATCACTGACCTAGAGCCAGACATCTTGGAATGTGAAGTCAAATGGGCCTTAGAAAGCATCACTACGAACAAAGCTAGTGGAGGTGATGGAATTCCAGTGGAGCTATTCCAAGTCCTGAATGATGATGCTGTGAAAGTGCTACACTCAATATGCCAGCAAATTTGGAAAACTCAGCAGTGGCCACAAGATTGGAAAAGGTCAGTTTTCATCCCAATCCCAAAGAAAGGCAATGCCAAGGAGTGCTCAAACTACCAAACAATCACACTCATCTCACACGCTAGTAAAGTAATGCTCAAAATTCTCCAAGCCAGGCTTCAGCAATATGTGAACCGTGAACTTCCTGATGTTCAAGCTGGTTTTAGAAAAGGCAGAGGAACCAGAGATCAAATTGCCAACATCCGCTGGATCATGGAAAAAGCAAGAGAGTTCCAGAAAAACATCTATTTCTGCTTTATTGACTATGCCAAAGCCTTTGACTGTGGATCACAATAAACTATGGAAAATTCTGAAGGAGATGGGAATACCAGACCACCTGATCTGCCTCTTAAGAAATCTGTATGCAGGTCAGGAAGCAACAGTTAGAACTGGTCATGGAACAACAGACTGGTTCCAAATAGGAAAAGGAGTACGTCAAGGCTGCATATTGTCACCATGTTTATTTAACTTATATGCAGAGTACATCATGAGAAATGCTGGACTGGAAGAAACACAAGTTGGAATCAAGATTGCCGGGAGAAATATCAATAACCTCAGATATGCAGATGACACCACTCTTATGGCAGAAAGTGAAGAGGGGCTAAAAAGCCTCTTGATGAAAGTGAAAGTGGAGAGTGAAAAGGTTGGCTTAAAGCTCAACATTCAGAAAACGAAGATCATGGCATCTGGTCCCATCACTGCATGGGAAATAGATGGGGAAACAGTGGACACAGTGTCAGACTTTGTTTTTCTGGGCTCCAAAATCACTGCAGATGGCGACTGCAGCCATGAAATTAAAAGACGCTTACTCCTTGGAAGGAAAGTTATGACCAACCTAGATAGCATATTCAAAAGCAGAGACATTACTTTACCAACAAAGGTTTGCCTAGTCAAGGCTATGGTCTTTCCTGTGGTCATGTATGGATGTGAGAGTTGGACTGTGAAGAAGGCTGAGCGCCGAAGAATTGATGCTTTTGAACTGTGGTGTTGGAGAAGACTCTTGAGAGTCCCTTGGACTGCGAGAAGATCCAACCAGTCCATTCTGAAGGAGATCAATCCTGGAATTTCTTTAGAAGGAATGATGCTAAAGCTGAAACTCCAATATTTTGGCCACCTCATGCGAAGAGTTGACTCATTGGAGAAGACTCTGATGCTGGGAGGGATTGAGGGCAGGAGGAGAAGGGGACGACAGAGGATGAGATGGCTGGATGGCATTACTGACTCGATGGATGCGAGTCTGAGTGACCTCCGGGAGCTGGTGATGGACAGGGAGGCCTGGCGTGCTGCGGTTCATGGGGTCGCAAAGAGTCGGACACGACTGAGCGACTGATCTGATCTGATCTGAGCATGCAATCAATGGTTAGGCAAGCCACTGTTCTCTTCAAAAATTTCCAATTTCTCTCCTTATACTTAGGATTCCACTTAAGTTCTGAAATTTCCCTGAAGATTCTCTCTATATTCTAACCCTGAACAATGTCTCTAAATTTATGTGTCCCTTTAGTCTAAAAGGAAGCTGTTAGTCTTCACACTGGTTGCTAAGGACACCAGCCAAATTCTCACATGTAAGTCTTTTCTCAGGTCTCTTTCCCTGCTGGGCATGTTCCTCTTTACCCTAATTCAGCTCTTTTGCACATACATGGTCTAAATTATAAGCTTGTGCCTTACTAATGAGGTTGACACATACGGGTAGGTGAATTAGAAACAGAATTTAAAAGGAAACAATGACCAGCTTAGATTTTCTGGAGGCAGAGCTAGATCTTTGAGGACTCTGCCATATGGCTTGGCCATATGGACAGACTATATTGAATCTGACCAAAAGCGCTGGCCTAGTAGTCATGAGATTTGGGCTCTAATCCCAGATATGGTACTAACAAGCTATTTAACTTTGGGCGAGACACTTAACCTCCTTGGGTTTCATTATCTTCATCTGCAAAAGAAGTGTTTTGGCCTAGATGATACTGGAGTGTTTTCAATTCCATGAGGAATTGACTATGACATCTATGACGTTGCCCTGATAGATGTTTTTATTCTAATATGAGTTAGCTTCATTGGTTTGCCATAACTAACATTAGATTAGGGAATTACCTTGGGTAAACTGGAAGATGAGGATTCATCCCAAAGCCTCATTTCAGGTATACAATCAAGCTTGAGTGGCTTTCTTCCTTTAAAGTCCAGGTATTTCTCAAGCCCCGCAGCAACTTCCTGCACCCATCATGGCTTTAGAAATACTTAGGTACTGGAAATTTTGGCAGACTCCCCAGTTGTGAAACAGACACAAACCACTTGCAAACCAGACTTCAGGAGCTGTATTCATCTACAGTTCTTTTGGGAAAAAAAATAGCCCTTGATTCACACATGAAAGCACCTGGCAGAGCTCCCATTGTTATGGAGCAATCAGCCAGACAACCGTTCTTTGGAGTTTGTTTTTTTTTTCTTCTTCTTCTTCTTACTCTCTTGCACAGCCTACAAATTTTCCCAGCTCTAAGGGCACCACTCAGCACTCTTTTTCAAAGTTGTGTAGCAGCAACTCTAGTTTAAAAAAAAATCCTGGAAAGACCCAATTGAGTCACTTTTTTAAACAAACTCTTTATGAGAACACCATCCATATAAAATGATGCCCCCCTCCCCGCCCCCCCCACACACACACAAAAAAAAAAAAAACACAGGAGAAGGTATTTTCTCTTCTGGCCTACAGAGTGGTGAGTTAATTTAAAATTTATCTTTGATAATCTCCCTTACTTCTTTTATTTATTTCATTTCTGCAGTCTAGATGGAATGTATATTTTATAATTAAATTCAAGTAGGAAATAATATCACACTGACAAAGCTCCTAATCTCCCCAAGATATTAATAGTCAGTACATCAGGTCAATCCATCTTTAATCTTGGATCTCAATATGAAAAAGCAGCATAGGAGAATGAAAAGATGAGATCAACCATAACTTCTAAAACCGTGATGACAGAGGACTGTGTGTATATGATAGAAATGAATTGTGGATATGGAAAAATACATCATGTGCCTTATGTGTTGTCTACCTCAAAGGTTAAGTGAGAAAAAATTTTCTACTATGAAAGAAGAAATCAGGTTTCTAATCTCAGCCCAGCCACTATTTAACTGCAAGATCCTGGGCAAACGCACCCAGTGCATTCTCCAGGTTTCCTGAGAAATCAATAAGACAAGGCCAACATTTGAGTTTATAATTTGTGGTGTGATTTACAAATGTGAGATGCTGTTCATAGATCTTTTACTTAACCTCAGTGTATCTTGATACAGTCTCCTGACTCCTGATTCATAGTATAAAATTTATAGCAAAAAAATGACTACACAAATGACCGTGTTCCCACCTTCATTTTCCAGAGAAGATAACTGAAGCTTACAAAGTTAAATGGTTTGCTCATACAGTTTTTTCCTGTTGTTCTAAGAGTGTTTGTTTACAAGATAGTGGACCTAAGGGCAAGTGAGGGCAAAGCTCAGAATAATAAAAATGTGTAATAACCTAAAGGCTATCACATTAACCTTCCTTAACTCTATATCCTATGGGAGGGTTACCTCTTGAACCTTATCCTGTGAACCTTAACAAAAAAGACCAAACACAATTTATTTCCCCATTTATTTTCTTTGTCATCAATACCAACCCAGAGGCCTTCATTAGTAACACCCTCACTTTCTTATACCCACCATCATTTTCTTCAAAGAGTGTTCATGTTGAATCTTTTTTGTTTTTTTCCTGCGAGGTCAAGACACATCTCTGAATGCCCCTTGTTACTGACTGTCCCTCTGAATGACACCTCCACCTTGTCCCTTGCTGCCACCAAGGTGACATCTCTTTGAAACGACTCCATATTCAGTACCATCTCCAGATTGTAATCACATCAGAAAACCTCAGGAAGGATGTGGTTCATAACTATATATAGATACCCCCTCATTTCAAATTCTACTAAAGGCTATCAGTAGTCCTGAAGATCACCTCCTAAATCTGAACATTTTGCAAACTATGAGGGTTATACAAATGTTAGGTTGGGGCAAAATAATTACCATTTTGCATTGTTGAACTTTGCCATTTATATTTGAATACATTCTTAAATAAATGTAGCAATGTTATACATCATTTTAATGCACATTTCTTGCTTTATGTTTTTTGCTAATGAATTATTACTTGCTATTTATTTTACATGCATTTTAGACAATGGAAATGATGTTAAACAAAAAGCAAATTTGAGCAATTTTCTTATTCAAGTTCAAAAATGGGTCACAAAGCAGCAGATACAACTTGCAACATCAACAATGCATTTGGCCCAGGAACTGCTAATGAATGTACGTACAATGATGGTTCAGAAGTTTTGCAAAGGAGGTGAGAAACCTGAAGATGAGAAGTGCAGTGGCTGGCCATCAGAAGTTGACAACGACTGATGATTCAGCAATCACTGAAGCTGATCCTTTTACAACTACACTAGAAGTTACCCAAGAACTCAACATTGACCATTCTACAGTCATTTAGCACTCAAAGCAAATTGGAAAGGTGAAAAAGTTTAATAAGTGGGTGCCTCATGAACTGACTATAAATGAAAAAACTTGTCATTTTGAAGTGCTGTCTTCTCTTACTCTACGCAACAACCAATCGTTTCTCAATAGGATTGTGACATGTGATAAAGAGTAGATTTTAGACGGCAACCAGTGATGACCAGCTCAGTGGACAGACTGAGGAAAAGCTCCAAGATCAGATCAGATCAGATCAGTCGCTCAGTCGTGTCCGACTCTTGCGACCCCATGAACCGCAGCACGCCAGGCCTCCCTGTCCATCACCAGCTCCCGGAGGTCACCAGACTCGCATCCATCGAGTCAGTGATGCCATCCAGCCATCTCATCCTCTGTCGTCCCCTTCTCCTCCTGCCCTCAACCCCTCCCAACATCAGAGTCTTCTCCAATGAGTCAACTCTTCGCATGAGGTGGCCAAAATACTGGAGTTTCAGCTTTAGCATCATTCCTCTAAAGAAATTCAGGATTGATCTCCTCAGAATGGACTGGTTGGATCTTCTTGCAGTCCAAGGGACTCTCAAGAGTCTTCTCCAACACCACAGTTCAAAAGCATCAATTCTTCGTCGCTCAGCCTTCTTCACAGTCCAGCTCTCACATCCATACATGACCACAGGAAAGACCATAGCCTTGACTAGGCGAACCTTTGTTGGTAAAGTGATGTCTCTGCTTTTGAATATGCTATCTAGGTTGGTCATAACTTTCCTTCCAAGGAGCAAGCGTCTTTTAATTTCATGGCTGCAGACACCATCTGCAGTGATTTTGGAGCCCAGAAAAACAAAGCACTTCCCAAAGCCAAACTTGCAACAAAAAAGGGTCATGATCACTGTTTGGTGGTCTGCTGCCTGTCTGATCCACTACAACTTTCTGAATCCTGGCAAAACTATTATACCTGAGAAGCATGCTCAGCAAATTGATGAGATGCACTGAAAACTGCAATGCCTGCAGCTGGCATTGGTCAACAGAATGGGCCCAATTCTTCTTCACAACAACGCCTGACCACACATCATACAACCAATGCTTCAAAATTTGAATGAACTGGGCTACGAATTTTTGTCTCAGTTGACATATTCATCTGACCTCTTGCCAACCTACTACCACATCCTCAAGCATCTTGAAAACTTTTTGCAGGGAAAATGCTTCCACAACCAGCAGGATGCAGAAAATGCCTTCCTTGAGTGCACTGAATCCCAAAGCACAGATTTTTATGCTACAGGAATAGATAAACTTATTTCTCATTGGCAAAAATGTGTTGATTGTGTTAGGTAGTTAGAATAGGAAAAAGGAGTCCAAAATGGCAGTGGCTAAAAG
This sequence comes from Tragelaphus eurycerus, assembly GCA_935064755.1. Lineage (NCBI taxonomy): Eukaryota > Metazoa > Chordata > Mammalia > Artiodactyla > Bovidae > Tragelaphus > Tragelaphus eurycerus. The sequence continues at coordinate 12,771,351 of CAKXYN010000018.1, forward strand.
ACAAAAAAAAGCCTGTGAAAATGGCACAAAAGAAAATCCAAGGACCAGAGTGAGAGCCTCGGGTGAAATAAACAGCCCTCCTGGCTACCGCAATTAGCATAGGGCAGGCCCAGCAGGGAGGACAGAAATGAATAAAAGGAGGAAGCAAGATGGATTGAGGCCGCTCCTTTGAGGTCTCATGCTTCGAGAATGTACTATCCTTTGCTTGTTGAATAAAACTCTGAGCTGTAACCAAACTGTAACATGGGTCTGCCATTTCAAATCTTTGCTGTGGTGAGCAGAACTGAGTAATGGTTCCTATTTTGATTAATAAAGGTATGTTTAAACCTAGTATAACGATTTTAAATTCAAGGTCCAAAACCACAGTTACTTTTGCAACAATCTCAGACAAAGTGAAAATGAAACTGTTAGTCACTCAGTTCGGTCTGACTCTATGAGATACCATGGGCTGTAGCCCACCAGGCTCTGCTGTCCATGGGATTTTCCAGGCAACAATACTAGAGTGGGTAGCCATTCCCTTCTCCAGGGGGTCTTCCTGACCTAGGGATCGAATCTGGGTCTCCTGAACTGCAGCCAGATACTTTACCTTCTGAGCCATAGGGAAGTCCCTATTACAAGGTAATAATGCTTCATTTTCTGTTTCCATTAAAAGACATTTTTGAGATGGGAAAGAAATTCAAACATTCTTAATTTACAAAATAGACGTTGCTGCTAAGTCACTTCAGTCGTGTCTGACTCTGTGCGACCCCACAGACGGAACCCCACCAGGCTCCTCTGTCCCTGGGATTCTCCAGGCAAGAACACTGGAGTGGGTTGCCATTTCTTCTCCAATGCATGAAAGTGGAAAGTCAAAGTGAAGTCACTCAGTCGTGTCTGACTCTTAGTGGCCCCATGGACTGTAGCCTAGCAGGCTCCTCCGTCCATGGGATTTTCCAGGCAAAAGTACTGGAGTGGGGTGCCATCGCCTTCTCCATTAAGAAGTATTATCTATGCTTCATGGAACAAAAAAATGGAGTTTTTAATCTGACTATAAATAGTTCATACAGAAGTGACCAATAAGAGAAATGAAGATAGTTTTATAATCAAACTGAGCTGAGGAAAGTAGGGGATGGTTTGAAAAAGTAAAGTTGTTATACATTATAACATGAAATCAATAAATAATATCTAAAAATGATAAATCATTAACATGATTATAACATTATAGTGAGGTATATGGAGTTAATCAACATAATTAAAACAAATTATTTTTTAATTTGTTTTAAAAAGTAGGATTGGGGAATGGATAAGGCAGGAGAATATTCTATACTGTTTTTAGCTATGTGCATGTATTACTTTGAAAACATATACACATATGAACAAACACAATTTTTTTCTTTGCAGGTGATTTACAACATTAAATATATACACAATGAACTCAAAACTTCATTGGTTGTTCAGTTGTCTAGTTTGGGGTTGAATAAATAAATAATTGAATTAACTGAATGCAAGATAGAAGGAATCATCATTATCATTATCTTGAATCTATACCTTCTACATACATACCTACTAACTCCACAGTATAAGAATCTAGACCATGGTAGGTACCTGAGGAACAGCCACTTGACATTGAACAATGGTTACAATCAGTTCTTCCAATGTATTCTTCACATAAAGATTACCAACTATTAATGTTTGTATTTCAAGAAAAAGGCTAGAAGGACAATGCTTGGGGAACAATATTTCTAGGCAATTTTGAGTTCTGATTTTACTATAGTTATTTCAAATGTTGATTTCTATGTCTTACCACAGTCTACTAAAGCATGTGAATATTCTAGGATTCAGAAACAAGGAGCAAAACAAATAATCACTTTTATTTCAGAAAAGTAATTTTTTACAAAATGAATAAAAGCATGTAGAAATCAATCTGAAATATAAAGAAACCCTTTAACAGACTCATTATAACAAAGAAAGGATTTTCTTTCTTTTTTTTGGTTACCATAGTGGCAATGATTTTTAAATACTATTCAGACAGATTCAGCATTATAGTAATCAGTGTTTCCTATTGTGATTCAAGGTATTAAAAGTAACATACAATGTTAGAAGCTTAGACTGCTGTTACCTTTAAATATTAAGAAATGTTATGAATCAAAGGTTAATTTATATGTTGTCTGGATAATACCTCATGTGGGATATTATAGGCCCAGTCATTTCACCATTAACATCAAAAAACATAAGCAACCGGCACTTAACTTTCAAGCCTGCAGTGATTAGATATGGGGGGCATGTAGTGAGGCAGGATGACAAAGCATACAAAAATTTTACTTTTTGCTAATAGTACTCATAGAATTTACACTGACTTCAGGCCTAATCAGATATAGCCATTGCACAGGTCTTCCTGCAGTCTTTACCCAAAGTTCAATTAAAATTTATTCACAAAGGAACACAAAGTCAGAAACTAATAGGAATGATTTATCTCCTGGCCTTGGGGGAAAGGGTGGGGGGGTAATAAGCACTCCCCTGTATGAATCACAAAAGATTGATAAAATGAAGGTGATAAAAGAGGACATGAAAATTGTATCTTATAGCTGAGCCACACAGAAAAAGTGGCTAGAATTGATATCGCACAACTGTCCTCCTCTTAGGGAATCATACATCTGGCCAACATTAACTGGATTTTTAATTCTGAATAAAAGTAATGCTGAGGAGAGCCTCCTTTCCTTGGTTTCTACCATCCAACCAGAGGGACTGCCAGTACAGGAATATCCTGGTCTCTGACTCTCTAAGACAGAGTTATCTGAATATCAGGTGACATCCATGGATCCATACTTCTTGACTAGATGGAGCCAATCTCCATTTAAAAGTAGGCTATAGAAATTTATTTATTCTTTCTTCATCTTCAAAAGCATTCAGCTATAATTCTAGATGAGTGTGACTGTTCTATAGGGGTAAACTTTCTATTATGTGGTCTGTTCCAAGGTCTAGACACCAGGGACAAAGGAAGTTGGATGGAAATAGAGGGGACAGAAAGTATTATCACATCCTTTTAGAACAATTTCTAGAGCTTTAGTCTCCAGTTGGCTTTACCAGTAATAAATAAATCATTATTTCATTATATCAGAGGATGTACTTATCTTTTGTATTAACTGGATCAGAACTCAGAAGGGCAACAAAAGGGATACTATAATATTGACACCCTCCAAAGCTCCAAAAAGGTAGATCCTATAACTATTTTGCTATTAAAATAAATGCATTAATGAGACATTATCTGAGGAAATACACATACTTCTAAACTTTCAGGCCTTAGATTAAAAGAGAGACTCAAGTGGTTTTGTGCCTTCATAGTAGCATACTAGGAAACCCACATACTTGATTACATAAATTTGGATGGGATAGTAAAACCTAGCTTAGAATCAGGTACCACTGAGCTTCCAAGGTATGTGTCTGTGCATGCTAGATGCACTGTGCCATTCCGGCCACATAATGCAGTGAGTATGAATCTGTAAAAGTATGGTCATTGCAGACAAAGCACATGTAAACAACTAAATCAATTGATAAAGAACCTGAAATGGTCACATATTGTAGCTGTCATCTACACCCTTAGTTAATCACCTATTGAACTTTGAATACATAGAAGACTTTCTTCTTAGGTTTTGAACAAAACAAAGTTGCTACACTCTATGGATTATTTAAATCCTAAAAGTTTCACTTTACTGTAAAAAATATCCTGCAAAAAACTCATACTGAAAAGGATTTGATAAGAATAGCCCAGAACTACATTGTTTGACTACAGCAGGTTTTGCTTTGTCCAAAGGAGGTAGTTTCATGTCCAGAGAGTTCTTTAGATGTTAGTCTTATACCAGAATAAGGATTGTTTTTTTTTTTTTTTATGAAATCCATAAATATCTACCAAAAATCCACTCCCACAGGTAATACATTAACCAAGTTTTGTGAGGAGTTCAAAGAAACTGTAAAAGGTAGTCCTCGTGCCATGAGGGTCCCTAAAATCTATAACTGAAAGAACTTTGAAAAATAGTCCAAGTTCCTGATTTTACTCAAACTCAAATGACAAGAATCCAGAGGACTGAAATGAAAGGCCCCACAGCCAGCAGGGATAGACCTGAACTGAAAGCCCCATGTCCTAAATGCCTTCATCTAATTCATAACTTTTGTCTCTGTAGATGTGAACAGTAGAGGAAAAAAGATGTCAGGACTCTGAATACCATGATTTACATGCTTTCCAGATTTTCTGCAAAACCTACAAATAAAATGTTATGACTGAATCTCTTGTGGGTCTTAGAGATGGAATTCCGTATCTAAACTGAAAATGGGTGAAAGAGAAGTGAGAAGACACACAGAAAACATGCAAAGAAAACTATAAGACTATGTCCACAGGAGTTGTCAATACTCTTCTAATCAGAGCACTAAAATCTCGAGGAGACCACTGAACCTCCTCAGGATTCAACATCATTGGCATGGTCAAAGAAATATGTCCTGGGTAACACAGGGTAATGAGTCCCTCTAGCTGACATCAGAAATAAGAAATACTATTCCATCTGTAAGAGAAAATACTGCTTGATTTTTTTTTTTTAAAATAAAGTCTATTTGATATATTGTTGTTGTTCAGTTGCTAAGTTGTGTCCGACTTGTTTCAACTCCATGGACTACAACACTCTAGGCCTCCCAGTCCTTCACTATCTCCCAGAGTTTGCTCAAACTCAGGTCCATTTGAGTTCCTCCTGCCTTCAATCTTTCCCAGCATCAGGGTTTTTTCCAATGAGTTAGCTCTTCTCTTCATGTGCTCAAAGTATAGGAGCTTTAGCTTCAGCGTCAGTCCTTCTAATGAATATTCAGGGTTTATTTTCCCTAGGATTGACTGGTTTGATCTCCTGGCTGTCTAAGGGACTCTAGCCTTTGTGTTCTTCACTGGGAGTCAAAACCAATACTTGTTCTTATACAGGTGATGATGTTGTTTTTTTTTTTTTTTTTAACTTACTAAAATCCTGGAAGATGATGCTATTAAAGTGCTGTACTCAATTTGCCAGCAAATTTGGAAAACTCAGCAGTGGCCACAGGACTGGAAAAGGTCTGTTTTCATTCCAATCCCAAAGAAAGGCAATGCCAAAGAATGCTCAAACTACAGCACAATTGCAGTCATCTCACACGCTAGTAAAGTAATGCTCAAAATTCTCCAAGCCAGGCTTGGAGCAATATGTGAACCATGAAATTCCAGATGTTCAAGCTGGTTTTAGAAAAGGCAGAGGAACCAGAGATCAAATTGCCAACATCCACTGGATCATGGAAAAAGCAAGAGAGTTCCAGAAAAACATCTATTTCTGCTTTATTGACTATGCCATAGCCTTTGACTGTGTGGATCACAATAAACTGTGGAAAATTCTTCAAGAGATGGGAATACCAGACCACCTGAACTGCCTCTTAAGAAACCTATATGCAGGTTAGGAAGCAACAGTTAGAACTGGACATGGAACAATAGACTGGTTCTAAGTAGGAAAAGGAGTACGTCAAGGCTGTATATTGTCACCCTGCTTATTTAACTTATATGCAGAGTATATCATGAGAAACGCTGGGCTGGAAGAAGCACAAGCTGGAATCAAGATTGCCAGGAGAAATATCAATAACCTCAGATATGCAGATGACACCACCCTTATGGCAGAAAGTGAAGAGGAAAAAAAAAAAAAAAGCTTCTTGATGAAAGTGAAAGTGGAGAGTGAAACAGCTGGCTTAAAGCTCAACATTCAGAAAACGAAAATCATGGCATCCGGCCCCATTATTTCATGGGAAATACATGGGGAAACAGTGGAAACAGTGTCAGACTTTATTTTGGGGGCTCCAAAATCACTGCAAATGGTGACTGCAGCCATGAAATTAAAAGACGCTTACTCCTTGGAAGGAAAGTTATGACCAACCTAGATAGCATATTCAAAAGCAGAGACATTACTTTGCCAACAAAGGTCCATCTAATCAAGACTATGGTTTTTCCAATGGTCATGTATGGATGTGAGAGTTGGACTGTGAAGAAGGCTGAGTGCCGAAGAATTTATACTTTAACTGTGGTGCTGGAGAAGACTCTTGAGAGTCCCTTGGACTACAAGGAGATCCAACCAGTCCATTCCAAAGGAGATCAGTCCTGGGCGTTCATTGGAAGGACTGATGCTAAAGCTGAAACTCCAATACTTTGGCCACCTCATATGAAGAGTTGACTCATTGGAAAAGACTCTGATGCTGGGAGGGATTGGGGGCAGGAGGACAAGGGGACAACAGAGGATCAGATGGCTGGATGGTATCACTGACTTGACGGACGTGAGTCTTAGTGAACTCCAGGAGTTGGTGTTGGACAGGGAGTCCTGGCATGCTGTGATTCATGGGATCTCAAAGAATCAGACACGACTGAATGACTGAACTGAACTGAACTGAAATTCTAAATGCTAAGTTTGCATCTGATCACTCAGAATGCTACATTTCAATCCCTTTAAATTATTCTTTTCAGTCTTGTCCTCGGAAAGGTCATTCTGGAAATGTCTTGTCCTGGGAAATAATCATGAGATTACTGTTGGACACACTAAGTAAACTGATAAAGTCAACTAAACTTATCCATGCAGTGGTTTCTTCCTATATAATACGAGAGCCAGAAATTATCTTTTGGGAAAAAGTATGTATCTTTTGAGCTCATACAAGGGTGAAAAAGCATAGTATTTCAGTTTGGCTCATGTTGTCTAATTTTATCTTCATTATTCTTTGGTGATAACCCTACTTCCACCTTTTCTTTTCTTCCAGAATCTACCAACCTGTACTCATAATAGATTTCCAGATTATTGGCCTCTCTCTCCTTTATCTTCTTTATGTGTGGCATCTCTGGCAGCCAAAGAATCTTCCGAAGGCATTCTGTGACACAGTTCCTCAATGCACATTCCATTTCTCTTTATCACCCATCTAGGTATCTATCTATAAATCCATCTAGCCATCCATTGTGCTTTTGTTGTAGCCGCAGCTACCTAAAATATAATGCAACAATTGACTTACTATCTCTTGGAAGCTAAAGAAGCCTTCTGTCTGATTCTTCTCTTCTGGCTCCAACAGAAATCCCTGCAGAGCCGTGGACAGAAGGGAGAGACCCTCCTTCTGTTCTCCTCTCTAATTTTCTGCCCAAAATCATGCCCAGTTTTAGCAAATAAATCATGGGCTTAAAATCAGCAGCTTTATATCTGCTGGCTCCAACATGTCTGATATGTTTGACAGATATGTGTGTGTTCAGAAGTAAAAAAAAAAAAAAAAGGAGATACGAGGCTTTTCTCCGATTTCTGAAGTTTGTGAGAAAGAGAGAGCATTGGAGAAGGGTGCAGAGGCACAAAGAAATCTAGGCAGTATTGTTCACTGGAAAAATGTATTTAAGTGTTTTCTTCTCAATCTCAAAAGATGCAATCATTAATCTACAGCATTTGGCGGGGTGGGGGGAGGAGGAATCTAACTCATAAAATTATCTCCTTATCTATCAATTAAAGTATGTTATATATGTTTTGAGAACTAATTTCAAGGGGGCAGTTTCACTTTATTTCCTGTTCTTCATGTTGTGGGCAGAAATGATTTTCCAGTCAGGCTTAATTAAGCACTTGGAATTTCTAAATCTGCAAGAGCCTGCTTAGTGACACTGGTTTATTTCCTGGTATATTTAGAGTTCCCTCTCCTTTGCCACATTCTTGGTACAAGGAACAGAAATAGATACAACCTATCTTTGTAGAGCTTTTCAAAGCTAAGCAGCAACTACCCTTAATCTGGTATATATCTGCCAATCACTTAGGGACTTTGGGAAAAAATGTGTGGGGAGTAGAGGGAAAATGGAACCACAACAGAAGGACAGGATAATAGAGCCTTATTCAAATGACAGGGAGCTACCTAGCAGACTATAGACTGCCTTGTGTTTTGACCATCTAAGTATTTTGCCCTTTTGCATCTCTAGGGAATGACCACTCATAAGCCTTTAACTGGCGGAGTGGGCGAAGTAGACACACTATGACTAACCTCTTCCAAAACAGGAGCTGTGGAGGGGAAAGGATTACTATCAATATGCTAAAAGATCACTGATGTATAAGCTGTGACAGGTAGAACCTCCAGGAGACAGCATGCCGTGTAATGAGAACAGTATAGACAGAGCAAATTCTTAGCAAATATTACAAACACATTATGAGAAGACTGTGAAGAACCACTCAGGACTTGGGCCATTCCTTCAATATCCATTTGACTGAGAAAGTGCACAGTGATGAGAAGCTGCTATAAATTCAGAACTAATTTAAATGAACCCAAATTTTACTCACTATAATATGCAGTAGTTACATTGGGAAACAAAAGCAATACATATATGAGTTGAATCTGTTCTTCATTCTACTTGCAGACGTTTCTTAGCATGTGTATGTTTTAAGGCTCTGCAAGATTTCTCTGGCTCTCCAGGTATCTGCAACCACTAGACCATTGGAACAGCTCAGAACTGGGCCCAGCCTTAGGGGCAGAGATTCAGAGATCCCCGCTACGGCTAGTTGTATATGACTCAGGAAGTGCTAGGAAGCAGCCTACAGCTCAAGAAAGAAAAAAAATGGTCTGTGGAAAGGTCCAGTCCTGTTGGGAAGGCCTAGAGAGACTGGGCTGTTAGAACATCTCAGGAAACCAAAAGCCAGTGGGGAAGCCGATAGCTTGCTGCAACTACAGCCACAAGTCAAGTAAGCACCGAGCCCGACAGATCAGGAAAATGACCCATTTCTTGCCGACTCAGACAAAAAGCTTCACTTAGGCCCAGGGAAAGTGTCTTTAATAAGGCCATCTGTTAACCGCGTCGCCTGAGTCCCTTGCAGCAATTCTTCATTCCCTCCCTTCTCACCTCCCACCTGAAGCCAGCCATTAATGCAGCAGGCACTGAGGAAAATGAAGCTGTTGGGCTCAGTAAATATTACTGAGCTCCACAAGGAAACGCAGCTCCATTATTTAGGCGCCCGTGTCTAAGGCACACGTTGATCACATCCATTTAGCAGAGAGGTGAAGGGAGGGAGCAGGCTGGCTGTGCAGCAGCCCTCAGTCATCCATCCCCTTGGCCAGCAAAGCCACAAGGCAGCAGCAGAAAACACTCAGCCACAGATCCCAAGGGTCTGAACCCAGAGCGCATACGACACAAGGAGCCACAGAATCACAAGCAAGGGGTCTGGGCAAGTGTTCAGGGGTCTTGTAATTTGTTCTCTTGTTCTCCCACTGATTTGATCTGTATCATGCATAGAGTTGCTTAAATATGTAGCAATAATCTATTTCACATCTATGATGGAGATATTACTCTTTATTCATGACCTAAGACTGCATGATATTCATAAAATAAAATACCAATCTAATATTTAGAGGGCATCCCAGGTGGCGCTAGTGGTAAAGAACCTGTCTGCCAATGCAGGAGACCTAAGAGACATGGGTTTGATCCCTGGGTTGGGAAGATCCCCTGGAGGATGGCTGGCAACCCACTCTACTATTCTTGCCTGGAGAATCCTATAGACAGAGCAGGCTGGCAGGCTACAATCCATAGAGTCTCAAAGAGTCAGATATGACTGAAGCAGTTTAGCACACACACACACTAACGTTTAGAAATAGGATACTCATTTTGGGGAAATGATTTAACTCTTTCACATCATCTGTGCTGTCTTAATAAAAACAAAAATAAATAATTCTTAATACCTGGTTTCTAACCTAATGTCTCTGAATATTATTTCACTTGAAAATAAGAAAAGTTAATATATTAGACATACTTTAAATATGTCTTTAATATTTGAAAATGAAAGAGAAAAAATTTTGATATCACTGTAACTAAAATTATTTTAGTTTAAATATGTCTGCTGAAATGAAAATCTAGGACTAGAAATAGGCAATTAAAATGTCACACCCATATGCTTGAGACTTAATAGTATTTAACAAAGGTTGAAGGATAAGATCATCAAATTACAGGTAGGCTGCAATTGAAAAATGTCCCTCTGATAACCAAATGTTGTAATGACAACTGACACTGAACAAAAGAGAAAAGTTAACTCAATGTCAACAAACAAATAAAACAAAATAAAATGAAACCAATGATAAAGCCTTCAACAAACAGAAGCAGACAAGGGAAGATGACAGAAGATTATGTCTATAATATTTTTTAATATTCTTTTATCTTGGAAAGAGGTAAATTGCTGATATCCAAGATATACCTATTCTCCAAAATGATTTCTTGAGAGAGCTGTCCACCATGAAGATTGGGGAGCTATTATCAATAATGGCCTGAGATTTCTGCATTTCATCAGTTGAGTCACTGGAGATATGATTGGGCCTCATTCTTCATACATATATTCATAGTAAAAAGTATTCCTGCCAAACTATGAAATGGAGGCTTTAAAAAGTAAGGGGGATAGTTAGAATAAAAGTATAAAGTTATAATTTTGAAATTATAAAGACAGCAAGTAAAATATTTCCTTGAACCAAAGCCATCATGATACAACTTGCAATTTGATTCTAATTGGTATGTCTCTCTTTCTCAGTGAGGGATCCCCTGGTGGCTCAGTCAGTAAAGAGTCTACCTGCAATGCAGGAGACCTGGGTTCAATCCTTGGATTGGGACAATCCCTAGAGGAAGAAATGGCAACCCACTTTAGTTTTCTTGCCTGGAAAATTCCATGGATAGAGGAGCCTGGTGGGCTGCAGTCCATGGGGTCACAAAGAGTCACACATGACTGAGAGACTAACACTTTCACTGTCCTCCTCAATGAAGAGTTTCCTAAAGAAAAATGGTTGACTGTAGCTATGTGGACAAGGTGAGAATGTACCCACTTATCCATCACCAAGAGCAGCTCTGCTGGACAAAGACAGGCAGACTCTCCAGCTCAGATCTCTTCTTTGTAACAGACACTGCCCAAGGGCTACAAATATTAATTCTATCCTCATTTACTGTAGAGACCCTGGCGATCACTCAAGAAGGAAGAATGTGATTTGAAATTAAGGCACTGATAATTGTGACCCAATAATGGAACAGAAAGGTTCACTTGTTATGGTAATTGACAGTGGCATTCTAAATAATGTGTTCCGTTTGTTTATCATGGCACATTTTCAGAAAATGTGCCTTTCCAAATAAACATGCCTAGGCTAGCTCTAGGCAAAATTGTATGAGTAACTTTTTTCCTCTATAATTCACAACCCCTCTATAAGTATGCTCATTTTACCTGCTCCTTCTTCCATTACCTAGTTCTCAGCCTTCATCTTTCTAAGCTCCTTAAATAATTTTTCCCAACAGTTATTTATAACAGCAATCACTTCTATAAACTCCTCCTTACACAATCCATTTTATATAAAGACCATCTGCATTCTGCTAACTTTCTACAACAGAAAGGACAGCACATCAATGCTAAATGCAGCGCCTGACACATAAGAGGTACTCCATAACTTTTGTGGACTGCTGAATAAAGACCTCTCACTAAAAATATGAATAGTACTTGATTTATAAGTCTGAATGGTTATCAGGTTTTACCATGTGTTTACTTTGATAAAACATAATAACATTCAAACTTAACAGTTCTGCTTTTTATTTCTTTAAGTGATTTTTCTAAAATGCTTTTTATGCATGGAACACACCAGGAAGTAAATAACTAGTTGTGGGATCAGAAGAATATATAAATGGATGGCTGGTTAGATGGACAGCGGATAATACTATAGGGAGAAAGCTGAACTTCCAGTAGCAGCTAGATTCCATTGTTTCATTACATATTCCATTAGGATATACAAGATGGAAAGCACTAGTCTACAAGGTAGTCACACATGTATTTGCCAGTCTATCAAGTAAATACACAAATCTTCTAAATCAGAGAATCCAGAAATTTAAACTATTTTGACATTTGGCTCTCCATGGTCCTGAGTTCTAAATTACACATATCCTGAGTTTGGGTTTGGGTTTTAACTTCATTTTTTCATGAACTCTGGAAGTCCATGGCTTCCCTCGTGGCTCAGCTGGCAAAGAATCCACCTGCAGCAAAGGAAACCTGGGTTCGAAGTTCAACCCCTGGATTGGGAAGACCCCCTGGAGAAGGGAATGGCACCCACTCCAGTATTCTGGCCTGGAGAATTCCATGGACTGTTTAACCCATGGGGTCACAAAGAGTCAGACATGACTGAGCAACTCTCACTTCACATGAACAGTGAAAAATGAAACAACTAGATAGCCCTTTTCAATCTCATGCAAGTGTCTGGCTTCATTTTGAATGAGTGTAAATAGCAACTGAAGTGTCAAGTTGTCTCTGACTTGAATTAAGCAAACTGCAGAAGCCATGCCTCTTGTAGAAGGCATTTGGGAGAAATACAGATTCTGAAAAAAGTACCGTATGTCATTAAAGTTTAGAAAAATATAAGAGAGGTCTGCATCATTTTGTTTCTTTCGAATCAAAAACATTGAAGAAGTAGATTTTAAAATGAGTGGCTAACCTGTAATCAAAGAATTGGATGCCCATCTAGAAATAGATATATTTTGGCATGCAGGCATAGCATAAGTAATTTCTACTGGACCTTTCTTTCTCTCCGATTTGTAATTCAATGTCCATTATGTCTGAGACAGAAACAAATAAAACCAGAAAAATGTGCTGTTTTGATTCTCCTTGAGTTTGAGGAGCACTGCATTATTCCACACTAGTAAACACTATACCAGTAGATATCCAGCAGCATCTCAGTGATTCAGGGCATCTTCACAATCTGAACAGGACCCAGAGTAAGTGCTTGTGAAGTGTACAGAGAGGTTAATCAAAAACGTTACAGTCACTAACCCTGCAAGCGAATAATCTGTATGTACAGACTGGCACGAGCATTACCCAGAGCACAACAGATTTAACAACTGGATGCACAGAACAATCTTTTACACGGTGTGTGATATTTGGACTGCTATCTCTTATATCATTGTGAAAAGCAAGTGTGAACTGATGGAAGTGTTAAAACAGTCAAAGGAATTTAAGGGATGGCATCACTTGAAGGTGGGTAAAAGGATCTTAAATGACAGGGCTGGAGTTATACCTCTGAAGGAATGAGATTAGGGGGCAAAGCAGGTTATGAAGCCTGAATAATCATGCTGCTGCTGCTGCTAAGTCCAACTCTGTGTGACCCCATAGATGGCAGCCCATCAGGCTCCCCTGTCCCTGGGATTCTCAAGGCAAGAACACTGGAGTGGGTTGCCATTTCCTTCTCCAATGCATGAAAGTGAAAAGTGAAAGTGAAGTTGCTCAGTCGTGTTTGACTCTTAGCGACCCCATGGACTGCAGCCTACCAGGCTCCTCTGTCCATGGGATTTTCCCAGGCAAGAGTACTGGAGTGGGGTGCCATTGCCTTCTCTGGAATAATCATGAACAGGACACTAATAATTTTTACTCTACTAAACATGGCTTGGTCAATAGCACATATGTTCTCTCATTGGTTGTGCTAACAGACTGGTCTGCTTTTGTGGTAGGATATTCTATGCAGTTCCACAAAGATACTGAGCTACTGCTACCTGCTACATCCTGGGGACTTGGGGACCACTAAAAGACAACCTTCACCTCAAAGAATCAAGAGTTACTTGGAAGGATGCAGACATGTAAAAGTTTCATCCAATATGTTTATAATCATAGAAAGACTGATGAGATACAGGAGTATATAGGAAAAAGGGTAGGTAACTGGGTGGGGCCTGTGATTAGAAGGGAAATTCATAATCAGAACAGCCTATCTTAGTAGGTAAAAGCCAATTGGAAGAAGTTACAGACAAAAAATACTATAGGGACAACACTGTGAAACAACCTGGAGTCCAAGCAAAAACAAGTGAGTCACATTTGTGGAGAGATGAATATTAGGGGGGAAGTGGGGGGCTGTTCCAGAGAAGGCAATGGCAACCCACTCCAGTGTTCTTACCTGGAGAATCCCAGGGACAGCAGAGCCTGGTGGGCTGCTGTCTATGGGGTCGCACGGAGTTGGACACGACTGAAATGACTTAGCAGCAGCAGCAAGGGATGGAGGGCAGGGGGCAGTGGAGCTATGGGAGAAATCAAGAAATTGAGCAGGGAGGTATGGGTCTATATGACATGCCTGTAATCATCCATGATGAAGACAAAACAAAGGATATTAAGCAGGTGAATGAGAAGGTCAAACAGATTCTAGAAAAGAGTTCTTTAGCAGCAATTAGGGGAAATAAATTTTGGTGTGAGTATGGGGTATGGAGAACACAAAGGATCCTATTATAATGATCCTGCTAATTGCTGATAAGAACCTAAACTTAGGCAATGGTGTGGAAGGTACCTACAAGAGGGATACCACATGATGCTGAAGTAGAATGAACTGAAATCTATGCTGGGATATTACTGATGGGAAAAGGTAACAATGGAAAAGAAAGACCATGTCACTTTTCTACTGCTGAATAATTTCCTCATGGATAAGGGGAAGAAAGTCACAAGTTGAATTATAGAATCCAGGATAAAGATCACGGAGAGAACTTAAAGTCATAGACTTAAGGTATTTTTAAGACTTCAGGATAGTAGTAGGCTGCTGCTAAGTTGCTTCAGTCGTGTCTGACTCTGTGCAACCCCATAGACAGCAGCCTACCAGGCTCCCCCATCCCTGGGATTCTCCAGGCAAGAACACTGGAGTGGGTTGCCATTTCCTTCTCCAATGCATGAAAGTGAAAAGTGAAAGTGAAGTCGCTCAGTCGTCTCTGACTCTTAGTGACGTCCATGGGATTTTCCAGGCAAGAGTACTAGAATGGGTTCCCATTGCCTAATTTGATATAACAAGCTTGTCTTTTAAAGAAAGATCAGAAACAAGGCAGCCTTCTTTTGCTTAAACACATTGTTCCAATGTCCTGCCTATTTCTATGGTAATGCCAAAATATTACAGACATGCATGACTGTATCATAGCTCCCTCATAATATATCCAGTTGGAATCAAGATTGCTGGGAGAAATATCAATAACCTCAGATATGCAGATGACACCACCCTTATGGCAGAAAGTGAAGAGGAACTAAAAAGCCTCTTGATGAAAGTGAAAGTGGAGAGTGACAAGGTTGGCTTAAAGCTCAACATTCAGAAAACGAAGATCATGGCACCTGGTCCCATCACTACATGGGAAATAGATGGGGAAACAGTGGAAACAGTGTCAGACTTTGTTTTTCTGGGCTCCAAAATCACTGCAGATGGTGACTGCAGCCATGAAATTAAAAGACGCTTACTCCTTGGAAGGAAAGTTATGACCAACCTAGATAGCATATTCAAAAGCAGAGACATCACTTTGCCAACAAAGGTTCGCCTAGTCAAGGCTATGGTCTTTCCTGTGGTCATGTATGGATGTGAGAGCTGGACTGTGAAGAAGGCTGAGCACTGAAGAATTGATGCTTTTGAACTGTGGTATTGGAGAAGACTCTTGAGAGTCCCTTGGACTGTAAGGGGATCCAACCAGTCCATTCTGAATGAGATCAGCCCTGGGATTTCTTTGGAAGGAATGATGCTGAAGCTGAAACTCCAGTGCTTTCGCCACCTCATGCAAAGAGTTGACTCATTGGAGAAGACTCTGATGCTGGGAGGGATTGGGGGCAAGAGGAGAAGGGGACAACAGAGGATGAGATGGCTGGATGGCATCACTGACTCGATGGATGTGAGTCTGAGTGACCTCCAGGAGTTGGTGATGGACAGGGAGGCCTGGTGTGCTGCAGTTCATGGGGTCACAAAGAGTCGGACACAACTGAGGGACTGATCTGATCTGATAGCTTATAGTGTTTATTGTAATAGCAGAAAGATTTCATTATAGGACTAGCTCTTTTACACAAACAGGTTAATAAAAGTAAACAGGATTACTGGGTTAAAAAAAGAGATGAGAGCAAGAGGATAGCTATAAATTTTCTATGGTTCTATAATCTAGGACCACAGCATTGTAGCATCTACCCCTATCCCAACTCATTGTATCTTGAATAAAGAAGTCCTAGAAACCCCAAAAAGCTGAATCAAGGTGCCCTTAAGTCAAGAAGGATCTGACTCAAGCACAATCTATCATCTCTTGTCTCATTTCTTTCTTATTCTTCATTTCCTTCAGGCTAAAATACTATATGGGACAGCTCACAAGAAAAAAAAAAAAAAGAAGGGGTGGAAAAAAATATAATACTGTTCAGAAAGTATAAATATCAAAGTCCAATGAAAACAAATGCTTCTTAATTTCACAAAAATAAGTATACTATGTATATCCATCACAATTCTGCATGTATTCTCAAAGTCCCTCATAATACTCACTCTGTAATAGGGCACTAAAAAATGAAATGTCCAACCTATTTGAAGTATAACCACATTAAAAAAAAAACTTCTCTCGTCTCTCAGCTTGAAGGAATCTGAACTTCTGAAGAATATTTTTCCTGTCTCTCACATGAGCTTATTTCTTCAGCATTTTTTAATCATACGTCTATTTTTTCTTGAGTTAATGTTTTGAGTTTTTATTCTGTGCCCAACACATGCCTAAGCTTCTATATTAGAGTATTATCTCCCTGGTTGCTCAGAGGGTAAAGAGTCTGCCTGCAATGCAGGAGACCTGAGTTTGATCCCTGGGCTGGGAAGATCCCCTGGGAAAGAAAATGGCAACCTGCTCTAGTATTCTTGCCTGGTGAATCTCATGGATGGAGGAGCCTGGTGGACTACAGTCCATAGGTTCGCAAAGAGTCGGACATGACTGAGCAACTTCACTTTCACTTTCCTTTGGAGTAATATTTATTTAATTAACAAATATGTATTGTTAGTCTTGACAGACTATCAAGTACCAGAGTTTGTGCCAGACCCTGAAAAAAGTATGGTTTGTAAATGAGGTTACACTCTTTAACCTCAAAGGGGAACCGGGTAAGGAGAAGTGAAGGGATTATTCTTCTTGCACAGAAGAGGGCATCCCATACTCGCTTCTCCAGGCTCCACTATAACAGGAAATGGAAAGTTGAAGGGATTAGTGGAGGTGTAGTCAAATTAGAATGTTTAAATTCAAGAAAGGGAGAGTGTTCTTATACGAAAAAATCTACAAAGCAAGATCATTTGTTGAAGGAGCAGGAGAGGGCAGGGTCAGAATCTTTTATTCACATTTATATTCTTGGCAACACTACCACGACTCTTAGCACATAACTAGTATTCCTGAAATGGTTATTACATAGAGGTTTTTAAATGGGAATGAAAGAATGAAGAATTGAATGATCTTATTGCACTTGTACTTGAAGTGCCTGATTGGTCAAAAATTAATAACTCTCAGGGCTGCAAAAGTGTCTATCAAAGTAGATATTACTAGGTCTGTAACCTGGGAGTAGGGCTTCCCACGTGGCTCAGTGGTAAAGAATCCTCCTGCTAATGCAGGAGACGCAAGAGACTCAGTTCAATCTCTGGGTCGGGAAGATTCCCTGGAGTGAGAAATGGAAACTCACGCCAGTATTCTTGCTTGGAAAATTCCATGGACAAAGGAGCCTGGCGGGCTACAGTCCATAAGATCGCAGGGTCGGACACAACTGAGCACAGGCAGAGAAAGAGAAAGAACCTGGGGGTCATCCCTGGGCTCAGTGGAAGAAACGTCCAGGAGAGTTTACTGTCCAGATTCCATAGCTGCTGGGAAAAGAGATGAGTTGGAGAAGAGAACTATAAAACAAAACTTAGAATAAACGATAATAGGATCGTTGTTTTCTGCATGTCTCTTGTTCTATTTTCTGAAAGCAGGCACATTTTGAGTGAAAACAGGTTTTATATCCCAGCAATAAAGAGGTATAACTATAAAAATATATGTCATATCAGCAAGCATGTCTCTAAGTAGAATGCTTTACCAAGTTTCCCAAGAGGCATCTGAGGCCCTTTAAATTATAGGGTATATAAGCTTCCCTACAGGGCAGCCTTTGAACTACAACTCATTGCCAGTCTAAAGCAGGGGTGGGAAATGAACCTTTAGGAAATGACGACTGTGTTCTTCGCTCAGCATTCCTAGGTTTCTCTCTTAAACTGGATGCCATCACCACGCAAGAAAAGAGACGTAAAATCAGTATGGGTCAAGTAAAGCTTAGTCATTTTAATTGCATTCATTTAGGGGGAAAAAAAAAAACCTCACATCTTAACCTAAACCTTCACATTTCTCTCTGCCAAATCTGACTTAGGGCAAAGCAATAAAAAACTGCCAGCGTTCACTTAAATGGACAGAGTGATGTAATAAGTTATTCAGAAGAGCAGATCATTCAAAGATCACCTCTATTTGGGTTTATAATAACAATTTTCAGCTGATTTACTTTCTTAATTATATTTCTCTTAGGTTATTAAATTTGCAACTCTTCAGAATATACTAACTGGGTGGCAGAGGCTTGGAAAAAATCAGCTCTTCTGAAGGAGCCAATTCAGGTCACATAATACACTGGGGGGAATTTCCAAAGAGAATAATCCAAAATAGAGTGCATCGAGTGTGTGCTCCAGCCTTCTAGAACTGCTTTCCCTCTCGGTGACAGTCTAAGGAAATCTCACAGGGCTTTCTCCTTTAGGTTGGGCCTCTGAAGAAAATCCTGATTCACAAAAATTGTCATGCAGTGTTATTCAAAATAGTAAAAAATTGGAGACAATTTAATATCCGACAGTAAAGGACTAGTTAAACAAATTATAATACATCAATAAGATGGGTTCTTGTACTATTAAAATAGCATTTATGGAGAATTTTAATGACTTGAGAAACAGCTTATGATATACCATAAAAGGGAAGAAAAATCAGGTTATAAAATTGCACAGTATCATCACCATTATGTGGGTAAGAGCACAATTGCAGGAATCTGGCTATGAACGTCTGATTCCTGATTGTAGCAGTTATTAAATATTTGACCTAGAGTAAATTACTTCACCTTTCTGAGCCTCAGTTTCTTTGCAAACACAGAAAATAACAGTACGTATCTCATAGTACTATTATGAGGATGGAGAGACACTTAATGTATTTATAAAATGCCTGAAACATAGAGAGCACAATTAAGAATACTATTTTTATTTGCTTTAAAACAACATAACTCTGCTCATGCTGTTCATTCTACTTAGAAATACTTCCCCTTAAAAATTTAACCTATAGCTCTCCCTTTCCATCTTAAGGTCCAGCCACATGTCACTACAGAGAGTATGGAGCTTTCTCTTATGACCAATTCCCTAGTCAGAATTAATCACCCCTTTCTTTTCAACTCCAGAGCATTTTGTAATAAACTCTACCCCTCATCTATGCTATAGGATGGTAATCAATGTGTCTCTCTTTCGCCGTCAGAATATGGGCTCTGCCAAGACTGGGGGCATGTCTCATTCTTCCCTGTGGAAGACAGAGGAACAATACTAGTCTCCAGAGCCTCACCAAGTGCCTGGCATAGGCGAAGTCCTAGGTTCACCCTGGACTAATGAATGAATGCAACCTAAGTTCCACATGTGAAGCAGGAAGGAAGGAAAGGTGAAACAGCGGTTTCTTTTCCTGTGACTTCCAAAGGCTCAGAGGTACTCTTTTGAAAAAAGAGGAATATTTTCAGTCTATATTTTATGATTCTAAAGCCTCAACATTTCTATTCTCTTTCTATTGTTGTCTTTCCTAAATTATGAGGAGGGCATGTCAATCCACTCCAGTATTCTTGCCTGGAGAAACTCATGGACAGAGGAGCAATACTACTCCTGGATATCTGGAAATGGGGTGGTAAACAGAATCAAAAGTGAACTTAAGAGTCAAAAGCCTGGGTTCTATTGCTGACACTCAAATAATCTGACCTTGAATAAGTAACTCAACCTCTTTGAATGTAAAATAGGAATGAATATATACACCTTGCCCCTAGCTCCTTCACAGTGTTATTTCAAATATCAATTAGAGAATGCATGTGAGAATATTTGGAAAAAGGTGATATACAAATATATGATATCATTATTCCTTTGCTGGTAAAGCTTTGGTCATTTAGTTAATATCAAACATTTTACATATTTACAGTAGTCTATAATTCTCTGATAAGATGAACGATAACCTTTCAGTATTTCTTCTTGCCTCATTTTACAGAGAAGTTGTTGAAAGTATGATAAGGTTTAAAACTGTTAGAGTTCTATGGAATATATCTAAAATGAGGAATGTGATTCACATTAGTATTTAAATGTACACTACTCTTTGTTCTATTTATAAAGCATCAATTAGCAATTACATTAAAGTGCCCACATAATTCCTACTTTGTTGACACCATCCTTTCCCATTACATGGACAAACTGAAACACAGCTGGGTCTAGGAGTGTTACTGTAGATTACCAAATATGATCTGGCACAAGAATCGAGAATTCCTTTCTAACTCAGAGCTGCCAATAGAATTGTCTGTGATCAAAGAAATGATTGATAGTCTGCACTATTCCGTATAGTAGCCACTAGCCATATGTGGCTTTTTAGCCCTTGAAATGTGGTTTATATGATGGAGGAGCTGAATTTTTAATCTAATTTTGATTAATTTAAAGTTAAATAGCTGTATTTGGCTAGTGGTACTTACTAAATTAAACAGCACAGTTTTAACCAGTCACTGTATTTAGCATGAGGATTTGCTCATTAGCCAAATGAACACTTAAAAAAGAATGATGATATGTTATTTTATAATGTGAAAGAAAACTCCCTCACAGACTGTCAGCATGGCCAGAGTCTTTTCCTCATTGGAAGAACATTATGATGAGAGGTTAGTGTAGGGGACATAGAATCAGAATATGAAGGTTTATTCTGATGATTAGATGATTCAGAATAGTTATAAAACCTGGGCCAACAGAACAAGCTGGTTTTATTGCTAGAATACTTGGTCCACCAGCCAAGACTTTCCTTGGATATTGCTTTGGCAGGTATTGCTACCCTTGCTCTGGTGACTCTCCTTGTCAACCCCCTTTCTGGTTGACAAGTCTTTCCTGCTCTTTTTCTCCAAACTCACACTTCATGTGTACTGGCAAAGAGAAAAGTCTGTCTCATCTTTTTGGCTTTGCTCCCCCATAACTCTCAGTCCTAGACACAGATCTCCCCTTTCATCAGCGAGAGAAATGCTGGGAAGGCACAGAAGGGAAAGAATATTTATTTTAACCCTTCTGATAAGGAAAGAACTCAACCTGTCTGGGAAGCCATCCCTTCTTTTTCTTCAGACATACCGTCAAGAACATCTTAAGGTCAGACTGTAAATCATGTAAAATATCTTTATCTTTTCAAGGCAGTTTTTCACCTATATTATAATCAAGGACAAGAGAGGTCACAGAATTTTGGCAATACAAGTCCTTGCAGTGGCAGGTGGGAGGGAAACTTTTAGTACTGAAACTGCTCTCACATAACAAAGGCAGGTTCTGGGAGGTGCCCCTTCTCAGCCAAGATGAGGTCCTTGGCTTCCCAATTGGTGTGTAAGAGTTTCTGATATTCATTAAAATGACAGGCTGACAGAGTGAGGCACAGGCAACCTTTACCCACTTGTCAGCTGGCCAGTCTTGAAAACTCTGGGCTATTTCGATCCTCTAGGCTCTGTGTATATATAGCATTTCAGACACAAGCCTCAAATCTGCCCAGCAAGATTCCTAGTTATCCCAGAGCTGACCTTTGAAGTAGTGATTCTATATTTACTGAATTATAAAGAAGTTTCCTAACTTGAAAAAAATTGTCTCAAGATAATTGAGTACTGATGATTGACACCCAAGATCTCAATTTCATAACTTTGGGTTTACTTAGTTTACTTACTAATGTCCCCTTTAACACAGATGGGGAATTTGGGTCCAGAGAGGTGAAATGGAATATACAGATAGTGTCTAAGCAAAAGTGTTAATAGTTATAGCTGAAAATAATGATGGTGATAATATTTTTTTACTTTCATAGATATGGTAACTACATTAGGAGAATAAGTAAACTGAAAGATGAGAAGATCAAATTAAGGTACTGACGTACATCAGTTTGAGTGTACTTTAAAACATAATATTGAGTCAAGCCAGTGAGGGTTAAAGCCAGTCATTTCCAGAAGTAGTAGGTAGTAGTGTAAAGCTATTGGAGAAGGAAATGGCAACCCACTCCAGTGTTCTTGCCTGGAGAATCCCAGGGACGGGGGAGCCTGGTGGGCTGCTGTCTATGGGGTCGCACAGAGTCGGACACAACTGAATTAACTTAGCAGCAGCAGCAGCAGTGTAAAACTAGTGATAACTAATTTTCACAAATCATGTGATTTCTAATACTTAAATATCCTCAGAAATTATAATCAACTAAACAACCTCAAATAGTTTTCCCTAATCTCCACTTCTTTTGGTTGGATCTGTGTAAACTCCTCATAAAAAGGGGTAACGTATTGCTTTGGCTATCAGCAGTTCTCAAAGTTGCCTGGACACTGGAATCAATGGAGATTTTTACGTTTTTCTTTTTTCTTTTTTTAATTATAGATTCCTTGGTCCCAACCCAGAGTTCCTTGATTGCAGTCGTCAATATGTATTTTTAATAAATTACCCCAAGCAACTCTAATGCACCATTTGAGAATCACTGTTCATTCAATTCAACATTCAATACTATTTACACTGAATTAGAGTTATTGCTAAATCTCTTTTTACCCACTAAATTATAAAATAGTGGACAAGAATTAATTTTATTCCATTTATTTATTGGTCTGCTCGCTAACCTATTCCTTGCCCAGTGATCTATACAATGGGTTAGAACCAAACACATCTCAGTTTGAATTTCAGCCCTACCACTACTAATTACATGACCTTAATTAAATTATAAAATGTCCATGAGCTCCTGTTGCTTGTATATCTATGTACACATCAAAGTAAAATATAAATAAGACGATGTGCCAAGCAGATAAATGTAACAATATGAGTTTTTGATAAATGATAACTAGAGATTATGGGTCCCTCGTGGCTCAGTGGTAAGGAATCCATCTACCAATGCAGGGAGATGATCCCCAGGTCAGGAGTTCGATCCCTGGATCAGGCAGATCCCCTGGAGAAGGAAATGCCTCTCCAGTATACTTGCCTGGGATATCCCACAGACAGAGGAGTCTGGCGGGCTACAGTCCATGGGGTCTCAAAGAATCGGACACTACTTAATGACTAATGACAACAACAACTAGTGGCTATTGTAGTGAGGGACAGTGGTATTAGCAGTAACAGCAGTTACTAAAGGTAATATTAGTAGCACTTGCTCAATAATTATCTTTTGATTTAACTAAGGAAAAAATAAAACAATCTATATATCAATAACCTAGAAGAAATAAGACCCACTGACAACTAAGGCCTATATAAGAAGCAAACCTAGAGCCAAGCCATTTAATTTTCATCCCTGACAGAGTGCTAAGCCACTTAGAAAGGAGAAAACAACATATGCAACCTGTCAATCAATAATGGTTTTGATTCACTTCCATTTGGCATTCTTGTAAGATGGTAAAAGGTGGTAAAGATCTGTGCAGCTAAAACTCTTTTATTACATCACTCTAAACCTCCCTCTACATTCTCACTTTTCTCTCTGCACCTCTCTCCGAGAAAAGCAAAAATTTTCAAGGAAAAAATAGTCATTGTGTCAGATAGTGAAAGATACATTCGTATGGGGGTTGGGCACAGATGACAGAAAAGGAAGTCCTCCTGAGAAATATTGGCTAAGCATCCTTGATGGTCTCTGAACTTCTCTTTGTCCTCTCTAAAGGATATGACAGACCACCTAAGTATTACTCTCCTAAGATCCAGTCTAGGAACCAGCCACAGTCTGTCCCCATGTAGCACCAAAATCGACAGGTGGTGGCACGTACCCCTCCTGGACCACACTCACTTCCTTCTCTTTCTCTCTTTTCTCTCTGAGCTTTTATTTGCTCTCTCCTTCACTTCCTTGCATCTTTTCATAATACATTCCACTTCCCCTTCTTCATATTTTCTCCCACTTTCTATGCCTTTTAACCTATACACAATTCTCACATGCATTTCTCAAGTATATCAGAGCACACAGGGCCTAGCAGCTGTCCATATTCCTCACAATAAGCAGTATGGGTCTCCAGACACACACACACACACACACACACACACACACACACACACACACACACCCCCTCCAGAGGATTCCTCTCAGGAACCTGAGGTTATAGCAAGGATAAAGGAAGTCACAATAATACCACAAAAGGAAAATAATAAGGTTATTAAACAAAAGATATTTTTTAAAACCCCAACATGTGTCTTTGCAAGCACGTGTACATCTTTTGATCTGCAGACACATAACTGACTCAGAAAACATGCATTTCACTTATGCCATTGCTCCACAGCACAATTTTCTCTAAAATGTGACTTCCCTCTTGATTCTGCAGTGATAGCCTTAGTCAACTGTTAAGGACTTAGTAATATAAACACAGAGTCTAAGTTCCTTGGAAGAAAAGTGTATTCTAGTGATGTGTGCATGAGTGCTCAGTTGCTCAGTGGTGTCTGACTCTTTGTGACCTCATGGACTGCAGCCCACCAGGATCCTCTGTCCATGGGATTTTCCAAGCAATAATACTGAAGTGGGTTGCCATTTCCTTCTCCAGGGGTTCTTCCCAATCCAGGGATCAAACCTGCGTGTCCTACATTGGTGGGAGGATTCTTTACCACGGAGCCATCTGAAAACCCCATAGCTAAAAACAGCTTTGTGGGTATTTTTTTTTTTCTAACAGTCTCAGCTGTACTCCTTAATATCCTGCTTTGCTTAACCCATGGAGGCCTGGACATGGGGGCAGCCTACTACTCCATGGCTTCTAACTTGTCCTTCAATTCATCACTGCAGCTTTATAACACTTCACAGTGCTCTACTGGAGTCACATGAAACAAAGTGTGCCCTTCTGCCAACAAAACTTTGCTGTCTGTGGCGATATTTCAGCTTGCTGCCTGGATAATTACACGTGTAGCTCACATTAGTGATACAGAGTGATTTGAGGCGAGTGCATGCAGCCTGGCCATACAAGGCCCTGCACAGATGTGATGGCCCCTTGGCATCAGGGGTCACTGAGGTGGCAGCTGCGATAACCTCATCCAGCTCTGCCCTCTCAATCGTGGTCTGGCACTGTCTGTGTTTCCCCTCTTAAAGGGGAGGGCAAGCACCTTCTGGCTGATGGAGGTTGGGCATAGATTGAGACAGGATGTCATGTGCTTTAGCAAAGTCAAGATTGGTTCACAGCCCTCTCAGGGCAAAGAAGGGTGAGAAAGCAAGGAGAACCAGCATTTATAAAAACTGCAAAGGGAGCAGGCCTTGTGCTAAGTACTTAGACACACATCATATAACTTAATTCTCACAACAGTCCAGTAAAGAAATGAGGCTCAAAGAAGTGAAGATAATTGCCCAAGGTCACTGAGCTAGTCTGAAGCAGACCTGTGACTAGAGATCAGGTTCCCTAGTTCCCTATCTGATGTTCTTTCTACCAAAATGTACATAATAGCATTTGCTCCGTTTATTCACACATTCAATCTGCCAATACTCATTTTTGTATGTTTGATATTTAAGACACAGGTTCTAGAGTTAGATGGAGTTCAATTCCTAGCTCTAACACCTACTCATTACACAACTGGATGACTTCCTTACCCTCCACATACACCAGTTCCTTATTTGTAAAGGAGGATTAATAATAATATCTACCTCATAGAATTGTTATGAAGGCTAATAAATATTCATATAAAACCCTTAGCACACTACCTGAGACCTGGCAAAGATTTCACGAAACTCTGATAGAGCTCACAGGCTCATGGGGAAGACAGGTGTGTAAACAAATAAATTACCCTGCTGCTACTGCTGCTGCTGCTAAGTTGCTTCAGTCATGTCTGACTCTGTGTGACCCCATAGACAGTAGCCCAACAGGCTCCCTCGTCCCTGGGATTCTCCAGGCAAAAACACTGGAGTGGGCTGCCATTTCTCTCTCCAATGCATGAAAGTGAAAAGTAAAGTGAAGTCGCTCAGTCATGTCCTACTCTTAGTGACCATATGGACTGCAGCCTACCAGGCTCCTCCGTCCATGGGATTTTCCAGGCAAGAGTACTGGAGTGGGGTGCCATTGCCTTCTCCGTAAATTACCCTACAACATGTCAAATACTGAAATAAAGTTTAAAAGAAAATGTGGGATTTTAGAGGAGAATCCCTGCCTAGCACTTCCCATCCTATAAAATCTGAAATGAGCCTACTCTAATAAGAGGAAAACACAACCCACAATGGGTGTCTATGGAAACTTGGCTGTGCCAGAAAATAGAGGTTTAACCACTAAGGTCAGATAAGGTAGTTCCAGGGGCCATTTTTTACTCAGAACTCTCTGGACTGTTTCTGGCAGCCCTCTGGGGTTGCTGTATCAAATAGTTAGCTTGACCTTTAGTACTGCGGTTTTTAGAGCTGTCAATGTTTATAAAAAGCTGAACTCATCTTATTCAAACATGCCATACATAAGACTTAAGAATGAATCACTTTCCCTTAAAAAAGAATCTCACAATGTTCCCAAAATGGAAAGCAATATGAATTGCTAGGTTTATTTTTTGTTTGTTTCAGCTACTAAATGATGATATTTAAGCAACATAAATCAGATAAAAATACCACTGATCCTTAAACAGAATGATCCTCAAGTATTTCACTCTAATTTTCCAATTGTCTATCGAATATTCTGCTATACCAGCTAAACTGAACGACTTGTAATTCCCCTGAACAGGTCTTCATGTTTCCTGGCCTATAGACTTTGCTCATTCCATCCCTCCATCTGGATAGATCTTGACCACATCCTAATCTCTAGCTCTCCAACTCTATTTACCAAGCCCCCAAGATTCACCCAGTTGCCTACTCCTTCCTAAAGTGGCTTTAAAATGTCAAACATTTCTCCAGATGTAACAAGGACCCAGACTCATCTACATTATGTTTTTCTAAAGCCCCCTGGTTCTGTACTAATTCTAGACAGTCTCTTAAACCGAGACCCACAGCACATGGCATATAAAAAGTAGGGGAAGATGATCTATTGTCTATGTTAGGTCAGGGACAGAGTCAAATGGAAATATATATATATTTTTTATTTATGAAACACCTTAATCAATCTAGTTTCCATTATAGGTCAAGGACCACAGAGAGTTCTTCCATTGGTTACAGAAGAAATAAAAGATAGCATTTCTGCTTTTAAAGAATTTATGCTTAAAGAAAGGAGATGTATACCAAGAGAATAGCTAATTTCAAATGTAAATGTGAAACAATAATAGCCTCTAACATTTGGCTGATTGTTTACTTTGAATCGAGAACTGTTTGTTCTAAGTGATGAAGTGACCTCTCGCTCCATCTACCTATCTGTCTTTGTAGCTATCATTTATCTACTTGCCTGTTTATCTCCTCATTTTATCCTCTCCAATAACTCTAGGAGGTTGGTGCAATTACTATCTCCATTTTACTGAGGAGAAAATAGAAACATGTAGCCATCACTCAATTGGTAAATGATAAAAACACTGACTCCAAAATTCATGTCTTTGATGTACTGTCTTTGGTATATGACAAATAGTTACATTTTGGAATTCTGAACACTGGTCAGAAACCGATGGCATTCTGAGGGGGAATAAGTCAATATATTCAAATAAGAATCCACGTGTTCAGAGAGAAGGGCATTAAAACAGAAAATACTCCTTGAACAGTTGGAGAAGATGAAGTGAAACATTAGGGATAGAGGGAGAAACGTCTACAAAGTCACAGAGACGAGAGCTACTTTGGTTTGTGTGCAGAGAATGAGTGACACATAAGGACCAATAGGTGAAAACAAAACAGAACTAAACTAAACACGATGCAGGGCCCTGACCACAAGTTACAGAGCTGAGATATGACAACTCAAGTAATATGGAGCCATCAGAGGTCCTACCGAAGCAGCATGATGCTAGATTGAACCCACTACTCATTTAAAATTATATGCTTGTAAATAGGATTTCACACTGTATTACACAATCCTATGTTTTTTCCAAGATTCCCTCCTTATAATGCTTCTTAGGTTGTTTTGCTGCTGCTGCTGCTGCTAAGTTGCCTCAGTCGTGTCCGACTCTATGCGACCCCAGAGACGGCAGCCCAACAGGCTCCCCCGTCCCTGGGATTCTCCAGGCAAGAATACTGGAGTGGGTTGCCATTTCCTTCTCCAATGCATGAAAGTGAAAAGTGAAGTCGCTCAGTTGTGTCCAACTCTTAGCAACCCCGTGGACTACAGCCTGCCAGGCTCCTCCATCCATGGGATTTTTTCCAGGCAAGAGTACTGGAGTGGGGTGCCATTGCCTTCTCCATAGGTTGTTTTGAAGAATCATTTGTTATTCATCAGTGTACCCTCCATGCCTAGCAAAATCCCTGGCAAGTGGCAGATGATTATAAATGGTTTTTGAATGAATGTATGAAAAGAAAGTTGGGAGAAAATAGGATAGGACAGTATGGGAAGGCAAGAAAAATAAGTGCATGCTTCAAACATGAGGAGGTAAGTCTAAGGGTTAAAACCAAAATGAAATAAAGGAGGATGAGAGCTAAGAAGAGGTCATTTAATTTGGCTGGAGGGGTATTTGGGTGGTATTCAAGAATACTGTAATGACAGAAACAGCACAATCAAATCTGCATGTTAAAGGAGAAAATGAAGGCAACAGGATAGTCCATAATTTTTTATGTCAATGAGTAACTTAAAAAGAGATTCGTTGTTAAGTGAGCAATTGGACCAAGCATTCATTTCTTTTAAGAAGCCAGATGTCTCTTCATTTAACCTGTCAATGCAAATGCCCTCTGTGAACTCAGTGATTAAACATTCCCTCTCACCTCTGATGGCTACAAAGATGCATCAAACCCTTGAGGTCCCTTGGACAACGTACATGATACTGATAGAAAGTTGTAGCTTTGACAATAGGTTGTATGAACCAGACATTGAGAAATTAAATCATTCATCTAAAGAACTCCTAGCAAGTCACAGACAGATGTAGAACCTCATCTTTATTTAGTCTCCATGAGAAGAAAGGGATTGGGCATGACCATCTCTGAAGCTCTGCCAGTCTGACATTCTCTGTCTACGCAGATTCTGTCTCCTCACTGCTATCCATTACCCAGGAAGCCTCCTGCTTCTCCCCAAGCCAACAGCCAAACTGACCTTTGCAAATGATTTTTACTTGTCTAATTAGCTCCAAGTGAGATTTCTATCATCCCATGGTTATAATTTTAACTAACTTAAAATTACAAGAAAAGTTAAATAACAAAAGTAATTAAACATATTGCAGTTAACATTCAATGTACACATCTAATTATTGCCAATACCCACATGAAGACAAAATTCATGAAAACAAAACTCAATGCAATATATTTTATTTGGATACTGTAACAAAGGGCTTCTTTAAATATTTTCTCTAGAAGTTGAACATTAGGGGATGATTAAAGATAATTAAATGCTGTAAGAGTAGTGATCCATTTGACAGAGGGAATTAAAGCTATGAATCATTTCTAATAGAAATGTGATCTCCCAACCTGTATTCTACCAGGCTGGCACCCTTTCTATGAGAGGCAGAAGCAGTGGAGAAAAGGGAAAGCCAAAGGAGTTAAAGGCCAAGTTTAAGGCTCAACATTTATGTCTTAAGATAGTTATAAGCTAGTTCCTTTGCAAGACAAAATAGTGTTGTATAGGACTGGTGGTCGAGGAGGATTGGGAAATAATGCAAACAGTAATTTGTAAACTGAATTCATGGATTATGCCAATGTATTTTACAGAAAAGTCACATGCAAATCAGACTAAATTTACTACACTTCTTTTCCATTATAAAAGAGTGAATGGATTAAAGATTGAGGTTTCCCTATAATTTGCTTTGAAAGTGTTAGTCGCTCAGTAGTGTCTCACTTGTAGCAACCCCATGGACTATAGCCCACCAGGCTCCTCAGCCATGGAATACTCCAGACAAGAATACCGGAGTGGGTAGCCATTCCCTTCTCCTGGAGATCTTCCTGATTCAGGGACTGAACCTGGGACTCCTGTATTGCAGGCAGATCCCCAATAATTTGGGTATCCACATTCCCAGCTGCACAGAGTATGTTGTCGGCCATGTTGTTTGTCAGACATCACCCCAGACTCCCCATTCAGGAGGCCCACTATGGAGATAGATATGTGATTTCTCTTTCTATTCTGTATTTTTTTTCTTTTTTTTTTTTATCAAGAATCTCTTTTATTGATTATCAGAAACATTACAAACATCTAATATGAACAAATTGTAACATGACAGTGTTTAGTTTGAATGATAAATACATTTCAGATATAATATTATACATATTTCAATGTTATTCTCCCCAATCATCCCACCCTCTCCCAGTCCCAGAGTCCAAAATATTCTGTATTTTAAATTGGCACCATCACCATTCATATTACATATGGCAGTGCAGCCATACAAGCTAGCAAAATACTGGAAAAGACTTGCATGCCTCTAGCTGATTCACGAAATGCAAACATTAAGGAACAAAGTTTGTTTTTAATCAATTTTTTTTTCATTTAAATAAATATAAAAAGAAGATTAGGTGGAGAGTGTACATGAGAAAGAAAAGGGATATGTGTTCAATTCCTCATCTCCCTGTGGACTGGCACCCCTCTAAAGGTCAACTCACTAGCCTCAGGTTTAATTCCCTTTCTTGCTGCTACTGTTCAGAGGTAAATGCTTGCTTTTTATTAAAAATCAAAAGCACAGGAGCTTGTAATCCTCTAGACAACATTTCTGTCTTTTTTTTTTTTTTTAATAAAAATGGAAAGTTTAGCTCAAAGCAATAGCAGCTAAAATTAGAGTGAAATCAGCAGCTGCTCCCCAGGGAAAATGAAAAACCAAACAAAGGTTTGTTTTTTCTGACTATACTGTATTTTTTCCTCCTTTAAATTTGGAAGATTTTCCAAAAATTTGCATGTGTCAGCCAAACAATATTTTATGTTTGTAACCCCTCAACTGTACACTTTCCAAGTAATGTCAGTCACAAGCCTTTCAGGTAAAATGTCTTAAAAAACCCATATTGTGTTTTCAATGTCATGGCCCTTAGAAACAATAGGAGCAATTAATAACATTACCAAGGCATTAATCTGCAGCTCCAGCTAAACTTTCCTGCGTTTCCCCCTTAGTACAATTATGTCAATACACATGACAGCTGGCACAAACCAGAAGGACCAGGTTCTCTGAGGATGCTGTGGCATCCAACTGGTTGTGTTGCTCAAAAATTGTGGTCAGAATGGGACATGAAACAAAGACAGACACTGAGCTTAAATGCCATTTATCCTAATTCTCACCTGCCTCTCTCCACCCTGTTCTCTGCATCATTCTTTCCACTGTTCTCTTGACACTGGATGTTAACAAAACTTAGAGTGGCAATCATTTTCCAATAAATACATATATCAAGTCTTCATGTTGTACACCTAAAACTAACACAGTGTTGCTTTTGTTTAGTTGCTAAGTTGTATTTGACTCTTTTAAGACCCCATGGACTGTAGCCCACCAGGCTCCTCTGTGCATGTGATTTCCCAGGCAAGAAAACTGGAGTGGGTTGCCATTTCCTTCTCCAGGGGATCTTGTCAACCCAGACACTGAAGCTGTGTTTCCTGCATTCGTAGGCAATTTACCACTGAGCTACCAGGGAAGCCCAAAACAAATATATATGTCAATTATGTCTCAATTAAAAAATTATATTTTTTTTCTCCCTCTCACCATTTACCACTCCAAACCCAACACTTATTATAGTGGCAGCCCTAGTACATGCCTGGCATATCATAAGTAAACACTGAATAGGATCCCATTCTTGGGTAAACTTGCTCTCAACATTTTTTTCCTTCATCTGCCTTCAGAGTTTTCTCTTACTGCCTCCAGGATCATGGTGAGGGCATTTTTCTTCGAATCTTCTTTATATAAGAGTTTCCTGGCCCAAACCTGCCCATTCCCCCTCTTACACTTCTCTGTAGGTATGTTTTTCATTCAGTTCAGTTCAGTTCAGTAGCTCAGTCATGTCCGACACTTTGTGACCCCATGAATCGCAGCACACCAGGCCTCCCTGTCCATCACCAACTCCTGGAGTTTATTCAAACTCACATCCATCGAGTCGGTGATGCCATCCAGCCATCTCATCCTCTGTCATCCCTTTCTCCTCCTGCCCCCAATCTCTCCCAGCATCAGGGTTTTTCCCAATGAGTCAACTCTTCACATGAGGTGGCCAAAGTACTGGAGTTTCAGCTTCAGCATCAGTCCTTCCAATGAACACCCAGGACTCATCTCCTTTAGGATGGACTGGTTGGATCTCCTTGCAGTCCAAGGGACTCTCAAGAGTCTTCTCCAGCACCACAGTTCAAAAGCATCAGTTCTTCAGTGCTCAGCCTTCTTCACAGTTCAACTCTCACATCCATACATGACCACTGGAAAAACCATAGCCTTGACTAGACGGACCTTTGTTGGCAAAGTAATGTCTCTGCTTTTCAATATGCTATCTAGGTTGGTCATAACTTTCCTTCCAAGGAGTATGCGTCTTTTAATTTCATGGCTGCAGTCACCATCTGCAGTGATTTTGGAGCCCCCCAAATAAAGTCTGACACTGTTTCCCCATCTATTTGCCATGAAGTGATTGGACCAGATGCCATGATCTTCGTTTTCTGAATGTTGGGCTTAAAGCCAACTTTTTCACTCTCCTCCTTCACTTTCATCAAGAAGCTTTTTAGTTCCTCTTCACTTTCCACCATAAGGGTGGTGTCATCTGCATATCTGAGGTTATTGATATTTCTCCACGCAACCTTGATTCCAGCTTGTGCTTCTTCCAGCCTAGCGTTTCTCATGATGTACTCTGCATATAAGTTAAATAAGCAGGGTGACAATATACAGCCTTGACATACTCCTTTTCCTATTTGGAACCAGTCTGTTATTCCATGGCCAGTTCTAACTGTTGCTTCCTAACCTGCAAATAGGTTTTTCAAGAGGCAGATCAGGTGATCTGGTATTCCCCCCTCTTTCAGAAATTTCCACAGTTTATTGTGATCCACACAGTCAAAGGCTTTGGCATAGTCAATAAAGCAGAAATAGATGTTTTTCTGGAACTCTTGCTTTTTCCATGATCCAGCAGATGTTGGTAATTTGATCTCTGGTTCCTCTGCCTTTTCTAAAACCAGCTTGAACATCAGGAAGTTCACAGTTCACATATTGCTGAAGCCTGGCTTGGAGAATTTGAGCATTACTTTCCTAGCGTGTGAGATGAGTGCAATTGTGCAGTAGTTTGAGCATTCTTTGGCATTGCCTTTCTTTGGGATTGGAATGAAAACTAGCCTTTTCCAGTCCTGTGGCCACTAGATATTTAAAAAGGAAATCTCTCTAGTTACAGGAGCAGGCTTAATCACTGCAACTACAGGAAGAGCCATGGTTGTCCTTACTATTTTACCTTCATTTGTTGTTGTTTTTCAGTCACCAAGTCGTGTCTGACTCTTTACGACCCCATGGACTGTAGCACACCAGGCTTCCATGTCCTTCATTATCTCTTGGAGTTTGCTCAGACTCATGTCATTGAGTTGGTGATGTGATCCAACCATCTCATCCTCTGTCACCCCGTTCTCCTTCTGCCCTCAATCTTTTCCACCATCAGGGCCTTTTCTCATGAGTTGGCTCTTCGCATCAGGTAGCCAAAGTATTGGAGCTTCAGCATCAATCCTTCCAATGAATATTCAGGATTGATTTGCTTTAGGATTGACTGGTTTGATTTCCTTGCAGTCCGAGGGACTTTCAAGAGTCTTCTCCAACATCACAGTTGCATCACACAAAGCATCAGTTTACACACACACACACACACACACACACATTCTTAAGGCCTGGAGAAGAAAAAGTAAATTACTTCTCCAAAACCAAATGATTGGATCAAGGCTGGGGCTGGTGGTGAGAGAGGGTTTGGACTGTGAATTTGGCCCCAGTTACTTTCAACATGTTTTTCCCTGATCTGACGCCTCAGTCATTTTTAAAAGTTGTTTTCTAAAATCCATTCAGTCTACAGGATTGGTGATGTCCAACTAATATGTGAAATGATGACACTAGAAAATAAATTGAGGAAGACACATGATGAATGCAATACAATTTTAAGGGAAGACATAGTATTTATAGGACAATAAAAGAGATCTGCAGTTACATTATCCACTGAAGCAAAGTTATGCTGTAAGGGTCATCAACCCATATGTTTTATAACATAAACTGATCAACCAAAAGGGTTAGGAGAATATTTCCCTCGGGCAATACAGTTTGGGATAATTAGACACATTTGAGAGATTTTAACACCTTTCTCAGTTGCATCCTACACTAGCCATTTTGAAAACTGATAAACTGTCAGCCACTTCTTGTATAGTAATTTTATGATCCAATATAAAAATAAATTTTATTGTGTTATTGAAGTGGCCATAACCATTCTATTGAGTTGTTATATGGAAATATGCCTGCCTCCTTTATACAT
Organism: Tragelaphus eurycerus; assembly: GCA_935064755.1. NCBI lineage: Eukaryota > Metazoa > Chordata > Mammalia > Artiodactyla > Bovidae > Tragelaphus > Tragelaphus eurycerus. The sequence continues at coordinate 12,805,768 of CAKXYN010000018.1, forward strand.
ATTCAACCAGGGATATCCACATATTTTTCTTTAATATATTTTTGGGCTCTGTAAGTAGGCTTATGCTTTTTTAAAAAAGAAAATATTAGTAGTAGATGGAATCTTGGTACAGAAGTCACATGCAAACATCACCCCTGTATTAACACCATTTGGCTATGTTTATTTTGTGTTATACTTAGAGGCATATTGTTTACTCAGAAGATTTAAGCCTTATATATTTGAGCATTCAAAATTTTTGAAATTGACTCTCTTATTTCTTTTGACAGATGGTAACTTTAAAAGACTTATTATAGGTCCACAAACCTTCTTACCTCCAAACTCACTTAGGGGAATTTGCTAACTACTTATTGGACCATATTCCTCTATCCAGATCTTTCCATCTTTATTTCTGTGAGTTCTTTCCCTCCTCCTTTTCTCTCTCTGTGCTACCCTTCCTCCTTCTTTGCTCCCCCTACCATCCTTTGTCTGTTCTTCCCTTGCCCCATTCTCTTAAAATTGAATCAGGCCAGCTAAGAGTACAGCGCTCATATTTTCAAATCATGAACAGAACCAACTTCACTAGCTGTATGGGAACAATGGGTATTCATCTAGAGTTGAATAATGAATCAAATATTCATCAAACGTCAAGACTGTGCCAAGGAAAACTGGTTGTTCATCATATGGGGTTTAATCTGTATACTTTTTTCATATAGTAGGTTTACCACAAAGAAAAGGGTTTTACTGTAAAGATATGTTGTCTAGTGAGCCAGGAGAGTTGGAAACTCTAAAACTCAGCAAGAGCAGTAATTATAATAGAACAAGATTGTAGCAAGAGCAGAAATTGGTTAGTAGAGATCTACCACAAATTTGACTTAGCTACTCTCCATAAATCTTCATCTCTGAATGCCCACCTCTCTTCCCAGTGCCAACTGGACTGAGTTCTCTCCTCTTACCTTGGTGCACCTTTTGCTCAACTTCACAGCTGGCTGATCACAGGTTGTGTTTTCTCACAACTTGAGCTACTTAGGATAATAAACCTATGGATTCTATTCATGATTCAGTTCAGTTTAGTCACTTAGTTGTGCTCGGCTCTTTGAGACCCCATGGACTGCAGCATGCCAGGCTTCCTTGTCCATCACCAACTCCCAGAGCTTGCTCAAACTCATGTGCATACAACAATCTCATCCTCTGTAGTCCCCTTCTTCTCCTGCCTTCAATCTTTCCCAGCATCAGGGTCTTTTCCAATGAGTCAGTTCTTCCCATCAGGTGGCCAGAATATTGGAGTTTCAGCTTCAGCATCAGTCCTTCCAATGAATATTCAGGACTGATTTCCTTTAGAATAGACTGGTTAGACTCCTTACAGGCGAAGGGACTCTCAAGAGTCTTCTCCAACATCAAGGTTCAAAAACATCAGTTCTTCGGTGCTCAGCTTTCTTTATAGTCCAACTCTCACATCCATACATGACAGTTGGAAAAACCATAGCTTTGACTAGATAGACCTTGTTAGCAAAGTAATGATTAAATTTCAATTTTCTTTGCTAACTAAGCCATTCTGTAGTAACACTCCCAATATGAAGTCCAGAACAAGTCTCTTTAGCCCAGTTTATTATTTTGCATGGGCTATACCTTAGGCCAACTTATATATTCAGATCCCAGTTGGCAGATACCCACTGCAGTCAGTGAATTGCGGCATAGCTGAAATGAGAACAGTTTGGACTAGAGGGCAAAACCTGATAACTTGGTTTCTCAGCAGAGGCAGTAGGTAAAGGGTGGGGCAATTCTCTTCAGATGGGGTTGTATTCACCACAGGCAGCATGATGGAAATGTTTAACTGGAATATTATAAACCAATTATGGAGAGAAAGCAATACTTCCTACCACCTTTTCTTCAGATTACCTGATCTGGATATTTCTGCATCTATGTGAGTTTTCTCCCTTCTTGATAACTTTCCTTATTTCTACTGCCATTAAGGGACAGAGCTGTTTATCTCAGGTTCTTAGGTTCCTGGAAAAGCAGAGTCTTTTTCCATCTAAGGTCTATTCCACTATCTCTTTAGGTTGAGACGAACTCTTCCAACAAGTATGTAGACTCACTTGTAGACTCTGATCATAGCTCTCAGAAAGTCTTAGAACATACTATCTTGCTTTCTGAGTACAGAGACCACTTAACTGTCTCCATTAGAACACTCTCACAGCTTTGACTTCACCACTTCTTGCTTGCTGCTGCTGCTGTTTAGTCACATAGTCATGTCAGACCCTGTGCGACCCCATGGATTGTAGCCCGCCAGGCTCCCTGCCTGTTTGATTTCCCAGGCAAGAACACTGGAGTGGGTTGCCATGTCCTTCTCCAGGGATTTTTCCAACTCAGGGATCAAATTCGTGTCTCCTGCATCTCCTGCTTGGCAAGCAGATTCTTTACCACTTACTGCTTCAGTTCAGTTCAGTTTAGTCGCTCAGTCGTGTCCAACTCTTTGTGACCCCATGAATCTCAGCACGCCAAGCCTCCCTTTCCAACACCAACTCCTGGAGTTTACTCAAACTCATGTCCATCAAGTCGGTGATGCCATCCAGCCATCTCATCCTCTGTCGTCCCCTTCTCCTCCTGCCCCCAATCCCTTCCAGCATCAGAGTCTTTTCAAATGAGTCAACTCTTCACATGAGGTGGCCAAAGTATTGGAGTTTCAGCTTCAGCATCAGTGCTTCCAATGAACACCCAGGACTCATCTCCTTTAGAATGGACTGCGTGGATCTCCTTGCAGTCCAAGGGACTCTCAAGAATCTTCTCCAACACCACAGTTCAAAAGCATCAATTCTTCAGCATTCAGCTTTCTTCACTTTCCAACTCTCACATCCATACATGACCACTGGAAAAACCATAGCCTTGACTAGACGGACCTTTGTTGGCAAAGTAATGTCTCTGCTTTTTAATGTTATCTAGGTTGGTCATAACTTTCCTTCCAAGGAGTAAGCGTCTTTTAATTTCATGGCTGCAGTCATCATCTGCAGTGAATTTGGAGCCCAAGATGTAAACACTGAAGATCCAAAACAATATTCAACCCTTCTTCACAGGGTCAAACTGCAATTGTTCAAAGAACCATTTCATGGCCTTTAGGCTAAGACATTGTTCTTGTCATAGAACACTAACACAGTTCAACTAATAATGACTTATCTGCACTGAGGTCACCTTATTCTTGTAAAGGCCAGGAGAACTGAACTTCTGCAATTAACATAAAATGAGGTATTTCAGGTTTTTTTGATTAATTTTTGGTATGTCTATCTTATGGGAAATTGCTATTGGAAAGTAGACACAATTGATGATAGTTCTTCCTGAAGTCTTTTTTATGAATAAAAGTGACAGTTTTCTTTCTAGGGTGAAAGTGAAAATCGCTCAATCATGTCCAACTCTGCAACCCCAGGGACTATACAGAACATGGAATTCTCCAGGCCAGAATACTGGAGTGGGTAGCCTTTCCCTTCTTCAGAGGATCTTCCCAACCCAGGGACTGAACTGGGGTCTCCTGCATTACAGGCAGATTCTTTACCAACTGAACTGTCAGGGAAGCCCTCTTTCTAGAGTAGAGGAAGAGTATTCTTCCTAGAGGCAATAACAAATTTGAAGGTGTCACAGCATTTAATGTGCTCCTGAAATTCTTCAATTTCCTGGTTCGGGAACTATGAATAGAGAAAGATACAATTCCCATTTCTGACCTCACAGAACTTAATAGCACAGTCTGACTATATTTTTGTCTTGTTTTTAAATATATCAATAGCCACTCTACAGTTATTTTGCTAAAATATCACTAATCTCCAAATCCACCTTAAAAGATAATGAAATCTTCATTGTACAGGTGAAAAAAGTGAGGTTCAGCTAACATGCCAATTAGCTTAAACCCCATAGGACTGGAAAGTTGCAGAGTCAGCATCCAAACCAGTTAGATTTTAAAGACCACACTTTTTCAATTCATTGCACAGACTTCAAGATTAGTGAGGATCTATCATTTGCATATAGGAAAGAAATGCTGTTTCTTAGCATTTGCTAAGAAATAGGGTTCTAAAGAGGTATAAATAATTGCCTCCAATCTTAACATATTTTATAATCTAATTGGAAAGCATATTCTTTCTTACACTGATATTTACCTAAGTGTCATTGAGTGACTGAAACAAAAGTGTTGCTTTAAGTCAAATCTCATCTTCAAATCAACACTATGAATCACTACTCAGGATTAATATTCTTATATCTGAATTAGGCAAGTGAATGAAGTTACTTGTGGAATGAATAATAAAGTATTTTGGCATCTTTGAAAAAAAACTACTGGTCTATAAGCATATTAAACTCAATTTCATTTTTAACACACAAGTATATACATTCAGCAACTGCCATCATTAAACAAAATTCCATTCCTTACAGTAGCTATTCTTCATTAAGTAACCACCATGCACATAGCACTGTATTAAACTTAAAGACAATTCTTTGAACTCTGTTGGGACTGAAACCAGTCTTTAAAGGGCTACAAAGTCCAGAGGTGTTTTTGTTATGCATAAGAAACACTGCAACTCTAGAAAATAGAGATACATGACCTTCATGGACTCATAAGGAAAAACTGGCAATTTCTGTTTTTGAGAAAGAGAGAGAACAAGAGAGAGAGATTCTCACTAAAAAAATTTCAGGACTTTGCCATGTTAGCAAATTATTTTTTTAATCTTTGACCTGCATATTCTGAAATAAACTAGGCATTCCTCATCTTCTGCTATATGTACGTATGTTGCTGACATAGTATGGCTTCTTCTCATCATAGTTTCAAATGACATCACAAAGAGGCCTTTCCAGACCACCTCATATACCAGTCTATCTTCTTTATCTTATCTAAGCAATGAAATCTCCATAAAGTCATCTTATTTTCTTTCCACATAGGAATTTTGCCATCTAAAATAATCTTGTTTAGCAGTTGTTTTTGTTTTTAATGTGTCTTTCTCTACTGGTCTATAAGCTCCATAAGTGCAAGAATGGGGTCTGTGTGGTAACAACCATGTACTTAGTACTCAGAACACTTGCTGGTCATTAACTAGACATTTAAGTGTTATTTATAGAATGAATGAACATACAAATGAATGAATGAATGGACAAATTAAGTCGATGATAAACAAGGCGGCACTACAGCTCATATTCCAGGGCTTTTCCTATTTTTTTAATAATTGTTATAAATGTGTCAAAGCATAGGCTTCAACTGACAAATTCAATTTATCTTCTATACTTGTGACTCACCACACTCTCAGCTCTGAGCTGTAGCAGGCTTTTTGGCTTACTTCTGTCTAGGTGATATTCAGCCTATCCAAGACCTTTCTAAATCTTAAGTTTTGCCTTTGGAATTAAGCATATATAGTCCACAAAATATCAATCTTAGTTTTTAACTGAAATTAGACGCCAGAAATTTGATCATTTTATATTACGTTACCAGATCAATATAGACATCCATATACTGTGTAACTAATAAACCCTTCCATGAATAAACTAATGTCATAGTCTACTCATTCTGAGCTCTTAGATACCTGACTACAACAAGACCTTGTTTTCCTCTAGATGTCCTCCTTTTGATTTCCTTGAATTTGTCTTCTTGCTGCACATCACTTTGGATGCCCATAGCCCCTGTGTGAATAGCATTTTCCGTTTCATTGAACTTATTTTCCTCTTCTGCAGCTTGTCTTCTCTAAGCTGGCCCACACCAGCCAAGTTACCTCAGCATTACCTATAGCATTTGAGGTTTTACAAGCAATTACATTCTATCTTAAACACTTCTTCTTTTTCAAAGATATAAAATGTCAATTTATTTTTGACCCTTCCGAGCTTAGATTGGGCCCCTCAGCATCTCACGCCTTCCATTGCCCTTCTTCATAGCATTTCCTAATAGTAAGGTATGGATCAACACCTATGTTTGCTGATATAGGCCAAGACACTGACTCTTTTTTTTAAATGTTTCTTGACTATTTCTGGAAGATCTCACCTCAGATGACTATGTTAGCACATAAACTAGTTAGTTTATTTTTTTTTTAACAAGGAGTCATTACTTGTCTCCTCCAGCTGCCCTCTGCTCTAAAGCAATCTCACCTTAGTCACACACACTTATTCCCTTTCTTAGTGGTGTTCCCAAGCTTATGAAGTGAATGACAAAGAAAGAAGGGAAAGTCATCTTTCCCTTAAAGGTTAATATTTTTTATTTTAGTGAAGGCATAGATGTCCCTCAAATCTTGAAATAAATAGAAGAGTTGTTTTTTTTTTTTCCCAATAGGAGGTAGAATTTCCAAAGATGGGGGGGAAAAAACTAATATATAATAAAAAGAAACCATAATATTTCTATTTTCTTAACTTTACCTCTTAAATATTATCCTTTCCCTCTGTGATTTCTGCTCTCTGAATTTATAACAGTTGTATTCTCTTCACATGCATATTAGATACAGGATTTTAGGGTTCAAGCAACACTATTTGCTTCTGAGCTGAAGGTACCAAAGAACTGAATACAGAGCTAATTTGAGCCCTTGATGCTCAAAGTATTATTTGGGGACCCCCACGGCAGAGCACTTCTATTTTGATAATATGAAAACATATATATATATGCTTTCTCTCCACCAGCCAAAGAGAGGTTTAGACTCAAAACTCTCAAAGGAAACAGAGTGAAGAGAGCACAAGCAAATAAAAAAATACTCATGATTCTTCCCATGGATCTCTTATCCCTTGCTTTCAATTGATGAACACAGGCTGAACAATTGAGGAATGGGAAATTTTACCCTACCTACGTTTGAACATTCAGATACATCTCTGTAGAATCTTTATTTCCAGTTTAACTAAATGCGTAATGGCTGATCTCAATTTAATCAATCAAATCATCTTTGAAGACATTTCAATTCAATCATTAAGATGAATTCTAAATCTTAGACTGGCCATAATTCAATGGAGTGATTTTATTCTAAAGACATGATCTTTTGTACTCTTGAACAGTGAAAAAGGAAAGGAAGGCGACTTTCATCAGAATTTGATTCTTGTTCTTAATCAGAATTAATCTAAAATTAATTAAAATTTTTTCCTGCCTCTGTTCTGCCTCCCTTGGTAACTGCTTAGAGAGTAAAAAGAATGACATTGCTTTAACATTTAACTAAATCCCAACTCCTCTGAACAGGTGAAAACAACCATCCTCTAACAGACCTCTGCCCTGAGTGTCCCCCAACTCCCATTATTCTTGGATCCTCCATTGCAAAACAATGCTAGAATACAATGCAGCACCAAGGACCAATCAGGCCAGGGCTCCATGAGCTCACAGGCTAGGAGAGCAGCTTAGAGAAGAGGAAGACTCATTGAACTTCACATTAGAAAACCTGGGTTTAATCTGTATTTTGCTTCTTCCTCAGCCATGAGACTTTCAACAACTAAAATCACTGTCTCAATGATTTCATCTGCAAAATGAGGAAACTGATCATGATCTCACAGGGTTGATGTGAGGAAAATGTATGTGAAATATTGACAACCATGATGCAGTGAAAGAATATTAGCTGTTAACATTAGCCTTCAAGACTTTCCATGGTGTATTTGCCAACTTCCTTTTACCCTCATATACTCAAGATTTTCCTTGCCCAGGTTTTCACTGGTAAGGGTGGAGGATGGGGTAGGTCTCGCTGAAATCAAGCAGCAGAAAGCGAGTTCAAGAGCTAAAGTTACTCTAAGGAGTTCATTCTTGGTGATGAAGGAAAAGAAAAAGGCAGAGACTGGCTGAGAAAAACTTCTGGTCCCTAGCTTCCAGTTATGTTTTCCTTAGATCTGTCCACATCTGCTACATCAGTGCTTTTCATGCTTTCCTGTGTAAACAGATCACCTGGGGATCTTGTTAAAATTCCGATTTTGAGGTAGTAGGTCTGGCTAGAGTATTTTCAACATGGTCCAGCCAAAGTCAATACTGAGGGTGATGGACGATAACATTTGGAGTAACAAGGTCCTACATGACCCTCCATGATTTGTTGTCTACTTCTGCCACCACATGTCTTACCCATGTTCCTGCACTTTACCCCATGGCAAGACCAAACTGTTGTTGCCAGGAACACTCTAGTGATTCCTTACTCTATACTTTGAAAGTGAAAGTGTTAGTTGCTCAATCATATCCCACTCTTTGCAAACCCATGGACTGCAGCCACGAGGCTCCTCTGTCCATGGACTGCTCCAGGCAACAACATTGGAGGGGGTTGCCATTTCCTTCTCCAGGGGATCTTCCCAATCCGGGGATTGAACCCATGTCTTCTGCATTGCAGGCAGATTCTTTACTGTCTGACCCACCAGGGAAGTCCACTCTATACTTTAGCTCATCCTAATTTCTCTGTTTAGAATATATTTTTAACGTCACTTTTAGACTCTGCCAAAAGATTATCCTCTCCAGGATTTTATCCTGTAAACCACCAATCTCAATTGCTTCCTTGTTCTCTATTCTACAGTACCTTCATATCAAGGTTTAAGGTCATATGGCTATTTCTCCCCAAGTTAAGAACAAGAACTCCATATGAGTTTCTATATCCTAGGATTGTAATACTCTTTGTTGTACACTAGAAAACTATAAATACTTGCTCACTAAGTAGTGTATAAAGAGTACACTGAATTTTAAACCTGTAACTGACTAATCAGATAGTTGATAACCATGCAGAATGTCAGTCCTTAACAACAGCCCACTATGCTGCTTACCAGGAAATAATTTCCAGTCAGCAAAAAAAATGAGTGTGATTGTGACAGAAGTCAAAAAAAGAAAAAAACAGAAAGTCCATGTTTAAAAAATTTAAGCAACAGAGTGGATTAGGTTAGCATTTGCATGATATGTCTTGAGGACATCAGAGATCTCACACCCATCTTATTTGTGCTGAGACTTTACAAAGGTCAGGATACTCCAAGTATAGTTGTGCCACAAACCCAATCAGTTCCTGAGTTCTGTTCCTTATTTACAGGGCACTGACTCCCTTATCTCCATTCATCTTGTATTTTTCTTTCCAATGCCTTCTCTGTGGTCCTCTTGATGCTCATTAGCCAAGAATCGAAGGGTCTAGGCCTGCTTCTCTGCTCTCATCTTCCTTTCTCCAAGTTGGATAGAAGGAAGGGTGGTAAATCATCATATAAAAGAAGTGACCTCCCACAGTCACTGGGGCACAAAAGAGATGCCAAGCCAAGAATATTTCCCTGCATCACATTCTCTCTTTACTTTATGAATTCCAGCTACTCTTCTCTGGGCTTAAGAGATCTTTCCTGCAAGCCAGACACTGCTAACAGAAAATCAGATTTAGAATTCTTCACTGACACAGATTAACAGACATAAGATTGAGAGGTGTAGAGGTGTATCTGTGTTCCTACTGTGACCTCTAAATAGCACATTCTATTCCCAACGTACAAAAGAAACTCAAATTAGAGATGAACACTTTAGGTAATATATTTTGGCATTATGTGCCTAATATGCTTCTATAAACATTAATTATTAGGATTGTCATGTAAAATGAGAACCATTTGTTAACATTTAATATACTGAACATGCGGGGAATCAGAAGTAATAAATGAAGGTGGTTAGGAGGTAATGAGAAGAGCTAAAGAGTGACAGGGGCATCATCATTAGTACCTTGTCAACAAAGAAGGCCCATCTGTACACAAACACATCAAAGCAAAATGGGGAAGGGATAGTGCTTTTATACACGGTTGATGAAAATAAGCTAATTATTTTTTTTCAAAGATTTTTTAAATCATTTTTAATCTATTTTTTAAGCTAATGTATATTTTTCTGTATGCTCTTAGTGAAAATCATTGTTGTTTTCTAGTCGCTAAGTCTTGTCAGACTCTTTTGTGACCCCCATGGACGGCAGCCCGCCAAGCTCTCTGTCCATGGAATTTCCCAGGCAAGAATACTGGAATGGGTTGCCATTTCCTTCTCCAGGGGATCTTCCCGACCCAATCAAACTCAGGATCAAACCCGAGTCTCCTGTATTGGCAGGAGGATTCTTCAGCACTTCAGCCCCATAGTGAAAACTAAGAGTGTATTACTCTTACTATTTACCATTGAAATAAATCTCTACAATAAAAATAAATAAATCTCTACAATATAGTACGACAGCTTGACATACATAGAAATAAAAGCAAATGAGTTTGAATTTCCAGATCTTTATAATGCAGAATTTCATTGTCAGCAAGATAGTTTCATAATTATGATTATGTAAAACATTACCCAATTCAGAGTAACTTGGGGTAGAGAACTGTCAGCTTACTAAAATGTATGAACCATAGGGCAGTTTTTTAATCAGACTAGACTACTGCATGTAAGTAGAATTTAATATATGTTATAAACTTGTCTGTTTAATTAATAATTGGAAGCATGAATCTAACTTTAATAAGCTCCATGCTAAGTGCTGAATGTATATTTTCTAATTTAGTTTTCACAACAGCCCAATGAACTTGATCCTTTGTTCATTTCTATTTTAGGGTTAAAGAAAGTAAGGCACAGTCACCCAGGGCATATCAGCTATAAGTGAAGAAATCCATATATAATGTCTTTTAACATTCAGTCAATTTTTTATGAAAATTGTTAAACCAAAGTAATATTAGTCATTTCTGGCTTTATGAAATACGTTGAAATTAAAGTAATTTCCTTATTAAGCATGAGAATAAAAATTGTTATCAGGAAAAACATATTCAATAAAACGACTTTTGGATTTTGGCTTCTTTATCTAAAAAGTGTCTTAATCAAATCTAAAACTCTGTGGTACTATATATGCAAATACTTAACTATCAAAAGAAGTCACAAATGTAGTGGTATCTAAATTTTCAAGATTCAATAGTAATTCTGCCAACACCAGGTGTTCAGATATTTTCCAAATATCACGGATTACAATTCTATGATATAATGGTGAAGACTGGACTAGAACAAAGGATCATTCAACTTCACTTCAAATGTTCAATGGCATTAGATCTAAATCCTTTCCCAATCACTTCCATTTTACTTTCAGTGATCTCTTTCAGGGGAGGATAATTAGTGTCATGCATAATAAATAAGCAATAAGAATCTACTTAACTTATTTATACTGATTTATATATATATAAATACCCAAATATATACTAATATATATATATAGCCTACTTGCATTGGATTAAAGAAAATTAACCTAACACAGTGCTTGGTACATATCAGGTTCTGAATAATTATTACTTTCCTTTTTATTTTTCTATATCACTCTTCAAAGTTCAGTTCAGTTCAGTCACTCAGTTGTATCCGACTCTTAGCAACCCCATGCTGCAGCACTCCAGGCCTCCCTGTCCATTACCAAATCCCAAAGTTTACTCAAACTCATGTCCATTGAGTCAGTGATGCCATCCAACCATCTCATCCTCTGTCATCCCCTTCTCCTCATGCCTTCAATCTTCCCAGCATCAGGGTCTTTTCAAATGAGTCAGTTCTTCGCATCAGGTGGCCAAAGAATCAGAGTTTCAGCTTCAGGATCAGTCCTTCCAGTGAATATTGAGGACTGATTTCCTTCAGGATGGACTGGTTGGATCTCCTTATAGTCTAAGGGACACTCAAGAGTCTTCTCCAACACAGTTCAAAAGCATCAATTCTTGGCACTCAGCCTTCTTTATACTCCAACTCTCACACCCATACATGACTACTGGAAAAACCATTGCTTTGACTAGACAGAACTTTGTTGGCCAAGTAATGTCTCTCCTTTTTAAAATATTATATAGGTTGGTCATAACTTTTCTTCCAAGGAGCAAGCATCTTTTAATTCCAAGGCTGCAGTCATCATCTGCACTGATTATGGAGCCCCCCAAAATAAAGTCTGACACTGTTTCCACAGTTTTCCCAACTATTTGCCATGAAGTGATGGGACCGGATGCCACGATCCTACTTTTCTGAATGTTGAGTTTTAAGCCAATTTTTTCACTCTCCTCTTTCACTTTCATCAAGAGCCTCTTTAGTTCTTCTTTGCTTTCTGCCGTAAGGGTGATGTCATTTGCCTATATGAAGTTATTGATATTTCTCCCAGCAAGCTTGATTCAACCTTGTGCTTCACCCAGTCCAGCATTTTTCATGATGTACTCTGCATATAAGTAAAATAACAGGGTGACGATATATACCCTTGTCATACTCCTTTCCCAATTTGGAACCAGTCTGTTGTTTCATGTCCAATTCTAACTATTGCTTCTTGACCTGTATACAGATTTCTCAGGAAACAGGTCAGGTGGTCTGGTGTTCCAGTGTCTAGAAGAATTTTCCACAGTTTGTTGTGATCCACACAGTCAAAGGCTTTGCAATAATCAATAAAACAAAAGTAGATGTTTTTCTGGAACTCTCTCTTTTTGATAATCTAAAGGATGCTGGCAATTTGATCTCTGGTTTCTCTGCCTTTTCTAAATTCAGCTTGAACATCTGGAAGTCCACAGTTCACGTACTGTTGAAGCCTGGCTTGGAGAATTTTGAGCATTACTTTACTAGCATGTGAAATGAGTGCAATTGTGCAGTAGTTTGAGCATTCTTTGGCATTGCCTTTCTTTGGGATTGGAATGAAAACTGATGTTTCCAAGTCCTATGGCCACTGCTGAGTTTTCCAAATTTGCTGACATATTGAGTGCAGCACTTTCACAGCATCATCTTTTAGGATTTGAAATAGCTCTACTGGAATTCCATCATCTCCACTAGCTTTGTTCATAGTGATGCTTCCTAAGGCCCACTTGACTTCACATTCCAGGATGTCTGGCTCAAATATACTTTGTGTGCAACCAGGACCCAGTGACTCCACAGAGACTAAGACAGAACTGTGTTTGAGTGTCTCCTGAGGAGGTACAGATTAGCAATGGACTGCTGAAGGGGCAGAGTCTCTGGGTGCAGTAGACCTGGGTGTGGCATAAGCTCTCTTGGAGGAGGTCGCCATTAACCCCACCATAGAGCCACCAGAACTTATACAGGACTGGGGAAACAGATTCTTGGAGGGCACAAATGTAACCTTGTGTGCACCAGGACCCCAGAGAAAAGAGCAGTGACCCCATAAGAGACTAACCCAGTCTTGCCCATGAGTATCCAGGAGTCTCTGGTGGAGGCGTGGGTCAGTGGTGGCCTGCTGCAGGGTTGGGGGCACTGAGTGTAGCAGTACATGCATGATACCTTTTGACAGACGTTGCCATTATCTTCATTACCTCTACCATAGTTTCGCCTCAGGTCAAACAACAGGGAGGGAACAATATAGCCTGGTCCAACAACAGAAAATTGGATTAAAGACTTACTGAGCATGGCCCTGCCTATTAGAACAAGACCCAGTTTCCCCCTCAGTCTCTCCCATCAGGAAGCTTCCATAAGCCTCTTATCCTTCTCCCTCAGAGGGCAGATATATGAAAACCACAATCACAGAAAACTAACCATTCTGATCACATGGACCACAGCCTTATCTAACTCAGTGAAACTATGAGCCATGCCATGTAGGGCCACCTAAAATGGATGGGTCATGGTGGAGAGTTCTGACAAAATGTGGTCCACTGGAGAAGGGAATGGCAAACCACTTCACTATTCTTGCCTTGAGAACCCCATGAGCAGTATGACAAGTTAAAAAGATGGGACACTGAAAGATGAACTTCCCAGGTCAGTAGGTACCCAATATGCTACTGGAGATCAGTGGAGAAATGACCCCAGAAAGAATGAAGAGATGGAGCCAAAGCAAAAACAACACCCAGTTGTGGATATGACTGGTGGTAGAAGTAAAGTCTGATGCTGTAAAGAGCAATATTGCATAGGAACCTGGAATGTTAGGTCCATGAATCAAGCCAAATTGGAAGTGGTCAAACAGGAGATGGCAAGAGTGAACATCAACATTTTAGGAATCAGCAAACTAAAATGGACTAGAATGGGTGAATTTAACTCAGGTGACCATTATATTTACTACTGTGGGCAAGAATTCCTAAGAAGAAATGGAGTAGCCATCAGAGTCAACAAAAGAGTCCAAAATGCAGTACTTGGATGCAATCTCAAAAACGACACAATGATTTCTGCTCTTTTCCAAGGCAACCCATTCTATATCACAGTAATCTAAGTCTATGCCCCAAACAGTAATGCTGAAGAAGCCGAAGTTGAACGGTTCTATGAAGACCTACAAGACCTTCTAAAATTAACACCCCCAAAAGATATATTATATATATATATATATATATATATATATATATATAAAAAATACATACTCTATATTATAGAGTACATTTTGTACTCTATAATACCTTTTCATTATAGAGTACTGGAATGCAAAAGTAGGAAGTCAAGAAATACCTGGAGTAAAAGGCAAATTTGGCCTTGGAGTACAGAATGAACCAGGGCAAAAGCTAATAGAGTTCTGCCAAGAGAACACACTGGTCATAGCAAACACCTTTTTCCAACAACACAAGATAAGACTCTACACATGGACATCACCAGATGATCAATACTGAAATCAGATTGATTATACTCTTTGCAGCCAAAGATGGAGAAACTCTACACAGTCAGCAAAAACAAGACCAGGAGCTGACTGTGGCTCAGATCATGAACTCTTTATTGCCAAATTCAGACTTAAATTGAAGAAAGTAGGGAAAAATCACTAGATCATTCAGGTATGACCTAAATCAAATCCCTAACAATTATACAGTAGAAGTGACAAATAGATTTAAGGGATTAGATATGATGAACAGAGTGCCTGAAGAATTATGGATGGAGGTTCATGATTGTACAGGAGAGAGGGATCAAGACCATCCCCAAGAAAAAGAAATGCAAAAAGGCAAAATGGTTGTCTGAGGAGGTCTTACAAATAGCTATGAAAAGAAGAGAAGTGAAAATCAAAGGAGAAAAGGAAAGATAAACCCATTTGAATGTAGAGTTCCAAAGAATAGCAAGGAGAGATAAGAAAGCCTTCCTCAGTGATCAGTGCAAAGAAATAGAGGAAAACAGTAGAATGGGAAAGACTAGAGATCTCTTCAAGAAAATTAGACATACCAAGGGAACATTTCATGCAAAGATGGACACAATAAATGACAGAAATGGTATGGACTTAACAGAAACAGAGAATATTTAGAAGAGGTGGTAAGAATACACAGAACTATACAAAACAGATCTTCATGACCCAGATAATCACAATGGTGTGATCACTCTCCTAGAGCCAGACATCCTGAAATGTGAAGTCAAGTGGGTCTTACGAAGCATCACTATGAACTCTTCCAAGAAACATAGTCAAAAGGACAATTAACTCAACATGATCTCTGTATAACATTAATTTATTAACCCACCTCACATTGTTTTATCTGTTGGGTTTTCATATTGATTAGAATGTTATACTACCTCTACTAGTTCTTTCATGGCTGAAGAAATTTAAAGTTGTCCAAAGTTGTTATTTGGACAAGCAACTTTACTGAGTTCAAATACAGAAAATTATATCTAACTTTTATTCAAAACCCAGGTACTGTATTGTGTACTACAGGTAACTATCCTTCAGAATGTTTGTTGACATAATGACAAATTAATATCAAAGAAGATTCTAACTACTTCATAAAGGTCAACTAGTTAATATCAAAGTTCAAAAAACCTCCTAGTGCCCTTGAGCCCCCTTGAGGGGCAAGTACAGAGATAGAGAGTGTGCTTGTTAATAAAGACCTATAGCAACATTGCTGGCTATTCCAACATTGCCAGTGACAGGATCTACAATAATACTTCTTCAACTCGAGTATGTTTCGGAATCACTGAGCAACTTGTTACTATTATTAATTCTGATTCCAGCATTTATTGCTTGTGGACTTTTGGATAGCAGCCATTCTGATTGGCGTGAAATGGTATCTCATAGTGGTTTTGATTTGCATTTCTCTGATAATGAATGCTGGAGAGGGTGCGGAGAGAAGGGAACCCTCTTGCACTGTTGGTGGGAATGCAAACTGGTACAGCCACTATGGAGAACAGTATGGAGATTCCTCAAAAAACTGGGAATAGAACTGCCTTATGATCCAGCAATCCCACTGCTGGGCATATACACTGAGAAATCCAGAATTGAAAGAGACACGTGTACCCCAATGTTCATAGCAGCACTGTTTGCAATAGCCAGAACGTGGAAGCAACCTAGATGTCCATCCACAGATGAATGGATAAGCAAGCTGTGGTACATATACACAATGGAGTATTACTCAGCCATTAAAAAGAATACATTTTGAATCAGTTCTAAGGAGGTGGATGGAACTGGAGCCTATTATACAGAGTGAAGTAAGCCAGAAACAAAAACACAAATACAGTATACTAACGCATATATATGGAATTTAGAAAGATGGTAAAAATAACCCTATTTACGAGACAGCAAAAGAGACATTGATGTATAGACCAGACTTTTGGACTCTGGGACTGGGAGAGGGTGGGATGATTGGGGAGAACAGCATTGAAATATGTATAATATTATATCTGAAATGTATTAATTGTTCAAACTAATCACTGTCATGTTACAATTTGTTCATATTAGATGTTTGTAATGTTTCTGATAATCAATAAAAGAGATTCTTGATTAAACAAAAAAAAATTCTGATTCCAGGGTCCTACCCCCAGGTTTTCTGACCAGTAGATCTAAGGTGGCTTCTAGACATCTTCATTTTTTATAAAATTCCTAAGGGATTCCAATGCAGACTCTTCAAGAAATACTTTTTTTGAAGATACAGATGGCTGGACCAACTCTGAAATCACCAGAGAGGGAAAAAAAAAAAAAAAAACCTATTTGCTTTTTGCCCTCCACAACCTTACCCAACTCCTGAAAAGAATATGACATGGTTTTCATTGGTTTTTGCTTGTTTTATCTACTTCTAAACACTCTCACCTCTATGAAGGATTTGGAGAACATGATTCTAATTGATCACATCTCTTTAGCCTCTGTCAGGTATAGTTATGAAATAGTGGCTGAGATTTATAGATTAGTGGTCCAGTAGGCTTAGCAAGCTGAGTTTGACTTTTCTGCCCCACGGATGAATGCAGCAGGGTTCTCTTCATAGCCTCTCTAATTGAATTGCAGGCCAATCTCCTTAATAACCTATCCCTTGCTCAAGATAACTACCAGGTGCCTTTCAGACTCAAAGCTACAAAAGCTCTTACTGCAAGCACTCTTTCCTCAAATTCCTTCATCCTCCCCAGTGAGTCTCTTTAGTCTCTTCTCTCCCACTCCATGCATGGATATTAGATGTGTGAAACTACTGACAATCTGAAGACTGCAAACCAGGCAGATAAAACAGAAGCATCCTTTCTCTTTTATTCTTAATTTGAGCAGTGCTCAAAGTCCCACTGAGGGGACTGATTGCTGATACAACTGTGAGATATGATGTCTATGGGGAGAAAAAGTTCACAGATTTCATCAGCCGTTCCTCCAGAGGTGTGGACTGCCACCCATTCTCTGGTTCTAAACCACACAAAGAAAAGCTGAAGAATGCTGACAAGGCTCTTTCAAGATGTTTTCACTGGAATGGAGCTGCTGCAGTGGCACCCCAAAGTGGCACTTCTGTGAACACATTAAGTTGTAAATATGCAAATCAAATCACTGGGTGCTACCAGCCCAACCAATCATAGTAAAGTGATTATCAACTGATAGCTTTAAACTGGTACACCTCTTGCCATGATAGCTTCAGCAGAGATTTTGCTTAAAGTCCTGTCCTCTATCCCTGATGAGATGGGATCAGGACTCCTTTTGTAAATCTAGAGGAGGTACTCTGTGAAGCTTCAGGGCCTCTCCAAGGCAGGGAGAAGAGATGAGAATGACAAACAAGCAGCCTAGCAGAGGCTGAGGAGTTTACTAGGTTGCTGCTGCTGCTGCTGCTGCTGCTAAGTCGCTTCAGTCGTGTCCGACTCTGTGCGACCCCATAGACAGAAGCTCACCAGGCTCCCCTGTCCCTGGGATTCTCCAGGCAAGAACACTGGAGTGGGTTGCCATTTGGGACAGGCCAATCGAGAGTGGGCCTGGCTGTAGGCTTTTGAAAACATCTTCACCTATAGAGGCAGTGTAAGTAAAATTTAGTCCTTAGATTAGGCCAAATTTCTAAGAATCATGAGAAGCTTGGTAAAACTACAGACTCCCAAGCTCCCTCCCCTTCAGAATCTTTGGAGTAGAGTTCAGAATTTGATAGGTTTATCAACCAATGTTGATGAATTGCAACCATTGTTAAGTATATACTATAACAACCAAAGTCATAAGAAACAGATTTCTTTAAGAACTCACAAAGGTTTTAAATATGTCTGAAAATGAATACTTTCCCAAGGGGAAGGGAGGTCTACATCCTCTCCCCTTGAACCTGGGCTATCTTAGGAAACAGTTGACCAAAGGAGCACAGAGGAAGTGACACTAAATGATGTCCAAGTGCAGGTCATAAAAGATGATACAGTTTCTGCCTAATTCTCCTTAGACTTGATTTCAGAGCCTTGATCCACCTACCAGGTGAGAAGTCTCAGGCTGCTACACTTCACAGAAGTCATCACTGTAGGCATTTTGCTGACTGCCCCAGCTGAGGAGCCAGTCAACAGCAAGCGTCACTGGTTATATATCTAAGTACAGACGCCTCCAGAGAGTGAGTCACTCCAAGCCATTGAGTCACCCCCAGCTTTGGATCTTCCCAACTGAAGACCAGATATCATGAAGCACAAAAACACTGTCCATATTAAGCCCTACTCAAATTCCTGACTCACAGAGTCTTGAATAGGACGTGCATCATGGCCAGAAATCATGCAAGGCATTGTGGGTGGAGCAAGGATTACAGAGTCTGATAGTCTTGGCTCTGTCATTCAATTATCTTTGCCATTCAATTAAAGCTTGTGTGGCTTTGGGTAATTTGCTCATGCTCTCAGAAGGTCAAATTTATAATATGTAAATTGGCAAGAAAAGTATATCTCAGGATTAAAGAGGCAATGTATAGGAATGTGCCTATAACACAGTGAGAATTTAGTAATTATTGCTATGACCTTTGTTACTGTTATAACTAAATATCAAAGATACCTAGATATCTCAGGGGAGATCAAAACCATTACCCTTAATTATTGAGGGAAATCAACAGAATGTATCCAAATCACAGCAAATAAATCTTATGGTAGAAAAGAGGATTCTAGAATCTGTCATTCCTTACATACTGCTTTCACAGTTGAGATACTGTGTTGCAATGTTTTATTCCAGATCAGTGAAACCACCACTTTCCAACATGAGGATCTTTTTTTAAATGTTAAAAAAAAAACACCACTAGACACTCATGACAGTAGTATTTGTCCTAGGGGAAAAAAAGTCATATTTTGTTACTAACCATAACTTCTATGCTTCTTGGAGCTTCCCTTGTGGCTCAGCTGGTAAAGAAACCACCCGCAATGCAGGAGACCTAGGTTCAATCCCTGGGTTGGGAAGATCCCCTGGAGAAGGGAAAGGCTACCCACTCCAGTATTCTGGCCTGGAGAATTCCATGTACTGTATAGCCCATGGGGTTGCAAAGAGTCGGACACGACTGAGCAACTTTTACTTTCACTTTCTTTCATAACTTCTATATACATATTTAAAGTAGCAGTGTATATTTGTCATACAACCTACAGATTATACTCTTGTCAATATTCATTGAAAGCTCTATCAGAATAATTGTCTTTACCACTCAGTAAACATCAGAATCTAGGGACCCTTGTGACAATTCAATGTCCTTTTCCATTCCCCCATGTCTAGACTCTCCAAAAGTGATACACCCAATTAGGAGCATGCTTTAAAGTTGTCTTTGGCTCTTTCAACTAAATAGAAGGGGAATATTTCTGATAAGCTCTGTATACATCATTAATCTTCTTATAAGAGAAGCTGATGTGATTACTTGTGTGGCATATGGAGGAAAGGGAAGCTAAAGGATCCTTTTAGGAATCCAAATGTCCTCCAAGTAACAGAGATAGTGACATTTAAATACTTTCAACAGTGATTTTTATTTTAACAACTCCAAATCATGCATAGGTAGAATGTAGTCTCCACAAAAATATGTATGAGCACACTCTCAAGAATCTCCATTAAGAAAATAATCATAATTAATTCACATAATTCAAAAATGGAAAGAAGTAGAAAGAATATTCTTGTTATGTATGAAAATAGTGCCAAACAGTATTTTTCTTGTAGGGGTATGCTTAGCTCAGGTCCTAATAAATCTCTTTTAAAATGACCTGAAAGAAGAGTTATTTTCATTATGTTAATGATCTCCTGGGTAAGGAAAGGGTAGAAATAGCTCATTAATGGAACTTGCAGGTGATAAGTTAAGATGTATGGCAGGCACTACTGAAGTTCCTAAGATGTTATATAAATGGATCCAGAGAGGGTAGGGTTATGACTCAAAAATAACAAAATGAGATTCAGCTGAGAAAAATGAAAACCAATACATCTTGAGTAAAATAATTCAATGGACAGGAGAAACATGGAGAGAAGTAACACTGATGGAGACCTGGATCTAATAACAGAGGACAAATTAGATATCAGTTTGCAATGTGATATGGCTGCCAAAGGGGCTGATGGTATTCTGAACTGAATACAATGATCCATTATGTTGGGGAAGAAGAAAATACAGAGAAATGACTCTACCTTCCTTGATTCTGGTTAGGCTAAACTACAGTCTCAGACCTCTTGACACTTGAAGTATGGTGAGAAATTGGACTGCGTACAGAGGATAGCAGAAGATGATTAAAGAAATGGAACGATGTACTTATGGGAAAGATTAAAGGAACTAAACATGTATTATCTGGATAAGTAATAACAAACAGAGCTAGAGTAGCATTAAGTCAACATTTGAAAGGTATAATTCTCCTCAGGTGAGAGGGCTATATAAATGTAAGATAATAGCAATGCTATTAAAACACTATGAAAAAAGTGTCTAAGTGGGATGGCATAATCTTAGCATATGGTTAGTGTTTGAGATTATTTTCTTAATGGAGATCCTTGAGAGTTTGCTCAGATATATTTTTTTGTGGAGACTACATTTTACTCACGCATGATGTGGAGTTGTTAAAAATCACTATTGAAAGTGTTTCATTATCATATCCAGGAGATGGTGAGGGACAGGGAAGCCTGTGTGCCACAGTCCATGGGGTTGCAAAGAGTTGGACTTGGCAACAGAACAACACTGGTATCAGTAACACTGACAACAATCGTTTCAGCTACCACGCTGCTACTGGTGATTACTGGACAGAGCCTCTTCTCAACCTCACGGTAGAGAAACTTGAGCAATTGGGAATTGTTAACCAGGAACAATTAAATTTTGTGTACTGTGGTTTTAGTGCCTTTCTTAACACCGGTCTCCAATACCACACTCTTCAGTCAAAATTTAATTTCCTCATCCTTGCTTCCAGAACCCACATCAAGCCTTGCTTTTAATGACCCATCTCTAGGAACTTTCTCCTTCTAAATGAAACAACGAAGGAAAGAAAATGGAGGATCTGAACCAATTTATACCAAGATACTAATCTGTGTGGTAACAATTTTAATATATTTCTCAAATATATGCATATGGGACAATATCTCCTTCCTCACAAAGAGGTCTGTGCCCAGTGGTTGTGGACCATCTCTGTGTCCTTCAAATCACATTCTCTAAGCTTTCACATGGCAAATGCTCACATTTGGAAGTGCCCTCAGCACCATTTCAAGCTGCTAGAATAGCTGCAGCATAGTCTTAGAGATTGAATGGGCTCGATTTAATAGATGTTTTGGGTTCTGCATTAAAACCCTAAACATCAAGAGCATGTGACATGCTTTATGACATATGAAGCTGCGTGGGGGAAATTTTCATGCAGCTACAAGCCAAGACATGCTCTATTGGAAGTACGGATGCAAGAGAAATATAACTTTGCTCCCTTCCAGCTCTAACATTCTATGACTCTATAATTCAGTGACTGGAGGATCATTTTCATGATTCAGGAGTCAATATTGATGAATTTCTTCCAAAGTGAAAATGTGAGAAAGAGAGTGAAGGAGAAATGAAAAGTTGTTCCATTATGTGTTAAGTATTCACAATACCAGGAAGATACAATTTGGGAACAGAGTGAGTGATGAAATATGTAGGATTAGCAAACAAAAGGGGGCGGGGGCACGTATCTGAAGGAAAAAAAAAAAAGAAACTGCAGTGACCATCCATCACCGATCTCTGGAGTGGAAGGGAAGAAAATGTGAAATTCCTGCACCTACTTGTGATGTATTTGCAAAGACAGAATATCTTGCTCAGGGGAAACTTTAAAGAGTCAGACATCTGCTATAGAGCAAACACAGTGAAACATGGGTCACTAAAGAGCCCCTAAGTTACAGAGAGGACAGGTTTGTGACCCTGAAAGTCGGCAGTGCAGGCAGAGCAAAAGCCTACCCTAGATTTGCCACTGACCGACCTGAAGGGATTGATGGGGAATGTGAAAGCAATAAAATAATCAGTAGGGTCCACATGTTATTTATATTCTAATAGTAAAGAAAATGGTTTCTTAGGTTTCAGGAAATTTCCTAATACAAATGCTTTAATGGAAACAAGAGAGTCACCGGAGGCAGCCAGTTTAGCTCCACATGGTCAGTAGAATGTATCATGCCATGTAGAAAGTGACCTGTACTGCTGGCCACAGGCAGTCTTTATGATAGATTCAGGTCACTCGGGGTTTACTGAAGGCATGGAGCTCTGTGTTGATTATTAGTGGCCGAGCATAGGAACTATTTTTGCCATGTCTCATAAATTTCTTTAGCTTCCAAGAAGCACAGCCCATATCAACACAACAGAAGCTGAAGGCAGAATGCAGGTCACTCTGAACTGCATAGACAGGCAGGATGAGCCAGCCTGCTGAGTCTGTTTTTGCTTCAACCTCATCCAGGTAGGGATTATTCAGCTACCTGATATCTTCAAATGAACCTGGATAGTTATCAATTATAGCATCACTCTATAGACACTGTGAGAGTGTAAGTCTATTCTTTATGAGTAAGAGTGAAGTTACATAATATGTGATGATCTCCTTGCCATGATTTTAAGGCAACAGTTGTGCAAAAAGTAGTATTTCAAGACTTACAAAGACATGGTCTATAGCCTGGTAAGCTCATCATGGAGCTTATCACCAAAAAAAAAAAAAAAAAAAACCCAAAGAAAAATTTAGCAGGAAACTGTGACCACATTTGCGTAGTGGTATCACTCAAAAGGAGTTTTGCCATATGGATTAGCTACAAGTATTACATCACAGGGCACTGTGCTCTTGCTTTTAGTCCAACTTAGCTGTGATTTCACAGATATAGACAAGTTCGGTTCAGTTTAGTTCAGTTGCTCAGTCGTGTCCCACTCTTTGCAACCCCATGAACTGCAGCATGCCAGGGCTCCCTGTTCATCACCAGCTGCTGGACAAGAGACATACATAAAGACTTGAGTGGAGAAAAAACTATGAAATTCTAAAAGGAAAAGCAAAAACCCCAACATTCCCCTAGTAATTCATGGCTGTGGGACAAGGAAAATCCAAACGTAGAGTGGACTGATACCAGTCAGTCATTTGGCTATCAAGCCAAAGTGGAGTTGAGGGGAGACATTATATTTCAACTCAATGAAAGTTTGCAAAGATATTTGAGAAGTCCTTCACCAGAGATTTTATTTAACCATACCATATTTACTAAAGAAATCTTTACCTCCAGCCTCTTCCATTTCACCTCTCTCTCTTAATCATCATATCTGAAATGCACTTAATGCCAACATCTAGAAACCCTCTACAAATCACTCCAATTCCAATTTTCATGCAGGCTCTATAATATTATGATTGAATAATGACTATTTATCTAGACACAAAATGTGTCAGGAGCCTCAAAAATATATTTAATCCATACAACAATCCTATGTGATGTGTTATTACTCTGATGTTAAAGAAAACTAGGGAGATATATAGTTAAACAATCAGTTTAATACTCAAGATTCAAAGTTAGGTCTGGCTAACTCTAAAGTTTCCAGCAGAGAAACAATGAAAAAGAGATAAATAGGTTTCCTTAAATTCATTTAAATCCCACTCTCTGATTTCTATATCTGCAGGCATTTCTTAAAACTTGCTTTAATTTCTTTTAGGCTAAAAGTAAATAGCTTGTGGTTCCTATGAATGTGTGTCTGTGTGCACACACATGCCTGTACCTATTTTATTTGTTCAATAAATATCTACTGAACACATAATTCTGTGTTAGGCACTGTGCCAAGTACAAAAATGGATAAAACAACTGGCATGGTCTCTGCTCTCACAAATATTACCATCTATCTGTCTGTTCTGCTTGATGAGGTAAAGTTATTTAAAACCAAATAGCAGCTGACTGCATCAAAATATGGAGGAAGTTGATTTCTAGTGACTTATAAAAGGAAATATGAAGCTATGTATGGGATCAACCATATGTGAAAGACCGACCATCTTATACTATTGTTGTCATCACCATCATCATTACTATAGCTATAAACTAATTTTACTATTGTAAAACTGGAGAAATTAGAGTTCTGCAGGGCTGCAAACCCTCAGAGCAAGAGTCACCTGGAGAAACAAGAGCAACTAGACACCCATCCCAAAGTTCAGGACTCAGAGTATGTCAATCTTCTCTTTTCTGCAAATGAACAGAAAACTGACTACCTTATATGAATAACAATCATTAAATTAAGATGTCTCCAGAGACTTCTAGAAACAGGCAAATGGGGATGGTTGCTTAATTACATTCAGTTATAAAACTATGCTCTAAATTTCATTGATTTCCATAATTTCAGTTAAAAAATTTTTAATTTCCCCTGATTTCCTTACTTTTTAGGCCTTCTTTTTTTCTTTTCTTTGATTGATCTGAGGAAGAAAATAATGTTTGTTAATACCTAAACATTACCCCAGGAAGACCAGCAAGTGTTCCCTAAAACTCAGCATCAGTTACTAGTCCAGCTACTAAGCCTAGATGAGCTGGTATAACTAGTTGATGAAAAAGCAAAACCAAACAGAGAAGCAGAAAACAGAATTAGGGATATTAATAACTACTAATTGCTTCCCACTAGAGTGTTCCTTTACTATGAATGCCATACTTGGCAAATAAAAAATATGGTATGCTATATACATAATCTAAAGGAAGAATGCATTTTGAAATAAGATGAAGGAAGAAACCAAGAAGTATTCTACAAATTAAAAAATCGGAGTGTAAATTATTAAAATTAACACACACCCTAAAAGACTCTGGAACCTCAGGCAAAACTTATGAAAAAGAAAATTACCTTTTAATTGCAAATAATCATATTGCCCAGATAAGCATTTTTTGGAGATGAGTGCTACTATGCATTGTCAGATGTTCCTGTTAATGAGATTTTTAAATTTTAGGTGCCCCATGTATGTCCAATGAATACGCCCCACCCACAACCAGAACAAATGATTTCTTTTTCTAAGCGTTAGTTGTGTCTTATCAGATAGAGTTCTAATACCTCTCTGTAGTTTGCCTGAGTATCTGTGACCCTTTGGAACTAATTCCTATTTTTATTTTCATTGTTATTAATTATTATGATCAATCACAGAATCTTAAGAGATGAACCAACTCATTTGGATGATTGTCTGAATCATGGTTCAAATGGTAAAGAATCCACGTGCAATGTAGGAGACCTGGGTTTGATCCCTGGGTTGGGAAGATCCCCTGGAGAAGGGAATGGGTACCCACTCCAATATTCTTCCCTCGAGAATCCCATGGACAGAGGAACCTGGTGGGCCACAGTCCATGGGGTTGCAAAGAGTCAGATACAATTGAGCAACTAACACTTTGAATTTTGAACTTTTATTTTACAGAGGAGAATACTGAAAACCATGTATTGCCACATGTCACACAAGTATTTCAGGCAGGCTTGGAAATTTATTCATTCAACAAAGATTCATTAAGTATCAGCCATGTGTTGGTTTTAGTTCCACATCATTCTCCTACAACAGTGCCTCCTGACATAACCATTATCATATTGTCTCCTCTCTCACAATATCCTTAAATCTGTATGCTCATTTAGTTACCAAAGTAAGAATAATTTATAGAACAAATCCCTCTACCCATAAAATCAGTTACTGGACTTGGTAAATAAACTAATAAAGATGATTTATTTGTGCACAGTTTTGGAAAATATCCAAGTGATGCTTTTAATTTATGTTAAAAACAATAACACAAGAAATCAACTTTCCACAAAAACAGAAAAAATCCAAAATATTGCTAAAAGAATATAATCTTGCTTAGAGCTATGCACTTAGCACTGAATTGCTGATCATTTTATCCATATAAGATAGAACAAAGTGACAATAACAACAATCCACCTTCCTCATACTAATTCATCATGAAATGAGTTTTGATAAAGGTCAATCTTTTACTATTGTACATAGAATTTGCCTCTTCTTCCCTAACCTGATCCTTAATTTGAAGAAGTATTTTCACAGTTGGTAGGTCAGTCAAATAATTGCTTCAAAAACAAATAATGGCTCTCTTTACACTTATAGGCAAATTCATAAAGGTCTAGTTTAACATGGTCAGGCAGTAACAACGTATGTGCAGAGAACTGACACTAACTGACACCGTTGAAGGATTTGATCATTTATATCAGGGTAGCCATCTTACCCTTTCCTCCTTTTACTCTCTAGTTCAGTCTCTGCCTTTTTCTCTCTCAGTCTCTCTTTGTCTCTTTTTATATTGGACTACATTTGTTTTCATGGACTGCAAGAGTTTCCATTTTAAAGATAACCTATACAATGGATTTTAAAAACAGGGATTGTAGGTAAAGAGACAGTGGTACCAAAAGGGCAACTATACAGTCAAAACTGACAAGACCATTGCCCCATGACCCACTGGAACTAGAACCCAAGAGATTCACAGTGAATTTCAGGTGATCTTTTATCCCACTCATAATCTTAACAGTTAGAAATAGATAAACCATATTCTGAAGATAAAGGAATATAACAATGTGAAAAAATAGAAAAAAATGAGAGTCAGAAAGAGGCACAGATACAAAGAAGTAAAAAGATGGAAAACATTACTGTCCATCACTTATTCAATCCTTATTTTACAAATGAACTCTAAAGTATGTACATGGGAGAAGTAGAAAATCAAAGTCGAGGCTATGCCGAGTGACCATACGCCACAGCCAGCTGGTACACCTGTTACCACAGCATCATTATTGGGAGCACTCCTTCCACTCTCAAAAGTTTCACAGGTCAAACAATAAATTATACAGTCACCTTAAGGATAGAAATTACTCTCAATAGTTTGGATTTTTCTACAAGTGAATAAAATTTATCTCATTTCCCATTTATAGCCCATTGTTTATTATACAAAGAATCATATTCTCTTCATGCCTGAATACAATGACATTGATCCCAGTCAGAATAAACTCAGTCACAGCTGTGTTCTTGGAAACCTCTGGATGGTGGACTAGGTAAATCTGTAGCCTAGCACCAACACATCAACAGCTCAGTGTACTTGGCATTACAACCTCACTGTCATGTGTCCAACTTCCTTTCTTTTTAACAAGGCAACTGACATTCAAGGTTTGGTTCATGGAAAGGAAAGGGTGGTGGTAATTAGAAATAGAATTATTAGGAATAGGCCTTCTCTAATCCCTGTGTCCTTGGTAGTAAATTAAAGGTACGTGACTGTGAAACCAACATCAATTACCCTTCACTCCCACTGCATTGAAAGCATTAGTTATAGACATTTTCTACTAGTGAAATAATATAATCACCAGTATTCAATCCCAATCACAGGATTAATCCTCATTAGAAGCTATTTTTGAAAACAAGTTTTCTTTTAACCCATTGTCTGTAAAAATTTAAAAGTCAATAAAATGACAAAAATATCAAAAACTTCCGGATGAAGATGGGAGAAACAGACTCTTATTCACTGCTAGAGATGATAACTCTAAAACCTGTTGGGAAATTAGTTGGCAACAACTTTTAGATTTAAACATGTACTGCTTTTGAGATGGAGAAGGCAATGGCACCCCACTCCAATACTTTTGCCTGGAAAATCCCATGGATGGAGGGGCCTCGTAGGCTGCAGTCCATGGGGTTGCCAAGAGCTGAGAGACTTCACTTTCACTTTTCACTTTCATGCTTTGGAGAAGGAAATGGCAACCCACTCCAGTGTTCTTGCCTGGAGAATCCCAGGGACGAGGAAGCCTGGTGGGCTGTCGTCTATGGGGTCACACAGAGTCGGATATGACTGAAGTGACTTAGCAGCAGCAGCAGCAGCAGCAGCTTTTGAGAAGCTGATCCCAATTTAGTAATTAGCATAACGGTTAAGAGAGCAGGCTCTGGATGCAGACTGCTAGGTTGTGAACCTAGACTTAGCCTCATAGCACAAGTGTGACTTTGAGCAAATTTCTTAAAGCCCCTGGGCCTCACTTCTCTCCGCTATCCCATGTATGGAGATAGAAACTAACCTACAGTATACAACTGCAGGGGATGAATATAACATGCTTAGAAAAGTTCTGACCTAAGAGCAATCAATAACAGCTATTATTTTTATTATGATTTAGAAATGGTGGAAAGCGAAGAACTGAAGAGCCTCTTGATGAAGGTGAAAAAGGATAGTGAAAAAGTTGGCTTAAAACTCAACATTCAGAAAACCAAGATCATGGCATCTGGTCCTATCACTTCATGGCAAATAGATGGAAAAACAATGGAAACAGTGACAGACTTTATTTTCTCCGGCTGCAAAATCACTGCAGATGGTGACTGCCATCATGAAATTAAAAGATGCTTGCTCCTTGGAAGAAAGGCTATGGAAAACCTAGAAAGCATATTAAAAAGGAGAGACATCACTTTGCCAATAAAGTTGGTCAAAGGTATGATTTTTCTAGTAGTCATGTATGAATGTGAGAGCTGGACCATAAAGAAGGCTCAGTGTCCAAGAATTGATGCTTTCAAACTGTGGCGCTGGAGAAAACTCTTGAGACTCCCTTGGACTGCAAGGAGATCAAACCAGTCAATCCTAAAGGAAATCAACCCTGAATATTCATTGGAAGAACTGATGCTGAAGCTGAAGCTCCAATACTTTGGCCAACTAAAGCAAAGAACTGACTCATTAGAAAAGACTCTGATGCTGGGACAGATGGAAGGCAGGAGGAGAAGAGGACAATGGAGGGTTGAGATGGTTGGATGGCATCACCAATTCAATGAACATGAGTTTGAGCAAGCTCCAGAAGATGGTGAAGGGCAGGGAAGCCTGGCATGCTGCAGTCCATGGGGTCGGAAAGAGTTGGACACAACTCTTTGTGTCCAAAGTGTTGTGTCCAACTGAGTGACTGAACAACAACAAGGAAATAAAGTACCAACACAGAAGGATAATATTGAAAGTATATTATATTGTTTCTAATGCGGGGAAAAAATCGAAACAACTGAATAACCATCAAGATGAGAATGGTTAAATATACAAGTTATAATGCAGAATATTATATACTTTATTTTTTAAATGAGTTAGAAATACATCTGTTGTTTTTGCTTGGGTTGTTTCATATGAAAAGCAAACTGCAGACTTTTTTGCTCAGTATCCTCACACTTTTTAAAAAACAAAATAACCATTTCCAAAGAAATATTCTACATGTATAATATTCATTATACCAATAATTTTTGAGCACTATTGTTGTAGGACTGAGTTATAGCAGTAATAAAAACAGACACAAAATTTCACCCTCAGAAGCTTATATTCTAGTGGGCAGGGGCCAACAGCAACAACAAAAAACATATAGTATCTCCTATGGTAATAAATGCTTTAGGGAGAAAATCAAGCAGTGTCACTGCACATAGGGAGACTCTTAGAAGGCAGCGGTGGTTAGGGAAATCTTAATTTTAAACAGGGTGTTAGGACATGTCTCAGGAAGGGAAAAAGATACTTAAGCAAAATTCCAAAAAAGAGGTGAAAAGGTAAAGTATACTTCTATGTTTCTTGATGAGGTGCATATGTTTACATATTTTATATGAATGTGAAGAAACATGAAAGAGCATACCAAGGTATTAAATTTAACAACTTCAGGAAAAACACAATAGGGGAGGGGTCAAGACTGAAGAAGGTTATAAGTTTTATTCTTTCTATATTTTTTAATTGGTACAACAATTACTAATAATTAAGTAAATTAAGGAAAGATGTAAATGGAGGAATGAAAAACATAAAAACTCAGACTCCTAAATTTCCAGTCACAGCACACAGGAGGTGCTCGGAAAACACAGGTGGAACTGAAATGTAAGTATGTCCTCATATCACTCAAGGATTCTCTAGGGTTTGGCAGAGAAGGCAACTGAGGCCAACAGAGGTTGCATGTTGGTTAAAGACACAAGTTTTAATTGTCTTTATGTACTCTACACCAATCTCTCTTCAAGGAATTTACGTA
Source organism: Tragelaphus eurycerus (assembly GCA_935064755.1). Lineage (NCBI taxonomy): Eukaryota > Metazoa > Chordata > Mammalia > Artiodactyla > Bovidae > Tragelaphus > Tragelaphus eurycerus. The sequence continues at coordinate 12,836,113 of CAKXYN010000018.1, forward strand.
GAGAAAATCCTCAGTACTCTTCGTAAAGAATTTTCCAAAAGCTGCCTTAGAGGCTATTAAACAGGTTCCCCAAGAAGAAAGGAGGGATGTGGGAGTCTGGGGTTGGTGGAGGAGGAGATAAGAAAACTACGCTGCTGACAGCGAAGATAAGGTAGCACACCTGTTGGGTCCCACACACAATATAACGGATTTGTCTGAACTTTGCCTTTGTTTCTTCTCCATATCCTACCTTCCAGTGGAGGTGTCCTGAAACAGGAAAAACGATCAAAAGCTAAACATCTGAAGGCAGAAGAAACAGAATGAGGATACTTCAGCAGCATCAGTCCCTGAATACTGGCCTGAGCAAGTGACAGGGGGCCTGCAGACAGGGCTGGCCTTTGCTATGTCAGGAAAAAATTCTGAAGAACTTTTCAGAGTCAGCAGCATATTTTCATATGCACCCATCCATCCTTGCTCTCACATTACATGTAATTATGTCCCTTCTCACCTGAATAAAGTCAGAGCTCCTCAGGCTGGACCAAACATGCTCTTTCTATTGATTGGGCTTCCATCGTAGCTCAGTTAGTAAAGAATCTGCCTGCAGTGCAGGAGACCTCGGTTCGATCCCTGGGTTGGGAACATCCCCTGGAGATGGCAACCCGCTCCAGTATCCTTGCCTGGAAAATCTCATGGACAGAGGAGCCTGGTGGGCTGAAGTCCATGGGGTCGCAAAGAGTGGGGCACAACTGAGCGAATACTCCACTGAAAACTAAGAATGAATAGCAGTGATGACCTATTAATCATTAATAAATAAAACCATAGCCCCATAAGCTGTCGTCTGTTTATCTAGATTGCTGTTGAAAATGTGAAAGACGTTATTGCTCTCTGATACCATTCCCTTCAGACTGTCTGCTCTGGCTCACTCAGGATTTGGGTAAACATATTTCTTGAAATGTTCAAGGACAGTACTAACCAGAAGACAAAGGCATTATCTCATTTCTGATAATGCCAACTATTTCCTTATTTAAACATATCAATACCGGCAATCTGTGAATATTATCTTCTTTCAGTTAACAGAGTGAAAATACAGGTGGTGACTTCAGAGATAACTTTAACTAATGCTTCAGACATTGTGACATGATTTTTCCATCAGCTCCTGTAATTTGGTTAAAAGGTTAATCAGGCTTCACTATATGCACAGATAGAGAACAAATACACCTACCCTAGATATTTAAGCAGAAAGCTCCACTTGTCTTAAAAATTCTCCCTGACTTCTCTGACATTTCCACCATTAAGGTTAATTGTCAAAGGAGGTTGACAACAGTGGTTAATTGTCAACAGTGGTTTTAACTGTTAAAACCACTTAACAGTGTGGGGTTGGTTATCAAAGTCTCTGGAAGAGAAAAAGG